>CM017768.1:4807500-6242500 GCA_008009225.1 Acer yangbiense | reverse complement strand
GACTTTAGATAATTGCATTGGAGATGTGAATATGCATTTCTCTAAAAAAAAATTCAAAAGTGAGCCCATAATAAATAAAAATACTGATGTTGCACTATTTAGAAACTTAAAATTGCATATTTGCATTGGAGATACTCTTTTCTACCAGAACAAAATGTCGTAATCACTATCGTACAAGTATTATTTAATACATTTAATGTCTTCTTTGACTTCAATATCTTGAATATCATGTTGTAGATAATGTTTTGCTTTTTTCTTCTCGATCAATTTAAACTTTGTCAAACAATTGCGTTAGAATATAATGAAATTGACCCGATGTATATCCTTACAACTACACAAAAAGGTTGTTGGAAAATTTTGTGATAGACTCTTATTTTGAGTGGACAAATTGAGTATGATTAATTCCATGAAGATGGAAGATTAAAGTGTATTCGAATTCTCCTCCGTGAGAGCTTCGAAATGATATACTCAAACTCACAAAATGGTTAATGGGTGAATGAGAAATTGAGTCTCAAGGTCACTAGACTTTTTGCCACTTCCCTAAGTCAACGTTTTTGTGTGAAGAATAAGGAAAGTTTTAATTGTCAGGATTATGATATTCTTGCTTGATCACCAAGAATATAGAATTGGGTTTTTAATTAAATTATTTTCCTTATTAAAATCAGAAACGTGTTCAAGAAGCTTCGGTCTAGAATCGTATTCAAGAAGCTTCGGTTTGCTTATTTACCAAGAACCAAAAGAAGCTTCGGTTTGCTTTTTCACCAAGAACCAAGCATCGTATTCAAGGAACAAAATATCGGTATCGGTATCGGTATCGGTATCGATATCGATATCGGGCTTCTAAATTTATGGATATATCGGGGATATTATCGATATCGATGGATATTCGGTAAAAAATTAAAAAAATGATGGATATTTACATCTAAAGTTAGAATTTTTTTGTGAAACTTTAGGACAAGCTTAAACAAGTAATTATACATCAAATGAATCATATTTCAATAATAAATTAGCATAGTTATGAGTTTATTATAAATTATA
This sequence comes from Acer yangbiense, assembly GCA_008009225.1. Lineage (NCBI taxonomy): Eukaryota > Viridiplantae > Streptophyta > Magnoliopsida > Sapindales > Sapindaceae > Acer > Acer yangbiense. Next base: position 6,241,462 of record CM017768.1, on the reverse strand, counting down.
ACATATATAGAGTCTGTATATAATTTTTTAAATTGAGTATTTAATAGAATAATATTTTGTTTCACTTTTACAATATTATATACAATATAAAGAGATTAAATATTTAATAAACAAAATTATCATTAAAATATATATAGTTCCATACTTCCAATATTCTATCATAAATCATAATTCATACATAATAATACATTACATGTCTTAAATTTAAAACCAAAATGAATTCCTTGCTGGTTTAAATACATAAGATACATTTCTATCTTGATTCAAACAATAATTTTCCCAGGAAAATATGCTAGCATAGTTTTCAAGGTAATTATTAATATGCCACACATATGTTGCTTGATCTCTTCCAACTGATCCATGAATTGGGTAGTTTGGATTTACCCAACTTGGTGGATATTGTTGATCTGCATGCATATGTATTGCATATGGCATTTGTGGAGTAGGATAATCAAATATACTGCAGTTACCATAACTACCATGATATGGTACATGAGGACTTGGCCTTGTCTGTGAATCACCCAAAGAACTATTTTCAGTGTCCATACTTATTGAGGAGAGAGACATATTCAAAGAATCTTCATCAATTTGACTTGTTCCTTCATGTTGTCTACCACGATTTTTATCAAAATTACCTTCATGAGCATCCCAACCTGTCACACCAGCATCCCAACCTCCGGCATGAACATCCCAACTTCTTGCACCAGCATCCCAACCTCTTGCACCAGATTCCCAACCTCCTCCATAATCTCCATCATCTCCGTCATCTTTTCCTCCACTATTTCCATCAGAGGTATGTTGGTCATCGGAAGAGCTGTTAATAGTAACTCCACGATCTACACCAACTTATTCTCTAATCACTTGTTCAACATTTATTCCCATATCTCGAGCATGAGAAGCAATTTGTGGATCAGGATTTCCCTCATCATCATCCAAATAGGCAGGCCTAACCCAGTCAAAAAATGGATTCTCATTATCGTCCCCTGCTTCAGCAGCTACTTAAAGTAGATCCATAAAATCTATTTTATCTACTTTATCTTTTTCAGCTGTCATATCCCTAATTTTCAACTTTATATTATAATAACAATAAACAAGTTGTTCAAGCTTAGAATATGTAAGACGGTTTCTTTGTTTTGTGTGGATTAAAGCAAATGTGGACCAATTTCTTTCGCACGCAGAAGATGATGCTGTTTGTGATAATACGCGAATTGCTATTGCACGCAATGATGGAGCACAATCTCCATACATTACCCACCAATCAGCTGCAATAAAAATTATCAAGTATTATACATATGAATACCATTTTAATGATATTATTATTTATTATTATTAAATAGATTTTTGTAATAAAACTTATATACCTGGTTTCATTTTGCTTCTAGCTGCTATGGCTGCTCGTTCACCAAAACTTTTCTTTCCATCCTTAAAGTATGTGAGCTACATTCATAACTCATGAGATCAGTATGTAAATAATATATATAAATATGAGTATATGACACAATACTCTCTTGCAAAGAAGTTATAATATTGGAATTATAAAATTGATTGTAAGTTGTAACTTCTTACCTCATTTCCAAAATTAGCAATCCCTGCAGCTTCAGGGTCTAATTGCGATTTGCGAATAGACAATATGTACAGCTTTCAAAAGATCTGAATTATCCCCAATATTGTCTCTATATTAGTACTTTGGGTTCATATAGTAAGCTAGAAGAATAAAAAATATTAATTTTAGTATAAATAATTAAATACTACTAAATATTAATTATGAATGACAAACAATCCGAAATAAAATTTACCTGCAGCATGTAGTGGGTGATTAAGCATTTTATCCCACCGATTTTGTATAGTGCTTTCACAATCTTTACCCAATTCTGCTTCAGTAATTATACTATTGACTATTGTTTTAGAAAATTTTATACATTTGTTAATGCTTCTTTTAAAATAATTTTCAATATAGATTATTTGAACAATAATTTAAGTGTTTAAGATTAATTTTTTTTTAAATTTTTTTTTGCAAAATATCCTTGAATTTCGGGATGAAATTCACAATATTTCGGGAATATCGGGATATTTCGGGAATATCAGGAGATTTTTAAGGATATTTCGATATCGACCGGATATTTGCTAGACATTGGATATTACCCCTGTTTCGATATCGGTCCCTCCAAAATATGGATATATCGGTGGATATATCGATTTTAAGTTCCTTGATCGTATTCAAGAAGCTTCGGTTTGCTTTTTCACCAAGAACCGAAAATCGTATTCAAGAAGCTTTGTGTTTGCTTATTCACCAAGAACCAAGAATCGTATTCAAGAAGCTTCGGTTTTGCTTATTCATCAAGAACCAAGAATCGTATTCAAGAAGCTTCGTTTTTGCCTATAAATACCTTAGTGTTCTTTTCATATCAATAATCCAAAAGAACACACATAGCAGCCGAAATTTCTTATCTTCTTTATTCTTGGTAAGTTTGAGCTCGGTTTGAGTTCGCTGAGAGTGGCTTGTGCTTCGCACTTCCACTGTTAAACCGTTGTATCCTGGGAGACAATCGCTGATACACATACGGTGTTATATACAGCGAAATCGTCTTAAGGACACCGTATGAAACACGGGCCTCGGTTTTTCCCTAACTGGTTTCTAACGTGTTGGTTTGTGTTGTTGTGCTTTCCATTTTTCTACAGGTTCTGACCAGATTGTTGAGTTACAAACAACAATGGTCATGGGTTTGGGTCAAATCTTCACTCCGAACTCCTCATTAATACATTTAATGTCTTCTTTGACTTCGATATCTTGAATATCATGTAGTTAATGTTTTTGTTTTCTTTTTCTCAAACAATTTAAACTTTGTTAAACCATTCTTTCTCTAGAACGAGATGAAATTGATCCAATAGTATGTCTTTAAGCACCAAAATGTTGGATTCGAGTCGATTCCCTTCTCCAAACTCCGAATTTATTGGGTCGAAGTTAAATCCCTTCTTCAAACTCCGAATTTAGTGTACAAGTTCAAAAAGTGTAAAAAAAAAAAAAAAAAAAAAAAAAAAAAAAAGCATCATGCCGACATGCCGCCTAGAAGAGTGTGAAAATCTTAAAACAAAGTACAGAACAATGGACATTCCGTGTTGGGAGATGAGTTGGTATGTTTTCACATCGAAAAGAATTTGTTAGGTCGTATTAGTTTTCACAATCGTTGAACATGTGGAGTGAAGTGCAGGATATTTTTGTCACCAGTCTCTTTCTTACAACCGGTTCAACTTTAACTCTGGAAAACTCTGGAAAGTTATGGAACCTCAAAAAGTGCATAAAAGTAATATGCGCACAATAATTAACAAATATGGCACCACCAATTTGGGGACAAAAGTTATGATATTTTAGAGAACCACGTATAAAGCCTTGGAGTACCACTAACTATGACACTATAACAACAGTACACAGGCCCACAAACGTCTTGTCCTAAATTATTAAGTCGGTATTCCGTACTACAGGCTTAGATTTTGATCTGCTACGTCGTTACAATCTGACTAGAAAGAAACTAATCTCATTAACTTCACAATTTGGGCACTAGAATATTGATGTGCAAAGCTACAATAATTCAGGTTGAGACAATAACAAGTGCCGAATAAAGATGAGAATATGCTATAGAGATTGCAATGACAGAACTCGAACAAAAGAATATAAGCAAAGGGTCGGAGCTCTTACAGATTCTTGCATGTATGCATTTAAGTATTTCAAATATAATTTCAAGGGACTAAAGTAATATAATTTACATATACATATTGAATTCTAACAAAAAACTTGGGAGTGTATGCTTCTTTACATACCGAATTCCTTAAACCCTACTCAATTCAACGGTTGGCGTGTCTCTGACTTTGTTGAAAGCTGTTACAGGATTACATTTACTTGATCAGTCCAAATTTCGTATCAAAATGTCTGCACTCACTTTATGTAGAAATTAAACGTAATAATAAGTGTTTTTGCTGCATTGCAACTTTCAAACTTATATATATTCAAATTCAGAACTTCGAAAGTGAAATGCTTAGCCAAAAAGTAAAGCTTTACCTTTCTTCTTAAGCTTGTTTCGGAAGCCTCTTTTCCTGCTAAATGCTGTTTCCTGTATTTATAAAGAAAATTTAGTAATAACCCAGATGGATGCATACAGTGTTTGTTTATAATTCCATTCCAATATTAATATATGATCAGTTGTTAGTAAAATGTTGACAAGCAGTCACCAAAGTCTGCATGCTAAACCTGTTTTTGGGGGAAAAACAAATTTATTTCTTTAATCAAGGATTTAGAACACTGAAATTGTTTATCAGGTAACCCAACGCAGCAAGTTTTAATTCTTCTTTTTGACAAGAAGCAAATTTTGATAATTACCACAGGCTGACCCAGTTTCCCTGCTTGACGAATTGCATCAACAAGAGCCCGATTTGATTCTGTGTAAAGGCTAGTGACAAGTCCATATTGACCAGCTCTAGCTGTGCGTCCAACCCTATGCAAAAAATCTACTGCCGAAGTGGCAAAGTCTGCCTGAAAGAAATCAATAAATGACATAGTTAGCTCCATAAAAAGTTGTAGATTCTGAGGGAAAACAAGTTCAGTAGCTAGAGCACAATGTAGAGAAACAGATTTGCTAGTTGTTATAATACCAGAGACAACAACCAGCTAATCTGGTCTAGGAAATGATGAGTGCATTAAAGTTTACTACGTGATGCTAATAGAACTAATAGTAAATTTCCATTAATACCTTTTGGATGGCAGACAGGATGTCGGCTCAGGTCATAGTTAAGTTTAAAGAAAATGTATAGTGCAAAAGACCTTTCTTTTATTTATTTATTCATTTTTAATAGAAAGAAGCTTTTATAGGAATAAATGATAACTACATTGATACAAAAGTTAAGTGAACCAGTTTTCCACAACTACAAAAGCAAAGCTCTCCATATCATCCAATACTGCACATCTGACAGAAACTGTTCCCCCTTGAGTAAACCTTATTTCATTTTACCCATCAAAATATGTCTCAATTGTTAAGAATGAAAAAGAAAGGAATTACAGACTGCAGGTCCTGGGCTTGATAAGAGCCACTTCATGTAAGAATGGTGAATGCTAGGTTTGTTCCACTTCCACCACCCTTTTACATCCTCCTTTGGCCACACAGACAGTTGGCAATGTTGTTTTCATCTATGATTCTATATTTCCTTGATCTGTTCTTAAATAGCAGAGAACTATAGATTTACCAATTTTGGAAAACAAAAGGTTTGCTTCTATTTCACTACAAGAACTACTTTTTCTTCAGATCTTTCATGCTGTATCATTTACAGGTTAATAAAATTATTTCGAGTTCTTAAATTATCAATTACAAATTTCATAATTTTATCATGTTTATAAGCTAGCAGAACAGTTTCCACTTATCATTGGAATATAACAAACAATTAAGCTGTATCCAACTGATTTAAAAAAGAAGGGAATCACCTGAATAACATGTGAAACATTTGGAATATCAACACCGCGAGCAGCAGCATCGGTGCACACAAATATTCCACCTCCCTCTTGGAAATTAACTATAGTGCTAGCCCTTTCTTCCAAAGACAGGTCCTTATGGTAACGGTAACATTCAATACCAGCTGTTTCCAAAATCTTAGCAACTGCTTCAACAGCCTCAACCGTGTTTGCAAATACCATAGTTCGACTTACGTCAGCACCACTACCCAAACGTTCATTCACAGCTTTAATGAGTGCATCCACCTGCGTATCAACTGTTACATCGATCCACTTTTGTTTCAGCCTGAAATGGATAAAAAGGAGCACATTACCAATGAAAAAATAAAAATAAAAAAATCGAACCCTCAAAAGGGGCAAGGGCACAGATGAATACTACTTAATTTTTTATCAGATAATAAGAGGCCATTGCATGGTCTACATGGAGAAATAGGACACTAAAGTTGCAGAGTTTTAGACATCTCCTGTCCCTCTAAGTTCACATATTCTACACAAGTTGTTGTAGGAAAAGGTGCAATATTATTTTCAGATTATGAAAATTGGCAAGACAATCCTGATTCCTGCTAATGTTGGACCAATTTGCCAATGCCTAAGAATTTTAAATAGCACAACAATAGACACAGTACATGGGATGCTTCACAAATCTAAATATGCAATAAAAAGAGAAATGGACAATGCAAAGCCCAGAGAGAGAGAGAGAGAGCTTGTCATATTAACGATAACAAGCGAGCATAAATTGAATATGGCACCTGGGATTGTGGCAATGGAGGAAGTTTCCATTAACCCAAATGGCATCTGGGAACATATGCTTCAACACTGCCCCGGCTGTTTTCTTTCCATTGAGTGGAAGGGTTGCTGCGACAAAAATGTATTGCTTACTGCGTTCATAAGTTTTTTTTACTCTCCTCCAGCCCTTTTTCTCAATGGACCCAGGCTTAGTTTCCTCCAATAGGTCCTTATCATCACAATCATCCTCAGAATTTTCCTCTCTTTCAGAGATATATTCATTTTGGAGGTTCTCTTCATCCTCCATATCAGAGTGTGACAAAGAACCATCAATAACTTCCACATGCTTTTCAGATCCAGATTTATTCATTTGTGACAATTGTTTTTCATCAAATCGAAGCATGTGTATGAGACGGATAACTTGGTTTTGAAAACTCCCACACAAAAGCATATCAGCTTCATCAAACACCTACCAATTATTGTGAATATGAAATCAACAACAGTTTTATGATTTATTGAGTAACCCAAATGAATAACATGATTGCAAGGAAGAAATGTTACCACATATTTTACACCGCGAATAAAATCCAAGCGACGGTGTTTTTTGGGGTCTATATTATTCAAAAGAGCAGCTGGCGTTGACACAATAATATCTGGTTTATCGACTGGCCATCCCTGCAGTTAAAATATCTTGTTTGCTGAGTCCCAAATCCGAACAAGTACAGAAAGAACTCTACACTATGTATAAGATACATCTCAAGAAATTTAACAATAACCCATTTTATGTATAGATATTGAAATATTGAATGATAACCGGTGATAACACACATAACAACAAATTGTCATACAGATAAACTTATGTTTTATCACGATTTAGAACAATAAGAGAATCCTTACCTGTCGCCCACATATGGCTGCTGCTCTTAGAAGCGGTTCACCATTATCTCCAAACAGACCATTAGCCATTCGAGCCACTTGTTCACATAGCAAGACATTTGGGCAAAGGACAAGAGAAAGTCCATCCAAAGTGGTCAATGCTCTCTCAGAATTAGTATTCTCCGAACCATCCCGTGCACCACATAGCTTATCAATTAGAGGAATCAAGTAGCTATGCGTCTTACCACTACCAGTCTCTGCAGCAACCACCACATCTTTTCCTGATAGTATAGGTCCTATGGAAGCAGCCTAAAATGTAAATGTAAAATTTTCGTTATCCATCATATAATCACAAACGGGAAGAGTGCATGACATGTCCAAAACAGCAAGATTGTCAAAAAGAAGTAAACTTTACTAACCACAGGGATTTACTCATGGTGTTAATAGAAACTTATATCAAATGACATAGATATAAAGAGTCAAGACTAATAAAAATGCATCATATGAAATTATCAAAAGTAAAAGCTGATGCGATAACCCCAACAATCACTTCGACTTCTGCTTCCTGACCTTTAAACGCACATCACAAAAATTTTCCTTAACAGTGAGTGCTGTAAAGTATGAAGTCAGTGGCATAATCAAATTAGCGTAATTATACCTCCATGTACATATTGATATCAACATAAGCACAAAACAAAATAAATGCAAAAGTGATGGAATTGAAGGAACCTGAACAAGAGAGGGTCTACCGAAGCCGGAATTCTCCAGAGCACAGGCGAGCCGGTCAGATAAACCTAAATACTTCCACGAAACATTGTCATCGGAGAAAAACGTGTCATTTGAACCCTTTTTGTCTGCTTCAACAGCGGAAGCTGTAGCGAATCCTCTAAACAGTCTTCCATTTGATTGATTGAGCTGAAATAAGCAGACGCGAAGCAGATAAGATGAGGATGGTGAAGAACTTGATAGAAATGAACGCGAGTTTTTGAACTTGGAGAGAACTTTAGGAGGAGATGATAATCTGTAGAAATTGAGCATTGAAGAGGATCGATGGAGAATCATTTGTATATGTTTAGGGTTTTAGTGTTGCTTTGTTGATTCAATGAGCAGAAAAATGTTCGATTTTAAGGTTTATGCTTAAACCCTTGCTGTTCCAATTTTGTGCTGTATCATCAACGTACAGCTGACTCGACTGACACGTCATCTAAACTTGTTGATGTGTCTGTTAAATCAGGAAGTAACCGCTTGCTGGACAATCCAGTCAGCAATCGGCCCCACAATTGATCACCAATGTCAAAGTGTGACGCGTGGCATACTATCTCTATCTGATTACACGCGTCGATAATCTGTGCACTCTTATATCGAAGACTCTCAAGTATACAGTAGGTTATACCGTAGCTGAACCAGTTTTCCCCTTTTTTTTAAAAAAAATAAAATAAAACTAACACCGAGTCTCCTCAGACTACTCTCAGAGACTCTGATTCCCTGTAGAAGAAGAAGAAGAAACTCAATGGCGCCAAAGAAATCCAAAAATCGAACTCCCTCTCCCGACCCGAACGGGATATTCGCCGGAATTTCGGTATATTTAGTCGAAAATGGAGTTCAAAACCGTAGATTACAGGTTCATTTTCATTTGCGCTCATGTCAGGGTAGTTAACAATTTTAAAAAGAGGATTGTTTGTTCTAATGAATCATGCATTTTTGTGGATTAAGGTTTGGAAGCAGAAGCTGGTGCAAATGGGAGCAACTATTGAGGAGCGTCTATCCAAGAAAGTGTCTCATGTGTTTGCTGTGGATTTGAATTCGCTTCTTCATCAAGTTGATAGAGAACGGTTGGCACGCTTCAAAGGAGTGAGTTCCTTCAACATTTTTGTTCTTTTAGTGATGCAATTCTTTGGTTAAATTTCAATATTGTATGTCCTAGAAAGTTGATTGTTTTTGTTTTGTCACTTAATTTGATTTGTGTTCCTTTACTCAGCTAATTTTTGTAAGTTATTCAAGTTTTAGCAAATTTAAAAAATCTGACTATATACCAATATACCATTGTTGACATTTGACATTTATAAATTCAATGCATTTTATCAATGTTTCTTTAACTTTTTACTAGATTTGTTTGGGTTATGATGGTTTGTAACAACTGCTTATTGCAGTTTATTCTCCTTTATCAATGGCTGGTGGACAGCTTGAGCTCTGGAGAGAAAGTCTCTGAGGATTTATACCTTTTAAAACTGAATTCGGAAGAAGATAATATAGCAGACAAGTCTTTGGATCAGAAACAAGAAAATGAAAATGTTTCTAGTGATGGTGAACCATTACATCACAAAAAGATTAAATCCTCTCATGATGATGTGGAAAGCAGGAGAGATGCAGACAGTAATGCTGTATCTGAGACGCCAAATAGCCCCATAAGTTCTGACAACTTGCCTGACTCTCCAAGTACTGCAAGTATGAGTCTGGATACCCCCAGTGGTCATTTTAAGGATGTAAGATTTAGTAGCTAAAATTTTAACTACTTTATAGGACAACTTGCGTTATCTTGTCTGTTCTGTATGCGTAAAAATTATATATATATATTTTTCGATATACTCTTCTAACTGTTCTCCGTACCAGGTTAATGTTTTGCAGCCATCCCTGCCGTACAGTCCTCCTGATTTAAACAAGAATATCACTGAGATATTTGGAAAACTTATCAACATATATAGGGGTGAGTGTTGGTTTTCTCCTTTGTATGCATTCATTTTTGTAATTGTCTTGTTACAAGGGCAGTATTGTACTATTGTTTATGTGTCACTGTTTTCATAGAAGTCTGATGTGGTGTGTTTATTTTTCTATGAGAAGCACTGGGTGAAGACCGAAGGTCATTTAGCTATTACAAAGCTATCCCGGTTATTGAGAAGATGCCGTTTAAAATTGAAAGTGCAGACCAGGTCAAAGGCCTACCCGGGATTGGGAAGTCTATGCAGGATCATGTAAGTAAACCTACTTATTTTGAAGTTACAATGTGCAGCATTCCTTGCATCTATCGATTGACCTTTTGTTTCATAAAATTCATAGTATATGAGAGGATAAATCATTGTACATGAATTATCTTATCCTTACTTCTTTTGGCCATTTTAAGTGTACCTTAACTAGATTTTCTTTTTTCTTTTTAACCATTTGATTATTAAAACCAGAAACTGAATTTGACCAGGAAGTTTCTACATGTGTTATGAGTCTAGTGAAATTATTTTTGGTTGTCTTAACAAATTTTATTGCATGTAAAACTTTTTTAGAAATATTCTTCAAAAGGTACTTGTATAAGGGAAGCATGGTTTTTCTTGTAATATGTATTTACTTATGCAAAGCATGGTTTTCCATCTAATCACCTCCTAAACATTATGGGGAGCATTGGAAAATGCATGCAGATTCAGGAGATAGTGACTACTGGGAAGTTGTCAAAGTTGGAGCATTTTGAAACAGATGAAAAGGTAATTGCAAAGATTCTCCACAAATATAAAGGTCTGCAATATTTATTACTTAATGAATTGGTTTTACATTTATATGCTTTTTGTCTACATACACCACATTTATGTGTCAATAAAATAGTTGACACATAAATGTGATTATATTTATACACACATAAATAGTTGACTGGAGTTTTGTTTCTCAATAGTTGAATGTCTAGTGATTATGTTGGAGTTAGGTTGTTACAGAATATTATTAGTTTTATTTATTTATTTAGATAATAAGAGATATGAGTGTTTCACTCAATCTCATATTCTCATCAGGATAGAATTCTATTGTATTAGTAATTATCTTAACTAGTTAGAGTAGTAGAGTCCTAGAGAGTATGTGATACTGTCCTACATGTATTTAGTTTGTTATTCTCTTCATTGTGAGATTAAGTGAAATAAACTCTTTATTCTCTCATTTCACTCTTCATGGTATCAGAGCCTGGCTCTATACAATCAAAAATCAGATGTCATCCCCATCAGATACTGCCTCCTCCTCAAATACGGAAGCTGCCGCTACAAACAATAATGGTGGCGGTGGCTCCCATAACCCAAACTTTCCTCACCTAGCCATCACCAGCCATAAATTAAATGGACACAATTATCTTCCCTGGTCCCAATCTGTCTCTATGTTTATCTGTGGGAAAGGGAAAGATGAGTATATCACCGGAACTATTGTATCACCTGCAAAAGAGGATCCAGCCTACAAAAAGTGGAAGAGTGAGAACAACATGGTTATGGCATGGCTCATAAATTCCATGAATAATGATATTGGGGAAAACTTTCTCCTCTATGAAAGTGCCAAAGAAATATGGGACGCAGCAAAGGAAACATACTCTAGTAGTGACAATACTGCCGAGCTATTCGGAATCGAAAGTGTTATCAATGACCTACGCCAAGGCGAATCAACGGTCACCCAGTTCTTTAATTCTCTCACAAGACTATGGCAGCAACTAGATTTATTTGAGAAGTATACATGGTCCTGTACGAAAGACGAATCCCTGTACAGGGAGATTGTGGAGCAGAAGAGGGTTTTTAAGTTCCTCCTAGGCCTGAATAATAGCCTGGATGAAGTAAGGGGACGGGTACTGGGAACAAAACCTATTCCTAGTATCCGAGAAGTTTTCTCAGAAGTCAGAAGGGAAGAGAGCCGGAAGAAGGTGATGCTAGGGTCCTTGGTGAAGACAGAACCAAACTCTAATGTCACCATAGCAGACAGTTCAGCATTAGCAGTCAAGGGACCACAAAACAACAGCTTTGAAAATCGACCTAGAAGGGGCAGACCATGGTGTGACCACTGCCGGAGAACTGGACATACTAGGGAAACCTGCTGGAAATTACATGGTAAACCAGTGGATTGGAAACCTACCCGTTCTTTGTATGACAAGGAAAGCCGAGGTAACCTTGTTACAGGTAATGAGGAGTCCAGGCTATTTAGTAAAGAACAGATGGAGTTACTGCAAACACTATTTCACCAATCATCAAATCCAACATCATCAATCATTGGATCCGGATCAGTAGCTCAAGCAGGTAATTGCTTATCTGCATTCAATGTTAATAAAGAAAAATTCAGCCCTTAGATCGTGGATTCTGGGGCCTCAGATCATATGACAGGTGACCCTAAACTCTTTCACACTTACACCTCAATTCAAGGTAATTCATCTGTTAGAATTGCTGATGGATCTTTATCCAAAGTGATAGGTTTAGGTTCCATCAAAATCTCTGAAAAACTCACTCTTAATTCAGTACTTTTGGTCCCACAACTAGACTGTAATTTGCTATCTGTTAGTAAACTCTCACAGGATTTGAATTGTTTGGCTAAATTCTATCCAACTCACTGTATTTTTCAGGATTTGGATTCGGGGAGGATGATTGGCAATGCTAGTATGTGCGCAGGACTTTATTTACTCAAAGTGGAAACCAATTCTAAAGAACAATCTCAAACCGGAAATCTTGGTGGTTGTAGGAGTCTGTCAGTTTTTCAGAATTTGTCTAGTTTGTCGGTTAGGAAAAATAAGGATAGTGAAGTGCTATTATGGCACTATCGCTTAGGGCATCCAAGTTTTTTGTACCTTGAAAAATTGTTCCCAGAGTTATTCATCAATAAAAAATCTCAGTTTTTTCAATGTGAAATTTGTCAAGTTTCCAAACATACCAGACAAGTTTATCAAAATCACACATACAAACCCTCAAAACCTTTTTCCATGATCCACAGTGATGTCTGGGGGCCATCTAGAGTCAAAAATATAACTGGCGCTAGATGGTTCGTTACATTTATTGATGATCATACAAGACTCACATGGATATTTTTAATGAGGGAAAAATCTGAGGTAAGCTCCATATTTAAAAAATTCTGCAGAATGATAGAAAATCAGTTTCACACAAAAATTCAAATTCTTCGAACCGATAATGGAAGAGAATATTTCAATTCTATTTTAGGAGAGTTTTTGTCAACCGAGGGAATAGTACATCAGAGTTCATGTATAGAAACCCCACAACAAAATGGAGTCTTTGAAAGAAAAAACAGACAAATCTTAGAAATCACTCGTTCCCTCCTGTTTTCAACATACGTTCCTAAACATTTTTGGGGTGAGGCTGTCTTAACAGCTGGGTATTTAATAAACAGATTACCTTTAAGGGTTCTAGGTTTTCAAACTCCGTGTCAAACTCTACTAAAATGTTACCCAAATACTCGGCTGCTATCTAATCTTCCAATTAGGGTTTTTGGGTGTTCCGTTTTTGTACATATCCACAAACAAAATCGGAGCAAACTGGACCCTACATCAGAAAAATGTATATTTCTGGGATACTCACCAAATCAGAAAGGGTATAAGTGTTATTCTCCGGTGTCTAGGAAATTTTATGTCTCTATGGACACTACCTTTGTGGAAAACATTCCATTTTATCCCAAAACCAATCTTCAAGGGGGGAATCAGAGTCAAGAATCTTATTTTTGGGAAACAATTACATTTGATCAAGACATGATTGATCCAGCAGTGTATCCCACTAAAAATCCTCATGTTGGGCCGGTTATGTCTCCCAGTCAAAGTCAAAATCTATCTCTTCCCTCCTCTCCTATTCAATCTGAAATTCCTCAACCTATAGAGCCTGATATTAATAAATCACAGCAGCCTATAGAGTCTGAAATTAACAAGTCACAGCAGCCAAGTCCGGAAATTATTGTTTATAAAAGAAATCAGAAAAAACAGAGAGAAATAGAGTCTCACGCACATACAGAGCAGCACCAAGAATGTGAACCGAATTTACAAGTCCAACAACTTGAGTCAGATACTGAAATAGACACAGCAGATAACCCTAGTCCGATTTCCAATGAAGAAAATGACAGCAAGCCAATTGCCTTAAGAAAAGGGGTAAGGGAATGCAGGAGCAGACCAATGTACCCATTAAGCAATTTTGTATCATATGAGAGGCTTTCACCAGAGTTCCAATCCTTCACAGCCAGTATATCACAGATTCAGATTCCTAATCGCATAGAAGAAGCTCTCAGAATTCCAAAATGGAAAGCTGCAATCCAAGAGGAAGTCAAGGCACTGGAAAAAAATGGAACCTGGGAACTGGCGGATTTGCCAGAAGGAAAAAATCCGGTTGGGTGCAAGTGGATATTCACTGTGAAACAAAAGGCTGATGGTAACATTGAGAGGTTTAAAGCCAGGTTAGTTGCAAAGGGGTTCACACAATCCTATGGGATTGACTACGAAGAAACATTCGCCCCTGTTGCAAAATTAAATACCATTCGCATTCTCCTATCATTGGCTGCAAATTTGGATTGGCCTTTGTTCCAACTAGATGTAAAAAACGCCTTCCTAAATGGAGACCTAGAAGAGGAGGTCTATATGGAGATTCCACCTGGTCTAGTGACTAATTCAAATGCAAGCAAAGTGTGCAGACTCCGAAAGTCACTGTATGGTCTTAAACAGTCACCTCGGGCTTGGTTCGAGAGGTTCACCAAAGCAGTTAAAAAATTTGGGTTCACACAATGTCAATCCGATCATACCTTGTTTGTCAAGCATGCACCTGGAGGTAAAATTACTGTTCTTATTGTCTATGTAGACGATATTATACTAACTGGTGATTATATAGAAGAGATGCAGAGGTTGAAACAGTTTTTAGCAAGGGAATTCGAGATAAAGGACCTAGGAAATCTGAAATATTTCCTAGGCATGGAGGTGGCTCGGTCAAAGAAGGGAATAGTCGTCTCTCAACGGAAGTATGTCATAGATCTGCTGCAAGAGACCGGAATGGTGGATTGCAAACCGGCAGAGACTCCTATGGAACACACTACAAAACTGGGTTCTATAGAAGGCAGTACACCAGTTGAAAAAGGCAGATACCAACGCCTAGTTGGAAAATTAATATATTTGGCTCATACACGGCCAGACATCGGATTCTCAGTAAGTGTGGTTAGTCAGTTCATGAACAACCCCACAGAGGAGCATATGAATGCTGTTTTCAGAATTCTTAGGTATCTCAAAATGACTCCAGGAAGAGGGCTGTTTTTCAAGAAGAATTCAAGCCGAAATATTGAAGTTTTCTCAGATGCTGACTGGGCTGGCTCAGTTACTGACCGTAGGTCCACCTCAGGCTATTGTACATATGTTTGGGGGAATTTGGTTACATGGAGAAGCAAGAAACAGTCGGTTGTGTCAAGGAGCAGTGCCGAATCAGAATTCAGGGCAATGGCACACTGCATTTGTGAGGGAATTTGGCTTAGGAGAGTTCTAGCTGAACTAAAAATTCCTATGGAGAGTCCGATGAAGATGTTTTGTGACAGTCAATCTGCGATTAGCATTGCTAAGAATCCGGTGCATCACGATCGAACTAAGCATGTAGAGATTGACAGACACTTCATCAAAGAGAAAATTGAGGAAGGAAGTGTCAAGCTTATTTATACTCCTACTGCTGTTCAGACAGCAGATATTCTAACAAAAGCACTGCCTAGAATTCATTTTGAAGATTTATGTACCAAGCTGGGCATGGTTAATATTTACTGCCCAGCTTGAGGGGGGGTGTTGGAGTTAGGTTGTTACAGATTATTATTAGTTTATTTATTTATTTAGATAATAAGAGATATGAGTGTTTCACTCAATCTCATATTCTCATCAGGATAGAATTCTATTGTATTAGTAATTATCTTAACTAGTTAGAGTAGTAGAGTCCTAGAGAGTATGTGATACTGTCCTACATGTATTTAGTTTGTTATTCTCTTCATTGTGAGATTAAGTGAAATAAACTCTTTATTCTCTCATTTCACTCTTCAGATTATATATTTATATTTATACATACATCAGAGTGACAAACATCAGTTCATTAAGTAATACATCAGAGTAACTGTTAGAATATAAGTACTATTGTTTGGCCCATTCTTAACAACTTAAGCTTCTAGGTTAAACAGTTACTAACATGATATCATAGCACTTTTGATCTAGCGGTCTTGAGTTCAAATCCTAGAACCAAGAGTCTGGCAACATTCCAACTTTGCACACGATGGTGACTTGAAACACTACTGTTGGGCCATTTTCTTAAAAGCTTAAGCTTTTTGTTAAATGGTTACTAACACAAACTTTCCTTTAGCATTGTGACTGCAGAGATTAAGGATGTGGCTATTATTCTATTCCATATATTAGTTGATGGTGTCTGGGTTCTCTTCTGCTTTTTCAATGGCTCTAATATTATTCAATCATGGTTTTTATAAGTATTATCAAGAAATGAAAAAAATGGAATGCACTCATACTCCACCAGATGATTTTGTGGATAATCTACAAATGCTATAGCTATTGTTTCAAGATTTTGTGGATTAACCATTTATGTCATAGCTATTGTTCTAACAATTTGCAGGTACGGACAATCAGTTTGTTTGGGGAAGTTTGGGGCATCGGTCCAGCCACTGCACAGAAATTATATGAGAAAGGACACAGAACACTAGATGATTTGAAGAGTGAGGATTCATTAACGCATTCACAGAGGATAGGCTTGAAATATTTTGATGACATCAAAACAAGAATTCCACGCCAGGAGGTTTGGTTTTATGCTTCCTCCTAGAATTTGTTTCTATTTTTTTTTTGGGACTTCCTTTACCTGAGAAAGATGTGCCTATTGTGTAGGTTCAAGACATGGAACTTCTGCTACAGAAAGCTGTGGAAGATATTTTGCCTGGGGTGAGCAGCATATGTATTGGACTGAACATAAGTTTGAATTTTGATCAATCTTCAGATATTCTTCTGCCCCAGACCATGCCTTTGTTTATCCATTTCCATCTTAAAGATTTTGGTGTTATGAATTGGAGTATTGGACATATGACTATATGAGACGTTGTTCTTGCAGAATGAGCTGGGTTTTCTCTTTTTCTACTACATTTTTCTTTTTCTTCCCCAATTTCCTGAGAGGATATAAATAAATGAAGAATATGTCACAATCAAAAGTTACCTCTTTGTTTATACATAAAAATCCTGAAGTCTTCAGTTGACTATTCACTTAGTTAATTGTGGCTCCAATAAAATGTGTTATTGGCCAGTGACTTTAAAGTGTAATCTATTATACTTTATTCTGAAACTGAACTTCAAAGGTTCTTTAAGGCCCTAAAATTTTAGCCATACAATATCAATATCACCTAAAAAGCTTGAAGTAAGGGGATTCTGTTTTTGAGTGTCAGTCTTTTGTTTGAAGATTTATTCTGTTATGAAAGAGGCACATGCACTGAATATAAAGTGATCTTTGTAATTTGATATTCTATTGCATTTTGAGTAAGCTCCTTATTGCGATATTTTGATATCTGTCCTGAAGGTGGATATTGTATGTGGAGGGTCATTTAGACGCGGAAAGGCTTCATGCGGAGATCTAGACATTGTAATCACACATCCTGATGGCAAAAGGTAGGATATCCAAGTATAATTCCTTTTTGTTGTTAACTTACCGTCTTTTTTGCTTATATATATTTTATGCATTTGCTTTTGTCTTGACTGCAAAGGAGAATAGGCTTCTGTAACTAAACTGTTGCTTCTGCTTAAAATCTATTGATAGGATAACCAAAAAAAGAAACCGTAGGATATGTCATAAGGTCATTTAGTGGGAAATATTTAGGACTTTTTTTATGGATCTGTCACTGTTAGTTAAACAGATCTTGGTACCCAAAGTACTAGATTGTTTATAAAGTACCTCCATGTTCAAGTGTTTTGAAATAAGAATCTCTAGAAGCCCCTACCTTTTGTCTTGCAAAAAGTGTAAATACTTCTGTCATAGGTTGCTAGTTGCTATTTTCATATGTGTACTAACTGATGGAATTTAGTTATTAATATTTTATCTTCATTTCCTCACACTTATGAAGGTGTTGCATTTTTTACTTAATTGGTCTTCCTCCTGTCTACTTGATAATTATGAAATGCTGAGTTAATTTGCTGTATTTTCAGTCATAAAGGATTTTTATCAAGGTTTGTGAATCGTTTAAAGGATATGAATTTCTTAAGAGAGGATTTGATTTTCAGTACTCACAGTGAGGAGGTAATATGTTCTTCATTTGATTATTTCTTTGCATGACTTTCACCTTTTTAGATATGCTATTGTACGGGTCAAGGTGAATATGTAATACATGTTCACGGAAGTCGGAACACATACCGTCACAAAAAATTTACGCTTACCTCTGTCCTTGTATTAAATCTCAACTGACTTATTTCTAACATTATCTTCTGTTGGATTTATATCGAAAACTTTCTTGGTCTATGGATCATTTCTCTTCTAGTTGTGCATTGACTGATTGAGATTTATTCAAGTATGTTTAATCTATTCAGCAGGGTGATGCTGAAACAGTTACTTTTTAATTTGTAATAGGGATCTGTATCATTTTTAACCCTCTGTGTGATTTAAAGGGAGTAGTTTTGTGTTTTAGAAGTGGTCTCCCCCCTTATTGACAGTTGGTCTTGCAGCTTAGTAATTTGGGTTCCTTTTTTTGTCATTGTACTTTTAGTAGTTTCATTTATTTATTCATAAATTAATCTATGGAGAGGTTGCAGTTTTCAAGTTAGCCAGAGTACCAAAGACCAAAGTCTAGTATATGTCTTCAAAATTATTTCATCTTTTTGCTTATTCCAATCTTGGAAAGTATATTCTTCTTGCATGCCTTAATTTGCTGAAAACTTGTAAAAAGAAAAGGAACATATATTTGACTTTAATATTTTCTTCATCTAAAAGGAGGAGAAATTGTCAACAATTGCACAAGACCTAATAAGTGGATAATCTTGCTTTGATGGGACTTAAATAGCAAAATTTTTAGGTTTCATCTATTCTTTTATCTTTTCTTTGGTTTCTTTCAAACTGAAAAAAAAAAAAAAAAATCTTTTTGGATTTCATCATCACATACATTTTTTTTAATCTATTATCTGTACATGTATCTCACTATAATTAACTTGTTTTTCTTCGTTTTTGGCTTCACTTGTTTTTCACTGTTTACCTTACAGGGTACTGATTCAGGTGTTGATACTTATTTTGGTCTTTGCACATATCCTGGACGAGAGCTGCGGCGCCGCATAGATCTCAAGGTATCTTTGATCATGTATTAATCATGCTTATGGAATTGAGAAGAAAAGGCTAGGATGGAGACGGTGTTATTCGGATACTTGTTCTTTCTTTTCATAACTAATATGATACCCTATCCTTCCATGTCGAGCCTGCCTTTTGTTTTGAATGGGTTTGCCTTAATTTCACCACAATTTTTGTGATGAAAAAAGTTCCTCTTTTGTTATTGGTAATAATGTTGGTTATTTCTTTGTTGATTCATTGTTGGCAAGATATCATAGTCAATGTATGCAGGTTTTGTTCATTATGTTAAAAATTTCAGATATGCCTATGATGCATTTGGTAGTGTTCTATAACTGTTGTAATTTATAGGTATATCCAAGGGATATATATGCATTTGGACTAATACACTGGACTGGAAATGACGTGCTAAATAGGAGGTATGTCGCATCACTAGTAATGAATATAGGTGATTTGTTTAAATATCTTGATAGTATTATTGTCCTGAAATAACGTATAGGAATGGCTTATTGAGTACGAGGTTGAGGCTGACAATAGTTGTTGAGGGCTACTTTATATATATATATACATAATTATTCTTCTTAGTTAGAAAATTGAATGTGTTATGTTATAACTAAGCTATGAATTAAGCATATCTAGACATTTATCATCATTATATAAGTGCAGGCTGAGATTGCTAGCAGATTCCAAAGGATACCGACTTGATGATACAGGGTTGTTTCCAGCTACTCACGGCTCAGGCGGTAAACAGGTAATGAGTTTGGTTTTCAGCACCTTTTCTTTCACTGAAACTTTTTCTCACATGTTATTTAAAACCAGCTGTGTGAATATACCATTGCAGGGTGCGAAGGCTAGCACAAGCTTGAAGTTCAGAACAGAAAAAGAGGTGTTTGATTTCCTGGGATTTCCGTGGTTTGAACCACATGAAAGAAATCTTTAAATGTCTGAATGGTAAGATCATGTTGTAGACTTGTAGTTGTAGATGGGCGCACGCTCAAAGAGGAGGATGTACAGGAGTCGGTCTACAGACTCGATTTTGAACTACTTACTACAGACCATGAAGTGAAACAGCTTGTTGTTGGCTGTTTTTTGACACAGATTTTTACAAGACGACTTCGCTCTTATGTAAATTGAATACGGTGAAATTCATGTTTGTAATTTATATGAATATCCTAAACTGAGTGAATAAATATGCAAATTTGGGATATAAATTAATGAAGAATAAATATGTTGCAATGCAAAGTTACCGTTTTGTTTACTCGTAAAATTTCCTGAAGTTTTTCAGTAGATTAATCACTTCTTAGTTAATTGTAGCTCCAACAAAATGTGTTATTTGCTAGTGACTTTTTAATTCCATCATGCCTGATTCTGAAACTGAACTTAAAAGGTTCTTTAAATCCCTAACATTTTGACCATACAATATTAATATTACAAAAATATAAAATTAAAAGGTTCAAAAATCCAAAATTGCAACAAGAAGGTAAAATTGTGATCATAAAAATATAAAATGGCCGGGTTTTAAAATGGCCTAAAACCCTTGTATCAGGCGACAGATGAGATAAGGCAGAGAGAGAGAGAGACACACACACACACACACAAAAGACATGGCTTCTTGGAGCAAAGCTCTTCTCTCGTCAACACTTGACTTATCTTCACCTCTCTTTTCTTCTTCAATTCCTCCTATTTCTTTCCACTGTAACTCTCCACTTTCTTCTCTTTCTGCTAGTGGTATCAAACCGACTGGCGCCTCAATATACACTTCAATTAGCGGGAAGATACAACCAACAACACTCTTCTTTCCATCATTTTCATTTAGAAACCACATTTGCAGAGCCGCAGAGTACAAATTTCCTGACCCAATTCCAGAATTCGCTGATGCTGTAAGTTCCCTTTTTTCCACTGTTGCACATATGAAGTGTTCTCTTGTAGGCAATGTCTTTTCTTTCTGATAAATTACTGAGCATTTTTTTTTTTTTGGATTCAGGAGACGGAGAAGTTCAGGACCCACCTGATGAATAAGCTTTCCAAGAAAGATATGTTTGGAGATTCACTTGAAGAAGTTGTAGGAATCTGTACTGAGGTGATTCACTCTTGTATAATTGATATTTGATCATTAATGTTTTAGTTGGATGCATCACATTGTTTGCATGGAAGATGCCCAATTTGTTAAGGGATGTTAATTATGGTGAACAGAGATGTAGATTATCACCTTCATTGGTCCTGATTATTCACTTGTTTCATTTTGGACCGACAAAATCTATTAAAAAATGATTTGGATGAACTATTCAATGCCAATGCGACACAATCCCTCTAGTACAAAATATATGGCAGTTGAATCCTTTTAAGTTTATCCAAGTGAGTGTCATTAGTCTGATAATTAAGGCTGAAGCTGCTCAGAAACACCAATCATAGCCTGTTGTGGAGGAGGCACCTTGTGATAATTGGATATTTTGACCTTGGTCATGTATAGGTAGGTTAAAGTTAAGGTCACACACTCACACTGCTCTTTGTGATTAGTTCGGTGAGGTTGGTTTGATGAAAATAGTTGAGGTAACCTAAGAAGTGGCCATTGTAACGACAATGGTTATAGTTGTAGCTTCCGAAACATAAGTTTTCACAATCACCGCTCACCAGTGACCAAATGAGTTTCCTATTGAGTTTATTCAGGCTTCCACAGGTTGTTCACATCATGAGAAAAAACTATAGAAAAAATATAAATGGAGAAAACAGAGGAATGATATCCATTCGTAGCTTTGAAATTAGTCATTTAGATAGCTTTGATATAGCCTTCTCTTCTAACACTTAACATCTGAAGCTGGTTGAAAGGAAAAAATAACAGACTAGAAGTAAAACTGTAATAGGAAATTATAAGTTAGTTGCAGGTATTACTTCTTAAAGTTATAAATGATGAAGATAGAAACCTTGACAGATATACTTGGTGACTGTTTATGCTTTTGTTTTGGTGTGACAGTTGTAAAAAAGGGATATTTTTTAGACTAATTTCATTTAGCAAGATACTACTCGTAGTTCTATAATGGCTACTCAATTCTCTGTCGACATGGGAATGTTTTCTTTGCTTTTTATTTTGTTGCCTAAATGATTCTTGATGACTTGTTAGTTTGATGTTAGCAAGTAAACTGGTGAATGACTATGTTGCCTCTGATATTCTTAATAGATATTTGGCACGTTCTTACACGCTGAGTATGGAGGTCCTGGAACGCTCTTGGTCATACCTTTCATTGACATGGCTGATACTCTAAACGAACGAGGACTCCCTGGAGGACCACAAGCTGCACGTGCAGCTGTTAAATGGGCTCAGAGTCATGTTGACAGCGATTGGAAGGAATGGACAGGCGACAGCGATTAATAAAACCTTATATATTTTTGCTTGACATTATCCATTTAGGTTTCAGGTGCTCATTGGGCATTTATCACCCTTGTGAAACCCTGAAGAACTGAGTCTGTGATTTGTGAGTATGAGGGGAGAAATTTGAAGTTTGAGCTGGTTTTGTTGTAATGGTGTTTTTAGAGGTGTAATAGAACTGTATTATTGAAATTTCATGTGTAAGGTCTTTGTTGAAAAGAAGCTATTCACTGGAATTCTGAAAATGACAAGTACATCGATTCGAATAGTAAAGCTAAATCTATTACACATTTGAAATAACATTATCATCAGCCTCTCTCTTGGATGATGATAGCTTCATAGCTGCTCAGGTGTATACCTAAGTGCAGGTTCCGCATCATGATACCGAAATTATCAGTGCCAACAGGGTCAAGATTAACAAACACTCGCGATGGATTAAGCTCGTTGCCATTGAGGAACAGGGAGTGTGTCACGGCCATGGCTTTTGGTGAAGTTGACTTCAGGTATGGAACATTCAAGCTCGAAAATTTCCTCTTCATAAGTCTGACGAAACAGCCACCAAGCTGATCCATACTTGTTTCTAAGATCTACAGCTGCAAAGTGTAAACCTAGAGTTGTTGCATATTCAATTGCTTGCGCATATGCGTTGGGGTTCCAGAGATGCGCTTGTGCATTAGGGACACCATTGATATGGACTGTATTAGGGAAGCATGGAATAAAGATTCTCTCTTGTGGAGAATCAGCAACATTCACGATTCCTAATTGTTGGATTGCAAAGGCAAAGCCTGAGGGTATCGGGATGCTTCTGAGATTGCCTAATGGCTTGTGGTTTGTGAGCTTCATGCAGGTCATTAGGCAGCAACCACAAGTCAGTGTTGTTGCTGAAGTTTCAATTCGGTTGGTGATGGTGATGGTTTCACCAGGGAGCTGACTTCTCTTCTCAAATAGCCGATTCAAGACTCCGTTGAGGGTGTTCTGGATCGCATTGAAGTAGTCTGCAACATTAAGCTCAACAGCTGTTGGCTCATAGCAAGTTTGGTCGCGCTTACGCCAAAATCCGACGTAACCCTTTTCACGTAATTCAGTAGTAAAATTATAATTCTCGGCTGATTTGTCATTAATCTCAATTGGTGCAAACCTGGCCCGGTTCCGGTTTGAACCGTCGGAACTGGCCCGAACCGAACCGGAACCGGAAAAACCGGAAAAACCGAAACCGAAACCGTTTTTCCGGTTCGAACCGGCGGTTCCAAGTTTTTTTTTTCAAATTTCTTTTTTTTTTTTTTAAATTACACTTTATTTATAAAAATAAAATGTTTTAAAAAAAAAATGATATTAAAAAGTATTGAACCATAGTCCATAACCCTTATCAAAGTAATTAGTATATTTTCCTTTGCATTATCTTCCTTTTTATATAGGTTAGGTCTCTCTCCACTTCCCTCATTTATTCGATGTGGGATGTGAGATTTTCTTTTCCTTTCTATTCTAGTTGTAGCTTACTAAATTCAAGTAGAAGTGAGAGAGTTAACTTTAGACATTTTGATCTTGGACCTAGTATCATATTTAAGTACTAATGAGTTCAATATGTATTAGCATAAAAATTGGATATTGTTCCCATCTACTATGGCCATAACGACAGGAATGCAAATGAAGAAAAAAAGATGATAACAATAAAAACAAAAACTTTAATAGACTAGTAAATATATGGTCAAACTTTAATAGCTGGTCAAAACATGAACAAATGAAATTTTAGCAATAGACTAGTAAATCAATTTCACTCAGGTTTCTACCAAATCCAACAAAAGTAAGCAGTGAGGTATATTATGTGGCATATTATTCATCGCATAAACCAAATTAAGTATATAGCTTACTAAATTAACCGAATCTGAAACATTAAGTTTTAATTTAGAATATTCCTCCCATATTTCATAGAAGGAAAAATACTATGATAGAATTAACAACAAAGAAAAATAAAACAATTAGAAGAGAAAGGATAAAAAAATCTCACATCTCACGTTGGAAAAATATAAGAAGTGGAGAGAGGTCTAACCTATATAAAAATGAGGAGAATGCAAAGAAAAATATAATTATTTGGACAAGGGTTATGGGTTATAGCCCAATGCTTTGTAATGTCCTTTTCTAACATTTTATTTTTTAATAAATAAAATGTAATATCTTGTAATGTAAAAAAATAAAAAATAAAATGTTCCAAACCACCGGTTCCGGTTCCGGTTCCGGTTCCACCAAACCTTGGAACCGGAACCGGAACCGTGCCAGGTCTAGGTGCAAAGCCGGTGATTGACATAGTTCGGGATCTCTGTTTGCATCTGGAACACTTTGAGTGGCGGCGTATCCTTCTCTACAGTCCTCTTGTTGATTAGGCTTTGATTCATATGATTTATTAGGGGTGTGCATTTTTGGTTTGGTTTGGGCTGAAGTATATTGGTTTGACTATATTTCCATCCAAATCAAACTAATGTGATTTTTAAAAAAGTGGTGATATTTGCACTCCTATAAAACCGTATGTACACCCCATATTAGTAGTTTTAAAAAATTCCAACATTACCCTTTAAGTAAAACTATTAAAAAGATTATTTAAAAAAAAAAAAAAAAACTATTGAAAAGATTATAATAATTATAAATATACTTGTATATTATTATTAATACAATATTGAATATAAAATAATCATTATTTCACTATTATGAAAATAAAAAACTAGAAAACCAGATTTAAATTAGTTTTTTTTTTTTTTTTTAAAAAAAACAGAAAACCAGATTTACTCAACAAAAAAAAAACCAGACAACCAATTTTTTTTATATTAAAAAACTACACGAGAGAGAGAGTGAGAGAGTGAGAGAGGTTAGTAGGTGTTGAATATGAGATGCGGCTTCGAAGGAGGATCCATCTCCAATACTATTCATTTTTTTATTTTATTTTCTATTAATTATGTTATAATTTTATCATTTATGGTATTTATAAAAAGTTTAAGAAAAAAAAAAAAACTTCAGAGATAGGATTATTTGGTAAAATGCGGGGGTGTATTTACAAGTTTGAATATTTTAAAAATTTTAATTGGGGTGTACATACAAAAATGGGTGTGAATACAGTTTTTCAGGGGTGTAAATATCATCACTTTTTCAAACTGATTCAAACCAAACCAAAAAAGGTCAGGTTGGTTTGGATAGGTTTACCGGTATATATTTAAACTCAAAAATCCTTTTTTTTTTTTTTTTTGGTATTATATTTTAAAAAATATTTAATTAAAAAATCATAACATAAAATATGAATTATATATATAAAGGAAGTATTGAAAAATCAAACAGGTAATTACTATTTATATATATATACCCTGATTAAAGACATGTTTGAACGGTATCTAATCATCTATGTTTTTGAAACTCTAATACATCAATCAATTAGAAGAATTATATCAAAACAAATAAATAAACTATAAAAGTTTAAAGTAGTCGGTAAAAGTTATAAAATCTGAACTGAATAGAAAACGTAGGTGAATTTTATATTTTAGTTTTACTTTCTAAAATATGTGATTTGGTTTGGTTGGTGAATTATTTCACTAAACCCCAAACCGAACCACCTTTAATCGGTTTGTTTTGGTTTGGCGGTTTTTTACACACCCCTATGATTTATCACAGATGGATCCACCAAATAGAGGTACAAGCCCCAGCAGTTATGAAGCCAAAATCAGATAGGAGAAAATGTCTCCAACAAAAAATGAAAAAGTTAAGACTTATGGAAATGAGCTAATAAAGTATACGAGTCCCACATCGAGAAAGAGCAACAGCGGAGAACGCTAAGAGCTAATATATAAATGCGCCGAAGCCAGCCAATAAACCACGCAGCCGTGCGGTGAGTACAAAGCGAACTATTCTTTCGCCTTTTACTAAAGAATACCGTGTGCTCGCCGCTATTAGCGGCATACGCTAATTTTTGGAGGGCTCACTCTTATAGGGTGAACCTCACAATTCTAGTTAGAAATTTTTATGGTACAAATTGGATTCTCATTTAAGATTCATCTGATACTAAATTTACAGAGAGAGAATTGGTAAGAGTTGGTGCATTCCTGAAATCTGATTATAATCTTGTTTGTTAAACTGTAACTATAGAATACAATTTCACAATTTCTGCTATTTAGTTACAATGAGCGATGAACCATATGGCAGGTTCTATATATATATACAAACTCCAGTAAGTTCCAGGCGTAAAATCCAATTTAGTGGTTAACATACTTCCAACAAAGCTGTGAATATACAATTCTACATTCTAATATCTCTTTTGCAGTAATGTAAGCAGAAACAGAGGCCAAAAAAAAAAAAAGGTTCAAAGGTTCATTGGACTAAACAAGGCTAATAGCAAAATCCAATTCAATGCATCATCATCTCATCTCTGTCTATAAATCGTTCCAGCAACTCTTTCTCCTGCAAAACTAAACAATCTTTACTCTTCCCGAACCAGTCATAGCGACGCTTGGCAACATAATCATAAGCAGCATCCCTAAGAGGACTTGGAATTATCAACAGCGAGCTTAAAGCTGAGTAAGGCAATGGCAAGTACGAGAGCACTTTCAGAGCAGCTGCATAATCATTTGCAGTCAAAAACGTAAGATAAATGATTTTTCACTCAAAAGGGGAATGGGAAAAAGCAGCAGGCATATCAAGTGAGAAGTTTCAATCAACAAAAAATATATTCAGAAATACATCATTTCTAAACACACAAGCATGACTTCCCAGACCAGAATCAGTCATAGAAACAAGTATCACAAGAAGCTATTAATTCAAATTTCTAGTTTATTTGGGACAACTTAAGTTCCATATAAAAAGAAAAAACAAAATGAAGTCCAATTACCTAATGGGTCAAGTAAAAATACAAAGAAAAAAAGGAAAAAAAAAAGGCAAGTTCTAACTAGATAAATTTGTTCTCTTTGCTAATATGACAAAAGATTGTGCCAGTAGGCAGAAGGATATAAGGAGTCTATGGACACAGTTTGGTTGCCAGCAGAATGCCTCTCATACAAACATATGGTGTATAAAACGATGGGTTAACATAACATTCGGCGTAGCTTCCCAATCCCTGACTCCCTTGAATGGCTCCTTCGCCGTCAACTACAAATTGCCCCGGTAAGCAATGGGGACAAATTTTGTAAATATGATAAAGAACTTGTAGATAGCGTATTTGACTCACTTGGTTGTCTTAGGTTTTCGCAATTCAGTGAAGAATGATCAGTCCTTAACACAGACAATCCAGAAACAAACAACAGTCCTTAAATGCCTGATGGGGTATATTTGATCTATTGTGACTGAACTTCACTATCATAGACAAGATTATTGTACTAACAAGCCTCTAGCACTTGGTTTCCTATTTAGAAATTGACTCTCCCAACCACTAACAACAAGAAGATATACAGCTGAACCGAAATCTCGAATGGCATCATTATCACTAGCTAACAAGGTGAATGATATTGAATGAATTCTGAGTTCATCAAACAGCATCCATCTCTATCAGAAGCCAAATGAGAACGCACATCATTTTCAGAATATCAACAGAATAAAATGCCAAAAATAAAAACTAAAAGGCATAAATAGTAGAGAATCTATATTGTTTGAGAACTAACCGGTAGAGGCTTGGTGGTATGATTCTGGACCTTCAACAAACAAAAAGCGACGAAGAACATCTTCTCTGTCAAGACCACACAGTCTCAAGTATGGTTCTGCAGCCTTGGATTGGAGACAACAAAATTTGATCTTACTATACTTGTCAACACCAATTATCCATTTCACTCCTATAAAATTACATATTATACAAAGTTATCAGGAAACCGATTCTATAATACTTTTTTACATAAAGGAACTACACTTCAAGAATTTAGACAAAAATGCAAAAGTAGCTGAGAAACTAAAATAAAAAACATGTAAAGAGAACATAAAACAAAATCAAACAAGGCCAAATTGTCACATTACTAAACCAAGAAGGGAAAGCATTGGAGATTTATCCTAAAAATTGGGAAACCAACAATGATTAATACTTGTGCCCGTCTTTCATAGAACAAACCCATTTCAATCAAGGAACGATAACGGTACCTCCGTGGCAAAGGTGGCAGACGCCGTCGTAGACGACGACACGTGGCTGAAGGAGAGTGGGTGTCATGACAGGCTTGACAGAAGAAGAAACAGGTGGGTCTATGTAGACCAGGTCATCTGCACCAGTAACGTCCGCAACATCCGCCGCTGCTCCAGGAACCAAATGGGTCGGCGATGGAGGTGACGAAGTCGAAGAAAACAAACAAGAAGAAAGGAATGGAGACGACCAAGTTGCTTTTGCAAAGTTTCGAGTTTGTCGGGCTATCATTTTGCTCAGATTGATAGATGGATTCATGGCATTTTGGTTTTTGATGTGAAAAAAAGGTGGCAATTTGTTCTTGAATGTCTTCTTTCGGTGCCTTTCTTGGTACCCAAGTCGGTTCTCCTTCCAATAAAGATCGCCATCGGATTTTATTGAAAAATCGCCATCGGATTTTATTGAAAAATAAACCTGATTTATATTAACCGTCTGATATGAACTCTTTCTTTCTTTCTCAATCGTACGGCTGAAGTAATTTTTATTACAAGAGAGTTTAACCTTTTTTTTCCTTTTCTTTTTTTACTAATAGAGTAAATTAAACTTTATTTTGATTTTTGATCAACCAAAAAAAAACAAAAAAACCCCTAGGGAGAACATTTCAAGAACATGTATGTATGATATCAATTGAAGCTGGGACTGGCAAATTATAGATATAAACTTGCATGGTAATTATTCTAGGTTCATAATATATCAAAAACATGCTCATTAGAATCAATTGGAATTATTAGAGTAGAATATTAATAATGCTAAGAATGAACTACGGTATCGCTTGTCTAATAATGATCATCTAAATAAAGATTACTTGTGGTCGTGGCGAGACAGTTTCCAAAACAATTTCCATGGAAAAGACATCATGTATTCTATGTTATGAGATATAAGGGTGTACAATATAAAAAATAAAAAAACAAAATAAAATAAATTCTAATTTCATCTTCTCAAGTAACTGAATTGATTCCAGGTCAAGAAATAAATCAATTGAGTTTCTCTAGTTTCAAAATGTCGAAAATGTGTATTCGATCCTTGGTGCTTCCAAAATACCAACGATGATCACTGAGTTTTGTTGACTACCTGTAACCATATCATCCTTTTAGTGCAAGCTCACTCAACCATCAACGTTTACATATCATAGTGGCTGAATTCTAAGGCCAACCAATCTGGGTTTAATTTTCAATTAAATTCCAATTACCTAAGAAAAGAGCAAAATTTTAGTCTCTTGAGTTATAATGAAAATACCAGATCTCGTTGTTGCATATTCTTAATACAAACCTGAAACATTTTCAACAGCCAACCATAAATTGAGCTAATTTTCGAAAACCTCCGCAATTTCACCATCTGCAACAACAGAGAGAAATGATAGAAGTCAATGAGAAAATTGAAACAAGCTTTGAATGGATGAAGGGCTACCAAGTAATTTACAGAAGCCTCACCAGCAAGATTGACAGCCAAGTTTGCTTGAGCATCGGCTTCAGAGTTCAAATTCTTCCAAACATATGCAAGAAAATGTCAGAACTTCGTGGAAAAAAATAGGAACAGTAATCTTATGCATAACTTAAGCAAGAAAAAATATGTAATATAATCACAATCTGACTGCACCATGCAAAAGAGTGAAGTTATAGCTTCCAAAAAAACAGAAAAGGCTATAAAAATGGGGTAGTAGCTATGAGAAAATATATAACAGAGAAAATGGTTCTATGTAGAAAAGATATTCATCTCAGATAGTGGAGTCATTTGAGTAAACACTGGCCTAATCAGTATAGAAAGCGTCTCAAGTCTCAAACTAGGCCAATAAGGTTATTGCAAGTCAATAACTAACTATATTACTATATGGATTGTGTTAACGTCTGCCTTTAAGACACCTTATTAAAAGAATGAAAAAAAAAAAAAAAAAACTTATTATTTATTTGTTCAAGACACATGAAGTGTGCATTGATGTATTCAAAGGATAAATATGAGTGTTTATTAAGTTTTTAGATCCTTAAGTGTGTGAACTTAGGGCATGCCTTTATTATATTACTATCATAAGCAGTTAAGTAGGACACACTTATCCCGTAGAACATAACTTTGTCGGAATCCTAAGCAATCATGTCCTTCATCAACAAGTTCATGGCCAGATACATGCTATGATAGGCCCTGTGTACAAGTCGCAGGCAAGAAAGCAACAGGCAAGAGAGTTTAAGGTAAGGTGGTATAAGTGGATTATGCCTTTCCAGTCTTTGATAATAATTTTTAAGGGTAAGTGCACATGTATTGTCTACGCCTAACAAGGGTAGTATAAAGGAAGTAAAACTGAATTATTCGCATTACATGCATGCGGACCAGGTGAGATGAAAGATGAACATAGAAATTTAAACAAAATAACAGATGCAGAACTACTTATCGAAATCGAAAAACAGAACACACCCTCAGAACATGAGTTATCCGGAACGATCGGAATTTATCCTTCAGTTTCTTTGCCTCCATACTGAGAGCAGACATGTTAGGATGTTTGGCCTTCCATGAGCCCGAAACCTAAACCAAGAAGCAACCTAAGTCAGATATAAGAACATCGAGGAAAAAAGACGGATAAAGAGAAGATAATAATCAGAGTCGAGGAGAGGATGTCATTAATAATCAATGCCTTAAGTGGAAAAAAATATATATCAAACATAAAAGAAAAAATAAACAAGTAAAACAAAAAAACAAACCAGCATGCAAACAAGTTTGGAGTCTCCTTGGACATTGATATTGGTATAACCTTTCTCAAGAGCATATTTTAACCCCAAAATCAAGGCTCGATATTCAGCAACATTATTAGTTGCTATGCCCACACCTTCGCGCAATTTACAAATCTGTTCAGAAAGTAATTAGACAGATAAAAGTATCAAATCAAAGGGCACATCTGGAATAGTAAAATGTATACCAAATTTCCATCACCAGTTCGCAACACAGCTGCTGCACCAGCTGGTCCAGGATTTCCCTTTGATGCACCATCAAATTGAATAAAACAGGAATGCTGCACATAAATACATAATTACAAAATACACATTTTTTTTGTTGTACCACTCACATATAATATAAGAACATCATGATAAAACAACATGCTTTACCTAACCCTGAAAAAACGACCAAAAGTTCTTATTCTAGCAATGAAGTAATTAAATCTTGCTAAATAATGGGGTGGACAACCCCCCAGAAAAGGAACAACATAGTTCACCCATTAACTAGGACTAAAAGAGGAAATGGGTTTCTTGATTCTCCAACTTGTGATGTATCTGCTCCATGCTATGCAATGGTAAGACTTACATAAGTGCAAAGAATGGAGCAGATGCAGGTTGTGATAAGGTCTCCCCAGAAAATAAATTATTTTCTTCCTGACAATTTTGAAATATACTTACAGAATCAGTGGATGACACTTGGGCCTCAGCATCATAATCCAACTTGATCTGCTTCGCGACATGATCAGTGGAAATGGATGCAGAACCAAGTGCTTCCTGCAAAGTAAGAAAGTATTAAAAAAATATGGTCAAAGAAAGTTCAGCTATCACAATCCTCCAAAGCAAGAAAAGTTGTTCCCCAGTACTGCTTCAGCAGGACTCTAAAAGGAGTTTTTTTATATGGTCCTACCCTTCGGCATTTTGCACGAAAAGGCCACTTTCAATAATAAACAAGCCCCGGACCTTATAAGTCCAAGAATTTAATCATTACACCAGACAATGGCCTCTAAATATCCTCAAAGCATAGGATCTTATAAGCAAATTAATTGTGTAAAGTCCATGACTCATATGCAATGAACTTCAAACTTAACAATATAGAAAACCAAAAAATAAGATTACTCAAAGTAATCTTATAAGCAATTTCCTAGCCCTAAGCAGTCTTCAACATACTCATGGTCTTTTCTAAAATTTTGTCATTAAGCTAATAGTGTATCCCTCTTCATTGAGAAGCGTCACCAACTTGTAATTACAAGAACAACAGTTGACAAAATTTATACGGTTACTTTATTTGTTCTTTCCGTTCTAGAGAGATATGGGAGGGAGGGAATGACATAAAAGGATGTTATTACTTTCCCTCCTCTTGGTACAATGTTTACAAGCATAATCATTTCAGATTCTAACAACCTTATTCTATTTCTAATGGTAGAATTAGCGTGTTCCATAATTAAATAACCGTATCTGCAATAAAATGGAATCTTGAACTTTATATTGCTTTTAGTCAGGCAAGGAATAGTACAGGAAAAAGGTAATATTCTTGTGATAGGCAGATATTGGGTTAACAGAGCAAGCATACAAGTTCTCTCTCTTCATAAGAATTCTGAGAAATCAACGAAGCATGCAGTTATGAGCATTCACAAGGTAGAAACATAAGGAGTGGCATATGCGTAGGAAACAACTGAAAACAAGTTTCTTTTCAGAAAATGAGGACAATAAAGGTGCAAGTAAAATCTTGGCAAAACACCCCCTAGACTGTGCCATCAATTGTTTTATCATGAACAAATCTTCTCTTAGTTTAGAAATACTATGTCTCCTGGCTTACCCCAATCTCTGGATCAATCATATCCTGTGGTCTCTTTTTGGATGCTGGGTCCTGAAACCAAAAAGAAAAGCCATGAGCACCAATCTCAATCTTCATTGACCAAGGAAGACAGCAAGTTAATACCAACACCTTAGCAAATGTTGTTAAACTATAAAACATGAAGAAAGACATCCTAATAATAAAAAAGTAGGGTTAAATCAAAGTGACACACTGACACCCCATTTGACATCTCAATCCATGACAAGGCAAGATCACCTAAGTCTAAGAACTGGACATGTCGAACTTGTCATCCATAATTTTCTCATACATCCAAATGTTTTAGTAGAGCATCTGAACCATCCACAATCACAAGCACAAAGTATTAAAGAAATCCACATATAGAAAGGAATTAGTTTTATGTAGAGCAACTCAACCCATGCACAGAGAGAGAGAGAGAGAGAGAGAGAGAGAGAAGTCTAGAAGTTCATGTCAAGCAGCAGATAATATTATCTGTGCTTAAAATATAAAAACAAAATCAGTTCTAAATTTCACCTTAGAGAACATTGGTCATCTTACTTGAAAAGGGCAAAGCGTAAGTGAGCCAAAAAGATCCTCAGTCAAGTCTGCAGCTCTAATCGTGTAAAGAGCATTCTTAAGCCCGTGGGAAATAAGATGCTCCTCAGTGTCCTTAGGCAAAGAGTACCCTTTGTACACACTGACAGGTGGATGGCATATCTACAACAGAAAGCATAATCAGTAGATTAGATAGATCGTTACAACTTACAACTTAAATAACAACCTGATAAGAGACAATGCATCCAACATTACAAAGTATAAAAACAGAACTTTCACATAGTATAACATCAAACTATGTAAGTAATGCACCAATTCTAAATCAATAAAATTTCCCACAAATATCTATCATTTATTTATGTTACAGCATCTCTGATGAAAATTGTCATCACCATCCCATTTTCCAATTTGAGAATGACACACCACAACAAAATCGCAGCACAAGCACTTCAGAATCTAGCACAAAATTTTTGCAAACCAAACTTGAAGAAGTAAAACTCAATACTATACAGTCTATATCATAAGGTAAAAGGAGAATTTACCAACGATCCAACTTGAGCCTGACATTCAGCTAAGCTCTTGTAAACACCAACAACATCCCCTTTCCGTACAACAAAGAACTCGTTCTTGTCTTGCTCCATCTCTGGTTTAGTGTTTACTTTACGAGACCGGGTTTTTTTGGCACTTGAACTTCTAGACGAGTAAAGCTGAACACGAAATCGCGTCAGCAGAAACTCTGAATTGATAGTCTTAACACCCAAATACTCAAATTTGGTATTCAATGAAGGGGTATACGATTGATGCAGACTACTTCTAGCGATGATAATACGAGTCCTTCTAAGTATAGCCGTAGAATATGAAGTCATGTGCGACAAGCAATTCATCACAATGCGGTTTTCTCCAGATTGTTTTGATTCTGGAACCTAGAATTGATTTTTATTGAAACGGACCCTAATACACAATGCGAACACATAATTAATAAAAAGTAAAAAAGTGATTTGTCAAATGAAGTTAAAAACAAAAGAGATACATATATAGTTGACATAACGCACCAGTTGATCAGACGAATCCGTTGAGAGATGTTAGAGAAAATAGCGTTGATGTTGTTGATATAGGTTTGGAATCTGAAGGTATTTAGAAGCTGAAGGTGATGATGCATAACCAAAAAATAAGATCATTTTTTATGCTGATTTTAATGAGAAATCAATAAGATCAAAACCAGTACAGCAATCGCATAATAACAAACATTAAATTAGCAAATTCTCGTCACCTAAATATGAACAATATAATCAAACAATATTCAATGATACCCAAAAAAATTACCAATACCAATTATGTCAATAATAAATAAAAGATTAAGCAAATTAGTATCATTCTTTTAGACATTTCATCAAACACATGGAGCACAACTTCTTTCTAAAACTAAAAAAATGGAAATTTTAATTCGACAACTCAAAATCACCAAATACCCGTATTTGAATTTTCGAGGAACACTTGAAACGGAACACAAATACTCAAAAAAAAAAAAAAAAAAAAAAAAAAAATCATCAATGCATTTTGAAGGAAATGCAAGTGATAGGGAACAGTTAAAGTGGTGAACTTTTTAATATTATTAGAACAACAGACATGGAAACGTAAAGAGATTGAGAGATGGAGAGGAAGTGTTACCGCGACAGATTCGATTTGTCACTTTTTCATGAGTTTGTGAGTTTTCAGTTGACAATCCAGAGACTAACAGAAAAAAATTTCTTTTTTTAAAATGTAACGGTTAAAAAATGATTATTTTTCAGAATCTTAATTTGTTTATCCGTATTTCACTTATTGATTGAAATTGTCCATATGATAGAATTAGTTTCAATTTTGGAATTTAGATGCCAATGAAGTTGAGGGACAAAATTTATGTCCGAGATAATTATTCAAATAAATTAGGGTTTTGTAACGGAAGGGATATATAAAAAATAAATAAATAAAGCTAGCTTCTTGGGTCTCGGTGGATATAAAATTGCTTTTTATAAGATTAAAAAACAGCTCTTTTTAAATTTACCAAATAATAAATAAATAAATAAACATTTTAAACAGTTTACGGCATTAAAAAAGCATTTTTGATCCTTACAAAAGTCATACCAAACACATACTAAGGTGGGTTGAAAACGATTGGGTCCTGCTCCCAGGAGCGTAGCTCAGCTGGTGTCTGGTAGATGAACGAGTTTGGGATTTAGACAAATAATTCCAAGTCAGAGGCTCGAATCCTACCAATAACAAAAACCTTCAAAAAAAATATCTTGTTTAGATATCTGGATAGATAGATACTGTCAACAAAATAAATAAAAAAACGATTGGGTCCTGGACTTGGACCGGGTTGAGTACTTGGGTTCCTGACTTCTACTTTTTTTTTTGTTGAAGCATTATGATTGTGAGATTAGACGATACATACGCGGCTCATATATCTACTATAATAACAAGAGATATCAACACTCACGACATTAAAAGAAAACTTCTCGTATGTAAAAATGCACAATGTGTAATTGTGTATTGAAGTGTGAGGAGCCACAATTTTATTGAAGTGTGAGGAGTTTATAACTAATCTAGTAATCTGCCTCAACTTTTATGGATCCTGGTTTAATCAACTTCAAATCTTCAATCGTATTGATGGACCATTTATCTCTTTTTTTTTTTTTCATTTCCGGTACTTGGTATACTGGTTTAATCAACTTTTATGTGGTTGTTAATGGCCTTGGTATGTGCCTCCACAATCCTAATTTTGCCGGGAAGCATTCCTTTCTCGGTTTTTACCTGTTTACAGTCAACAGACTGTCCTTCCTCTCTATTTTTTTCTCATCATTTTGAACCAGATTCTGACTGATCAGCTTCAATGAGCTGATAGGAATATGCAAGGTGAAGTTGGGTATATCAACCTGCTACAAGACCAAGCAGATACAACAGACATTGAAAAGCAAGGCGGGTATGAAATATCATCAGAACACAGAGCATGACAAAAAGGCTAATGATTTCCTTGCATCAGCAGTTTACACTCAATATTATCAGTTTATCACTAAAGGTCTTGGTAAATATTATGCAGTTTACACATTTTCATTAGCTAGCTCTCTGCCTTTGAAGTTAAAGCAGCTTTTACTGCATATTTCGAGAACACGTCTGTCAACACAGCCTTCTCTTTAACGTTTAACCTGCATTGTGATAAACAGAACCGTATATGTTAGGAAACAGACGAATCAAGTCACAACAAATGGGAAAATGAACAAGATTTTACCTCTTTGCAGAACCTGGAACGCTTAACTTTGGAACGTTCTTGACTTTTCCTTTAGCGGTTTGCTTTTTCTCAATCACTTGGATTTTCTTTCGCTGATTTGATGAAGATGAATCTCTGGCAAATTTCTTATCTGGTTTTTTGCTATCTCTACCATTCAGCTCTGAAACACTGACAATTTCCAGATTCTCCCTAATGTCCTCCAGTTTTGCCGAGTCAACTTCACCATCTGGATCAGAACCATCAGATGCTGCTTCCATCCATGAATCCGAGGTATCATAGTTGACATTGGAATCAACATCTGGCTCTTCTTCCAAACCAGAAGCTGTTAATTCAACATTATTGTAGGCGTTGTCTGTTGAATGCTCATCAAGAAACTTGGAAGAAGTTGAATTCATCATCTCACATTTTATCTGCTTTTGAATCTTACCAAATGATATACTTTGTGTAGAAAATACTTGCATAAATCTGCCATAAGAGTATTTATATTTTAGTTAAAAAAAAAATACAGTTCTAAACCAAGTCTTAACAGCTAATCCAACCTATTTGACCTCATTTACAAGAAACATGATATGGCCATTCTGCTCTCCAAAGAAAAATTAAACGTCTGTAATGTCTATGACATGCAATGTTCAGTATGAATTATATGCCTAACCTAAGCAAGCAAAACCTGTTTAGAATTCAAGTTGATAATAATCCCACTTTACATGTTCCTGCATGGTTTCCGATCAATCCATTAACATAACTGTTCACATCTTGGCCCCAGATCTTTTGCCCATCTGTTTTATAGCTACTTTTCTTCTTCTTTACATCATTGAATGCATTAACTGCCATTTGAATAACATTCCAATTGATGACAACATATTCAAATCTGTAAAAGTGAAGGTTGTATGACAAAGTATGCAAAAACTGAACCTACATTCCCTACAGAGCCATATTATATATATATATATATAGATGTTTGTGTACAAAATATATCCTCTCGTTACTTCACGTTATGCTAGGGTAAACAATAAACACGCATTCGTGTCTCTTAACTCAAATCAAGATCTAAGAAGGAAACAACAATAACAATAATTTGTCACAAAACATACCTAGTTACATCCTCCTCAGACTTGAAATCAACAAATGCAAATCCCTTGCATATTGGGTCCTTAGTCTTCTTGTTCCCGGACACAGCTGGGCTAATGTTAATTATACCACGGACATCTTCAAAAGCAGATTTCAGATCTCTGTGGATGTTCTTTTTCTTAGGAAGGTTGACCAAACGTACACGAATACCACTTGGAATAACTTCAGGTTCTGCAATTCCAGTACAATACTGTGAAGTTAGACTGAAATTGGCCTGGAGAAGCAAAAACTTATGCTACTTCTGGTATTACAATAGAAATAGTAAATGTGACAGACTAAAGAAAATCATAATTAAATAAAGTACGGAAGAACATTATTTACCCCTTCCCTTTTCTTTAGGAACAAAATTTCTGGAAGTCTTGTGATCGACTAGCATGACATATTCCATCATCATATATTCATTAAAATTTTGGGTAGTATGAT
The DNA here is from genome assembly GCA_008009225.1 of Acer yangbiense. Lineage (NCBI taxonomy): Eukaryota > Viridiplantae > Streptophyta > Magnoliopsida > Sapindales > Sapindaceae > Acer > Acer yangbiense. Next base: position 6,202,948 of record CM017768.1, on the reverse strand, counting down.
GTATAATGTAATAAGGAAATGAGTATGTCGATAGTATATTTACTCCTCACGATAATATGAAGTTGCATAAGAACAAACCACCGGCAAAAAAAGCCCACCGATAGTTCAATCGACAGTTGAGATGCTCATAGAAGTGAGACAGCCAGACTTGCTCATCTTGCATTATCAATATTGGACTCAGAAAAGAAAACAATAGTCTTTCGAATATTGTAAAGTGTTTGAATTTCATTACTATTTAGCCATCTAGGCAAAGCTGGCTTTTATAAAAGAGAGAGTCATAAATCACTGGTCTGGTCAAATTTGCTTGTTAAATTAAACAGACTAGTTTCATTTTCGTATGCAAGAACCTATCTGTATACTATGGTCAGAAAGAAATAATTCAGTTTGCAGGAAAAAGATAACTAGCTCCCTTATAAGTAAGGCCGAAGAAGAGTGAAAGACTATACCCGATTAACAATCAATCAGTCTCCATGGAACAGGATAATTACGTAACCTAAAGATCAATCTTTCATTATATATTAGATATCAAACACCTCATAGTTCACCTCTCCGAGCAATAATTTTAGTTCTACTCAATAGAGACCAAGTTTTCCAATTAGAGGACCAAAACAAGGCCTTCCATTTTGTTAATCTCTTTGTGTTTCAATAGCATACCAGGTTCTTTATCGCTGTAAATCCAAACACTCTGTTTCCCAACTTTGTACCAATAAAAAAGTACAGAAAAAAACCCAAATGCAAAAACAAGCATAAACAAATACCAAGCACCAACCTCACCACCAAAACAGACACAATGAATAATTGAAGATTGCTAAACATAACAAGCTCAAAATTTTCCACAACCAACAAATTCAATGAAAATTATACAAAACCTGGAAAACATGATTAAGGGCAATTCAATGAAAGGTTCACACTAAAAGACAAACCTTTTATCTTTTGTTTCTCTTTGTTGGGATTGGTTTTAAGAGGGTCGTTCTTGAGCTTATTAACATTAGCAATCTGCGCTTCTCGAGTCTGCTCTATTTCTTGAAGCAGCTTTTCTTCAATGGAGGTGTCATACACCTTGTCTTCACCGAACCCACGTGGCTTATTCTCCAGCCACCTCTTCATCTCCTCAAGCGGCAAATACATCCCCTCTCCATCATCATCATCCTCATCTTCCACATCATCCTCCTCCTCCACCTCATCATCATTACCATAGTCATCAAAATCTGAGCCGTCCGCTTCCAATACTGGAGTGCCACCTTTCCTGCCCTTTTTGTTCAAAGCAGGGGCACACAACGACGACGAAGACAAAATCCCATTGTCTCTTCTCCTGAGACAAAGATTGGTCTGTTGAATTTGCTGCGAGGAAGAGAAAACCAAAGCATTTTTGGAAGTGAATGTGAAGAGTGGACCAGTTAATGGGAAGTGGGTGTGGTTGGGTGACAAGAGAGATGGTGATTCAAAGAGTGAAATGGATCCTGTGTTGAGCATCCTCGCTTCTTGTTGCCACTGGAGGTTCCTGCTACGCTTTTCTTTTCCTCAAAACTCCAATTCTCCAAATCCACGAAATGATAATATTATTAGGGGTTAATTGCACTAACTAACCCTTACTTTATTGGTTTTAGCATTATTTCCAAACGATATCCTACATTAACACAAAAAACCCTTATCATCAAGTCAATCCATTAACTTTAAGGGTTAATTGCACAAACATGCCCTCTATTTATCTAATAAAGCAAAATTTCAAACATATGCCCTATTCAAACACGCACATCCCAATTGGAATGTGCTTGGGGTATGGAAAGTCAATAGTGCCATTGGGTAAAGGAGAGAGGTTATTTTGGTGGGTAAATTTCACAAACAACCCTGAATTTAAGTGTAATTATATAAATATTCATTTTTTCTTAATAATTACATAAATATACCCTACCGTCATTTGACTTTTGTAAACTTTAACCTTTAATCACATTTGTATCCCGAAATGACTAAAATACCCTTGAAAACTTATTTATCTTTTCATTCATTATTTAAAAATTAAAAAAAATCAATACAAATTTTTTTTTTTTTTTTTTTGCTTTTATTTTCTTTTTCTTTCTATCATTTTTTTTTTTTTTACATTTTCCATGTCCCTAAACACCAAATTTTCAGATTTCAAAAACCAACTTTATCATCAAAACATTCAATTTCATACTCATCAACCCATAAACATTTCATCAACACAATCAAAACCCACTAACAATTACATTTAATCAACAAAATCAAAACCCACTAAACACAGCCATTTTTCCAGTTTTGTGGGTTCTGATTGTGTTAAAAAAATGATAAAAAGAAAGTAACAAAAAAATTGTACCAATTTTTTTAATTTTTTAAATAAATATTTTTTAATATATTTAAATAATAAAAGAAAAGATAAATAGGTTTTCAATGGTAGTTTAGTTATTTCGGGATACAAATGTGGTTAAAGGTTAAAGTTAACAAAAGTCAAATGACAGTAGGGTATATTTATGTAATTATTAGAAAAAAAATGAATATTTATACAATTACACTTAAATTTAGGGTTGTTTGTGAAATTTACCCACTAAAATAACCTCTCTTTTACCCAAAGGGCACTATTGACTTTCCATACCTCAAGCACATTCCAATTGGGATGTTTGTGTTTGAATAGAGCATTTGTTTAAAAATTTGTTTTATTAGATAAATAGAGGGTATGTTTGTGCAATTAACCCTAACTTTAACAGTTGACTAACATTGACCTAGGAAAAACCAAATATACCCATGCCACTTCATCACAAACATAAAATATTTTTAATTAAAAATTGATAAAATAAAAAAAAGATAATATATCAGTCGCCTACGGAAACATCATCAATTCGTGGAAGAGCCTCCTCTACGAACTGTAGGAGGTTGATCTCCAATATCGGCAACGGTTTCTTCCGGTAAGTAGGAGATCATTAAAGATCTATTGCTTCCTTTGACATGGTAAAGCTCCACCATCGGTAGATTATCTTTGTTTTTTATTTTTTAAAAAATCAATTTTAATTAAAAAATATTTTATGTTTGAGATGATGTGGCAAGGGTATATTTGGCTTTTCAATGGTCAAAGTTAGTAAACCGTTAAAGTTAACGGATTGACTTGATGGTAGGGGTGTTTATGTTAATGTAGGGCGTTTTTTTGAAATCTTGCTAAATCCAATAACGTTAGGGGAAGTTAGTGCAGTTAACCCTATTATTAATTTTACCGACACATATAACTACTAATATTATCATTGGGGGAAACCCTGCAACAAGGTTTCGTGGTGTAGTTGGTTATCACGTCAGTCTAACACACTGAAGGTCTCCGGTTCGAACCCGGGCGAAGCCATTTTTTTATGCACTTTTGTTAAATTGGGTTGGGCCCAGTAATAGTATTTTCTTTATAGGCCTACAAAAAGATAACAGGCCCAAACATCAAGAGTACTAAAATTCCTACTCAAAATTGGGCTTTTGAAGAAAGTGCTCTACTGTAATCTTTTCACATTACAAATTACAATAAACAATAAGTTTTGTTCTTTTGTTTTTTGTTTTTTTTTTCCTTTACTTACAGTTTAATCTCAAATTTTGAGCTTATATGAAAACAATCTGTATTATAACTTCTAAGATATCCAAAACATACTTTAGCCAAACTTACAATTAACAATCAATAACTCTATTTGATCACCACCCAATATGACTTGGTACCAAAATATCTCATGTTCAAGTCGTAATGCCCATAGCTATTATATATATATGGTTCAAAAATTTAATAGCACTATTTATAAAAGAGTGAGTTTTAAGACTATCACTAACTTAATAAGTTAAATTTTAATAGCACCTAAAATATGGATCTGAAAAAAAAATACCCTTAAAATACACTGACAAAAATAAGTTTCACGTGTTTTTTTTTTTTTTTTACCGAGACTTATTTTGTTGTTTCTGAGACTTATTAGGTATATTTACAATTTTCGAGACTTATTAGGCAAAAATGAAATTTTCCAAAAAAAATATAAAACTTGTTCATCTTCTTCATCAACCTCCAATGGAGGTCAAATGAACAGACCTCCATTAGAGGTCCGTTCCATCTCCATTGATGAAGGACCTCCATTGGTCCTCCATCAATAGAGGTTTTTGAGAAGAAAAAAAAAAAAAAAAACCTTAAAAATGGCAAAAACATAATTAAAAAAAAACGGAGATAAAGGTATTTTTGTCTATTGGTGCAATTTAAACTTAACTTATTAAATTAGTGTTACACTTACTTTTAAAAGTCCACATAAAAATAGTGTTATTTTCCCCCTATTTCCACTATATATATATTAGTGGTTCTCTTATAAAGGATCTCTTATTTTAATTTTGGTAATTAAGGATTTTGATGAAATCACGTTGATTTCTATAAATTTTGATTTGAATTTTTTTATGGATGATAAGTTCAATATATATACTCTATTTGTAAAAACCTTATTAATAAAATATTGTTTACAAAAACTATATATATATACTCTATTTGTGAAAACCCTATTAATAAAATATTGTTTACAAAAACTAGATTTTAGAGAAGAGATCAATGACCGAACCAAAATGGAGGATTGTGTTGGCTAATAATGTATGCCTACTATATAGAGCCCATTTTTTTCTCACCCCCTTCAAGGGGATGAGCATTACACCCCTCCCAAAAACATGACATGTGTTTGGACGAATTTATCCCTCCATAAATACATGTCAAGTTTTTGGAAGGGGATAATGAGTTCATTTTTGCTCACCCCCCTCCCCATATCTTGCTAAGTGTCCAAAAAATTAACTAAAGTTAACAAATTAACTATTACATATTGTATATAATGGTATACCAATTTTACCCTTATTTCTCCGGATTCAAATTTTTTTAAAAAAAAAAACATCATCAGCAATATCAAGTATCAACTCCAGATTCAATAAAAATAAAAAATAAACAAAACAAACAAACCATCATCAACAATATTATCTCCAGATTCAATCAAGCAAACCAAAAACACACCATCATCAATAGCCACACCATCCTCAACATCAAGACTAAACCACAAACCAAAGGTGCAATAGTTGCAATCTCTCTCTCATTAAATTTTTGAATGTCAGTTTTTAATATTTCAAACCATCAAAAAATAATCTCTCAATCTCTCATACACAAAATTGAAATCTCTCACACACAACCACCACCACCACTGAACAAACATCTCTCGCACGCTCTTGCACACAGCTGGGTTCAACCCATAATTGGAATCGAACCAGATCTGGGTTCGAACCAGAACTCGAACCGAGTTCGACCGATGTGAAGAGAGAGAGAGAGCGAGATGGAAAGAAGGAGATAGAAGGAGGAAGAGGGGGAAGATAGAGAGGAGATGTTGCGGCTGGGAGGAGATCAAGCGTAGGGTGGTGGTTGGTGGCTAGGGTTTTGTATTTGTATTTTTATTTTTTGATAGCTGCATAAAACAACAGACCCCAAAATAGGGAAGAAAAACGAAGAGGGTTTCATATTTGACTGGTGGTGGAGAAGATGATGATTAGTTTATAAATTTTAATATATTTTTTTTTTTCATAATACTAGTCTTTTTATCAATTACCCACTGATATTTTTTTCTTTTACATAAATAGGGGTAAATTTGGTATAACAATGTAATAGTTTATTTGTTAACTCTGATTTAATTTTTTGAACATTTGACAGGATATGGGAAGAGGGATAATGCTTACCCCCTTAAGGGGGTGAACAAAAATGAACTCGGGGATAATGGTCACCACCCCCTTGGCCCCTTAAAAGGGGTGACCAAAAGTGAATAGCTATTTATTTTCAGAAGTAGGTTAGCAAGTCATTGTCAATAAGACAATAACCTCTCTATCAAGTTCTTGCCCTGTGTTTGTGTTGGCCAAAGAAGTACTCTAAAATTAGCCTCTTGCATGCCTAAGATCTATTGAGTTAATTTCCATGCAAGTTTCTAACTAGCTTACACTAGAAACAGTCTCTCTCTCTCTCTCTCTATATATATATATATATAACACATACTACAAAAAGGTGAGAATTCCAACACCATAACACAAGCCAATAATATCACAAACAGTTCAATCGCTTGAATTTGACTCGCAGTCCCAGCGAAAACAATAGCACACCTCTTGGGGATATTTGGAGGATATCAATTCACATGTAGATCAGTAGAATGGGGTTGGTACCCACCACCAAACCACATCCATGGCCTGGAAAACCTTGCACACTGATCATGTCCCCTCTCCAGTCTCCATGGACCATTTCTCTGCAACACAAAATGCCAATTTTTTCTTCACGGGCTAACCTATTTATCATCCCAGCCTCCAATCATCTATAGTATAATATTCCTCTCTATATATAACTAGCTTTATCATTGTAAACTGTAAAGGACACTGGAACAAAAAGAAATTGTGTACCTGAAATTTTCTATTTTTTCCTTCAAATCAGTCTATGTATATGCATGCATTATGGGACCGACTACTATACCCACATGGGCAGGGACGAAGCTAGAAATCGTTTTCAACGGGTGTGTCATAAAATAATGTTATATTAACATGCATCTTCCAAGGTATGTTAAAAGAATAAAATTAATAAAAAATAATAATATTAATGTGTATTTATTTTTAAATTGATACATTAGTAGTTGAAATACTAATTGAGATATAGAGTTGAAATGTCTAAAATTACTTTAAAAATAATATAGAAAAAACTTTTGGCTCTTTATTCATAATTCAATAATAGTGTTTAAGAGTTAGAATTTAAACTAATTAAAATTTAAATTGTACTTCTAGATGTTTATAACATCCAAAAAATAGTTTAATTTTTAAAAATGATAAAAGTCTGTTTGGTAAAATATGTTAATAGTTAAATATAAATATATGTCTATATATATGTTTGGTTGACATATTCTAATTATATAAATTAACACATATTGATTATATTAAAATAAATAACATATCAAAAGAATGACATGGTATTATGGTGAGATAAGTAAGATTGGAATAGAAAATAAAATTATTTGAATGGGAAAATAATATTAATTAAGATAGAATATATATTTTATAATTCGATTTTCATTTATATTTAAGATAGATGGAAAGAAATGCCATAGATAGAATCAAAGATGTTTTTTAATTGATTTGAGTGAAAAATATTAAGACTTCAGAGATGAAAAACAAGTTCTAAATTTATGATTTATATAGAAAATATTATACGTGGCGATGCAACCGAGATCGATGGTCATGGTCCTCATGGACATGGTACGATTTGTAAAGGCTGTTATAGAAGTGAAAGATTTGCAGAGATTTTGGGCTGCATGCATGTGATTGTATTGCCCCACTAGTTTGCTACCTACCAGTAAACTGGCATTCCACCACCACTTAGGCCCAAGTCTCTTTCCTTGCTATATCCCAACCAATTGTACAAATCCCTTTTTTTTTTCTTTTTTTTACAATAATCCAGAGGTCTAGGGGAGGGGAGATAACACGACTACTTAAGTGTGAGAAACATACAATTGAATCAACTCATTTTATCGGTTTTGAGGTAATCAATAATCCAGGGGTCTAGGGGAGGGGAGATAACACGACTAAGGTAAGTGTGAGAAACATACAACTGAATCAACTCATCTTATCTGTTTTGAGGTAGTGATTATCTGTAATATTAACAATATAGTATAGTTCTAGGTTTTTCTTTAAGAAGAAAAAAAAAACTATAGCTCTAATTAACTACATAGTAATTCTTATCTGAATCGAAAAAACAGGAAAAAAAAATACACATTATATTATTCTTTTCGGATAAACTTGTAAAAACTAAAAAGCTCTTAAAACTATTACTTGATTAACAGATTTCTTATATATGTAGTAACAATTATACTATTTTTTTTTTTTTCTTGATTTGAACATGCACGATGCCATTAAAAGGAGATGCATTATTAGAGGAAACAGTGAAAAAAAAAAAAAAAAACATATACATTAAACATGTAAGGATGACATAAATGCTAGGCAGTGTAGACCCCATAAACTATTTAATCACTTGTTATATATATATCCAAACCGCTCCTAATTTGAATTTTCTATGCTGGTTGGGTCATGGATTTAGGTCAGTCAAGTTTTCTCTACAATAAGTTGATTGACACTTACAGTACTCTAAATATATATATATATTACCTAGTCAAAATGTGAGGCTGCCTAAAACTATTCTCTATCATCTCATAAAGCTAGCAGGCTGTGTTTGGTAGTTGGGAGCTTGCGTGCATTAAAAACTTTCCCATTCAAATATGAAATATATATATATATATACATATATAATATAATATAATATATTGTTTGCTTTTTTATCATTATTATTCTTATTTACACTATTTCTTGTTGTGTTGATCCCCTTCTTTTTTATGGTGTTCTAGTGTTTTTATTTTGGTTCTTTGAGTCAAAATTTCTTTTTTAAATTAATGTTATGTGTCTAAATCAATCAGATTAGAATGTGAGAAAGAAACCTAATAAATAATGATGAAACGCTAGTTTTTGAGATGTTTTGACATAAACCCAAATTCAGAACTGTTTGTTTTGTCAATTTTCAAGCGATTTATTTCAATGACATTGACCATACAAAGTCTCATGTGATCACCCTGTGAGAACTTCGACGAGGACGTAAAAAAAAAAAAAAAAAAAAAATATCACTGATTGCTCAATTATATACAAGTTATAATATTAATGTTGACATGAAATCTTTGGCTATGTAAAATGTGTAATATTAAACAAAATTGTCACACGTTTATTTCTAATTACTAAATTTTTTTTTTATAAATGATTAAAAAAAACGTATTTTTTATTATTACTTTGAGTACTTTGAGTGATTAATTTTAGAGAAGCATCTTTCAAACCGATAAACAATATAGAGGGTCAGTGGAATAAAAATGTTTTGATCGACAAAACCTGCAAACACTTCTAGACCATTATAGTCAATTGAGGAATTATTGAACCTTGTGTTGTCAATATATATGTGTATATATATTAACCATTTATAAAAGTTTCCACGACGAAATGATTTGGTTCAATTACCATAGAAATGATAAATGATTAACTAATTTCTACATCATTACTCCTAGACTTACCAACATACTGTTATATACTTATATACTTAAATATAGAATAGGATTAATAATTAGTACATAAAAATTATAAATAAAAAAAATAGGTCATCTAACCAATGAATTAAGTCATGCATGGCATAAAAGAAGGGATTAATATAATTAGAATCTATAAATTATAGCCACTTCAAAAGTAAGTTGCATCGATTATTGTATTCTTTTTTAGTTGATCAGTTTTTTCTAATCAAATAAAGTAATTAAAAAAACTAATATATTAGCTACCAAGCCCTAATCTACCAAACCCTAAAGTATGCTAAAGAAGAAAAAAAAAAAAAAGGGTGGTTTTGATAACATATATATAATTAAGATGATACAGACTTTCACTGATAGCATCATTGTTTGCACTGGAAATCATAATATATATATATATATATATAACAACCAAAAAAAGAAAAAAATGTGATGTACCTACAATTCAAAACGATTGTTCAATGGGGTTAGTCTTGAAATGTGAAATTGGATGTCTCAATCTGACTCACCGACCAAAGTCCAAAAGGTGGTAATGTGGTCCTATAAATATATATATATTGCTTATTTTGATGAGGATGCATGCCAAGTCTAGACAGGAACTAATACCAAAATCCTAAGTGTTTAGTCCCTAAATTTAGACTTATGTTTCATTTTATTCCACAATCAAAAGGGACCATTAATGCAAGTTTCTTCATTGCTTTATCTCTAGCAATATAAGGGAATAAATAAAGTAAAAAGGATTTAGAAACCTCCACAAACACTAGAAGTAGTTTTGTCTTTTAGAGGCAGATCATATATGGCAATAAAAGGGAAAAATAGTGCTAGGAATTATATTATATATTTTGTAATTGTTTTTAGTGAATAATTACAATAAATTCAAACACCGATCGATCAAGTTAAGGTATACCATAAAATAAAAAAATTAAAAAAATTAAAAAAAAAACTTATTAATGTAAAATATGTATGGCGGAACTCGAAACTCCCACCGACTACTGACGTGGAATGACATGTATTATCACTTTTGTTAAGAAGTGCAATCTATTTTGTAAAGTGATACATAAAAACGATTAAAACTACTTTATTTTTTTCGATAAGAGTTTTATTATAATAATAAAAACAAAACAAAATAAAATAAAATAAAGCAGAATGGCGCACAGGCCCTAAAACAATAATCTAAAAAGGCACGCAGACCTCAACAGAAGAGAAAGAACATGACTAACCATTCCCTTCTGCCTCAAACTGTGTGTCCCAATTAGCAACAATACGTAATTCGGCATCAGCTTAGGCCGCTGAAGCTGCAGAATCAAGGCGAATCTTCATCTCAACAATAGGGGGGCGTTTAGAACTTTCCTTACTCATTTGAGACTTGGAATTAGATAAAATCTTGAAAGTTGGTTTCATTATTCTTTTCGATTTTGTCACCACAGGAATCCAATTATTGTCGGGATCTACCATATCATGAGCTTCCGCATACTTATCATCCTTACCTGAGACTTTTACATCATAATTGTTGCATAAATCTGAATTCCCAGAATTAATAAAACTACTTTATAAGTATAATGATATTTAAATTATATATACTATGATTAATGCATACGAATACATGATACGATGATGTATCTTTTCAAACATTTATATGTATATATAACAAAAACATTGAAACCGAAGTTAATATTTTAAAGATATAGTAGAAACAATATTATTTTTTTAAAGTTATTTGAAATTATATGTTATTATTATATTATAGTCAATTGATGAAACATACGATATGGGAGAAAGATACCTCATACAGTCATACCCCGTGACCATGTCCAAATTAAGACAGAATAATAATAATAAATAAACAAAACTCCACCTTCTACAAAGTACAAACAAACAAATCCCCATTCCCCATCCCCAGAATGGGCAACAATCAATGCTTATTAATTATTATTACTTCACAGGTTGTAGTATATACTAATCATATACTAATCATATATGTCTATCAAGTCAAACTATGTATAATATATAATTGTCGTTTTAATCTTTTAAAACAATTTTTTTAACATATTAATTAGTGACACATTTGGGAAACTTTTTTTAAAAATAATAATTATGAAAGTACGTATAAATATAATAGTAAAAGTGTAAAACAGTATATAAGTACATATAATACAAAATAACTTCTTATTAAATTTAGGGTAAATTACACTCACACCCTTAAGGTTTGAGGCAAAGACACTTAGATGGAAAATTTTAGTTATTCTACACTCACACCCCTATTTGACCATTGTAAGGTCCAAAATGCCCTTGGGTGTTAGTGTAAAAAAACTTTTATTTTTTATTATTATACAAGGGCATTTTCGACAATACAGGGGTGTTAGTGTAGAATAACTAAACTTTTCCATCTAAGTGTCTTTGCCTCAAACCTTAAGGGTGTGAGTGTAATTTACCCATAAATTTATAATACAAGAATAGTTTTTACAACCAATAACAAGGAAATAAACCCAGATATATGTATAAGATATTCGGTACATTTATATGATAAAAATTCATCTTAAATTCATTTTTTTTTATTCTACTAAACTTAAATAAAATCATTAAAGTTTACATCGATAGTTTATATATAAGAGTGAGTCTCTTATAAGAGATTCTTTATTTTAATTTCGATAAAGACTTTGATGAAATCACATCGATTTTTATGAATATTGATTTGAATTTAAAAAAAAAAAAAAAAAATGATAATTTCATTGAAATCTAACTATAAATACAATTTTTATAATTTTTATAATGGTTGTGGGTGATTGTCTTTACTTTATAATTTCAAGACGTCCTTACTAAATAACCATTATATATATATATAAAGAGAGAGAGAGAGAGAGAGAGAGAGAGAGAGAGAGAGAGAGAGAGATTTTCAAATGAGGACGTTTTGATATAACTTCATGATGATATTGAAGTGTGTATGCACTTCTCAAAACTAGTGGCTCACATTCAATATCATCGTGAAGTTATATCAGGACGTTTGTATGAAAACGATACTATATATATATAGAGGGAATTACACTTTAATCCTTATGTTTTGGCGAAACGTCACTTTTTTACCCAACATATGTATTAGGGTCTTTGATCCTCAATTTTTCGAAATTACATCAAAATGGTCCTTTGACCAAAAAGTTGACAGTCAAACTTAACGGAATTGCTGAAAAGCCTAATTTGCCCCTCATTTTAAAAAACTTGAATGAAATAACTGTTTTGCCTAGCATTCTTTACACATATTTACAAATTTACCTTAATGAAAAAAGACTTATATGTTCTTATAAACAATTTAGTATTACCAAACTATCCATACATCATCATTATTATTTTTTTAATAAAAATCAGAAAATATGACAATTACTGCCATTTAATAATTTTGATATTCTGATTTTCCCTATAATATTTTATTCAAAAATACAATATAATGATTAAAAAAATTATTGTTGAAAATCTTTTTTTTTTATATACGATTGAAAAGCATTCATGTGTACTATTTTACATTTTTTTTTTTCATTTTTATATTCTTTAAAAAAAATTAAAAATAAACTGTAATTTTTTTCATTACCCCCAAATTTTTTTTTTTTTTTTTTTCTATTTTGTAAATTTTCCTTTACCCATTTTTATTATATTTTCATTTCCATATATCATATACATTTTTTTTATGAACACAGAACCATATATTCAATTACTTCCCTCCCAACAACCTCTCAAATTCTAACTCATTTAGGATAGTTCTCCAATCAATCATCAACCAAAAGTGAGAACCTCATGTAAAAAAATAAAATAAAAAATAAAAAAAAAAAAACCCATTAAAAAAAAAATTGTCTCCTAAATTAATGAGTCCATAATAATTGATTAAGAAAGCATGTTTCTTGAAAAACAATAATGGGTTCAATAATCTTTTAAGAAAAATAAAATAAAATTATTTGTAGCCTTGTTTTTGCTTTTTGATAATTCAAAGTCAAGCTGAGAATAAAACACATACTATCAATTTAACATGATAAAGAAATACACGTTTTGTTCTCCACTAAAATATCAGCTAAGAGATTATGGGGCTGGGACTTAAACATACGTTTTTTTATTATTCAAAAGTCATGTGAGTGAGCCACCCAAAACAGTTCTGTCTGATAATTGAAGTGTTAATCAAGAAAAAACTTTCATTCACATACATACAACATAGTATGTATGTTGGCCAGACAACTACTGATATCTTCATGATAAGGTTACAAACCTTTTATAAGGTTAATGGCTAGTCAATAATCACTATCCAAATGCTATTTCAAAATTAGTCTACGAACCAAACAAGATGAGTCAAGATCCAATGCAACTTGAGAGAGATGAGAGAGAGGAAATAATTGAGTTGAGATAGGCCGATAATTGGGCTATTTCTTTTCGAGAGGAACCAACCTAATAATTTATTAAGAAAAATTCAGGACTGTTCGGTTTTCAGACAAAAAAACAAATGACCCCTAACTCATTTAAGATAGTTCTCCAGTCAATCATCAACAAGAAGTGAGAACCTTGTGAAAAAAAAAAAAAAAATCTCATAAAATAAAATTAAAAAAAAAAAAAAAACTTCTCATAAATTAATGAGTCCATAATTATTGATTAAGAAAGCATGCTTCTTTCAACAACAACAAAAAAAAAAAAAAAAAAAAAAGGTGTGTTTCTTTAAAAACAATAATGGGTTCAATAATCTTTTAAGAAAAATAATAATATATATATTTGTAGTCTTGTTTTTGCTTTTTGATAATTCAAAGTCAAGCTGAGAATAAAACACATACTATCAATTTAGAGTAATGCTACTTTACCCAAATTTGGTGCCCAAATGACGTGGCAACACTCTCATCCATTCATTTAGATTGTATTGGATTTGCTTGATTTAAATGAATGGATGAGAGTGTTGCCACGTCATTTGGGCACCAGATTTGGGCACCAAATTTGGGCAAAGTAGTATTACTCATCAATTTAACATGATAAAGAAATACATGTTTTTTTCTCCACTGAAATATCAGCTAAGAGATTCTGAGGCTAGGACTTTTTTTTATTTTTTTATTATTATTTAAAAAAAAAAAAAAAAAGCCAGAAGCCACCCACAAAGCAGCCCCGACCCAAATTTATTAAAAGTCCTCACTTAAGGCGAAGGAATACCGAGAACCCAACAAACAGACAAAAAGGGGAGTCAGAAACTACAGAAACCAAGAAAGAAAACAACCTAAACAAATCATTAACAACACAAGAAAGAAGAAAAAACTAAACATGCCTAACATAAGCCGTACCCAATGTATCCAAATGAAGCAAACCTTTTATTACTCTAGGAAGCTAACTAGAATTTGAAAACACATTATCCTTACCACTGGCACCATGACGTGCCAAAGCATCAGCCACTTTATTACCTTCCCTACACAAATGATGAATATAGAAATCAAATCCTTCTAATAAATCTGTAAGTTGGTCCTAAAAATCCCATAAATACCAAAGATTACATGTCCGGGCCCGGATCAAGAGACTACAACATCATAATTAATAGGAGCAATGAAATTAAATAAATTGTAACCAGGTCCACGCTTGTATTTAGGCTAACTAGGTGTAATTACTTTTATATCCTGTGCATGTAATATGTATAAATACATTCGTTATCAATGATGAAGTGTTAGCTATTTCACAAATACTAAACCTTTATGGTATCAGAGCTGCGATCCCAATAACCTAGTTAAAACCCTAGCTACCTAAAATTTTCTTTTCTTCACCGTCTCCTTCTACCCTCTATAATGACATCTTCAGCATCTTCTTCGACCGTGGCTGCTTCGTCCTCTTCTTCTGCTCCTCCAGTCGTCCTCATGGGCACTAACAACTCTACTCAACTAATGCAATCTCTCATAGCCATCAACTCCACACAGATACCGATCAAGCTATCCAAAGGTGGAAATTATGCCGCCTGGAGATCACAGTTTGAAAACCTTCTCTTTGGTTATGGACTTATGGGATATCTGGACGGTATCAAGCCGTGTCCTCCAGCCACCATTCCCAATCCTCTTTTAGCAACTTCTGATAATTCAGCATCACAAGACACTATCGCGAATCCTGATCATCATATCTGGCTTCGTCAGGATCGACTTCTTCTTCACGCAATACATGTATCATGCACCGGTGCTACGCAATCCATTGTTACTCGTTCATCTACTTCTGCTCAAGCTTAGGAAAAACTTGAATCCTCATATGCTAACCGATCTAACACCCGCAAACTGGGACTTCTTGACTCACTTACCAATGTCAGTATTACAGACAAATCAGTTTCCGAGTACATGCAAGGCATCAAAGGCATACTTGACAACCTGGAATTAATTGGTCATATTGTTGATGATGGTGCAGCCGTAATACACACCTTGAATGGTTTGGGTCTGAATTACCTACCACTTGCCTCCGTAATTCGTGCTCGAGACTCTCCAATCTCTTTTGAAGAACTCTATGACAAATTACTGGACTATGAATCTTTTCTCAAACGTGAGGACACCAAAAAGAGTGAACCGCAGATAACGGCACAGTTTAATCAACGGACAACAAATCGCCGTGGCCGTGGCTATCATGGAAACTCATCTTACATGGGACATAACCAGTAACATAATTTTGGTCACCAACAGTAGTTCGACCATCACAACAACCAGCAGCAGAATTTTGGTGCAGCACTAGGCAGTGGTCGTGGGTACTCCACTCAGAGTCACTCATTCCGACCGAACAACTCCTCTCACACCTCTCACCAGTGGCGTCCTCCTACCTCCAACAATCAATCTCGTCCAATATGTCAGCTCTGCGACAAGGTTGGCCACACAGCTCGTGTGTGTCGCTCACGTCCTTCACCTGCATCTCAACCATGGCCACAAGCGAACCACATGCTTTCAGGTCAAACTAATAATCAAAACAATTGGATACTTGATACTGGTGCCTCACATCACATGACTTCGGACCTTCAGAATCTCTCTCTTCACTTAGAATATGGTGGTGCGGAGGATATTATGGTTGGGGACGGTAACACTATTCCTATCACTCATACTGGTTCCACTTCTTTAACCACTCCTACTACATCTTTTAATCTTCAGCATGTATTGTGTTCTCCTAATATCTCACAAAACTTAGTGTCAGTGTCTAAATTTTGTTCTCACAATAATACCTCAATTGAATTTTTTCCTGATTGTTTTGTTGTGAAGGATCTGAACACGGGAGCATCCTTGGTCCGCGGCCAAAATAAAGGGGCCAAAATAAAGGGAACCTTTATGTTTGGCCTAATTCGAGTCTTCCATGTCACTCCGATGTTCACCAGAACTTCGCATCATCCCAGTCTACAGTCTCGTCTCAGTCATGGCACTGTCGTCTAGGTCATCCGTCTACCCCGGTTCTCCAACGGCTTCTTTCGTCTCCCAATCTTCAAGTTTCCAAGTTTGAAAAATTGTTTTCTCATTGTTCTTCATGTCTTTATAATAAAAGTCACAAACTACCATTTAGGACGTCAACTTTGTCAAGCAATAAACCATTTGAAATTTTGTTTATTGATGTCTGGGGTCCTGCACATATATCATCTTTTGACAAATATAAATATTATGTCATATTTGTGGATTATTATTCGAAATATACTTGGCTATATCCCTTCAAACAAAAATCTAAAGTCTCACAGGTCTTCAAACGGTTCAAACTTCTTGTCGAAATTTTTTTTAATACCCGAATTAAAACAGTTTATTCGGATGGCAGTGGGGAGGCCCAAACTCTGGGTCTCGAACTGAAAACTTTCGATATCCAGCACCTCAAATCCCCACCTCACACTCCTGAACATGTCGGTACTGCTGAACGCAAGCATCGTCATGTGGTCGAAACAACTCTCACTCTTCTTCACCATGCTTCTGTCCCACTAAAATTCTGGTCTTTGGCCTTCCAAACAGCTGTATACCTCATAAATCGCATGCCCACAAAGGTTCTAAGTCACAAGAGTCCATACTCCGTCTTATTTGGGAAGGAACCGAATTACAATAAACTTCGTATATTTGGGTGTCTTTGCTATCCGTGGTTTTGTCCATACATATCCCACAAACTGCAGCCCCGTTCTCGCCCTTGTGTCTTCGTTGGTTACTCTACTGAGCATAATGCCTACTTGTGTCTTGATGTCTCTACGAGTCGTCTATTTGTCTCTCGTCATGTCATCTTCGTCGAGTCAGTTTTTTCGTTCCTCTCCTTCTTACCTTCCGCTAGTCAAGCTCCTCCCTTCCGCTGGTCAATAACGTCCCAAGACACCACTGTGTCTTCACCCATGTCGGCACATGTGTCCCCTAATGACAGCCACCTAGCTGATATTTTTCCTGTCCACGTGCAGCTCCCACAACACTCGCCTTACTCAATTTCCCACCCGACCAACAGCCCATCACCAGCTGGTTCACCTCATACCACCGCCTCTATCTCCACGCAGCACACTATTACGCTGCCACCACAACAGCCCTTAGATGAGTCTACCCAAGTTGAGTCCGCTCCACTGTTACCAAACCCGACCGCCCCTCCTCCTCCTCCTCCTCCTCCTCTAAATGAAATCCATACACGGTCCAAGAGTAATATTTGCAAACCAAAGACCATATTTGATCTTCACACCACAACTCACTTACCTCCCCTCACCAAACCAACCACTTTATCACAGGCTCGAAAATTTTTGGAGTGGCGACAGGCCATGAGTGCTGAATATGATGCACTGGTCAAGAATGACACCTGGAAATTGGTCCCTTCCAATTCCATACAGAATGTGGCAAGTGGGTTTTTCGCATAAAGCGCAACCCCAATGGTTCAGTGGCTCGATATAAGGCTCGCCTGGTGGCGAAAGGTTTTAACCAACGTCCTGGCATTGACTTCACAGAGACTTATAGTCCAGTTGTTAAACCTATTACTGTCCGTTTAATTCTAACATTTGATGTTACTAATGGTTGGCCTCTGCGTCAACTTGACGTTAACAATGCCTTTTTGCTGGGTTCTTTAACTGATGATGTTTACATGGAGCAACCGACCAGCTTTGTAGATCCCTCTGTACCGCACCATGTCTGCAAACTTCAGAAGGCGATTTATGGGCTTCGTCGGGCACCCCGTGCTTGGTTTACTGAGCTGCGCACATTCCTTCAGGCCTCTGGCTTCTTCAACTCTAAATGTGACGCATCTCTTTTTATTCGACGTCAATCTGGTCAGTCTTTGTATCTCCTAGTGTATGTTAACGATATTATTGTCACTGGCTCGTCGCAGTCACAGGTTCATGACTTCATTACTGCTATGGCTCATCGTTTTTCCTTGAAGGATCTTGGTCAACTATCATTTTTTCTTAGTGTTAAGGCAACTCGTTCTGCAAATGGACTATTTTTATCTCAACATAAATATATTCGTGATCTTCTGACAAAAATTGACATGCTTGAGGCGAATACTGTCTCCACTCCTTTGTCTCTGTCAGATTCTGTCAGGCTAGTTGATGGTATGCACCTGCGGATGCCACAAAATATAGGTAGGTTGTCGGCTCTCTTCAGTACCTTTCTCTGACTCGTCCGGATGTCTCCTTCGCTATCAACAAGCTCTCTCAATTCATACATCGTCCCACGACAGTCCACTGGAATGTAGTAAAAAGGCTTCTTCGCTATCTCAAGGGTACGGTATATCATGGATTGCTCATTCGTCGTCATTCTTCTCCGCAACTTCATGTATTCGTTGATGTCGACTGGGTAGGTGATCCTGATGATCATCGATCGACTACAGCTTTCATTGTCTTCTATGGCTCTACTCCCATTAGCTGGAGCTCCAAAAAGCAACATATTGTTGCTCGATCAACCACTGAGGCTGAGTATCGCGCTATTGCCTTCTCCGCTGCTGAACTAAATTGGATTGGTCACCTTCTCTCTGAGCTTCAGATTCGTGTTCCCACTACTCCAGTAATCTATTGTGACAATGTCGGCCCCACTTATGTCTGTGCTAATCCGATTTTTCATAGTCGAATGAAACATATGGCCATTGATTTCTTCTTCGTTCGGGATCAAGTAGCCCGTCAACAACTGCGTATATCACATGTTCACACGAATGATCAGCTGGCGGATTCTCTGACCAAACCTCTATCCCGTCGGCAGTTCACGGATCATCGCTCCAAGATAGGCATCCTTGACGGTAGCTCTATCTTGCGGGGGCATAATAGGAGCAGTGAAATTAAATAAATTGTAACCAGGTCCACGCTTGTATTTAGGCTAACTAGGTGTAATTACTTTTATATCCTGTGCATGTAATATGTATAAATACATTCGTTATCAATGATGAAGTGTTAACTATTTCACAAATACTAAACCTTTAATAATCACACTCAATGTCTATACCATAATGACCCAAATGCTTACAAATAGTAATTCCTTCCACCACCGCCCGTAGCTCAGCTTTATTGTTAGAACAAGAACCAAAGAATTTGGAAAAACCAAAAATGAAATTACCTGCACTGTCACGAAGAACACCACCTCCACCAGCGGGACATGGGTTCCCCAAACTGCTCCCATCCAGGTTAAGTTTTAATCTACCTAGATCAGGTTTAAGCCATCTCAGAACTTGAATTTTCTTCTGATTCTTTAATAAAATCTGCACCTCCATGTTTCTCAGAACACAATCATCACTAGAATTCCAATGACGCACCTCTGTCAAAGAATTGCTTAAAATATGAACTCAGTGCTTAATGAAAAACCAGACATAAAAAATGCTCTCCAACTTCCCTTCAATTCCTGCCACACATCTTCTTCTCTACAACCTCCAAATAACTAAACAAGGGATTAATCCCATTAAATTTCCCAATTGGGAAGACCGGCCAGCTCTATTAAACCACTGCTGGACTCTCTCCTTCCAACTCAGATGGGCAAGGAAAGACACTCCCACCTCAGTCGAAACCTTTCTCTATAAATTGGAAGCAAAATCACCTTTATTCAAGATATGATCCAAGTCCTCAATACCTCTAATAGACTAATACTACAACAATTGCAAGCCGAAACAATAGGAATCCCCACACTCCTCACCTTCTCATCAACACTTAAACAATTAAACGCAGCCTTCCACATACACACAGCAATATTTTTTTGGTAAACACTTGTGTCAAACCCATTTAGCCCACTCAAACTTAGGGAGCCTAACTCTAACCACATCCCAAGCATATTTAGTGTTGAAGCAACCATTCTTCTCAGGGATCCATAACAAAACATCTTTAGAGTTTCGAAACTTTCCAACCCTTCCCATAACTTCATCCGCTTTTTCCAAACCCAAAAGCCTTTGTAACTCCTCAACATCCCACACATTATCGATAACTAAATCTTTCAACTTGATTCGTGAATGTTCGCCCTCCGGAAACTCAGCAAATAAAGGCCTCGAACTCAAAAAATTATCATACCACAACCTAACATTACCTTATCTAACCTTCCAGTTGGAATTGTTCAACAAAACTGGGATACACCTTATGATTTTCCTCCAAAACTGAGAATCAGAATTGTGAGCTTTACAAACCGCAACATGACCCCTTTTTAAATACTTAGCTTTAAAAAATCTTACCCCTAACAAATTTTGCGTCAGTAAATGCCAGCCAAACTTCATGAATAAAGACGTTTGAACATCAGAGATGTCCCTCACGCTTATACCTCCCTCATCAACAGGGATACATGGATTTTGTTGAAAACAACTTCAGATAACAGATTCCAAGCCTTCCATTTCTCATTCTTTTTGCTAATTTTTTGAATCAAGGGATCAACTTATCAGCTTTCCTTTCATGAAATTTTCCTTCAGCAAAGCCCGATCTCATTTTTTCCCAAACAGAAAAAAGAAGAGAACATACCTTGGATAAAGCAGATTTGTTGATGGCAAAAAACCGATTTAGATGCCTGTAGCCCCTTACTTTTATCTTTCATGCTTGTTTTCCGGGTAAAACATGTTTTAAATAAGTGTTTCAGGACAGATAACAGATGCAATTTTCAACGGCATAGGGGCCGCAGAACAGGGCGCACAAAGGGACCAGAAGACCCAATTTTTGTAAATCGGCGCCCTAGGGCGCTAGGGCGCAAAATATTCTAACGAAAGTTTCCTGCAGAACACTCATCTTGCGGGGCCCATATCTCTCTCCTCCGATCGAAGACATGTCTTAACATCACTAGTTACCAACCTGGAAAGTCACCCGCGAGACCCCCCAAAAACACCATTTTGTCTTTTCCCCTCAATTCTGACCTAAACCCTTCTTCCCACTATATATACCCCCTTTTCTCATCAACAACCCCTTTCACAACATCTTCTTATCCTTCTTCACTTCACATAATCAAGCTCCCTTTCCTCCATGCGTTTTACATTCCATTTTGAGATGCAAGGGATCAAGCTGACTTTAGGACCTTCAAAGGTTGCTTTGTACCTTTGATGTGTAACCCCACCTATGCGTGAACTCACTCAAATATTTAGTATAAAGGGAAAATTGTGTCCTTCCCATGCAAAATGCCCTCGTCATCATATAAAATATTCTACATTTTGCTCATCCTTGGCCTCCAAATCATGGATGGTAACAACCAACTTATTTGCACAGAAAAAGGGAGATTGATAAAACCGAATCCGTATCCGAAATTGTCTCCTGATTAGCCACCTAGGCTTTGCACCATGTCCCAACATATTGAGAGATACACTATGTTCTTGAGGAATCCCTGCATCTCTAAGACATCAAACCACGATTTTCGTATTCTTAACAGATGTTTTAGCCATTGTGAATGAATCAGCAGTATGGTGAAAAAAAAAACTGTATATGACCAGACAGTGAGAGATACACTAGGCGGCATAAACGCAGATGTGGATGGATGACACTCGAAAGGGATTAGAGATCGCGACGAGTGGGAAAATGGCAAAATGAGTGCCCTTACCTCATGATCCATCTATCCAATATTACGATCATAGCTAGAGAGGAACGATTCACTTCCATTAAGAGGTGAATAAGTTCATCTTTTACGCGAAGACAGAGAACCCCCTTTCTGACTTTAAAAAACCCTTGTAAATACCATTCATCATGACAGAGAACCATGGGGTAGAAATGCAATTTTGAATCAGCTTACAAAAGAAATCCGGAAAACCAAAAGTATGAAGAGTCTGATCAACAAACTTCCACTCAACGTGATTATAAGCTTTACTCATGTCTATTTTTAGAATAACCTTACCTCCTTTAACCTTCCGATATAACATTTTAGTCATCTCTTGAGTAAGAGTAACATTTTCATAAATGCTCCTTGCCCTCACAAAAGCTCCTTGCTCTTGGGAGATTAAATCGCCAATCACTAACGACAATTTGTCAACCAGAATTTTAGAGAAAGCCTTATAAATCACATTGCAGAGGCTTATAAGACGGAATTTATCAAAAGACTGAGGATCCTTCACCTTCGGAATAAGAACAATAAAAGAGGAACAATAAAAACGTTGTCAGATCATATAACAATAAGTGATAAAGTTATATTAGGATGCACTGACTAAATCGGGACTGCTGATCATATACTAATCATATATGTCTATCAAGTCAAACTATGTATAATATATAATTGTCGTTTTAATCTTTTAAAACAAATTTTTTTAACATATTATGGTCATTCGTTAATTAGTGACACATTTGGGAAACTTTTAAAAATAATAATAATTATAAAAGTACGTATAAATATAATAGTAAAAGTGTAAAACAGTATATAAGTACATATAATACAAAATAATTTCTTATTAATTTTATAATACAAGAATAGTTTTTATAACTAGTAACAAGGAAGTAAACCCAGATACACGTATAAGGTATTCGGTACATTTATATGATAAAAGCTCATCCTAAATTCATTTTTTTTTTATACTAAACTTAAATAAACTCATTAAAGTTTAGATCAATAGTTTATATATAAGAGTGAGTTTCTTATAAGAGATTTTTTATTTTAATTTCGATTAAGACTTTGATGAAATCACATCTATTTTTATGAATTTTGATTTGATTTAAAAAAAAAAAATGATAAGTTCATTGAAATCTAACTATGAATACAATTTTTATAATGGTTATGGGTGATTGTCCTTACTTTATAATTTCAATACGTCTTTACGAAATAATCATTATATATATATATATATAGAGAGAGAGAGAGAGGGAGAGAGAGACAGAGAGAGAGAAATTTTCAAATGATGACGTATTGATATAATTTCATGAGGATATTGAAGTGTGTATACAATTTTCAAAACTAGTGATTCACATTCAATATTCTCGTGAAGTTATATCAGAACGTCCGAATAAAAATGGGACTATATATATGTTAAAGGAAATAATATTACATTTAAATCAAATTTTTAATTAAATGATGTGACAGTTGATCATTTCAACTATCATGCAAATAAATAGGATTACGTGTTGAATAAATATAACTCTTTGTCACTTACTCCAAAATTATGACAATTATTATTGTTATTTTTTTTTTATGAAAAGTCACCCAAAAAATGAAGAAAATTAAAGAGAAATATCTCTAGATACACTGTATATAGAAAATATAATTATTTGGTCATTGACAAATAAAGCCAACCAAAGCAGCCAGTACTGAGTGTTACAAGTTGAATTTATATGGTGGAAAACTAGAAATATATTGGAATCCCATGCTGATCGATGCAGCAGTGCCACTAATGTGTTGACCTGTTCGTTGCATCAGTGATGACTCATTTAGGAGTCAAATTCTTATGATGTGTTGAACTGAAGGGACATGCCCATATGTGTCCTTCTGCTGAGGAGTTCATTTTTGCTTACCCACATTAACTAGAGGTAACCATTATCCTCCATCCCAAATGTTGACACGTGTCTCCAACTTTGGATTAAGTTTGGGACACGTGTCAACACTTGGAGTGGAAGATAATGGTTACCTCTAGTTAATGTGGGTGAGCAAAAATACACTTTTCTACTGAGAGGTTCATTTTTTTATAAAAAAAATAATAATAAATAAATGATATGGACAACCTAGAACTTGCCCAATGCCCATCAGTCAACATATTTAAGAAATATTTTTGTCTGTTTTAATAAAATGCTTGAGTTTATTAAAAATATAATAAATATTTAATGCCAAGTCTGATATAAGCAAGAGGAGCTTCATATAATCATATATAGGTCATCAAATGCAAAGGTGACCTAAGGCTCCCAGACATTTTATTTTATTTATTTTAATTTTCTTCAACCAAAATGGCCAAATGCTAGTGACAAAAACATGTGATATGCTATAAAAATGAATTCATATATCTATAGATAATGTTACACATCCAACTTTTTTTACCCAAAAACATATTAAATATTATTAAAAATAAAATAAAAAAAAGAACAATTATTGTGAGATTGAACTGCATTAATCCAACCAAGTGGTAGATAGCTAGCAGTAAGCAGCCCTACCTGAATCGACACAATCTCCTGTTGCATCTTTCGATGAAAATAAAACTGTTCAGTTTGAATTGGTTTTGCTGGCTTGGAGGGTGCAACAGTGTTTCGTGTTCAACATCTTCTGTGTGACTTATATGGGACAACTATCTTTTTCCACCCAATCACTCTCTCATTACAATTTTAATACAGTTTAGTTGACTTGTAAACATATAACTCAAATTTATTGCCTAAAAATAGTGTCTAAATTTAAGTCTAACCAATCAAATTGAAGTTGAAAATAAATAAATAAATGTAGAAACATATCCCAATTTTATTGGTTAGGCATAAATTAGGACACCTGTTTTTAGACGGCTGATTTAAGTCCGTAAACATAAATGTTTCGGATTTTTTTTGGGTCTATCTATATCAACTTAAAATTTTGATTTAAATTTATAGATTATATATTCATTTCTTAATTCTCAAAAAAAAAAAAAAACGAATTAAGGGTTGATGACAATCCGTAAATTATATTGAAATAACAATTTTAATAAATTGATATAAAATAACCATTTCTTATAAATGTATATACATATATATATATATCAAACTCGAGAGATTTTGAAAATAATTGATATATTTTTTATAATTTTATCTACCGTGAAATTTATCTTTACTAATTAGCACATGTAGTAAAGAAAATTAATTAAGGAGATATTTTTCAATAAAAATACTGAGATAATCATGTACGGAATTTGCACACATTTTGTTTTAATGAGGGTTCAACTGTAAATTTTCACATGTTGGTACTAATATATGAATTAATTGTTATGTACCCACGCGATAAAAGTAGCTATAATTTAAGTTAAGAATTAGGAAGATACAGACAGAATTACAGATGGTTGTCTCACATCATCAACGTGAAAAGGTGCTTCTAATTATTTCACTACTAATTTTAAATGGAACATTATAGTATATGAATTTGGATTATCCATTCTGATCTCATCTAATCTCACAACATATATTAAGTATTGCAATAAATGAGTTGTTAAAATATGATTAGTTTTCACGACCGCTTTATCAACAATCAACTATATATTTTAAAAATATCAAAAAAAAAAAAAAAAAAAAAAACAAAAGATTAGTAGAAGATCTTAATCCATAATATATGCATGAAACAACAACTCATAGTGATCTCAGGAAGTGCAACTGTTTTCAAAATGTAAAATCATATCAATGATGAGAGAGATAGAGAGAGAACAAGTCGGTGGCTTTATATCATTTCACAAACTATTTATAACCTTTTTGGGAGTTCAATTATCAATAATGCTTACATATCCAATCCATGCTAGCTCCTCCATTTTTTCATAAAAATTGTAATCTTTCTTCAATTCACAAAGTGTATATCTTTTTTACATCTATGTTGGATTGATTATGTTTTATTTATTTATTTGACAATGGATTGATTATGTTATATGACATAGTTTTAGCTAACTTTCAAGATATATATTAAACTAAACCGGTAGGTGGGATTCATTATAAGATTGGAATTTCGGATTGATCAATTGTTATTTATAGGTAAAATAAAATGTTATTGACCATTTTAATTTCTAATAGCAAGGAATAAGAATAGAAAATCAGTAAACATTTTTAAAATTTTATTTAAAACAATATATTTGAGAGTTGCGGGAGCAAGATATTAATCAAATTTACATTTGTTGAAATAATTTTTTATTTTTTATTTTAATTTATATCAACTTATCAATTGACAACTCACATGTTGAGATACAAATTGAAATGTCTAGAATTATTCCAATTATTTTAATATGGGTATACCGAGTTTATCACCGGATGACCTTAGTTTCACCTCTCT
The DNA here is from genome assembly GCA_008009225.1 of Acer yangbiense. Lineage (NCBI taxonomy): Eukaryota > Viridiplantae > Streptophyta > Magnoliopsida > Sapindales > Sapindaceae > Acer > Acer yangbiense. The sequence continues at coordinate 6,176,538 of CM017768.1, read as the reverse complement.
CACATAAATTCTTGAATTTGTTATAAAATTCTATAAGGTTGAGTATTTGACCCTTTCAAAAATATCTAAACCTAAAATTATCAACAATATATATATATACACGGTCCCGTTATGGTCAGTGCGCACTGATGTAACTACATCGGTACCAATGTATGTGGACCACTGATTATGGAAAAGTTTTGACAATTGCATACACTTTGAGTCAAATAATGTAAATCTAATGGTTCACATTCAACACACTGATGGAGTTATATCAATACGCACCGACTTGAATATATATATATATATATATATAATTATACTATATATATTATTATTAACAGATAAAGTGTATTGTTGACCTTCACGTATATATGAAGGTCAACAAATCAACAATACACTTTATAGGTTAATAATAAAACTCGGTTCTGTTGGTAGATGGACGAGTTTAGGGTTTGGGCAAATGACTCTCAAGTCAGCAGCTCGAATCCTACCAATGGTAAAAAACTTGAAAAAAAAATCCCAATATAGATAGGTGGATAGATAGATAATGTCAATAATAATAATAATAACAATAATAAAACTCGGCCCATGGGTCGGGACAGTTAATTGAAACATAAATAAAAATTTGAAGTTTTAGAGCATCTCCCACCGTACTCCAAATTTCTGTTTCCAATAAAAAAAATTAGAGTTTTCAATATTGATACTCTAAATTTAGAATACCAAATCTCATACTCTAAACTTATTTTCTAACATTTTATATTCCACTTATATCATTTTACCTTTTTCATTAAATTCAATTAATATATATTAAATTTTAATTTATAAATTTTATTAACATAAAAATTATACCATTAGAACTGTCTTATCTAAATCTTTAAAATGGGTCCAGTATTGAATATTAATTAATAATTTTTTCATTTACCCATTCTTATCATACTTTATCGTTTGTGTGTTTTGGTTTCTTTCTCATGTTCAAGTTTTCTATTATGCTTTCCTCATTTTCATTCTTTTGATATTTTGCATAAATAATCCGATTTTAATTCTCAACTAGATTATGGTTCTCGTTGTTAATTAGTAGTTGTAATTAAAAAAAAAATAAAAGGTTGCTCATTGACCAACCAAACCCCATAAAAAACCTTCATTTTATTATTTTGTTATAATTTTCTCTAAAAAAAATATTTTGTTATAAAAAAAAATCTCTTATGTATTAATAATTATAAGTTAGTAATAAAATAAAAAACCGAAACATAGTGACATTAAAACTTCTAAATAAAAATTACAATAACATAAATATATTAAAATAAGGATAGAAAAAACAAAACGAAAAACTTAAATAATAACAACACAACTTATGATAATGTCCAAATACATTAATATTTTGGAAGGTCATCAAAATGACTTTCATATCCACCTTGTATTTAGGAATTGTGAGTGTTTTTTTTCTCAAATTTCCATATTTTTCCTTCCAAAGAATTCACGTTGAAAAATTTTAGGTAACAAATAAAACATGTAAAAAAAATTGGTGAAAAAATTAAATTGAAAAAGAAATAAGTAGGTTTGAAAAATTAGTTAAAAAATGTTATAAAAGAAATAAGTAGGTTGAAAAAATTACTTGAAAAATACTAAAACCTAAAAATCAGTTATTATCAATTCATATACATATACTAATAAAACCTTAAATTTTATAAATAAGTGAAGGAAGAGAAGCAAGTGAGAAGGCCATATAATACACGGTCACACAAATGAAATCGAAGGTGATGGATTGATCTTGCTTTGTAATGGCCGGCAAGCATTGTCGATCTAAATGCTTCGAGACACATCTCGAAAAGATTTGACATTTTATGAAATAAAGACTCTACTATGCGTCTACGCTCCAATTTCAACCAAATTTATTTGATTTGACCACTATTAAATCAAAATATTAGTTAGTAATATTCTTTTAAATGGTTTTTTTTTTGGGTTAATTGCACAAACATACATTCTATTTATCTAATAAAGCATATTTTTAAACAAATGCCCTATTCAAACACAAACATCCCAATTGGAATGTGCTTAGGGTATGGAAAGTCAATAGTGCCCTTGGGCAAAAGGAAAAGGTTATTTTGTTGGGTAAATTTTACAAACAACCCTGAATTCCTGAATTTAAGTGTAATTGTATAAATATTCATTTTTTTTTCTAATAATTACATAAATATAATCTACCGTTAGTTGACTTTTGTTAACTTTAACCTTTAACCACATTTGTATCCCAAAATGACTAAACTACCCTTGAAAACTTATTTATATTTTATTTTATTATTTAAATATATTAAAAAATATTTACTTAAAAATTTGAAAAAATCGGTATAATTTTTTTATTGCTTTCTTTCTATCATTTTTTTTAACACAATCAGAACCCACAAAACTAAAAAAATGGTTGTGTTTAGTGAGTTTTATGGGTTTTGATTCTGTTGATTAAATGTAATTGTTGGTAGGTTTTGATTGTGTTGATAAAATGAAATTGTTTGTGGGTTGATGAGTATGAAATTAAATGTTTTGGTGATCAATTTGGTTTTTGAAATCTGAAAATTTGGTGTTTGGGGATATGGAAAATGTGAAAAAAAAAAATTGATAGAAAGAAAAAGAAAATAAAAGCAACAAAAAAAAAATTGTATTGATTTTTTCAATTTTTTAAGTAAATATTTTAAAAATATTTTTAAATAAAAAAAATAAAAAATAAATAAGTTTTCAAGGGTAGTTTTGTTATTTCGGGATACAAATGTGGTTAAAGGTTAAAGTTAACAAAAGTCAAATGATGGTAGGATATATTTATGTAATTATTATAAAAAAAATAAATATTTATAAAATTACACCTAAATTCAGGGTTGTTTGTAAAATTTACCCACCAAAATACCCTCTCCCTTTTACCCAAGGGCACTATTGACTTTTTATACCCCAAACACATTCCAATTGGGATGTTTGTGTTTGAATATGGCATTTGTTTAAAAATTTACTTTATTAGATAAATAGAGGGTATGTTTATGCAATGAACCCTTTTTTTGTTTGAAATATAAGTTCAAATGATGTCCTTAAGATTTCAAAATAAAAAACAATCAATTTAAAATGAGTTAGACAGCTCACCCCATATCTTGACTTATGAATTGTTAATCGGTAAGTAAATATACATTAACCCTACTTAAAAAAAAAAAAAAAAAAAAAGTCAGCAGAGGGTGTAGTACTCCATTAAAGATACACATTAATAATGATTAATTTTTTACGAAGCTTGATGGAAGGTAATCAGTAGAGTGTACTAGGGATATGAATTTCCCCTACAGAGCCCCACCCCCATTTAGGGGGGGGGGGGGGGGGGGGGGGGGGGGGGGGGGGGGGGGGAGCACCACATTTCCCCATTTTCTCATATATTTTTATTCATTTATTTATATAATTTTAATTTTAATTTCTTTAAAAAAAAAAAAAAAAAAAAACACAAAATACAAAACTCTACTCTGTTGATCTATTACTTATATTTTAGATTGATCGAAGGCTTTAAATTTTTTTAGACTTTTATATGTAATACACTAATACTATATTATTATAGTTATTTGTATTACTTTTAGATTAAATTAAATCAATCATATATTTTTGATTGTATATTTAGTTAATTATTGGATTGGATATTGAAACAGGATGAAACAAAAGTTTGGTCCGATCGAATTTCGAATTCTAAATTCAGGATTTCAAATTGAAAAATGGTAGGATTAGAAATGAAGGAAATAAGGGACGGAGGTGGGGGCAGGGGAACCTCCTCCCAAACACCCCCATCCCCAATTCCCCCAAATGGGGTTTGAGGGCGGGGTGGGGGGACCCTCCCCCGCCCCATTGGGCCCCATTCCCATCCCTAGAGTGTACCGTACTCCATTAAAGATACACATTAACTATAACTAATCTTTACAAATCCTAATGGGCGGTAGTCGGTTAGATGCACGTAATCCATTAAAAAGGCAAGACATTACACACAGACAACAAAAATACACCAATAATACATATATATACTTCATTTTCAAGAATTAGGTGAGCTGTAGTGACTAGAGACAATGTGACATTATAATCAGTATTGTCAACTTCAAGTGACCGATATATATATATATACAAGTCTAAAAAGTAAACATTTTTCTTCCTTTCTTAGAAATTTAAAATGCTATATTGATAAAGCTAATCTTGAAATTTAGATCCCTAGTAGTGTAAGAGTGGCTGCTACAAGTTGAGGTTGAGAACTTTAGCCATTGATTGTGCCACCGAAATTTGAATGTATTTCACTGAGATTGGATAATAATCACATCATAGAAAAGATCCTCCCATTATTGTTGTCATATGCAAGTGCAGGTAGATAAGATAGGCCATCATTTTAAGTATTTTTTATATAAAAAATAAAAAATAAAATTGAAAATTTTCAGTAGTGTATGGCTTATATATCCCCATAAAGAAATAAATGTCCCATGAATATGACATATCTAATATATATTATATATTTATAGATATCATGAATATACTGTGATATTATTATCTGGCATGAGCTCAGTCAGCAGAGGCGAAGCCAGCTCAAGTAACTTGAAAAATTATTAAAATTTTTAATAAAAAAACATAAATAACAAAATAAATTAGTGTAAAATGTAAATAAACGTTTAAATAAATTATGGGGCATTGTGACCTCACTAGTCACTCCCTAACAGGGCTTCGTCGTTGTCTGTTATGAAGTACTATCTGCGTGGCTAGGATATTTAGTATCTATACAACGAATATATGCAGTATGAATATCTAGTAACTACTCACACAACAAAAGATATATGATAGAGGGAGAAGGGGGTTGACGGGGGCCATAATCCCCTCCCTCAACAAAACTCTAAAACTCATTTAAAATAATTATAAAATTCAATCCAACTTTTGAAAAAAAAAAATCATTTTCGACCCCATATATATACATATATATTTATTTATTTATATATTTACTTTTTAGTTTTTTTTTTTTCTGTGGAATAATTAACAATATGCTTTAGATATGGCAAATCCCTAAAACAAGAGACATGATAAAACGACAGCCAATTGAAATGAGAGCAAGTGAGATTATTTCCTTTTCAATTTTATTTATTGGCCCAATTGGAAAGTAAAGACTAAAGCTTGAAAAGGAAAGAAGATAAGCCAGAATCGAATCTGTACTCATTATTTTTTTAACAATTAACCATTTCGTGCTCATTCTATTATCCTGTAATTGACAAACATCTGTGATCTGCCTCGTTTAATTATATTCTTTTTTGTCTCTATTTATATTTACGAACTACTAGATTCAACTTTATTACAACTTTTATCATCTTTTAATAGTTTCCCATTAATCATGATTTCCAACATGAATTTCCAAGAAGTTTCTCTCATATATTTACTTAACTAAGTAAATTATATCCAAATTCGGAAGCAATAATAATTTCTCTCATACATACATTTTTTTTTATCTGTTGTAAATTGTAATTACCTATTTACCCATTTGATTTTTCAAAAATTTAAAGGCGATTTACATTTTATATCTATTAAATGAAATATACATCTTGACCAAAAATGAGACGGTACTATAGAATTGTTTTTTTTTTTACTAATATCGTAAACTACGAGGGTATTTTATAATAATATCCATATGTATATAGTTGACTGACTACGTACACGGTACATCCTATTCGTGGCAGACTGGCAGTACAGTACATGCCACGTCGTTATACTTTGTATACAGAATGTACACAATTTGTTTGGAATGTTTTGGAAGGAATCTCCATCCTCCGATCTCAAACAGTCAAACGTGCGTAAAATGACGTAATCACACCACGTAGGAATGCGAATACAATACGTCGTCGTATCAGTCATTACATACTGCCGTTGAAGTTGGTGAAGCCAACAGGCCAACAGAAAGCACGCACAGACACGCAGCACTAAGCAGCCTCCCATAACAACAACAAAAACCTAATACGTCTTAATCTCTCCGTAATAACAAAAACACTCCCGCCCAGAATGATAACCCATTTTCCCGGCAAAATCCACCACACACTCTCTCTCTCTCTCTCTTCATGACTCTTCTTCACATATATCTTTTATTTACATCAATAAGTCTAAACAAGAATAATAATAATAATAATAATAATAATAATAAACACTCTCACCTCATATTTATATCCAAACAAACACATACAACAAGCATCAACACAACATCAACAACAGCCAGGAGCAAGACCTCTCTCTCTCTCTCTCTCTCTCTATCTCTCCTTATTCTCCGTCACGCACTCACTGTCACACACTAGTGTGATTTTTTCTCCGATCACTTTCGTGGCTAAAGAAGTGGAGATCGATGAGAAGAGGAGAGTACTGAGATGTCGGTGACGTGGTCGAATAGCTTCCCGGACCTTCTCTGCGGCGAGGATTCCGGCGTATTCTCCGGCGAGTCACCGGAATGTTCTTCATCGGACCTCGATTCTTTAGCTTCCGCTGAAGAATCTATCGCCGGATTTATAGAGGATGAGACAAACTTTGTTCCTGGTTTCGATTACCTGACTCGATTCCAAACTCAGTCTCTCGATGCTTCTGCAAGAGAACAATCTGTTGCATGGATTCTCAAGGTATCGTCTTTTTTTTTTTTTTTTTAAATGTATTTATTCGGACAGTTATTTCATTGTTATTGCAATAATGCCATCGGTGATAACCGAAATCATCACTCATCAAGTCATCAGTCATCACTCGAACTGAGGCATAGATCTGAGTCGTTAAAAGTTTCAAAGATTAGACTGATTTTTTGATGAACAATCATGATTACTTTTCACCGGTATATTTACACGGCGATCGAAGATACAAGTATCACATATATATATATTTTTTCCGGTTTTTGCAGGTGCAAGCATACTATAATTTTCAGCCACTAACGGCGTATCTCTCCGTCAACTACATGGATCGGTTTCTGTATTCTCGCCGTCTGCCGGTAAGCGTTCCCGTTAAATATCTAGCTGGACATCAATACAGATAATTACCCGCATAAATAATTAACTGATGCGGATAAATTTGACACTTGGGGTATCTGTATTTGACTTTTAAAAATAAGAAAAGGACGTGAGTGATTTAATTTAACTACAGTGTTTAATTAATTACACACGAGTAATGGAATAAATCAATAAAAAGAATACTGTTGTTTGTACTTTATACAGTAGAAACACAATCAAACAAGGGTCCAGAAAAAAAAAAAAAAAAAAATCATAATTTTTTACGCTTGCCTTTTCAACCACAGTGTGAACTTTTTTGTTTTATTTATTTTGCTTTTATAAAGTTTGGTACTATTGTACTAACATACATTATTCTTTAATAAACTTTTTTTTCTCTCTCTCTCTCCTTCTCCTTTCCATGTAATTGTGTATTTCCTTTTTTTACTTCTACTCTGGATTAGGAGTTCAAGTTCCACATTTGTTTCATTAAATCCCAAAATGTAGGAAGATTTTTCCCTAGCTATGGGAGTTGCATTATTGGTCATGTTTGTAGCGATTAATCTAGCAATGTCCCGATAAAATCTTGGTCTTATTGGTGTAAAAAAAAAAAAAAATTTGCTTTTATTATAAACTATTTATATATATGTATAAGCACGTGGGAACACTATGACAATTTGGGTATGGAAACTATATTGCATTGTCATTAATCGTACAAATTTCATTTAATGATATAGTTATTTGTCATTTTCAATCTTTTCAGCAAAACAAGGGGTGGCCGTGGCAGCTCTTATCTATTGCTTGCTTGTCGTTAGCAGCTAAGATGGAGGAACCTATGGTTCCTTCTCTATTGGATCTTCAGGTATTTGAAATGTGTTCACTTGTAGTACGTACTATTTGTAATTGCTGACAGTGAGCATTGATAATAAGGATTGTTTTAACTCTTTATAGCTTGAAGGAGCCAAGTTTATCTTCGAAACAAAAACGATTCTTAGAATGGAACTTCTCGTTCTCAGTGTTCTTGATTGGAGGCTCCGATCCGTAACACCATTCAGCTTCATCGATTTTTTCGCAAGCAAGCTCGATTCAACAGGAACTTTTATGGGGTTTCTAATGTCACGTGCCACAGAGATCATTTTATCAAACATCCAAGGTAAATATATATATATATATACACAATACGAATACATGCATGCATACGACGTATACATGTACATATATACGTTAGTAGAGAAATGAGACGTAGAGTATCCAAACCAGATAAAGTAAAAACGTGTTTGCTAATGTTAACAGAGGCAAGCTTTTTAGAGTATCGGCCGTCAAGCATTGCTGCGGCAGCCATTCTTTGTGCGGCCAATGAAATCCCAAATTTGTCTCTTTTTAATCCTGAACATGCTGAATCGTGGTGTGATGGACTAAGCAAAGTAAGCAAGAAACAATTATCATTAAGGTTGGGCATATATATATTATATATGTCGAATATCAAATCGTATATCGTATTCCAACTTGGGAAAAATATCAATTTGTTTTGCAGGAAAAGATCATGAGCTGTTATCGGTTAATGCAGGAACTTGTTCTTAATGATAGCCGACAAAAATCAACGAAATTCAGACCTCAACTTCGGGTAACAATTCGTTCTAGAATGAGGTCCTCTAGTGACTCATCAACCTCATCTTCATCACCAACTTATAAAAGGAGGAGATTAAATAACTGTTTATGGGTAGAAGATGGCAAAGGTTGCTCCTAGTAAAAGAAAGAAAACATTAAAAAAAAAAATGGAGAGAGAGAGAGGAGAGAAGAAAATAAAAAAGAAAGGAAAATGGTGGTCCAAAGAGTAATCTAGAATAATCCTCAATATTTTTTAGAGGGTTTTGAGAGTAAATTAACAAGAGTGATGTAGATTATCTAGTATATATAAGTATGAGAGTTTGGTGAGTTTTTGGAAGATTTGATTTATTAATTGTTTTTTTTTTTTTTTTAATTGTTGGTGGGTTTCCAACCATTAATGGCTTTGCAGATTCCCAATGGAGGGGGATTTGTTTACTGTTATATAAATAAGTTTTGAGTGTCAAAAAGTTAGGGAAAGATAGAATGAAAAAAGAGAGAGAGAGATATGTTTTTAATAGTGGAGTCATGGATCGATGGAGTGTTTGATATAATGAAGTGGAGATTGAATTCAATGGCTGCATTGATTGTTGAATGAAAGAAGAGGAGATGGTGGGGCCTTCTTTGTACAGAGTTGGGGGGGAAATTAAGTGTAGAAATGAAAATTCAAAGTGGGAGTTTTGTCAAAATAAGGAAAATTTATGGACTTTGAAGTTTGAGCTGTTCATGTCATGTGATTTAAGTCAAGGCCACACATTTTCTTCTGCAACCCGAAACGACAGCGTTTGACATGGCTTCGTAATTTAATTCGTATTTTCTCTATAGATATATATACCTTGATGAGTGGTTTGTGTGCATGGCGCGCACACACGGTGTGCAAGTGTGTTTTTTTTGGCGGGAAATGCCTACTTATAAGTTAACAACACGCGTGTTGTGGTTGACACGTGTGCATACTTGATATTTTTTCTTTTCTTTTTATTTTTTTTTAAAGAGGAGAAATTAACCTCTAATTTGACACACAAAGGTCTTTGGGGCCTTTTTTTTTAATTATTTTATGTTTTTTTTCTGTTGTCTTTTTCTTTAATGCGTGTTGTAATGTAAATGGATTCATCATCAGTGTAATAAAAATCCAATATATTTCTTTCTTTCGTGTCTTTATAAATTATAATTTTCACTTTATGGAGCAGAAGAGCAGGCAGGCACGTGATTGACAAGAAGGGTTTGTAGCTTTGCGATTTGATTTTATTTTTGTGTCAAAAATCAAAACAACTTTTTTCAAGATCCAACTATGCAAATATGGAATTTTGCGACTAAGTTATAAGTGAGTGGACTGGGTTTGGTTTGGGGTTGGTCCCTCTAGCAATAAATAGAATTCATTCTTGAAATGGCTCCTAAGTCCTACCTAGCTAGCGTTGCATGGTGTGTATAGTACATGTAATTAATTATTAAGTGCCTCTCGTGACAAATAACCCCAGTAGATCCATCCATCTCTATCGGATTCGGACCATCCCTTCCCTTAGATATCAGACAACTCTATGATCTCTGCATCTCATCAACTTAATCACTTGAAAGCTATACATAGCTTTTCTAATCTATCTCTTGTTTATCTATTGACTCAATAATGGCATGCATCAGTAAATTACTGTATATATATATATATATATATAAATTATTAAAGACTATAGAGATTGAACTGGGTACAGTAGTGTGAGATAGATATGATATATATATATATATAGGGAGAATTGAAAAAGCCAAGGCCCGAAAAGGTAGCTACTTTTTATTTGCATACAAGTTTCTACATGATATATATATTACAAACAGAAAAAGTTGAAGAAGAAGTTGTCATTTTGCCCTAGATTTCCGACAAAGGTGTGTATTATTTTTGTGCACATTGACATATATAGCTAATATAGTAGTGGTAAGTGGTAACATTACCACAATATTAATTGAAAATTCATAATATATACGGGACATAAAAAGTATATAATATAAACCATGCATTTTATATAATTATATATATCCATCCAATGCCATCGCTGTAACTTCATGCAATAACCTTATCACCTTCACTTGTCACCACCACACGTGTGAATATCAGCACAAGATATATATATATATAAATATGTGGACCACTTTGATCATGAACAATCAAAATAAACATGGTGCCGATATTTTAGTCAGTACCCACATTAATATTTACGTGTGGGATTACGTATTCGGATCGCTTGATCAATAATCTATAACGTATAGCACAAAATCCTTATCTAATTTACTTTTTAAAGAATACTAATACTGAAATATCATATATATTTTTATTCTTTTTATTTTTACAAAACTATTTACAAAAACAATAAATAAATAAAAAAAGAATTGTACTAAAACAACCAGAAAAGAACCACTACTTTTTTTTTTTAATTATTATTTTTTTGAAATATTAATAACCTCTACTTTATGACTTCGTATAAAGGGACATTTAGTTATATTTTCAAACAATCATGTGGATCCCTCAATCTAACGTGTCGAAATGGTATTGTAACATACATCAATCAACGAATTAATGTATTATCAATATATATATATATATATATAGGACTATAGGAGCGTCTGCCAAATCAATTAATGCGATGTGGAGTTTCCTTATTAAAACCAGCTTGGTGGGAGCAGTGGAGATTTGGACTGCATTTCCAATCAGGAACACCATCATCTTCTTTCTTCCCCACTAAATAGATCAAATTTTAAACAAAAATTAGGTGGGTCGGTCTGTTTCTGAATTAAAATCGACTTATATGTAATTAATTATAATTACAATCAAATTAATTATCATATATAGCAGCGCACGCTGTGGATTACTAGTGACAAAAGTGTTTGCATTAATCAACAGCTTAGTTGGTTTAATTAATTAAAATATGTGTGAGATGGAAAATAGGACGAGTCAGTCATGGAAAGCATTAAAGCAATGACAATATCATATAGAAAATAATAACAAATTAGACCCCTCTTGTCTCGCCTCCTCTTTATCATGCCACATGCCTTATTTAAATCAAGTTGATCGATGTCGTGTAACGTCACCTTAATCTAATAAAATGGTATATATTGTTAGAAAATTTTATATAATTATTTAGAACTTTACCTAACATCTTACTTTTATGGTTTATTAGTTACTAACATAATATTATAGTCCGATTATATAATTATATAGTAACATGGTCACTTATATAATATTATAAAGTTTGTCTAGCAAAAATAAAAGTGTGAAAATTTCGAACCTTCTTCTTATTTATTTTTTTATTTTACAGTAGTAACTTTATAATTTCAGGATATCCAACCACAGCTACATATTCACAGTGGGTCCACAGCCCCACATTAACAAATACCCACCGCCAATATGAATACGTAGCTGTGGTTGGACATCCTTAACTTATAATTTCATGACGTCATTACTAAAGAACCACCGTGTATATATATATATATATATATATAAACCTCAAAACACATGATAAATGACTTTGGAGACTCTCAAGCTTGAATTTACAAATAAATATCTACCATGGGAGCGGGGGGTGGATGGCGACGTGAGGCCTTGTGATTGGATACAAAAAGGTGGTACTCAACTTGAATTTGGATTTTGTCAGCAATAGGTTCCCACCATTATCATCTCTCATGTCTTATCATGAAAGCTCTATGAAAACCATATAATATATATATATGAAAGTTAGCGTTTTATATGTTTTGAATGATGAGTAGTAACTTGTAGCTATAATTAACCTATAATAGCATGTATAAAAAGAAGAGCAGAGATAACAATCAACTATTAATTATCTGATCACTTTCCACCTATGAGAAGACGAAATACAGGGTCCCATAATCTAATCTCATGGACCCGAGCACCCGACCCTTTTTGTAAATGGATTTAACTTAATTATCGTCTTATCTTTCACTAAAAAGAACATATCCCCACACACACACACAGTTTCTTTAGAGTAAACAAAAAATGGTGTGTAAAGTGAGAGGAATCCTAAGTATATAAACCCAAAAGCCAAAAATTCTTTTTCTCCTTCCAATCAAAAAGTAGGGTTTTAAGGGGGGTATAGGGGAGCAGAATCTTACCTCTTTTTTACTTACTTTGCTTTTTTCAACTTTAGGTGGCTTGGCTATGACAAATATGGAGGATATGAGGAGGAGGACCCTAAAATTCAACTTTTAAAGATGATTTTTCATTTTTAGGTTATAAAATATTAACCATATCATATGCTCTCGTGGGGTTCTCTCTCTCTGTAAAAGTATCCATTGGCCCATTATTATTTCATTTCACTAAAGGTTTCAAAAGCTAGAATGATGCCTCATGCTCATGAAACTGATGATATGCTCATCAGATATATATATCATATATGGTTTATGATTCGATGCTGAATGCAAGACAGCACCACCTGCCAGTAGTCCATGGTGTAATCAAATGTCACCATCGATCCCATGTCATTTATATATTCTCTGTGAAAAAAAAAGGAGATAAAAAATCATTAAAAAAATGAAAGAAAAAGAAGAATATTAAAGCAAAGCCAAAAAGAAAAGCTAATATCCTCTTCTCTCACCATATCACATTATTATTCCTCAAAAAATAATTCAAGTTTTGTCTTTTCATACTGATCATCATGTATATATCTACAAATAATAATTAACAATATTTAAAGGGGTTCTGTGATTATATATGAACAGTAGTAAAAAGGTGTATATATATATATATAGCTAATAGGGCAGCTGCTGCTGGCTTTCCAACTCATGAAACATGTTATTGTTGTCTTTGGATGCCATGAAAAGAAGGTGAAAGCAGCAAAGGATGTGGAGTGGGCAGTATCGAGGGAGCGTTTGTTTTGTGTCGTCATGTTCTTTATTGCTTTGAGTGAGTGTGCATGTGAGAGAGGTAGTGCATGCCTGGACCTCTCCATTTACTAGAGTGGAGAGTGGAGACAAAAGAGTCGTCTATTTAATCAACAACTTTCAAGAAACCACCTCTCAATATATATATATATATCTCTCTTTCTTACAATCCATTCATTTACAACATCTCCATCATCCATCATATAATTAACTAATTTCTCATCATGCATGCACATGTACACACAATAGAGCTAGTCCTAACTCCAGATTAGACAAGCAAAAGATGTTGAAGTAAACTTTAATTAAATCTAAAGCAGTTTAGCCGAAAGCTTGGGTTTAAAAGTAAAAATTTAAAAGTTTTTTAAAGGTATAAAAAGTACACTTAACCGGTTAATTGTCAATGAGCCATGGTTATTTTACAACATTTAGAGAAAAATAAAGTAGGTTTTACTTTCATTGTGTAATGATGAAGATTAATGTCTTTCTTTTTTCCAACTTTTTTTTTTCCATCGAATTTATCTGTCTGGCAGCAGATCAATGGATGGAGAAGCATGCATGCATGCATACATACATGCTACATAGTGTCACGTTAAATATATCTGATTTAATACGACCCCATTATCAATTTAATTTTTGTTCAAAATTATTGTTTTATACGAACATTCCTACCCCTCCTAATCACGTGCAATCAAAAAAGAAAAGCATAAAGGTAAAAATTAAAGTGTAGAAAAATCTGTCTTTGTGCATTCCAGATCAATAATAATTATTTTACATCGATATATATATTAGTCAATTTCATAGCTAGATCATAATATATATATGTACATGTATGATAGATGTATGTACATATATGTATAAAAAATTTCAGCTATGGGATTTCGTTCAATTTTTCATAGGGATTTTGATTTTGTAACAGTTCACCTTGTAATGTTACGAAACAATTAAAAGTTCAACTCTAAAAAAGTTACAGGATCGAATCCCGCATGAAAGAACATGCAAAATTCCGCACCGATCTGCAAATATATAATACCTTTCAATAGACTGAAGCAGTGGATGGATCGATTAATGTGTTGGTTTTGGTCTTGCTGTTTCAGTGCACAGAATGTCATGTAGATGTTGCAACGAAGAAATGCATCTAATAATAGTGGCCATGTTAATGAGTTAGAAAAAAATGGACACAACTCATGAATCATGAACCAGCAGAGCCAAATATATATAATGATGATACGACATTGTTATTGATTACTAGTTGATGCATTCCTCGACAGATCATTAGTAGAGAGACATATATTATTATTGATGTTTTGGGTTATTAGATATCATACAATGTGATTATTAATGATCATCATCACTTCGTATCCATATATTAAATATTTTATTCAATTAATTTTTGGAATATTAGAAAATTAAAGATATGGCGGCTTCTGCTGCCTAGCTAGCTTTACAAATTTATATCAAATAGCACCCTAGAATCTCCTCTTGGACTTTAATATATAAATGATTGCAAAATCTAGATTTTCACATTGCTTTCCTGGAGGGTAAATCATAAATGCGTTTACATACATGCACAACAACCTTTTCCATACAGTAAATTTTTTTTTTTTTTTTGACAATATCTATCAATTCGGAGCTTGATATTTTTTTTTGAAAGCTTTCAACATTGGTAGGATTCGAGCCGTTAACTTAGAAGTCATTTGCTTAGGCCTATGCTCGTCCATCTACCAGCTGAGATACGCCTCGTTGACCTTTTCCCTATAGCTTTTGACATTTGTTTAGATGCTGTTTCCTCTTTGTTTAATTTTGTTTGTGTTACATGCTTAATTCATGATCCCAAAAATAAAAGAAGGCCAAAATTATTTATTTTAAAAACACACACATCTTCATGAATCATGTGCTATGTGGGAAAATTTGAATGTGACCACACCTTTCACACCTTTCAATCAATGTCGAGTTCTCAAGTTCAAATTTCATCGCTACAGTTGTGTTACGTGAAAACAGATGGTTTTTGAGTAGTAAAGAAAGGGGGCCTTCCCTTAGTGTTTTGGGCCTGAATGTTTGTTTCTACAGACCAATGAACCACGCAAGCCAGGTTCTCCAATGATCAATTGGGCCCAAATAGGATTAGGACTTGGGCTTTATCTGGGACCAAAAAATGGATTTTAAAGATGTGATTGTGATTTGTCAATGACTATATCTTTTCTTTTGAACTAGAGTTTATCCCTGATAAAAAAAACAAAACAAAAAAACAAAAAAACAAAAAAAAAAAACTAGAATTTATTCGAATTTCTAAAGATGCAATTTTTCAATTTAATTAATCAAACATGATTTTATTTAATTTTTATAAAAATAAAAAATTGCCAAATAAATAGGCCCAATCCTATAGAGTTATGTTGTAACAGTTAAGCTTAATCAAACGAACCTGGGGGACAAACAATCAATGGCCCTCTTGTACATCTCCTGTATTCAACCACTCACAATCCCTCCCGCCAAAACTTCATTCACCGCCAAACTTATCCTACGCAACCCCTGCGTTATCCTAAACCCTCGTCCTCCGTCTCTTTCTTTCTCAAAGACGTTTGCAAACCCTCTTGGAGCATCTTCTCCCCAGAAATACACATATCCTGACCCAATCCCTGATTTTGCTGAAGCTGTGAGTATTCATTCATATACTTACTATATAATATATATAATGTACTGTGTACTGTGTACATGTGTGTTGTCGATCGAGCCACAAGTTCCTAATTTTGTGTGTTTTATATTTGATTTTTTTATTTATTCACAGGAGACCCAGAAGTTCAGAGCTGAGCTTTTTAAGAAGCTCTCCAAAGACAAGGAGACATTCGGGGATGATCTTGATAATGTCGTAGACGTCTGTGCAGAGGTATTAATCATTTTTTTTATATAATTCATTTAAACGTTGTGATTCATGTTTAAAAATTACATGTGGGTGTTGTGGTTTTCAGGCATTGGCTTCATGAATGATATTTTTACTTTGGAAAACTGTTTTCATTGCTTACCGTTGAAATTCTTGATCATAAATTCATAATCCGTGTGATGACTTGCTTTTCAATATTCAATTTGAAGGAACAAGTCTATAAATATTATGTTGATAGTTTAAGTAGCCAGCTTATTTGGTCTTAAAAATGTTAGTAAGACTTGAGTATCAACTACTCGAGGAAATGTACGAGAGAAATAATATAAATAGAGTTGCTTTTCAATATACAGTGGACTGTTTGGTAGTCATTTCGGGCCAAATGAATGTTTTTTTTTTGTGTGTGCAATATATTGCGTCATAGAGAGCCATTTTGAAATGTTAGGGAATAAACAAGTCAGTTGATATGAGTGTTCACCCCTTTGTTGTATGCCCAACTTTGATTCTATTGCGTAAAACATATGAGCTATCTTTCAAATTAACCCAACGGCTCTTTGAACGATGTTGAATCTCGCTCTGGCGGCTTTCTAGCTCATGAGAGTGAAAGGGAACCTAACTTGTTTATTTGTGGTCATCTTTGTGCCAAATAATAATCAGACTTAATTGCATTTACTGTAGTACTTACATCATCTTGAAAAGCATCTATTTTTTGTTTGGTATAATTATTCTGCATTTGTAGACTTAATTGCATATACTGTACTACTTGCATCATCTCGGAAAGCATCTATTTTTGGTTTGGTATAATTATTCGGCATTTCTAGAGTTACAGAGTTCGTATCAAACTTTTGCAATATAACTGTATAAGTATATCGCCCTTCTCATAAATGTGAGATTTTTATGTGAATGTTTGATGTCTGAAACCACAAAACTGACAGTTGAGAAACAAGTTTGGCGCTGAATACTGGTAGTAGAGAGAATAAATTAGAGATTGATGATTCTTTCCTAACAAGGTTGACTATGTCTTATTCTTGTCCTACAAAGACTGGTTTCTATGTTCCTCTATTACAAAAACATAATACAGGAAATAGTAAAAGTAATGAAGAGTATTAGGAAAGAAAGACAATCGTTAGTAGAATTGACAAAGAATTATAAGCTCGTGTTGTTATATTTATGCTCTCCAATGATTACTACCAAATTAAACAAGCTCATTGAGGAAACATTTTTATCGCGAAGTTATTCTTTCAAGCTGGGTTTGCCAAGGGGAATTGGGGTACACATTTATTTTGTTATAGTCCTTTCATCGGATTGCCTTATATGATTTTTTTTTTTTTAATGACTTTTAAGAGAAAAAGAAGAAGCTAATCTCTCTATCATATCTAAAATATATTCAAATTTTATTAAAGAATAATTTGTATGGCCTATCTGCATGTTGCGTGGATATAGCACTGTCCCCTCGTTATCGTAAATCTTCAAGAAGGGAACTGTGAGGGAATACGGAAGCCTTTCGTCATAGATGATAGTGAAAGTTTGACTAAAATGAAATGATATATATTTGAAATGTTCAAACACATTTTATTTTTCATAATACATAGACAGACCCTTAACTGTGTTTAATATCACTATGTCATGGAGAAAAATGGTTATTTTATGATGGTGATATCATCCTTATTGATCAGTAAATTAAAAACTGCAGCAAAGCCCTAGAGTGTTATCAATGGCCAAGACTTTTACATTAAAACAAAAAAACATTATGCATTTGTTTAATGAAAGTCCCTTAGATTATAGGCCTGAATTCCATTGCTTCATCTTGTATATGTGATTTAATATTTCCATCGGTTGAGTATTGATTGCTGATGTGACACGTGGTCCTAGTTCGGATTGAAAGTGTTCCGACCACAGGATCTGATATTAGTATGCCATGAGTTAAGTATTATCCCTCCAAATTATGGGGTAACCCTCTGTATAGTCAAAAAAGGGGAAGTTTAGTTCAGATAGAATACTAGGTTGCAAAGTTGTTCAGATAGAGCTATAGGCTACAAAGCTTAAGCATGCGGAAAGCCCTTTTGCATGTGTATAGCCTAGTTTGAGCTTTTATTTTTCCTAATAAATTACATAGAGAAATGATATAAAACCATTTATAGAAGTCAATTCGTATGTGCTTAGTTCATGTGTCTATGATTAAAATTGTATTCTAGTAAATGCAGAGAGAAGTCGACTCTCAGAAGGGATTATTCTACCTTTCTTTAGAACTCAGTAAATGAATGTAAGTATGTAACATAGACATGGAATGCATGTCACTGAAAAAAATAGAATTCATGTTATCCGGATAGTTGTCATTAATAGTTCCCTTAAGATGGTGTTCGTGTTGGAAGAACATCTGAGTAGTCTGATTTCTTTTGTGACCACTTGATTTCTAGTTGTCTCGTACAGGAAGGCTTATCAGAAAGACAAAAAATCAAGTTTCTGAGACCCTATTTCAGCTTGAAGCCTAATGGTGTGACAATCTTGGATGGGGATATCCTATGACCAAGTCGTATGATTAGGACTGATGATGGGATTTGATAGAGATCTCTGGCTTAATAATTATAATTTGCTGTTTGGCTGATTGTTTATGAAATTTAAATAATAAATTTTAATATTGTCAATCTAGTATTTTTAAGCATAACAAATAGTGAAACCAGAATATGATCAAGTTCATGAAAGGATAAATAGTTTGAATTGCCTAGATGTACAGGTGATAGAGTACGAAATACGTGTTTTTCCATGTAGTTTGATTTGCAGAATCATGCCGGTCATCATCACTGTTTATCCTTGCCCCCCCCTCCCCCACAACAACATGATTCAATATCATATTAAAGATTGAGAATGCTGTCAATCAAATTGTAATCAAAATTTCTATCCCACATAACTCGTTTAATCTCATATCTACCTAATATTAGTTGGTTTTGACACAACCTTTTCTTTGTTTTTCCTGAAAGAATCAAACTTTGTTCACTTTCTTCTCCCTTAAGAAGAGCCAGGCATTTGATTGACTTGAAAACAGTTCAATGATTGACCCCCCCAAAAGATATATCTGAGCTGACAACAAATAATTACTGTTTTCCAGACATTTTCCATCAAATTGTTCTAACTTTTTGTGCATGCTTGGCCCAATGCTCACACTATCTTTATTATGATATTTGTTTGCGATTCTTTATGGGAAAATCCGAAGATTCAATCTTTTTCATCTGGTTATTTCATAATTTAACCATGCTAATTAACTTGCGGTGTGGAAACCAGATATTTAATGATTTCTTGCACAAGGAATATGGAGGACCCGGAACATTATTGGTGGAGCCATTCACAGACATCTTGGTTGTTCTAAAAGACAGGAAATTACCTGGAGCTCCTTTGGCTGCACGGACATCGCTCTTATGGGCTCAAAGCTATGTTGATCAGGATTGGGAGATTTGGAATTCTAACTCATCAAAGTAATATCCTCTTCATAATTCTATATATTTATGGATGATTTTGTCATGTTATGTTCAAATGCACTTTCATTACACAATAACTAAAAGAGACTTATGGCAGAAAGATCTAATTTCATCTACAATGCTAGATCCATTGCTCTCTTTTTTGAAGCTATACAGATACAGATGTCTTATTACTCGAAAATTTATGAAGTTGGGGACTTTCATTGATAACAATTTACAAACCTTAGGTACCCAACTACATGGATTTTGTGAATTTTTATATTTCTGTGTAAGAGAAAGTTCATCATCTTTGAAGAGCATCTGTAAATGAAAGATGAAGTCCATTACAATTTTCAAAGGGCTCTCTATGTATATCACAAGTGGAACTTGAAATAGCCATCAACTCCCTGCCTCCGAGATGCTCTGTAATGATGGCCTCCATGACTTTGACCGCATTGCAGCTGGGTTCGTTGATGATGATGTCCTTGGACGGTGACTTTCGTGTTTTGTAGCCTGAAATTTTTAAACCATCATCACATAAGTATTTAAGATTAATAAGTTTTCTTGTTCATTTTCTGCCAGTTTATAGAATTATTAGCAAATCCTCTGCTTTGTGTAAGAGACCTGTCACCGGTTTCTTTTATAAAAGAACATATGTGAAAATTGAATAAGTTATTTGTTTCCATTTTGTTGTTAGCTATTGGCTCTAAGCATCTTTTTGTTGTTGCACATCTGTTTTGTCTACTTAGACAAGAAGGATTAGAAATTCATTATTTGTTTTGTCAGAACAAATAAATGAACCCTGCGATCTCCTAAACAAGTATTGAAGACGTGACTTGAAAGATAGATATACCTGAAAGGTGTTTTCGTCGCCGCCGGAGACTCCTTCTGTCTCAGCAATTGAACTCTGTTTTTCTTGTGCTTCACTCTGCAAGCTCTCAACAGATTCCTGTTGCTGGTGCTGCCTCTTTGTTTTCGCATACTTCTTTGCACGCAACACCTTCATAACCTCTGTAACCAGAAAGACAAACAATCAAAACCAATGAACCAGAACCTTATATTCTTGTCAGAATCTGACAAACAAATTACCTTGAGTAGTGATGAGTCTATAGGCATGACCAAGAGCAAGAGTATCACTAGGCCTGAGAAGCTTAACCCGGGTGAAACGCACCGTTTTCTGGTCGTGGTTATTGTCGTCCTGGTCGCCAGAGACAGGCAATGGTATGATCAAGGAAACATAATGACCAGGGTTCATTCTCATGATCTCACTAGCAGGAACAGACCAATACAACCTCTCTAGCTTCCCACAGGGATGCTGAATGACCAAAGCAGCAGCGTCTATGGCTTGGCAATTCCCCATATGGTGTCTATAGTTTTCTCTGTAATGAGTGAAAGAGAGAAGAAGAGTGAAAGATAAAACAAGAAAGAAGAAGAAGAAGAAGAAGAAGAAGAAGTCTCTATCTATACAGCTCTCACAAAGTGACCATTCTCTCTACATGTATTATAAGTTTAATTAGTAATAGTAATAATCTTGGGGGTTCTCTTTCAATCCTCTAAAAGCAGGCCGTCTCCCCCCAAGGCCCCAACTAACTGAAATATATATATGGTACGTTGAGTCAATTCCCATATATTTGACATTTATTATTATATATTCTTTAACATTAATATTTAATATTTAATACACACTTATAAAAATCAAAGTGATGTGTAGGAGGGAGAGATGGGTCCGCACCGGCACCGGAGCATGGATGGCGGAGGGAGTGCCACGTGGAGAGATATGAGGAAAGAGAGAGAGCGTCAGAGATTGTCGGCCGACGGGGTCAATATTTGGCTATTTGGACTTAGAAACCAAGGCAAGTAAATATATATATATAAAAACAAAGAATGGTAATTGAAGGGTGAGGTGGATAGCATGCGAGAGAAATAGATTGGTTTGGAGTTGGAATTGGAAATGGAGGGAGGATGGAAAAGGACACCCCACCACCACCACCACCTTATCCGCTCCTTGTTTTTGACTCTTGCGGTCTTGCATCTCATTTCCTATGCTCCCTTAAATGCTTGATTTGATCTTCATAAACATTTTACATCTACTTCCACATGTTTTACTCGCTTCTCAATTATTATTATCATCGATTACATCGATCTGATGGTAAGAGCACTCATTCGGTGGTTAATGTTTTAAGTTTGAGTCTTTATCAGTTTGTCACCGCACGTGTGTGGTATTAAAAAAAAAAAAAACTATTATTATCAATTATTAATTATTACAACTACCACAATCGTGTATCTCTCATAATGTAATGTTTTAGGGTTAAGTCTTTATCAGTTTGTCACCGCACGTGTGTGGTATTTAAAAAAAAAAAAAACTATTATTATCAATTATCAATTATTACAACTATCACAATTGTGTATCTTTCATGGTGTAATGTTGAGGTTGTTAAGATTGTATGAGCATCTCCAATGGTAATATGGCTTGCATTTAAAAAAATGGTGATATGTCAAGAATGTCAAGACAATTGCTTCATATATGGCATATAACTAAACTTGATAGATATTCAAATAAAAAAATGATCTCCAATGCTTCACTTGTAAAATATATGTTTTTAATGACGTGTCAATTTATTATTGGTCGCCTTAAATATACTTTATAATTGTTGAATAAAATAAGGTAAAAGACAAAAGTGATTGCTGATTGGGCCAACAAAACAGCCGTTCAACAGACCGTCTGAAATTAGAGAGTAATGTTGACAGCCTCTAAAAAAAAAGTTGTCACCTCAGCTTGAAGTTGTACTAGAGAGGTTACATTGGAGATGGATTTTTTAATAAAATGGATGTCCATCCTACGTGGCACCTATTTTTTTCACAACCCACATTAGCATTGGAGATGCTCTAAGTTTGAGTAATGTATTTCGTTTAAATTTTGAGTTAATTGTATAGCCGAAAAAAAAAAACTTATTATAGTTTCGTTTATATATTTTTGTAATGGTTTTTCAAGATAAATTCTTTAGTGTTCTTTTGATGATAGTTTAATTATAAACTCTTGGTAGTGTTGATTTTACACTTCCCCCTTCGCGGTGGTAAAAAAATATTTGAGGCTCGCTTTAGACCTTAAACAAAAAAAAAAAAAAAACAGGTGTTGGAAGATTTGTTCTCTATACCAAAACGTATTTGTATTGTTCAATCTAAATAGATTCGGGTGTATCTTTATAGTTAGGTTACCATGGTTCCAAAATTTTATCAACTATCTTTCCAAAATCTCTTAAATTCATTTAAAAAAATTATTCAATATCTCGTAAAAAAAACTTTTCTTGTAGGTCCTTGTAGTTGAAACAATAAATCAGTTTGTTTGTGCTATTTGTAGTTTAGACAAATGGTAGAGTACTTCATTTCAAGTCATGATATTTATTTTCATTTAATTTATATGGTTTCTAGTTTTCAACTTATGCATTAAATCTGAATATCAGTCTTTCTATTATCAGTTCAAACTGACAATAAATATATCAGGACGAAGAATATTGACCACAGATTATGGAGAAGTTTTGACAAGTGCATACACTTTGAGTCAAAGTATGTAAATCTAGTGGTTTATATTTTTCGTCCTGATATATTTATTGTCAGTTCGAACTAATAATAGAAAATCTGAATATATATATATATATATTTATATAAGATGTTTTGACAAATGCATACACTTTGAGCTAAAGTATGTAAATCTAGTGGTCTATATTCTTCGTCCTGATATATTTATTGTCAGTTCGAACTAATAATAGAAAATCTGAATATATATATATATAAGATGAATTTGGATCCTCTACTGATCTGATTTTTCTCCTGACTCATCTAAATGAATGTGTGGTTAAGATGTGATTGGTTTCCATAACCACTTTATTAACAATCAATCACATGCTTTAAAAAGGTTAGGAAAAAGATCAAATTAGCAGATGATCCAAATCCATATAGGATGGTCGTCCTGAAATTACCACAGCCACGTGTTTTAATAAAAGATTGATTTTTTTTTTAACAAATATTTGAATTTATTAAAACATGTGGATGTGGTTGGTCGTCCTGAAATATATTATTTTCAACGCTCTCAATATTTTTCAGATATTAGTTTTAATATATGCAAGAGTCTTTATGTTAACAGTGAATAAAAGTTTTTATCTTCAAAAATCAAAATGTTTGACTTCTTACTAGCTACTAGCAAAGTAGAAAAAACGTGGGAGTTCTCATACTTAATTGAAACCTGTTAAATTTTATATTGTTCTCTCTTATTCAATCTTATGAATTATGATGTCATTAACGTGTATTTATGATGTCATTAACGTGTACTGGGAACGATAATTTGAGTAAAAAAAAAACACATTAATTGGTGCATGCTTAACACAGTATTTTACGATCGGTAAAAAACACAAAAACAACAGGAACAGAGCTATGAAATTATTTAACTGATTTTTTATTCTGAATAATTATCAATTAATTAATTAATTTATCACTAACTGAACTTAGTGGGCAAGCAAAAAAAGCATCCACTAATCTTTCAATCTTTGTATTGGAATATTAATTAAACATTAAACAAGCACAGCTTTTTGTAAAAGCTCCAAAGTCCAATGCAATTCAAGTAATCTCAAAGTAACATTTTTTTCTCCTATATTAATTAATTAATTAATTATCTTAGAATGTAATCGAAGATCGATTTTCTTTTGCATGCTTTTATATCCTTTTCTTATATAAATAAATAAATAAATAAATAAATAAATTTAAAAAAAAAAAAAAAAAAAAAGTGATTCAAGTGACGTTGAACAAATCATTATATGGAAACCCCATTTGTATTTTAATAAATATATATATAGCACATAAATGATAAATGTGAGCAGTCAGCTGTATCATCAGAAGAATATTCTTCATTAAATGATTATTATTATTTTTTTATATTAATTAGAGATATTGATTAATTCTTGTATAAGACCAAATATTAATATTACTTTGAGAGATTATTCTTTTAGACCATTCATGTGTTAAACATAATTAATAATTTACAGAAAATTATAGATATATAGTTTGTACAAATGAAAAATTTGTACGTATTCAGAATTTCTTCTCTATTCCTATATATATATATATATATTCCTGAAGGCGGCTGCCGGCATTTATGATATAAAAATTAGAGAGGCAAATCTGACTTAAAACATATATATGTAAACACACAAGTCAATTTGTCTAACACCAAAGTCTTAAACTATCAAATTAAACAAACTTCTTGTTTCAATATATTTGTCTTTTATCTCGTACAGGAATTCCGTACGTTTTTTTATTTTATTTTTAAATTTGATTTAATATAATAATTGATGATGTTATGTGGTTTGTACGGATCACTTTGTAATATTACATAACTCACTATGTAATGTTATATAGTCAATCATGTGTGTTTTTTCATGCGGAAATCCAAAACCTTTTAATTTATATACATATATAATTTTCAAGAGTGATTTTGTTATATAGAAATGTTGTTGGGCAAAGAGGTGAGAACTGAGTTTAGTTTAAGAAAGAGACAGTAATTTGTCTGAAGATCTTGGGTTCATGTAAATCTGGGGTTGATTAATTAATCAATTAATTAAACAAAATAATTGAAACCCTCCAAAAGATTGAGAGATTTTTGGTGTATGATATGATTCACATGTGTAAACATCTCTGTGATTAATGCAGTCAGTGTCTGTATAAGCCATGTGCAATGTTGGGGATCCATGAATCCCATATTAAATGAAGAAATCGAATATTTCATGTTAAAAAAAAAATGACCCTTGTAGGCCACTACACACTACACGCCCTTAATCAATTAGTATAATATGATTTTAAAGGCATGTAATTAAAAATACGTACATTACTAGTGGATGGGATTCAAACCCTACAATTTTACATTATGTGGCCTTGTGGGGGGCACCAAATTTAGGTCATCTTTATTTATTTTTTATTATGAGGTGTCTTTAAACATTCTAATTTCTGGGGGTCTTTGTTTTAGTGGGGTTATATTGTGCTTTTTTTTTTAAAAAAAAAAATCTTGTGGAGGAAATGGTTTTTAAAGTTGCTTTCTTTACATTCTTCCCCTTTAATACAATAATACAAAGTATCCATGATCAGGAATTAAATTTAAAAAAATTAGTGTATTATTGAGAGGAAGATGATTGGATTAATTAGTGTACATTGAAGATCTAAAGCATAGAACAACTGACTGACTGAGATAAAAAGAAGAAATAAAAGTGAAGACACTTAATATGAAGTTTGTGCAATGTATTTAACTTAGAAAACCTTTTTTTTTTTGGTATACTATAAACAGTACAATTAGTACGGACAAACTGGAAGATTATAGAAGATTTTGTGGTACTTATTAAAATTAATTTTGTGAAGCATACCTCTGAAGATCTGTAGATCTTGGTTGGAACTTGGAAGCTTGTGTTGTGACATGTTGTTAGATCGATAATTTTAGTGGAAGTTTTTGAATTATTTTTTTAAAACTTTAACGGAGAAAATGGACCATTTTTCAAGTTACTTGGATTTGCAATGTATTTATTTTGAAACACATAAAACACCAATATGATATTCAACATAATGTATATAACGATTTTTCCCCCATTAAACAATTATTAGTATACATAAAGTGGTGACAAGATGAGGTTAGTCTGATGGTAAAGTCCCTCACACTTGCACTATGAGGTTGTGGGTTCGAGTCCTCATTCTCCAAAAAAACCCCGAATTTATATAATTGTGTAATACTTCAATATATATATATATATAATATCAATGCATGTGGATCTCTTATTTTAATTTCAGTAAAGATTTTGATGAAATCACATCAATTTTTATGAATTTTGATCTGAATTTTTTTGTGGATGATATGTTCAATGAAATCTACCTATGAATAAAATTTGAGATTTTTTCAAACAATACAACTATTTTTCTTGAATTTTCCTATATTTTGCCCATTTTCCGATACCTTCATATTTAACAAAATCGGGATAAATAGTTGTAATACTTGAAAAATTCTTAAATTTTATTGATAGGTAGATTTCATTGAATTTATCATCCACAAAAAAATTCAGATCAAAATTCATAGAAATCGACGTGATTTTATCAGGATCCTTACCGAAATAAAAATAAGGGATCCTCTATGAGAGAACCGCTCATACATAAAGTGTTAAATATATATAGTTTTATTTAATTTTTTTTTTTTAAATAACTTTGTTGATATTGATATTGGTTGATTAATATAAGAAATGTTTTTATTTTCCATGAATTTTTAATTATCTGATTCCAATTAAATTAAGTCATATCAATAGATTATCTAATATCTATAAATAGACAAGACAATAATTTCAGATAACTTAAAAGAAAAAAAAAACCTAAAATGGGACAACAATGTTGACTAGTAGCGTGTGTTAATAATAATATTATTTTGTTCCCAAGAAAGCAAGAACTGCTAACAACCTAACAGTGTTTTCAAAGTTTCGTGAACAATGTTGTTGCAGCTCCAGTGACCAATGATCAGTACCCAGAATATATATATATATATGCTTTTATTGCTTTCACATTTCTCTACTATATTTCCTGTAGAGATACTAAATATTTGTTAGTACTTAGTAGACCATTATTGACTTTTTAGTCTCTGTTTTTCTCTCTTCTAGGGTTACATTTATTATTGATATTGATATGGTACTATGGTAGACCTCACTCACTTCTATAAATTTAAATTTTTTGAGTCAACAAGTCAGCCTTACTATTTTACTGCCTGAGTTTTCATTTTTGGTTTCTTTAATTTATTGTTATATATATAAAACGATACTTGAAATAGTTTTCGATTTTCAGTCCTTATTCAACCTTCATTAAAATTTAACAACTATAAAAATATAAAATAGTCTACAAGAGCCTCTAGGTATTAATATGTATAAGATAAGTTGAATGCTAAAAGTATCCTAATAAACTAGCTAGTATTAAGATTCAAAAGGTTAGTGGTAAGAGTGCTCGTTCAGTCAGTTATCCACCATTAATAGTATATATATAACTTAATAAAATAACTAATATTTATTTTTCTATAACATTCATGTGCATAGCCTTATATCAATTTTTTTTTTTTTTTAAAAGAAAAAATTTACACAATTTGATCATTTTATTCCTTCTGATTTTAGATCCCTTCTTCACCTCGCTTTGTCTTCATCTTATCCTCACCTAAATCAATGGTCTAAATTAATTCTATCATTTGGTTGACTAAAATATAAAAATTAATGGGAAATTATCATTCTCTCCCCTATAGTTTGCCGTATTCTCCAGTCTCCCCCATTTAGTTTTAAAATTCTCCAATTTCCCCCTCCCATGCCTATTTTTATATGGTGAGATTGGTTGTATTTATACATGGGAGGGGAGAAATTGGAGAATTTTAAAACTAGAGAGGGGGAGACTGGAGAATACGGCAAACTACAGGGGAGAGAATAATAATTTCCCAAAATTAATAGAAATAATTCAAACAATTGATTTGCTATATTAGTCACGTGGCAATAGATTATAATCAAGATGAAGAGAAAAAAAAGGTGAGGAGAGGATCAGATCCCTTCCTTTAAGTACATGTCATGGATCAATTTATATCAGAAAATATTCAAGATATGCTTAGGTAGATTGTAGTTATCCACCTTATATTGGAACCACTGTTAGTCTGCTTAAAAAATATCAATGTTTTGTCACGATCTCCTTCTTTGAATTATCCGATACAATGACACAAATTAACTTTTTTATTTTTATTTTTAATTTTAAGAAACGGATCTAGATATATTGTGATCTGTCAATATCAAACACTACATATGTGATCTAGATAACTACCATAAAATATAAAATTAAGACAGCCTTATAAGATGATCATCATTTGCCAACAGGAGTGTAGCTCAGCTGGTAGATGAACGAGCTTGGAACTTGGACAAATGACTTTTAGGTCAGCGGTTCGAATCCTACCAATAGTAAAAGTTAAAAAATAAATAAATAATTTACACGGTCCCTCTAGATAAATAGATATTGTCAACAAAAAAAAAAAAAAACATAAAAATTAATAAGATGATCATCATCACTTGAAATAAAAGTATAAAACTAGGTCAAAGAAATGGGTCTGGTCAGAATTGTATTCACTTGATGAAATCGAAGGCCATAGATTTTATTAGTTTCCAGTGGGTGGGATGGGATCAACTTTTTGTTATATATATATATATATATATAATTTGCTGGGACTCTTGAAGAACACATTCAACTTTATAAAGTGTGATGATATTAGTATATTCTCTACCATTATATATCAAAACTGTAATGGAGGCAGCATTTTGAAATATTGGTCCTTTAACTTGATGATAATGCAGCATCTCCATTGCTGCACTCCACCTAGCTTCTTCTTTTTTTTTTTTTTTTTTTTTAAAAAAAAACTTATAAAATAGAATCTATAATGAAGATGGACTTTTGTATCACTAAAGCAGCCATATATATATATATATATACATATTAATTAATTGCAACCAGTGAGATGTTATTAATTGAAAATACAATTTTGAGAATGTATTACTTATGTGTAAAAAACTAAAAATGTTATCAGCTAATTGTACATGTAAAAGAAAAATGTTTTCGTTTGAAAAGATTCCCTTTATTATAAATAGTTTTATACTTACAAAAAAATAAAAAGAAAACATTTCCCCTTTATATGGAAGCTTTGTGATGATTACAATCGGATTATGCATGTATCATACTATGATTTCAATTGATCATAACTTTATAAAAGCATAATTGATGGTCAAACAAATATACATGGGTTATCAACTCGAGAAAATTGTCAAAAAGATTGCAAATACCATTGCAATCAAGTATCAACCGATAATACAAGGAAAAAAAAAAACTTAATGATTTCGCATCATGTCTTAATTTGAGTCACACGATTCGTATTTTATAAGTATATGTAGGTGTTTTTTTTCGATGTAATGAAAATAGATATTCAAACCGCTCATATAGTTAATGCTTGAATCTCACACGTCTTGATAGTTTCTGACCTGTTTGGTGTTGATTTTTTTTAATTTTAAAAAAAGCATTTACAATTATCCTGTAGAAATTTGTGTGTGATCATTGCTAATTTGCAAAAGGCCCATGCGCAATAACCGCAGGATTTCAATGGCTTGAAATTTAGCCATTGGATGGTTTACAGTAAACCGAATCAATACACTACAATGACTTTAATTAAATATCATGTATATGAAACGAATTTAAATGGCTTAAATTGATGATTTGTTCAATTTATCATCTATTATTAGACCACCCTTTTGAAATTATTGTTAGTATTTCGAATCTTTTCAAGTTGTATAGTCAATTTTTGTTGAGGATATATAAGTTAAAAGAGCACCGAATTATAACAAGTGGCCGGTGTTAGAGAAATCAAATGACATGCACCTTTCAAAGTTTCTTAACATATTTTTATATATATTACATTATTCATTGTGATTTACGACATATCAATTGAAAAAGAAAAAAGAAGACAACAATTATTGTGATTTGTTTCCTCAAAAATCCAAGCCTAGTTTCTCACTCTATTGAGAGAATCTTACATCTTTTTCTCCATAAGAATTTGTCCTCTTATAATACCAAGGTCTCTTCCAGGAAAATTCATGCATATATGATGGAAAAATGATTTCAACTTTTGTATTTTTTGTATTTTTCTTCACTTATATATATATATATATATATGTATGAAAATTCTCTAGTCAAGTCGGATTTGAAATTTTTACGTTAGGTCTTGAAGAAAAATTTCAGGACCGACTTGACTAGAGAAGGACTCTATATATATGTATATATATGACTGATGATGACGATAGTGATGATGATGATTGTTAGTGTTCCTTTGCATGCATTTAAATGTGAGATTAGAGGGTTAATTGGAATTTGGACACTTTGATCATATGCATTATTGGTTATTAGGCATGGACTGACATGCTTATAATCTCAAGAAATCAGGAAGGACACCTAATTTTGTGGTGGTCACCATGTCACCTTGTTATCTTCAGTTGTCCCAAATCATGAATTTGGTTGCCTCAGTTTTTTGAAACATTAAGATTATATTAAGCTAATCTATGTCTTATTTGAAATTGGCTTTATTAGGTGTCAACAGTCAATCCCTGCAATGAGATTAGTAGCTAACTTGCTTTTAAGTTTTAACTAAATTGAAGTGTCTAATTCATGCTTAATCACCTAATGTCTCCCTTAATATCTCTCTTAGAAGAATATATAAACAATAATGCCAATGTTGATGCAATTAGTTGCTAGAATTATTAATGGGCTTATATGACTATTATGAATCTCTCTGCGATTGTTTTCCCAAATTTAAGCTATAAGGGCTTCAATGATCGCTGTGAATTGTGATTCTCCTATAACTACAAGCCCTCAAACATTGATTTTCATAGACACCAGCTGCAAGCCTACAACACTATTGGGTGTGCAACCAAAGTCCCACATTGGCTAGATATGAGGATGATCTTAGGTATATAAGTATGGAAACAACCTCCATTGGTATGAGGTCTTTTGGGAAGTGTCTTAAGAGCAAATCCGTGCGGGCTTAGGCCCAAAACGGATAATATCATACCAATGTGGAGTATGTGGGTTCCGTACTTATAACAAGTGGTAACAAAGCCGATCCCCAGACTTGGCCAGCCATAGCCGAACCAAACCAGGAGGTGGTGGGCCTTAGGTAGCTCGCGATGGGTCCATGATGTTAGCTCTCGAGGTAGGAAATGCTCAAGTGCTTCACGTAAGACGTGTGCTCCGGCGCGGTGGAGAGGAGTGACCTTGATGGAGTGTTTCTCCTAGCATTGACGGATGAATGATCGCTTGAGGGGAGGCCTGGACCATGAAGATAATGATGGTCCTTTGTTCGAGGGGAGGATTGTTGGGTGTGCAACCAAAGTCCCACATTGGCTAGACATGGGGATGATCTTGGGTATTTAAGTATGGAAACAACTTCCATTGGTATGATGCCTTTTGGGAAGTGTCCCAAGAGCAAATCTGTGCGGGCTTAGGCCCAAAACGGACAATATCATACCAATGTGGAGAATGTGGGTTCCGTATTTATAACAAACACAAACTTATATCCTCAGAACTTGTATAATCCACGAATGGGCTCATGAACTGCCACTGGACTTCATGCAAACAATTTCTATCTCGTTTTTATATATATATATACCACTTGTGATGGCAGCGACTTGAATTTAAGATTTTACCGGACTGAATGAGGCTCTTTCCGCTGCAAGCCACATTGGGCGGGTGGTAATATTACACCAGTTGCACATATTTATAGATTCCAGGATCAATATCCAGAATTCCAGACATAACAACCGATTGATTTCCTCAAGAAAATTGTATGTTACTTGTTGATAGAAAAGATGCCTAACTCTCTTGACAAGCGAATCTTACTTTCAATTATTAAGGCTTTAGTTTCAAGGAACAAAAGGTATATATGCTGAATGCATATATATATCCATTGAAATGATTACTGAGAATAATTAAGAAACGTGGCGTTCAATGACGCGTTTTCATTGACTCTATCTTTATCGATCTCAATTCTCACACACACACACACAAGAATACAGAATAAAAAGCATATTTATGATTAAAGAAAAAGTTTCGAATGTTGTTTTGTGTTACATTAATACTACTACAAAAATCTTAGCTACAAGGTAAGACAAGATGGAATTTTTGTTAACAAAATGATTCATTTATACCACTTCGTTCTTTTGTGACTGACATCAGTAACTAAAAAGAACACACATCATTTAGTATTAAAACACAAAAGAAAATGAGAGAGAGAGCATGACCAGGATCATCACACAGATGGGAAGAACTTGTTGAGATTGAAAGGTAGAGAATAGAATTCTTCGCTTCTCGTGTCTGTCTTGAATGACCGGAACCTATCCCACCAATGCATCCCCCGGTCCTTTCTAGTGGCACTGTCTTTCCGGTGCAGTGTGATGTCCAAGAACAGTGCCAAAAAACCAGCCACAAACGGTTCAGATGAGAAGGGTACATTGATCATGTCATTGAACTGCCAAAACAGGAAGAAGATAACATCAAGAATAGATCATGGGATCAAAAACCAAGCTTCTCATGTAGAAAAATAATAATAATAATAAGGAACGTAATTGGTTACCCATCTCGCTCCAGTGTGAGCTGGACCATATCCATTAACCGCGGTGTACTCGTTGAAGTATTGTGGTACAGATAATCCCATGAAAAAGGAGAAACCTAATATAAACTTAGTTCTGAAGCTGTTCAAATTGCAGAATTGAAGGAGACTGAGACCTCCTGAACCTGATCATTTGTAATTGAATAGTATTGCATAAGTTTCTTTTAACATGGAATCGAATAACAACGGTATTAAAAGATTGTCTAGTGACTTGATAAGACATACCAACATAGGCAAATAACAGGCAGTAGAAACCTGCAACAATTGGAGCAGGAATTGAAGCAAAAACAGCTCCAAATTTTCCTGGCCAAGAATCTATGTTAAAACACATATACTTCAATAAAGGAGGAGTGAAAGAATCTGCCACATAAATTACTAACCAAGTATGGAGAAGAAGATCATGAATCCTGCTGATATTTGAACAACCCTTCGACTGCCAACACGGGTCAGTGCCAACAGACCAGCATTCTCACTACAGGAAAACCAAGAAAACTTATTAGGCCACTCAATTTGGTCCATTTCTAAACAAGCGGCAATTTACACAGAATCAATTTACGTAGAATCTTACACAGATACTGATGATCCATTCCCAGTTCCAAATATCCCAGATAAAAGAATGCCAACTCCCTGAGGTCGGAACAATGGAGAAAAGGAGAAAGATTAAGAGAATTTACAGCTAGCAGGAAGTTAAAAAGTCATGTTGAAGGAAAACAATGTATAAGACAAGGATGCTCAAACCTACCTGCCAACCAACACC
Organism: Acer yangbiense; assembly: GCA_008009225.1. Lineage (NCBI taxonomy): Eukaryota > Viridiplantae > Streptophyta > Magnoliopsida > Sapindales > Sapindaceae > Acer > Acer yangbiense. The sequence continues at coordinate 6,142,772 of CM017768.1, read as the reverse complement.
GCGGCTCAGAATAGATGGTGGTAGCGGAGTTGCACTTGCATACCTCGACACAGCAATGAAGACACCAGTGGACTAATCATAAAAAAAATGTAGAAGTAAATGAGTTTCAAAAGATTACACATCAGCAGTTGTAATATTTAATAGACTGGTACACAATGTGCCTGCTTCACAAGGCCATATATTTCCAAATAAAAACATCCCATTAGTGTTGTTAGGTTCTATCCATACCGACAAACTCTGCTAATCCAATATAAAACTTATACAAAAACTGCTAAATGCATCTTAGAGTCATAAACAAAAGGGTTAACAAACCTCTACAAGAGCGACAAATGAAACAGCCATCATTGCGAATGACTCTCCAGCATCAAAAGTGGGAGCTCCCCATTGAAAAGGATATGGAACTCTAATCCTGAGCACGCGTTTTACAACAACAACGAGAAGCACCATTAGCACCCAAATTGAAGTATCCAGTCAGAGGAGTTGTAGGCAATATATTCTTTCAGATAATTAGAATGTAATAAACTGTATAATGCTGCTTGTATATGCATGTATCTGGTATCGAAAAGAGTATTTATATTTCAATTAAAAAGAAAAAACATGAGAACCTTACCATGGTGCAGCACCTATCATCCCGGAACGATCAGTTCTGCAGCTTATTTGAGTTTTAGGCCCTGTGTTTTTATATGCACCACCCACAGTTAGCAGGTGGGCATAAACCCACACGATTGCAACCGAGAATATAACAGCAAATCGATCAAAGACATGCCTCTCCCCTCGTACAATATGAGGTAGGTACTGCAAGGTGAGATCAAGAATTATAACACACTATAAAATATGTACTCTAAAAGCTTTGTAAATACAAAAAGGAGACGACAACATGCAATCAAAATTGAACATTACCTGTGAAAAGATTACAAGAAATATGATCTGTGGCAATCCTATCTCCACACATTTAGCAACCTACAAATGCAGAACCAGAGTCGATAAGATCGATTAGTAAAATTACAATGAGAGCGATAGCAGGCAGGGACTTGGACGGGTTTTAACATGATTTATTCATCCAGAAAGGAAAACATTGAATGATACATACCCCAGGAAAGCCAAATTCATAAAGTCCAAAGCCAGACAGAGCAACCAAAGGAACAGCAGCAACTGGACTTAAAAACCTGGACAACATTTTAATTTTAATTAGAACCTGGACAAGTTAAAAATGTACCAAGTTGATGCATGAACTGTAAAATTTTCCATATATGTGTGTTGGTGAGCGCACATTTAGATTGAATATCAAGGTTTCAACATGCATACCTTGCAACATTACGCCACAGACCGCTAAAACCAACAACGATCTGGAGAGTCGAAGCAACAATAAGCGCACCCTGAGTTCCTCGCATTATCTTCTCGAATTTCTGCAAACTCATAGAAAGCAGTTGAATCAGGATCATGTTGACATATATAAACCTTATTGTAAGGTAAGAGTTATCAAGATGATGGATTTTAAACAAGCAGCAACCTCCTGAGGATTGACAATGTCACTGTATCGACCTGCCAAGACGATTGAAATTGTTGTTGGCACATAGGTATAGGATCCCCCAATCACTGCAGGTAAACGAGTACCGAAAAATGTCTGAAACATTGTGTTCAGACCAGCCACAAATAGCAGTGTCTGAATCATTTTTGCCTTCTCCTCCTAATACATACAATCGAGATTATGACATATGATAATATAACAGCAAGATCAGATTAATTTGTGATAATTGTAACTAAATGTCCATGAGAATTGAGAAATCTTACATTTCCTCCTCCCATCTGAGGAACAAGAGAGGTGGGTATGATCACAGTTGTGCCAAGCATTACCAGGTAATGTTGAAATCCAAGTAAGATTGCCTCAGCTGCAACAATAAAACAATCTCAAGATATGAAATGATTAAGTTGACTAACAAATTCCAGATTGAATTTCATAGTAAACTTTTGAAATGTTAAATTAAGAGAATAGATTGCCTCAAACTTACAATAAACAGAACAAATTAAGGTACATACAAGGAAAACCAAACAGGCTTCCATTGCAAAAAATTGTACAATACAATAAGAAAAGCAACTTATAAATTGTAACAGAGAATGAGGAAGAAGCAAGAAAACATATGAAAGCTAGCTTTGTGCAAAAGTTGACAAATTGAACACAAAAATGGACATCATTAATAGAACATAAAAAAAGATAAATGAATGAAAAAAAAAACTCACGCCAAGGTGGAGGACTAGTAATGCAATAAGCAATACTTGGCAGCTGATCCCTAACTGGATGCGGCTGCATCTCCTCCTGTTTTGGCTGCGGTGCATGTCCTCCTCCTCCACCACCTCCTGCCATGTTATCTTCCTCCTCCTCTCTCTTCTTCTTCTTCTCACTCTCAAAGAAATTCTTATATAATCTTTACGTGTTTAAAGACTCAAATCTCCATAAAAATAACCCACATAACTCAAAACCCAATAACGAAAATTAAAATAAAAATAAAAAAACTCTCAGTTCCCAAAAAACAACACCACAAAACTGGTTAAACTAAATCTTACTCAAATGAATTTTCTACTTTGAATAAAGAGTACAGTTAACAAAGCACGGAAAAATAGAAGAAACTGTAAACAGTAAAGTGAAAACCCTCTGCTGTGTAGTGTATTCTTCTCTCGAAAGGTCTTTCACTGAAAAGCAATATTGAAGATATATGCAATGTAGAGATTAGAGTAGTGGCCTAATGGTGTAATTTTACAGCCAAATACCCACTTGGGGCTGCAAGAAACATAAAAAAGAGAGTGTGAAGAAGCGAAAAAAAAGCAAAAGCAGAGACTACTACTAAAGCTAGAAAAGAAACCGAAATTCTTCTCTGTCATCAAAAGGAATCTCCTTTGAGACTTAACTTGAATTCTGAATTCCTTTACATTTTTTTAACAATTTCGTTTAAGTGGGTCTAAGTTCTTTTAATCTTTTTCTTCAATAACGTAAAGATAAAGCTTGTATAAAAGCATCTCCGACTCCACCGTCACCTTTACTAATCTTTAACTAGTAAATTCCCAATCTCTTTTTTTTTTTTCTTTCTATATTTTTAATTACTTACTTACTTACTTACATGTTAGAAAAATAACTAAAAATGATTCATAATAAAGCTGTAAGAATTCCCATTAAGTGTGATAAACTTTAGAGATCGACAAAGATGAAAGTTGGCCAATTACAAAAAAAAAAAAAAAAAAACGGTTCCTTGATTTGTTGCATGGTTTCTTAAGATTGATTGGTCCTTTTCTATTGATCAAGTGATCAATCTGCAAAACGTACACATAAATTCTGGTCTGTTTGTGTCGTTTTGCTTGAAGTATATATTGTATGACTATACCTGGTGCATGGACACGTCTTGCAGAGCTCTCTTTCTCGTGGAAAGTCTTGGAGTCCAGTCACACTCAATTTCTTTTTTTTTTTTTTTTTGGATAAAACAAGAATAGCAGCGAAGCTGCCAGCAACACACAACCCTTCTTTTTCTTTTTTGGGTCTGATTAAATAGCGTAATAATGATGAGTTAAAGAAGAAAGTAATTAATTGGAGAGATGAATTGATCATAGCGTATCTGATGATGTGAATTGCGAGGTTGCTTTCAATGTGATTGGATTGAAGATTGAGTATCGAGGATTGTTACCTCCTTCATTGGTTAATATCTACTCTTTAAACTCACCTTTCATTATGGCATCTGCTCTCAAATCTGAAATCTGACCCCACATTTTCAATTTCAACGATACATTTCCTACCCTTTATTCCTATTTAGAGGCCCACTACTGGCCCACTTCCAAAATCCAAATTACAAATAAATAAAAGAAAATTTAACAAGCTAAGAATCCAAATAAATAATTATTTATTTGTTTAAAACACACAAAAAATATGCATAAAAAATAAATATAAATTATTTATTTAAGTTTTAATTCCTTATAGCATGGACATAACAACACTGTTAACAGAAGCCATAAATATATAAAGAACTCTTTCAAAACTTTTCTTAAAGTAAATATATATGTTAAGAATTTAAAAGAATAGATTATATATATATTTAAAAGAATTTAAAGTTAATAGTAAACTTTCATACCTATTTATGAACAGACTAAAGATGAAGACTCGTCACTATCTTTGAACAGAAGGCATACATGCAAACATGACAGATCTCTTTGTAGTGTCCATGATCCAGCTTGAAATGCTTAAAAATCCGGTCCTGTTTGTAGTGGACATCAGCAACCTTCTTAGCTTCAGTGGAATTATTTCGCTTAGCCGCCTTCGAAACACAAGCGTTGTATGGAATCTTCTTCGGCTTAGGATCCACCGTTATTGTTCAAATAAACGGAGAGAAGAAAAAATAACAAAAAAACCGGAACAGAAAGATAAACACTATGGTTATAGAATTGGTGTGATATGGTGTGTTATATAGGCTATAGACTATATGTACTGTGTGTTAGGCTGTACGTTGTGTCAGTCGTCACATATATTATGCATTTCTTCTTCCTACCTAAGACTTACAAAAATAATTAACTATAAAATCAAACCGACGATAGACTCTTTTATTTAATAGTTAACTTTCATACTTTCTTATGAACCGAGTGAAGATGAAGACTCTTTACTATCTTTGAACCGAAGGCATACATGAAGACATGACAGATGTCTTTGTAGTGTCCATTAGTCCATGATCCAGTTAGAAATGCTCAAAAATCCTCTCCCATTTATAGCGGACATCAGCAACCTTCTTAGCTTCGGTGGAAGCATTTCGCTCAGCCGCCTTCAAGACACAAATGTTGCATGCAATTTTCTTAGGCTCAAGATCCGCCATTGTTGTTCAAATAAATGGAGAGAAGAAAAAATAACAAAAAGAACCGGAACAGAAAGATAAACACTATGGTTATAGAATTGGAGTGATGCGGTGTGTTATATAGGCTATAGACTATATGTACAGTGTGTCAGGCCGTACGTTGTGTCAGTCGTCACACACAATATGCGTTTCTTCTTCCTACCTCAGACTCACAAAAATAATTAACTATAAAATAAAATCGACGATATACTCTTATATTTAATAGTTAACATTCATACTTACTTATGAATTGACTGGAGATGAAGACTCATCACCATCTTTGAACCGAAGGCATACATAAAGGCATGGCAGATCTCTTTGTAGTGTCTATGATCCAGCTTGAAATGCTCAAAAATCCGCTCCCATTTGTAGCGGACATCAGCAGCCTTCTTATATTTCTAAAAGTAACTAAATGTACGAAAACAGTAACTATATATAAAATCAAACCGAATCAATATACTCTTAAGTTTCGTACTTACTTGTGAACAGACTCCAAATGAAAACTCATCACCAACCTTGATCTGAATGCAAGAATACAAACATTACAAATCGGTTTGAACTGAAAGTGATTCAGATATACTATCTGCAAATTAACAACAACTCAAGTTCTTAGAGGAAAGAGAAAAGAAAACACATGTCCTTCAAAAACTAAGAAACCTAGATCATAAAAAAACAAAGCACGAAAAAAAAAATCAAACAAACCAAAACAACAACTCAAGTTCTTAAAGAAAACAAAAAACAACCAAACTTAACACAGAAAACAAGTTATACTCAGAACCATTGATTTCTGATCGATCAGTACTTCCACCAATTGTTAGAGGAAAGAGAAAAGAAAACACATGTCCTTCAAAAACTAAGAAACCTAGATCGTAAAAAAACAAAGCACGAAAAAAAAAAATCAAACAAACCAAAACAACAACTCAAGTTCTTAAAGAAAACAGAAAACAACCAAACTTAACACAGAAAACAAGTTATGCTCAGAACCATTGATTTCTGATCGATCAGTACTTCCACCAATTCCTGAACCAATTACTCCTCTTCTTGCTCTTGGATTTCTTTGATATGTGCATAATCCAAGCACATGGAGCCACAATGAAGGAAGGGACCAAGACCTGCTGATCTTGCGATATTAGTTGCTGAATGATATGATCCCATGCTTGTGGCCATGCAATCCATGCTGCAGTTGAAGGAAGGACTTGGCCGAGGTTGACTTGGTCAAGATCAGTTGTTAGTTAGTGTTTCTTTTAATTGTTAGTGTTGCTTATAAAGAGGACCCATGATTGTATCATGGCTTTATTGATGTAAGTGGTGTAAGTGGTGTTTCCCACTAACATACAAGTGTTGATCACATCCCTATTATGTTGCTTAATTGTTTTACTGTTTATTGTTGTAGTTACCTTAATTCGAACAATTAGTCTATAAATAGCTGAGTGTAAGTGGATTGAATTATGATGAATTAAACCTTTTCTTCTAATTCTTTTATTTCTCTATCATAAATTCTCTTTATGTATTTTCCAAGATCAGAAAAGTACATAACAATGGTATCAGAGTCGTTCGGTTCTTTGGATGCCTAGCTCCGTAATGGGGTTTATGAAACTTTGGCTCGTCATGAGTCCAGATTTAACCTCATCAACAACAACCTCCTCCAAATACATAGCACCCTTCAAACTGTTTTGACTGAACTCCAAACCCTACGGGTTAACCGTAATGGTAACACCGTCAAGAAGGAGCTCAACTCATTTATCCCGGTAGAAACTGTCCACAGTCCCACCATTCCTCCACCAACCCAAATTTCGACCACCACCCGTATCACTCTACACCACACAATTAATGACCAGAAAATTGTTAAGAAAACTGTTCCACTTCAAGTTTTACAGGTGGCCGTCTGTGACTTGGATTGGTTCCAACACCGGAACCTGCCTACTCCCTCATGCGCCACCGCGTCTGTCGCCGATAAGCTTGTCGTCGCTATCCACCTTAACACATGGACAGCCGCCACACTACCCATGTCGATTCCTAGCGTAGATCGACTCATATCGAGCTCCGAGAGTCAACTAATGGTATTTCCATTATCGGTGTTTGATCTGGGAGGAAATGGATCGATTGAAGAAATAAGAGCGTTAGGTTGCAATTTATCCTTGCTGACAAGGATAATTTGAGGAGGGAATGATATGTGTATAATCCAAGCACTTGGAGCCACGATGAAGGAAGGGACCAAGACCTCCTGATCTTGCAATATTAGTTGCTGAATGATATGACCCCATGCTTGTGGCCATGCAACCCATGTTGCAGTTGAAGGAAGGACTTGGCCGAGGTCGACTTGGTCAAGATCAGTTGTTAGTTAGTGTTTCTTTTAATTGTTAGTGTTGCTGATAAAGGGGACCTATGATTGTATCATGGCTTCATTGATGTAAGTGGTGTAAGTGGTGTAAGTGGTGTTTCCCACCAACATACAAGTGTTGATCGCATCCCTATTATGTTGCTTAATTGTTTTACTGTTTATTGTTGTAGTTACCTCAATTCGAACAATCAGTCTATAAATAGCTGAGTGTAAGTGGATTGAATTATGATGAATTATATGAAATAAACATTTTCTTCTAATTCTTTTCTTTCTCTATCCTAAATTCTCTTTATTTATTTTCCAGGATCGAAAAAGTACATAACATTCTTCCTCGCTAGATTTAGTGGTGGTTGACTAGAAAACAAAAATAATTAAAATGGAGTGTAAAAATATAAAATTAAACCAAATTAAGTTTCATCACACTTACTTGTGAACAACCTCCACATGAATACTCATCAACAGCCTTGAACTAACTGCAACCATACAAACGTCACAAATATGTTTGAAGTTTCCATGATGGTGATTGAAATGTTGAAATATCTTCTCCCTTGTGTAAGTTACAGCAGTGGCCTCCTTCACTTTGGTGGAGGCAGTTGGCTCGGACGCTTTCGAAACACAGATATTGCATGGCACACGATCCGCCATTGTTAGGACTTAGGAGAGAAGTGAAGAAAAATAATGCTAAAGGTTCTAGAATCTGTTGAGAGACAATATTGGTGAGAGACAAAAGACGAAGAGAGGCTATAGGGTTTGTTTTAGACTTTTACAGGCTATATAGGTGAGTACACACTACATAGAGTCACACAACTCTCACTCTCACTCTCTCGGTCCCACTCCACCCCATAGGCCATAGGTGATGTTGTGACTTGTGAAACGATAAAAAAATTTAGGACTAATTGCACAAACGTCCTCTAAGTTTAGGCATAATTGCATGCATATGGAACTTTTACTCATAATTGCACAAACGTCCCATGTCGTTAGTTAACTTTCGTTAACTCTAACCGTTGAGCACAATTTTAACCCAAAATGACTAAAGTGCCCCTAGTTACCTATTTTATTATTTAAATTAATAATTAAAAAACGAAACAGAAAAGACAAAGAAAAAAAAACAAAAACAAAAACAAAATCAATCATTTTTTTTCTCTTTCATTTTCTCAACCTCCAAACACAATTCAAAAATAAACTTAACAAACAAAAACCAAAACTCAATCCCACAAATCAAAACCAAAACTCAAATCCTCAACAACAACCAAAAATCAAATCCACAAATAAAAACTCAAATCCATTAATACCACAACCAGTTAAACACATCCATTTAAAAAAATAAATAAATTAGAACTTCAACCTAAAAATTTAAAAATCCACCGTTGAAGTTCTAATTTTTTTAATTTTTTTTAAAAATGGATGTGGTTAACTGATTGTGGAATTGATGGATTTGAGTTATTATTATTATTAATTTAAATAATAAAATAGGTAACTAGGGGCATTTTAGTCATTATGGGTTAAAATTGTGGTCAACGGTTAGAGTTAACGGAAGTCAACTAACGGCAGGGGACGTTTGTACAATTATGGGTAAAGTTCCATCTGCATGCAATTACGCCTAAACTTGGGGACGTTTGTGCAATTAGTCCAAAAATTTATTTTTTCTATACCGTATTATATTGTTACATGTGGCAAACTTGTATACAATTTAAAATTAAATTAAAACCCTAAATTGTAACTTCTTTCATTCATTTTTCATATGCAAGCTTCTTCCCATATTTTTTTCTTCACCTTCGGTTTATGTTTTATTATTATTATTATTACTTTTATTTTAACCCTCAAACAGACGGGGTTCCGATCTGTTCGGGACGGGTTTGGAGCACTTAAAATGGGGATTGGATCAAACTTTTTTTACCCAGTTTTTTATCGGGTCGGGTATGGGTCAACCCTTTAATCCTTATGCCTCGACCCGTCCCGTTTGACCCGATATTTATATAGTTATTTTTTTAAATATAAAAATATAAAAGGAAAATCAAATCTCTAATCTCTTTGTCTCTTTACCTAATTGTATTTTATGTTTGAATTTAAAGTTTATTAAACTTAGATGTTGTGTTCTATTAAATTTAAGTTTATGTATGAATTTTAAGTGTATGTTAAAATGTTTTTCTACGGTGTATGTTTGTATTTAACAGTATGTTTAAATTTCCAATCAAAAAAGAAAAATAAATTGTATATATATATATATATATATATAAATTTAAATGTATGTCCTAAATTCAATTATATGGTAAAATAGTTTGTATATTTAGTGGTTTGAGATTTTTTTTTTCTAAAAAAAAAAGGGGGGGTCATTTCCCGTCGGGTACATGACACTTATCATTTCGGGTTGGGTTTGGGGTAGAAAATGAAAACCCATTTTGGAAACGGGTCAGGTTTGGAGCAACTCGTGCAAATCAAGTTTCGGGTATGGGGCACCTCTTATTTGATTCCACCCGACTCATTACCATCCCTAAGTCTGCATTGGTACACTACTAGTAGTAGGTACAGTACTGCTACTAAGGCTGTGTTTGGTTCACTGGAATGGAAAGGAAAGGAATGGAAACCATTCCATTCCAAATGTTTGGTTCACAAAAATTCAATGGAAAGGCCATTCCAATGGAATTGGGTTTCCACCAAAATGGTGGAATGGGCTTTCCATCCACAATCCAGTGGAAAAGCCATTCCATTCCTAACAACATTTTCATTTCCAAAAATGACCCTCTGGAAAAAAATTCGAAACTTTGGAAAAAAATTGAAACTTTTGTTCAATCGTGATAGAGAGGAGAAAAAAAATTTTGTGAATCGGAATCTGGGACATGCTATCGAAGAAGGAGAAAAATCTCCTGTGAAAAAAAAAGAATTTAAAAATTTAACAATACTGAATTCAAAGAAGAACAAAACCTAGATCAATTTAAAGGAGGCCAACAGGTCTGGTCTGGTCTGATGGAGGCGCGAGAAGGTCGGCGATGCACGGTGGTCGGGAAGAGGAGACGATGAGTCGCCGGTGAAGAAGAAGCGACATGGTTCGCTGTTGAAGGAAAAGCGATCGGGTCGGGTCGGGTCGGGTCGAACAAGGCGACGCGGGTCGCTGAGCAGAAGAGGCGCTGATCCCTGATCGAGGAGGATGACCGGCAACGTTGTAGGGTAGGCGACCGTTGGAGAGTCGACGGCCGAAGAAGTCCCGGTGATGAGGATCGCCGGAAAGAGCACAGGCAGGAGGCAGCAGTCCTTTGACTCCTTTCCATTCCAGCGATGATAGTCTGATAAGGCAAAAAAAAAAGAGAACAAATTTTTTTTATTATTAATTAGATTAATTTATATATATAATTATTATATATACTTTCATATTTTAGTATTATTATCCATAGTATGTTATTATAATTGTTATGTAATTAGGGGCATTTTGGTCAAAATATATTTAATTCCATTCTATTCAGTTGTTAACCAAACAAAATAATATTGATCCAGATGCTAATTCTAAAGTCTCAACCAAACAAAAAAAATCAACTTTCCATTCCATTCCATTCCCTTCCATTCCCATTCCCATTCCCATTCATATTCCTATTCCTATTCCGATTACCATTCCGCCATTTAACCAAACGTGACCTAAAACCTGAACATTGAATATCAATATCAAAACAAAATATCATGAGCAAAGAAAATATAACAGCTGTAAAAAAAATTACTTTCATCCATCTCTCAACCCATTTTCTTTTACTTTTTCCATATATATTAACAGGGGTGGACCCACTTTAAAGCCCTCAATTTTTTTTTAAAAAAAATTGATTTTGCTTTCAATTATATATATACATATTAAATAAAAATTATGATTTATAAACACCTTCTAGTAAAATTGGTATTCTATTACTTTTTTTGTATGTGGTGATGTTTCAAGTCCCACCATTTACTTTTTTAAAGGAAAATGAATATCTTATTTTACAAATTTAATTTTATAATGTAATTTTAATAATTTTTTTGTGAGTTTTTTATTTTATCATCTTTTCCAATTTTTTTCTAAAATTTTCATCTTATTCTAAAACAAAACAATTTATTTTCTCTTTTCCGTTATTGTCAACTTCTTAACTACTTTCAATTTGTGGTTACTTAATTCAATTTATTTTTATGTTAAATTATCTATTATTTTGAATTTTTATTATTTATAATAGTTTTAGTTTTCAATCAATAAACTCTAAAATCTCAAATTTTAATTTATTATATTAAAATAGTTCATCTATTATTATGATTCATTTTATTTTATATTGGTATTTTTTTTATTTTATAGTTTTAATTTATTCCGAATCAATAAATCAAAAACATGTCTAATAATATTTATTAATCAATTATTTTTATATAAATTTAAAATGAATTCATTATAAATATAAACACAAAATTTCTTATTATAAAATTAGATTGTAATTTATTATTTTAAGAAGAAGAAATATTGTAATTTTATTGTTTATGTTGTTTTTCTTGTTATTATTTAATTTTTAATGTTGTGTTTCTTGTTTTTATTATTTAGTTCATTTTGAGTAGATGTTCTACTTGTTTTATTTTATATAAACTTCAGTATATCATTAATTTTTTTTTTTTTATGTAAAAAAAAACTCATTTTACTATGATTTTAATTTTTAATATTTTTTATAATATAATTGTTATTTTGTTCAAATGTCCCACCTGGTTAAAATTCATGGGTCCGCTACTATATATATAAATAAAAGGCAAGTAGATGGATTAAAAATGTGATTATGAATTGGTAACCATTTGAAAATTACAATTGATGTCTCATGTGATTATGTGACATACTCTATACGTGAAACACCTTTAACTTGTTTTTAAAGTAATAATTATTTTAATTTCTTAAAACACCTTTCAACATAACGTGAACAGTCTGCCATCTATTGGTAGAAAGGTAGAATGGTAGGGATAGACAAAGATCATCCTAGTTTCGCAAACAATAGTGAGTATTTTTGTAAATTGATCCTTTAAAACCAAGCAAACAATGCCAAATCAAACGTGACACTACCAAGATACCCCGTGCTCTGGCTCAAAACCTGGACAAAAGTTGATTAACAACGGATGCAAAAAATCTAAATTTTCTTTTATAATCACACAACATAGGTATATTTATAGTATACTAATATATGACCACGCTTTTACCATGTAAGTAACATAACTTCACTTATAGTAATACATATAACAAAAATGAGGTGATGTGTATTAGTATGTTATAAACATACCTATATTGTGTGTCTACTAAAGAAAAATCGATAAAAAAATCAGCTCAAATCACATATACGCCTCTATAAATATGTCCGAATATATTCCATCTTTATTTTTTCATCAATTGTTGTACATCGTTTCCTTGTCAAAGCAATTTTATTCACCAGTGACAACACAACACTGTTCTCAGTTTCCCCCACCAACTTCACCGTAAATATTTTCATTTCATGCGTCTCCTTCTGCTTCTTATATAGCTTCACTTTTATTTATTTTTATGTTACAGATGGAGCCAGGTAACAATCGAAGATCAAGTCACAATTGACATCAACTAGAATGAAATTCCGGAAGCAGACGGCGATTCTGTCACTAACGAGCCGATAGAAGCTCGATTTCGTTTTTTCACAACAATTATAACGTGGACAAGGATTGCTTCCTCGTGGGTATGGGACCATTGGCAGAAGAAACAAGAATTGTAGCAATACACAAGAACATGAGCTCTAGCTCGTGTGGAGTTAATTCCAAATATTCCAGGAAGCAAAATGCCCCGGTAACGTCAGGTACGCCTGTTACAGCACTGCCAAGGACGAGATTCGAGAGATTCTCTGTCATGGCTCTTCATCCCCTTCGGTAAGGCAGCTGGAAATGGCCAAACTTCAGCGTACATCTGTCTAATTCTAACTTCTCCATTGACTGTTGAAGGGTCTTTTAGGAAATCAGGTTAAAGATAGCACGTATGTATATAGTATGAGTTCATAAGTTCTCTGAGCAACAAGGACATACATGGAGAATATACAACAGATGCACACAAAATGCGATTTCAAATAACTCATCATCAACCATTTGGATGTCCTAAGGCAACTATAACTCCATAATGTAGGTGAAAATGAAAGATAAAGACCTGTCTTCAATGTCCCAGATCATTCTACTTATTTTTATAGGACACACATGTAAACTGCAGTTCATAAATTCATTAAATATACATTCTAATTGATTTATAATTTGTCAATTAGATAGTTATGAAAACTGGATAAAAAAGTTACAGTTAGCACACTTATTTCACAACAATATCTACAAGCACATCACAACAAGCATTATCTCTGATTATCACTCCAATAACTCCGATATGAAGCACACCATAACAAAGCCAGAGGTGTAATGATGAAAGAATAGCTACAAATGTAATCATATCCAAAAAAAAATTGTCCTCTAATGTAAGCTTCAGATCCTCTTAGCAATAGATAAGACGATTTTTTTTTTTTTTTTTTTTTTTTTTTTCTCAAATAAGATGGCGCCTGATCATTGAGAACAAGCAACATACCCATCATAACTCATCACTTTCCTAGAAAACAGAGGATGCAAAGCTAAAATCATCACTGACAGGCACCACGAACTTGCAACCTGTTTCTCTCAAACTCAAGCTGAAAAGGAGATATACACATATAAATGAGTTTTCTGGATCAGAACTCCAACTAAAATGAAATTTTAATCCCCCCAAGAGGCTTACCACTTTCTTCACTCGGTCATTGGCTGCAGGAGTTCCTCCACTAACAGATTCTGGGAGATAAGGACTTTTAACACGCACTTCATTCATCACAACAATGACTGTCTTGTCCCAGCGCACTGGAAGCCTGTTTATATACCATTAACATCAATAATTGAAAATTAGGTAACTTGATTGTGAATAATATAATTCTTAACATAACATACATAACTTCAAAAATTAGAAAAACTTCTGCTATTGGAGTTTCAAGGACAAAATAAGACCTATTGCAATGAAGATCAACCTCCGAGAAGTTTATTCGACCCATGTGTGCATGCACACATGTAGACACAAACTAAGTCTTGCAACATTTATTTGAAAAAAGAAGACGGAAATTAACACTTCTTTGTCTAGCTAGAAGAGAAACTGATGAAGAAAGAAAGAAGATGGCTTCAGATTATTACCATAAAACCAAGCTTAATTACAAAACTAGATTAATCAGCACACCTTCATTGATTCAGAATATGCAAACTATACACTGTGAGTAGATCACCAATTGCAATAACATCAATATTGGAATTCCTGAACCCTGCCTCACCAATGTCCAATTTAATTTGATACCCCTCCCACCCACCACCAGTTCCACAAAAGAGAGACACCATCATTTTGCTTAACATTTGAAAATCTAGTGAAAGACTAGTACTATTTTTCAGCAGTGACACTTTAGCATCTCCCAAATTTGAAGTCCATTAGACAACAACTTAACAAAGCAGAAGCACATGTGCAATCAATGAACTTGAAACAGAAATAATAATAATAACAATAACAATAATATAAATCATTAGTAATGGCATTTCTATAGTAGGATAGCATAATAGCATATACATATCCTACTTAAAAGAATTACTACAAGTCCTGATATCTATTAAGATTCCCGGTCATTCAGAAATTAGTATAAAGGAGTAAAGGACATTATAAGCAAATTATTAAGAAAAATGTATACATGCACTTCCTAAAGTTCGCTAAGAATATAGAGCTTAACTATGAATGTGATAAACATATACATTGTAAAGAAAGCTGTGCTCAAGAAAGGAAGCCTCCAACGAGCATGTTAAACTACTGGAAGAAACATACAAAGAGCAAATGTAATCTGAAGCCTTTTACAGAGCATCAGAGTACAAAGGCACTCAACCAACACCATCTATCATCAGCTGATCATGCTGTGATCAGCGACGGTCAACATTAGTAAGTTAGGAGTTAAATGTAACAGAGTTAGTTAATTTCTGTTATTAACAAACCAGCTGATGTGGTGAAAATTAGTTGTTAGTTCCTGGTTTTCAGGGAATGCTTTTCACATGTTAGAATCAGCTTGTATATATACAGAGCCCTTGTAAAACGAATTACAATCAATGAATAGAACTATAGAAGAGAGATATCTATCTCTATGAAAACTCCATGAATGGAGTCTCTTCAAGCTTTTCAATTCTAGTTTCTCATTCAGTCTTTTTATCAAACACCTTATCATTTCTATCAAACACTTTCCAGTGTTTTCAATATGACCACAGATAAGAATCCTAATTTGTTCCCTTTTACCTGAACTCAAAATGTACCTATGAACGTTCTATATAGAGGACTACTAAACTTACTAATCAACTAAAAAATTAGTAATAAGCATTGAAATATTAAACACAACATAAAAAAAAAAAAATTTGCACATACGTCTTAGACAAAGCATCAAAAATGCCCTGGGCCTCAATTGTAACACCCACTCCAATCCTCTCAGCATCAGCCTCAGCTTTCCTGAAAAATTCACATCCAAAACATTCAACTTCAGCAAAATAAAAAAATCAAACAACAAGTATGAGAAAACTAAATAAAAAAATACCTAACAGCTAATTCTTCTCTAGCTTGAAGAGCATTGAGATCGAGATAACATTTTTTGGCATCAAGAGGGTCTTCACCGTGTCCGAGATACGAAAACTCTTTGATATAATTGGCCTTCAAGAGTCTGATATTTCTCCGAGGTCCAGATTTCAAACCCTCTTGTAATATCCAAAATTACAGTTAAAGAAACTAAAAAAAAAAAACTGTACAAAACACTTGAATGAAATGAAATAGTTGAAAATGGAAGGATATGAAGAACGAGGATGTTGGAGAAGCGGTCGAAGGTGATGATCTGGCCTTCAAATTCGTCGCCGAGAGTGGTCTTGATGGAGAGCAAGCAACCGACCGCCAAGTCCTCCACATTGCTACTACCCTCCATTGTTAATTTGTTATTTGATTTTTAAGTCTTTTGCTTTTCGACTTTATACCTCTGTGTAGGGTGTACTTGGAAAACGATTGGGGTGGATTTAATGAGACTAGGGTTTATAAGCCCACCTCATAGGGTTTGTGAATAGCTTGAATTGGTTCTGCTTAATGGCTGGTTTCGGTTTTGGGCCTTATTTAAACACTGTTTCCACTTTAATAATAATAGGTTTCTTTTCTTTATTGCAGTTTATAAAAAAAATAAAAAATATATATATATATATATATATAATTTAGCAGTGAGTAATTGAGTATAATTTAAACCCATTTATTTAATTAAACACAAAAAATTTCTTGTACATTGATACAAGAGTTAGTTACTACTCACTGGAAATTTGTTATCATTTTTGCATTGTATAAATACAGTGTTCGGTCCTTCGGATCAAGTTTCGGGCATGTACAGTACCGGACCAATGTGGCAGGACTAGTTTGATTTTTTTGACACTCGACACTTCTATGAGTTCTACTCATCGTTAAAGTTAAATTTTGTATGGCAGTCAATGTTAAGATATGTTGTAATAGCAAAAACGTGGTTGAAAAGCGACAGCGAGAGCAGGTACATAACCAGGATTAAATAACAGGGTGGGCTAGAATAAAATTCTCTAAACTTTGATACTCGATAAAATTTTACTAATTGAAAAAAAAATGTATATTTCTAAATAGATAGATCAACTAAAAGAGATCATCATTCTTAATTTGTATTCAAATGATGAAATATCTTTTTTTTCATTGAATTATGACTTATATGTAAAATTATGTCATAAAAGACACCAAAAGATGATAGAAAATTATATAGTTAAATTTTTATTCCCTAATTATACACTTGATTTTTATATCATAACTTTGATATTAGATTAACTCCAAAATTTCAAAATAACAAATATTGAAATTTATATAACTTATGAAAATATACATAATTTGAAGACTAATTTTTTATGTTGACAAAGAAATTGAGCTAAATTTTGATAAAGATATTTTCAAGATTGAAGCGGGTCTACTCCAACTAACCTAACAAATCTATTACAAGTATTAATTGATATGGAAAAGAAAAAGCATATTGTAAATGTAAAGAGTATATTGAAAATACACTATAACATAAGGATATATTTGAAAATTTCAAACTAAAAAAAAATCTCAAGATTGGCTAAGCCCACCCTAGCCCTTGAAGGGGTACGTCCCTAAGCGAGAGCTGACAGTGAGAAGCAGTGGTGATATGCGGTCCCTATGATGAAGGCTCATCAAATTATTAAAAATGGGTTTTTACAATTTGGTCTCAACTTAATTGGGAAACATCACTTTTTTACTTATTAATTCAAATTTCATCAATTTTGTCCTTATATAATTGAAAATCAATCAAAGTAAGACTAATTTGATCGATTTTCAATTATATAAGGATTAAATTGATGAAATTTGAATTAAGAAGTAAAAAAGTGATGTTTCCCGATTAAGTTGAGACCAAATCGTAAAAACCTTTATTAAAAATGACTTAACACGAGGGAATGTCTCGCTCTCGCTCTCGCTCTCGCTCTCAACTCTCTTCCATTCAATATTTTAGTTAAAACAAAACCACTAACCAGGAACCAGACCTGTCACCTCCATGGTTAAGAGTTTTGTCGTTTTCGATCGAGGTGGTCCCTGTCATGTCATGTGTCTGTATCAGAGAGAGATGATGAGCTGGTCACCACTCTTTCCGGGCATGAATGTGACCTACATTATTCATTCATTCATTCATAATCATGCACCACTTTTTCAAAAAATAAAAATAAAAATAATTATAAATCTTGGACGGAACGAATAGAAAATTTAATGTATTATCTTTAATATATTAATACATGATTTTTTTTTTTTGGCCAAAGCTTGTTAAGTATGTTAAATAAAAAGTGGTTGAAATTTGAATTTAGAAGGATAGGGCAAATGTTATCAAATTTGACTTTATTTGTCAAAGGGAGCCGATGAGAGCAGTTATAATATTATTGAATGATTCTAATATTATGTAAAAGTATATTTACTATTATGTCGGCGGCCAATTATGTGTTTATTTAAGCCAGTAAACAGCACTATAATTACCTATTACATTATTAATTATTATAGCTACTTCCCCAACTGTCTTTATATATCAATTTAATAATCACCGCAGATTTGGATTTCGTCATACAACTTGTATGAGTGCAATTTTGCTCACCCACCTTAACTAGAGGTAACCATTCTCTCCCTCCCCAAATGTTACCACGTGTCCCAAATTTAACCCAAAGTCCAAAGTTAACCCAAAGTTAACCAAAGTTTGGAGACACGTGATAATAGTTGGGGAGGGAGATAATGGTTACCTCTAGTTAGGGTGGGTGAGCAAAATTGCACTCCAACTTGTATTCACATTTTCAGATTTAGTTTCCTTCACATAATAATTAATAGCTTAGGAACAACTAGCTATATATATATTCTATATTTAATTGTTTTAAATGAGGAACATAAAAAAGACAGAGTATTTGATCTTGGATTTCCATTAAAGGTTCTCAAAAAAAAAAAAAAAAAAAAAAAGGACAGAGTATTTGGGATGGTGCTTAAATTTGTCAAACTTTTAAAATCGTTTTTATAAATTTGTCAAGATCTATTAAAAGATTTATAAGTGAGACTTTTTGTTTTTCTTTCTTATTTAGATATTTCTAGACGAGTAATAATAATTTAATTTGAATTGACTTGTTAAAAAAGTAAAGCCGGCGAAAGCACATAAGAAAATTTTCAAGATTAGTCCAAATATTATTTCTTTCGAATTACCGGTGTTGATGATGCTTATCTAGCATAATTTTGCTGTGCTTTGAATAGGTAAACAGCGTTTCCTATGTAGAATCTTCTCCTAGTTAGTTTCGCCCTTGAAAAATTAGAATTAGGTACACCTAATTTATTATCATTACTGTTTTTTTTTAAGAGTCAATGAATCACCTATCAAGATGTTTCGAGATCTATTACTTCACTGTTTGACGGAAAAGTAAAACCTACGAAAACCCGTAAGAAAACTCATTACACATTCCTGGAAAACATGTTATATGAAACTCAAAATCCAATCATTAATATCAAAGGAGAGGTTAGACTTGGCAAAATTTTACACGATTCATTAACACGACCCAAACCCATTCAAAAATAACAGTTTGTGGGTCAAGTTTATCGGATCGGGTTGTTAATGGGTCAACCCATTAAGACACGAAATATAATGGGTCAGTTTTGGGTTCTCCCTTCAAAAAACCGTTAATTCGATAACCCATTAATATAAAGATTTTTTTTTAACTTTTTTTTAAAATGTGTTTATGAAAGTTATTAAAAAAATCTTTGTATAGTCACATTATGGAATTTATATAAAAAAAAAATCTCTATAATTATGGTAAGAATATATTTTACTAATTAATTTTTTTTAAATTTCTAATTTTTTTCCTTTTTGTGAAAGAGGAAAAATTTCTAAATTAAAAACTCTAAAACTATAAATCAATTATCTCACAATATTATAACCCTAACCCTAACCCTAACCCTAAAACTCTAAAAGTAACTAGTGAACTTGATTGCATGAGTTTGATCATGCTTCAGTACTATTTATTTTCAACTTTTTAATAAATCTCAAATATAAAATTTTGTAACGGGCCGGGTCGGGTTACCTATTAATTTAACAAATGGTTTCGGATTTGTATATTTCAACCCATTAAGCTAATGGGTCGGGTTCAGGTTGAGCAATTTTAACACGATCCAAATACGAAACGATACGAATTCGCAATAACACGACCCATTGCCAGGTCTAGGAGAGATGCATACTGCACATATTTCACACTTGTACTAAGATGAGAAATTTGATTGAATAAATCTTAATGATGGATTATTTTTGGGTTAATGGAAAGTATGATAAGAGAGAGGTAAAATTAAAAACATTTTTAAGTACCCCATGTTCCAAGAGGCATGAAGACAATAATTTTTTAACATTTTTTGTTTTTGTTACTTCAATGAATGGAGACGGGGTCAAAACTCACAACACAATATCATATATATATTTTTAACAAAATTAGTTGGCCAAACCAGAAAGATAATGGGATTCTCTCGATGTAACTTTGATTCTTTCACCCCCACAAAGAACCTCTCTTTCTCTCTCTAAAACTATTGCCAACTCAGGAAAATAAAAAATGGTTGCAACTTACACAGCTTTCCAAGGCTAGAATTCAGAGTTTGAGCTTAACCAAACCAGACCAGACAAACAGAGTTCAAAGAAGAAGAAGAAGAAGAAGAAATCAAGTGTTTGTTTTTATATATAAAATGGCCAAAGACCATCATCAACCACACTCTTTCACCAAGAAGTTGTTACCTTGGACCTTATATACTATCCTCCCAATAGCAATCTTTCGCTGTTACTTTTATCCTCCTCAGTTTCCTCACTCTTCCACTGATGAACTCTCTCTCAACACACCAA
This sequence comes from Acer yangbiense, assembly GCA_008009225.1. NCBI lineage: Eukaryota > Viridiplantae > Streptophyta > Magnoliopsida > Sapindales > Sapindaceae > Acer > Acer yangbiense. Next base: position 6,122,100 of record CM017768.1, on the reverse strand, counting down.
TTATCATAACTTCATCTTCATCTTCTCCTCCTCCTTTTTCTTCTTCATCTCTCTCTCAAGGTACAGGCTTTAACACAAAAAATGTGTCCTTTTGTTGTAATCTTGTTGAAAATGGTTGTTGGGTTTGTTTAAAAATGTGGGGTTTTTAGTTCTGTGTAACTAACAAGGGTTTTTGATGTTTTTGTTTTCTTTTGCAGAAGGGGAAATTAGAGCCGATGAACCTCCATGTGACTACACAAATGGCAATTGGGTCCATGACAAGATTGGACCTTTGTACAATGGCACAACCTGTGGCACAATCAAGGAAGGTCAAAATTGCATCACTCATGGTAGACCAGACTTTGATTACCTCTATTGGAGATGGAAACCAAAGCAATGCAAGCTCCCGAGGTTTGATCCCAACAAATTTCTTGAATTGCTTAGTAACAAACATCTAGCTTTTGTCGGTGATTCAATGGCTAGGAATCAATTAGAGTCCCTTCTTTGCATACTATCTACTGTCTCTGCTCCTAACCTTGTTTATCGAAATGGTGAAGATAACAAGTTTAGAAAATGGAACTTTGCTTCTCATAATGTCAATATTTCAGTTTATTGGTCACCGTTTCTTGTGGATGGTGTTGAGAAATCTAATACGGGTCCAAATTATAACAAATTGTATCTGGATCGTATTGATGAGAAGTGGGGGGCTGATTTGGACCATATAGACATGATTGTTCTATCTGTTGGGCATTGGTTTTTACATCCAGCAGTGTATTTTGATAGTGATTCTGTGTTGGGTTGCCATTTTTGTGCTGGACTTAATCACACCGAGATAGGATTCTATGATGTTTTGAGGAAGGCCTTAAAGACCACCCTCAAGACCATAATGGAGAGAAGAGGGTCTACCGACAACTTTTTAGATGTGATTGTGACCACATTTTCTCCTGCACATTTTGAAGGCGAGTGGGATAAGGTTGGTGCTTGTTCTAAAACCAAGCCTTATAAAGAGGGAGAGAAAGTGCTTGAAGGAATGGATGCTGAAATGAGGAATCTTGAGGTTGAAGAAGTGGACTTGGCGAAGGAGAACGCTAAGCAATTTAAGGGGATGAGGCTAGAGGCATTGGATGTTACCAAATTCTCGTTAATGAGGCCGGATGGTCACCCTGGGCCTTATATGCATCCGAATCCATTTGCCGATGGAATTAAAGAGCGTGTACAGAACGATTGTGTTCACTGGTGTTTGCCAGGGCCTGTTGATACCTGGAATCAGATATTGTTAGAGATTATCAAGAGATGGGAAGGTCAATCAAGGAAAGGAGAATGAGGTACTACAGCATCAGTTCCTGGTTTTTGTTTCGCATTGATGCTTTCTCTAGTTTCGCTAATTGGTTGGTCAATATTGCTTTAAGAGAACATCAAAACAAATGGGGAGATAAAATGATTGCTGTTTGGGCTCTTCTCTGATATTAAAGGAAACGAGGGACGGGGTAAGAATGTCACAGAAGATAATATAAGAGAGCTTTAATGGTAGCAAAGATGACATACTTTTTGAAAGATTCTGCTGTTTATACAAATGATATCAATGTGAAGTTATAAAGAAATTTAAAATCTTGGCAGTTCTGTTTTTTTTTTTTTTTTTTGTCTTCGTGAGAATTCATTGTGCAAAGCCTGGCCTCATTCCCAGCAATTCTGTGAAATTCAGTTTAAACATTGAGGCACTTGTTTAAATGTAAGTTTATCTAGCTTCTCACTTTTATTAATCTACTTATTCTCTTCTTTCGTTTTAAATTTGATCTGTTAATCAATTTTAGATGTCTTTTAGTGCATATAATCAGCATGCTTAGTTTTTTAGCTTAAACTATCTCTTAGGTGATTGAATTGAAATGCCAAAACCAAAAGCAGATGTTGACCAACACTAGGAATTTTCTTCAAACCCGGTTTCGTTGTGAAGTTTACAGTACAATGTTGCCTCGGTTTTTCTACCATTTTACAGTTAACACACCCGAAAAGGCCTAGCTGATGAGATAGGTTCCCCTTTCATGACAGTAAAGCTTGTGATTCTGTAAATAGAGCTCTGTTATTAAGTGAGAAATCAATCATAACACTAATCTCTTTTTTAATCTTTGGGGTCCATTTCTACTTTCATTGTTCAAGAATTGTAAGCTTTAGGAATCCAAATAAACTTTGTCTAACTTGTGCTTGAAGCCTTGAAGAGAGTTAAACATGTGTGGTTACAACACAACTAAATAAAAGAGATCAGGTACCAAATGTTCTAATGTCATCAAAACCCAAAATAGTGAACTTGACCGATCAAAAACTAAGGGCAGGACATGGTACACTATTTGGGAGTGTCAGCATATCTAAACTATCATGACAAAGCAGGGTGTTCAACATGTGCCACTAACTTTCCATCGGATCATGATCCTCTCCTAAGCTAAGCTCTACCTAAGCTTTTGAGGATCTTGTTACACGGATTGGAAAACTAGAAAGATTGGAAGAAAGTGTGGTAGGGGAGGGAAATATTTTAACAGTTGAAACGACAGCGTATTGAGATTTTTTTTTCAAGTGAAAAATTAATTAAATGAATCAAAACCCTTCATTTTTTCAATTGCCATTATGCATATTGACACTATTGATAGAATTCTCACTTAATACCTTAACATCTCTTCTTCAAAATTAGTCATTCATTATTAAGTAAGATAAATGGAGAGCATTTATAATAATTTTAATAATTTTTACAATGTTATTCGAGGATAATGTTGGAATTTTAAAAAAATAAAACTAATTTTGAGATGTACACACAAATATTACCACTCTTTAGCTAAAAGTCTTCCTGAGCCCAGCTTCCGGTCACCGGCTCAAAGTTTTTGAAAGCTGATACCCTCCTCGAACCATATTTACTTTCTCCTTCCATCCTCACCATTGCAACTTGCATAAGTAGAGTCTAATAAGTCACCAGGAAGTTGTACTACTTCTTCATGAAGCAAATATCTTACAAGCTCAATCTCGATATGGAATTCGCCGGATACAAGTCCGAACTGGGTTCCAGGGATGGAGAATAGTGCAATAGGATGTGGTCTTGGAGACCGATTTAACTAATTTGTGGGGATATTACGTGACATGGTTAAGTTGCAAGTCATCTATGGGAGCAGGTTAACAAGACAAATAGCGTAAATGATTTGAAAACCTAATTTTTGTTTATCGGATTCAATTTGACAAATGCCTCTCATATATCCTATTTGGTAATCCTATCATATGAAAAAGCTTTTACTTCTAAAAGATATACTTGAAGAATCAATTTTCTAATGAGAATTCTTATCAGATTTAAATTATAAAAGTAACTTGAAAGGGATAAAAACAAACAAAAAACCAAAAAAAAAACAAAAGATGAATGCTTCATGATCATTTCCATGCTTTCTTCCCTCGGAACTGTTTTCCAGAACGCTGTTGTTTTATCTTTTTCTCTTGCCGAGATTTTACTACCTTGGCTCTTTTTGCAGCAAGTGGCATAGCCTTCTTGTGTTCTTTCTGACGGTTGCTCAAACCACCCGTCTGTCCATAACACGAACAACATAAAAACATGATTAAGAAATTACACAGAAAACATCATATTTTTGGCCAAACTGAAGCATCATAATCTTATCATGGTTGGAAAATCAATCCCAGAGGTTGAACACATTCTTCCAAGTGCCAAATTTTTAACTATTTAGCAGCTTAAATTAATAAGATTCTTAATGTGTATGGACTAGAACATTCAAACATTATCAGAAACCAAAACATGCAAGGTAAAAAGGACATTTGCAGCTCCCAGTAAATCACTGAAACACAGAAACTGCCCAAAATTTTAGACAATGGAACAAATCATTCAATGCAAGGCTTGTGCCCTTGCAATTTGCAAGGATTTACAACACAGAGATGAGAACATGTCAAACGTGATTCTAAAGGTTACAAAGGCAATACTACGTCAATTTAAATCAGAAAGAAATATCATTTTAACTATGAAAGCAGGAAACTTGGAATAAAATGATTAAGAGTACCTTTTTCTGTTTTATAGCAGCTCGAGCCATGTATTTTCCTCTGTCTTCCCTCCCTGCTCTCACTAAAGCAAGTCTTTCCTCCTTGCTTAATTTGTGCCGTACATGAGCCTATAATAAGCATGAACAAAGTAGGTCAAAACCAGTCCTTGTGAAAGCACTCTTTTAAGATGGAAGTGTATCGCCGAAGAAATTCAGCAAGGAAAAAAATTGGAAGAAGATAATATAGAAATAAGAACAAGGAGATGGGGAAAAAATGTGGATCCCGGCCTCCACAAAGCTTGCATTCTTAGGGCTTACAGAAGTGTGTTCATTAAACAACAGTATTAGAAGAGCAAGCTAAAAGTACAAATGGACAGTAAAACCATAGAGGACTTACTTCAAGCATGGCTGGATCCACACGCTTGGCACTCAATTGATCAGAACTTGGAATCTTAAACCCTTGCTGAGTCAAAGCTACCTTTGCATCATTCTTTACCTGATAATATAATCCAAAGAAGCATCCACCGATTAATATATAAACTTATGGCTATTATGTGTTACAGCCAGGAAAATGCACAATAATAAAAAAGCCCTAGACAGTATTGTTTAACATTATTAAAGGTTACACTATGTATGACATTTAGCAGAAACTTGTGAGAAAAGTAGCAAACCTTTAGTTCCTTGATCCTTTGAAAGTCCTCATTAGAAAGAATACCGTCTGTTAAGTCAGACGAGGCATGGCCTAATTTTTCTTCGGCCAATTTCTTCAGAGCTCGTAGACTCGTGTCAGCAGCAATAAGTTGTCCATCAAAATCAGAATACTTCCTCTTTCTTGCTTTAGATTCCTTAACAGCAGGTTTTCTGTCTCCAGCTTCATTGTCATCATTTTTATCAGAACCATCAGTTTCTTCAAGCCCCTTTTCCTCCTCTGCCTCAATCTCATCCTCTTCCTCCTCATCATCACTGATACCACCGTCATCATCAATACTATTAATATCATCATTGTCATCATCTTCATCCACTGCATTGTCATCTTCATCATCATCGTCCTCTTTGCTATTGACTGCAATCTCCTCGTTAACATGATCATCGTCAGAGCCACTGAATGCAGACTCATCGGAAGCATCACCATCCTCGGAGTTGTTGTCTTCATCATGTTCTAATAACTCAACACCAGGTACATTGCTAGCAACATTGACTTCTCCATATGCTTTCGGCCTAGCCGTAGGGTCAACAGGCCGCCCACGATCTTTCTTTACTAGCAGTGAAGGACAAACCTGCACATAAACAACAAGTCTTCCTAAACTGAGCTGGCATATAAGAGCACACATGCTCGCGTGTGCACACACACACATAGGCAGTGCAGCAAGAGAATGATATGAATACCTCTCTAAATAAGGAGATAAGAGAACGTGCTGCTGCAGAAATTGCCTTCTCGTGTGATTTCTTATACAATACAAGATCTTGTAACAAATCTTCATTCATCAACTATTACGGCATAACAGAAACAACATATTAGTTTTGACAGCAGTGTAACTTGCAAAAGTATATGAGGTAATAAAGATACAAGATGAAAGACATGAAACGAATCCAAAATGTTATAAGAAGCATTAGCCAACTTTAACTAAAGCAATCCAATTAATGCAAGCTACCTACCAAAGGAATCCGTAAGCATATTTCTCTAATGACATTTAGTCCAACAGCAATGGCCTGGTACAAGAAAGTAAGGTAAAAGATAAGGTAAAAGATATATCAATAGGTCATTAATTAGAATCTATAATGTAAGGCAGCTAGGAATCAATACCTCTGAACGTGAACGATCATGTACAAATTGATTCACTATTTGTTTGAATAAAGGTTCAACTGCATCAGGAGGCACCTGATTGAGTGAAAGTGAAATGATAAAAAGTTAAAGTGCAAGAAATAAATAAAATAGTTAAAAAGTTCATTGACAGGAAAACAAATGATCATTGCTTCTAATCCAATCAATCAAAACAAAAAAGTCAAGTACCATATCATGACACGCCTGAACGGCTGCCGCAAGTAAGTTGGTGATATCACGTTGATGAGGCTGCATATACCAACATAGTCTTACTACATATCAAAGAGAGTAACAACTTCAACAAATGAATTGGATAATTTACCTGGACATATTTTTGGAGAAAAGGGTAGAAATTCAATAAAATCAATCGGTGAAGCCCAATTGTCCGAGAAATTACTTTCAACATCATCATTTTAACCTGATGTTTAAACAAATGAAATAATAAAACAACAGTATAATTTTAGGCAAGAGTTACTAATGGTGAGAAGTGAGAACAAGAAAAAAGAAATCCACTATTTCTTTATAACATCCTACGATCTATCCTATTGACTATGTAATAAAATTTCTTTATTACTTCTGTCAAAAATAAAAAATAAAAAATAAGAAATCTTTATTACAGGAAAATGGCAAAATTCACTACTGACTTGAGCATAAGTTGATTCGGGCAAAATCCATCTACCATTATGGTGTCGATTAAAAGTGTTGACCATGTGCTTATAGCAACTATGCCTCTCTCTTTGCAACAATTTTTTAGAAGACAAAAAACTCACTAAAAAGAAAGAGATACAAAATGAACAAATAGTCCACATATAAGACGATCCCTAGAACAAAACGAAACCTACCCAGAACCTCTGTTTCCAACATTTTGCTGGGTGTTTTACAAAGCCTCACTTCAACCTACACTGTATTGCCATATCTTATTTCCTAGTACTTTTGACATCTAAATTCAATTAGCCAGACCCACATATGTAGGAAACCTATAGTGGCCAGAAGAATACGGAAATGTAAGATTATAGTTAAAATGCAAAGAATATATAAAAAAAAATTATGTAAGACATCCTGTATCAATGATCTCAATTAGTTTCTTGAAGGGGAAAAAGAATTAAGCCATAAAAGGCAAGTTTAATCTGCTGAAAGTAAACATCAAATAATATTCACCTCAAAGCGTTCATTGCAAGTTTGAAGACGAGAAAATAGCTTCTCAGCAAATCCCTGCAGGCAAAAAGGAGTTTAATCAAGCCGCTAAGTCCAGGAGGAGAAACAATTATAACGAACCAAATTAATATTATCGAGTATGATATTTGGAAATGAGAAGACCTCTGCATCCATTAGATGATAAAGAGGCGAGTAATAACTAGAAGAGTTGTTTTCTGATGACCGGCGTTGATGCTTTTTCATACTACGAAATGCTCGCTGCAGTTTTGCTTTCTTTTTCTTCTTGCTAGCAGATGTGCCTTTATGTTGAGCCTAAAATTTGATTGAGAGATTTCAGCATAAATAATAATATAATGCATATTTAAAATGTTACAACAGCTTAAACCAATATCTCCTGCAAATTACAATAAGTCAATTACAAGAGATCCAACCCCCTTCCACCCAGAAGAGCTGGAATAAAAACTTTACAACAACTATATAATAATAAAACATAGATGTCTTGATTCAAACATCTTACATTTTGAATGTTAATTTGTCAACTAACAAATTCAGGGAACATTTGTTCAAATGACAATCATAATGGGAACATATGAACAGATACTATCATCATAGAACATAACTAACCTTATAAATATCCTCTTTATTAACGAAGACTTGTGGTGCTTGAGCAGTCAACTCATCATCACTTGAAGCACCACTATCATCATCTTCTACGTTCTCATAGTTAAGAAGAAATGATAGAGCAGCAATCATGATCCTGAAGAATCAAAATACAAATAGTACTTTCTTAAACTCCAAAGTAAAAATACCAATTCAAACATCCAAGGAAAACAACGCATACCTTGATGAAGAATGAAAACATGCAGTGCATATAGCATTTGCTGTTCTATCATCAAACCACATCTTCCTACGGTGAAGCACGCACAGTGTCGTAAGTGCTCTCTTAGCTCTTGTTTCATCTTCACCCTGGAAAAAGCAGAATGATCCATACATCAGTGAAACCTTACAAGTATCTTACAAAGTGCAATAACGTAGGAGCTGAAGATAATAGACTAAATCCAACCTGTAGGATGCTAAACATGATATTCTGAAGTGCTCGATTTTTGCGCTCGTCTTTATGCTTCTCGTTCATGCGTTTAATACTTTGAACAACATGTGAAAACGCCAACTTTTTCAAATTCCTATCGCCTAGAGCTTGAAGCTCCATGAATAGCGCAAGAGTGTCTTGGATATCAACTATCTAAATGCAGACACTCAAAATCAAATTCAAATTCAAAACATAACAAAAACAGTAAATTTTGATTCAAAATTATGATACAAATTACGCTTATACTACTTTTCTTTTCTTTCATTTTCTCACCAACCAAACAGAAACAGAGTTATAATTACAAAGCATCACAACGGAGATTAATGTACACCTTTCGATTAACAAGTAGTATAAGCGCTTCGGCAACGTGGCACCTAAGTCCCGACCGTATGGTCGGAGCAGACGATTTCAAAAACTCGGCAAGCTGACTCGGGAACTCAGCGAGTTGCTTGCGAAAAAACGGCATGACGTGCGCTAGAAACATGGCACGATCGCCGAGGTCTTTTGCTACGGTAGGGTCGCCGCCGACGCCGGTGGTGGAGCCAAAGTTTAGCGCGGCTTGTTGACGGAACAGATCGAGAGCCGAATTGAATTGCCTGTAAATGAGAATGAGTTCGGTTTCGTAGCCTTCGGGGTCGCATTTCATCTTGGATTGGAGCAGTGGCAGGCTTAGCTTCTCTGAGCTCCGGCCGGAAGCTGAGAGAGCCTCTGGCGAGAGGACGGACATTGGATTGTTCATTGAGAGGTGGTGGAATGGAAGTGTGAGGTTTTTGACCCAAATTACAGAAACCTTCTAAAACCCTAATACTTTGATCCATATATTCAAAAAGTTGACCGACCCGACCCATATAGCCCGCAAAGCTAGTTGGGTTTAAAAAATGAGGCCCGTTGACTAGAGTTGACACGGTGCGTTTTGTCTTCCTATTTCCTCACAAGGACAAACACAATAATATCGCAAACAAAAATTATAAAACAATTGAATATTTGATCGATATTGTCTTGTTTGTTTGTTTAGATTGATAAAATGATCCTGTTGCAATTCACATTATCAACTCAACAGCGAAGAAACCAAAAAAATCTCATCAGAAGTTGAAATGGCTGCTGTTGCTGCATCACTCTCCTTCTCCATCTCTTCAGATCCTCAACACCACAGAACAGCGACACCTCTCTTCACTTCCTCAACTCCTCCATTATTGCCCACAAACCACAAATCTCATCATTGCCATTTCAAATCCCTTGTCTCTTCCTCTCACTCTTCCTCTTCTTCAACCAGTACCAGTACCAGTACCAGTACCAGCACCAGCACCAGCACCACCGCCGCCTATTCGTTTCTCGAAGACACTTTTAGAACAGGAAGGTTTTTGACCAATGAAGAGCTTGAGAAGCTCAAGACCCTCGAAAAGTTTGTACATTTTCAGGAATTAAAATCTGGGTTTTTGTGGGTTCGTGTTATGAGGCCGGAAGAAGAGATGGATGCAACTGTCAATTTGTTGGCCGAGTCGTTTGCCGAGTCAATGTTGCTGCCTGTTGGATATGAGAAGTTGCTGGGGTTCCTGGTGAAACAGTATTTGCTTGAGAGAAGAGCTGTCATGCCACATGCTGTCACGCTTGTTGGGTTTTATAGAGAGAAGGAGGAGGAGGGCCAGAGTGGCAGTGAACAAGTGAAGCTCGCTGCTACCGTGGAGGTTTGTTTTGATAAAATGGGTGCTAATTCTTCACCTCCTACACCTACTCCTCCCAAGAACGCGCCTTATATTTGTAACATGACTGTTCAAAAGCAGCTTCGAAGGTAACATACAGTTTCAAGTTTGATTTTATCTTTTCTGCTAATTTGATTGTTTGAGTATTGTGAAAGTTGGGACACTACTAGATGAATGATTTGAGGACCTTTGTGTAACACTGTCTGTTAATGGTGGACTATATGTGGAGTAATGTGTTCTGGGTATCTAAGTCGGTGATACAAACACTAGGAGACTTAATATAAGGCTCTGAATATAAAATACTTCCCTTGCAATTTATTGATCTGTTTTGTATGTAATTAGCTCTCATTTAATGTTGAATTGTATAAAGCTTTAGGCTATGATTGAGTTTGGGGTTACATGTTTGAATTGAATTTGTGTTAATGCTCTATGACATCGTTGATGAACTTTAAATATAGACACAACCTTTAGATTATGATTGAGTTTGGAGATACATGTTTGAGTTGAACTTGTGTTAATGCCCTATGGCATCATCGATGAACTTAGAATATGAACACAATCTTTTATGTGAGTGAAGAATGAGATAATATCCGTGCAAATGGATGATATCTTAGTATTGTAGTTTGCGTCTGAATTTAGTCTTGATAAGTACTTTAGATGACAAATTGTAGACAATTTCATGTTATCGGTAGTCTTTGATTTTGTGTTAACATATCATGCGGCCAATTAATTGAACACTACTCAAAGTATATTAAGTTGCCTAAAAAACTGTCTACTGGTTTCTGATATCCTTGATTGAGTACGAGTTACTTAACCTTTTAAACATTATAATTTTCTTCAGCCTTATGCTTCATCTCAACTATCCACTCTCTAGACTTGCTTTCAGTTTTTTTTTTGGTGGCAGTGAAACTATTATTGCAATGCGATATGCCTGATCATGTCTGTTTATTGTTTTTGATATTGTCTCTCTTTGATCATTATTCAACCTATATGCTATTACTTTGGTAGTTTTGTGACTGGTTTATTATTTGTAATTTTCTCTGGGCCTACTATATTAATTAATCCCATAGCATATTCGTGTTAAGCAAGACTAGTTTTGTAAGTATATATTTTTGGAATTTTCAGGAGGGGCATTGGTTGGCATCTTCTGAAGGCAAGTGAAGAAATAATATCACAGATGACTTCCTCGAAAGAGGTTTACTTGCACTGCAGAATGATTGATGCAGCTCCATTCAACATGTACAACAAAGCAGGATACAAAACCATCAAGACAGATAGTTTCCTGATCCTGTTGATGCTGCAGAGACGCAAGCACTTGATGTGTAAGAAGCTTCCAGTTCTTGATAGTCCTTCAAAATCGGATATTGCAGGCCCTGATGAGGAACTTCCTCCATAAATCGGTGTTTTGAAATCCAGGATGATTTATCAAGGTATAGAAGTTCCTGCTGCTAATATTTCCTTCATCAATAAGACTGGTATAGATGAAACTACCACTAATTCTCTCTCTCACATACACATATTGTGAATCGCTATTGTGTATTATCAAATTGTGGACTATATTTTCTGTCTCTTGTTTTGATCTTCCTTTTGCTGTTTTCTAAAAATTTCTTCTATTCTGTTTTCTCTTACTCCAGATTTGGATTCTACTTGTCCAGGATGTAGACCAACTGGGTTTTGATGATCTTCTAATTGGTTGATTTCTGGCTGGAAGCCAATCAGATGTACGTATCATGTTTATGCTAGAAACTGTTTTGTTACAAGGTAATTTCATTTGCTTTAGATCGTTACTATTTGTTTTCTCTCCAGTTTTGATACATGAGATATATATTGTATATTGAGTTTGAACGTAGAGAAAAAAGGGAAAATATTTGTTTTGTTGAGCCTGTAAAGTTGATGGTGTGATTTCAATCAAAGAATACTGATTACACTAAAGTTTATTTGAGTACAGAATACATATCCCTGTTTTTTCAACAATTTATAACATGAACCAATTCTGTTTTGTGAAAAAGATTGTGATGCTAGGCAGTAGGCACAACCAAACATACAAGAAAATGTTCCTCTCTGATCTTATATCTTCATTTATTATCTTTTAACTTTATTATGTTCTTCTTTGGTTATACCATAAAACTGTCCTTAATTTTATCCTACTTGAATTTGTCGTGTTGTATGTTATAAAAGTGAAGCACTTTCTTCTTTTCTCAGTCTCTTATCAGATGATTTCATGTGATACTTTTATGTTCATAGTCCTCTCAGCTTACAAAGTTAAAATTCAATGACAGAAATAAAAGATATTTATTAAATAAAACAGTTTTACTCTGCTGATAAAACATATTGGTTTGTCAGACCATTCTGAGTGCATGCATAGGCATACTCAAACCTTTTGAATTGGTATAGATAATTAGCTGGAGTTCCCTTACACATTCTGCCATTGATGGCCTCTCACTACTCTCTGTACGGACACAGCGTGATGCTAGGTTAGCAAACATGCCTATAGATTCCATGGTGTATGAACTTCGACTAAGCTCTGGATCTATGACCTTACGCAACTTCTTCCGATCATTCAATATGTGCCTTACCTGAAACAAGAAGAACCACCCTTTTATTATTCCAGTCATTTTACTCAGTCAAAATTCTCATGTACTTGAAATTTGAAACTACAACATAGGAATGACTATTTTTCTATCCTACCTGTAATACAAGGTTTTGATCATTTGGCCCCAGGTTTAGATCAACAGCTCTACGTCCAGTCAAAAGTTCTAGAAGTACCACTCCAAATGCATAAACGTCACTTTGTAAAGTGAGTTTCCCTGTCTGTCACCAAGAGAGACAAATCCAAAACTCAGACTTGCTTGCTGATAAAATTTAGTATTAAAATGTTAACATCTAATACAAGAGTCTCCTTACTGTCACAGGCTAAACAATTAAGATACATCTTTAAGGTTTTTCCTTTTAGTACATCATATTACTTATAGTAGAAACATAAGTTAAATTTTAAAACTTATATACTGATTCCGTTTGTTTTTAAGTGGAACCAAAGCTACATCATCTCAATAGATTGTTATACCATTTTTGGTTTGAAATAATATGATTATATGAGTATTGAATTCAAAACTTAGGGTATCTTGACAAATTAGGTAAACACGATATATTTTCTAGTAGTTCTAAATGTTAACAAGATACTCTTTTTTGTTCACTTTAGTGACTTGCATTTCCTTGAATTTAAGGCACGATAGATTCACGAAAACTTATATTTTTCCATCTTCATTTAGAGTACATATAAGACTATTAATAGAAGCGAACTGGCAAGATCTCTATGGCTTGATCAACAAGAATTACTAATGTTATAACCCTAGCCAAGTCATATTTATGTGCTGTGTACCTTTGAGGAACTGGAATATATATAGATAGAACATTCAACGCAGCATAGGTGTATCTTACCTACCAAACTTATTGTCCGACTCTGACCTGCCTAACTTCCATCATGGATGCTAACATGAGTTTAGATATACACATCACATGTATATAATAGATGCCTTAATGAATTTGTTCATTAGTTGTATCTTTCTTTTAATTTTTTGAGGCTGAACATTGAGAATTCGAGAATACATGAGTAGTTTATATAGAGCAGTATGGACTGGAGATTCTGATAGAAAGTAATTGAATGCTTTCAAACACATTAACTGTTAAGTAATAGGAAGATAATCCTTATGAAACAAAAATACATACCGACGTATACTCAGGATCGAAGTAGCCAAATGTACCCAGAACTCTTGCAGTCACGTAAGTCTCCTGACCTTCAGGCATCAACTTGGCCAGCCCAAAATCAGATATCTATTGAAACTAGCAATTTGTGTTTTAGAACATCTATGGCTTGTTGTAATTCATAATATAATATAAAATTCCCCTCAACTAGTTACCTTTGCTTCAAAGTTAGCACCTAGAAGAACATTGGTAGATTTGAAATCTCTATGCACGATTGGAATCCCAACAGCAGAACTTGAATGGAGATAGGCAAGTCCCTTTGCTGCGCCGAGTGCTACTTTGAGCCGTGAAGTCCAATCCATTTTTGCTTCTCCAATTCCTAGCATCGAGTTGCAGATTATTAGATATTTAGCACGAGAAAGATGTCATGAAAAATGAATTTTATCTGCAAAAAACCAACCATTTAAGTGATCTTGCAGGTTCCCTCTTTGCATGTACTCATATACTAGAAACCGGTGCTCCCCGTCAGCGCAATAGCCAATCAAGGAAACCAGATTTGGATGGTCGAGTCTGCTTAAGATATCAACTTCTACACGGAATTCGTGCTCTCCTTCAGCTGCTTTAAATGGCGGCAGCTCCATTTTCTTAATTGCAACAACCTTCAGGATCAGAAAAAGAAACTAGTTTTTTGTGTCAAAAACTCTTTTTAACAACTCTCCTTATATAAGCGTGTAGCGATCGAAGCTAATGGTAGTTTAATTAGTTATTCAATATGAGCAAGTTGTTCAGGATTCTACAAATGATATGGATGATTTCATTGAAGTTGTATTGCTAGATTGTGGAGATAAGCTATTTTTATGACATTTCAATATGGTGATAGTTAAAATTACCTCTCCTGACCGCAGAGTGCCCTTGTAAACCCGGCCAAACCCTCCTTTTCCAAGAAAATTCTCTTCACTGAAGGAGCATGTTGCCTCTTCCATTTCCTTGAGTGTATAAACGGATGATACACGATGTCTTTTTGGGCGTTGGGGTGTTTGATCTTCAAGTTTCCAATACTCTACAGGTCTGTAAAGCCCTGAAAGGTAGGTAAATAGATGTTAAATTAAAACAGTGGAGACTGATCACTTCCGCAAAATAGGTCAATGCAATATGGTTTTGATTGATATATTTCTAAGCTATCATAAGAAAACCAGGAAGATTATTGAAGCTAAAGAACAACATACAAGGGTCTGTATGATCTTGGGACTTGCTTCGTCTGCGCTTGTTCCATGCTGAAACCAACCCGAAAGGCATAATGGCTCTTTTCTTCGAACGGGTTTACTTCGGTTTAGTGATTATATGACATGAAACAGACGACTGGATATAGAAGTTCAATAACATCACCAGAAGTAGGAGAAACGATGAAATCACAAACAAGACATTGACGAAAATGGAAAGGATAGTATCAGAATCTATCTGAAGAGTACGTACAGAGCAAGTGAGGTTATAAGATACTCAACCACATTTTCCAACCACCATATAATCTGTAGGGGAGATATGTACTTAAAGAAAAAGAAAAAGAAAGCAAAGTTGGTATTGCTTTACTAACCTTTTAGATGTATGTGTATGAGTTTGCTTTGATAAGGAAATCGAAACTGCAATCTCTCCTTCCATTTTGATTTTCTTCTTCAAGCTTCATTACAGGAAATATAGGTAGCCGTTGAAGGGCTGCTTTCATTTTATTTTTTTTCTTAAATTATTTAAGTTTGTATGGTGAGATTTATCATTCTGATGGTCATTATCGTGTTGATCTGATCTGATGAAAACGACACAAGTTATAAAAAAAAACAAAATATGATTTCTGCCGATGTCGGAGTGGGACCTGAGTTACTACCCATCTTGTGTTTTGAAGCTATTGCTCACCTAACATGATTGATATGTATGGAGCTTTAAAGACCTCTTTTTTTGAATTCAAACACAAAGTGCTTATTTATTATTATCATTATTTTTTTTTATTTTTTATTTTTAAATATAACACTTACAACGATTTGAATCCGGGACATTTTTTTTGTTAAATGAGTGTATTTTTCACTAAACCATATTGGACGAGGATATTATTATCATTATCATCAACCTTATTTCTAGATCAATTCTAAAGAAGAGTGGCTTCCTTTTTGTTTGTCCTAAAGCACATTAATAACATTGCGAGAACTGAATTGTCAAGATCAGATGATACGTATGCAGTTCGGATGTCTACTCCTAACAAAACGAGAGAAAATTCACCACATATTCTTGTAGAATGCGTATGATGAGACTTGAATCCCTCACCACTAATATGAAAGGGAGGTGCAATAGGTGATGTGCAAAACTTGAAGATTATCTATTACAATAGGTGATGTGCAAAACTTGAAGATTATCTATTACATTATCTTATTTATTTATTAATTTATTATTTTTTTTGAAAAAAATTATTCTGAAGTGAAAGCTCTTTCTAGGAGTGCTTATTCAATATTTCTTATATTAAAAAGAAAAAAAAATGTTAATACACTATTTTAAAAGTGCTATCATTAATGACTTAAAAAATTGCTTATCCAAGTTGTGGTTAGTTTTCAATTTTTCATGCATGTCATGGAGATGGATAATCCTAAAGCTGAAGCTGATATCAAATCAGATTGTCTTACTCGAATTGCTGTTATTTACTGCACTGATTTCTTGTTAAACTAGAAATGTAATGCAAAATCCAAACCAGATTCCAAGCTTTTACCACAAATCAAAGTTTAGTGTTTAATGAACTTGTTTATTGAAACCTGCTTGACAATAACTAAACCAACCCAATTCAGTTTTATATGCTCTTCCTCCCATTTTACTCTAAGGTGCAAAATAAGAATTTTTTTATTTTTTTTTCTTCTTAAAAATGATACTGAACGTGTTAGGTGTCGAGGTTTGTAGATATTTGCACCGCTTACGAAATACATTTGGTTCCAAAATACGTAGAGAGTAATGTTAAAAGTTCTAATTTTTATTCCAATCGATATGATAATTATATTATTATTATATATATATTTTAAATATTACAATTATATTATTTCTTATTGATATGATGAATTTAACGTACACGTCAATACAAAAGTTTAGATACTTTAATATTTGTTATTCATAAAAATCATCTTGCAAAGGGTGGTTTTGTGACAAATTCAAAGAAACATATGATCCATTTGTTTGTCTAGACTCTAGGGCAATTCAAAAGTTGGTCATGCTTGTAATTTTTGATATTAACATGCGAAACTTGACCATTGGTTGCGATTAGTGAATTAATTGTAGCTCTCACCTGCCACACCGACAAGGGTATTGAATGATAACATTATGGAATCAAATCAGTTGTCAAATTTTAGTGTCCCAATTTATGTCCAACCAACCAAATTGGGACATGTGTGCACATTTATAGAACCAGTTGAAAAATAATAATTAAATGTGTACATATGTCCCAATTTGATTGGTTAGACACAAATTGAAACACCAAAATTTGACAGCTGATTTGAGTCCTAACATTATATGTATTTTTTTTGAAGCTTTTTGTTATTGGTAGGATTCGAATCGCTGACTTAGGAACCATTTATCCAAACCTCAAACTTGTTCATCTACTGGCAACTACGCCTCTTGGGGCATTGCATTGCCACTCTCACTGACTCACTGTTATATGTCAGACCTGCTTGCCTGACATCCCATTAAATTTAACACCCACTAGCTAGGATACCATTGTTACATTACATACCATACTCAAAACGCTTAATGGTGGGGGTGACTTGTTTCCATCTTCATCTCTTCAGGTCTTGTCAGACTCCTAATCCGTCAGATTTCAAAAAAGGCCAAAAAAAAAAAAAAAAAAAATCAAAAATTAGATAGGAATTTCAATACTGGCCGATAGGGCAGTTGAGCATTGAATTAATGAATTTAATGCACTCATCCAGAAACCATGTATTGCTACTATTTATACATGTCTATGCTAACTTGTCAAATGTGCAAAAATTCTTGCTCTCTCTCTCTCTGTCTGTAAGCTTATATTAACAATACAAAACAATGGCTACAACTGGAAAGCTTGAAGTAGATGTTGAGGTCAAGTCTCCAGCAGACAAATTCTGGGGAAGTATTAGAGACTCTACTTCTCTTTTTCCCAGAGCCTTCCCTCACGATTACAAGAGCATTCAAGTTCTTGAAGGTGACGGCAAGGCCTCTGGCTCTGTTCGCCTCTTCACATACGCTGAAGGTAACGTTCTTTTTTCCTTTTTATGATTAATATATACACATAAAATGGACATGTTAAAAGTGTGAGGAGACCCTTTTCCTGTAATGGAAGTTGTATTCCGAGCCTTGTAGCAGTTGATCTCGCTAGATCCCTACAGGCCTAATGACATTTCATTATTGGTCACTTTTTCTTGATTGCTAAAAGCAATGTACCTTTAATAAAGGATCTTACATGATTGTAATCAAATTTTGGTGGTTTGTAATTGTGTTGATCAGGTTCACCTATTGTGAAGAAATCGACAGAGAAGATAGAACATGTGGATGATGTGAACATGAAGGTATCTTACAGTGTGATTGATGGGGATCTCTTGGAATACTACAAGGTGTTCAAGGGATTCATAGCTGTGATTCCAAAGGGAGATGGGAGCTTGGTGAAATGGAGCTGTGAGTTCGAAAAGACAAGCCACGAGATCCCTGATCCGGATGCCATTAAGGAGTTTGTGGTCAAGAACTTCAAAGAAGTTGATGACTATATTCTCCAGGCATAGAGAAGATCATAAAGACACCACTTCTACTTCTAAATAATGTGGATTGTGGATGGACTTCCTTTCCACAAAATTTAAATTTTTTTTTTTTCTGAGTGATGATTTACTACTTTAATAATTAATTATGTGTTGTGTAAGTTTCTGAGTTGATGTAATCTGGATTCTGGCCGGACCGTCCTGTTTACATTAGAGTTAAATAAAATTCTGTCATCTATATTATATATCGTGCAATGGTGATTTTCTTGAACTACATATTTACTGTTATTCTGTTCTCTAATATGTGCACTAGCTTCTGATTAAGCTCCATATGTAGCAGATCATCAATTAAGCAACATCAAAAATAAAAAAAAAATAAAAAAAATCAGTACATTCAAAATGCTCAAACAAATTTTATTGGTCTTGAAGATCATCAGTTTATCAAATATCTTCTGCACCGACAAGAGGAGGCAGCTAGCTAGTGAACAAGAACGAACCAAAGAAAAACTAGACAATGATTCAACATCAATAGGAGGCATCTATGTTAATCTTGCCGGGCTTCATTTTTCCCAAATCCATAAATGGAAAGATATTAAATCATCACATTAAACTTTTGTCCTCTTTCAAGTTTCAACCTAACTAATTTATTCTCAATTATTAACTTATGAGTTCTGATGCAGTAATTAATGCCCTTCAATTGTATTTGCCACTCATTTAATCACAATATATATATATATATATATATATATATATATATATATGGCAGTGTTAACCTGTGCCCGTTAACAACTACATAATTACTATAAAAGGAAAATATTTATTGTATACAACTACATAATTACTATAAAAAGAAAGTATTTATTATATTCAAAAGTACAATAAATACTTTCTTTTTATAGTAATTATGTAGTTATTAACCTGTGCCCTACGGGCACAAGTTAACATTACCTATTAGCAAGTAAAAGCTGACCGACCATAGAAAAAGAAAATTTTTACTCAAAATCACAAAGCTGGTTGAATTTACTTGAGTAAATAGAAGCACCTTATAAATAAAAACTTGTTAGAAGGTACTTCATTCACTGTTATTCATACATTTAACCTTCTGCATATGATCTAAATGCGCGCAGCTATGTACAACTAGCACACACATTTTCCAAATTTCCAATTACATTTTGTTTTTACAGAATGCTTGCTTTCCTCGATCTACATCTTTACGAAACTTGATAAATCTATCTCTCTCCAGCTATGATCAGGAAACTACAAAACAAAAATAAATAACAATATATGATTAGTACTAGCTAGATTTTGTACTTCAATAGATATATAATAAGATCAGAATACTATATATACTTACTTGGGAAAGATTATATCAGGATTTTCTCTCCTTCAGGCTCAGACTTCATTTTGTTCTTGCAAGAGAGGAACCTTTTCATCAGAAGATTCAACCCTTTCGACACTCTTGCCTTTGCGTAATTCATCCTCTCCGAGTTGTCCCCACATCACTGTGTAATACCCCATTCCAGTTATAACTGCTCCTATCACACTGCACATCAATTTAACTTCAACATTTTAGTTATGAAGATTGAAGAAGTGATCATGACTGGACAATAAACATCATTGACTGACCAATATTGCTCGTGCAAGTTGATCAATTTCCTATGAAAAAAAAAGGAAAAGAAACGTTGTACCTTCCGTAGTGAAGAGCATTGGTAAAGAATCTGACACCGAAAGTGGTTGCGAAAACAATCCCAAATGGCTTGAACATGGGCACGTAAAAAGGGCCCTTCATACGCGTACAAGATATATGAACACTAGTACGAATTATACTACCGAAGATCGCCTGTAACATGACACACACACTATATATATTCATAATCAGGACATATATACTCTCTTACAAATTAGAAGTTACTATATATGAACTTACTGTTACAACAATGAGAAGGACATCCCAATTAAGCTTTAATTTCCAAGAGTTGAGGTCTCTCTCCACCATTAAAGAGATTAATGCACATTGTAAAGTCCCAGCTATGCTATAAAAAGAGGCCACCTTCATCGGTTGTGGATATTGTTTGATAGTTCCCATCTGATCATGACCAAATAAGCAAAAATCAATAGTGGGAAACAGAGTATTATTATATGAGAGGATTCGATCGGTGGAATAAAATATGTGTGTACTTACTTGAATGGTGTTCCATAGAGAAACAGATAAAGAAGAAGTTGCAAGCAAAATGCCACCAAAAACCCAACGGTCCGGTGCTGTGTAGAAAACAAAGAGAGATGGCTTTTGTGCTTGAAGTTGAGAAGAAGAAGCTTTTCTAATAAATGGACCCTTATAGATTTCTACCATTACTGCTCCCATGATTGATATCAAGGTGCCAACCACTTTTACTCTAATACTCGAGCTTTTCCAGTCTAGTTTTGTTGTCCTGGGATAATATATAATTCAATCGGTTTATATATACATCAACTATAAAAGTGTACGTATATATACAATATAAAATTTAATAGATTGAGACTGAGATATCAACTCATTATCACCCATCCTCTTGGGGTTTACGTATTCATAAATATATAAAACTTTTCGAAAAACTGACACACACCTCCTGTCAATTACTCAATTGGGTCGAAAATGGTAAAAACGACTTAAATGCCTTTCAATTTAATAGAATAAAAATTATTATATTATTAAATTAAAAAAAAATGTAAATAAAAATATGGATCCCCGGCCACCATCTATATATAGACAATAGAGATAAAATAAAATAATATATGGATCTTCATCGTCCATCTCAAAAGATGGACCGTGGAGATCAAAAGAATTTTAATCTCAAAAATAGTTTTAAACACTATTTTTTTTTTTAATTGTTGGATTAATGTGCTTCAATTTAAATAATTAAGACTACATCTAATTATATGTGTATATTTTTATGTGCGTCAATTATGTTTGTTAGTCTTTTCAAAAAAAAAAAAAAAAAAAAAAAAATGTTTGTCAGATGTAATCTCATTCCTTGAAAGTATTTTCAATTAACGGTTGAAAGTTTCAATTACAATTTCCATAAAAAAGAAAGAGAAGTAACTCATCCTGCATTCCTGCCTAATCATTTTAAAATATTATTATATATCCAATATTTGTTTTTTGGGAAATAGATATATCACTTAACAAATAACAATAATACTAATACATTAAAAAAAAAATGTCAAATTTGTATCCTAAATAAAATATTATGTATTCGATTAATATCATACAAATAATAAGATGATCATAGGTTGAATAATTTGTATTTATCATGTCATTCACAATAATAATAAAAAAAAAGATTGATACATGGTATTTTTGTTTCACTACGGGATAATATAGTTGTTTCGCTAGAGGCTTTCGGGTTCTACAACGACAACAAAATATATATGGAAGTGACAAGAAAAAAAAAAAAAAATGGTACTCGGTACTGGTAAGTGCATGTGGTGATCAAAGAGAATTAGCAGCCTACATATAATTATATATAAACATGCATGGATTTGAGATTTTGAGGGTGTTATTGTTCTAAATAATGTTCTCCAAATATGTAGCAAGTTGATGAATGGAAAATTTAAGACATTGGGCCTACCCATAACATATTAACATGGATCGAATAATAATCTTGAAACTTTGCGTGCCAAACACGCGATTGTATTTATGTATTATTATTATTATTATCATTTTATTTGTATTTTTATTTTTTTTTCCTCGTATCTTATAAAATTAAGAAGTTGAAAATCACCAAAAATCATGGATCAAAATGAAATAATATGTAAAGAAAAAGATCAAGAAGAAGAAGTTTAAGGAAAAACCTGAAGATGAGTGAAACCAGGAAGGAAACAGCAGGGATCGTGAGGCCCATCACACACACAACAATCGGTGAACTATAATATAGCCCCATGAATGCACAGTTTTGAGCAATAGCAATCCTGCAACACACACACAATACATATATATCAACCATTAATTATTAATATGGAACATTTTCTACAAGAAACTTCAATGAGATCAAGAGGAGAGAGAGAGTACAAACCCTGTTAAACCCATGAAGAAAAACCGCAGAAGAAGAGGTAAGGTAAAGAGTGGTTGTTGAATTCTGCAAAAATATATAAAAGAGACATGGAATAATGAACACGCGCAAAGTGTTAATGGAGATGGAGAAAGAAGCACGTACCTCTCTCCGCGGTGAAAGAGGAAGGAATAAGGGAGGAGAATGATGGAGGCAAGGGTGTTTGTGTAGACAATGAAAACAAAAGGACTCATGCCTCCATTCATGGCTGTTTTTGCCAAAATGGTAAGTGCAATGGTACAACCTTCCATGGTCACCATCAATGCAAATGGCACCACTTCTTCTAATTTTCCACTTACTCCCATCTCTCTCTCTAGCTATGCTTTGTGTGTCAAAGCCTTTCTCCTTTGTATAAAGAGAGAATAATCAACAAGGTGATCATATGAGAAGACTGATCTGGTATTTATAGATGAAACACAAGCTAATTCATTGGAGTAATGCAAATAAATAAATAAATATACAATGCTTCTTCATGGAGATCATGAAGAGGGATTTAGATCCTCTGATGTGCTGATTTTTGTGTTCACCTAAAACATTAAGATAATATACTACATTCAAAGATAATGAAAGTGAAAATGTAAGGACAAATAAATCTCAATCATTGATTACATGGTCATCAAATCTATTGAGTTCAGCCAAAAGATCGGAGGCAAGAGACACAAATCTCATCTGTTGTGTTGACCTAGATCAATTTAGGATAATACACTGTATTTAAAGATAAAAGAAATAAATATCGATCTGGCATTGATAACGGGTGTCACAAGATTTACTGAGATCAATTACAAAGATTAGCTCTACGTATGCCTCTACCGAAAATCTTAATCATGAGAAGTACCCCTTCACAAAGTGGTGAAGCTACTTGGAAGAGAAGAAGCTACTCGGGTGACTGACTCAAACTCCACTCAAAGGGAGGGAAGCTGACGTGGCTTCATATTGGTTTGGTTTGGAGAAATAGTTGATCTCATGTTCTCTAATTTGTCGTCCAGTTTATTAAATTGGAAGTTAATCAACAACAGTTTATTGTTTTAGACCAAGATTATGAGTAATTAAACCTAATTTGTGGGCCAATATTTGAATGTTTTGTACTTAATTTCATGGAGAGGGGATTTTGTGGTGGGCATTGATCAAGGCCCTACCAAAAAGATTATTTAAAAAACGTGTCGGTCCACCAACTTATGTCAACATGATAATGAACCCAGAACCTGAAATTTTGTTTGGTTTTGGTTTATGTCGTATACTTTAGTGATACACCGATACCCAACCCTGCCTTGTTTTTGTTGTCACCAGATACTCCACAGAACAATTCATGCTCATCTTTGGCACAAACAATATTAGCAGCCTCAAATTTTAACGGGAAATGTATACGTTTGGGGCTTTGGTCGCATTTATTGATTGAGAATCATTTTGAAAGAATGTGAACTTGATTCTTTATTAGTGATTATAGTGTTTTAGAGTTTTTTAGGAATCAAATGACATGCTTCCCATGTACAAATTAGGATTTTAATTTATGCTAAAAATGGAATTTATTCTTCTCTCACCTAAACATAAATTGTTAGATGTTTGTATTATTAATGAGTTTGGAGATGAAAAATGAAACTTTTTTTTTTTTTTTTTTACGAGAGATAAAACTTTTTTATGAAAAGAATGAAACTTTTTCTTTAAAAAAAAAAAGAAGAATTTTTTTTAAGTGTTTTTTGGTTTTAGATGCCGTTAGTAATGTTAATGTGGTTTAGATGCTTTGATTTAGACCCAACTGTTTATTTTGGTTTACACAATGTTTTAAGTACTTTGTTATATGGACCTTTGGTTCGACAAATTATTTTCAGCTATTGACCTCTTGTAGAATTCAACAAATGGTAATGGATGTTCACATTTTGACTATAATATAAATTCCCAGAATTCAATTTGCCATTGCTGCGCATGCACTTTAGCATCAGAGAATGCTTTTAAATATATATATATATATATATTGAAAAACAGCTATCTTGGAAATCCTGCAATGTCAAATGCCTCCCCAACCCATTTTTATGTGTCTTCCGTTGACTCTTTACAGAGAATCAGAGCTTCCATTTTGACTTGAGAAATCAGAATGTCCCTGTAATAATTAATTCAAAAAAGAAATTCACTGTCTTAGCCATCACAAAGGGTGGCATTTCCATGATACATAATAGAATGTCCCTTGTGATTTCAATATTAGGGTTTGACTCAGAGTTAGGTCTTATCCAACATCAGAATCAGCATTCTCACGTGACGTCAAACACAACATCTTAATGAATTTTTTAGGGTTTGAATCAGATTCTGGGTCTGACTCTCATATCAGATTAGAATTCTAAAACTAAAAACACAAATAGGAAGTAATGCCTATACTTTTCAGAGTATATCCGCCAAATATTTGTCGTATATCAACCAAATTGGGAGATTCAATAGACATTTTCTTAATTTATATTGATTAATGTAACTTTTATCACCTTAATCTGCAGCTTATTCGTTTCCAAGCTGCATTAGAGGTAATGCAGAGGCACAGGATGGTTTTGACCAACTCCAAAAGACCAAAAAGCTGAAGTTTTCTTTGCAGTCCTTGTATATCTGATAATGCTTCCCATGTTCATGCCTCAAGAATTCATAGAAAACAAGCTCTGCATGTCAATCACACAGTCTTCTTCATAGACTTCTTCCCACCCTTCAGGTTTCGGAAAAACAATAAAATTAATAGTCAGAAGTTGAAGCTTGAAACAATATCATTAATAAATTAAATTGAGAGTAAACTTCCATTTGACAAATTTATATGGACAAATTAAAAATAGAAAAGAAAAATGTTTTAAAGCATTGACGAAGGAAATTGATATAAAAAAATAAAATCAATGAATATACACATTCCTGAAATGGATATAAGCGAAGCACTAAATGTCTCCTCATGCACAGAGGCGGCAAATACTAACAGACAGACACCATCTATTCATACCGCCTCTTGGCTGGTTGGCCCCTTCATTTAAAAGAAGAAGGAAAAAAAAAGGAATGTGTATACGGTTTGAATGACGTCAACAGATATATATATCATGGTTTTTCGGTAACCCCTAGACTCAAAAACTTAAGCTTACAAGGGTCCAAAGTATTTAAACACTATTAACAGTTTCCAAGAAAAAAAAAAAAAAAAACATTTGAAATATGCAACTACACTCAATTGTATTTGTTCAACATGAAAAGCAGGGAGTAACTAAAATATGCAGGGATTTTGGAGATTTTCTTTGTCAGTGAACAGCATTTAGAATTATCCATATGGACCGATAACATTGTTTGAAGTCAGAGGAACAGAGGAAGCTAGTTAGAACTGCTCTAACATAACTAATTCCAATAACTATCAAAAGCATACTAATCTTTTTTTACATCTATGGAGTATTGGGGTGTAATATAATTATGTTTATGTCATGTAATATATTAAGAAAAGTCGTCATAACCAAGCAAGAAATTTATAATTTGTCTGTTTTGATTCACTCCAAAATCTTAAGAACTCTCTATTGTCAAAGGTGCTAAACGAACCAACTTAACTAAATTTATTCTATCCCAATGTTGGTTAAACTAATTCCAACTATCAAAAGTATACTGATCTTTTTTACATCTATGAGGTGTAATATAATTATGCTTATGTTATGTAATATATTGTGAAAAGTAGTCATAACCAAGCAATAAATTTATAATTTGTCTGTTCTGATTCGTTCCAAAATCTTAAGAATTATCTTCTATCAGAGGTGCTAAACAAACTAACTTAACAAAACTTATTCTATCCCAATGTTGAGTTAAATTAGGTTTCAGTCTCAAATGTTTGGCGTTCAATTCAACCTATTCCACTATACAAACTTTACAGCTTAGTGTGTTTCCAAAATTCATTTGGTTATGCTTCACTTTGAACATATTCTGAGATGTTATTTGAAAATATTTTTAGAAAAGAAATATATCTTAAAAGGTGCCATCAAAGAAGAACAAGGCCATAACCCATCTCCAAACTCGACAATGAGAGTCAGTTATAGGATTTCTTGACCTGAAATGGTCAGATTTAAACAAGCAAAGAACAAATGCCGTCTTCTGTAATGGTCCCACTGACACCACTGAATTGCTACTATCTAGAAGTCAAAAGAAACACATCCAAATGCACCAGATACATATCATGATTAAATAACTGACCCGAGCAACTTGTACGTAAACAGCCAAACAAGTGTGCTGATGGACTATCGAAAGTCCATGGGGTCCTGTATTATTTAACTTTTATTCAAATAGGTCTCCCCTTGAGCAAGAAAGCAATCCATTACCCCAACTCTAGATTTTGAAGAAAACAAATGTGCAGCATTCAAGTTTTTATTTTATTATGGCCTTTTAGATACTTTACATCATTTCAAACAAACGCAACAGACATTACCAATTTGTTAGGCAGGAGAGGTCTTTTGCTTTGATTCTGCAATATCATTTTGCAAAAGAGGGGCATTTTGACTGCCCGATTCTAAGCTGCTTGCTCCACTCTCCACACCCATACTACCTTCTTTTGCTTTTGCCCACATCACAAAATAAAAACCGCTGACAATTACAGCTGCTCCAATAAAACTGCATTACATTTAAAATAAAAGGGTGAGTTTAAGGATCTTTCCCCATGATTCTAAATGGAGAGAGGGGAAACATGGAAAAGGACACAATGTAGAAAATTCTATTCTAATAACATGATCAATCAAAAACCCTACTTCTCAAATAATTCAAGAGGTCAAACCATACCCTACCTTCCAAGGTAGAAGGTGTCCCCAAAGAAGATGATGCCCAATGCAACAGAAATTACAATCCCCAATGGCTTAAACAAAGAAACAAATACTGGTCCAGTCTGGCGCAGGCACCAGGTAGAAATGCCAACTTGGAATGCAGAGCCAAAAATAGCCTACATTGTTTCACGTAAAGTTTAGAGTCTTTAAGTTCACATTCTTTTAATGTTTAAGAGGAAAAAGATGGCTGTTTTATTTTCCCTTTCTACTTTCAAATCTACTTACCGAGTATAAGACAGCAATCAACCTTACGTTTGGTTTTAAGCTCCAGGCATTTGGGTTTCTTTCAACAACCAAACATAGTATTGCGGATTGAATGGCAACAAAGAAGGTGTAGAAAAAGACTACAATCAGCTCTGCTGGGAATCTCTTCAAGATTAATGCCTGAAATGTGGAACATAAGATGATTATCCCGAGTTTCATAACTGGTTTTCAATCTTTTTCTTTTTCATGTATATAACCTGAACAATAAGCCATGCTGAACCAAAAATGCAATCAATAGCAAGGAACAATCCCCCTATGACCCAGTTTGATTTGTCCAAGAAAAGCTGAAGGGTAGGATTATAAGATGATGGTGTCAACAGAAGCGGGGGTCCCTTATAGTAAGTCATAATAAGTGCCCCTGTAATCAACACTATGGTTCCCAATGATTTTGCTAGGCTACTGGCGCTTCTCAAATCTAATTTTTCCATCCTGAAACCACCAAGTTGAATCAGTTGAGAACCATCAGCATATCATTCAAATCAAATCAGTCTGCTAGTGCTCCAAATTTTTTCTCCCATATGATTAGCACATTTATTAATTAAAACATCATTTTAATCAAAACTTTTGTGGAGATATAGAAATCTAACTAGAGAAAGGAAACAGGAAAGGGAGACCAAGCCTCGTGGGCCCATAACAATTTTCAACAGCAGGGAAGTCCAAATAAGAAAACCAAGAAGGCCATGGATCTGGCAATGTCAAAAAGTCATGAAATTCGTATCAACTCTGGCTACTCCAAATAATGTCCTACGTCGATGTTAAGGAAAGGTATACAATGCCATGATTTGGCACACAAAAGTAGCCACCTCCACTAATTCAGGGCAAAAACACATTAAACAAAGAGAAGTCAACTAAGGTTAATTTACTCTCCAGAATAACTGAATGGAATGAGAGCCATCTTTCATACATATATTTCACATTTACTAGCTGATCATAGATCCAATACCAGCATCAAAAGCATATACAGATCCATTATAGGTGATAAATAATTAATGATTAGTATTTAGTAGAGGCAGATCAAACATGAATTGTCAAAAGTATTTCCTTCCCAAATGTCCATATATCCTAACAAGAGGAGGCCATAAAACTTCAAAAAAGCAGACCTTTAATCCCTCCAAACCCACCAATGTGGCAGCATCCTATATTATATGGAAAGCAAGTCTGTTTCTAGTCTTAAGGGATGGAAGAGACCAAACATTCAAGCTCTTTAGCTTTCAGTATTCGGAGGACTATAACTCCTCCTCGTAGTTTATCCACTACTGTACAGTCTGCACTCGTCCATCTTATTAAACTAGAAGGTGTCATGTGCTACATGCATAGTTAATGTGGCAAGATACATAGGGAAAAGTCGAGGCATGGTAATTGAAAATACTTTTAAGGATTTGGCTTTCTGGAATTGTATAGCTAAATCATAAAGAAAAATCCTAGGTCAGAGAACATGAATATGAGCTGAAGTCTCTTTTTCATTATTAGATATGTGTGTGAGCTAGGAGACCACAATAGCTTTGTCAGCGCTTCCATAAAAAAATCAAACTAATGATAATAAAAACCAAATTCAACTCCTTGATAATATCTTAATGGACCAAGCACAACTTACAAACAAAATGCAATCTGTTGACCTTTCCACAGCTCACTTGCATACATCTCAAAATTTCATTATTAGATGCACACCTTTTCCACATCAGTGGATTGACACCTCAAGGACTGAATACTAGAGGAGCAAAAGACCCCATTTGTCTATTTTATAATAGATTGGCATTCCATTCTGAATTTCTTATACACAGATTAAATTGAAGCATTAAAGTCTGATTGCAAAACAACCTTATCAATTTTCAAGGTAGGTTTCATATATAACTTCCATGACTATAATTTGGATTCCCAATACTAAACCATGCAAACACTTGTATTCCCAAAGAAATTATTGAATTTCAGCAAGCATTTTCTTACACAACTGAAGCACTGAACCACACACTAACAAAGATAGATGATGAGAAAGAACAATTAAAGTACCATAACTGACTCCAATCAACACACGAAAAAGAAAGATAATTGGAAATAAACTTTGCTAGTACAGGATGATCACATATTAAGTAGCCAATTTAACCAATAGTAACAACAAGAGAGAAGCATAACCTGAAAATAACGGCGAATATGAAGGTAAAACCTGGGATAAGATTAAGCATAGCGGTGGCAAGTGCAGGTGAGCTATAGTAAATCCCCGCATACCCACAAACTTGTGCTAACATGCTGCATAGAAATAGCACTAGCAAACATCAATCAAGCTCACCAAGTAACTACTACAGTTTCAACTTTCAATTTCATCAAAGAAAAACAAACCCAGAAAAGAGAAGTGGAAACAGATAGGATTAGCATACCCGAGAAGTCCAAGCAAGAATAACCCGCAGAGGATTGGTAAAGTGAGTGGAGGGCGTTGTGATCTGCAAAAGAGAAAATATGCAAACATGAAAAGCTTTGATTTTGATTGTTGAAGATTAAAGAGAGTGAAGGTGTTACCTGTGGAAGAGAAAAGAAGAAGGGAGAAGAATAAGAGAAGCGAGTGCGTTGGAGTAAAAGACAAAGACAAAGTTACTCATTCCATGAGCCATGGCTGATTTCCCCATTATCATCAGCCCAACTTGAGCAAACTCTGCCATCACCATCCCCACTATTGCTCCTACATTCACCTTCCCCATCTCTTTCTCTCTCAAACTCAAATCACCCACTTGGATTTCACCTGTAAAAGAAGAATCTTTTATAGCATACCTTCACTTTTGGAGTCAAACACGTATCAATAGGCTGCTGAGAAACAAATCAGAGTTAAAAATATTTTCATTATCACCCAATTGTTCACAAGAAGATTGCGTGTAGCTAATCAACACTACAATAAGTTCGCCAATCGTCCTCAATAAAATAAAATAAAATAAACTAAAAATATAGATATAAAAAGAAAACAAATACAATATCATCGCCAATTTAATCCTTTTTAAAACTTACGGGGTTTTATCGGTCAGCAGAAGTGGCTGGGGTGTACCGATGGGTCAACAAAATGGATGACGTGAGGTGATGCGTCAGCAGCTAGCAATGATATGGAGTGATAACTCAGCAGTCGTCGATGACGTGGACAAATGATTTAGCAACATCGGATGATGTGGAGTGATGACTCAACATTGGTGGATGATGCAATGTGGTGAGTCAGCAGACGTCGATGATGTGGAATGATGCCTCAACCGTCAGTTGACATAGTGATATGGATTGATGACTCGAAAATTTCATGACGTTAAACAATGACTCATTTGATGGCGATTACGTGGTATGTTGACTACGCACAAGGGTGACATCGAGTGATGACATAATATAACGGATTGATGACATGCCTCAATGATTCAGCTCATGTGACTGACGTGGAATAATGACTCAACAACGTCAATTGACGCAGGGATGACATGGGTGCTAGCTCAACATAAGAGCTATCTTGTCAAACTAGCATTACTCTGTGAATTGCGGCAGAGAACCCGCCCGCTATTGTTAATTTTAAGAATGCAAAATCTATCTTGTTGTAGTTAAGAAACTGATTTTATGCACAATTATGATCTGACAGCATTAAAAGTCGTAGATTTGAAATTATGATCCCCACACCACACGCCTGAACTAATCGGAGAAGCACCATTGATAACATGAGGTTGCTGTAACTTGTAATAATGTATCTTAACATTCATTTACATTAATGGATGTATTAATTCATGAAATCACTCTACACAAAAGTGACAACAACACCTGCTGCTGTTTAACCCAATAGAGGGACTTTTTCACTGGACTTTTTTAACTCGCATTGCTCAACTTCCCTTTGTTCTTTCACCTTTCCCCACATCACACCATAAAATCCAATTACTATTGTGACTGCTCCAATCAAACTGCAAAAAAAAAAAAAAAACTCATAATTCAGTTCCAGGATTGTTTTGGTCAAAAACCTTCCTTGTCAGGGAGAGGTCATGCACAAACAAATTGCTTTAAAATTTTTGAAAGCATATTGATCAGTTATACCTTCCAAGACAAAGAGCATCTCCTAGAAAGATGAAACCCATGACAACAGAGAAGACAATGGCCAAGGGCTTGAACATTGAAATATACACAGGTCCTGTTCTTGACAAGCACCATGTGCACAACCACACTCGCATCCCAGTTCCTATAATTGCCTGCATGTTAAAACATGGATTCACTTATTTCAAATATGGTGTGACCACGGCTTGAATCCACAATCTAAGATCTCTTGTACAACGAGTCTACGACAAGACAAGTCTTTTCTAGCCGAGTTAATACACACAACACAATTGAGGAAAATTCAGTATATATGCTTACTGAGTATAAAACAGCAGCCAACTCCATATCAAATCTTAGCTTCCAAGCACTTGAATCTTTAACTACAATTAAAGAAAATAGTGTAGCCAGAATTGTATCAAAGAAGAACAGGAAAAACATTCCGATTAGCACCGTGGGGAACTTCTTCAGCATTAGTGCCTACAAATTTGCAAAAAAACATATATATAACCAGTCATAATTGTGTGCCTTTTCAATTGCTCTTTTGAGCTTTCTTGTGTAGGGGGGAAAATGACCCAACCAACCTGGAAAATATACCATGCTGAAATGAAAAATGATTCAGCTGCAAGGAAAAATCCTCCTAGGATCCAATTTGATTGCTGTGAAAGAAAAGGATAATTACGCGACGAGGCAGTGCCTGAAAGTGCTGTTAGAATGATAGGGCCTTTATAGAATGTGACAACAAATGCTCCTGCTATCGACACTATAGTGCCCAAGGACTTAGCTTGGCTGATTTTGCTACTCCAGCTGAGTTTTTCCATCCTAAATTAACCACTCATGGTACAAAAAAGAAAAAGAAAAGAACAATTTAGCATGATTTAAGTGGAAAATTATCTTCTTATGAAAAGAGGAAAAAAAAAAAAAAAAAACCTGAAAATGATAGCAAGTATGAAGGTAAAAGCTGGAATTAGGTTGAGCATGGCTGTGCCAAGTGTAGGAGAGCTGTACTGTATACCAACATTTGAGAAAATCTGGGCTGAAATTCTGCATCAAAGAAAAAAATATATATAATAACAGAAAATGATGAGACTTTTATGCTTCCTATATAGTTCTAACTTGTAAGAAAAACACTTGACTTTCCATTCTATCACTAACCCAAACACCGAAAGCAAGAAGAATCTGGAGAGAACAGAGAAGGTGATTGGAGGAAGGTTGGATCTGCCAAACATCAGAAAACAAGTCATTTACATTCAGATTCAGCCAAGAAGTTACAGTAAGAAAAAGAAAGAAAAAAACCTGTAAATGAAGAGGGAAGAAATGAGGAAAATGAAGGTGGAGAGTGCATCAGAATAGACAATAATAACATATTTGTTGATTCCTTTAGACATTGCTGCTTTCATGACTTCCATATTAGAAACTTGAGCTAAAATTACTATCACCATTCCCATAAATGGAAACAAATCCTTCCCAGTACTGCATACCACCATTTTTGTTTCAGTATTTCAGCTCTTGTTTCTCTCACTCTCTTCTCCTCCACCAGTTACCAACCCCCTCAGCTTACTTTAATTATACTCTATTAATAAAAAATAAATAAATAAAATAAAATAAACAATCGTGTAAAACGTCACTTTTTATTGCTTGGCTGACCCACTTTGCCGGCCTGTTTTTTCAATTTACTATTAAAAAAACCCCCTCTAGTTTGTATTTTTGGTAAAAAATCACCCTCTAGTTTTATTATTGGCACAAAACCACCCTACCTTTTGATTTATTAGCCAAAATACACCCCACAGTTAGTTTTCCGTTAATATTTTCTATTTTTTCTGTTAAACCATGAAGGGTATAATAGTAAATGGGGAGTAAGTAAATTTAAAGTGTTATTAAATGAAATAAAAAATTCATTTAATAATTTTAATTAAAAAATTCAAAAAGTGACAAAAACAATAAAATATCTCTCTCTCTTTCACGCCTCTCTCTCTCCCCTGATTCTCTTCTCTCTCTCTCTCTCTCTCTCATACACTACACACCACACCACACCGGCACACCAGACACCATTTCTCTAATCAACACAAGATTTTCCTTGTCCAATAAATATTAGCCATCAATATAAATTTTTAAAAATAAAAATAAAACTTTTTTTTTCTTTTTTGACAGATCTGTCATCTGTGCATCTTCTTCTTCATCAATTTTTTTCCCATCTTTTTTTTTTCTTTCCCAATCATCATCATCAATTTAAAGAACAAATTCCATTATTCTGGAAATTCTCAAACAAAAACTCAAATTTTCAAAACCATTGTTCATCATCGCCCATATTTAAAAAAAAAAAAAAAAAAAAAAAAAAAAAAACCTCAATCTGGTTTTTTGGAAAAATTGGATTGGATTACAATTTTTTTCTTCATCACCATCCTCATGGAAACCAAAGAACATAAGAGATAAATAAATAAAAATAAAAAAAATAAAAAAAACAAAAAAAAACGATTTGGTCGAGATCCTTGGATCTCACCAGATCCATCTCTAGATGGTTCTCCATGAGAGGAACCCGAACCACGGCGGCCTAGTTTGCTGCGACTGGGGGAACTCGGTGAAAAGTCTGGTGTGGTGTGTGAGAGAGATTGTGTCTGGTGTGGTGTGTAGATGAAGGATGAAGATTGAGTGAGAGAGGAGAGGTGAACGGAGGAGAGAGAGAGAGAGAGAGAGAAATGAAAGGACTTTGTTATTTGTTTTTTAATTCCGGTGGAGATATATTTTTTAATTAAATTTTTTAAAACTTTTTTTTTATTTGTTTACATTTGAATACCAAGGGTAAAATGGTATATTTGGAAGAAATATTAACAGAAGTTAACGAAAGGTTGTTTTTGACTAATAAATCAAACTAGATGGTGGTTTTTGGCCAATAATGAAACTAGAGGGTGGTTTTTGGCCAAAAATACAAACTAGAGGGGGGTTTTTAATACTAACCCATTTTTGTAGTCGTATATAGAACGAATTACACCTACCTCCCCTGCGGTTTGCTAAATTACAGATGAAAACGACTTTATCATTAACTAACACTCACCTCCCCTCTCGTCAGTCAACGTCCGTCAGACTTAACCTTTGACCAAATTAAGAAGGGTAATCTTGTCTTTCAACTTCTTAAACCCACTAAAAGACAAAAAATATTTAAAAAAAATGAAATAAACTAGGATTTAAATATTTAAAAAATATTTAAATACAAACAATATTTTAAAAAATTAACAAAAAAAAATCCAAACTTTAAAACTAATTAAATTTATAAAGAATTAAATTTTAAAATAAAACTAATTCAATTTATAATTAATAATTAATAAATATAATAAATTAAATAAAAAATATAAAAATATATAAACAAAAACTAATTAAAATAATAATAATAGAACTTAAAAAAATTGATATAAACTGAAGTAATAAAAAAAATTTAACAAAATTTTAATTTTTTTTAAAAACATCAAAGAAAAAATTAAAAATAGATTTAATAATATATATATATATCAGATTAAAAAAAAAAAAAACAAATAAATAACACAAAACAAAAACCATTCATCACAACTCAAACACCCATCTTCTGATCTTCATCGATCATCATCATCATCTTCCACCATATCTCCTACAAACCTAATCCACCACAACTCAAACACCCAAACCCTAGCCACCACCACCCCCTAACCGCCGCCGCCACTGAACACCATAGTCACCCACCCTCTCCCACTATCACAAATCCCTTTCTCCCCATCGTATCGCGCGGCCACTGTCGACAACCTCCAACGTGGCCGCCATAGGAGATTGGCGATCGATTTGTCTTATCAGCTCTACCACCATCTGTCTCTCTCATCTCATTCTCTCGATTTCTCTCTCTGTCTCATCTCAGTCTCTCTCACCGCCGTGCTCCATCAATCTCTCTCTCCCGCCGCCGCGCTCCGGTGATCTCTCTCTCCTTGTTGCGACGACTGCTATTGCTGGATTTGATGTGGGTTTGTTATGGATTTGATGATGATGGTGGTGGTGGAGAAGAGATGGGTTCGATTTATTTCAGTTTGTGTTTCGATTTTATTTTTATTTTTTGGTAATGGTGGTGTATTTTTGGGTTTGTTGTGGGTTTGACGACGATGATGATGGTGGTGACTGTGTTGGTGAACAAAGAACAAACGGTGGTTGTGGGTGTTCGAAAAATCTGGAGATTTCCAGGTGGAGAAGAGATGGGTTCGATTTATTTCAGTTTGTGTTTCGATTTTATTTTTATTTTTTGGTAATGGTGGTGTTCGAAATTTGGATTTTTTGGTTTGATTGGGATGGGTTTGGTTTGATTTTTTGGGATGGGTTTGGTTTGGTTTGATTTTCTAGGTTTTAACGGGTGTTTGAATGATTTTCTGGAATTTTTTGGTCCATGATGAAGATGGCTATGGGATAATGATGGATGTGGGATGATGAAGATGATAATTGTTTTTATTTATTTATTTTTATTTTATTTCTGTTTTTCAAGTTTAATTAAAAAAAGTTTTAATTTCTGTTTTTGTTTTTTAATTATTTGTAATATTAATTATTTTAATAAGTTTAGGGGTATTTCGGACTTTTACATGGTCTGATATGGTCAAAGGTTAAGTCCGACGGACGTTGATTGACGGGAGGGGAGGTGAGTATTAGTTAATGATAAAGTCGTTTTCATCTGTAATTTAACAAACCTCAGGGGAGGTTGGTGTAATTTGTTCTCGTATATATAATGTTTTTTTTTTTTTTTTTTTTTGAAGAAATAATGTTGTTGGACAAATAGTTGAAAAGGATCATCGTACCTTATGTATTTTACTTTTTTAATTTTTAACGGCCGAATGGATATTCTTTACCGCCAAACTCTCAAGCCACATTGGCTTAAATACATTGAAAATTATGATAAGAAAATTTGAAATGTTACTACAAAAAAAGTACATGCAAACTACAAAAACATTTTTAAATTATAAAATGCTGCTATTAAATTACTTTAAAAAAAAAAAAAATTCCCTTAGAAATTATGTGAAGGTAAAAATACCTAAATAGTACCATTATTCACTAACACAAAAATCAATAGAAAAAGGCCTAGAGGGACTATTTTGATCAAGCTTGAAAATAAGGACCTTTTTGATGCATACAAAATACAATAACTAATTATTTAAATAATAGAGACGATGATTAAATTATATGTTCCATAATAAGCTTAAGGCTCGTTTGGTGTCCAGGATAGGATAAGATTATTTTAATGGGATATGATTGGACTAAAATTAATACTATGATGTGTTTGGTAATGTATGAGATTGGATAAAAAAAAAAAAAATTAATCATATATTTCATACATCGTGAAATTGATTAATATAAAATAAAATTAAATTATTTTTAATTTTAAAAAATAAAAATATTTAAATTAATATGAAAGAAATAACTTTTTTAATTAATATTTAATATTTTAAAAATATTTGTTAATATTATAATATTATAATATTATATTTTAAATAAATATAAAATTTATAATTAAATAAAAAAAATAATTTTTTTTTTTTTTTAAAATATGGGACTAAATAGCCCCATCCCACCTCAATAAAATTAGGATATAGAACTAAAAGTAGTTCTATCATATCTTAATCCATGTAACAAACATGTCTTTAGTGTCTTACCTCTCTGAAGTCTAAAGATTCTAACATAAGCAAAAAGAAAAATGCTATGCAAAACAAAACCTACTTAAAATGAGAAAAATATGAGGTTGGTCCGGTGGTATGCCCTTCACACCTACTTGAAATGGTAGTAGCTTTGGAGGCCCTGCAAAATCTTCCCAAGGATCCAATTTGATTTAGGTGAAAGAAGTGGATCATGAAATGAAACAGTGCTGTTGCCTGAAAGTGTTTTCAAAAATTGGTGGGCCTCTATAGAATGCAATAACAAATATGCATTATTGAGAGTGTCAATCATTTATGTATGCATTATTCATATGATATGCTGTTCACCAACTATTTGCAGAACAAGGCATTCTCATCGTCCACAATATATCCACCCACATTAATTTAATTATTTGCCCAACTTTGCTGTTTTACTTGTTTAGTGGAATCAACTATTCTCTCTCTCTATATATATACATATTAGACTTTGGAGAGGGGGATTTGAACTTGTGATTTGAATTTACGACTTCAACCTTTGTTAAGAGATGTCAGGTGTGTTTACATGTGCGCGTCAAAGTCACATATGATTATATGAACAATAAATCATGTATTATTGTACATCTATCTTGTTGTGCAATAGAGGGACCTTTTCGCTGGATGATTTGAGAATTGAGACATCACAGCTGTTATAAGTATGAAACCCACATTCTCCACGTACATTGGTGTGATATTGTCTACTTTGGGTCTAAGCCCGCACGGATTTACTCTTAGGTCACTACTTAAAAGGCCTCACACCAATGGAGGTTGTTTCCATACTTATATACCCAAGATCATCCCCATGTCTAGCCAATGTGGGACTTTGGTTGCACACCCAACAATCCTCCCCTCGAACAAAGGACCATCATTATCTTCATGGTCTGGGCCTCCCCTCAAGCGATCATCCATCCGTCAATGCTAGGAGAAGCACTCAATCGAGGTCATTCCTTTCCACCGCGCCGGAGCACACGTCTTACGTGAAGCACTGGAGCATTTCCTACCTCGAGAGCTAACATCACGGACCCATCGCGAGCTACCTGGGGCCCACCACCTCCTGGTTTGGTTCGGCTACGGTTGGCTAAGTCTGGGGGTCGGCTTTGATACCACTTGTTATAAGTATGGAACCCACATTCTCCACATTAGTGTGATATTGTCCGCTTTGGGCCTAAGCCTGCACGGATTTACTCTTAGGTCACTACCCAAAAGGCCTCACACCAATGGAGGTTGTTTCCATACTTATATACCCAATATCATCCCCATGTCTAGCCAATGTGGGACTTTGGTTGCACATCCAACAATCAATTGTTAGGTTTTGACTTGTATTCCTAAGCAAACAAATGTGAATCAAATAAGACTCAATTGATGTGATGTTTCCTGAAGACATGGGATACGTTTGGAAGTTGAATGGTGGTGTTTGAGGAGAAGAAAGGAGATAACCGCTCTCCCTACCGCTGCGGCCTTGACAGCGGTTGTGGGAGCGGTCGGGCACTATTTCGAAGTCCAATGAAGAACGCTGCAAGTGGCGCTGCGAAAGCCACAGCGGTCGTGGCTGGACAGTGGCGACAAAAGCGGTCAGGAGCTGACGTGTTTCGACGTGTTGGGAGCGGGGTGCACACCGTGACCAATATGGTAGAGACGATGTATTGTTGAGATCGGGAATGTTGCGCAGAATAGGAAAATGTATTCTTCTGGAAGTTCTTATGCTTATAGGAAAATGATTTACTCCGTACAAGAAGACTTGTCATAAAAGGAAATAGTATTTATGTGAAACATGTAAGTCTTGTACGTTTAGGAGTAGGATTTCCTTTTATATTAAACTCCATGTAACTAGTATAAATAGTCCTAATATTTATGTTATTATTTTTAAGGCTGTGGAGTAAAAAGAACACCATGTAACATCAGAGAGTGTGAGTGAGATCCGGGGAGACCCAATTGGAATATCCGAGGAGGGATCTAAGGGAATATCGGTGGATCAAGTATGAGATCCGTGGGTGATATTTAGGGGAGACCTAGGGGATATTGTGGGGTTCTTGGTGAGGATCTTGTGAGTGGGGTTTGGGGTTAGGTGTGAGAGAGAATCCTGAAGTATATGGTTGTAACAATTTATCATATAGTGGAACTTTCTCTGTCGTCCTGACAGCCCGTGGTTTTTTACCTGTTTTAGGTTTTTCACGTATATTTTGTGTTGTGATTGTTTTATTCTCTCTCATATGTATTTTCTGCTTATTGACATTATTATTTGCTATGAGTTATGGGTATATATTAGGCATGGCGTTTCCGCGTTCATCGGTATTAGGAGGATTATCCCCAACAACAGCTGTTTTGTCTTTTCTTCTTTCTTCAAAGAGATACTTGAAAAATATCAAGAGAATTATTGTGGTGGTCAGAGGCGAAACCAGAAAAAAAAAATTATGTGTGAGTTGTGGATAATTTCATAAAGATAACAATTTATTCTATATAAAAAAAAAATCATTTTTATTGCAAATCTTAACAATACGAGAGAATTTTCATTAATTAAAATAAAAAAAATACACATAGTCAGGGGACATAATGAATATTGCCCTCAAATACATATTATATTACTTACCCTAAAATTTCCCATTTGATTTTTGAGTTATTAAAGGGTTAAAATTTCCAATTTGATTTTTCACTTGGTTAAGGAAATCCAATGGGCTTGAATGGGTTTGATTCATAAATTTTAAGTTATTGGATTGTTATTAAGATAAGGAAAAATATGGTAAGTTAAGTTAGAATTGGAATTGGGCTAGGGTGTATTTAGAAATGAATGGGATATATATAGAATTATTGAAAAAACTTAACTAGGGTGGGCTGTAGCCCACCCTAGCTAGGCCCAATTCCGCTCCTATTGGTGGTGGTGTTTGTTCTTTAGGATTCATTTGGCACCCCGTATTATATTGTATTGTATTGGGCTGTATTATCATTAATACAAAATTGTGTTCGGTGATGTATTGTATTATATCGTATTAGGTTATTCCTATATGACTTTATTGTATTTTATTATATTATAAAAATATAATATTTAAAAAAAAATACTAAATAATTAATTTTAAATATCCTTATTAATTCATGAAAATCACTATACAGTCTATACAAAGTGACAACACCTGCTGCTGATTAACCCAATAGAGGGACTTTTTCACTGG
Organism: Acer yangbiense; assembly: GCA_008009225.1. Classification (NCBI taxonomy): domain Eukaryota; kingdom Viridiplantae; phylum Streptophyta; class Magnoliopsida; order Sapindales; family Sapindaceae; genus Acer; species Acer yangbiense. The sequence continues at coordinate 6,081,881 of CM017768.1, read as the reverse complement.
ACTTTTTCAACTCACGTTGCTCAACTTCCCTTTGTTCTTTCACCTTTCCCCACATCACACCATAAAATCCACTTACTATTATAATTGCTCCAATCAAACTGCGAAAAAAAAAAAAAAAAACCCTCTAAATTCAGTTCCAGGATTGTTTTTACTAGTATAATTCACATTCTTGTCAGGGAGGTCATTCACAAACAAATTACTTAAAAAAATTTTGAAAATTTTGAAAGCAAATTGATCACATATACCTTCCAAGACAAAGAGCATCTCCAAGAAAGATGAAACCCATGACAACAGAGAAGACAATGGCCAAGGGCTTGAACATTGAAATATACACAGGTCCTGTTCTTGACAAGCACCATGTGCACAACCACGCTCGCATCCCAGTTCCTATAATTGCCTGCGTGTTAAAACATGGATTCACTTATTTCAAATATGGTGTGACCACAGGCACGGCTTGAATCCATAATCTAAGATCTCTTGTACAATGACAAGACTAGTCTTTTCCAGGCGAGTTAATACACAACACAATTGAGGAAAATTCAGTATATATGCTTACTGGGTATAAAACAACAGCCAACTCCATATCAAGTCTCAGCTTCCAATCACTTGAATCTCTAACTACAATTAATGAAAATAGTGTAGCCAGAATTGTATCAAAGAAGAACAGGAAAAACATTACGATTAGCACCGCGGGGAACTTCTTCAGGATTAGTGCCTACAAATTTGCAAAACATATATAGACAGTCATAATTGTGTGCTTTTTCAATTACTCTTTCAAGCTTGGTGTAAGGGAAAATGACCAAACCAACCTGTAAAATATAATATGCTGAAATGAAAAAAGATTCAGCTGCAAGGAAAAATCCTCCTAGGATCCAATTTGATTGTTGTGAAAGAAGAGGATAATTACGCGACGAGGCAGTGCCTGAAAGTGCTGTTAGAATGATAGGGCCTTTATAGAATGTGACAACAAATGCTCCTGCTATCGACACTATTGTGCCCAAGGACTTAGCTTGGCTGATTTTGCTACTCCAGCTGAGTTTTTCCATCCTAAATTAACCACTCATGGTACAAAAAAGAAAAAGAAAAGAACAACTTAGCATGATTTAAGTGGAAAATTATCTTCTTATAGAAAGAGAAAAAAAAAAAAAAAAAACCTGAAAATGATAGCAAGTATGAAGGTAAAAGCTGGAATTAGGTTGAGCATGGCTGTGCCAAGTGTAGGAGAGCTGTACTGTATACCAACATTTGAGAAAATCTGGGCTGAAATTCTGCATCAAAGAAAAATATATATATAATAACAAAAAATGATGAGACTTTTATGCTTCATATATAGTTCTAACTTGTAAGAAAAACACTTGACTTTCTATTCTATCACTAACCCAAACACTGAAAGCAAGAAGAATCTGGAGAGAACAGAGAAGGTGATTGGAGGAAGGTTGGATCTGCCAAACATCAGAAAACAAGTCATTTACATTCAGATTCAACCAAGAAGTTACAGTAAGAAAAAGAAAGAAAAAAACCTGTAAATGAAGAGGGAAGAAATGAGGAAAATGAAGGTGGAGAGTGCATCAGAATAGACAATAATAACATATTTGTTGATTCCTTTAGACATTGCTGCTTTCATGACTTCCATATTAGAAACTTGAGCTAAAATTACTATCACCATTCCCATAAATGGAAACAAATCCTTCCCAGTACTGCATACCACCATTTTTGTTTCAGACTTTCAGCTCTTGTTTCTCTCACTATAAACAAACCATACCAACCAAGCCAACCCCCTCAGCTTACTTTAATTATGGAATATAAGAATGTCGAGTGATTATTGATCAACAGATTCAACACTCATATTAATCGTCACTTTTTATGCTTGGCCCACCGCCCACTTCATCGGCCTGTTTTTTCAATTTTTGTTGGCGTATACTCTTATGTATAATGGGAATATCTCCGAGAGTCCGAGTATCTCCGGTCTCCCACAAACTCTATCTCCAGGGATACTATAAATAAAAAAACCACTTTAGTTTGGGTTTTTGATCAAAAACCATCCTCTAATTTCGTTTTTGGCCAAAAACTACTCTTTAGTTTTTTAATGGATAAAAACATCCCTGTTTTTTTAATTTATGGCCAAAAACCACCTTTATTTATTTATTTATTTATTAGTTAAAAACCACCATAGCATTAACATTTCTAACCAAATATACCATTTTACCCTTATATTCAAATTTAAACAAAAAAATAAATCAAAACATATAATTTTCAATTAAAAAATATTAATTAACAAAAATATATAAAAATATTATTTTTCTCTCCTTCCATTCTCTCTCTCTCTCTCTCTCTCTCTCTCTCTCTCTCATACATATGGGATGGTGGCTGGGTGTTTTGTTGTGGTCCGGGTGGTCGTTGGGGTGGCAGGGCTGTTGATTGGAATTTCGGAGGAGAGATAGGCGTAAGGATTTGGTGATGTGGTTGTTGATGGCTTTAGATTGGGTAATGACAGATCTGGCAAAGCACCACAAAAACCCATCCACCATCAATTTTTGTTTGGAGAGAAACAGTGTTGAGGGAGAGAGAGAGAGAGAGAGAGAGAGAGAGAGAGAGAGAATGGAGACAGAGAGGAAATTATTTTTTATTTTTTAATTAATATATTGTGGATAAAAAAATATATTTGATTTTTATTTATTTAATATTAGTTTCTTATCAAATAATTGTTTTATTTAAATTAATATTATTTAATATTGTTTGAATATAAGGGTAAAATGGTATTTTTGGTAAGAAATGTTAATGGTATAGTGGTCTTTGACTAATATATATATACAATTTTTCTATTATCAATTCGAACTGACAAAAGATATATCAGTTCCTTGTATGTGGGTAATTTGATTTAAATACTTTGACTTGACTGCATGCACTTGCCAAAGCATCTTTTAAATCCAATGGTCCACATATAAGGAACTGATATATTTTATATCAGTTCAAACTGATAATAGAAAGACTATATATATATAATACAGTCTTTCTATTATCAGTTCGAACTGACAAAAGTTATATCAGTTCCTTGTATGTGAGCCACTGAATTTAAATACTTTGACTAACAAGTGCATACAGCCAAGTCAAAGTATTTAAATCCAGTGGCCCACATGCAAGGAACCGATATAACTTTTGTCAGTTCGAACTGATAATAGAATTTATGTATAAAATAAGGGTAAAGGCATATGTTAACAATCAATTTATTTCCATAAATAGGAATAAACACATATATCAATAACTGTATTTATTATCTTATTACAATAAACACATATACTATTTTCCATTTATAGTAATAAAGTGGTTGTTAACCTGTGCCCTAAGAGCACATGTTAACATTACCCTTTCTAGAATTAGAAACTCAACTCCATATTCACTAACTTTTTTTTTTGTCACATCATCTCTATATATATTCAACTTAGATAATACTATTGGAGAGAGTTTTTCTAACTTTTTTAATATTTATCCTATGTGGCACTCCATTTTCTCCAAATGCATAACAGTATTGGAGATGCTCTAAGGTTATAATAATTATATTATATGGGTATTAAATAGAATGTTTGTTCATCAATCGGAAAAGAAAACGTTGAAATGATTTGGAAAGATCTCATATTGATATTACTTATCAGTTAATCGTCACTTTTTATGCTTGGCCCACTTCGTCGGCCAGTTTTTTCAATTTTGAATTGTTGTCGTATACTCGTATGTATAATGGGAATATCTTATCTTTTCTTTTTCAAACAAGAATTTTTTTTCTTTCGAAGAAATAATATGTTGTTGGACAAGCCAATGGTCCCTTGCCAATGTGGTGTGTAGGGGCGTACCCAGAATTTTTTGTTAGGGTGGGCTAAAACAAAACTATATATATAAACTTCGACAAAACTATAAAATTTCATTAATTGAAAAACAAAAATTCACCTAGATAAAGGGATATAACGAGTCTTATAGTTAAAAGTACATAAACTTAAAATAAAAAATAAATAAAAAGTAAATAAATAAATAAAAACGCAAATACAAATAAGCACTATTTCAACTTTGTCTTACGAGATTTTACATCATCAAACTCATCTATTATGGAATCTAAGTCAATGATATCAGCAATCTCTCTCTCAATATATATGACCATACAATCAGTAAGAAAATCGCCATCCATCTTATTGCGAAGTGGTGTTTTGACAAGCTTCATCGCTGAAAATGCTCGTTCTGTTGTAGCTGTGGATACAGGAAGAGTTAAGACTAAACGAATCAATTTATCAATCAAAGTGTAGTGCTCTGACCTTTTTGTCTCAGCTAAACATTGACATAATTCCGAAAGAGAAGCTAAATTCTGAAATTCTGGACAACCAAGAACATCTAACTTATAATGGCTCAATTGTCTTCTCAAATCTTCAATGTCATTCTTATTGAAATCTTCAGAATAGAACTTATTGGCTAGAGTGCAAATATCATCAACATCAAATGATTTAAACACGTCAACAGGGCTCAAAGCCATGCTAAGAGTAAGAAGTTCTATTGTTTGCTCCGGAAATCTATTATTCAACTCAATCAATTGATAATCTATAACGGCAACAAAAATACTAAAGTGATAGTAATGCTCAACTGTGATATTATCTTTCTGCTGACAAAAACGTTTTGTTCCTTCCATATGACGTGCATTCATATTAGGTATATCAATTTCATACCTTTCACAAAATGACACTACACTTTCAAGAAAAGTATCCCATTCTCTCTCCCTTAACTTTTGAAGAAGCATTTTTGTAGTTGACACTAAATTCATAGCATTTAAGATATCTTGAGATTTCAATTGTAAAGCTTGACAAAGCATATCAGATATTCCCAAAACTTTGTGCAATAACAACAAGATAAACACAAATTCAAAGGATCTCAAATCTTTATACGCACATTTAGCTTCTCCACGTATATTACTGTTCAGTCATTTGTCAATCAAATTTTCAAGCAGGGTAGAAGTTGAACCAAACATATTAATCAATCTACCAATAGAAGTAAAATGAGAACTCCATCGGGTAGCTCCAGGTCGTTGCAAAGTACGAATTTGATTAGCCCATGTACCAGTCTCAAGTTCCCCTAAAGCGGTCAACTCCTGAATTTCACCTTCTCGAATAGATTTCAACTCCGAGTGGCGCTTAGAAGAAGCACTCACAAAGTTGACAATAGAATTCAATTTTGAAAAAAATAGCCAAACATCATGCACTTCCTTAGCTACCGCAACTAAAACAAGTTGTAGTCTATGTGCAAAACAATGTATGTAATAGGCATATGGACAATCTTGGAGAAATAATACTTGTAAACCATTCCATTCACCCCTCATGTTGCTTGCACCATCGTATCCTTGACCTCGCAATTTTTCAATCGATAGATCATATCGAGCAAGGACATTGCATATCTCTTTTTTAAGAGGTAAGGCATTTGTATTATTAACACTTACAACTTGAACAAAACGTTCTCTAACAAATCCTTTATAATCAACATACCTCAAAATAATTGTCATTTGTTCTTTGTTGGATTCATCAACCGATTCATCAACAAGAATGCAAAATTTGGCATCCCTGACTTCCTCACGGATTTTAGCTCGCACTCTATTAGCAAGAATATTCAACAACTCCTTTTGAATTCTGGGTGATGTATACTTGGCATTTTGCGGGGAATTTTCTAGAACAATCCCAGTAATTTCTTGATTTACCTTTGCTTGCAACTTTATCATCTCAATGAAGTTCCCGCGATTGGTAGAATTGGTAGATTCATCATGTCCCCGAAAAGCACATCCTTGCATTGCTAACCACTTCACCGTCTCTAGAGAGGTCTTGAGTCGTAATCGATTTTGCAAAGTTTCTTGTACAGAGAGTGTATTCATGACTTTGTTGATATGTCGAGACGAATCTTTTAAGTTATTCCATCTTTGCATGGCAAAACTATGTTGTGAATTATGTTCCCCTTCATGGTGCACAAATTGACATTTTTTCCTACAATTGATTCTTTTCCAACTTTGAAAACCATCAATCGTAAATGTGCGATGCTTTGACGGAAGACTATCAAAAAGATAGCATGGAAAACAAAATGCACTATTTTTCACTATTGAATATTCAAGCCACGAAAATCGTTGGAACCAAGAATGTTGAAATCGCCGAGTTTGTTTACCATCCGGAATGGGTGGATATTTATCCAATATAGGTTGACATATATGGACCCATTTTGATATAAGCTTTTCGAATATCATCACGTTTGTCAGCGGGATAAACTTCTATTGGGAGGCGTAATATATGATCACGTTCATAATAAGGAGCATTAATATCTAATGGAGTGTCAACATTCTCAATTTCAATTCTTTGAGATGAAGAAGACAAACTTGAACCTCCATCCCCAACATTACATGGAGAACTTGATCCACTCTCACCCGATAAATGATTATCTTTTTTTTTTTCCAAAGTATGAAAGCATAGTTTTTCTTGGCTTTGATGTATGGTTATTTGACATTGTAACCTAAAATTATCAAAAAAATTGGTTAAAGTGATATTTTATAAATTATAATATAACCCTAGAAATAATAAATTGCAGTCAGAAAATAAATTCAGAAAAAAAAATAACAAAACAATAACTTAAAATTATGAATAACAAACTAAAAATAAATAGAAACTAAGAAAAATACCTGAATCGAAGAACCAAATATGAATATTTTTATAATTGAAAATTTCGAGAGACAGGAATAATTATTAATTGGGAAGAGAAAAAATTGGGATTTGGGACTTGAGAGAGGAAATTAGGATTCGTTATAGACTTATAGGAAATTAGAATGAAAGAGTTGCGTGCAATAGAGATAGAAAATAATTGGCTGGTTAGTAATGATTTATAAACAAATAATAATAACTTATTATAATTGTCAGTTTGACTAGACAAGGAAAAGGAATTATATATTGAAGTGGGATTGCTGCATCACTTGCGTGTGGGAGTGGGAGTCTAAAGAGATGCTTTAATTAAAATAATCAAATAATAAATTTTTTTTTTTTTTTAAAGGTTGACCCGGCTTTAGCCCGGGTCAGCCCCCCTTGACCGTCCGCCCTTGGTGGTGTGACCCTTCATAGAGAGCCTATGGCATGCATGGATTTGTGCAAATTTTCCAAGTCCCACCAATGTCCAATTGTGTGGGTGTTGTACTAACACACTACCACCTATGTGTGGTCTCTCTCTCCCTGTAAGTGGGAGCTGCGATCCGGGCTGTGTTTGTAGAGTCCAATCTTGCCGGTCCCGGCAGTTGTTGTATAACCATAAAAAAAAAAAAAAAAATGTTGTTGGACAAATATGAAATAGGCAATTTGGTCCTTGTTGTTTCATTTACTATCAAAATAGTTGCTCTTATTTTAATTTGTGTCAGACTAGTCCTATTAAATTGTTATCGTTAGCAATTCTGTTAATTTTTGTTGAAAAGGATCATTGTACCTTTATGTATTATACTTTTTTACTTTTGATATACCACATGCAGGTCATAACGACTCGAACCTGATCATTATCAGACTGAATGAATGCTTTGTACCATCAAACTGTCAAGCCATATTGGTTTAATTGTCAATGTTAAACATTGACAATTATGATAAGAAAATTTGAAATACTACTAAAAAAGTATGTGCAAACTAAACAAATATTTTAAAATTATAAAAATGCTGCTATTAAATTATTAAAAAAAAATCCCCTAGAAATTATTTGAAGGTAAAAATACCTAAATAGTACCATTATTCACTAACACAAAATTCAATGGAAAAAGGCCTAGAGGGATTATTTTGATCGAACTTGAAAATAATAAGCCTTTTGATAGTAAAATACTCGAATGAAACAATAAGGACCTTTTTGATGAATACAAAACTACAATAACTAATTATTTAAATAATAGGGACGATGATTAAATTATCTATTCCATAATAAGCCTTAAGGCTTGTTTAGTATCAGGGATAAGATATGATTATTTTAATGGAATTGAATTGGGTGAGATAGGATTGTACTAAATTTAGTATTGTGATGTGTTTGATGCTATATGAGATTGGATTAAAATAGTCATATCTCTTGTTTGGTATAGTATGAGAAAAAAATTATCATATATTTAATCAGTGTAAAATTGATTAATATAAAATAAAATAAAATTATTTAAAAATAATAATTTAAAAAAAATAAAAATATTTAAAATTAATATTAAAGAAATAACATTTTTTTTAATTTTAAAATATTATAATATGATATTTTAAATAAATATATAATTTATAATTGAATAAAAAAAATAAAAGAAGAAGAATTTTTAAAACAATATGGGACTAAATAGCCCCACCTCACCTCGATAAAATGGTTGCATATAATTGGACTAGTTAAAATAATTATTTATATTAAATTCTGAAGAAAAAAATATATTTAAAAACAATTTTAGCAAATAAAAATAAAAATTATTTTGTTTTAAAATATTTTAAAATGTTTAAAATAAAATATTTTATTAATTATTAAAATATAAATATATTTTAATCACATAAAAAAATAAAATAAATTGAAAGAAAAAAAAAAAAATATATATATATATATATATATATAGAGTAATTTTCCAATGAGGACTTTTACAATGCACATTTTAAGTACCTTTGATGAAATTGCAAGGAATATATTGAATCTTGATTTGATTTTTTGTATGCATCCTAAGAAAATTAAAATACACATTTGATAAAAATTTGGAAATTTTTTGGATTTGAAAACTATTTTTTCTTATATTTCCCTATTTTTAAATGTTTTATCTTCAAAAATATCGGAAAAAATTAGTTCTTGCACCCGATTTTTTTTTTAATTTTTTCTATAAATGTATTTCAATGTTTTTACCATCCATTCAAAAAATCAAATCAAGATTCAATATATTTCATGCAATTTCATCAAATGTGCTTAAAGTATGCATTGTAAAAAGTCTTCATTGAAAAATTACTATATATATATATATATATATATAGTGGGACTAATATTAGTCCCACATTGGTGGGAAAAGTTGCTTACATGTGATTAAATAATCACATCCCATGTAAGCAACAAACATAAGATATAGGACTAAAAATAGTTATATCCTATCCTATCCCATGTAACAAACATGTCCTTAGTGCTTTACCTTTCTAAGAAAATAAAAAAGGAATGCATGCTATGCAAAACAAAACCTACTTGAAATGAAAAAATATGAGATTGGTTCGGTGGTATACCCTTCACACTTACACTAAGAGGTATCTACTTATCTACTTGAAATGGTAGTTTGGGAGGCCCTGCAAAATCTTCCAAGGATCCAATTTGATTTAGGTGAAAGAAGTGGATCATGAAATGAAACAGTGCTGTTGCCTGAAAGTATTTTCAAATATTGGTGGGCCTTTATAGAATGCAATAACAAATGCCCCTGCAATAATTGCCACTACGAAGTAGCTAGCTTTGACCAAAAAGTTTTCAAATGAAGTGGTAAGTTTTTGGCTGTGACATATGATCAACAAGTTAGAAAAATAGCTTGCAAGACTCCATGAATTTTGTGTGGAGTAGTTGAACAAATGGACTACCTTAGGGTTGCAGATTGATTGTCTATTGAGAATGTCAATCATTTATGCATGCATTATGCATATGATATGCTGTTCACTAACTTATTTGCAGAACAAGGCTTTCTCATGTCACCATCATCGCACAATATCCAATCTGCAGAAAAGATTCTGAATTCCACTAAACTTTGTATTTAGAAGTTAGAACCTTTGAAGATGCATTTATTTGCCAGAAAAAGAAAAAAAAGAGATTAACCAAATTAAAATGGTTAATATCTATAGTTTACATGGATTATTTTCCATCTGATCACATATGAACAATAATTAATCATGAAATGCAAATATGTCTTCAAATGAAGATGTAATATTACACATCTATGATCCTGTCTATCTTGTTGTTCAATAGAGGGACCTTTTCGCCGGCGGATGATTTGAGACTTCCTATATCACTGTGTTCAATTGTATTTTCTTCTTTTGCCTTTCCCCACATCACAGAATAAAATCCAGCCACAATTATGATTGCTCCAATCAAACTGCATCCAAAGGGTACTTTGAATTATTAGTTAAATATTTGAGAGTCTCTGCAAATTATATACAACATTGAATTTGATCATATTCAAATTAGTGTACCACTAACTCACCTTCCAAGACTAAGAGCATCTCCTAGGAAGAGGAACCCAATGACAACAGACAACACAATGGCCAAGGGCTTGAATGTTGTAACATAAATAGGTCCTTTTTTGGACAGACACCAAGCACCCAAGCTGGATTGAAACAAGGATCCTACTATTGCCTGCATGTTTAAATAATAATAATAAGAACAAGAAGAAGAAGATTATGTATATATATATATCCCAAATATTAAGTACTAATTTAGTTCTTTAATTAAGCTTGGAAAATCTAATCATTTTAGTCATAATAATCATCTAGAGGAACATTTTTATGTAAAGATAAATAACGTATCAATGTATTATTGAATGATAACTAATATGGTATCAGAGCTATTCAGCTAACAGCTTTAACTATGGAAATTAAACAAAAGGAATGCTATATCCTTACGGTGTATATAACAGCAACCAACCCAATATCAGGTTTTAGATTCCAAGCACTTGAATCTCCAACTATAATCAAAGTAAAAATTGTAGCCAGAATGGTACCAAAGAAGGCTGTGAACAACATTAAGACAAGTACTGATGTGAAATTCCTGAGAATTAATGCCTGCAAAACATTCCAAAAAGTTGGAAGTCAATTTTCTTTTTTCTGCTAATTACTCTTCTTTAGCTCTGTAAAGGGAGAGGAGAAATGGAAGACTAACCTGCAAAATATACCAAGCTGAACTCAAAAGGGCATCACTTGCCAGGAAAAATCCTCCTAGAATCCAATTTGATTTTGGTGAAAGTGTTTTCAAAAGTAGTGGGCCTTTATAGAATGTAATAACAAATGCCCCTACAATTGCTACTATGGTTCCAATGGACTTAGCTTGGCTGCTTTTGCTTCTCCAATTTAGTTTTTCCATCCTATATATATATATATATATATATATATATCAACCCCGTATTAAGTTATTGAGCTTCACAGAATTAACAATATGCTGAATTCGATCTGTTTATATCCATCGGACCTAAAAGCTTAAGGTTATAGAAAATGACTCAACGATAGTTTTTAAACACTCTAATTAACATGATCTTCTTCAATTGGGGTGCTTTATACAAAAGAGATCGAAAAAGAACCTGAAAACGATAGCAAGTATGAAGGTAAAGGCTGGAACTAAGTTGGACATGGCAGTGGCTAACGTCGGAGAGCTGTACTCTATGCCAACATATGAAAAAATCTGCATCAAACATCTGCGCGCATGCCAGAAAATTAATGAAAAAGAAAAAATTAGATTAATGTCCGTTTAACATGAAATGAAAAACTGGACAAATATGTTGAAGTTACAAACCCAATCAATGAAAGCAAGAAGAATTTGCAGATAATGGAGAAGTTAAGTGGAGGAGGACGATCCGATCTGCAGCCAAACCATGAACATGATCAGTACTAACAATTAAAGTAACAACTTTTTATATTAATATAAACACAAAGAAGAAGAAGTAAATTAAAAATCAAACCTGTGTTTGATGAGGCAAGAAACAAGTAAAACAAAGATGGAGAGGACATTAGAGTAGACCATAATAGTAAATTTGTTCTTCCCTTCAGACATTGCTGCTTTCATTACTTGCAGGACGGTAACCTGAGAAAGAATCACTACAACCATTCCCATAAATGGCAATAAATTCGTCAGACTCCATAGCTCCATTTCTCAGGTCTCTAGCTCCCTCTCACACTCTCACTAACCACAACACTAATACCAATTAAGTTTAATTACTTAATTGGTAAATAATTATTCAAGGTGAGGTGGTAGTGTTAATTATTCAGTATGTCACATAGTCACATGCATTTAGTCGGCTTACTTTGCCTTTGCTTGTTATTTTATTTGATTGTTTGCTGTAAGTTGTACTAATCTGTAGTTTTTATAAATAAGTGTACTAAGATCTCACACTACTTTAATAGCACGTCTTTGATTTTCTTGAATTTTTAAATTTTTGGGTTATAGAGGTGAAAATGATTGGTGGATGCATGGTGTCTAAACTTGGGTTGGATTTCAAGTAGTATTTTAACCTCAAAATATCTCATTAAAAGATTCGTGTATGGATGGTGTTTCAATTTTTGAACAAAATGTTCTTGTGTTCGTTTATAATATTTGCTAGGGTAAATTACACTGCACCCCTTGAGGTTTGGCCTTCTTACATCTAGATAGAAAAGTTTTGTTATTCTACACTAACACACATGTTTGACCATAGTAAGGTCCAAAAGGCCCTTGTATAATAATAAAAAGAGTAATGCTATATTGTCCAAATTTGGTGCCCAAATCTAGTGCCAAAATGATGTGGCAACACCGTAAGCCATTCATTTAAATTGTATTAGATTTGCATGATTTAAATGAATGGACTAGAATGTTGTCACATCATTTGGGCACCAGATTTGGACACCAAATTTGGGTAATGTAGCATTACTCTAATAAAAAATAAAAGTTTTTTTACACTGACACCCAAGGGCATTTTGGACCTTACCAAAATGAAGAACCTCTCGGTTGCCTATCAATGAAGAAATCGAAACTATCAGTAATATTTTAATTAATTAAATATTTTTTCTTCAAAATAATAATAATAATAATCTTTTAAAGAGATTCTTGAAATATTCTTCTTCCTGGATATTGAGTAATGTGGACCGCTACTAAAATATGAATATTTTAGTGCAAATTGATAGAATCATACAGCAACTAATTATGTGACGAACAACAAGTCAAGAAATTAAACAATTTTTTGAAATGTCGTACATTAAAATTATATACTTGCACTTGGTACCACAAGAAAAAACAATTTTCTGGGATTGAAACATTGAAAAGGAAACGTCCCCTGCTCCTGCTCCAAATTATTAATTAGTAATTATAAATATAAAATTAAAAAAATTGACTCTTTTTATTTAAAAAAAAAAAAGGTGACTCTTTTAATGTTAATACAGTTAATAATATTTTCGATTATCAATTACAAAATAAAAATATATTTTGTGTGTATATTTTATGGTTTTATTTTGAAAGTATGGTTTTATGTTATATAAAAAAAAAAGAGTTAAAAAAATTGTAAAATGCTTGTAATTAAAAATAATTTTAAAATATATAGTTTTTAGTTAAAAAAAATTGACACACACACACACATACATATATATATATATATATATATATATATATATTGCAAAATTGTATTTTAAATACTTTTATAAAAAGCTTTATTACAAAAAAAAAAAAAAAAAAAAATTGGACAAAACCATCAAGCAAATTATTTAATGGAAGGCATTAATGACTTTGCTACTTTGATTAATTAGTATGCAAGTATTGACTTTGTTACTATGTATCAAATTTGAGATTATTTAGATGGATCTGGATCATCTCGATCCTCACTTTAATTGTATCGATACGTGTCTAATATAGCAAACAAATAGTCTTGATTATTTCCATTAATTTTTATATCTTTACAGTAACAAAAAAATTGAATTAATCAAGACCACTGATTTAGGTGAGAAAAATGTGAGGTGATGAGATGATCCAAATCCTATTCGAATATTCCGATATGGTCGCAAAAATCCCTAATTTCATTTGGGTTAATCAGTGAAATTTGGGGCAAAAGCAATAATTTCATTGGGGTTAATCAGTAAAATTTAGGGGGAAATTACTAACCGTATATTTCAATGTATAATGCAATTTTATAAATTCGTTTTGCATGGAACTACTAGAAATATTATAATTTATCTATGAATAAAATTTGGGGTCATTGAGAGACAATAGCAAAATCAACACTTTTATAAAGGTTAATAAAAGAAATTTGGAGGCATATCACCTCTTAGTAAAGCTGGTAGTGCACCTCTTTTTCACAATATTTCCTATGAAAAACTTCGTTTTAAAACTTTACATGCACTTTACAAGCATTCATAGAGGAAATAATCAACAAGTAGTGTTTTGGATTAATGAGTTTTATCAATTATTTTTCATGTCCGATATGATCAATTAATAATGCTAGTAATTTATCTCTACAATATTCTTCTTCTATATTGTTTTGCAATAAACCTACATTTTCATCAAATGATTTGTCTCTTCAATAAGGTAGTAGTGACAGTGTGTTCACATATCTTTTCTTCCTTTCTCTTTCCCCACATCACAGAATAAAAGCCAATGACGATTATTACTGCTCCAATCAAACTACAAGAAAATTTTAAAATTAAATTCCACAGTTACTATTTACTTGACTTAAAAGTAGAAAATAGTAACAAAAATGATGTATATATTTCACCTTCCAAGACAAAGGGTCTCTCCCAGGAAGAGGAAACCCATGACAACAGAGAAGACAATGGCCAATGGATTGAACATTGAAACAAAAACAGGTCCTGTTCTTGATATGCACCATGCACACAAGCTCACTGGAATCACAGATCCTATAATTGTCTGCAACATATATGATTTAATTTATATATACATAAAACGACGTGGTGATTGATATTTTAATTACAAATAGCTAGCATGTCACGTATTTATATATGCTTACAGAGTATAAAACAGCAACCGAGCCTATATCAAGTCTTAGCTTCCAAGCAGTTGGATCTGTGACTACATTTAGAGAAAATAATCCAACCATAATGGTAGCAAAGATATACTTGAAAAACAATATAATCATTATTGCTGGAAACTTCTTCAGGATTATTGCCTGCAAAACGTTTCCAAAACCTGAAAGTCAAGATTAATTTCAAGTAATTAATCTGATTATTTACAGTACTAGAAATGGCCTAACCTGCAAAATGATCCATGCTGCAGCAAAAAAGGCTACACCTACAAGAAAAAGCCCTCCAAGAATCCAATTTGATTTAGATGAAACAAGAAATATTGGATCATCATGAAATGATGAGACAGTGCCTGAAGTTGTTTTTAAGATTGGAGGGCCTTGATAGAATGTAATAACAAATGCCCCTGCAATTGACACTAATGTTCCCAACAACTTAGCTTGGCTGCTTTTGCTTCTCCAATTTACCTTTTCCATCCTCAAATATACATAATATTTCAGTACAAAATTTAAATGGTTGAAATTATAATTTAATATTGAAGAGAGAATTTTAAATAAAGAACCTGAAAATGATGGCAAGTATGAAGGTAAAAGCTGGAACTATATTGTACATGGCTGTCGATAGAGTCGGAGAGCTTAACTCTATCCCAACATATGTAAATAAACTGACTAAACATCTGCATACAATTTCAACAATAGAATAACTTATATAATCAATCAACACAGATATGCAATTAGAGTAGTTAATTAATTAAGTTACAAACCCGAAGACTGCAAGCAAGAATATTTTTCTGAGAGTGGATCGGACAAGGTAAGTTGAGGACGCTCCGATGACCTGTAAATTACGAGGGACCAAACAAGAGAAATAGGGATGGAGAGAGCTTGAGAATAGAAAACAACTACATATTTGTTAACCCCTTTAGACATTGCTACTTTCAATACTTCCAAGTCGCTAACCTGAGCAACAACTGCAATCACCATTCCCACAAATGGTAATACATTCTTCATACTATTCCTTCACTCTCAATATAACCCCAGAAATAAAAGACTAATTTGTTCAGTTTTTGATTTATTTGTTTTGGTATATATAAATACCAAACTTGTTTATTCATCAATAATAATTCAATGGGAAATTAATTAATTGATTTGATGGAAGCCAATTTAATTGGTATGCAACAAAACATGTTTATTTGGACCTTCCTCAATTGATTAGTTGGGTATCTATCGTTTTTCACTTTCTAAATTATGCAAAACACATTCGGTTTCATTCCTTGGAAAGCACTGTTTCCTACTTTCATTGTTTTCTTCCTAACATATTTTCTAAATCACAATCGATCGATCAATCAATCATGGACTCCCATTGGTTCCTCTTTCTTCTCAATTTCACACCAAACCAGCCTGTCAAGATTGAGAAAAAGAGAAGAAGATTTTTGATTGGGAAAAAGAATCGCTTTCGGTCTTTCGTTCCCTATTAGGCAAGGTAACCTAATCGGTGTAAAAAAATTTACACTGTCGTGGATAATCGATGATCCCACACTTGATCATCCCATGTCCCCAGAAAAGATTAGTAGGAGCTCATGAGCATCATCAGACTCATGAGATACATCAGTCTTTTTGATTCCTTGATTTGTTTTTTGTTTTTTTGGTATAAATTTATTCAAACCCAGGAGAATAATATCTTTTCAAAGTTATTTTGTATTAAGAATTGATACCATCAAGAGAATCTTAAATTTGTTTATTCATCAATAATTGAAGAGGAAATTTATTTAATGGAAGCCGATTTATTTAATTAGTATGCAATGCAAGTATACAATACAACTAGTTTGCAGCCTGCACGATGTGCAGACATGGTAAAATTTAATGTGATTGTCATCAAAATTATGTTTTAAAAACTCTTAGCTTTTCTATTTTTGCTTTGAATGTTGTGATTTCTTCACTTATATCAATATCTTCAACTTGAATTGCAACATTTTTTTATCATTTCATAAATATAATCTGACCATTAGAAAAGAAAAAAAAAAATTGGATGAACCTCTTCTTAGGATGATATACTTGAAAGATCAAATGATAAACTTTATCATCAACTTCATTGGAAAAGCCTACTACTATTTATTAATCTCTTGGTAAGTGGTGTACAATTTTATGGTTGTGAATGCCAAAAGAATTTTTTTTTTTTTTAATATATTATATCAAAAAATATATTCTTAAATATATTTAATCATATATTAAATATAACATTATCAACATATGATAAATTTTTTGGAGGAATGCCTAAAGAAATTTAAATATTTATTAATATAATTAAATATAATTAAATATATATTAATATAATTAAATTCTTATAATTAACTATATATTAAATTGCCAAAAGGAGAAAACCAAAGAATTTTAATATTTACTAATATCCTTATATATTTAAAATACCTAATTAAAATAATGAAATTTTTGTTTCAATATTTAGATACTATTAAATATATTTAATTATAATTAAAATTTTAATATTTTTTGGAGGAATACAAAAATAATTAAATATTTATTAATATTCTTAAATATATCGCTTGTTTTGTGTGTCATGTTTATGTTCAAGAATAAAATAATAATAATAATAAATAAATAAATAAAAACCCTTTAAATTTAATCAAAAATAATTAAATGGAATTGGCAAGAGGATAAATATAATTTCATTGGCATTTCATTTATTCAAACATCTGTATACAATTAAACAATAAAGTTTAAAAGGAAAACATTTATACGTATACACTATTACAATATGCTATTATATTTTTCAATTCTCCTCCAAATTCCTAATAATCTAACATGTTAGGAAACAATAATCACCACAAGAAAAAAAAAAAATTGAATAACAAATGTATATGGTAAAAAGAAAGGGAGACCAAACATGATTTGGAGGCGATCAAGGCTCTAGTGTTCAAAATGACGATTGTTTGATAGGCTTTGTGCCGCTTAATTATCGGGGTCTAGTTTTCAATATGGTGCAAAATGTCAATCCCGGAGGAGATCTTCGCTTTGATTCGCTTGTACTCGCATTCTTCGAGGACGGCTTTGTATATTTCTTATTTTCCTATAATGTTTAAGCAGCCAAAGAAGACCCTAAATTAATGGAATTAAAAAAGAAAAACAATGAAATTCTAATAATAAGTGAACTGATAGAGCTTTTTTGAGTCTTTTCTAAAAAAAATAAAAACTTGAATCTCAATAACACACTAAAGTATAAAGCAAATACTATATATGAAATTAGTGAGAGAATATAAAGCACGGAGGAAAGAAGATTTCTAATTTGTTCAAAGGATCCCATCCACCTCGAAATCAACACATTGTATGGATGTTTTGGGGGAGCCATCCTGGATATAGAAGTGAAGTTGCAGATAAACGAGAGAGCATGAAAAGACGAAATGGATGTAAGGTATGATTTTTTATTTGAGTGGACTGAGTGTGAATAATGAAGGGTTGTTAATTGATGTTGGAGAGTTTAAATTTATAGAAAATGGGTTGGAAAGTGAAGAGTTGGAAAATAAAGGTTAGAAAATAAAATATTGGAAATTTTAAATTTATTATAGTAAATGGATTGAATTACCAGTTGGATATGAAAGAGTCTTTTTTTTTTCTTAAGTCTTTGTTATTTTATTAAAAGTTGTTTATTTTTTAATTTATTCTGGAATACTTATAGAATTCTAATTATTCTTTTTTCTTAATTTTTTTTTCTAATTATTCTTTTTAATTCAACATCTATATAAAAATAAAAATAATAATAATAATAATAATAATTACTTAGAGAAGTCAAACCCACCACAATATAAATACAACACCAATTATGGACCACCCAAGTTCAAAATGAAGATCAAAAATCTTGAAGAAAAAAAAATTACATGGAGAAAAGTCTATGCCAAGAGAATACGATAGGGCAACTTGGGAGGTCTCTATAGTTTCCCATTGAAACTTAGCCTTAATCCATTGGTTATTTGGTTAAGAGACTTTATTCAATATCCATTGATTATGAGATTGCTTCTTGATTTTCTCCTCATTAATCATTTATGGGATTGACTCTTAAGTGTCTCTTCATTTGTGATCTAAATTATTTAGATATATTAAATTTGTAAATGGTAGCGATTGCTCACAAATACACATATAGTCATAATTCTTATTAGTAATTAATAAGATTGTAATGAATGATGTTACAATAAAACATCCAGAATATGGGTGATTTATGGCCTTAAATGAGGCTGTTTTTCTCCCTTCTCTATGGACTAATGGACTATGCATGCATGGCATGACTGACAATTTATAATAACTTTAATAAGCAATTTGAAGGAGCGATAATTGGAACAATAATTCTTATCTGTAATTAATATGGCCAACACTCCTCCTATTAACACTTAATAATTAATAAAAATTTAATAATAAAACCTCTACACGACAACACGTGTCAATGTAAAGTTTCATTTTACTATATATTATTCTCTTTTTTTTCTAATTATTCTTTTTAATTCAACATCTATATAAAAATAAAAATAATAATTATTATTATTATCTAGAGAAGTCAAACCCACTGCAATATAACTACAACACCAATTATGGACCACCCAAGTTCAAAATAAAGATCAAAAATCTCGAAGAAAAAAAAAATTACATGGAGAAAAGTCTATGCCAAGAGAATACGATAGGGCAACTTGGGAGGTCTCTATAGTTTCCCATTGAAACTTAGCCTTAATCCATTGGTTATTTGGTTAAAAGAATTTATTCAATATCCATCGATTATGAGATTGCTTCTTGATTTCCTCCTCATTAATCATTTATGGGATTGACTCTTAAGTGTCTCTTCATTTGTGATGTAAATTATTTAGATATATTAAATGTAAATTGTAACGATTGCTCACAAATATACATATAGTCATAATTCTTATTAGTAATTAATAAGGTTGTAATAAATGATGTTACAATAAAACATCCAGAATATGGGTGATTTATCAGTTTTTTCCTGGTAGGCACACAACTTATAGCATACTTATAGTACAAGTGCCACATCATCACTTTTGCCATGTGCATACAACCGGTTGTGGTTAATAATTGGTTGATAATTTAAAAAGTGGATGATGTGACATTTGTGTTATAAGTATGCTATAAGTTGTGTGCTTACCAAAGAAAATTTGGGTGATTTATGGCTTTAAATAAGGATGTCTTTCTCCCTTCTCTATAGACTAATGGACTATGCATGCATGGCATGACTGGCAATTTATAATAACTTTAATAAGCAATTTGAAGGAGTGATAATTGGAACAATAATTCTTATCTGTAATTAATATGGCCAAAACTCCTCCTATTGACATTTAATAATTAATAAAAAAATTAATAATAAAACCTCTATATGATAACACGTGTTAAGGTGAAGTTCCATTTTACTATATATTATTCTTTTTTCTTAATTTTTTTTTTCTAATTATTCTTTTTAATTCAACATCTATATAATAATAATAATAATAATAATAATTACCTAGAGAAGTCAAACCCACCGCAATATAAATACAACACCAATTATGGACCACCTAAGTTTAAAATAAAGATCAAAAATCTCGAAGAAAAAAAAATTACATGGAGAAAAGTCTACGCCAAGAGAATACGATAGGGCAACTTGGGAGGTCTCTATAGTTTCCCATTGAAACTCTAGCCTTAATCCATTGGTTATTTGGTTAAGAGAATTTATTCAATATCCATTGATTATGAGATTGCTTCTTGATTTCCTCCTCATTAATGATTTATGGGATTGACTTTTAAGTGTCTCTTCATTTGTGATCTAAATTATTTAGATATATTAAATTTGTAAATGGTAGCGATTGCTCACAAATACACATATAGTCATAATTCTTATTAGTAATTAATAAGGTTGTAATAAATGATGTTGCAATAAAACATCCAGAATATGGGTGATTTATGGTTTTAAATGAGGCTGTATTTCTCCCTTCTCTATGGACTAATGGACTATGCATGCATGGCATGACTGGCAATTTATAATAACTTTAATAAGCAATTTAAAGGAGCGATAAATTCTTATCTGTAATTAATATGGCCAAAACTCCTCCTATTGATATTTAATAATTAATAAAAATTTAATAATAAAGCCTCTACACGACGACACGTGTCAATGTGAAGTTCCATATCACTATATTATATAAATGTTTATTTGGCTGTAGTGGTTCATTCAGGAACAGTGCTTTCTTGACCACCCATTTTACCTGCCATTAATTTATAATTTTGAGTAGTGGAGTCTTAATCTTTATCAATTATATTTTGGACTAGTGTATTCTTAATTATTACTTGAACAACCCAAGTTGATGGAGGAGATGGAAAGTAACTTGTTTGTAATGGCCGGGACTTTGAATAAACTCAAAATTAATTCCCTTGTAATTCATACCAAAGTGCCAATAAATCTTGCCTGACTGCTCTCAATTAGCTACAATAATATCATAGAGGAAATAATCAAGAAGTACTGTTTTATATTAATGAGTTTTATCATTTATTTTTCATGTTTAATATATATATTTTTCTTGAAGTATTGCAAGAACTATTACAATAGAATTGTCGGGACCTATCGAGATTAAACAATATATGTACGACCCGAATATAACCAATTAATTTATGTATCGCTTCCTACATCTAACAAATGTATCTTTTCATCACATGATATGTGACTCCTCACCGTAGAAGTCACAGTGTGCTCAAATGTTTTTTCTTCTTTCATCTTTCCCCACATCACAGAATAAAAGCCGGCCACGATTATAACAGTTCCAATTATACTGCAAGAAATTTTTAAATTAAATTCCAAGAAACAGACCAAAAAAATAAATAAAAAATCAACAATTATAAAAATCGATACACTTCACCTTCCAAGACAAAGGGTCTCTGCTAGGAAGATGAAATCCATGACAACAGAAAAGACAATGGCCAAGGGATTGAACATTGAAACATAAAGAGGTCCTGTTCTTGATAGGCACCATGTACACAAGGTGACTGGAATCACATTTCCTATAATTGTCTGCATGTCAAATTTTGTAAAGATTATGTCATAAATAAGTAACTCAATTAGCTTGAAATATCTCTTTTTAATGATAATAATCTCGATGAAGTTTCAAAGAAACAGTATAATGTATCAAAAGTAACGTAGACATAGTATAATTTCGGGCAAAAATAGAAAGGCTACGATAGCATTACTCTTAATATGTAATAAATTTTGATGTCTATGAAATAAATTATAAACCAGATCGAGAATGCTGTATATATTACTTACAGAGTATAAAACAGCAACCAAGCCTATATCAAGTCTTAGCTTCCAAGCACTTGGATCTCTAACCACAGTTAGAGAAAATAGTGCAGCCAAAATGGTACCAAACATATACTTGAAAAACAATAAAATCATTATTGCTGGAAACTTCTTCAGGATTATTGCCTGCAAAACGTTTCCAAAACCTGAAAGTCAACATTCTATAATCAAGTTGATCTGATCTCATGATCTTTACAGGAGGAATATAATGAATAGCCTAACCTGCAAAATGAACCATGCTGAACCCAAAAAGGCTGCAGCTCCAAGGGAAATCCCTCCAAGAATCCAATTTGATTTAGATAAAACAACAAGTGGATCATGAAATGAGAGTGAGACAGTGCCTGATGAAAGTGTTTTTAAGATTGGAGGGCCTTGATAGAAGGTTATAACAAATGCTCCTGCAATTGACACTAATGTTCCCAAGGACTTAGCTTGGCTGCTTTTGCTTCTCCAATTTAGCTTTTCCATTCTAAAATATATCAATTGATGACCATCCAAATATAATAACATTTCAGGAAATTTGGTTGATATTATGTATTGGTTTATAGAAGAGAGAAAAAGAAAAGAACCTGAAAATGACAGCAAGTAAGAAGGTAAATGCTGGAATTAGGTTGCACAAGGCTGTAGATAGAGTCGGAGAAGTTAACTCTACACCAACATATATAAATAACTTGATTAAGATTCTGCAACACAGAAAAAACAATAACTTATAAAATCAATCAACAGTACTACTCATGTATTTAAGCAAACATGCTTGGATGCAAGTAATTAAGTTACGATCGATCACCCGAAGACTGCAAGCAAGAAGATTTTGCTGAGAGTGGACAAGGTAAGTTGAGGACGCTCTGATGATCTGTGAATTATGAGGGACCAAACGAGAAAAATAGGGGTGGAGAGGGCTTGAGCATAGAAAACAATGACATATTTACTAACCCCTTTAGACATTGCTGCTTTCGATACTTCTAAGTCGGTAACTGGAGCAATAACAGCAATCACCATCCCCACAAAAGGTAATGCATTCTGCATACGACCACTTGAATCCATTTTCAGCTCTTTTTCCCCAGCAGTCTCACTCTCAATCCCCAGAAAAGTTTAATAGGAGCTCATGAACATCATGAGCAGAGTTTATTCATCAGAGACGACTCATGAGACATCAGACTTTTTGATTCCTTGATATTTTTTTTGGTATAATATTATCTTTAAAAGTTATTTTGTGTTATAAGACTTGATACCATCAAAAGAATCTTAAATTTGTTTATTCATCAATAATTGAATAATAAATTTATTTAATGCTATACTATATTTAATTAGTATGTTGCAATGGTTCATTCAGGAATAGTGCTTTTCGCTGACACCTTCTTGACCCAAAAGAATAACATCTATCCTTCATTTTGTTTGGTATTGAAAAAAAAGTTGAATGGATTTATTGATATATAATTTATTAATTTATTATGGGGTATTATCACCAAAGTCCCTATTTTTTCATTAATTGTCATCTTTTTAAACGTCTTTGCCATATTAATCACTTTAGTCCCTTGTTTTTTTTAAATACATCACTTTAGTCCTTCCGTTAGTCCCCAGTTAGTCAAAGATAACAGATTCAAGGGCATTTTTGTCCTTTAAGTATTAAATTTCAACTTTCTGACACATGCACATTAATTAAAAAAAAAAGAGCTTCTCCCTACAATCCACAAATTATCTATTCACACTCCAATTTAAATTTTTTTATTAATGACAATTTTAACCTAAATTAAAATTACTAAACAAGACAAAAAAAATTTAAAGACACTCCAAACTAATTAAATTATTAAAAAAAAAAAAAAATCTCTCTCCTAAATCATTAGATTAAATATTAGATATTAAACTCTCTTTCCTAAATCTGTTATTACCATATTAAACAATTTTTTACTAACATTAATATATATAATAAAAAGTCAATTTTTAAAAAAAAAAAAAAAAAAAGAAGAAGAAGAAGAAGAAGAAGAAGAAGAGATATATGAAAACTTGAATTGTTTCAACTAGATTCGATTAAACTTAAAATTTCTAAGACTAATGAAAGAATTAAAGTTCTTTAGACAATCACATACCTACAAGAGTAACAAAAATCATTTTCATATTTTGTGAAGTTTTTTTTTTTTTTTTTTTTTTTTTTTTTTTAGTATATACATACATATAGTTCCTAAAAATCAAACTTATTAGTAAGTTTTTTTTTTTTTTTTCTTCTTAACTGTTAGTCTTGTTTGAGAAAGAATGGAGATAAAAAATTAGAGATATGTATTGGAGGAAAGAGAGTTTAATATGGTAATTAAAAATTTAGGAGTATAATCCAACAACACCTTTAATAAAAAACTTAGTATTCAAAGAGGGTATTTAATATGATTTCTACATTTTATAAATCCACATAATAATTAATCTAATGATTTATGAGAGATGATTTCTTTTTTTAATAATTTAATTCAAAAAAGATAAAAGGGATAATTATGTAATAAAATGAAGTGTCTTTAGAATTTTTTAAAATTTAAATTTTGAGAATGAAGTGTTTTTAGAAAAGAAGTGTAAAAAGAAAAAATTGGATTGTCAAAAGAAGCTCTCTTAAAAAACATTCTGACATCATAGAAATATAATAAAAAATTTAAAAGGACAAAAAAATATAATAAAAATATATGTATAATCCAACAACACCTTTAATATCCTAAAAAACTTACTTTCTTTTGCAATCATCATCAACTGATCATTTTTTTTTAACTACATCGACAAAATTATAGTTCCTTGATGTGGGCCAGATTTAAAAGAAAATGCATACAGCCAAGTAAAGAAAACAAATACTTTTGTCATGACATTTTTTTTTTAAGAGATCCGGTACCTAGCTCTTCTTTCCATCTCCTACTTCAATCTTCATCAACAACTTCTCAACCACCCAGATCTCCATTATCTTCTTCTTCGGTCACCATCAACAACATTTTTATCATTCTCAATCATCATCAACAACAACAAAATCTCCATAGGAGATTTCCTCCCACCAAACCAACAAAAAAAAATTCATAAAAAAAAACTAAAGAAATGCAACCATAACTTGAATAAAAAAAATTGAAGCATTAAGAGATTCAAAAAAAAAAAAAAAAAACTCAAAACACAACCAAAATAATTGCTCCGACGAGGTCTAGAAAACCAGTTTATCGGAACCCCGAAAACCAAACCCCACCCGCTTCTTCGGCATTCCAAAGCCCATCTTTTCTCAATAATTACTTGATTTAATTTTGTGGGTTTTGAAAACAGGATTTTTCTGTGTCTCTCACCACCGTCTCTCTTCACAAAACTTACAGAGACTCGTTAATGGCTGCCAACGCCACCAACATATGTCCTCTCTCTTCAAACCAGAAACCAACCCAGAAAATCCCTCTCTCTATCTTCCCCAAAACTCAACAAAAACCCACCTTTTTGGCTCAAAAAAATCCTAACTTTTCAGGATCAACAGGAGTCACCACCCCAGTATAGACAAATCAATCAACATCCTTTCTGTTGATTTTAATAGACAAAGTAATTAATTTTTACCTGCAATTTTTCTCTTTTTTAAATCTGGAAGTTTCCAGATCTGGTTCATTTTTCTCTTTTTAAATTTTTTTTAAATATAATTATTTAATATTTTAATTAATTTTCTGCTGATGCAACAAAAAAAAAATAAAAAATTCCTATATTTTTTATAATTATTTTATATATTTTTTTGTTCTTAATTTAATTTTTATTTAATATGAAAAATATGAAAAATATTTGAAAGAAATTTTGGAAAAGAAAAACTGTTAGGGAAGAGATTCTTGTTCTAGAGTGAACTTTTCCTTTATGTGAAAAATTGATAGAGGAAATCGCTGCATGATTTTTTAATTTTTTAATTTTTATTTTTTTTGTAACTTTTTTAGCTGTCTTTTTTAATATTTTTCTCTTATCAGTTAATTTTTATTTTTCTGTTTTTTAAAAGTGTAAATGTTTTTTTTTATAAATATTTTTCTATTATCCATTATTTTTTTTTTTCTGTTTTTAAAATTGTAACTGTTTTTTTATATATATATTTTTCAATTATCCATAATTTTTTTTTTAAAGATCTTAATAAATTAATTATAAAAATTATATTTTTTTATTATCCATAAATTTTTCTGATTTTCATTTTAGTTTAAGCTTAAAATTATCATTTCATTTACATTATATAATAGCAAGGACAAAAGTGTACTTTAACCCACTCTATTAAAGTTGACTGTTAAACTTTGGTCAAATGTGGTCAAATAGACTAAAGTGATGTGTTTTGAAAAAAGGAGGGACTTAAGTGATGAATATGGTAAAGACATTTAAAAATGTGACAATTCATGAAAAATAGGGACTTAAGTGATAATACCCCATTTATTATATTACCCTTTTATAAATTGGAGGGTATTATTGTCATTTCCCTCTCAGTATACCCCTCATTTCTCGTCCGCCCAATGATAGGAGAATTGCTTTTGGTGGGCCCGAAAGGAGGAGAGATCCCTCCTCTTCTCCTCTCCTCTCTCTTGTCTCTCAAACCAAACAAGGGATTGAAACTCTCCTCCCATTCTTCTCCCCCCCTCTTACCAAACAAAACCTTGGTGAAAAAGAAAATATCCATCAAGTACCATTTAAGTGATCTTGCATATCTTGTTCTTTCTTGTTGCATTTCCACATAATTCATTGAATTATTGATCGGTGGAGATTCTAGTCCTGAACACTTGTGGGTTCACACGTGTGAGTCTCCACATGTTTGTTCTACGGTAACATCTAAAGGAGAGATTTAGGCATTTAGCTATTATACAGTAACATTAATAATACTGGGTAGTTTGATATCCTTTAGATTTCAATCTAATGACTGAAATAAATAAGTAATTTAAAAAATAAAAAATAAAAACATAAAAATAAAAAATGGCTGTCTCTTTTAAGTTTTAACTACCATGTATCATGTATGTTAAATGGACAATGGTAGACATCCTACACTTTTGTCCAACATTTGTGTCCAACACTTGATGTGTCAATTGGTGAGTGGATACATGGATAAATCATTATTAATGTGTATCCACTCATCAATTGACACATCAAGTGTTGGACACAAGTATTGGATAAAAGTGTTGGATGTGTAACATTATCCATGTTAAATAATGTATTCCTATCGCCCCAGGGGCGGACCCACGCTTAGCCCAGGTAGGGGGACTTTTTTTTTTATTTTTTATTTTATTTTATAATTTAAAGATAAAAGAGGAGAGTTATGTGCTGTGGGCCATTATGTGCTGTGGGTCATATGACAGAAAAGTAAGTGACGTATGTCCTTTGTTTTTTTAAACAAAAGCAACGCCTTCTACTCTTCTCTTCTCTTCTCTGTTTACTATTATATTTTTATTAAAATTCCAGTTTTACACTTTTACCCTCACTTTATAATAAGTATAAGAATAACTCCTTTCCAATTTGGTATTACTCACTTTTTTTAATATTCTTCCCTATTTCGGATTTTCTATTTCATTTTAATATTGTCTCCTCCCCAAATTCTAAATTCCTTAGATTTTATTTTCATAAATTACTATAAATACTTAAAATTTTTGTTTTCTTCTATAGTAAAACAATTCATTCTCTCTTTCTATAATCATTCAAGACGCCAACATCTCATCGACACAGCTACACTCAATTTCTCAATCTCTGGTTAGTTAATTCAATTTATATTTTATATTAAATTATTTATTATTCTTTTAAGCTTTTCTTATTTTAAATAGTTTTAGTTTGGTATACATGATAGTATGATACATCTCATCAATAAACCCTAAAACCACAAATTTTAATTTATTGTATTATAATTGTTCATTTAATATCATAATTCAATTATTTTGATCCCTAGTATTTTTCTTTATTTTATAATCTTAATTTTTTATTATAAATTACATTGTGATTCTTTTCTTATTTATAAATATTTTTTCCATTAGTTTACTTGCTCTTGACATTGTCATTACTACTACCAGTTGCAACTGCTACAGTAGAAAGAGTGTTTTCTGCTATGAATATTGTGAAGACTGATCTACGTAATCGAATGGGAGATGAGTGGTTGAATGATAGTTTGCTTGCGTATGTGGAGAAAGATATTTTCGACACAATTGATAGGGAGACTATTATGCAACGATTTCAAAATATGAAGCCCCGTCGAGGAAAATTGTAACTTTGCATAGTTTTTTTTTTTTTTTTTAATGGTTTTTTGATGTTGCTTTTCTTGTTTTTATTTCTTTTTTAATGTAAGACTATTCATCTTGATTAGATATTCTATTTGTTTTATATTAGCTAAATTTTATTATGCCATCATTAATTTTTCTTTATATAATAATACTCATTTTATTTTGGTCTTAATTTTTCAATATTTTTATTACTTTGTTCAAGTGCCCCACCTGGTTAAAATTCCTGGGTCCGCCACTGCCTATCGGCTTGAGCTTTTGGGTCGGTTGATTACTAACATGGTATCAGAACATGGGTTCAACTCCCCCACGTGTTTGGGCTTGGGTCACTTGCCAAGTCATTTGGTCTTGCACAAGGAGGTGTGTTAGAAGGTTTAAATTCTATTGTTGGACCATTTCTTATCGGCTTAAGCTTTTGGGTCCGTTAGTTATTAACATTTACCACCATAAATTCAATAAAGACAACTAGTAAAGCCTCTGAGATTCAATTATCTTGGTGAATGAAACCAACCAAACAAGTAATAATTTAGAAGTTGGTGGTGGTGTCACTTTTTCCCGACACTAATAATAATGCTTTTGAGAGAGGCTAAACTTAAAAGGGTGAGCAAAAAGAAAAATTGATTGAGACCTTCTTCTAGCTGTGATGTGATTCAATTCTGAAAATGAAGTTTGAACTGAAATTTGACCGAAGATGGTAGCTCGGAAACTGAAATGGGGATAAAATCATTATTTATACAAGATATGGCAATAACTCATTTGAATTCTATTCTTCATATACGGTGAGGATCTTGTATTACACTGATGCCTTGTTATGTATCTTTTCTTCTGTCCCGTTATTGCAATAAAGGTTCATTTTCGTCGTATGATCTGTGACTCTTCAATGTAGTAGTGGCGGCATACTCAAATGTCTTTTCTTCTTTCATCTTTCCCCACATCACAGAATAAAAGCCAACCACGATTATAATTACTCCGATCAAACTGCAAGATATTTTAAAGTTAATTTCGATCCAAGAATCAGGAAGGTACATATGTGACTAAAAACATATAGTAGTTTTCAATAGACATTAATGGTACTTTGATCATTAGAATGTATATACTTCACCTTCCAAGCCAAAGGGTCTCTCCTAGAAAGAGGAAACCCATTAAAACAGAGAAGACAATGGCCAAGGGATTGAACATTGAAACAAAAACAGGTCCTGTTCTTGATATGCACCATGCATACAAGGTCAGTTGAATCATAGATACTGTAATTGTCTGCATGTTACAAATAAGCTCACTTGAATTACAAATACTGTAATGCCAAAAAGTGATGTAACATATGAACCAAATAGAAGGAATTAAGACGATGGTATATGCTTACGTTGTATAAAACAGCAAACAAGCCTATATCAAATCTTAGCTTCCAAGCATTTGGATCTGTAACTACAGTTCGAGAAAATAATGCAGCCAAAATGGTAGCAAAGATATACTTTAAAAACAATATAATCATTATTGCTGGAAACTTCTTCAGGATTATTGCCTGCAAAACATTTCCAAAACCTGAAAGTCAACATTCTATATATATGCTTCAAATTCATCAGATCATTACAAGCATTTGTATAAGGAATGGCCTAACCTGCAAAATGATCCAAGCTGCACCAAAAAAGGCGGCACATCCAAGGGAAATCCCTCCTAGAATCCAATCTGATTTAGATGATGAAACAAGTGGATCCTGAAATGAGACATTGCCTGATGAAAGTGTTTTCAAGATTGGAGGGCCTTGATAAAATGTTACAACAAATGCTCCTGCAATTGACACTATA
The DNA here is from genome assembly GCA_008009225.1 of Acer yangbiense. NCBI lineage: Eukaryota > Viridiplantae > Streptophyta > Magnoliopsida > Sapindales > Sapindaceae > Acer > Acer yangbiense. Next base: position 6,051,824 of record CM017768.1, on the reverse strand, counting down.
GTTCCCAAGGACTTAGATTGGCTGCTTTTGCTTCTCCAATTTAGCTTTTCCATCCTAAAATCATCAATTAACTACTTCAGGAAATTTGGTTGAGATAACTGGTTATAGAAGGGAGAAGAAGAAAAAAAAAAAAAAACCTGAAGATGATGGCAAGTATGAAGGTAAAAGCTGGAATTAGATTGTGCAGGGCTGTTGATAGAGTTGGAGAGCTCAACTCTATGCCAACATATGTAAATAACCTAATTAAACATCTGCAATCAACACAGAAAAACAATAACTTATAAAATCAATCAACACTACTCATGTATTTAAGCAAAAATGGATGCAAGTTATAAGTTACAAACCCGAAGACTGCAAGCAAGAAGATTTTGCTGAGAGTGGACAAGGTAAGTGTAGGACGCTCCGATGATCTGTAAATGATGAGGGACCAAACAAGAAAAATAGGGATGGGGAGAGCTTGTGCATAGACAAAAATGACATATTTGTTAACCCCTTTAGACATTGCTGCTTTCAATACTTCTAAGTCTGTAACTTGAGCAACAACTGTTATCACCATTGCCACAAATGGTAACACATTCTGCATACGACCACTTGAATAATCCATTTCCAGCTCTTTTGCAGTATCACTCTCGATACCCAGAAAAGATTAATAGCATTAGCAGCTCATGAGCACAAACAATTAAACAAATAACAACTTTTCATTTTGGTGGGTTATTTGTTGTTGGTGGGTGATCATCAACAGAGTTTCTGAGATATCATCAGTTTTTGATTTCTTGGTTTGTTTTTTTGTACTGGTTTATGCAAAATGCAAAACTTGCAGGAGAATATTATTGCTGACTAAAATCTTTTCAAGTTATTTTGTGATACCATCAAGAATATCTCAAATTTGTTTATTCATCAATGATTCAATAGGAAAATTATTTAATTAGTATGCAACTTGCAAGGATACAATACAATGAATGTATTTATTTGGCTGTAGTGGTTCATGCACAAAGGATGCTGACACCTTCCTGACATACTTAGCCAATCTTAATCAATTATTTCCAATTAATTATTATTGTATACCCATTGACACATATGTTTAATAATCTCATTGAAATTTCAAATTTGAATCATCATCCACATTTTAATACTCAAAAAACAACTATTTTTTGGATGGTGATCTTGGGAAAACTATGCAAAACAGCTATAATACTTCCATGCTCTTGTTTTTCAGGAGAGGGGATTTAGGAGATGATGACTTAATGCTGTTGTCATTAACCATCTTCTCCTCTTGAGCTTGACCCCAAATCACTGAATAAAACCCAAAAGCAATAACAGCAGCTCCAACAATACTGCAGAGCAAAATCAGAATTCAACCATGTCAATAGAAATCATTGGTTACAATTTCAGTTTATTTGTTGTTAAGGGATGTGTTCAGTACACATGCAACCATCAAAGAAATACCGGTTAAAGAAAGAATTATATATATACCTTCCAAGATAAAGAGTATCCCGAAGAAAAGTAACCCCCATCGCGATTGCAATGACTATTCCAAACGGCTTAAACATGCAAGTATACACAGGTCCCTTCTTGTGACATGCCCATGTATGAACAAGATTTCGTACCGCGAAAACTGCCTAGACAAGATTCATCGGTGGATCAAGTTAGTACAAAGATGTGTGTGACGGAAACCGATGATCAGTCAAGTTGTTCTAGTCTTGTTTATGCATATGCTTACCGAGTAACCAATAGCTATCAGCTCCATGTCTGGCTTTAATTTCCAAGCAATTGGGTCTCTCTCCGCAATCAGAGCAACTATGGCAGATTGGATGGTCACAAAAATGCAACAAATGAATGTAACCATAAGCTCTTCAGGGTAGTCCTTGATAATCCAGGTCTGGATATATATTCAAAAGGGTTTCTTGTTAAAGTCGGAATAACTGAAGGTAATTAATGTTGGGGTGCGACAAGTGAACCAGAGGAGTGTTGTCGCACCCTAACAATTAATGGCCTGTAATGAGTGTTAAAATTTCACTCTTGCTTAACTAGTTTCATACACATGAAACTAGAAGAGGAAGTTAACTTGCCTAGTTTCATACACGTGAAACCAATGGAATAGATTCACTCTACTAGTTTCATACAGGTGAAACCAGAGGAGAATCACTCAACATACCATACCACAAACATTACACATACTATAAACATTCATTCAAATTACACATCCATTACAATTTTCTTATGAGATAACACTGACAGAAGGGATATATATACAAAATACAGGGCCATTAGATCCTACCACATCATTGCCATCCAAAGGTCAATATGCAACAATGAACTGACACTGCCAGACCTGATCTACAGACAAAAGAACTGGCACAGCTGCCAACAACATCTGAGAAATCTAAAAGTAAATCTAACACATTTCAAAGCAATCTAAAAAGTAAACTAAATTACAATTCAAACATAACTAAGCATTACACATAAACCATAACAAAAAACAAAATAGAAACATAGACAGCAGCAAGCTTTGGAGTCTCTGAGACAAATTTTAATTCAACACTCCTTAAAATTTTTCTTGGAGACTCCAAGCTTTGCCCTTAAAACCATGAATGGACCTGAGGCCAATGCCTTGGTAAAAATATCAGCAACCTGGTCCTCAGACCTGCAGTGTTGCATCTCAATCTCTCCATTCTTTTTAGCCTCTCTAATGGCATGAAACTTAACATTGATGTGTTTTGTCCTGCCATGATGCACAGGATTCTTTGCCATAGCAATGGCAGACATATTGTCACACAAAATCACACAAGCACTAGTCTGTTGAAGCTGCAAATCAGTAAAAATCTTCCTCAACCATAATGCTTGATTTGTAGCAGCAGTAGTCGCAATATATTCAGCCTCTGCAGTAGATTAAGCAACAATCTCCTGCTTCTTCGAATTCCATGAGAAGACCCCATTGCCTAAAGAGAATGCAAAACCAGTTGTGCTTTTAGAGTCGTCCAATGATCTTGCCCAATCACTGTCAACATAACCAATTAATTTACCATCACCCTTCTCATACCATAAACCATAATCTAGGGTGCCCTTCAAATATCTAAGAATCCTCTTGCCAACACTTAAGTGTGTGAGACTTGGTGCATGCATAAACCGAGACAAGAGGCTTGATGCATACATCAAGTCTGGTCTAGTGGCAGTAAGATACAACAAGCTACCCACAAGGCTTCTATAATGGCTTTCATCAACCTTTCCATCACCATCCATCTTTGTGAGCTTCTCATTGATAGCCAATGGAGTCATAACTTCATTACAATTTTCCATTTTAAATTTCCTCAACATATCCATCCCATATTTTCTTTGAGCAAGAAAAATGCCACTCTTTTCTTGATGAATTTCCATGCCAATGAAATAGTTCATCTCACCAAGATCTGTCATTTCAAACTCAGCCAGCATACACTTCTTGAATTCCAGGATTTCAGCTCCATCACCTCCGGTCAACAGCAAATCATCTACATACAGAGATACAATTATCTTGGCCTCATTTCCATCTGTCTTGACATACAAAGTGGCCTCATTTTGGCTTCTTTTAAACCCCATTTGCATAAAGTAGGAGTCTATCCTACTATACCAGGCCCTAGGGGCCTGCTTCAAGCCATACAAGGCTTTATGAAGCTTGTAGACATCCCCTTCATGCTTGGCAATGATGAAACCAGGAGACTGCTCCACATAAATTTCTTCTTGAAGAATTCCATTCAAGAATGCTGACTTGACATCCATATGGTACATAGTCCATCCATTTTGAGCAGAAATTGCAGCAAGTAACCTTATTGTCTCATGCCTAGCCACAGGAGCAAATGTGTCTCCAAAATCCACCCCTGCAACTTGTGAGTAACCCTTAACAACAAGTCTTGCCTTGTATTTGTTTATAGAACCATTAGGATTGAGTTTGGTCCTATAAACCCATTAGACTCCAATGACTTTTCTGTCACTTGGCCTTGGAACCAATTCCCAAGTCTGGTTCTTATTGATTGTCATCAGCTCCTCCTTCATGGCAAGCTTCCATTCATCCATTTGAGTAGCTTCTTCATAGTAAGAAGGCTCATTGATCATCATGTTACATCTCTCATAAACATCAGCAAGTGACCTTGTCTTCAAAATTGGAGAATCCGACTCAACCACTGCACCATTATCAAAACCAAATTCACTGCTTGAATCTCCATCACAATCTGCATTCATATTAGGCCCCAAATTCTCTTGTGTTTGCTTCACATCTCTCTCAACTACATTTTTCTCCCAATTCCAATGTACATTCTCATCAATCTTAATATCCCTGCATACTGAAATCTTCTTTGTTTCCAGATTATACACCCTATAAGCCTTGGAATTCATAGCACATCCCAATAGGATGCCCATTTCTGCCTTACTGTCTAACTTTGTTCTCTTTGCATTTGGAACATGCATGTAGCAAATGGAACCAAAGACTTTTAGGTGCTTTAAAGTAGGCTTGGAACCTGACCATGCTTCCATAGGTGTTGCATCTATCACTGCTTTTGTAGAAAGCTTGTTGAGAATGTAAACTGAAGCATACACAGCCTCTGCCCAGAACTGCTTGGGAAGCCTCTTCTCTGCCAAGAGGCTTCTAGCCATTTCCATCACAGTCCTATTCTTCCTCTCACACACGCCATTCTGTTGAGGAGAATATGGTACTGTCAATTGATGCTTGATGCCTAGATTCTGACAGAATTCTTGGAACTTGCTTGAGGTATATTCACCTCCATTATCAGTTCTAAGCTTCTTCAACCTGCAATCACTTTCATTTTCTGCCATTGCTTTGAACCTTTTAAACATGTCAAAGGTCTGTGATTTGTTGCTCAAGAAATAAACCCAGGTCATCCTGGTCAGATCATCAATAAAAAGCAAGAAATACAGACTTTGATTCAAGGATGGAGTGCTCATAGGTCCACACAAATCTGAATGCACTAGTTCTAGTTTGCATTTGGCTCTAATAACTCCTCCTGAAACATAAGGCTTCCTATGTAACTTTCCAATCTGACATGAACTACACAAACCCTCAATTCTATACAAATCTGGCAGCCCCTCAATCATACCATTCTTTTGAATATAATTTAAGGCATCAAAGTTGAAATGGCCTAATCTCTTATGCCATAAGTCAGATTCATCATGCTTAGATATAAGGGCCTTTTGTTTGACTTGATTGAAGTCTATGGGAAAGCTATTATCATACATCTTAACCCTCACAATTTCAAATTTCTTAGAGTCTAAGATGACACAAAAGATTCCCTCAAATATCAATAAATAGCCCCTCTTCAATAGTTGTGCAACACTAAGTAAATTATGTGCTAAATCAGGTATGTATAATACTTCATCAATAATCTTAGGGCCTGATTTAGTTTGAATCAGAATTTTACCTCTTCCAGCAGCCTTCACAGTGTCACCATTCCCCAGCTTCACGGTTGTTGTTGCATTCCTGTCAAGTGTGGTGAACATGCCTTCATTTCGAGCCATATGGCTTGTGCACCCACTGTCAACATACCAGGTCTCTGTAAAAGCTACCATGCATGTTTGTGACACCATAAACAAGTGATCATCACTAACTTGATCATCAGTATAGTTAGCTTGTTGCATAGGCTATTGAGTTTGTTGACTTTGCTTGGCTCTGCAATATTATTCTCCGTGTCCCCATTTCTTGCAGAATGTGCATTGAACTTGTGGTTTCCCCTTGTACCAGCAATCCTTTGCAAGATGGTTTGTTCTCTTGCAAGATGGTTTGTTCTCTTGCAAGTGGTACATGGTGGAAATTTTGCTCTTGGACCAGATTCTGAACTTGATGCATCCATCTTGCCTTTGCCTTTGCCTTTTTTGTCACCATTTTTATTGTTAAAACCAGTCTTCTTTTGATTTCCTTTGCCTTAATGCTTCCCTTCATTCTTGGCAAGGAAAGCCTCCTCCATATCACCATTATTCCTCAATGCAAGCCTTTGTTCTTGAGCTTGCAATTTGGACACCATTTCTGAGACTGTCAATGCTCTCAGATCACATGATTCTTCAACAGCAGCAACTTTTGCCTTTATCAGGCAAACTTACCAACATCTTTTCAACTACCTTGTAGTCCTCCACTACATCACCATACAATCTCATTTGGTTCACCAATTCTGACAGCTTGGATGAGTAGTCATTCACTGTCTCAGAATCCTTCATTTTTAGATTCTCAAACTCCCTTTTGAGTGTCAACAGCTTCACTGACTTCACCCTTTCACTGCCTTCGAACCTGCTCTTTAATTCATCCCATATCGATTTTGAAGTTTCAAGATGCATAATGCTTGTGAAGACTGAGTCAGATAAGGCAGAGTGCAAGCATGTCACTGCCTTATCCTTCTTCATTTTCTCTTCTTCATGCTGCTTCATCTGAGCAATGGTAGGATTTGCTCTCAATGGAGGAACTTGCTTGTCCTCTGCTACATACTCCCATAACCCTAAGGCTTTTAGATAGGACTTCATCTTCACAATCCATATCTGATAGTTTTCCCCAGAAAACTGAGGAACATGAAGGCCTGCATTGCTTCCAGTAGCCATGTCAGCACTCATGGGTGTTTAACACTCACTCTCTAGTGTTTGAAACCTCACAAGCACTCAATAAACTGAAAACAAAACCTCACAGCCCCTCAAGAACAAAGCTTTGATACCACTGTTAAAATTTCAGTCTTGCTTAACTAGTTTCATACACATGAAACTAGAAGAGAAAGTTAACTTGCCTAGTTTCATACACGTGAAACCAATAGAGTAGATTCACTCTACTAGTTTCATACAGGTGAAACCAGAGGAGAATCACTCAACATACCATACCATAAACATTACACATACTATAAACATTCATTCAAATTACACATCCATTACAATTTTCTTATGAGATAACACTGACAGAAGGGATATATATACAAAATACAGGGCCATTAGATCCTACCACATCATTGCCATCCAAAGGTCAATATGCAACAATGAACTGACACTGATAGACCTGATCAACAAACAAAAGAACTGGCACAGCTGCCAACAACATCTGAGAAATCTAAAAGTAAATCTAACACATTTCAAAGCAATCTAAAAAGTAAACTAAATTACAATTCAAACATAACTAAGCATTACACATAAACCATAACAAAAAACAAAACAGAAACATAGACAACAGCAAGCTTTGGAGTCTCTGAGACAAATTTTAATTCAACAATGAGAGCATGTAAAGCTAGTAATTTAGATGTTCTGTTAAAATTTACCTAAAAAATGTACAATAATGATAGGAAAAAGTAAGCAATAGTAAGGAGAAGACCACCAATGACCCAATTTGTTTGCAACAATTGAAGTTTGTTATGTGAATCAGTACTCCTAGATGAAGTAATCAAAATTGCTGGACCCTTGTAAAATGTCACGGTCAATGCTCCTGCAATCTATACAATGGTACCAATAGACTAGGCTAGACTACTTTTAACTCTCAAATTTAGCTTTTCCATATTGAAAAGGCACTGTAAGATATTTTGCAGATTTCCTAAAACATAATACTAGTTTGAAGCTTATTGTTACACTTGCATAGAAAATTGTTGTATCATTCACTGATGACTATTATTTTTCAGAAATTAAATTTGTAAAATGAGAAAACAGAGAAGAGACTCTGATCTGGAAGTATGGCAAGAATGAAAGTAAAAGCTGGGGTGAGATCACCAATTGCAGAGGACAGAGTGGGAGAGCTATACCCAGTTCCTGTATACATACAAGTCTGCACACCACAGCTACAATACAAACCCACCAAGAGAAGATCATCAACAACTACAAACACAATTTCTTTTTTATAAACTTACTAAATTATTAGAGCTAGAAAATAGTACCTGAGCAGACCAAGAACAAAGATTCTACAGATAATTGAAGATGTGAGTGGAGGGGGGCTTCTTTTCCTGTACATAAAAATAATATAGTTAATTAATCAGGAATATTCATGAGAAGCTGGAGTGTAGTGTTGCTCTACTTGAAGAATGAATGATTTAAGTACCAGTAGAAAAAGAGAGAAGCTGGAAGAAGAAGAAAGATGGCTGCAACTCCATTAGAGTAAACAACAAAGACAAAGTGATTCATGTCTCCATTCATGGCTACTTTACTTACAGCAGTCAATCCTACATCCAACAACTCCACTGCAACCATTACTGCTATTACACCAACACTCATCATCTTCTTCTAATTACCTTATCTTTTCTTTCAAATTAACTTGTTAACAAAATATGAAAAAGCAAATGTGGTGTTGTGGTACTGATAGGGACACTATGATTGAGAATCCATACATGCAGTTGTTGTAAATTGGGTGGACGGTAGAGGGGGCTGAACCGGGCTACAGCCACAGCCATGGTCAGTTTTTTGTAAAAAAATAAAAAATTATAATTTATTTAATATTATTTAATTAACAATAGAGTTAGAGTAGCTATAAGACAAGGTCACATCAACATCATATCAAATTCTCTCATTCTCTTTCAATTTTTCTTTCTCTAACCGTACCACTATACCAGTTCTCTCCCTCTTTCCAATTTATTGTTTTGTTTTACGTGTTCAAAGATCAAATCATAAAGTTTATATTATTTTAATTATATTAAAAAATAATATATAAATAAATTGTCATCAATAACCGATTATATTTATTTAATTATTTTAATAGATAAAAAATAGAAAAATGCTACTACTCATCCCAACAAATTGTCCTAAAAATATGGGATTTGTTGTGAATTAATAGAAGAATAGATGAAGAGCATGAAGTAAATATAGACAAAATATAATAAAGTGAAGTAAGAGAAATAAGAGAGAGAGATGATAGAACACGAGAGGAAGAGCCTTGCTTTTATTGATATTGAGTGAGAGTTTCAGTTTCAGATTACATCCAAAAAGGAGAGAAACAATAAAATTAAACTACATATTTATAGGTGGGAGGACCAATCAAAATAAGACAAGCAAAGTGCCACCATTCAGTATGCATGTAGTGAAATTGTGTAAAGCTCCCACGTGTGATGGCTTCTTCAATAAGCCAAAGGTAAAATAAGTGGTGGAAAGCCACCCACTTGTAGCACATGTGTTGTAGCACATGTGTTGTGACACATGTATTGTAACACTCCCCCTTGGATTTCCACCATTTGTATTTTAATTTGCTAGGAAAAACCCAGTGAGACAAAAACCTTAGCAAAAATATATACAATAATCTTCTGGATCAAGTGGTGTATATGTGTTTAGAACTGCCTCATTAAAACCTTTCCGATAAAACCCAGTGGGACAAAATCCGGTAGAAGGAAAAAGAGTATAGTACACATATGTCCATTCAAAATTTTGCTCCCCCTGATTGAATGCTCTCCCTGAATGAAACTCCAATATCAATCATGTAATTTACAAAGCCGACGCATGCCAATTCCATATACCAGTTTCTCAAAAGTTGATGTAGGCAATGTTTTGGTAAATATATCTGCAAGATTATCTGTAGACCGTATTTGTTTAACATCAATCTGTCGGCTCAGTTGAAGTTCATGAGTATAGAAGAATTTAGAAGAAATATGTTTGGTTCTATCTCCTTTGATATAGCTCCCTCTAACTTGAGCAATACAAGCCGCATTATCTTCAAATATTGTTGTTGGCATCTCTGTAGATAATGAAAATCCACATGTATTTTGAATATGATAAATAACTTACCTTAGCCACACACATTCTCGGCTTGTTTCATGAAGTGCAAATATCTCAAAATGATTAGAGGATGTAGCAACAAGAGTTTGCTTTGTAGAGTGCCAGAAGATTGATGTGCCATTATATGTAAAAACATATCCCGTTTGTGAACGGGCTTTATGGGGATCAGATAAATTCCCGGCATCAGCATAACCAATTAAACCTGAAAAGTTGTTAGATTTTGAATAATATAATCCTAAATCTTTCATTCCATGAAGATAACGAAAAAGATGTTTAATCCCATTCCAATGTCTCCGAGTTGGTGCTAAACTGAATCTAGCAAGCAAATTCACTGAAAATGTGATATCTGGTCTAGTACATTGAACCAGATATAATAAAGCACCATTGCATTAAGATATGGTACTTCAGGACCAAGTATCTTTTCACCATCTTCAAGTGGCCGGAATGGATCTTTCTTAGGATCAAGATTTCTAACAATCATGGGGGTACTTAATAGATGAGCATTGTCCATATTAAATCTTTTCAGGATCTTTTCAGGATCTTTTCAATATATGATGATTGATGGATAAGTATTCTGTCTGATTTATGCTCAATCTCCAGGCCGAGACAATATTTTGTCTTCCCTAAGTTTTTCATTTCAAATTCCTTTTTTAAATATTCAGCAGTTTTCAGGAGCTCTTCAGGAGTTTCAATTAAATTCATATCATCAACATAAACTGTTATAATAGCAAATCCAGATTCTGATTTCTTTATGAATACACATGAGTATAATATAATTATTATATCCTTATCTTATCAGATATTTACTGAGACGGTTATGCCACATCCGTCCAGATTGTTTTTGATCCATATAATGATTTTTGTAGGTTCATCAAATACAGATGACGAGATCTCGGTTTACATGCTTCTAGCATTTTAAATCCTTCTAGGATTATAAATATCTGCACTGAGTGAACCATATTGATAAATGATTACTACCTCTAGAGGACGTATTTCAAGCCTTTCAGAGGCAGCCAAATTTATCAAAAATTCAGAACGTAATCGTATTCATTTGTAGTGAATACCGAGTTTCTATAAGAAACCTTGTACTACGAGTCGTACCTCATATCTTACGATCTCGTTTTTCTCATTACGTTTCCGTAAAAAGACCTTTTAGTATCCAACTAGTTTGACATCTTCAGGTGTCTGGAGAACTATTGGTCTAAATACTTTATGTTTGGCTTATGAAGTCAATTCTTCTAGAATTGCTTCTTTTCATTTAGGCCAATCATGCATTTATCTACAATCATCGATACTATGAGTTTCATAATCATCATTTCAATAGCTACTGTATTTGAAAATGTATCACTGATGATTGTTTCTTCACTATTCCACATTTCTCATGTATGATTTATAGAAATTTATTAATTCTTATATTCTTGTATCTCTGTAGAGATTTCTTCTATTTCAATGGATTTAGTCATTTCATAGACTCGTATCTCTTTAGATATATCAAACTCTTATTGAGTTGATTTAGAGAAAGTGGATTTATTTATAACTCGAGCTTTGTTTACATTAGGATCCTGATAACAATACATTTCAAAGGTTCATAAGCTTATGATATTCATCAGATGATTTATTTGTTACATTTTACTCAGATCGTTCTTCAGGAACAATCACCCGGCCGGGATTTATGAGATAGCAACTTATAAAATTTTGTCACTTTTAATATATCAAGTAACCGATTAATAATTATCTGATGATCAATTATCTTTCGTATTTGAGTGATACGAAGACTGAAAATGAGACACTTTTATCACATATATAGAGAATTGAATTGGTATCTCTATTTTGTATGAGAGTAACGTTTCATTTACTCCTTTCTTCTAGAGAAAATTCCCTTTCTTATAATGATATGAAAATTAATCAATATAATAATACGTAGGTCATGCGCAAAAAAGATAAACTATCAGAAGCACAGATGATATGATAAAAGATTAATCAAAATCATCATAAATCTTAGAATGGTAGAGAAATGATAAGCAGTGGGTCAGAGATGAATAGAATGTTTCCATCTAGAAATTGGTAATTATAACGAAATAATAAAGTTCTCGCAATTACCTGGAGATGCTTGATAAGTGACTATGCTAATCCATTTTAAGTATGAACATGTGGAACTGGATGTTCAATATCAATCCCAATTGATCAGCAATATTCATCAAATGTCTTGGAAGTAAATTCATCAGCATTATCAAGGCGTATTGATTCAATCGGATGATCGGGAAAATGTGTCCGAAGCCTGATAATCTGTGCAAGTATTCTTGCAAAAACAACATTATATGTTGATAATAAGCAAACGTGTGACCATCTGATGGATGTATCAACTAGGACCATAAAATAGCAGAATAACCCACTCGGTGGATGAATAGGTCCACATATGTCCCCTTGAATTCTTTGTAGAAATGATGGGGATTCAAAACCAACCTCAGAGTGAGATGATTTTATTACTAATTTTCCTTGTTAACATGCAGTACATAAATTTTCATGGGATAAAAGAATCTTTTGGTTCTTTAATGGATGTCCATAAGAATTTTCAATGATTTTACGTATCATTGTAGATCCTGGGTGACCTAGACAGTCATACAAAAGCATAAATATTTTTGGATCTGAGAACTTCTGATTCATAACTGCATAAACTTCTACACCTCTTATAAGAGTGTAATATAATCCAGATAATAAAGCACGCAGCTTTTCCATAATGAGTTTCTGGCCTTAATTATGAGAAGTAATGCACAGATACTCAATATTCTCATCATTTATAGTTTCTATGTGGTAGCCATATTTTAGTATTGTTTGGCAACAATATCATGGCTCTACAGGAGCCTTCTGTCAGATCTGCTGGACCTGATATTGTATTAACATTTGCCTTAAGTAGGGTTAAAATCAGAAAGTATTTCTGATTCCGTAGAATCGTATTGTTGCACTATCGGCTAGACATATATCTCCAGTATCTTGCTTTTCAATATCACTCAATTTACCGTTTAAAGACATATCTATTCACAATGAAAAATAAAGTGCATATTAGACAAAGTGATCAAAAGTGTAAACATAAAGATATGAAAATATATCACTTCATAAAACAAAATCATGAGTCATATTGATTTTTCGAACTTCCGGTTCGACCATGAACTGCAGGTTCATAAAATTCAAAAAAACTTCAGGTTCTAAATAGAAATTACAAATTGACTTTCTAGATGAAAGAATCGTAACTTGATCCAATTCAGAATTTCTGATTCTAATAAACTTTGATATAAAAGTTTTAATATCACAATTTAAATTGAATTCAGAGCTTCAAGTCTGATTAGAACTTCAAGTTCAAATTCAATATTTCGCATTCAAAATTAGAACTTCAGGTTCTATATAGAATTTGAATTTTGGAATTTTCAGGTCCCAAGTATGACATTCATGTACATAGTAATGAATCCAGAACTCCATATTTTTACTGAAATTTAAAATTTAGAACTTTAGATTCTGATCGGTTTGTAAAACCGTGCCAACTTAAATATTATAATGATAAATCCAGAAACTTCAGATTCTGGTTAGTTGGTCAAGCCGAGCTTGGTTTAAATTCCAGAAACTTAATGATTGACCTAGTTAGGCTCAACACATAATTTATACAAATCCAGAAATTTCAGGTTCTGGTTGGTTGGCATACTCAGATACATAAATTGCATAAAATTAAATAGATGCGTAAAATTAAAATAACAGATAATATAACAGAAATAAGATGAAGAAGAACGAGAGAATAACAGTATGAGATAAAGTGAAAAAGGGAGAAAATTTACTATTTGCTTTTATTGATGATTTTGGATTACATCATGACCACACAATTTCAGCTGTATAGTGATTTTAAATAAAGCAGAATTGTACTCAGAGACTGATCTATAGTCTTGAAAGCGTAAATGTTGCCACTGACACTTGGCATTTGGTAATGCAACATCAGGTTGGTTATCAAATCGATCTTTTAGTTCTTGCCATAGAACTTCTGGTTCTGTGACAGTTAGGTATTGGGCTTTCAGATCCTTATGCAGATGGTGACAAATAATAACCATGGCAGTAGATTTGTCTTGTTCATATGCCTTTGGCCCTATTTTCAATGGTGTAATATAGGCCTTCTGATTTTAGGAGTAATCTGGCATCAATAACCTAGGACATGTAATTGTCTCTAGACACTTCTGGTGCAGCAAATTTCAAATTTGCAAGCTTTGACATTATTACAACTTTTGGTTATCCAAAAATCACAATTGGAGTCAGAACTTCTGGTCTGACAAAAATCCAAGGAATTTAAACCTTCAGATATATAAACGAATATTTGTAAGTAAATAAATCTAGAAGCTTCAGGTTCCGGTAATGATAAATAAATCCATAAACTTCAAGTTCTGGATGGGTTACCAAACTGTTTAAAAAAAATGCGTAATAATAAATGCAAAAAAAAAAAGTAAATCTAGACAATTTCATAAATTACGAATAAATAAATAAATATAGATAAATAAAGTGCATAATAAATAAATCCAGAACTGCAGGTTCTGGTAGGTTGGCCTAGCCAATCTCATAACAGCTTATAAATAAATAAATGCGAGAAAATAAATCGCATAAAAGTAAATAAAATACGAGAAAGTAAATTGCGTAAAAATAAAATACGGGAAAGTAAATTCAGAACTGCAGGTCCTGGTATTAATAAATAAAAGTCTAGAAGCTTCAGGTTCTAGTAATAATAAATTCAGAACTTTAGGTTCTGATAATAGATCTAGGAACTTCAGGTTCTAGTGGTAATAAATTCAGAGGCTTCAGGCTCTGGAAATAACAGCATCGTGCTGATAACGTGTCGTGAATTAATAGAAGAATAGATGAAGAGCATGAAGAAAATATGAACAAAATATAATAAAGTGAAGTAAGAGAAATAAGAGAGAGAGATGATAGAACACGAGAGGAAGAGCCTTGCTTTTATTGATATTGAGTGAGAGTTTCAGTTTCAGATTACATCCAAAAAGGAGAGAAACAATAAAATTAAACTACATATTTATAGGTGGGAGGACCAATCAAAATAAGACAAACAAAGTGTCACCATTCAGTATGCATATAGTGAAATTGTGTAAAGCTCCCACGTGTGATGACTTCTTCAATGAGCCAAAGGTAAAATAAATGGTGGAAAGTCACCCACTTGTAGCACATATGTTGTGGCACATGTATTGTAACAGGATTGTACATATTTTTAGTTCAATTTATTGGGATGGGTAGCATTACCCTAAAAAATATCATTTTATATAATTTTATCTTATTTTAATTGTTTTTGATAATGTATATAATATAATATCATTGGAAATAATATTATTTTTACTTTTATAATACATAAAAAGTATTTTTAAAACAATTTCATTGAATACATGTTCATTTTTTTAGGATATTGTTTTCAACTATTTATACCCAACGTGTTTTCAAAATTTTCCATCTTTGAAAACTTGAAAATCAATTATTTGTGTCCAAATGAAGATACATAAAACAGAAAACAAAAACAAAAAACATTACCGAATAGACCCTAATTACCTCAATCACTTTGTTTTTGTTTTTCAATTAATGAAATTTTATAAGGACAATGCTTGGGTATTGGCTGGTCACCAAAGGGGTGTTGGCACGTGGCACATTTTAGAAGAAAGTAAGGAGATAAATGTAAAAAGTGAAAAAAAAAAAAAAAAATACCACGTGCTAACACCCCATTGGTGAGTCAGTATCTTGGGTACTGACCAGTTAGTATCCAGACATTATCCATTTTATAGTACTACTAAAGTTTTATTATCATTAATTATATATATATACTTTTGTTTTAACCTACCCTATAAAAAAATCCTGGATACACCTTTGGTTGTAATAATTACTTAATAATTTGAAAATAATATTTAGTAGTACTCGAAGAACCATATGCATAGCTTGGAGGGGGTATTTACAATTAGGTCCCAATCTAATTGGGAAACGTCACTTTTTTACTATTTAATTAAAATTTCATCAATTTGGTCCTTACATAATTAAAAATCAATCAGATTAGTCCTACGGTTAGTCAAAGTAACGGTTTTGACTAACGGTAGAACTAATTTGATTGATTTTCAATTATATAAGGACCAAATTGATGAAATTTCAATTAAGGAGTAAAAAAGTGACGTTTCCCAATTGGATTGAGACCAAATTGTAAATACCACATATATAATAAAAATCTTATATTTCCAATTTCTTATATATATATATATATATAATAGTCTAAACCTCCGGAGTTCACAAAGTCAGCAACATACGCATTAAATGATACCATTAATAATAATCATATATATATAATAACAATCATATATATATTTTTTAATTCCCCATATTCTAATATATCTAATTATACAATATAACATATAATAATAATAATAACATATTTCCAGTTTATGATATATATAATAGTCACAACTTCTAGAGTTCACAAAGTCAGCAACATACGTATTAAATAATACTATTAATAATAAGCATATATATAATAATGATCATATTAATTTTTTTTTATTTCCCATATTCTAATATATCTAATTATACAATATAACATATACTAATAATATTTATTAAATAATTATATGTAATAAAAATAACTACTTTTGCTATGGTCACGACACGTGGCATGTAATAAATGATACAATTTTAAAAAAATAATTTTATTTTAATATAACGTCATTTTCTTACTCCTTAATTGAAATTTCATCAATTTGGTTTTTATATAATTGAAAATCAATCAAATTAGTTATACTGTTAGTCAAAACCGTTACTTTAACTAACAATATGACTAATTTGATTGATTTTCAATTATATAAGAACTAAATTGATGAAATTTCAATTAATTAGTAAGAAAATGACATTTCCCAATTAGCTTGGGACCAAATTATAAATACCCCTAGCTTGGAACCATATAGGCATATATGCATGCGTAGGCCCTTGCGTCATGGGAATCTGTCACCTTCAAATTCAATCACCCTTAAAATCCAAACCCATTTCACTGAAATTGCTTTCACGTTTTTCTTTTTTTTTCATTTTTTTTTTATAGCCTGCACTTCTTTTTATTTTGTAGGGTTTGTTTATTCCATAATCTTAGAATTTTTTTTTTTTTTTTTTCTCTTTTTCGAATTTAATCATTTTGAGAAAAAAAAATTACAATGTTTAATGAAATTTAATTTAAATTATGAAAAATATGAAGGAAAAATGATTTTGTGATACATGTAATATATATACACACAAAAATTTCACTTGTAAGAGCTAATATTTTTTTAAATTTCAATATTATTTTTAAGATTTGATAAATAAAAAAAAAATCACTCGAACCCGAGAAACAACCATCAAGTCTTGGGCCATAACCGAATCTCTGGGCCAAACTGAAGGGTCAAACTGAAGTTAGACGGTTGCAATTTCCAAATATGAGGAACCACATCCACATGGTGTACAAAATCTGCCCCAGATACATAGATAATGATTAATGAACAAATGGGTGTGTTCATTCTTCATTTTCTGTTTGGTTGCTTAGAAACCTGAGCAAAGCAAATAGGAAAATCACTACCGAATAAAGTTGCATAAAGAATGAAACTTCACTTTCCAGGTTCGGACAATGTACTTACTATTCAAGTTTCAAACTTTTTAGGATTATATTTTCTTTCTGAGTAATTAACTGATATGATTAGCACAATTCACCAAGTTTCACTGCTTCTTTCCTAGCTAGATAGATACATGACTACATGAGGTATCTGATAATTAAGTAATGTAATTAGGCTTTATCATACCTCTAATCTCTATATATAATTCTACACAAAACAGCTATTATACTTCCATGCTCCTGTTTTTCAAGAGAGGGGATTTAGGAGATGATGACTTAATGCTGTTGATTACTACTTTGTCATCAACCATCTTCTCCTCTTGAGCTTGACCCCAAATCACTGAATAAAACCCAAAAGAAATAACAGCAGCTCCAACAATACTGCAGAGCAAAATCAGAATTCAACTGTGTCAATAGAAATCATTGGTTGCAATTTTAGTTTATTTGTTTAGCTTTTGAGACTAATTAATGATGTCCATATACCATGTTAAGGGCTGTTCAGTACAAATGCAACCATCAAAGAAATATCTGTTTATATATACCTTCCAAGATAAAGAGTATCCCGAAGAAAAGTAACCCCCATCGCGATTGCAATGACTATTCCAAGTGGCTTAAACATGCAAGTATACACAGGTCCCTTCTTGTGACATGCCCATGTATGAACAAGACTTCGAACTGCTACCGCGAAAACTGCCTAGACAAGATTCATCAGTAGATCAAGTTAGTACAAAGATGTGTGTGACGGAAACTGATAATCAATCAAGTTGCTCTAGTCTTGTTTATGCATATGCTTACCGAGTAACCAATAGCTATCAGCTCCATGTCTGGCTTTAATTTCCAAGCAATTGGGTCTCTCACTGCAATCAGAGCAACTATGGCAGATTGGATGGTCACAAAAATGCAACAAATGAATGTCACCATAAGCACTTCAGGGTAGTCCTTGATAATCCAGGTCTGGATATTCAAAAGGGTTTCTTGTTAAAGTCAGAATAACTGCAGGTAATTAATGGCCTGTAACAAGAATATGAAAAGCTAGTAATTTAGATGTTCCTTTAAAATTTACCTGAACAATGTACAATAATGAAAGGAAAAAGTAAGCAACAGTAAGGAGAAGACCACCAATGACCCAATTTGTTTGCAACAATTGAAGTTTGTTATGTGAATCAGTACTCCTAGATGAAGTAATCAAAATTGCTGGACCCTTGTAAAATGTCACAGCCAATGCTCCTGCAATTGATACAATAGTACCGATAGACTTGGCTAGACTGCTTTTAACTCTCAAATTTAGCTTTTCCATGCTGAAAAGGCGCCATAAGATTACAATGAATCAACAAATTAATCATGAAAATTGTTGTATCATTGATGAAACACATAGAGTGTCTATAGGAATCACATTCACTGATGACTAAATTTTCAGAAATTTGCAAAATGAGAAAACAGAGAAGAGACTCTGACCTGGAAAGTATGGCAAGAATGAAAGTAAAAGCTGGGGTGAGATCACCAATTGCAGAGGACAAAGTGGGAGAGCTATACCCAAGTCCTGTATACATACAAGTCTGCACACCACAGCTAAAAACCCACCAAGAGAAGATCATCATCAAGAACCACAAACACAATTTAATTGCTATATACTTACTAAATTATTGAGTTAGAAAATAGTACCTGAGCAGACCAAGAACAAAGATTCTACAGATAATTGAAGATGTGAGTGGAGGGGGGCTTCTTTTCCTGTACATAAAAATAATATAGTTAATTAATCAGGAATATTCATGTAAAGCTGGAGTGTAGTGTTGCTCTACTTGAAGAATGAATGATTTAATTACCAGTAGAAAAAGAGAGAAGCTGGAAGAAGAAGAAAGATGGCTGCAAATCCATTAGAGTAAACAACAAAGACAAAGCGATTCATGCCTCCATTCATGGCTGCTTTGCTTACAGTACTCAATCCAACTTCCAAGCACTCCACTGCTACCATCACTGCTGTTACACCAACACTCATCATCTTCGATCTTCTTCTTCCCTGATGATCTTTTCTCTAACTTTTTAGACTATGAAATGAAAAAACAACTGTGGTGTACACGTAATTAGTTAATAGTAGAAAACATATGGTCCATATGTATAGCATGGAATAGAAAGCCTATATGCATGCGTAGGCCATTGCGTCATGGGAATCTGTCACGTCCAATCACCTGCTAGAATCCAAACCTATTTCACTCAACTTCTTTTATTTTTCTACTCTTTGTTTATTCCATCATCTTAGAATTTAGTTCTTTTATTAATAAAAAAAAAAGATTAATTATTTTCTTACAATGTTTAATGAAATTTAATTTATAAATTATGAAAAATAAGTAGAAAAAAAATGATTTTGCGATATATACTCACACATTATATATAAAAATAACTCATTTGTAATAGGTAATAAGTTTTTTAATTAAAAAGTTATTTTAAAGATTTTATAAATAAAAAAAATATACAAAAATTAAAATCTGGGGTTTCATTAAAACAGGCCTCAATTGAACCCAAGAAACAACCATAAAATTTTGGGCCATGAATCTCTGGGTTGAATTTTTCAGATTTTCAGCCCAAACCCGTATTTGTGGCTTTTGGGTGGACATTGTAAGCCTTCGCAGGGCATATATGTAAATTAATACTACTCTTGAAAATGACACCTCAGCATGTCCCCGGACACGTCAGTCGATTTTGTTGATTTTTTGTTTTAGATTTTCGGCCTAAACCCTTAGGTCATGTTTGGTTAAATGACAGAATGGTAATCGGAATGGTAATGAGAATAGGAATGGGAATGGAATGGAATGGAATGGAATGGAAAACTGATTTCTTTATTTGGTTGTGACTTTAGAATTAGCATATGAATCAGTATTATTTTGTTTGGTTAACAACTGAATGGAATGGAATTAATTGTATTTGGACCAAAATGCCCCTAATTACATAACAGTTATAATAATATGATATATTATGGATAATAATAATAAAATATGAAAGTATATATAATAATTATATATATATATTAATCTAATTAATAATAAAATTTATATTTTCAATTACAAAAATTTTATAAGAAATTTTTAAATAGATTGTTGCAGGAGGAGGAGTCTCTAATCGAGATTGAGTTCTGTGGTTGTCTCTGCACAAATTCTCTTCCATAGCTTCACAACAGACGAAAAACGCACCAAAACCATTTCAATTAAATCTCCAGATTTCTTTATTTGGTTGTGACTTTAGAATTAGCATATGAATCAGTATTATTTTGTTTGGTTAACAACTGAATGGAATGGAATTAATTGTATTTGGACCAAAATGCCCCTAATTACATAACAGTTATAATAATATGATATATTATGGATAATAATAATAAAATATGAAAGTATATATAATAATTATATATATATATATTAATCTAATTAATAATAAAATTTATATTTTCAATTACAAAAATTTTATAAGAAATTTTTAAATAGATTGTTGCAGGAGGAGGAGTCTCTAATCGAGATTGAGTTCTGTGGTTGTCTCTGCACAAATTCTCTTCCATAGCTTCACAACAGACGAAAAACGCACCAAAACCATTTCAATTAAATCTCCAAAAATCAAAAAATATATACACAAATGCTAATGGATCAACAATACCAAAAATTTCCTCAATCAAATTAGTAATCTTCGTAAGAAAAATCAAATATAATTTCCAATTCAAAAACCCACAAAAAGCTCTCAACGCTTCTCAAACCAATCAAAACGCGATCTGGAGTCGAGATCAAACAGATTGAAGAAGCAGAAAAAGAAGAGCACTTTGTAGAAAAAAAACCAAGCAAACAAATAATGTATAGAAGAGAAAAGCCTTCGAATGGGAGAGGACTTTGGATTGAAAAATCGAACGCTAATTGGGAATAATAAATCGAAGCAAATAATCACTCTCAAAATCTCTCTCTCTCTATCTATCTGTGTGTTCTTTCTCGCTTTTAAGTCGGAGTCGGATTCTCAAGGACGCGTTTGGAGAGAGAATTCTAGTAGGTGTCAGGGTAGCGCGTGGCCTTAGATGCGACGCGGACCTGGGCAACGACGGCCGGAAAGGAGGGTAGAGACAGCGGAGTAGACAACGGAGGTGGGTGGGTAGCAATGTTTTTGGAGTTACGGGAGGCGAAGGAGACGGAGAAGAGAATTAGAAGAAAGACGAGAGAGATGACGATGAGAGAGGCCATGGTTATGACTTATGAGACGAGAGAGATGACGAGCAGAGGGTTAATTTTGGAAGTGAAAATGTTGATAGGAATTGTAATGGCCTTTCCATTAGATTGTGGATGGAAAGCCCATTCCACCATTTTGGTGGAAACCCAAATTCCATTGGAATTCTCTTTCCATTGGATTTTTGCACACCAAACATTTGGAATGAATTTGTTTCCATTCCATTCCTTTCCTTTCCTTTCCATTCCAGTGAACCAAACACAACATTATTTGTGGGTTCACTCAGTAAAACCCATTTTCAGGGCATTGTTGTAATTTACTACACTTGTAACTGGCACGTCAGCATGTCATCGTGATGTGTTCAGGTAGGGGTGTGCGGCGGATCGGATCCAATGGATTTGCCATGATCCAAGATCCGATCCGATCCGATCCGATTGGATCGAAGAAATTGTAATCCGATCCGATCCAATTTTATAGCGGGATCCGATCCGATCCGATCCGATTACTATTTGATCCGATTCGATCCACTTATAAAATACTTCAATCCGATCTGATCCAATCTGATATGATCCGATGAATCGAATTAATATAAAGTCATTCGTAATATATAAAAGTTATAATCTGAAATAAATAAAATCAAATAATTTTTTCAAACATTACTAATTAATTCAAATAAAATTAACATTAAAAAAAAATACATGAAATAACTTGTAAACTTTATATAATTCAGAAAGTTTATAAACATTATACATTAGCTCCAAATGTAAACTTAATAAGCCGTGATGTTGATGAAGAAGAATAGAAGAAAAGAAGATGGTGGATTGTTGGATGTAGAGAAATTGAGAAAGAAAACCCAAAATAGTAACATTAGAAATTGTATTTTGGTTGGGCCCTTACATTAGAAAGTAGTGGATAAAATATATTGCTCAATATAAAAATAAGACCTAATATTTTAGGCGGATTGGCGGATTCGGCGGATTTCCAAACGAAAATCCAAGATCCGATCCGATCCGATCCGATCCGGTCCAATGGATTTTAGAATTTAGGATTCAATCCGATCCAATCACCTCTTTGGATCCGATCCGATCCAATGGATTGTATTGGATTGTATTGGATCCTGCACACCCCTATGTTCAGGCACGTCAGCAGGTCGTGGCTGACATGCTGGGAACGTCAGCAACTTTTTTATTTTTTTTATTAAAAAAGGGTGAAATTCATTTTAGTCCCTCAAGTTTGATCTAATAGCCAAACTAGTCCCCCGGTTTTGAGAATTATCTTGTTAAGTCCTTCTGTTAACGATTCCATTAAAAAAGTGCAAACTGACAGGGTCAAAGGGTCAAATGACTATGTTGCCTCTGATTAAAAAATAAAATACAAAAATATAAAAAATCTCCAAATTTAAAAATTTAAAATTAAAAAATACAAAAATATAAAAATATAAATAATCTGTTCATCACCTACATCTGGTGTTGAATGTGTTCAACACCAATCACATTCAACATCAATCACCAAACCCTAGCCACAAACACACCACCCCCACCAGTGTTGATTGACCCACCACCACAAAGCCACCACGAATCAAACCTCTCTCACCATTTATCAGCCTTCTTCTTCTTCTTCATCACCACACTAACCCAGATCCATATATTTTTTTTCATAAAAATTTCTCCGGTATATTATAATCACATTCTAAACATGATTACAACCAAAGCTTTACAATCTCTATCATCAACAAATCCAAATCAATTGAAAAAAAAAAAAAAAAAAAACGTGATCAATCCAATCAAAAACCCAGAAAAAAAAATTCAAGAATGATAAAACTTAACCAATCTGTCTATAACCCAAAATAGTTTTGGCAACAGTAGCTCTAGTTCTTGCTCTGTTTTTTGAAATATTATTTTTAATTGTTTTTAATTTAAATTATTAATTTTAACCCTGCTTTTACCATTATACCCTTAATGATTTGACGGAACCCTAACATAATTGGACGGCAGGGACTAAAACACGTATTTTTGGAAACTAGCCTGTCAAGATAATTCTCAAAACCGGGGGACCAGTTTGACTATTAGGTCAAACTAGAGGGACTAAAATGAATTTCACCCTAAAAAAAAAAATTGTTTTTGTTTTTGAGTCTCTCTCTCGCCGGTCTTGTTCCAACGTTGGAAACCCATTTTTGCTCTGTATTAAAGCTTCTATTTTTATAATCAAATTCTTTCTACTTTTCGCCAAAAAGTGATGTAACATATGATTTATATATATATATATATATATGAACCAAATAGAAGGAATTAAGATGATGGTATATGCTTACATTGTATAAAACAGCAACCAAGCCTATATCAAATCTTAGCTTCCAAGCACTTGGATCTCTAACCACAGTTAGATAAAATAGTGCAGCCAAAATGGTAGCAAAGATATACTTGAAAAACAATATAATCATTATTGCTGGAAACTTCTTCAGGATTATTGCCTGCAAAACATTTCCAAAACCTGAAAGTCAACATTCTATATATATGCTTCAACTTCATCAGAACTTTTCAGGAGAGGGGCTTTAGAAGATGATGACTTTATGCTGTTGAATACTACTTTGTCATCAACCTTCTTCTCCTCTTGGGCTTGACCCCAAATCACTGAATAAAACCCAAGAGCAATAATAGCAGCTCCAACAATACTGCAGAGCAAAATCAGAATTCAACCTTGTTAATAGAAATCATTGGTTTCAATTTCAGTTTATTTGTTTAGCTTTTGAGACTAATTTATGATGTCCATATACCATGTTAAGGGATGTGTTCAGTACACATGCAACCATCAAAGAAATATTAGTTAAAAGAAAGAATTATATATATATACCTTCCAAGATAAAGAGTATCCCGAAGAAAAGTAATCCCCATCGTGATTGCAATGACTATTCCAAGCGGCTTAAACATGCAAGTATAGACAGGTCCCTTCTTGTGACATGCCCATATATAAACAAGATTTCGAACTGCTACCGCGAAAACTGCCTAGACAAGATTCATCAGTAGATCAAGTTAGTACAAAGATGTGTGTGACGGAAACTGATAATCAATCAAGTTTCTCTATTCTTGTATATGCATGCTTACCGAGTAACCAATAGCTATCAGCTCCATGTCTGGCTTTAATTTCCAAGCAATTGGGTCTCTCTCTGCAATCAGAGCAACTATGGCAGATTGGATGGTCACAAAAATGCCACAAATGAATGTTACCATAAGCACTTCAGGGTAGTCCTTGATAATCCAGGTCTGGATATTCAAAAGGGTTTCTTGTTAAAGTCAGAATAACTGCAGGTAATTAATGGCCTGTAACAAGAAGACGAAAAGCTAGTAATTTAGATGTTATGTTAAAATTTACCTTAAAAATGTACAATAATGATAGGAAAAAGTAAGCAACAGTAAGGAGAAGACCACCAATGACCCAATTTGTTTGCAACAATTGAAGTTTGTTATGTGAATCAGTACTCCTAGATGAAGTAATCAAAATTGCTGGACCCTTGTAAAATGTCACAGTCAATGCTCCTGCAATCGATACAATGGTGCCGATAGACTTGGCTAGACTGCTTTTGACTCTCAAATTTAGCTTTTCCATGCTGAAAAAACACCATAAGATTACAATGAATCAACAAATTAATCATGAAAATTGTTGTATCATTGATGGAAGACAGAGAGTCTGTCTCTACAGGAATCACATTCACTGGTGACTAATTTTTCAGAAATTTGTAAAATGAGAAAACAGAGAAGAACCTCACCCTGAAAATATGGCAAGAATGAAAGTAAAAGCTGGAGTGAGATCACCAATTGCTGAGGACAGAGTGGGAGAGCTATACCCAATTCCTGTATACATACAAGTCTGCACACCACAGCTACAGTACAAACCCACCAAGAGAAGATCATCAACAACCACAAACACAATTTAATTGCTATATACTTACTAAATTATTGAGTTAGAAAATAGTACCTGAGCAGACCAAGAACAAAGACTCTACAGATAATTGAAGATGTGAGTGGAGGGGGGCTTCTTTTCCTGTACATAAAAATAATATAGTTAATTAATCAGGAGTATTCATGTGAAGCTGGAGTGTAGTGTTGCTCTACTTGAAGAATGAATGATTTAAGTACCGGTAGAAAAAGAGAGAAGCTGGAAGAAGAAGAAAGATGGCTGCAAATCCATTAGAGTAAACAACAAAGACAAAGCGATTCATGCCTCCATTCATGGCTGCTTTGCTTACAGTACTCAATCCAACTTCCAAGAACTCCACTGCTACCATCACTGCTGTTACACCAACACTCATCATCTTCTTCTTCTTCCCTGATGATCTTTTCTTTAACTTTTTAGACTATGAAATGAAAAAACAACTGTGGTGTACGTACTTGATTAATAGTAGAAAACATATGGTCCATATGTATAGCATGGAATAGAAAGCCTATATGCATGCGTACGCCCTATCTTAGAATTTAGTTCTTTTATTAATAAAAAAAAGGAAATTTAATTCATAAATTATGAAAAATAAGTAGAAAAAAAAAATGATTTTGCGATATACACACACACATTATGTATAAAGATAACTCATTTGTAATAGTTAACAATATTTTTAATTAAAAAGTTATTTTTAAGATCAGATAAAAAAAAAAAAAAAATCAAAATAGACAAAAATTAAAATGTGGGGTTTCATTTAAAGAGGCCTCAATTGAACCCAAGAAACAACCATCAAATTTTGGGCGATAACCGAATCTCTGGGTTGGATTTTTCAGATTTTCAGCCCAAACCCATATTTGTGGCTTGTGGGTGGACTTTGTAAGCCTTCGCAGGGCATATATGTAAATCAATACTACTCTTGAAAATGACACCTCAGCATGTCCCCGGACACGTCAGTCGATTTTGTTGAATTTTTTTTTTTTTTTGGATTTTCGGCCTAAACCCTTTTTTTGTGGGTTCACTTAGTAAAAGTGTAAAACCCATTTTCAGGGCATTATTGTACTTTACTACACTTGAAACTAGCACGTCAGCATGTCATCGTGACGTGTTCAGGCTGCTGACGTGCTGGGAACGTCAGCAACTTTTTTATTTTTTTTATAAATAAAAAATTGTTTTTGTTTTTTAGTCTCTCTCTCGCCGGTCTTGTTCCCATGGTGGAAACCCATTTCTGCTCTGTATTAAAGCTTCTATTTTTATAATCAAATTCTTTCTTCTTCTTTTTTTTGTTTTATAAATTTGGGGTTGCACAGGTTCACGTTCTTTTTCTTCTGCAAATTTTTTTTTCATCATCTTAGGATTCAGTTAGTTGCTTGCTTTTACACAAATTTACAAGTGTTTTTGCTTGGTCTCGGTTGGATTGTATCACGTGTTTCACAATGCTTGTATGTGAAGAGGGTCAAACTGAATAGTTGCAATTTCCAAATATGAGGAATCATATCCACAAGCTGTACAAATCTGCCCCAGATACTCAATTGAGTGTGTTCAATCTTCATTTTCTGTTTGGTTGCTCAGAAACCTGAGCAAAGCAAATGGGAAAATCACTGCCGAATCAAGTTGCATAAAGAATGAAACTTCACTTTTCAAGTTTCAAACTTTTTGGATTATAATTTTCTTAATGAGTAGTTTAAATTGTCTCTCTTGTTTTTGCGTGTTTCCTTGAATTATGCTTCCTTTTTTCCATGGTACATTTAACACAAGGCTTGAGTTGTTGTTGAAGCTTGAAGCAAATGTTAGGTTGCAACATTAGTATTATAATTTTTCTGTGATATATTCTACTTCTTGAAGACATATTCATGATTCTTTTCATTTAATTTTTTAGTCACAGACTCACAGGCTGCTAAAGTGCTTGAAGACCAGCCAACAAAGAGATGAGGTTTGAGTATTTTTGCTTCTCAGTCTGCTGCTTTTCTTGTTAATCAGAATTACTATATGCAAATCATTTTTATCCATGATGGTTTAAGAGTGCATGTCTCATTTGTAGTCAATGTTATTTATGTAACCTTAATTTTTAGGAGGAATTTATAGAAAGATGTGACTATAGTCTAAATGATACGAAAATATAGAGATATTTTTCCACCAGCTGTAACTGCCCAAATTAAAGGGAATATTTCAAGTTGCGAAGATTGATCTTTTTCACTGGTTGTTTTGATGAGCTGATCATGTATGAATGCTAATCTGTTGAAGTCAATATGATTATATTTGATGTAGAGTTTATGCCAGTTCTTAATATGATAGCTGATGGACAGGTAATTAAGTAGATACTAGATAGTTAAGTCTTAAGAACATCCTTGGACTCTGGAATGTGCTCTTCAGTTCTTTGTTGTGTTTATTAGACACCTTGGCAGTTGAAATTTAAGCCATACTGCCATACCCAAATCCATATACAATAGGCTAGACATTCCTTGAATTTTGCTCTGATTATACGAGTTACATCGGCAGCATGTGTTCCTTCTTGGTTTTCTAATCAAGTTCTTCAAATGGAACATGAAATTCGGTAACTCTTTCTTATTCCTCTGGAAGATTTCTAATTTATCAACTCTTTCGTTTTCATTTCTCAAATCTTCCTATCAGTGGCCTGTTGATTTCTGTTTTGCGGATTTTAAGCTAGAGGAGTAAGATGAAAAGGGCTCATAGGATATTGAGGAGAGTAGAGCTACTTGAAGTAGGGAATTGGGTAGGAGAGAAACAATGGTTGCTATGCCCTAAGAGAATCCAGTAGTTATTTCCCCTTCCCATGAGACTGTAAGGGCCTTATATAGAAGTTTTATCATAATTGGAGACTACAAAGATTGAAAATTTGTTGCATGTCAACTGTGGGCTCAAGCCTGCAAAAGCATCAGCTCTGAAGGCTTTAGGCCCTTCAATCTCCTCTGCAACCAACAAGCTAAGGCTATTCAAGTTATTCCATCATTTCATGAACCGGTGGCATCTATGGCATGCTGTCAACAAGCACTTGGGCTATTCAAGTCATTCCATTGGTGTCAATGACTTAATGTGTAACCCACCTTATCTTTCTGCACCCGGGGGGACGTTGGCCTTAGAAATAACCAACAAATGCACTGATCAGGAACTGAGCTGACTAGTTCTTAAGGATCCACATGCTGCAGTAATTGGTCCGTGCTAGAAATGCAGGCTGCACATAAAAAGTTCTCTTAACATGTTTCTTCTTTGGGGATGAATAATAGTTCTTTTATTCTAAGTTATTGGCAGCATAGGCATCTTTAGGTTATATAAGATCATACTATATGCCTTAATGTATAATGCCTGGATGCTGCATCCAAAGATTTGAGTTTTCAATTATGTTAATAGACAATATCAAATTTTGGTTGAGGTGTATTATTGTGAACCTTGCTTTTATGTTGCCAGTGCCAAATGGTTGTGGAATGACTTTGTCAAATCAGTATAGTAACTGAAAGTAACGTGGATTGCAGTGAGTGGTCTTGATCGTCAATAAAGTGAAACTTGAAGTTGGTTACAGATGCACTAATGGACAATTGAAATCTGACAAATAGAAACCATTTGATCTGCTTTCCCAAAAGGAGACCATCTTTTACACAGATCTATCACTGTGAGCCAAGCTGTTTTCAATGATGAAACAAGATAATTAAGTTCCTAGCAAACTTTTACCAGTACAAGAAAGAACTTCGCTAAAAGTAACCTAAAAGGCTTTAAAGCTCCATCAAGAGTCTCTTTTGATTGCCTTACAGCACAAGCTTTGAGATGATTTTGAAATTGCTATTAACACAAATCCAGCTTTAGTCTCTGTTTGGAAATGCTATAGATGCAGTAATGTGTGTAGAATGTAATATGGATGTCTGATGACATCTTTTAGATCCAGTCATCTAAAGCACATAACAGAACCTCAATGCAGATGGCCATATGGAAATATAAAACATGACCTTGATGATATACATGGCATGTTTAAGGAAAGCAATTCCCAATATTGTGATTATTGCTCGTTTTTGGATAACTCACAAACATGACAGCATTTTATGGGATACTATGCAACAAGTTTGACTATGTGGCTATGTGCTAACATGAACTGTAAATCTAACGAGACAGAGCTGCACCAGTGTCAAAAATAAATAAACAAAGAATGTTTGTAATCTACTTCATTTTCAAGGATTGTAAATTTCTCTTCCTTTTAAGTTTCAATTGTCTTATGTCATAACTCTTCTTTTTACGAATTCTAGAGTCATAAATATCAGACACTACTAGACCAAGATACCACTGAATTGAATTAATAAACAACATTTGTCTGACATCCCTTTCAAAATGAAACTTGTGGAGTCTCGATACATGAAATTAATATATGTGCATGATTGATAACGATTGTAGTGATGATTTCTGTGAAGCTTCTAATGCAGAACACTCTTTTGAATATTTAGATACTGGACCACCATAGTTCCGTCTGATTCTAGGTGGTCCAAATGTTTGAATGGCATGGTCCTAACTCCTAATGTTTTAATGACTATGCACATCTTTTGGAGCATCACTTGGAAAGTTTTTACTCACTGGTGGTCCTAGATTAACCGTAGTGTATGACTCTAAGTCATCAACAGGTCCTCCTTGAGCTTTTCTGTTAAGGATTATTATCTTAGTATGATAAAATTAAATAGTTAGAAAAATTTGTTAGCTCTACTGAAGTAAAATGTCAATGGAAATGCTGCAATTCATCACATTATTGTTTTACACTATCAAGCTGCTTCTGAAGTGGACTAACATAGTGACTGCAAATTCTTTAACTTAGCATAGTATTAGTAATTTACAGTATCAGGGTGCTTCTGGAACATGACTAGGTAGCGATTTCAGCCAGTCAATCATAGATTCATATGTTCTCAAAGATTTATAATTTTGAGTTTATCTGCTTGATTTTAGTATGTGGTCGGTGTCAGGCTTCTGATGGCATGCTTAGCAATGACTAAAAACACAGTTTTTATTTTTTTTATTTTTTCATTGATCAGTCAGCAACCTAGAATAAAAAAAAAAGTTGACAATGTTTGGCATTTTTGGCATCAGGTCTTCATGAAGCAGTTCAATGCTTTTTTCAGCTTTGATTTGTGTCATCTGTCTATGTTCAAAATTAAAAAGTGATGACATTGTGTTACAAAATATTTTTCCTCATTCTGCAGAAAATCAGTTGATGTGTTATTGACTTAAGTAACTTATAGTAGTATGATTTCTCTGTAAATTTTTTGTTGTAGGAGTTAAAGAATAATCAAATTGTTCTCACAAGCAGGTTGCTTCAGCATTTTCTGTGAACAAATCTATCTGTGGCCCTTTTATCATTGGCATATGACTGGGCTCATCTTGAGATGCACTTAAACATGGTTTGCCTCTCTTCATTAGGGCTGCCTCCAACTGCATTGATATATTTATTTCACTATTGCAGAACCGATTATAAATCATAAATGTGTTCTTTTTCTTAATCAATGATAAGTCTTGACCATTTAGTCTAAATATAATGAATTTCCTCACAGCTTGATTGAATTGGGACTAAGTTTTGCAGGTAGTCAATTACTCCTTACGCAACCTAGATCGAGTAGAGCCAGAGGAGGAGCACAAGGACAATACAGGGACTTTTGAATTACTATGGGACATCAACTCTATATCTGTGTTCATGAGGTTCACAATCCAAAAGAAACAAAATTAATGGAGACTCCAGCATGCTAGAACTCATTGATTTGGTAACTTACATGGTTAGGATTCCTATGTTCATGTTGTTTTTGCCACAACTTTCATATGTTCAAATGCTCTCCTATAAGAAACTGGATCGATTCAGTTTTTAATTTTTGTGTAGGGACATAGATGGTTACATTAAATTATTGCAAAGAGTATAATTATAAAAAGAGGAGGCTAATGAACTATGCGCTGCAGCACTGGTTGAGTTTAATGACTGAAGTGATATACACCATAGTTTCTAATGCATACATTATTATGATGTAGGTTGGTCCCCATCTCCCTTCCCTTACTACCAGCCCTCTTGCACGGAAAATTTGTTGTCTTTGGAGGTTGCCGACGAGATTGGCCTTAGATAAGATTACCAGAAAGTGGGTAACTTCTTGTTATCAAAGTTGTCTACCAAGAGAAAGGAAAAAAAAATAAATTTGACAGGCGTTAAAGAGTGAGAAAATAATGAGAGGAGAATGCAGTGTCCTAATCTAGATAAGGGTAGAGTTGATTAGAACCTTATATCTTTTTTGTTACATAATAAAGCTTACAATGTTTACTAAATGTCTATTACTAGAAGTTACATCAACCCATGTGAGAACCGAAATAAATTGCTGGATACAATCATTTTATGCCTACCATTTTGTTAGTATAAGACACTTTACAACGAATTATTTGAAGTGATAGGAATGAATAGGACAACTCTTAGCTTATTTTACAAAAGATGATTGTGATTAGGAGCATAAAGAAGGCTTATTGAAGGACAAATTGTACCGGGTACTGAAATCATTACTTTGATAAAGAAGTTTTAGCTTGTTTTAGTAAGCAATTATCTTGATACAAGAATGACAATGAGACCATGGCATGTGATAGGAGGATGAGCTGGATATAAAGCACGTGGAAGTCACATGCCAAAGAGTGAGGAATGAAAAATGAAGATGCTCTTGTCCCAACTTGGCTTATGAAGTACAACAGAGTTTGATCCACCTCCTTTTGAGGTCGCTAGCAAAGGGACAAAGACCACTCGGTGCCCATTGGCTGCTTGTACCAAGTACGTTACCTTCTTTCCTTCACTGACTAATGAACAGAGAAAGAGATAGAGAAGAGGGTCCCTCAGCTCACCTTCATTGCTCAAATCTTTATGTTATGGGTCCTCGACTTTTACAGTGGCCTAACACTATATACTATATAGTCTGAATTGGTGATTTAATGATATAAAGGGTACCAAGTTTCATACTTAGGCATTCATGATTTGTTTCGTCCCCGGAAACTTAGTTATATATGATAACAACATTTAAAGGATTCTTTTGAATGAGGTTGAGAGGTTTCAGGTTAGTCCCCCATTGATGATGATTCATTGATGATCTGCATCTCCATAGATTGCACATAATGTAGGAAGAGTGATTCTCTAATAACCTCCCATTATACTTATGAATCCCTCGTGTTTTTCCCATTATAAGTTGTGGCTAAAATAAGTCTCAGACAACCATGTTCGATGAGCAAAAAGTTCAGAGTATGTATGATGCTATTTCGGAAAAATTATGGTCCCTAAAGCAATCAAACGTGTTGAATTGACAGTCATCTACCATTGGCATCACAGTTCATAAAACCAGTCCATAGTTTGCATGCCCAAGGAAGGCAAGGAGAGGGTTAGGACTTAGAAGAAGAGTGTGGTGTAGGTCCTTTATTGGGGTCATGAGTCCCACTTAAGAGTTAAGAGAGAGCTCACCAACTTAGCAGCGTAGTAATTGGACAAAGCATCCGTAGAGTATGTACCACAATGCCAATGTAGAAGAGCTAGCTACTGTAAGTAACTTACAATAAACATATGTGTACCATTATTATTGTACCATGTTTGATGTTTATAACATAAAGTGTCAATAAAAGGCATCATAATCAGCAATAGAGGCCCCAGAATGACTAGGCTTGTGTTGTGTTTAGATGTGTACTGAGTATGAACATGGAAAATCCAAATGATTATTATTTTTATTTAGTTTTGTTATTGAGAAGAGAGAAGAACAAAGAGCATCTTGCGTACACTGTGGCCATTCCTCCATGTGCAATCCCTTCTGTAAAGACACGAAGAAAAAAATGGCAAAGTAGTACTAGTGCTATCAGTTTGGCAATGAAATGACATTGTTGGTGACATCTTAAGAGAGTGTGAAATAATAATGTGGATTGTTAGACATACTATGGTTGGTAGTTGGGGAGAAGATGTAAGAAAAGTGTCCTAGTTTTGTTAGACCTTTTGAGGCCTTTAGATAGAGACTGTAGTTAATTATCATGAGAAAAAATTAGAGAGGTGAAGAAGGGGAGGCATTTTCTGGGTGATTGATCAGATGTCTCTATCTATTAGTGACCCACATATCTCAGTCACGTTGTCCTCAACCAGCCACAAAGCTTTAGATGCCTATTCCATCTCTCTATGATTGCAAGTCCCTGTCAATGCCATGTTGCTTGAAGAAGCTTGCATCAACATAACCCCACCAAAAGTACTGCAATCATAGCTTTTGATTTCTCACTTGACTCTCAAAAACAAATCATATATAGTAAAACCAAACTATTTCAAGAACCAAGTTT
The DNA here is from genome assembly GCA_008009225.1 of Acer yangbiense. NCBI lineage: Eukaryota > Viridiplantae > Streptophyta > Magnoliopsida > Sapindales > Sapindaceae > Acer > Acer yangbiense. The sequence goes on along the minus strand of CM017768.1, from coordinate 6,018,052 downwards.
GCTTTGCTTTGCGTGGACTTTTAGGACTTGAGCTCCTTGATTAATCATGATTTTGGTTTCCAAAGCTCAACACACACTTATGGACTCCTACCTAGCTATATAGTAGTGGATTCTTGAGTGATTAAAGGTGTCACTAATGCAGTAATAGGATTATTTATGAATCAAGTTTAGTCTTGGTAAGTTGGTCCGGCTGCTTTTATTTTTTATGATGTTGATGGATGAAGAAAGTGAGGGGGCATTAAATTGGAGGGACAGCTAAATCTTTATTTAACTAGAGGTGGATTTTGTGTTGAACATCTGTGTGCACAATAAGGGTTTTCTTTTAAGTGGTCCCTCGTCTGAATCGTCCAGTAGATTGAAAACTCTAGTGGGTGATCATATCAAATCACTCTCTATTTGACCAAAAAAAAATTGGTGGTCAGGTAATTGGATTGGCCTAGTTGGATTGATGAGCAGCAGCTCATCAGCCTCAGCTTCCCCATTTGATGGTACTCATGATCTTTGAGGAACATAAGAGTGTAGGCCTTTTTCTCACATTGATGATGATATTGGAAAGTTGGATGAGGAAGGAGAGACTAGTGAAGTTTTTTTGAAGAAAAAAAAAAAAGAGGCTAGTTTTACAGCTATGAAAAGGTTGGAGAAAGATGACTCGAAAAAGGACTAGTCTTTAACTCTTATCATCTTTCTTTTTAGTCTCCTTTTTCTTTTTTGTACACATACACATACACATTACACAAAAGCTTTTCTTGGGTTAGATTCTGTCCACCATCCCTTCACGTGATGCCCTTAGAGTTTTTCTCTCTGTAGCAATGTTGAATTCTCAGTTATATTTTTACTCACGTTTGACCACCCCAATCACCTCTCTTGGAATTTCTTCTTTTTTTATCCATTTCCTTTCAAGTTCTTGCCGATTTTTAGGTGGCATGCACTTCTTGATCCGGAATTCAACAAAGCATATTATACATACATACATACATATATGTATATGTATAGCCTAATCATGTAAAACGTGTTGTTGGGTGTCTTATCTTTTACCTTATAGTCTTCAGGTACTGCAAGCTGTAATTAAAAATGAAGAAGTACCCATTTGGTTATACATTAGTTGGCTTCCATGAACACAACCCCATCTACTTTCAAGAAAGAAATTACAACAAATTTCATCATCATTGAAAGTTGAAACACTGACCTGCTGCTACAGTGCTACTCATTTTAAGTTAACCATGCATATAGTTTTTCATGATGATCATCATGAATAGTGTATATATATATAACATACATGTATATATTTAGCAGTTAAATGAATACAAGAAGGGAACATTTGCAGACTTGCAGTCACAGGTGAGAGGGTGTATGTATGATTGCATGAACTTCATTTGAGGATGCATCATGCATGCATGCATGCTCTTAGATTTTCAGATTATGGGAGAGGTCCAATTAATGATCTACAAGGAACCCATGTTGGGAAATGTGGATTCATTAAATATTATTTATACAAATTCAATTTTTAAAGGCAGAAAACAAAGTAGTTAAAAATTCATCATTCCAAGAAACACTGAAATTAAGATGTTTGGACATCATGGAATGGATACCTAATTAACCAACCCTTTCTAACTAAACCAAAGCAACTGATCTGTACTTTGTGTTTCTGTTTTTTAAAGACAAAAAGGGCAATCTAATCTAATCTAACCTAACCCCATCTTCTAATATATATAATATGCTATAAAAACATTCCAAATTAATATCAAATTAGACCCTTTTTGCCATTCTTGTTCCCACTAATAAATTATATGCAAGAACTCTGGGGAGAAGAGGAAAGATTTGCCTGCTTTTGGAATATGCATTATTGGATATGTATATATTCTGATAATATAATCTTTCTGTCTTCATCTCAGAGACACACAAACTTTTTTTTAAAAAAAAATTTAATAGATTTTGTTCTTTATTAGATTAAACAGATATTTTAATATCAAATGGAAGGATACTGTGAAGGATGGGAAGAGCAGAGGTTCCACTTTCATTGATGGAAGAAAGGGATGGGGCAATTCAATATCTGTTTTTCTTGACCAAGACTGTTGTCTTCTACCATTCTTTTATTCCCATACTCAGCTTCGATTATCAGAAAGTCCGGACTGCATCTACTGCACCAGACAACTTAAAACAAATCACGTCGTGTGACATGAATAACCAATTATAATTACTTTAATATTATATGACATGATATGAATTCTCTTGACTAAAACTCTTGTCTTCTGTCATTCTTTTATTCTCATATTCGGTTTCATTTATCAGAAAGTCCGGAATACATCTACTACACAAGACAGCTTAATACAAATCACGTCATGTGACATGATTAGGTGATATGAATTCTCTTAACCAAGACTCTTATCTTCTACCATTCATTTATTTTCATATGCAATTTTATTGATCAAAGGTTCGGCCTGACATCTTAATACAAATAACGTAACGTGACATGAATATAACTGACCTATTATAATTACTCTGAATGTAAAAAAATATCTTGATCTTGAGAGTCGAGAATCATCACCATCAAAAGAATCCAAAACTCATTTATTTGTATCCCAAGCACACTCCTTTTGCTGACATCATCAAACAGTACTTTGTCCCCAACTCTCTAATATTTTACTAAGCTTAAAGGAACCGTACATTGATGCAACATTGCAACTATATGTTATGTTTACAAAAGAAAATATAAAATAAAATAAGTTATATACTGCAATAACTCAGCCTTATTTATGACACTCCAATCTCTGCAGCAGAAAAAAACAAATGGGGTTTGCCTTGAAAAGTAACTTGAGGAGGAAAAACAATGAATATAGGCATATAGCAATGTCTGTCACAATCAAGAAATAAAGATGACAAAATTGTAGTGGATGATTATATCTTATAATGGTGAATTATAGAGTGATTAAGAGACAGAAATGTTGATTAAAGGTGGTCAAAGACAGAGGATAATGGTCTGTCAAAACTTTCTTGTTGTCAGGGAAGGTGAAATGAAAGCACTGAAGTTCCTTTTAGTCATCATAAAAACTTGCACAGAGAACGAGAAAGAGATTCCAGAAGTAATAAAAACTCATCTCTTCTCCATCTTCAATTGAAAATGATATCTCTATAGTTAGACAAAGTACACTGAGGAGCTGTGCCTGTAATTGTATGCATTTTCTTGCATCAATGTCTGTGTATATTAAGTGCACATCAGCACATGTATAGAAGAAATAATAATAGAGAACTGTGATGGATTTCACTGAATAGGGTGTGGTATACATATGCAAAACAAATATCTAACACCCTTTTTTACATCATTCAAGCTTTTTTTCTTCTTGGCTCTTGCAATTTCAATGCAACAATATACACTTCAAAAATGGCACCAAGCAGAGATGACCAAACTGTCTCCATCTATATAATAACTGTTGTAGTCAAAGAAATTAAACACACACCAAGAATATCATGATTATCCAGTTATCAGGTCCATCGTCTGATCATTTCTGTGTTTGTCTTCTTACTTTGATTATGGGGTCCTCGATTGCAGACTCATGATACATGGATACCATAAATTATATATTCATGCTAACACTAAGAGAATATATATGTGATTGATAAAAGTGAAGAAAAAAATTGTACAAAAAAAAAAGTGTGGCCTGTGATGGCATGCAGCTGTTTATCACCAAGTTATGGGCATAATAAACATACTGAGAAGGTGTTTTAAAGTTTGACATGTAAAATGTTACTTGCTTTGGCTCATGTACATTCACCTCTATCTATGCATGTATATCTATTTATAGATAACGTTTCAGGTGTGAGATCCCGTATGTTTTTTTTTCATGTGGATTCATAGCAAAACTAATTGTCGGATGTGATAAACTTTGATCACGTATGAAAACAAATATGTGGGATCCCAAAAATTTCTCCAAGCAAGATTGAAATTTGGTGTTGCAAAAATACCTAATTGTACAGCTTTTAGTTTATTTTTCTAACACATACAACTCTTGTTGAGTTTTCCAACTATATTCCAATCAAATGTCAACCATCTCATTGCTACATCCACTGCTAAAAGTCTTCATGAACTGCATTATCTTCACAATTTTTTCAACTATTTACAAGTAAATATATAAGAAAAATCCTGATGTACAACCACAACTATCTCAGTTGAATTTAATTACAACTTTAAAATTCAATCATGTATTATATTTTCACTTTTTTATCTACTTGTTATAATAATACTATGAAAATGTACATACATATATATATGTCAACACACAAGAAAAAAGTGTTACATTCCCATACCTACTTAATAATTAGACTGTCACAAGCATTGTATAATATACACATAATAGTGTTTTCTTTGATGAGATCATTTCAACATCACAGATTCCTAATTCTTGAAATAGTGAAATGTAAATTAATTCGATCATTTATTTATTTAAGAAGAGTAACGTTCAAATTTTTTATTCAAATGATATAGAATATGAATTGTTACTAACACATTATCAATCGTATCATCTCATAATCATCATATATAGTAATTATAATTCACATATCGCATCATTAATTAATAAATATTTATAAATCATGAATGGTGGTGCAATTTGTTCTTTAATATTCTATATTGACTCAATAAATGTAGAGAGAAAGAAATTAAATTTTTATGGGACTGAAATGTGAGTGGTAAGACTAATAATACCTTTGTGTACGTGTGTCAGTGTATGAGTGTTAAGATAATATATACAAAAAATGGTGTTGATGAAGAGAAAAGATACGAATCATCAGAGAAATGGAGCCATGTATATATGTACTGTTGAATAGGTCTGATGATCATGATGTATTGTAAGAATAATAAGGTTTGGTCTCTGCTGATAATTAAAAAAAAAAAAGCAAGTGGAGATTTGTTTAGAATGATAAAGGGTACCGTTGGGAACTGGGAAGGCAAACTAGTAGAGGGTGGCCCTCAAGAAATCATTTTGGTAAAATTTAAAGCTTGATTACATATGAACAGTGACATTCATAGATATTTAGAGAGAGAGAGAGATAAATGTGATATTTCCCTGTTGGTGGACTTATATAAAGAGGATAGGAAGCTGTGTTTTTCTTTCTTTAAAAGGAAGAAGCTAGATCATCACATATAGAGAGAGAGAAGAGAGAGAGAGAGAGATCAGAGTAGTAGTAGTAGTAGTAGTTTGATCATCAATGGAAGAACATCTGAACCCACTAGCTGTTACTCATCTTCTTCAACACACACTGAGAAGCTTGTGCATTCATGAGGACTCTCAGTGGGTTTATGCTGTCTTTTGGAGGATCTTGCCTAGAAACTATCCACCACCCAAGTAAGGAAACCCTATCACCTATATATCTTAATTAATATATACTAATTCATTGACTTGATTAACACATGTCCTTCTCATACATTATTTTATTCATTCAACTATCTTTTTTTTTTCTTTTGGGTCTTTAATTAATCTATATAGATGGGATGGTCAAGGAGCTTATGATAGGTCAAGAGGAAACAGGAGAAACTGGTATGCTTTAATTTGAGTTTCATATATAATCATGACATATATTTCACTCAAAATTCATCTGGGTAACTGTAGTACTAGTGTTATATATATATTTATATATATTATGGCAGGATATTGGTTTGGGAAGATGGTTTCTGCAACTTTGCAGCCTCAACAGCTGATCAAGTCAGTTCTGGGGATTGTCCAAGTTCTTCAGTCTATGGTAACTGTGAATTTCAGCACTACCAAGGACTGCAACCAGAGCTCTTCTTCAAGATGTCCCATGAAATCTACAACTATGGAGAAGGGTAGGTGAAAAAAACTTTATAACTAAACAAACACTTTCATTTCTTTATTATTATTTTTTTATATTTTATGTAATTCGACTGAAATCAAGCAAATTGATCATCTGGTGGGTTTTTTTTTTTTTAATATTATATGGGACAGTTTGATAGGAAAAGTTGCTGCAGATCATAGTCATAAGTGGATATACAAAGAACCAAATGACCAAGAAATCAACTTCTTGTCAGCATGGCACAACTCAGCAGATTCAGTAAGCATATATATATATATATAGGTTTATGTTAATTCCAGCAGTACTTGCTTGTTTGTACTAGTTTGAGTTTCAATGTTGCAATTTCATGTGTTTGTTTCTTACTAAAATGTATGTTTCTTTGCAGCATCCCAGGACATGGGAAGCTCAGTTTCAGTCCGGTATAAAGGTACATATATTATTATACAAAAGGGTAGTGTTAAGTTAACCCCACAACTTTAATCTTATAAAATCTTAATTAACAGATCTAATTGTTTTTTTTTTATGACTTATAATTAATTAATATGATTGCAGACCATAGCATTGATTGCTGTTAGAGAAGGTGTTGTCCAACTAGGAGCTGTTAACAAGGTAATTGAAGACTTGAGCTATGTAGTTCTACTAAGAAAGAAGTTCAGCTACATAGAGAGCATTCCTGGAGTGTTGTTGCCACATCCATCTTCATCTGCATACCCTTTTAAGGTTGATGGTAGTAATTGTTATGGATCAGCAGTAGTACCAGCTGATCAGTCTTGGCATTATAATCAAGGCACTACTCTAGCACAACCACCACCAGAATTCTACCAAGATCACCACCATTTCAATCAACCAATGATGAAGATCACACCTTCCATGAGTAGCCTTGAAGCCCTCCTCTCTAAGCTCCCATCAGTGGTGCCACCACCACATTCATCAACTTCTGGCTACTGTACTAGTGATCAGTTGATGTCACAACAACAATTTGCATCATCAACCCAAATGGAGAAAACTGCAGCCACCAAAGAAGAGATGGATGAAAAGTATAACCATCATGATCATGTAGGTGGTGGTGAAAGTAGCAGTTCAATGTCTGGTTATGCTCATCATCATTTTCATCACCATCAAATCTGAAGACTATAATTAATAATTAATATTATTATTATAATGTAGGAGGATGTAGGAGGAGGAGTCAAGTGATTGGTATTGATTGTCTAACGTTGTTGTTGTTGTTGTTGTTGTTGTTGTTAGGTTTGACTAGTTTGTTGTGGTCTGTCTCACTCTGATTGACAGCAAAGTTTGTACTAGTCGAGTCTTGATTTAGCCTTCCCAGCTGAGAAAGCTGTTTTGAGTCCTAGATTCCCACTAGTAGATATCATCATCAATCATATATATATATTTAATAATTATTATTATTAATCCACTTCTTATTTTATAGTTTTATGTGAATTTTTTTTTACTGTGTCTGCAAACTCTCCTGGAGTACATACATACTGCAACTTTTGTGCGTGTGTTTGTGTGCATGAGAGACAGAGAGAGATCGAGTTTTGTTGGCTACTGCAAAACAACACTGTTCCAGAGACTTGAATTCAATCACATCATGCAAGTAGACATGACCACGGTTCGGTTATGGAACCGAACCGGAACCGTGAGCATGTCTACATGCAAGTCCCAACAAAGGGTATTGGATCAGATTATTATCTTGCATGAGAAGGTAAACTTACTTGACATAAAAGTTACAAGAATCTTGTATCAACAGACCACCACACTATTCTCCCAAAGTGTAAATTTATGGACCAAAGCAATTTTCCTTCCTTAAAAACAAATTTCAAGGAGTTATTTCTATACTTGCAATCTGCCAGTTACATACAAAACATATGGCCTTAAAAAAAATTAAATAGAAAATTGAGGTTTTGTTTTTATTGTTATATAAAGGTTTTTTAGCAAATCACAAATTCACAATGCAGAAATGGAAAGAAATCTAATCAAGTATGGAGCTTTAGACAAATGCTTCAAGTAACAAGTTCCTTCACTCAGAATTTAACAAGAAGCGAATGAATTTTGTTAAAACCAAAAATTGCTATTCATCAGCTAAAACCAAATCATAATCAGGTATTAATTTCTAATGATTTTTTCTTTCTTCTTTATAAGGTCTGTTCTAATGAAGTTTCTGATTCCAAATCATAGCTAAGTGAAGGAATCAGTTGAATGATTGAGCATCCTATTGATGTGCCTCGGTCTTTTCCTTGAATTGCTCAAGTAGGCTCGGAATATTCATAACTGAATGGTCTGCCTTATCTCTCACCCGCACACTCACCTGAAAACCAGAAGAACCAGAAATCAAGGATCGTTTCAAAACTAACACTTCAATCAATACGATTAATATATCGACACAATGAAGGATATTAGGTCAAACCTGTCCAGTTTTGGCTTCTTCTTCTCCGACAACCAATATAAAGTTGTATTGTGCCAATTGAGCTTCCCGTACCTGCAGGGAGCCTATCAGTAATCAAATCACATTCTACGATTGTATTTTTTATATATGGTATCAACATACTAACAAAGCAACAAACAGCAGTCACAATAGAAATCTTAATATAACATAAAAGTTGTCTCAATCGTTCATTGTATAGGAGTGGGGAAATTCCTAGTGCTTAGTAAATGACAAATGCCGCTGACTTTCCATGGGAAAATCTGTATCATGTGCCACGCAGCACTTTAGCATGTTCGCAGTTCGCACAACCGCATTTGCTGTTCAATGAATGATTAGATTCCCATGATATTGCCCATTAGAAACCAGAGGTTCAATTTTGAGAAGAAAAAAAAATAAATGCAATTAGGCAATTACTGCAAATGTTGAAGTATGTAAACATTTTAATCATTCTAATGAAAATTTAACTTCAACCATTGCGCTGAAATTTACACATCCATTTGGCTGGAAGCATATACGACTGCTCAAGAGCACCATCCTCTCATGAAAGATTGAAGATTAAGCTCTTGTTGACATCAGCAAATCACGACTTACACTGCTGACAGAGACATCCCCAAGATCCACGGTAATCACTATATGAAGCTCTACAATGACAAGTTTTGTAGGGCAATATGTCTTTCGTATAAAACCAAGCACACGATACTCAATGTCCAAAAAAGAAACAATATGCAATAAGCTGAGCAATATCCCCAAAAAGATATAAGGCAGTCAATAATAATAATAATAAAAGATAAAATGGTAGATTAACCTTTTTCTGGATCTTTCTATCCGTTGTATCTACATCAACATAATAACCGGCTTTTACGATCTGATCTTGCACCTACAAAAAAAAATACAGCAAGAGCTGACCTATTAAGAACTAGAAACTAACATAGATATTTACACTTCATATAGTTCCCCTCAAATAGATAGTGCAAAGAACTGCAATGACTGAAACCTTTAATTCAATCTTCCTCAAGCAAGCATGTGGTCAATCACAACTAAAGAACCCATATAACACAGAAATAAAATGTATTGCAAGTTTCAAATAATCAGTTGGCAATATGTAAATGCCTTAAGATATGACAATGATAATATATGAATGAAACCAGAGAAATTCGCTAGAAGAAGATATTTCTAGTTCTTGAGGAAACAAAGTAACCAAAAGTCAGACAAGGTATCTATCTGTCTAGCCCTTTAATATGAAGACAAGAAAACATCATGTCAGAAACATTGCCAATACTGAGTCAGTAGCCCCTATGATGTATAGAGATGCATAATAGCCTAGCATTCTAGAAGCTTAACAGTAATGGGCATCACTACATCCGAACGAAGAATCGAAGAGAAATGAGCTAGATTACCTGTAGTGCATAGGGCTGGGATTTCTCTGACACTGGGCAAACAATTGCTTGACGCGGACTTAGCCAAAAGGGCCACTTCCCTTTGTAATGCTCTAACAATATAGCAAACATACGCTCAACAGACCCTAATATAGCTCTGTGTATCATAACAGGTCTCTCAATCCCGTTTTCTTCTTCTGCTGAGTACTCCAACTTGAAGCGTTCAGGAAGCTGGAAGTCAAGCTGTATCCACAGGCATCCATCAATTAATTTTCGGCAACATTAAACTGAGCAGCAAAAGAGGCAAAATATAACAATCAACAAGTGGAACCTGTAATGTTGCACATTGAAATTTCCTCTTCAGGGCATCAGATACACTTATATCTATTTTTGGTCCATAAAATGCTCCATCTCCCTCATTTATCTGCACACATGCAAAACCATAGACACGACAAACTCATTGCGATCATTATAGACGAGATAATACCATTGATCATCAAAGATTTCTATTTTTATGATAACAGAAAAATCATGTTTATTTGATTAATTACACCACCAATGTAGATTGAAACCGACTATTAGATGAATAATACCAGCTTTGAAGTGAATATTGATTTCAAGATGCGGAATATATATTAAGGTTGCATCTTCTTCCATTCATATTCTCTTTTGGCCTTTGCACACAAACCTTTCAATACAACAAATTATTGGGACCTTTTTTTATTATTTAAGAAATAAAGTCTACCAAGTGATGCTGAAGAATAATTTATAACAATGCTCTTCAAAGGAAGAGCCAAGGGTAGGAAGCATGAAAGAAGATAGAAAATGAAGGAAAATAACGAAATGGGCAGTTAAGACAAAAGGCAGGGTATACAAGTGTCAGCAATAGCAGCAACAAATTCTGGCAGGATGATAATGGAGAAGGTTGCATTGAGCAACAAATTCTGGAAGAGGATGCTTCTATTTTGGGAAAACATAAGACAAACAATCTTGAAAACAGGGATGAAGTCAGTTAAAACACTGACAGCCATGGGAATGCAAAGTGGGAACAAATATTTCCATATGAAGATATAGAACTCATTTGCACAAATATATCACAATATATGAAATTCTAATATCACTATTCACAGCCAGGCAGTAGGAAAATTGACGAGACACGTCATTAGAGCGAAGAACAAGTACATATCACTAAACGAATTTAAGAGGGACCTCTATTTTGACAATAATACAGACAAGAAAACTTCATTTATAGATTGACTGAAATAGCAAAGAAAAAGATTACCTGCCAGGGTTTCCCAAACTCGTTCAATGCTTCTGCGAGATCTGCTTCTGCCTTCTCCCAAGTCTCCATTTTCCCTAGGTACTTTTCTGGCCTCTGTAATACAGATGTTAATGATTAAATGAATATCATCCATTTCAAAACATGAAGATAGCAAATATGGATAAATAATTGTAACACAAAAAGAATATACATCCTCCATTTACACAAATGCGTGCGCATGCAAGAAAATTGATAGATGAATAAGCAATCGTCCTATATATCAGCACACGATATTCAAAATAAATCATGAATAATAATAATTATATCCTCCATATCAACACACTCATCGCACAAAAAACTAAATAAATATAATCCATTTAAAAACATGAAGACAACGAATATCGATAGATAATTGTGATACAAAATGAATAAAAATACTCCATTTACACAAACACGTGCAAGAAAATGGATAGATAGATTAGCAAAGTTCCTATATTTCAGCACACAAATGCACAAACATACATACATATATATATATATATATTTCAAAAGGTTTTTAAAAAAAACAATAACCTCCATATCACATCACACTTGTCGCACAAAATGATAATATGAAAATCATCCATTTCAAAACATGAAGACATCAAATATGGATAGATAATTGCAACACAAAATGAGTACTCCATTTACTTCAACACACATGTGATGTGATTGATAGATGGATTAGAAATATCCTATATTTCAGCACACAAACACACAAGATATATGGATAGATTTTATTGATAATGTTTTTAAAAATTATATCCTCCATATCAACACGCACTCATTGCACAAAAAGATGTGCATCCTGAATTCGACACATTTACCCAAACATATTTAAGCATATATATGGAGAATTAAAGACAAATTTATTTATTTTACCTTCCCAAAAATTATTGAAGAAAAATGCATTAGGAAAATCGCATAAATGCAAACCACAATAGTAAGACAAAAGCAAACAGTTACATTGGAAACCAACATAAATAATCTAATATCATAAACATTCAAGTCAAGATGACCCCAGTAATTTAAGCGCAGATAAGGAGCAAATATCATACGGTTGATAGTTTCAGCTCATAAGTGAATCCAAATACAGTGTAAGCATAGTCGATGAATTCTAGGACACCCCTCACTTCATCTTTTATCTGAAAAGTGAACCACAATTTATATCAAAAACAATCAATCAGCAAAAATACAAACTTTTGTTACATATCAACAACTCAGTCACCTGGGACTCCCTGCAGAAGATATGAGCATCATCCTGTAACAAATTGCAGACAAACATTTTTATATTCAGGGAACATTTAGCAGCAAAGGAATAAAATCATGAGATACTTAGAAAATTAATTACAGAGTTTACTATCCACAACCACGACAAGTACTGATCATGCCCTGCATTAAAAAACCTATGGAGACTGTATTGCAACTGTATCACACTCAAGTCCAGAAAATTTATAAGGCCATTTGAGAGCCATTAAAAACATAATGATTTAAATAAAATGAATGGAAAAAGATTATGTTTTGCACAAAAAGGCAGACACCCAAGGACCCAAACAACAGAGTGGTAACCAGTTCCATTATATAGTCAATTAGAATTAATGATAATAAACCTAAAGATACCTGCTGAAATCTCCTGACACGAGTTAATCCAGTGAGTGCACCACTAGCCTCATTTCGATGCAAGACCCCAAAATCAGCCATACGAAGCGGTAGTTCTGCAAACCCATGCAAAAAGTGGCAACACAAAAATCTCTAATGAGTATAAATTTTCATCTCAATCTCATTTGACCCATATTACAATATGAATACATCACAGTAGTTCTTAACCATCACTTTTTAGCACCCTGCATAGTTTTTTCATATAAAAGCAAGGACTTGCAGAAAAAGATGCCAAAAGGTAAGAATTCCCAGCAAGGTATACATGCAATGAGGAAAGATGGAAATAGCTAGGACCATATCTTTAAGAAGCTCCTTTAAGACGAGCAAAAAAGGATGCCCTCTCTTGGCACGCATTACAATCCATGCATGAAGTATAACATAGCATCACCAGTTTTAAATCTCATTTATACAGATTAAACAAGTCAGGTCAGAATTATTTCGCTAACATTGGTTTATGTTGTGGAAAATATTATGGGTGTCCAAGTCCTATTCAGTCTCACAACAAAAACACCACTATAGCAAAGACATGCATGTTGAAAAAAAAATAAGACAGACAAACAAACAATACACATCAAGAGGTACAAACGAGTGAAAAATGCATGGATCACACCAACAGGTGACAAGATGAGTTGTCAGCAATGATACAGGGCATATGTCGCAGTGCAACAGTGAGGAGCCAAATTATAAAAGTGCAATAGCACAGAAGGTACAAACTTTGAGAAAAATACCTCATGAACAATTTTTCAGCACAGAATGTATTTTTCAAATACAACACTGATTATAAAAAGAAACTAAATCAAACAAGCATAATTATTTCTATACTCAGGTTGCAAATGGTTTCCTCATGCACTACAAATTACAATATCACGTGACTGATAAATCTGCATATAATGAAAGATAAAAAAAAAAAAAAACAGATTGCAACATAGAATAAACTGTAGAGACATTTTTTTCTTGGGGGCAAAACATAAAAGACACACTAACACTAGAACCAGTCAACCATGTTTTAAATTATATATCTAAACCATTGGAACGCAGAGTGATGTCAAGACTCAAAAGAACTCACCTCTATATGAACGAACCTTATGGTCAAAAATCAAACAATGCCCTGGGCAATTCATTGGTTTCAATCCAAATTCCTGTTTTTCAATCTGTGCCAAACAAATATTAGCATACCAAAGAAGACAATACAGTAAGCTAAGATATGACAAGTATTTTGATGTGCCAAGAGATTTACAAGATTATGTTAAATCCAGAAAAATGCAAGACTACTCGTCTACTCCCTACAGAATGACCATTTCCCAACCGATTGATTGATTACTTTGACTTATTTTAATGACAAGACCATTAATACACTGTTGCACTAAAGCAACATCACATTGCTGTGATCCCCATATCCATGATAAAATTACATATATCCAAAAAGATTGGATATATGAGAAAAAGTGAGAGAAACAAAAAGACTTAGCTTTATTGAACTAAAAGCCCAAACTAAGAACTAAAGAGGTTTCGAAAATTACACTTATCTTTATCTGTAAATCAAGCCATAATACAAGCTAGACTTCCCATAAATGACTATTAAGTCCCCCTCGCAAAAAAATTCTCACCGGAATAACTTTAAACGTGCTAATACATATTACACAAATCATATTTACTGTTTTCATGTTTGTGTTGTTATATTTCCCAAATGGGCAAAATCTGAAATTAATGAAGTTTTCATCATCCCCAATTAATAAATTGTGTTATTCTTCACTTATCAATTTAACACCAAGCAATACACTTCCCTTACTTTCAGGCCATAGTCCACTCATCAGTGATCAGTTCCAAGAAAATGTAACAGAGGAAGGTTATTCTCTGGCAGGTCATATTTTCCATCACAAATCATAAGCATAAATAACTAAAACTGGCATTAACTAAGACCCTTACCCACATGAACAAAATAAAAGCAAATAAAATTTTCAATCTTGATTCTCTATACTTTATAAAATATCACAAATATGTAAAAGCTTACATCGATCAAAAACATATTCTCCTTGTAGTTTGCAGCATGACCAGATGTTTCCCAGAGTTTCATATTAAACATATTTGGTGATATAACCTGCAAAAAAAAAAAAAAAAAAAAAAAAAAAGACTCTGAGTCTGAAGGCATTGCTACCACGTCAATTATGACAGTAGTTAATCAACAATGGATTTTTAACCTCTTGATAACCTCTCTCCAGATATTGTTTCTTAATAAACTCCACTAATTTATTGTAAATTCGAGTGCCATAAGGAAGGAAGAACCAGCTTCCTGGGCTGCAATTGACAGGAGTGGAACAAATTAATATCATGTACAATCTTGAACACATAAAAGTGAGGCCAAATTATCAATCCATAACTTACCTAAGAGGGTGATTAAAGAAAAGCTCTTGTTTTTTACCCAACTCTCTGTGGTCATATTTCTCTGCCTCTCTCAGCATTTCAATATATTCCTGGAAAATGATCAACATAATTCATAAGAAGATAATATCATTCAAACCAACCAATAAAAATATAATATAAAGGATTTATCTTCTCGTCTTTGGAACAGACATACTTTTAATAGTAATTCCTCTTAACAACTTCAGTACAACACTCCATGATGGCTTAAAAGGTAAATGTTAACTTGTTTAGAGTTAGATGTATATTCAATATTCCATCTTTTTACGAACTCTAACACAAAATTATATCAAATGACTAACATCAAACCATATCCACTTCAAACACTTGCGAATGTCTGAAGTTTTATTGCTTCTATCTAGTTTTTTATTGAGAAAACTGGTTTCAAGTTCTTGTTCAAGAATCTCTTATATATACTTAATGTTTCTTTTTTCCTTTTCGATAGGAACTTATATACACTCAATGTTATGATGAGGCAGTGCATATAAAACCTTTTAGTCCTTTATTGATGTTTATTTTTTCCAGAGACTTATGTCATTACTTCATAAATTTCTTAATTCTAGATCTATATTAATAACCCAGAAAAAATACCAACTCGGAGCCACGTAGCCATGTTGAAACTTGAAATCAATGTCATCACATAACAGTAATGATGATCTTGATGATATATAACAAATTAAAAGCATTCACTACAAACTTCTAAATCAGAGGATACATAAATCTCAGAGAACTGTTTTATTAATTCTTTTCAGACTACCTCTGGTTGACGTGTGAATGTCTAGCATGCCTAAACCAGTTAATATACCACCCAATTTCAAATGGTACAAAAGCAAAATCCATATACATTAGGCAGTCTAATAGAAAGACCTGATGACTTCATGACACATGTGGGCATATCGAATATAGCTATCAAGGGCCAAAAAGTAAGTACCTTCAACCGTTTCTGATCAGGATACGATATCCCATAAACTCTCTGTAAACTCTCACGATCTTTGTTCCCCCGCCAATAAGCTGATGAAGCCTGAAATCATGAATCCATGTGCATAATAAAAAGTATATCAGCATAATACAAGCAAATATTTCAAAATTTCAGCTTCAACAAGTCATACAAGGCATCACCTTCAAACATGCAATTGCTTTCACAAAAGATGTATTTGGTATATGGGGTCCACGACACAAGTCGACCAGAGGTCCGCATCTGTATACTGTGATAGTTTTGTCGACAGGCAAATCATTGATGATTTCAACCTAATGATGACAGGTAAAAGAGAAAAATCAGATAGAACATTAATAATGAAATGACATATATACAAAGGAGAATAGGTTACGAAATATTTAGTTTAAAAGGTCTAAAACAAAGTAGATAAACTCACCTTAAAACTATTGTCAGAAAAAATCTCAAGTGCCTGTTCTTTTGTCACTTCAATGCGCTCAAAAGGCTGCTTTTCCTGATACATGGTATTACAAAACAATTCAGTGACAAGTGGCATCATTGATCATTCTCAATCAACAGGAGCATACAGAGCATAGGAAATTGATGCTTAGTATTTAAAAGAAAAAGAATTTGCATTTTTTAAGGAAAAAACATCAATTTCAATTATTAGAAAAATACTATGTGTGTGCTTCCTCGCCACACCTACTCTATCCCTTTTTTAGCTGCATGAAATAGAGGGAGAGGTCCCAGCTTCAGTATGCAGATGCTGGGAGGTACACTACCCAATTTGAGATCTTCAGCAAAGCTGGCAAAAACTTTGACTAAGCTAGACGCCACACAATTCAGTTAGATTACCGTATTACTTAACAAAAAAAGCACCTTAAGGTCTGCCCCCATTCATCGGCCCAATACTTTTCTGCCACTATCCAGAAGAAAATTCTACGAATATCCTAAAAATATAAACTCTGGTACTTAGCCAATAACAAAAAATATGTTTACCTTTTAGGCCATTTACTCTTTTAACTGCTTTCTTTTATGTATTAGGATAAATAAAAACATTGATTATTATTATATATGAACTATGCAATTGAAGAAAACAACAATACCGCTACAGCTTTCAATGCTCCCGATTCAATAGACTTGAAGTGATCCTGATTCAAGCCCAAGTCGCCATAAAATGCATCATAAAAGAAACCCTGCAAAAGCATGTTGGAACTTGTAAGAAGAGAACTTGATTTGCAAATAACAAGTATTAATAAAACATTATGTGTCAATTAAACAAGCAACATTCCACCTTTTATTCAAAGTGATGTTTAATAGTCCACAAAGACAATGCATGTTGCCACTACTAGACATGTTCATTAATCATGATAAATAAATGCCAGAATAACTTAGTAACTGCTATAAAATTAAACTTCAACGATGTCTCAAGTCTCAACTGTAACAAAATTTGAAGCGTACTTAACAAGACTGTCTCAACTGTAACAACTCTCCACCACTTTTCACTAACTAATCTGCCTAATCACGGGCTAGCATGGAAACAAAGATGTAGAACTTCAAAACAAATATATATCTACTGGAAGTAGCAGCTGAAATGAGATGGTACGGAGACATACAAAATTATCTTGAGATTACACAGTAAATATATAGTCGATTGAATTGAAAACATTCTAAATTTCACTAACTGACCTACAAACTCAAGCTATACTGCCTCATCTAAAACCCCATTTTCATTCTCAACACGCTAACATCTAGTCTTCATACAAGCTCATAAAACAACAAACAAGCAAGCAAATTCATATTCCAATAATATTAAGAATAATATCAAACAATGGTACCTCTCCTCTTGTAGTACACGGCCCAATACACAACTTGCAACCATATTCGGTCTCAAGTGACTGTAACACGAAACAGGAAACATCAAAATTACCATACAATTAAACCCACCAAAACAATTACAAAAAAGATATAGTTAGAAAACAGTACCTGCCCAAGAATGTGAGCACTAGAGTGCCAGAAAGTATCACGGCCTTCGTCACTATCAAAAGTGAAAAGCTTGAGCTGACAATCACTCTCTAAGGGTCTGTTCATGTCCCACAAAACACCATCAACCATAGAAATGAGAGCATTATTAGCCAAACTCTTGGATATCCCCTTAGCAATATCCATCGGAGAAGATTCCCATCTCTTTCCTTCCTTCACAGACCCATCTGGCAACACAACCCTTTCAAACAAAAACAACAATCAAATAAACCACAATTTAGCAATTAAAAAGAAGAAATAACAACAAGAAGAAGGAGAAATAAAGTACTACTTGATGGGGTCGTGAGGGAGGGACTGAATGTGGGATTTTTGCTGTGACTGGATGGACTGGAAGAGCTGGATGCGCTTGGGGATGACTTCTTTGAGATACTGATCGTCTTTGTGATGATCCGGTGGAGGCATGGCGGAGAAGCGGCGGAGATAAGAGGAGGGTTTTTGGAGGTGAGAGGTGAAGTGTAGAGGTGGAGGAGTAGAGAAACGGCGCAAGTTGAACGAGAGACTAGCAAATATTTTAGCACATTGCATATGTTTCACTTTTGGCCCTCCAACATCTCAGTTTATGCCTTTTATACCCCCACTTATCTTCTTCTTCTTTTTTCTTTTTTTCTTTTTTATTCTTTTTTAGTTACTCTTATTTTCTTTAGTTAATATGATACCTTCTATATTTCTATATATATTTTATATGTTTTTATGCTTTTTTTTTAATAAAAAAAAATTCAAGTAAGAAAAAATGGACGATTAAAGGAAGATCCTTTCTAATTTGTTAAAAAAAATAAGAAAAAATCAATCTCTATTTTCTTAATTTTATATAGTTCTTATTGTTTGAATGGAACTTAGCTTTCTAATCAACAACAGATTAGGATGACTAAAATCATTTTAATTTTCACATGGTCAAACGGAAAATAAATAAAAAATTAAGGAATATATGAAAATTTATAGTTTTTTTTTTTTTTGGTGTGACTAAAGTCTAAAAGTATTAAATGTTGAAATAATAATAATAATAATATATTCCATAACGGAAGAAGCCCAGATTCCTGTAGCGTGGGAATCAAGCTACGCGACACATGAGACCCAAATAGGATTCGACTTGGGAGATTTTAAGAAACACATTCGGGTGTATTTAGCAAATTTACGGGCTTTTACTTACAAAGTCTATTGATGGATGAATCTGGGCAGCGACCCAGTTGCAGTTGGTCACCAAGACAAAACAAAACTACGAACAGCTGCTTATAAACAGTTCCTTTTTATTATCACTCTATATTATATAAGGGTTCGAAAATTTAATAACATTCTTTAAAGAGTGAGTTTTAAAACTATCACCAATTTAATAATTTAAGTTTTAATAGTATTTAGAGTGTGGATCTGACAAAAATACCCTTAAAACACACTCATAAAAATAAGTCTCACACTTTTTTGTGTTTTTAAGACTTATTTTTGTGTTTTCGAGATTTATTTTCTAGTTTCCGAAACTTATTTTGTTGTTTCCGACACTTATTAGGTAGTTTTCGAGACTTATTATGTAGTTTACAGGACTTATTATGTATATTTGCAATTTCCGAGACTTATTAGGAAAAAAAAATGAAATTTTCTAACAAAAAAAATTTCCATTTTTTTTATTATTATCTTCTTCATCGAAACCTCCATTGGAGATCGAAATGGAGGTCAATCTTGACCTCCATTGGAGGTCTTCATCTACATTGATGGAGGACCTCCATTGGTCATCCATCAATGGAGGTTTTTAAAAAAAACAAAGGAAAAAAAAAACCTAAAAATGGCACAAACGTAATAAAAGAAGGAGATGAGGGTATTTTAGTCCATTAGTGACATTTAAACTTAACTTATTAAACTAGTGATACTCTCAAAATTCAACATAAAAAGAGTGCTATATATTTCCCACCATTTCCACTATTATATAACTTGATTTTTATTTTATACAAAGTGACTGAATATAAATTTGCAATTTGATCTATACTTGTTGTTAACATTAGATCACTATTAATTTTTAAATTTTTTTAAGCATAAAAAAAATATTTTTTGATTCTAGGTCTTGAGTAAAAAGTTAGACATCAACCCTAAAAAAACACACACATGAACTCCATATTAGTAACATTAGCAAAAATTGGTTGCGAAGTAATTAAAGTTTAATTCGAGTCCTCCCCCTCTCAAAAAAAACCCCAAATTAATGTAATATATATATATACAGAAATTCTATTATCAGTTCGAATTAACAAAAGTTATATCAGTTCCTTGTATGTGGGCCACTGGATTTAAATACTTTGACTTGGCTGTATGCACTTGTCAGTCAAAGTATTTAAATCCAGTGGCCCAC
Organism: Acer yangbiense; assembly: GCA_008009225.1. Classification (NCBI taxonomy): domain Eukaryota; kingdom Viridiplantae; phylum Streptophyta; class Magnoliopsida; order Sapindales; family Sapindaceae; genus Acer; species Acer yangbiense. The sequence goes on along the minus strand of CM017768.1, from coordinate 5,997,760 downwards.
ATACAAGGAACTGATATAACTTTTGTCAGTTTGAACTGATAATAGAAAGACTGTATATATATATATATAATATCATTTCATTGCATGTAGGTCATTACATTTAAATATTTTAAATTGGCTACATGCACTTATCAAAGTATCTTTTAAATCCAATGGCTCATAACAAGAATATATATATATAAGTAATTAATTAGGCATACGTGGGAGTGGACCATAACCATGTCAATAGCATTGAAGTAGCTAGTTGGGGGGTGGGATGGGAGGGCCTGCAGCCTGCTAATAAGGTAACTTAAAGGACTGTACATGTGCAACCATGTGCACTCCCCGTTCCCACCATGCACTCACTCACTCACTCACTTCCCCGTCACCATTTCACCACCACCCGTTCTCACACACAGTACTATTTTTTATGTACATACGGACGTAGGATAATATATAATTGATTGAATATCGATTTTCATCATGGTTTATATGTTGTCTGTCCCACCCGGGTTTTAATTTTTTTTCTCGATCTCACTATCGATACCTGACTCACATGCACGCTTATGCTTTGTTTCCATTTGGTCCCCTACCCGTCCTCCTCTTTCTCTCGCACCATTTTTGAGGGCATCGATCCAACTAAGAAAACGGTTCTGAGGGTTCTTTAAACATTTATGTACAACTTCAAGAATAGGGTTTAACTATAATTTTGGTGGCAAAGGGAATGAAGGATGACAAAATGGGAGTTTGATTAATTAATTTCATCAAAGGGACTCAAGAATCAAGATCTTGTTTCCATTAAAAAAATAAAGAACATGTATATAGTACTGTACATACAAGTCATATTATGAATACGTTTTCAACATTAAAAAAAGAGTCGTATTATGGAATTTAGATCATCTGCTGGTCTGATCTTTTTTCTGACATCATTTAATCTCATGACATATAAGTATTGTAATGAATTGGTGATTAATATGTGATTGGTTTTCTATTATATGTTTTAAAGAGGTCAGGAAAAAAAATTAGATTAACAGAGGATTCAAATCCCATATTATGAATACTCACTAACCATGTGGCAGGAAACTATTGGACAATGATGCAACACATCTTCCTTTTATAAAATATCCAACAAATTATCATGATTCATGCATATACAAAACCATTAAGAGTAATGCTACTTTGCCCAAATCTGGTGCCCAAATGACGTAGCAACACTCTCATCCATTCATTTAAAGCAAGTAAATCTAATACAATCTAAATGAATGGACGGGAGTGTTGCCACGTTATTTGGGCACCAGATTTGGACACCAAATTTAGGCAAAGTGACATTACTCAACCATTAAATATCTTAAAAGTGCAACTAGGAAGTAGCAACTGATATTTTAAAAATGGTATCCAATATCTTAAAATTTCAAATGCTATTTTTGATAAATTTCTTTACCGCTTGCACAATAATTACTTTCCAAGAGCACAAATATTAGTAGTTTTTCGTATAAAAATCTCCAAGTGATACAGATACAATCAAGCGAGTGTATATCGTGTATAGGTAAGTATATGTCAACCTGATGAATGGTCAAGATCAATGAGTTGGCAAACCACATGCACATTATGGGGCGTAGGGTGCAGTGGACTACCGTAGTGAATGATACATGTTAGTCTGATCATGAGGCTCTTATCGATCGAGGACCCTCCCTCTCTCGCATCATCCATCCATCCATCCATTTGCTCACTCACTCAACGCCCATGACCCATCCCAAATATTGGTGATGATCGATCATGCATTAATATATGTAAAGCTAGTACTGATCGACCCATCCATCAATGCTTTCTTTTTTTGGTTTGCTACATGTAATTTTTCAAGTTCATGACGCGATCCCCAGGAGTTTCTCTGACTGTGAACAATGGCGACAACTCTATCCGTAAGTATCACTGCCAATAGTATATTACTGATCAATTGAAACCATCCATGCACAGACATTGTCAAATGGTCCACAATATTCTGTCAATAAGTATTACTCCATGCTAATAAGTCTATACGCGAAGCTAGCTAGCTTATCAAGTTGGCTGTACTGTTGTGCCCTCCAGCAGACATTCCTGTCCAAGACCTATCTCCCTTCCTTTAAGGGTATCAATGTATATATATGTGTTTGTAGTCGAATAGAACATGTCGCATATATAGTTCATGTGTCGCCATAGAAATCCAATAATGTCACTCATTTAGGTAATATATAAAGATGAGAATCAAACAAAGACTTGTCAAGAAAGTTAATTCCACTATATACATAATCAATTAATAAATGAAGCAGAGGACATGAGAGAAAAGTCACGAAGAAAGCACTCCAATACTCTAAAGCGAGCATGTAAGCACAAGAACACACCACATGATCTTTTGCCGTCATCTGCTATCCCCACCTTCTCTGCATTTACTCACCCCACGTTCACCCATTGATCATCATATAATATCAACAATATTATACATATATATATATATATATATATACATGTGTGTGTTTATATGTACACGTACACACATTTAAGTTATACGATACCTTTTGAATTCAAATTAATATTGACGGTTTCAATCAAAGTATTGATTCATATTGAGTTTTTATTTCCAATATCAAATTAATAATATTGATTGTTTCGATTAAAGTATCGATTTAGATAGGTTAGTTCAATCCGTTTTTTTCTATTTCTAATTTATTATTTTTTTGAAAAACCAATATTATACGTTTTATGAACAAATTAAAAGTATGCACATATATATAAAAGTTGAAATTATCATATATAATTGGACATGTACGTGAGAAATACATGTATATATGTTTCAAATTAATAGTCATGATCATCCTTCACATGGTATGGGTTTCAACAGTTCTCGTGAATCCTGGAAGTTTCTGAGGGACGAAATAGCTAGCTAGGGCCTAGGGGACCGCATGCAAGCTAATACATGCAATTGTGCATTTAAACATAATGGTACCGTAGAATTCTCGTGTCCAAACCATCCAAACTATACCGCGTTAAAATTTATTGAATTTTGATGAGATTTTTTTGTATATGAATCTTTTTTTAAATAAAAAATAAAATAAAAAATCAAGTGTGAGAACTAATTTTTTCTAACTTTTTAAAGCTAGTTAACACATTTTAAAAAATAATGGAAAGAAAAATAGTTTATGTATCTGAAAAAATTTCAAAATTTTTTTTTAACCATAATACAAAAAACAATATCGTATTTTTTTTACTGTCTTTAACTAAAGAACAATGCTACACAATTAAAATATTATAAAAAAAAATCATTTTTTTTTTCCATCTTACAATATGGTGGCAGCTAATTAGTTATAATTGTCATGTATATTTTCACCATAAGATCGATCTTCTAATATCTTTGGCCACTTATAAATGTCTTCCTTAATTAACTTTATTCTTTTTTTTTTTTCCTCTTTTTGTCAACAATATTGACTTTATATTTTTATATATACAATATACAGTAACGATGACTCGAACTTTAGAAGTTATCAAACACCATATACGATGGCAAAATAAGCGCTCTTATCACCAAACAACATCGGAAGTCATTATTTTGAATCACCTAAACATGTCGTAAGAACTATATAAACATTTAACATGAAAAAACAAATGGCACAAGTAGTCATATCAAAGATTTTAGGAAGGAAACATATCCAATGATTTCAAAAACTTATGGTGAGGCACATAAAATAATCAACTTTTCCCCATATTATTTGGACCAACATATATATTATATATGTTCTAGTTGGCAAGATCTTGCCCATACTCTATAATTATTAATAAATTCAACTGTACGTATTCAAAGATATCAATTCCAATCATTATTGCCCAAAATAAGGAGGAAAAATATCTGTTTCCATTTATTTACTTTTTATATAGAAATAAATAACAATTAAAATTTTATCATGTTTAAGTATTTAACCATCCCAATGTGGTTTGATAATAAATGAAACTCATTGAGCAGACAATATCCCGATCAAAATGGTTATCACTCAATTCTCAAGTCAATCCAATTTTCTTGCCAGCCAAACAGAGCCGTGCTAATTTGATTTCTTGTGGACAGCCTAAGAGTACTAAGAGGGAGAGATGATGATATATAGTTTACTGTTTAAGGGTGCACAGGAATGTAACCTGGATCCAACGGTCAAAAAACTTTCTCAATTGTTTAAGTGGGACACCCCTCCCCTATCAAGATCTTGATGATCACATCACATGATCACTGGACTTACTGGAACCTGGTTGGATAACACTACCACACATGTGAACCCCAACTCCTTTTCTATTTTTTGCACCAATCGATCTGGGGATTTCTTCTCATCATATCACCGCAAATAATTTTTTGCTAAACCATAATGATATATGGTCCAAACTCACCATTTTGAAGTCTCTGTCTGCACAATTCACGTTGCTTGTACAAATTGTTAATTATTAGTTCCATGTAAAATAATGCATGCTAGCTTGTTAATTTTCAGAATTCACTTTAACATTATTGATCTAAATAAACTAATTGAATCGTGAATATCAACTAGTTTCACAAATTCTTTTGCGTTGTCTTACATGTTTAGACTGATCCAAATATCCAACGGAAGTTTATGAACTTTCGATGATGTAATACTTAAATCGATCGGAATATCTTACCAATTTTACAATTTCAGATTTTAAGTTCGAATTTTGCTTAGTCTCAATGTGATCGAGGCTTATTTCTATGTATTTTTTGCGGGTTTTTTTTTATCCAGATTTACGTTCTCTATATATTTTGTTTACTTGTATTTTTATTGTTTACCACATGGAATTTTTACGTGCAAAACCCTTTAACGGAAAAAAACAAAGAACCTCATCCGACCAAGACAATTCATTATCTCACCATGTATGATGTATATCATGAATTGTTTTCATATAATTTTCACAAAATCTTTGTGTTTAGAAGAATTGTTAATAATTAATAAAACCGTAAAATAGGAAGAGATGTGTAAGAAAAGTGAAAAGATGAATAATACACACACGTACACACGTGTAAAGGAGGTAAGTGTCGGGATTCGGGGATTACGAGGAGAGACAATTAGTAAGAGAAGTGAGAAACGTGAGCGTGCGAGAGAGCTGTCAGGCACGTGCGTAGGTCTTCGAAAACTAATGCACGATCCGGACCCACCAATTGTCCACAAGGCATCCCCCAACAAAACGACAAAGTAAAACCCAGTCGTGGTGGCTCGGCTCACATGGCCCCGTCTCCTCCTCCTATAAACTCTCATCATCATCATCACCATTTCCACACACTCCAATTTTAATTACATTTTCACTTTCTCTAATATTCTCTCTAGCAATATTGTAACATCATCTTCATATTCCACCATTGATATAGATGATGGAGTGCTCTAGGAGGTCATGCAAGTCATGCAAGGGTTTCTATAAGTGGAGGACAACACGGAGGAGGCGATCGGATCGTGGGTCGGTGAGATTGAAGGTGAGGAAGTTGCAGAACCTGATTCCGGGAGGACAAGGTTTGGAGGCAGATCGGCTTTTTACAAGAACAGCTGATTACATTTTGCAGTTGAGGTTACAACTTAATGTTTTGCAAGCTCTTTCCAACATTTACCAACCTTAATCAGATTCATCAACTTAATTAATTCCATTTTATTATTATTATTTATCTATTAATTTTTTTTTTCTTATAGTCTTCTTCTTCTTATAAATATTGTAATCTATAGATTAGTATGCATTGATCTTCTTTCATTAATTATATATTTATATATACACATGTAAGGGTACGTTTTATATTATATAATATATATGATATTCATTAATTAATATTATGCTTCTGTTTATGTGTTGAAAAATTGAAAACGATCACACGTATTTTAGGGTTTCATAGTTTGAATATTTATGGTTCCTGTTAATTCCAATTCTGAAAATTTTGTAGTTTTTTATTTTTACTTACTTAACCAGTCACACCACAAACATTTCTTTCTTTAATCAATATGTTACATATATACAGATAATTTGTTTTTTTTTTCCTTCTGAAATTAATTGATGTTTTTTTTTTTTTTTTTTTTTTTTTTTTGTTATTTCATTCATTTTTTTTAAGTGTGTGACTTCTTCTTTTTCCAAGGAATGCACGTTTATATATATAATTGACATGATCAGAAACTTGCAACCAGTAAATTACATTACTGTGGAGTGTGGATGATATTATTACAGATTAATCAATCTGCATTTGTTGCTTGAATCTCCAATATCTTTGTTTAAAACAATTAATTCTTAATGCTTATAATAAGACTTTTAATGAACCTGAATGTAAATGTAGATGGTCTTATCTATGGTGGTTTTCATTTTTACTTTATTTGTATCTATTTCTTACTGTAATTTGTTAGTTTCTCTAAAGAACTAATTTTTATTTATAAAAAAATAAAATAAAAAAGAAAAAAAAGAAAAGGAACTATAAGTCAAGAAAAAGCATCAAACAATTTATCACAGGCATTACAGATTTGTTGTCAAAAGTGACTATCTAAAACCGGAACAAATATTTTTATTTTTTATATTCATATTAATTACAAGCTTTCATTTGTTTATGGTAATAGTATTACCTAAAGTAAATTTTATAATGGGCATGTAATAACCCCTTGTAGAATTTTCACTTTAATTAACCACGAATAAAGACAATGGATTTTTCCCATTTGACCGGGGTAGAATGTCTATAAGTACGTATTTATTACGAAGTATGAACACATCCGTTGTTAAAAGTTATTAGATTGAAAAGTATTCAAATTTCACTTTATAAAAAATAAAAAATAAAAAAAAAACAAAAAGGGGGAAAGTTTTCAAATTTATTTTTAATAAAGTTAAATATTAGTGGATACTTAATAACACTTTTGAGAATCATTAAAAGTGTTTCCAAGAGTTTTAGATATATATTTCTAAGCTTGCTCCAAATAATCTGCATAAAATTTCCCTTAATTTTAAAAATCACAAGGGCAATACTCTTGCATGCAATATATCGAGATTACGAGGTTAAGGGTATAAAAATATTACGTCTAAATCAAGAAATAAAAAAAGTGGTTCAAAACAAAGCAATATATATAGTCCCGATCTGATCAATACATATGATATAACTTTATCGGGATATTGAATATAAGCCACTAGTTTTGACAAGTACATACACACTTAAGTTAAAGTATGTAAAATAAGTAGTTCACATTCAATATCTTCACGAAATTATATCATGATGCACTAATTTAAAAAATTATATATATATATATATGGAATTCAACTTACCTGCAAATTAAAACAATCGAATAAATCAAAATAGTCCAATCAAACGTAAAATCAGACCACCTGTAGATATATAATATATAGGACAAAGCAGTCTGAACATATCTATTAGCCACATATATTATACAATGCACCAATGAGAAGGCCATTGAAGCCACATTAATCCCATCGTTTTGTACTCTACCAACAGTACTAGTCATACATCATATGCTAGCAATGTCGAAACAAAGAACGCGAAATCAATGGCCTACCATTGGAACAGAAAACCTTCAATATTGCCAGCAATGTTTGTACTATAGATTCCAGATGTGAGCACCATCTAACTGATACGATCCTACAAATTTTATTATGATATTTAGTTTATTTATTTTATTGTTTTATTTTGTTATTTTGAATTAGTAAATAATATTTAGTTTTGGTAGACTGGTAGTGGTTTACTGATTCAGTTTTTTAGGGGTTGTGGGTTAGTTAGTTTTTTAATTTTAGGAGATAGTTGAGCACATATATTGTATATCAGTAATGCTACACATAATAACACATACCACCTACAATCCCACCATTTTCATCCCAACACACATGGCAACTGATGTGTCACTTGGTAAGTGGACCAATATTAATTGGTAAGTGAATACATGGGTATGAGAGATAAGTATCAATTAATATGTGTCCACTCACCAAGTGACACCTCAACTGACATGTGTGTTGAGATGGAAAATGTGGGATTATAGGTGGGATGTTTAGTATTATTCATTGTATATATAGGTGGAGAATTATTGTCTGCAACATTTGTGTTGTAATTGGGAGGTTATTGGTTCCTCAAAACACCAATATTTGAGAGTTTTAAGGTTTTCTCGAATTAACCTATTTACTTTCTCAATTTTTCTTTCTATTTTTACAACTTTTCATTACAAACATTTGGGTTTGTAATACTAACATTGCTCATTTTGGTGGGTATCTCCATAACCTTAGAGTATCTCCAATGCTAATGTGGGTTGTGAAAAAATTAGATGCCACGTAGGATAAACAACCATTTTGTTAAAAAATGCATCTTCAATGCAACCTCTCTAATACAACTTCAAACTGAGGTGACAACTTTTTTTTTAGAGAATGTCAACATAACTCTCTGATTTCAAAGGGTCTGTTGGACAGTCAGAAACCACTCTTGTCTTCTACTTTATTTTATTTAACAATTCTAAAGTATATTTAAGTAGACCAATAATAAATTGACATGCCATTAAAAATACATATTTTACAAGTGAAGCATTGGAGACCACTTTTTTATTTGGATGTCTATCTAGTTTAGTTACATGTCACATATGAAGCAATTGGCTTGACAATGTTGACATATCATAATTTTTTCAAATGCAAGCCACATTACCATTGGAGATGTTCTTATTTACTTCATCAAATCTCTCAGCCTCTTTTTCTCGACTAGCCGAATCGATCGAGCAAAAGTTGACACCATCCACTATCTAGTTATCTTCGTCACGGAGAAACTTTTGCTTCTTTTTGTTTTTGAAATATTACAATAATTCAGGATTTTGGGAAAAAGATAAACTCGAACCCACAACCTCTTGATATAGGTGTGAAGGGTAAATCACCGAACCAACTTCATCTTTTCTGCTTTTTAACGATCCAAAATGCCAAATTATTAGTTGGTAAACTTGCCTGCTACATTTGGCAAGATTTGGGCCTTTGAATCCTCACTTTTACTAATTGCTGTAGCTTGTATGAGTTATTATAAGGTCCTTGATCTACAATTTATTAAAGAAGTGGGACTCCTATTATAACTTGCTAGGGGAAACCGACCCTTACCTTCGGAATCTCGAATTTAGTTATGCGTGAGATAACGGTTATGGAACGTTAAATAATTACTTCTTTAACGTTAGATGCAAGGATCTTGATTCTGAAGTTAAATAAGTGATTTTCTAATGTTACATAATCATTGTCTTGGTCATAAGTCATAACTATGTCCGGATCGCGGACTTGAAAAAAAGTATTGAATTTGAGGATAGTTTTTGTTACACTTTTTCCCTTTAGTTTTCCATCTGTCTCTATGAACCTGGGTGGGTTTCAACTTTCAACTTTCACGTCATATTGTTAGTGATCCCAAAATAATTCATTTTAAAAAACAATAATGTAGAATTTAAAGTCTTGAAAAGTTATTTAAATATAATTTACTCAAATAACAAAATTAATTTATTTTATTATTCTCAAATGCCCAACTAGCTTCTGCACTACACAGACTCTTTTCTCAATATTTTCTTTTGTGATTGTGTGATTGTGTCATATTAATTTTTCTGACTTGTGATCTGCTTCTGTTGAAATCATATTTTAATGGGCTTTTTGTTCTATGAGAATAATTTTCACAGTGGGCTTCCAGTGGCCCATAGACGGCCTTTTTAACATTGGGTCTTGTTTGTAACCCAAACCCACACAACAAGTTTTGTCCCCTCAGTTTCTTCTTTTAGTTTAACATATATTTGTTTCTTCTACTCTGTATATATATATATATATATATATAAATTTTCCATTAATGACTTTTTACGATGCACACTTTAAGTACCTTTGATGAAATTTAATGGAATATATTGAATCTTGATGTAATTTTTTGTATGGATGATAAAAACAATGAATACATTTGGGGAAAAAAATTGAAAATTTTTCGGATACAATAACTAATTTTTTCCAACTTTTTTGAAGATAAAACATTTAACAATAGGAAAATATTAGAAAAAATAGTTCTCAAATCCAAAAAAATTCTAAATTTGTACCAAATGTGTAATTTAATTTTCTTAGTATGCATACAAAAAAAATTCATAGAAAAACTTTCAATTGCATTAAAGGTGCTCATTATATTTTTTTATACAAAATAGTACAATAAAAAAAAAAGAGTAATATTTTTTAAATTTGACACCAATCGGGTCAGGATCTATTAGGATTCGGGAACTGTCGGGAACAACCGCTACAAACACGGTTCAAACTGCATCTTCCACTATTAAGAAGGGAACTGTCGGGTAGACAACCGTCTATCATAACACGGTTCAAACTACTGCATGCTTCCACTGAGTTAGTAAGTAAGGACTCTCACGGGGAAAAATTTGGCAAATCCAAGACTAAATCCTATGTTTACGGATTTACGATGGGTAGGATAATGATGAGATTAACTAGATCACCCTTAATGTACTGATTTGACTGTGTATGCACTTGATCTGTGGTTCTGATATAATTGTCCAATTAAAAAGACTGATAACATAACTACATAAGTCATAACAATGTAACATATATGATGTTACAAATTGAACATATTACAAAATCCAAATAAACCATAGTCACATAAACCATAACATAATAAAGAGAGAAAACCATTAGATCTTTTGAATTTTTAATTGTAACCACTTTTTAAAAAAAAATCAGTTTAGATTACCAGAGTACCCCTGAAAATAGTGACCTCGAAACAAACTTGAAATCACGACTATTGTGAAATCATGCCTAAAAACTCATGCCTAAAATAGAAATATCAAACTTGAAATTTGGACTAAATTGAAATTAGAATCAGATTCATTTCTCCTTTTATTGCAGGTGTTGTCGCCGGAGAGCCACCGGAGCTGCCGGACGTCGCCTGGACCAACGTCACCAACGTGACGTTGGTATCCGGCATCCGGCGACAGCTCTCCTATAGAGAGGATCAGAGAGCAGAGGAGAGAGAAGGAGAAAGAGAGAAAAAAAGAGGAGAGAGAGAGTGTTGCTCAGTAATTCTCCAACAACAGAAGTTTGGCATTGTCATCATTCACATTGTTGAGCATCTAAGTAAGGTTATGTATGTATCATGTTTTTCATTTTCTGTACTATATTGCCCCAAACGTATCCTCCAAGTAAGTACAAGTACAAGTATCCGCAAGTAAGTCAAACTCACGCGGGAAAAAGTATTGAGTTCACGAACCTCCAAGACTAAATCTAAACTTAATAATAAACAAATCAAAATAGTATAAGGTCAGCAAATTCAAATTGACATATTTGCCCCTGTCTGCTCTTTTTGGCTCCCCAGGAGTTGCTTTTTGTTTTTGCTAGCTACTTCCACATCTCTCTCCTCTGTCCTCTCTATAGAATAGCTTCCCTTTCTTTGTATTAAATGTATTTAAAAACCCCTTAAAGGTCTGAGGTACTAGGGTTTTTATTTTTTTTTTTTTTATTTTTTTAATTTAGACTGCAACAAACACTGCCCAAGACCAAGACCAGGCTCATCAAGTGTGCAATGGGATCCATTAATGGCAGATTTTTCAAGGTCTGAGGTAGGTAAGCTACAGCAATCAATCCGTAGACTTTTCTAGAAAAAGCATTACAGTGTTTCCTTCTGTTCTGTTTGTTGTTTTTTCTTGTGCACCAATGACTTTGGGGTTCATGTCTAAAAGCAAGGTACCTATTCTTCTGCTTAAGCAATCATTTCTATGGTGAATCTCAGTCAAGATTAGATTTTTCCTTCACATTGTTGTCTATACTGAATGGGATTTCTTGTAAGGGTGGGAAGTGATGTGTCTATTGCTTGTTCTCTTTGTTGTATGAGTTGGGTTTGATCTCAAAGGATCAATAAATATGGTTTCTTGAGATTTGTGTGCTTGATCCAACAAGGTTAAGAGAAACAATAATGGTTCTTTTTTGGATTTTCATTTGCTAAAATGTATTGGATTCAATCTCAAATCAAGCAGAGAGATAGTCTAATGTCCTACCCTCCATATTCTCTGCTGTCTTCTTCTTCTTCTCCATCTTCATTGCCATATAATAGTGATTACCAAAAGCAATCAACCCCACCGCCATCAATATCATCATCATCTGGTAGTAAAATCAATCCAGCTATTCTTTTCATTATAGTTATTCTAGCTGTTATATTTTTCGTATCTGGTCTTCTTCATTTGCTTGTTAGATTTCTGGTAAAGCATAGATCTTCTTCAACAGTTTCAGAATCCAACAGATACCCAGAAATGTCTGGCTCTGCTGCTTTCCAAAGGCAGTTACAACAACTCTTTCATCTCCATGATTCAGGTCTAGATCAAGCTTTTATAGATGCTCTACCTGTGTTCCTTTATGAAGAGATAATGGGTCTAAAAGAGCCCTTTGATTGTGCCGTTTGTCTTTGTGAGTTCTCACAACAAGATAAGTTGAGATTGCTTCCCATGTGTAGTCATGCCTTTCACATTGATTGTATAGACACATGGTTATTGTCTAATTCAACTTGCCCTCTTTGTAGAGGGAACCTGTACACTCCTGGTCTTGGAATTGAAAACCCAGTTTTTGACTTTGAAGATCCAAGGGAAGAAGAGAGGTTCTCAAACAATGGAGGAAATGGGGTTGTTTCATTTGGCCAAAAAGCAGCAGAAAATGAGATTATCAGTGAAAAGAGAGTGTTTTCTATTAGACTTGGCAAGTTTAAAAGTTCAAACATTGGAGGTGAAGTTGAAGGAGGAGGAGGAGGAGGAGGAGGAGTAGTTGAAGAAACAAGAGAGGGAGAGACCAGTTCTAGTAATTTAGATGCAAGGAGGTGTTACTCATTGGGGTCATATCAATATGTGGTTGCTGATTCAGATCTTCAAGTGGCCTTATACCCCAGTAGAAGAACCAGTGGTGGTAGTGCTAGTGTGAGAATTGTGAAAGGAAGAGGAGGACACAATGAGAATTCATCAAATGATGGAGATGTTGAAGGGAAGAAAATCAACATTAGAAGTAAAGGTGAAAGCTTTTCTGTTTCCAAGATATGGCAATGGTCTAAGAAGGGCAAATATCCAAGTTCTTCTTCAGAAACCAACCATTTGAGTTCTTATCCAGTAACTCTAGGTTTACCACATGCTGCTGATGCAATTCAGAATACATGAAGAAGTTTATTTTATTTTACTGTGTGTACTTGCTCTTTAATCAAAGAATCCACTTATTGAAGCATTTCTTTTCAGCTTTTGCTTTCTCTTTTCTATGGAATTCAATTCTTTACTCCAAAATCCAAATCTCCAATGCAAAATTCCTCTGTATGTTGCCTCCTTTATGTTAAACCTTTTATAGCTAATGTGGCAGTGTACTTTATCTTTTCAGTGAAATTGCATATATCTCTGCTTTTCTTTTTTGCATATCTTTGACATTTATGCTTCAATTTTTAAAACAATATGAGCAGTATATTGACCTGGTGTACTAATTGATCCTACCATGTGAATGTGATGAGTTGCTGTAAAAATTTGTATTAAAGTATGGGTCCATCATATCATGTGATTTTCATGAATGATATTAATTAAGGACAATAGAAGTTGTTAACATGGGGTACATGGGGTAGACTCTCTTGTCCCACACCCATCAAAGCCAAAAAGAGGAAAGAAGAAAAAATTACAGTGAAGTCAAATCACAAGTTTGCTTTTTGGTGCCAATGGGTTTCTCACTTTCTCTAGAAGTGCTTTTTCCTTTTATAAAATAAAATAAAATAAAATAAAATAAATTCTTTGTTTAGTTCTTTTTCCATCTTGATTGATCTTCTAATGGAGGAGACTTTTCTGTATCACTGTATGCTGTGGGCAACGATGGTGGGATCCTTTTGATTGTTGAAAAGTGCTTTGAGGGACTCTTGTGATGAAGAGCCATCATTTGGAACATTGACAATGAGTTTGTGTATTGTTGGCCTTGTGGGGTCTTTGAGCATTTCTTCAATTTTGCAATAATATCTCCATAAAGCAAAAGTTTCCACTGCCAAGAAGTGCTTCAAGCCTTCAACTGAATTGACTCTTCCCATTAAGAAATCCTTGCAAGAACCTGTTTCTTTTTTTTTTTTTTTTTTTTTTTTTTTCCATGTGTTTTGGTATAAAATCAAAATATGACTTTTTGAACTTGTGAGTGAAATGAATATAAAGAAATGTTTCCTAATATATTAGTAGAAACCTCACTCATTTGTGATGAATCTTGAAAGTCATATATGTTAATTTTTATAGAGACAAAATAATATAGAGATGAGAGATCCAAGATATAAATCTTTTGGTATAAAAGAAAGTGTAGTTTGTAGTGTTTTAGGTGACAAAGGGGTTTATTTCCCAAAAACATGAAAGGCCATGTGCAGTCTGCCATATAAAATGGCAGCAGCAAGCAACCCTACAAAATTGAGTTGGTAAGTTCCAGATAATAATGATACCAACTCCACAAACAACTTCAAATAAAAAAGAAAAAAAAAAAAGTCAAAACATATCGAAATCATGCCCATCTTTTTCAACCTACCACATCAATCATACACAGACTATTCTATAATCTATATACATGCCAAATTCACATAATTCATGAAAGATGCATTAAACGAAGAAACATCGGTTTAGACGGTTGAATTTATCATTTATCTTATTTTTATATTATCATTTTCATGTGGATGTGTGTTTAGTCTTGGATTTTAAGCTATTATTGCCAGCTATTCAATCAACAATGTCAATGTGCATCACTGATAATTGCATGTGTTGTATTTGACTTGCAATTTGCAATTAAGCATACGATCCTGAATATTGAACCAACAAGCAACAAAATTTTAAAAAAATGTTTCAAACATTGGATTTGGTAATTTCCCAAATACATTTGATAAAAGATACTTATTTAAAATAAGAAACATGCAATCACAATTTGACCTGTAGTGACTAGTGGGAAATATAAATTATAAAGAACACCTTTTAATCACACTCTATGATTGTAATACAGAAGATCAAATTAAAATAAAATTATATATAATTAACAAAATAATGTCACCAACAAGGTGGATTTGGAGTCCATAGATCAACCGTACACTTCCAAATATAAAACGAATTCCCTTCTCTATACCTCGAAGGCAATATCCAAATCTCACATTTTTCGTACAGAAATGGTTTCGAAATAATGTACATAAAACAACCTAAATGAGGGAAAATTGTAAAGAAAAAAAAAAAAAAAGTGTTAAATCATTCAACATATCTCATAATCAAGCAAAATCTCATACCTATTGCTACAGGCCACACTGCCCCCCAGATAGAATTGAAACAAAACATTCGCACTATCGCTACAAACCGCGAGAAGAAGCTTCTAAGTTGATAACAAGTCAGAACACGTATGCGGATATCTTCTTCTCAGTCGATAGAAAAACAAAAGCTCTTACAAGAAAATTGTTTAACAACTTCGTGGACAAATCAACTTCACAAACCACGAGGGAAATTGCTGATTTGGCCCTCCTCCAAAACATCTTTGTTGTTCAATTTGTAAGCTATCCTGATGCGCATGACAAGAGATTTCTGAACAAATCAAATGAATTAGTTAACTACCAATAAATCCGATGAAAATCGTTGGTAAATTTTGAATCTTCAACTCCAGAGATCAAAATAATTGTTGGTTCACACTACTGTCACAGATAAAAATCACTAAAACACATCTTTCAGTCCGTTGATCACGGTTACAATAATTTTATACACTAAGTTCACATTAGATGCATGATTATAAAACACCACTTCAACTCGTGGGATATGTAATGGCTGCCACAGTACATCCACCAAATTCACATTAGATGAATGATAAAACACCACTTCAACTCATGGGATATGTGATGGCTTCCAAAGTACATCGAAGTAATACAGGAGAGCTCCATAAGACTTCAAAATGACTTAGGATATTGAGTTCATTTATGTTTCTATCTAGTAAAGACATGTCACGGGATAACATAACTCGCCAAAGGGAATTTAAAAGAATAATAATAATAAGGAGCAAGATTTGGAAGGAAATTAGAATCATTAATAGAATTTTACAGGAAACCAAGGTATATAACAAAAAGAGTTGGCTGTATAAGATGATAAAACCATATCTAACTCATGGCAAACCATGAGATCCAGAACCTCCAATATGCACAATAAGAAAAGAAAAATTGAGAATTTACCTTCCCATGTTGGCTGTTGGTGACTCTCAAAGTTTGTGTTACCGACCCAGTACCACTTGCAGGTAATGTATTGTTGCTAGCAGGATCTAAGTGCAGTTGAAGAAACTGAAAATTGAATGCAACAAAAGATATCAGTTTCATGCTCAAGGATACACAATACAGGTTGTCTAATTACTGATAATGAAAAGTTAAATGCTTATTAAACTACTACAAGGTTACCTTTGGAACTGCAGCCTGGAAAATAAAATCTGTATAAACATTAGGTGACAAATTCGTAAATGTGGCCTCAATCAAAGTTGTTTGTGGGCTTCCTGGCGCCTTTGAGAAGTTGAATGTTAACCTCAAGGAACTGCTCTCAAACGCAACTACTGACGGATAAGCTGAACCATTGTCCTCTGTTCACAGAACAGAAGACTGTAAATACTTTGACAAACAGCATATATGCCAAACAGAGTTTTCAGTGTTAACAAAATTTTACCAGGTTTTGGTGAGTTGGAAACAAAGCCATCCAACAAATCCATCATCGAAGCAGCTCCTCCAGCAGAAGTGGAGCGCACAGGAACCGAAGGAGGTGATGAGAGTCCATCTAATGTGGCAATTGACATTTTGTTATCCTGACTAGATGATAATATGTCAGGTGTAGACGGGTTGCTTTGTACAGGAGATGACCCAATAGACAAAAGATCCAGTAGAACATCTGTCCCGGCTTTTGGAGCCTGGTTTGTGCCTAGAAGTTGCAGAAATAAAACCAAAGCCAATATCATGATTTGATAAATAAATGAAAAGGTTAAAAGATCAATAGAATTCATTTAGGAAACTGAAACATGTCAACTTCAAGATAACCTATCAAGCATCATAAGTAAATCCAAACCAACAACTCATATTTCCTCATAGAAAAGGAAGCAATAGACTGCATTAGCAAAAGATAAATGAATCAAAACAAGAGATAGGTTACTGAACCCCAAAGCCATTCCATATCCTTTGCAGAATATTATTTTATCATTGCATGAGAATTTTGGCTAGGGGAACAAATGACCTTATGAGATCAAAGGTTCAGACCCAGATTGGCATAATCTGCTCCTTTTGTTTCACTAAACATTTTCCACACAAAAAAAGTAGAATATAAAAATGAAAATGAATAGAAATATCAGGTCATTGTCATATTACAATAAGATTGCCAAAACTTGACACAATTCCATAAAATGGTAGAATCTGAATGGGTTTGGTTCATGTCAAGCTGGAAATGTAATACTATTTATTTTTTATACTCAGATATATCTTAACAGAGTTTGTTTTTTCTCAGTAAGAGGGTGAATCAAGTTGAATGGTTCCAGGTCCACTAATTAAATTTGAAAGAGAAACCAATTGAAGCCAAGATGATTCAGGCCAAAATTATCAGAAATGGGAGGTCCAGCAGAAATAATACATCAAAGAACCATGTTCCAGCATAGCAAGACCGAATGAGAACATGAAGAAGAAAGATAAATGTTCCAAAGTGCTGGGATCTTAAATGCAGCCATTATGAAAACACACACGTGAAAGAAAAAACAAAGTAAGAAACCAACAGAGTGAAACTGCAATTTCCAAAATCTATTTATGTGTTTATACATCCAAACACTAACCTGAAGGCACTGAAGCTGGGGATAAATCAACACCAAGGAGATCCTGAAGAAAATCACCACCAGAGGAACTAGGTGCAGGGGCGTCATCTGAACTTAGATCAAGTAAGTCCATAAGAGGAGCTGCAGCAGGCTTGGCAACTCCATTTGGCAAGTTAAGTGAAGCTCCATTCGAACTTGATACAGTTGCTGGCAAAGAACCGGCCCTCCTTGCACTGAATGTTGCCTCATCCAATACTGGCATCCTTTCAACCAGTGCAGATCTGTATAAACTCATCCATCAGCTTAGCAATTTATAAGTGCAATATATAATTGTAGAGAACATCTCCAAGATTAATAAGGTAAAATACAAGAAATGTTTTAGCCATTTACCTAATATTCTGATGCTTCGCTATAATAGAATTGAACTCGATAGATCTCTGCTGCAATTCAAGCACAAGGCTTCCTTTATGTTGAACAATGATATCCTTTATCCTCCTATAAATACAATTCAATAAATGATCAAGCTTCCAAATTATAAAAAGAGATGACAAGGCAATCAAAGTTAATTTAGTCAACGATTGACCATAATTAGGAAAGTCAAAACTTTACAACCAAGAATTGATCTGAGAAATTTCATGTTAAAGTTGAGCTCCTAGATATGCATTGCATAGGATGGCCATACATAAACGCAAACAAAGATGTATGGCCAATACACAAGTGGATAGGTCGATGGACAGATGTGTGGAACTTGGGTACAGACCTCATAACATTTTACATCCCAAACCCTCCCAACAAAAAAAAAAAGGACTATTAGGAGAGAAAAAAAATAGACATCAATTCAATTGCCTGGAAAACTGTGATAAAAAAACAAGGGAGTAAAGAAAAACGTACTCTGAACAAGATGGAAAACGGGAAGAGAGCTTCAAGAGAGCAATCATAGCCATTGCTTTGGTAGTGAGATCCAAGTTGTGACTCTTAATAGCAACCTCTACAACATCCGCGGCATCAGACTCTGTCACCTGCTTCAGAAAAACCAATTTCACTGAACACTTGTAAAAGTTACTAAAATGCACAAACTAAGAAATTGCCCCATTGTGTCTCTGTTACCAAGAATGAATGTAAGATGTTGCAACTATCATTGCTGAAAGCAACAGTTGTTATTTAAATGGTTTTTAACTTTAGAATAAAGAAACCATTTAGCACAGTGGACTTTCAAATTGTAATACAGCATTCGACAGGGGAGAAATGACAGACAAGTTATCAAATTTCTAGTTTCAGTACAATTACAAACTTAATTTACTATCATTTCTGCAATCAACCAAGTTTTTTTATAACATAATTAGTAGCAAAATAAATAAAACAAACAAAGAAAAAACATAACTTGTGTTTTTTCAATTAAAAGGGGGAGGGAGAAGGAAAAAAGAAAAGCAGATAATCTGGAGAAGATTCTGTACAAAACAGGTATTTCAATGCTTCGTCTTGCTCCCCATATGTTTTTTTTTTGTTTTCTAAATTGAGCTAATTTCACTAGAAGCTCATTTTACAAACATATCCTTATGAGGAAATATTAGTTCATAGCATGTCAATATGTCACCATATTCTCCAATACACCAAACTAAACCAATATGAGGATGCACTCACAGTTATTGGTTCCTCTATATTAAGCATTCCAACATTATTGACCAGCATGTCACCATATTCTCCAATACACCAAACTGCCACTCTAACAAGGCTCTCCTGACCAAAAAATAAAATGTTAAAACAATTAACTCAAGAGTACAAATTAGTTACATACAAGCTTGAAAAATCAAGCTGATAAAAGTGTCAAATTGAGCATATAACCTATCCAAATAAAAAAACTGAGTACCTGTTCAGCTGATGCTTGGAGTGCTCGATAAAACGCCCTGACTGTATATCCATGGAGGTCAGAAGCATTGCTTATCACAACAACAAGAGCATGCCATACTTCATCTTTTACAAAGTTTCCAGCCTACTATGAGAACATAAAGATCAGTATTTTCTTAAAACAAGTATACAATTACATCATGCTGTGAAAAGCTCAAATGATTACAAATTATTAGAGGTGACCTTTGTGAAGCAGACGAAGCAATAGTTTGTTTAGTGAAGGGATTAATTAACTTGTGAATATGAGATATCCATATAACCATGTAAATATATTTCTGTAGGTTCAACAAACGGGAATGCTATATTACTAAATCCAGCAAGTGGAAAAAGAACGATAGTGGGGGTGGGGGGGCGGCGTTGGAGGACAAAGAAAACATGACATTGATAAAAGGGGAGGACATCAAAAATGGTGGGAAGCTTTGAAAAGACTTATGGCCAAATAAGAAGTATGCCCAGATAGAAAGCACAGCTACTCCACAGGAATGCCTCCAACAAGCTAAAAAAATTGAAAAAACTAATTAAGATAGAAAAGTTGCCACTTCAATTTATACCTCAGAGAGAACCTTGAGCATCTGATCAATGTACCAAATTTTCTCCGGGGAATACCTAAGAACCAAAAAGAAAATGTTAATAGACCATGACATTGCTGCTCCAACATCCTCTAGTCTAATCGACTAAAATCAAACTAAATAAAGAAAGGAGTGTGGCTTTATCGACCAAAAAGAAACTTAAAAGTTTATGAAGGTCTAGTCACCAATTATAACTATTGTATTCAAAATTCATTTCAAATTTTAGCTTTTGATAGCTAGGCCTTGTTCTATCAAATCAACACCTAACTATATTATCACTTATACAACTATTTTTCCTATAATATTTTATAATCTCTTATTCTTATAACAGCTTATCAAAACATTCCTTGCACGGATGTGGTCCCAAACATCATTCTAATTCTCTATACATATAAGAAAATGGATACCGGAAACATTAGTTAAAAAATAACCCACCATCTATCAAGGTTAGAGGCATTATCAAGTCAACCAAATCCAACTATTATTGATGACAACAAACATGTGGATAAGACTTCCATGTAGAACCAATATGCAGGTTCATCACAGACATCCTAGGATGTATTAAAAAGCTTTATCTATGCAAGTCTCTAAACGAGAAAGTATCCATGATTTTATTGAAAAGCAGCATAACTTACTTTTCTACAATGGAGCAAATTTTGGCAGTAAGATCTCCCTTGAATTCTTGATCACTTACTTCCAGATACTCTGTTAGCTCTTTTGTTAAAGGCTTCACATTATTCTCATTCACAAGAAGATAAACAAGTTCAAGAGCCCTTTTCCGAATGGAAGCATCTGAATCCTGAAAGAAGAAATCCAGAGGCTCACTATTGTCTGTTGAGAATATGAATATAACAAAATTCAAACGAGAAAGAATTCCATGTCAAAATAAAACTGAGAAAATGTAATAAATTGAAAGTACTTTTGTGAATTAAGTAAATAACAACTCAGATCTAAATAACAACCAAAATGTAAAAAAATAAATAAACATAATAACAATAATAACAATAATAAATGAATAAAATAAACCAACAAAATATAAACAATGGTCATATAGAAGAACGAAAAGTAAAAGGTCTAAACAAAAAATTGAAAAACTATATTAAAGAAATAATTACCAAGCCATACTATTTTTTAGTACCACAAATACAACCATTGTAGTAGTGCCACCTAGTCAGTCAGAGAATAATGGGCAATATCTTATAATTGGGTCAGAGTGTAAATTTCAACCATCAAAATTAAATTACAATGAAAGTAAGAGGCAAAAAAAGAATAAGGACAAAATTCTTCAGAGCTTGTTCGGCAAGAAACGAATCAGCAACTTTTTTCATCAATACCTTTACACATTCCAAGATCGTTGCTCTATGCCTTTGCACTGCTTGAGCATCTACCGCAATTGCCTTCATCAACATGTTTAATGCAACATATCTGAAATATACAAGATATTATGTTCCAAAATCAACCAGCCAATACAGAGATGAATAATTAAGCATTAAAATATCCAGTTATTAATATTCAAAAGGTAAATAAATAAGTCAATAAAGAGATTAGCTAGCTGTAAGGCGGAAGCATAGCATAGTACGGGTTTAGTTTTAAGATCTCAAGGAACTCCCAAACTTACCATTCTTCCTACAACCAAATCTTCAGTTCCTACCAAAATAATCACATTCTAACAAAAAAAAAAAAAGATTTACTCTTGGTTAAATTGTAAATTACAGTATTTAGTCAAGTTTAAATAATTAGGCATATCAAATCTCTCTCTCTCTCAAAAACACTCAAGACACATTTCAGTCAGTACGTAATCCTAGTTCTTTACTGTATGCATATATAATAAAGCCTTGAACAAGGCAAGATTAGCATTTTAACAGCTAAGCAACTTTACCCACTTTTATGGGTTCAGAGAATTCAAAACAAAATGTAGGTAAAAAATATCATCCCTCAGTGTGACAACAGGATTATGAATATACATAGACACATACGTATACATGTGTATGTATGTATGGGCAGGTAATTTCTAATTATGGTTAACCGAGTTTCAAATATTCCAAACTTCGGATTCTCAACATAGAAAACAAATACTTTCAATTGACTATGTAATCAAGTCCAGGTAAAAATATTGTAAAAGAAGGAAAACCTGATGTTGTTGTCACGATTTGACAAGAATCTTCCCAAGATATTGATAGCAAGTACACGTAATCCACCATTATCTTCAATGCTCATGATAGTTTCTACACATTCATAGAGAATTGCGTTCCCTGCATTCTTGTTTGACTCGGTTTTTGTTGCCACCTGGGAAAAATGAAGCACGTAACTAAACTCTGTCTAACCATGAAGCAAACTGCCTCCAAGCAAATATGTGTTTCAAGAATTTTATGAGCACTTTACAACCAATTAACCATGAACAAACTAATAATATAATAAAACATATTCAGTATAAAAGTCCACATTTATTTGATGGTAAAGGCTAGAAAAAAAGGTTTTCAATATTTAAACAGTAAAGATAAGGCTAGATATAAGAGATCAAGGATTTATATATCCATTTGTTTCAGCAAAGTTGGCCTGATTTGTGCGTCATTAAGAAAGTTCCAACCGCAAAACAAATAGCCATATTAATAAGAATTACATCCTCGAATTAACCACGAAATGCATGCAGTTCATTGGGACGAGCCAAAAATACCCAATTAAGATAAAATAGATATTAACCTATAAACAAAGCCTCTTTTCATCATAAAAGCATGCCTTTACACTTAAGACTTTCAGACTTGAGCACCACCTGCTGACCTTTCTTACCTAGGATGACATTTCCTTAACCTTTCATTATTTCAAGACTCCCAAAGGAAATTTATAGAAAGAGGTATGACATAGAAAGCAAACTGACCTGAGCAAGTATGTCATTCATGCAGTCACTAGCATCTGCATCTCCATGGCCCAGCACACGCAAAAGCCTAAGCAATCTGATGTGGAGGAAAGGATCTGTAATGCCAGCAATGTCATACTCAGGTGCATATGGACTGTTTACAACATCCCTAAGAGTTTTAACCAAACCCTCCAAGCACCTCTGCAATAATGATCAAAGTAACTTCTTATTACAATAAATAAATTATCATAGCTAACACAATTACTCAGTTCTTCCCTTAAAAATGCCACAACAACAAAGTTGACTAGTAAAATTTCTATAACAGACATACTTTACATGGATATTAAACAAGTTCATATCCTTATTCGGGAACCATAAAGAAGAGCTGAAATTTGAAAACGACTAAATTAGTCTGATAATTCTAGCCCAAATATTCAGGATTTTAAAGGAAGAACCTAAAATATTGCAAGATTTACTATTACAATTTTTAGGACATAGCACTTTCAATCATAATTCACGATTATATAACACAAGAAACTAGCCCTAAATCCAGCAATGAGGTTCTACAAAACGACTCTCTTGAACGTTTTTAAGTAGCCATCTATAGCAGCATGGATCCAGAAATCTCCAAAATAGTAATCTAACAGTGTAGCCAATTAGACCAACTAATAATAGCTTTTTTACACAATACAAGGATAAAAATGTAAGCATAAATTTCATATCATGCATCGAGTGCTTGTATCATTTTTGATACTAGAGGCCAGATATTGAACAAGCAATAATTAGTTTACCTTTCTATAGAATTCAAGGGCTTCTGTACTGGCTTTACATAGATCTGTACAAAGTTGAATTCCAGTTATTAGCACTCCATGATGCTTTTCTTTAAGTAACGCAGCCGTGGGATTAATAAAATTTTCTGCTAGGTCTGGAACTTTCTTTATAATCCGTACGGAGCACAATGCTGCCTATTCAACACAGAGCACAGTCAACTAAAAAGAAATAAAATTATTAAAGGCGATCCAAAAAATCAGACGAAAGATGTCAAATTACCAAATACTTCAACAATTGATTCATAACAGATAATCCCACAGGGAAGCATGATAAGTAATAGATGTCTAAACTGATATTTTAATGACATTATCCTTTCAATTAAAAGGAATAAAATTTGTTAGTGACTAATTCAGTTAAGTTTCCTACTCTAGAGATCATAAACCTTGAGAATATAATAACGTTGGTCAAAACCATTTCCAAGATGAATCACAGTCACCAGAGAATTTGTAGCACAGCAGAAATAAGAGAACCAATTTAAATCTGTATATCTTGCATTACACATCTTAAGACCTGTAACACATACAAGGTGTATCTTCCATTACGAAAATACTGATTAATTTTCTTCTACTTAGGAGAAAAGATGATCTGTAGAACACCGGTTAGAAGTAAATTGTCCTTTATTGAGTGGTTGATGGTCCTAAACAAAAGTTGTACCATCACACATCCAAATAGGAGTAGGTCTGTCAAGAATCAGTAAGATGCAATGCAAAAGGCCAGCATATTTCTTTCCTGAAATGATAGATTTTACAAATCTTCTTGACTATTATTATTTGGTTCAAGAGAGTAACTAAAAGTCTAAACGTTGTGACAAGTGCACTAACAAGAACTAGATTTCACCATTCCATAAGAGTTAATCTCAAAACTAATCCACTGACACGTTCTACAGCTCTGAGATCTGTGGCCAAAAGGACCTCAAACAAAAAGTAATAAACACTCACCTTTTTCCGAATATTTGGATCTCGAAATTGCAGCAATCTTTCAACTTCTGGTGCTAGATCACGAGCCATTTCGGCTGAACAAATATTTCCTAAAGCACAAAGAGCAAGTCCCACAATATACTGGTTTGTGTGATTGAGATCTCTATTAGCAAGTTAAGGTTGCTACAAGGGATTTTTTCTAAGGACAAAGTAAGAAAAAAAAAACAAACTTATGATATGCAGATTACAAAAAAACTTTACTTTGAACAGGATACTGTTTTAATGAGTTTGTGACCAACATTAGAACTTCTTGTCTTTCATCGAGCAACAACATGAGGCCAAGGTACCCAATTCTCTTCTCTGGAAATCCTGCAGATGCAATCGACTTTAGGCACTCCATTTGACCAAAATGGGTGGGGTAACCCAGCATGTGGATGAACATGAGTTTTGCCAGGTTTCGGTGCCTATAGTCTGGATCATTTTCATTAATTGCAGCACGAATCGCAGCACACTCTTTCCTTACAACAGCACGTTCCTCTGCTGCAGTTTTGCAAGCACGTATAGCCCGAATCATGTCCCTGCAACAGAAAAGTAAGCTCATATCATTTAGCCAAAAAAATGAAAGGGTATATTTCTAAATCCCCCTTGTGTTTGGCCTAATCACAACTTGATACAACTGGTTTTGGAATCAGCAAAAAAAAATCTCTGTTGTCAGTTGGATTGCTGTCAAACATAACAGGATAAGGGTACAATAAATTATAAAACTTCTAAACTATAATATTTTCATTAATTCTAATTATTTAAACTTTTAATAAAATTAAATTATTAAAACTTTTAATAAAATTCAATTAAAATAAAAGAATTAGATGGAGGGAATGCCTCCTCTCAAGAAACTTAAGGAGTAAGCTGCAGCTCCTCCCAGATGACAGATCTATGGGAGGTGGCACATTCTTCTTCCTTCTGCTTTCTAACCTAACAAGGAGGAGGAGGCTCGCAATGAAGGAAGTTGCGGCCTCCTCCCCTGAATGTATTACAATAAATTATAAAACTGTTAAACAAAAATGTTTTCATTAATTCTAGAAATAAATATTAAAATTGCAATAGCGAAGCCAACATATAAGCATTTCAGTGCCGTAATGATTTCTACATCTTTTTTAGTGGTTGTTTTATTCCAGTAGCTAGTTATCTACATGCATTAATTAATGAAGAAAATTGGATCTTTCTTCTTCTTGATCCTCTCATATAGTTCGAGTGAAAGCATGATCCCCCTCTTGCCTACCATTATAATGAAATGTTTACTTTAAGAATGATTACAAGCCTGATATAACCATATAGTGGAAAACAACAGTTCAAAATAGCATTGTTTACAAAACTATTCTGTTGAGAGGAGGGGCATCAGAATCCCAATAATCTAACGATGATAGATTGAGAATGTAATCACTCCCTTCCAGATGTCAAACTTATTTAAGATGTAGATTATCCTAGATCTATGAAACCATCACTATTCAGCCTCTTATTTCAGTTGACTAGATTTGAGCTTCATATCATATTAACCTTCACATCCGCACCTTGGAGCATTGCTCTCTCCTTATGTATTTTATAGAGGTTAAAAACAGATCTTTCACGATAATATTAGTATCTTCACGACAAAAAATCTCATTAGTTTCCATTATGAATGAGAGCCACTCAATAGATTTTGTACATTCAAAGCTCAAAGCATAAAAAATATGCATTTGCAACTCACCCATCGGGGAGTAAGAAAATACACAGTTGATATTGGTCCATCCATCAATTTTGACTTGATAAGATATTCTCTGATATGTGTCACTTCAAATTCACTTCAAGCTATATACGAACAGATAGAAATAAAATAAAATTTTATGGTTCCACTTGGTAGGAGAGAAAAGTGAAAGGATGTAAAAGGAAGGGTAAACAGCAATTTTCCTTATTAGGGTTGGTGAAGAAAGAAGAGGATTAAGCATTTGAAGAAGATACATTTTACATCCACACCCTCATTTGTAATCCTCCTAAATTGGAAGGAAAGGGGTGGAAATGGAAGAAGTAATAAACAATACAATGATATACAAGTTTGTCATCACCCCTCCACTATTCCATCCTTCATATCAAGCGGTGGGAACAAAAGATCCTTGCTTTGATTTTCAATCTATTTTTATACTTCCAACCTCATACTTTTCCAACCCTCATACCGATTAAGGCATATGTGCTAGAATTTACTTAACTGTCAAAAGGACTAGGTGGACACTAAGGACTATGTCATGTTTGACATCTTTTCCAAAGATTACTATGAATAAAATGTCACTATAAAGAAAACATAGGTGGGTTCAAAAGGTAGAGGCGTCAAGCACCTATCTATGCAGTCAACTCTTGTAAGATTACATGATTTTGATCAAACATCTATATCAAGTTTGAAATGATGGTGTTAGCTATAGCCATCAAGTACCTAGCTCCACCGTCAACTCTGTTAACACGGGTTTGATGCTGCAGACAGGTTCCTGATGGCGCCTGGTCCAGCCAAACCTCTAACATTAGCATCCCCGATTTGTTATTCCAAAAAGCTTTGTATGAATTATGATACAAACTCTTCTTTGTATCATCAATGTACCACAGGCAGTCAGCCAGTGGAACTACTTCATTCTAATATATGGCAGCAAAGGTGTTAAATGAAATTCATCACTTTCCATCTTATCTATTTGTGGACTTCCAGCAACAATGATTGCATCAGAACAAAGAGACATTGTGCACTTACACAGCCTATTTATGGCTATAATAAAAGCAACATTTTTCTCTCCATTCATATAAACAGGTAACGTCTAAACCATTCCTCTGTAACTTCTTGATCCTCTAACACACTGACATATTCACATTTGGTGTAAGAAATAAAATGATGTGATGAATCGTCCTCTTCCATAAGTGTTTCAATGTTACCAAGATCACCCCGTAAAAGTAAGAAAATGAGGAAAAGGCTTGATTTATTTTTAGATTATGGATTAACATTTCATATAATTTTTTTCATTGTGTTGACGCCTTTAAATTAAGAACATTTTACAGGTTGCCAGATGCGACATTTCACCGGGGACTGAAACTAAGCTCTTTAGCAATTAACACACTTACATCTACACCAAGAAAAGCATTGAACCAATGAAACCCCCTCCACCAGCCACTTCCATACCACTCAATTCTCAAAATTAATAACAAATCAGGCATTTCTGCAAATAACCCCCCATATCATTCTCCAATAAGCCTACCCACCTCCACATTTTCTTCGGTAATTACAAAACAGTTATTAAATCACAAACCTCAAATTAAGAACAACCATTATCAAACCCAATCTAAAAAAAAGCTAGCAACTAGCAACTACACACACTATATTATCCAAACAAACATAAACAGTCAACAAAACAATTTCCACTCAGCCAAATACATATGAACTCAAATTCAAAATTACGCAATCAGAACAATCCAAAACGACACTGAATTATGCAGACTTGATCCGAGATAATAGGAGCAACAGTACGGATTGGAACTCACCTTAGACGCGTGCCTGACGAGAAGGGATTCATGATTGGGTCCTTAGCAAAGCTCTAGGTTTAGCTCAATCAGATCCAAATTCCACTAACCAAATCAAAAGCCCGCGCAAGATCAATCAAATCGATCACGATAAATTTTTTTCCTCTCTCGCTCGTACCCGAAAAAAACGGCTAACTCGGAATCGTGAACCGAATCTGGTCAAGTGCGAGATCTGAGAACAGAGATCTGATGAGACTTTACTTTTTTTCTTTTTTTCTTTTTTCGTTTTTTTTTTTTTTTTATAGCAATTACGTGCTGTGAAATGCTCGTTATTTGTCTTCGTTTTAACAAATGAAAGGAGAAATGGAAAACATGACAACATGCGCACTATAAATTTTTGTTTTTTGGAAGTGGTCACTCGGTTACATGGTGGTGATGTTAGTTGCTCACCCGACAATTTTGATTGGATCGTGTGATTTGAAGCTTGTGGGGGCTGTTTTGTGGAGTTTGATCTCACGTTCTGATTTGTAATCTGATTGGTCTGTGGAGATGTGTATGTCACTACAGGTTAAGATCATTTTTCACTTATTACAGGCCTTCGTTACAGTCAACTTTTAAATTTCAAGTGATATCCTCATGGTTTGGAATATTTATAGTTATTGTCTTCTAGTTTAGAGGAATTGTTTTTTTGTTTTTTGTTTTTTCCAATTCACGAGTTTCACAAAATAAATTTTTATAGCATGACTTTGTTACGAATAGTGATCAAAATTCTTCTTAGAAAGAGTTAAAAATATTATTGAGATGACCTCACCCATGAAAAATGCAATTATATCATATAGTGGTGATCATGTATCACTACCCAATGTTGCTTCATGATAAAATCATTCATTCGGTTTGATAATATCTCAGATTCGAGTTATCATATTCGTGTGTGCCATATATAAAGTATAAACCTGATAAACCTAAAACG
This sequence comes from Acer yangbiense, assembly GCA_008009225.1. Lineage (NCBI taxonomy): Eukaryota > Viridiplantae > Streptophyta > Magnoliopsida > Sapindales > Sapindaceae > Acer > Acer yangbiense. The sequence continues at coordinate 5,968,411 of CM017768.1, read as the reverse complement.
AGTATACAAATTGCAAAGTGGAAATTAATTACCTACGATTAGTGCTGGCAAAACGGGCCAAGCCCTGGCGGGTCGCCCGGCCCTGCCTAGCCTATTTCAGTCACGGGCCAGGGCTGACCCGGCACGCCAACTTAACAGGCTTGGCCAGTTTAACAGGCTAGGCCCAAGCCTGTTAAGTTGGCGTGCCATGCTAGGCCCAGGTGGTGCGGCCTGTGGGCCTATTTTTTATTTTTATTTTTGAAAAAATGAATAATGGCGGGCCCTAACCGACCTGTTAGGGCTCGCCAGAATTTAAAATTTTTTTAAAAAAATTAAATTCAAAGCCTGTTAAGGGTCGGTTAAGACCTTAACGGGTTAGCCTGGACATGCCCCCGCACAGGCCACGTGCCCAGATCGGGCCAACCCTCCCCCAAACAGGTTGACCCCGCACGGCCTGTCTCCCTAACAGGTCGTGCCTAGCACGGCCCATTAGGCCAACGGGCCTAACGAGCCCGAGTCTAATGGGTCGGGCCGGCCTGTTTTGACACCACTACCTACAATAGTAAAATTTGATTGATTATTCGAAGTTCGGTAACGTGATAAATTTGTTTATAAATTTATATTGATGAATTTGTAATAGTCATTTTCAATTACTAAATAAGGAAATCTTTAAATATACAAATTGATTACTTTAGATTAACAAATTATTTTATTATATATATATATATACCATGTGTGCAATGATCTGAACTTGAGACATTATCAGACTAAATGAACACTTGGGCTAATATTCCGTACAATATTATATTTGGGTTATCACCTTTAAAGATTCCATGGACACTTAATGGAACAAATATATATATATGAAATTATCTTTAAAGTATTAGAATTTCAAATATTATGTGCAATTTGAGACCCATGTTACCTACAATAATAGTGTATAATTGAAATTTTTCAGTATTTCCCTTTTCTTCCTCCTTAGGAAAAAAGAGTGAAAGTAGATAGTCCTTAACGGTAGCCAGTCTCCTTTCATAGAAGTAGCTGGGGTTCGGGTTTTTCCTTTGGATTTTCTTAGGTCTTCTTTGGGGTTCCTTTACTCTGTTTGTGTTTTCACTCAGATCCGGGTTCTATAGTGGTGGTTAGTTCTTTCTTCTGGTTTTATAGTGGTGTTCAGTTGTTGAAGAGTGGTGGTCTGGGTATTCTACATCTGTGTAATCTTTTTCTAGCTTTGTTTTTCAAAGCCTCGTTCTAAGTTATGCGTACTAAGGAACTAGCTAGGCTTTGTGAAAACCTCTCTATTAGGGATGAAGATAGCGAGATCCATCAGATTTATGAGGGGTTGGAGAGAGATGGAGTGGAAGATGCTAATCACTGCTTGGTTGGAAAGGTATTGTCTAGCAGGAGGGTCAACAGAGAAGCCTTCAAGTCGGTTATTGAGCAATTATGGAGTCCTTTTGGTACTGTGGACATAGAAGTGGTTGGGGAGAACATCTTCATGTTCTATTTCAACAATCCGATTGACCAGGACCGTATCTGGAATAGAGGGCCCTGGCATTTTGATAGGAGCTTAATAGTTCTAGAAAAACCAGAGGGTACAGGGCATATCTCTCAATTTAGTTTCAGTAGAGCGAAATTTTGGGTTCAAATACATGATATCCCAATCATATGTATGAATAGAAGGATGGCGAGATGGTTAGCCGAACAAATTGGAGAGGTCATAGATATCCCAACGGAGTCTAGGGATTGTTGGGGTAAATTTCTGAAAGTGAAAGTCTCAATCGACATCTCCAGACCTTTAAAACGGTGGCTGCGGCTAAAGCTTGATAAATCAGGAAACATTGTAATGATCGGCCTCAAATACGAAAGGCTTCCTAAATTTTGCTATGCTTGTGGGAGAATAGGACATAGTATCAGTGACTTCAGTGATGTGGAGGCCAAGAAATAAGCAATTGAGGGAGCGGCTACCAAATTTGGGTCATGGATGAGAGCGTCGTCAACAGAAAAAGTTAGCTTCAGATCATCCTCTATGGGGAGTGGAGGTACATCAGATAAGGAGAAGTCTTTAGGGGAATCCAGTAAACGTGATATTGATGGGAGTTCGAAACGGGAGATGTCCTCTTTCGAGGTTCGGCAAGGTAGATCGAAAAATTCAAAAACGGTAACCTCAAAGAAGGTGACGGAGAGGCCTCTAGAAGCTTCGGGTATGGAGATTCAACTAGACGAAGTCAGGACGAACAACATGTTTGTAGATGGGCCCTCTATTGGGCTGACAGTGATGGTAATGAACGAAGCCCAAGAGACGAGAAATACAGCAGTTGATAATCAAGATGGGCCTAGTCCTGTTAAAGTTGTAGCTCAATCCGAAAAACAAATTATACAGCTTGACCTCTCAGTCAAGTTACAAACCTCTTTCTCAGCGGACAATAAATCCCCAGTGGGTACGGGTAAGAAATGGAAAAGGATGGCCAGAGAATCACAACGGAAGATAACAGCAGGTTTGATTATAGGTGGTCAAGTTCAAGAAGGCAGTAAAAGAAAGGTCATTTTTGAAGATCTGGTTTCAGACAGGATGTCAAAAAAGGGGAAGGTAATTGAGAATAATGCTCCATCAGTTGTATCAAATCCAGCGACGGAGCTTGCAGAGCAGGCCCGCCGAAAGCCATGATCGGATTGTGTTGGAATGTGCGGGGAATGGGGAATCCCCATACGTTCGTAACCTTGAGAAGGCTGCTGAAAAGGTACTCCCCGGACCTGCTGTTTCTCTCTGAAACCAAGTTGGGAAGTCATCGGGCTGGCAAAATTAGGGAAGTGCTGGAATATGAGGGAGGTTTCGGTGTTGACTCTTGTGGTAGGAGTGGAGGTCTTCTTTTGATATGGAAAAACCACTGCAGGGTTTCAGTGCTGTCATATTCAGCTGGTCACATTGATGCTAGAATTCAAGAAGATAATAGGTTGCAATGGCGGTTTTCAGGGATTTATGGCGACTCCAATCCAAATAATAGGTTGAACACTTAGACGTTAATGCGACGTCTTAAAGAAGTCGATAATCTTCCTTGGGTTTGCGGTGGTGACTTCAATGAGCTTTTAAGTATGAGCAAAAAATTAGGTGGATCCGAAAAAGTTATCAGAGATATAATTCGATTCAGACAGGTGGTTGATGATTGTGATCTCATAGACTTGGGATTCTCTGGTCCAAAGTTTACCTGGAATAACATGAGAGAAGGAAGAGACAATGTTTAGGAACGTCTTGATAGGATCTTGGCCAGTATTAACTGGAGAAATATGTATCAACAGATCACAATTGAGCATCTGGGGTTTAATACTTCAGACCATCGTCCGCTTCTTATGATTTGTAATAGATTCAGAACTGAGGCTGGAAGAGTAAATAGAAGGTTTCAGTTTGAAACTTGCTGGCTGAGAGATGTTGATATTGGTATTGTGGTGTCTAAGGTTTAGGAGAAGAGGGGACCAACGTTTTCTACAGCTGATCTCAATGCCAAACTAGGTAGGTGTGCCAACGAACTCTCTATGTGGAGTAAAATCCAGTTTGGTAATACCCGGAGAAAAATTGAAGAAAAAAACAGAGAGATCGAAAGCTTGTATAGAAGATGCAGGGAAAATAATGTTATGCGGCAGATACAATCTTTAGAAAGGGAAGTAGAGGGTCTGAATCGTCTGATAGAAAGTGATGAGTTGTATTGGAAACAGAGGTCTAGGGCTGATTGGCTGAAGGCAAGGGATCGAAATGCTACATATTTCTATAACAGAGCTTTAGTTAGGAAGAAGAAAAATTATATTCCTTTTCTGCTGGATATAAGGGGTATTAAGCAGGATTCAAATGAGGGTATGGCCAAAGTAGTATTAGATTACCTCTCAAATATTTTTGGCTCTTCAAATCCTTCTGCAGTTTCAATCAGTAAAGCTACAGCAGCCATCCAGACTCGGCTAAGTGAGGAGATGGGGGCGGATTTAAATCAAGATTTTCGGCAAGAGGAAATCAAGGTAGCTTTGTTCAGTTTGGGACCATCTAAGGCTCCAGGGCCAGATGGTTATTAGATTATCTTTTTTCAGAAATTCTGGCACATATTAGGCCCGGATATTTCCCGTGTTTGCTTACGAATCTTAAGAGGAGAAACTTCAATCAGAGAGTTTAACAATACAAATGTTGTCTTAATTCCGAAAATACATACTCCCCTTACTCCGAAAGACTTCAGACCCATTTCGTTATATAGTGTTATCTACAAGATTGTCGCTAAAGTTATAGCGAATAGAATTAAACGACACCTCCCTTGCCTTATTTCTGATTATCAATCAGCTTTTGTGCCTGGAAGGTAAATTTTCAATAATGTGATTGCCGCTTTCGAGACACTGCATTCTATTTCACGTAGGAAAAAAAGGAAAAAATGAGAGCTGGCCATCAAGTTGGACATGAGCAAAGCTTACAATCAAGTCGAGTGGGAATTTCTCAAGGCTATTTTGATCAAAATGCAGTTTCCTTCCAACTGGGTTCGGTTAATTTTGGACTGTGTCAGTTCTTCTAGTTTATCTTTTATGATTAATGGCCAAAAGGCTTGTAGTTTGGCACCATCTCGGGGTCTCAAGCAAGGATACCCCCTCTCACCTTATCTTTTTCTATTATGTGCTGAGGCTCTCTCCAGCCTAATTCGGATTTCAGAAAGAGGCGGAAGAGTGTTGGGTTTAAAATGCAGTAAAAGAGGTCCGCTTATTAGTCATCTGTTCTTTGCAGATGATAGCATATTGTTCTGTAAGGCTTCTATACATAGTTGTTCCCGTATACGCGATATTCTTAGCATTTATGAGCAAGGATCTAGACAACAAGTGAATTTCCAGAAATCTTTGGTGACTTTTAGTCCTGCTGTTGACATTCGGCTGAAAGAGGATGTTCTGTCCATTTTGGGGATTGAAGTGGGTAACACCCAAGATAAATATCTAGGTTTACCCTCTGTGATTGGTAGAAACAAGCGGGTTATGTTTAATGAGATTAGGGAGAGATTGTGGAAGAAAATTCGAGGTTGGAAAAGTAACTTCTTTTCATTTGGTGGAAAGGAAATTCTTATTAAGGCAGTTGCTCAAGCCGCTCCCTCATATGCTATGAGCATCTTTAGACTTCCTCTTAGCCTTGTAAAGGAACTTACAGCTATGGTATCGAAATTCTGGTGGGGTTCTCAATAAGGAAAGCGTAAAATTAGTTGGCTGAAATGGGATGTGCTCTGCCTTCCGAAACAATTTGGAGGTTTGGGTTTCAGAGATTTGGCTATCTTCAACCAGGCTCTTCTAGCAAATCAAGCTTGGATAATTTTGAGGAACCCGATGGCCTTAGCTTCGCAGGTGTTGAAAGCTAAGTATTGTAAAGGCGAAAACTTTATAAAGGCTCCGCTGAGGACTGGTTGTTCCTACATCTGGAGGAGTATTATTTGGGGTAGATCCCTTCTGGCCAAAGGTTTAAGATGGAGAATAGGTGATGGAACCTCTATCAGGGTTTTTAAAGACCAATGGCTTCCTCGTCCAAGCACGTTCCGGCCTATCTCCCCTAATCCTGGTTGTGATTTGAGAGTAGCAGATCTTCTTGATAGGGTCCATATGGGCTGGGACTATTCAAAGCTTACTCAATTTCTGCTTCCCATTGACAGATCCATCGTTGCTTCAATCCCAATCAGTAGATTGGGAGGAAATGACTTTCTTGCATGGCATTTTGATAAGAATGGAAAGGTATTCAGTTAAAAGTGGTTACCGGCTGGCTCTTCAAGAGAAAATTAGGGAATCAACTTCTAATTCTTCTTCTTCCCGGAAGTGGTGGACTGTTATTTGGTCTCTCAACATCCCCCCTAAGGTTCGTATTTTTATCTGGAGGGTCTGCCTTAATGCGATTCCTTCTCTAGTTAATCTGTGTAAGCGTAAAATTATGGAAAATAATCATTGTGTTAGGTGTAAACATGCTGCTGAATCTTCGGAACATGCCCATTTCTGGTGTTCTGATTCTTGAAAAATTTGGAGCAAAACGCGTTTCGACAGTTTTTTTGATGATCTGACTTACATTTCTGTTATGGATATTCTTTTGCTTTTCTTTGCAACGCATTCCCTTGATGAGTTGAATCTATTTTGTATGACTATGTGGGCAATCTGGGAGCATAGAAACCTAGTCTCAATTAATGGGAAAGGCTTGTTGTCGGTCCAGGTGGTGTCAAAGGCTGAGGTTTTGTTAGATGAGTTTCAGACTTTCTTTTCTGCAATCACTCCAATGGCAGGGCCTTCTTCAAGACCCCTCCCCTGTGGTGATTGGCTGGCTCCTCCGCTGGGTCGTCTGAAATTGAATTCTACTGTGGTCACTAATAATCCTTCTAGGAATTCTGCTTTAGGGTCTATGATTCGTGATGATAAAGGGAAGATAATTGCTGCGCGATAGGAAATTTTTTAGAGTTTTCAGTAAGGAAACTGGTGTCTTCTGGCTCTCAGGGATGGCCTTATGCTGGCTAAATTTCTTAGGTTAGCTGTTTGGATTGCAGAGGTTGATTCTTTGCCTGTTGTTTCTATCCTGAATTCCTCTGAAATTTTTTTTGGTGATGCTTCTTTTGTTGTGAATGATATAAAGGCTCTAATGTTTGATGTTGGTGTTAATTCTTGTCAAGCCTCTTCCCAGTTGGGGAACTCATTAGCTCACAATTTAGGGAAGTCGGTTTTTTCCTTAGACAGTGAGGTGTTTTTGTTGGATTCTGATCTCCTTAGTACGTTTTTCTTCTAGTAATATATTTCTCTCTTTCTAAAAAATAGTGTATAATTGAATTAATACTGACTTGGTTGATTTACTCAAAAATATATAAGTCAATAAGGGTGTAGCTCAACTGGTAGATAGATGAGCTTGTGGCTTGGGTAAATAACTCCCAAGTTAGCGACTCGAATCCTACCAATGACGAAAGCTTTCAAAAAAATAACTGGTCCCGGATTAATAGACAGTTAAAAAAAAAAAAATGAAAATGAAATATATTACTATAAGGTCAACAACAATGTGCACATTCCTCTTTCTTAAAAAAAAAAATAAATACAACTTAGCACAATATTAAGTCAAGTGGTATGTACACTCCTTTCATATTCGTGTTACAAACTTACGTGCTCAATTTTCACTTATTTTTAATTTTTATTTTTTTGGTTTTCGTGTAAATAGATTCTCTCGGCTATGATTATTTATATTGTTATTTAAAATACAAATATGGGATATTATTGATTTCGGCCCTATATTTTTTTGAAATATCTAATTTTTACTCACTTATACAGTTTTGAAGGATTGGGCCCTATATTTTCAAAACCACTCAATTTGGTCATTCTGTTGGTCAACTGTTAGTCAAATTAAACGGTTCTAAGGGTATTTTTGTCTTTAAACATTGATATGCCACGTGTAAACACACAAATAAATAGAAAAAAATTAATTTAAATAAAAATAAATAAATAAAATAAAAAAAATAAAAAAAGAATTTAAAGAATTTTTTTTTTTGATTATATGGAGGTCCATCACATGAGATGGACGGTGATCTGGATCTCCACATAATCAAAAATAAAAAATAAAAAAAAATTGAAGAACAAATTCATCTTCTATTTGAAGAACAAACATCAAACCCACTGATGATCTCCAACAAAATCATCTCTCTCTCTCTCTTTCTCAAACCTAAAACCAAAAACCAAAATCATTCAAAATCCATCTCTCGGTCTCGCTCTTTCTCTTTCTCGACTCTCTCCCCTTTTGCAGTCTCTCTCTTTCTCGCTCTTTCACCAAATCGAACCTAGTTGTTGGTGTTTGATTTTTGTTGGGGTTTGAGAGATAGGGAGTGTGCCTGAGGAGTTTGGGGTTTTGGAGTTTCTAAGTGAAATCAATTTGGAGAACAACAATTCGAGTGGTAGAACACCAAAATTGAAGTCGAAGGGCAACCCAGATTTGTGTATTGATGATGGACTCACCACTAATGGGAGCTTGGGGCAATTGAAGCTCTACAGAGCACCAGATTGTCCAATTGCAGTGTTGATCAATGGGGTTTCTTCCAATTGCAGTGATTTTGATTTGTTATAGAGACGACATTGACATTAGTGTGTTGTTGATGATTGTGTAGCTGTGAGAGGCTTATTAATTGAGGAGTCTAGTTTTGATTTTGATTTTGCATAGAGAAGGGATTGATTGTGGTTGCAAATAATCATGCCCTTCTTCTCCGGTTCTGCAATTTCAAAAGCAACGATTTTTTTCAGATAAAGAAACAAAGATTGGAATTTGAGAATGCAGAGAGAGAGAGAGAGAGAGAACAGAGAAATGAAACAAACCTGTTTAGAAGGAGAACATTTGACGGGTTTTCAATTATTCGAATTCTTGAGTTTGTTTTGTTGTTTTATTTGTAGTTTGTTTTTGTATTTGATTTGTGATAGAGTCGAAAAAGAAACAGAGCAGGTTTTTGATTTTTTTGAAATAGATTGAAGTGGATTTTGATTGATGAAGGTGTGGGTTTGGATTTTGTTATTGTATTTGATTTGTGATTTTTTTTTGGAATTATTGAAAAAGATATGATATGATTTTTTTTTTTTTTTTAAAATTAATTCGTTTTTTAATTTTTTTTTTTTTTTTTTTTACCGCCAGAGCTTGATTTTAATGATTAGATGACAAAAAAAAATTAAGAAAATAATTTATATATATATTGTCTTTTTGATTGGAATTTGATGGAAGAAGATGGTTTTTTTTTTTTTTTTTTTTTCAAGAGTGATGAAAAAAATTGAGATCGATGTATCTTCTGATTCTTCTCTGACTTTTTTTGGTTTTATTTATTTATTATTATTTTGATTTTTATGGCTTCTTCTTTTTTAATTAATTAATATGATTTATATTAATTATTTATTGATGGTATTTCATTTTATTTTATTTTGATTTTAAAGTAAAGGGCAAAATAGTAATTCAGCGTTTTCTGTAACCGTTGACTTTTAAAAATCTGGTCAGAGGGACCAAAATGAGTGGTTTTTGAAAATATAGGGCTCAATCCTCCAAAAATGAATAAGTGAGTAAAAAATAGATATTTCAAATAAAAATAGGGACCCAAACGATAATATCCCTACAAATATTCGGTCTATAACAACAGATATCCGGACGGTGTATGTTCTCCTATAAACCTGACCATGAAATAATAATAATAATAATAATAATAATAATAATGTAACGTGGGGCTCCTAGCTAATGACCTCTTACCAATGTGGTGTGACTCTAAAAAAAAAAAACTCCACCATCATGGTTGAAAGCCCATGGCATGCATGTATATATGCAAATTTTCCCACCAAGGTGTGGGTGCTCTCTTCCCATTTGTGGGGGCTGCAGTCCGGACCGTACTAATAGAGTCCAATCTCGCCGGTTCCGGCAGTTATTGTATATTATAAAAAAAAAAATAATAAATAAAAATAAATAAAGAACGAATTACACCCACCTCCCCTGAGGTTTGCTAAATTATAGATGAAAACGACTTTATCATTAATTAACACTCACCTCCCCCGCCGTCAGTCAACGTCCATCTAATCTAACAGTTGACCTTGTGAGAAAGGGTAATTTCGTCCTTTAATAACTTATATACTGTACACGTCAGATTAAAAAAGAAAAAATACTGATACACCAAAATTTAAAAATAGAAAAACTTTAATTTATTTTCAATAAAAATAAGTTTAAAAAGGATTGGTTTCCACCATCCATCACCATGATGGACGGTGGAGATCAAATTAAAAAAATTATAAAAACAAAACAAAATTTAAAAAAATAAATGAATAAATAAATCATATCTTCAATTTTTCTTCCAAACCAAGATTTCCAGATTTCTTCAACCCAAACCTAGATTTCTGATAAGTCCAACACTAAACACAATTAAAAAAAACTTAAACACAATCAAAACAACTTGACCCACGGCCTAGATATCAAAAGAACCAAATTAATTTTTTTTCAAAACAACTTGATCCATTGTTGCTTATCACCACCGTTTTGCCTCACATCCAAAAACCAAAAAAATTCCATCATCTTCTTCATCACTCACTGTCGAGTGTCCCTCATCTTCTTCATCACTTCTTCATTTTCTTCAATACCACCCAACAGAAACCCAGATTTGTAATCACCCAACAGCCAACAACAATCTTTGAAGAAAAAAATGACAAACAAAAACAGATTAACAACAAAAATCTTCATAAAAAAAAATAAAAAAAATCTGTCACCACCCAAGAACAATCAACAACCACCAATAATCTTACAAAATAAAATTGTCACCGCAACAAAAAACCCAGATTTGTTTCTTCACCAAAAAAAACCTAGATTTTTCACCACCCAACAACCATCAACCCCAAACAAACTGCCACCTCCATCTCTGGCCACACCATCTCCATCTCCATCTAGAACTAAACAAAAACCCAGCCGCCGCCGCCGCCACCACCACCACCACTAGATCAAACCGAAATCCACCCACACGCAAACACAAATATAACAGTTGTCAATGACAGGAAATCACATTTTCTTTCAATTTAACAACCAAACATAAATAAATAAATAAAAAGGAATTCAACAACAATCAAGAACAGAAGATGAACATATTGGAAAAAAAATGAACCACATGAACAAACTGAAAATCGATCAATCTTTGAGTTGCGGTTTCTAAAAAATGTTTGGGTTTTGAGCGGTTTCTCCATGGATCTAAAACCCAAACACCCCAAACGAAACCTACCCATTAGGCCACCACGTCTCCGCCACCACCATCAAATGGAAACAATCGTGAAGATAGAGGGGAGGGAGAGATGCGGATGAGAGATAGAGAGACGCCAGAGTGAGAGATTCATCAGTGGAGAGGTTCTCATGAGAGCCTCTCCACACACCAGATTTGGTGTTCGAAGAACACTGGAAGTCAGATGCCCAGATCTATGTTATTTTTGTTTTGTTTTTTTTTAACGTTTTAAATATAATTTTTTTTTTTTAACGTTTTAGGTCATTTCGTTTAGTTTTTTTTTTTTTTTTTTTAATTTGATCTCCACCGTCCATCATGGTGATGGATGGTGGAAACTAATCTTTTTTTAAATTATATTTATTGAAAAGAAAATTAAAATTTTTAATTATATTTCTTTGAAAAAAAAATATTTATTTTACCTTTGTAAATATTTATTAAAATTTTTAAATATATGTTTTAAAAAATAGCTAGACCAGCATTTTTTTTAAATCGTTTTTTAAAAAAAAATTTGAATCTTTATAATTTTTTTATAAAAACATTATTTTTTTCAATTATTCTTATTTTTTAAATAGTTTTTTTTTTTTCAATTAATATCTTTTTTTTTTGTCTTTTACCTGGGTTATAATAGTAAATAGGGTGTCTGATGTCATGTCATGGGTATTTTGGACTTTTACCCTTCCTGATGTGGTCAACGGCTAAATGTAACGGAAGTTGACTAACGGCGGGGGAGGTGAGTGTTAGTTAATGATAAAGTCGTTTTCATCTGTAATTTAGCAAACCTCAGGGGAGATGGGTGTAATTCGTTCATAAATAAATAAACCGCGTGGCCCCCGAAGAATTTATGTACGAATTGCATATGACAATGAAAAGAAAGCAGCTAAAACGCAGTGTCGTTAGATGTTGTTAACCTTTTTTTTTTTTTTTTGATTACAGATGTTGTTAACTTGTTATTGGAGAGTCTCTCCTTTTGTTTACTTAAAGGCGAAGCAGCGACCCACTCACACAGTCTCACACTGACTCACTGCCTGTTTGCGATCATCAATCATGTCTTCGCTTTCTCTCTTCTTCTTCTCCTTCCTCCTCTTCAATCTAGGTAATTCTTCATTATATTTTTGTTTTTTGTTTTATTTTCATGTTTCGTGAGAACGTAATGAGATTTTTGTTTTTGTTTTTGTTTTTTTTAATTTTAAAAAAATGATGTGCTTTTATAGTTTCATCGGAGCTACTTCTCGAAGACGGTTACACGGTGACGACCGTCATCGACGGTCACAAGTTGAAAATCAACCCTTATTTGGTTATCTCTCAACCTGGATCCTCCGATCTTATAGTCCTTGATTCTTCCGGTAGTCGCTTCTACACTTTGACACTTCCCTTATCTGAAGGTAGTAATTGTTATTATTATTATTATTATTATTATTATTAAATTTTTTTTTTTTAAAGTAAAATTTCACCTTTTTATGTTTAAAGTTAGATTTTTTTTTTAATTGCAGAGAGTGTGGCTAAGCGATTATCAGGAGACGGAGAGATCGGGTATTCAGACGGCGAACCGGGTTCGGCTCAGTTTAACAAACCTAGAAATTTTGCAGTTGATTTCAAAGGGAATGTTTATGTTGCTGACAAGAATAACAATGCAATCAGAAAAATCACCAACTCAGGTCTCACTCTAACATTCTTTTCTTGTTTTGTTGTGGTGACTTTGTGGCTTTGTGACTTGTGAGTTGTTTATTTTCCCATTTTATGGATATTTTGGTTCTAAAATTTTCTTGTGAAATGAAACTTTAATTAATAGTGTTTAATCAAATGATGTGATCACAGGCCTTGGTATCACGTTGATGTATTAAAATTATATGTTTAGCTGACTTACCATTAGATTGCATCCATGTGATTAAATATAATCCAATGGTATTTAAAATTAACTGATTATGTTGTTGCAAATTTTGATATGCAAAATGAATCAGTGATTGCGTGGTATATTTTTGTTACTGGTTAATGGGTGGTGACTGGTGAGTGATAGCTTGAAAATTGAAGTAACTCTTCATGGAAGTCTTTGTTGTATTCATTTGGCATATTTGTTCACTTGATATGGAAATTGTGGTATAAACTGTTTTGCAAAAAGAGACCCTTGGCATAACACTTCCTCATTGTGTTAGAAAAGTTTTGCCGCCTTATCATGGGTTTGATATAAAATTCGTACTCAAAGCAGTTCTGTTCTTTCTGCTAATGACATGTCTCTAGGTGTGACCACAATTGCTGGAGGTAAATCGAAGAAACCGGGCCGTCAGGATGGACCAGCACAGAATGCATCATTCTCAGATGATTTTCAGTTAACTTTTGTTCCCGGTATATGTGCTTTACTGGTTTCAGATCACGGGAATCAATTGGTTCGCCAGATTAATCTCAAGGCAGAGGATTGTGCAAGAGGTTCTCAATCTGGTATGTTTTTGGTTGTTACTATGTTTGTCTGTAGATAATCTACATATATGTTTTCTTAAGAGCACATATGAATCGTATTTTTGTTTTTTAAAGGAAAAATGTGATTTTGAGTTCTCTAAAAAGAGCAAAGTCGAAAGTAGTTATCGTCAGTAAAACTCAGCCTTTCACATGAAACATTTTGAGTCTTGCGGAATTGATTTTAGTCAGTCATTGGGTCAAATTTCTGTATCAAGGACATGGTGGCTGAAATTAAAAGTGCTATATAACCCTTAGTTTTCACCTTTATTTGATTTTATTAGTTCGTCAGAATACATTATTGTTTACATTAAAGAAATACTGATAACAGCTGTAACTTGATCTTAAAATTTTCAGGTCTAGGAGCTGCTTCAGTTTGGGTTCTAGGATTGGTATTTTCATGTTTACTTGGCTTGGTCGTTGGAATAGTAATTCGCCCTTACATTTTCCGTCACGTAAGTGCCTCCTGAACTTATCTTTAAACTCTTTATGATAAATGGATTACTTACACCCTCTCTAACCAAATTTTGTAGACAGGAAGACCCCAATCTCTTCCGCTTCAGCGTGACATGGAGGCATTACCTAATTCATTTGGCGAAACAAGTACAGATACTCCGCTTCTTATGGCATTACATAATCCATCTGGCGAACCAAGTACAGATACTCAGCTTCGAATTAAGAAGCGTAATTGTTAGCTCTACACCCTATGCACTCTTAAGGAGGCTCTTTTGGATGAGCCGATCTCATCTTTCCCTTATTAGAATCTACTATTTCAAATCCAAAACTTCACGCAATGATGCATCTTTGCTCGACTCTGATAACTTACATGTTGGTTTGCTCGACTCTGATAACTTACATGGTTGTGAGATAAAAATGTCACAGATATATGCCGATCAATTGAAAGATTTGATGACCTTTGATGACTTAAAGCAAGGGCATGAGAATCAAGAGACCAGTGATGTTTTATTTGACAGCCATGGAAAGTTAGATGACATGATACAAGCTAACGTCAAGGGGTTGCGAGGGGCAGCCGAAGGAGAAATTCCACTTAATAGATCTATAATAGACAGTTCAGGTTTAGTTAAGAGACGCAAGTAGTTGAAAGACCATTTCATTTTCATATGACTTCAGTTGAGAAGCTTGTAAATTATATAAACATGGATTGTCCCTCAAATGCATTTTAATCATTATGTCTTTGCCATACATATCTTCTTTTGATTTCCTTTTGTTTTATTTCGAATTCAATGATTCAATCTAATCCTAATGATCTTCGAATTGATTTTCAACCTACAAATTATTAAAGGGGATCATAGAATCATGTCTTGTTAACCAAGTCAAATAAAAAGGTTCAAAATAGTAAATCCATGGCAGTAGAAGATTTGTACTTGACATTTAACAGAGGCAGAATTGAAACCTATCTTTTGGGAACATGAAACTAAGCAGCAAGTATCACTTTCATTTAATACACATTTAAAGGAGCATTGTATTCTGTGGTTGGTCATGGAACTTGTTGAAAATATCCTCTTTGTACAGAAAATGGCCTAGGAAAGCAAGAATTGAACATCTAGAGAGAGGAGCATTTGATCATTCATAAATTCCAGCATTATATATATATAGAGGCCTTCAATATTGTGGCCAGCTTTTAAGTAATTTTACACTTCATGAGGCCACTCCCATTCCCATATTTCACTCCATTCTCTGATAAGATATACCTTGAATCAACTATACTCTAACTTTAAAGGCCTAATTTAAGATCAAATGGGGGTTCCTAAATTTTGAAGGACTAACAAATAACACCAAAATATCTCCCTGTATATTATCAATAGGCATGGTGGTACCCTGTAAAATTGGTTCGAGACTGAATGTTGTGATGATCATAAACGTGATCCCCATAATTGACCGGCTTTATTACTATGGATTCACGCTTCCCATCCTGCTCCTGAACTGCCCCGAACACAACCTCTTTGGTTTTCTCAGAGCTCTGCTCATAGTAAGTATGTGGGGCAGAAGATTGATACCGATTTTGATGCTGCTGTTTCTGAATGTTGTGATGATCATAAACGGGATACCCATAATTGACCGGCTTTATTACTACAGATTCACGCTTTCCATCCTGCTCCTGAACTGCCCCGAACACAACCTCTTTGGTTTTCTCAGAGCTCTGCTCATAGTAAGTATGTGGGGCAGAAGATTGATACCGATTATGATGCTGCTGTTTCTGCTGAAACTGCTGAAAATCACCATCCCACCCGTTATAAATAGCCTGACTTTGTCGCAATTGCTGGATCTTTTCCGCATCCTTGGACATGAAAGCATAGGTTTTTCGAGGAGTGGGAGTTCTTGTATCAATTGAAGGGGGATCATCTTCATCTCGGATCTCAAAGCTCTCTTGTACAGGCCAAGTAGTTGGTTGCTTCTGCTGTTGCTGGTACTGCTGATATTGATAGATTTGTGGTTTCTTCCTAAAACCGGGAAATATTCCTCTCAAAATTTCCATAACAGATGATTCAGTGTTGACGAAAAGGTTTACAAGGGATCCAAAGAAGCCTTCTTCTTGTTTCTCCTGTTCAACCTCAGTTGGAATTAAAGGTGGCCTGACTGATTTCATAGGTTTCTGATATGGACTAGAAATGGTGCTTGTTTTCACTGTATCCTCATCCTTCATGAGCATAAGATAGAATGCACAAAAACGTTCAACATGTTAGAAGATAATAAAATCTTAACTTACGCCTCAAAAGGAAACTAGGCTGTCTTGGCACTTAAGAAAAGTAGATCTGCACTGCAGTCATTTAATGGTTCCATGCCAGTATTGCATATAAGGAGAGAAACCAAGGATAAATAACACTGAATTCCAAGAGAAGAAACAGGAATTTGTTGTCACTAATTAGGGCAAAGAGATGTAACTATTTTCTTCTTTACAATCACGAGGGTGTATGATAAACCAGTACATAAGCAAAGAAAGAGAGAAAAGGTCAAGATCGAGAAAGGTTTCCTGGATATATTTTTCCAATTATAAAGCACAGCCAGAACAAATTATGATTCGATTTAATGTCATTGAGAATTATATGTTTAAGAGCAGATCTCATATCCATAAGTACTCATCAAATTAAAAGATGCTGAGAAAGCTCAGGTAAGTTAAAACAGAACAGAATACATACATTCTGGGAAGACACGATGGTGCCCACTCTACGTTGCAGCAATGCCAGCATATAACCAAAAAATCCAGCAGCAACAAGTACAGCAATCCCTGCAGCAATGGAAAACATCACCTACAAGTCTATCACATAGATAAACAATGAAAAATAAAAATTTGGAAGGATTAGTTTACCAAGAGGAAAACCACTTCCATATTGATAGGCACAGTCATCAAAATGAAGTTGGATTTCTCTAATAGCTTGATTCCCTCTGTCTATCACAAGTAAGGAGCAACTGCTTCCGACATAAACCAAATCAAAATCACTGGAAAATTTTGCATCCTCACTCGGTCCATCTACATGGCCACCTCCACGGCTCAATTTCCCACCAGCAATGGTCGTAACTCCTGCAGTGAATTATTTCAACCATATGAGTGATGAACATTTACAATTCAACAGCAACATACACTGCAAATAGCATTACATCTTACAGTGCCATAAGAATCATTTTATATTAACTAAGATAATTAAATATACTTAACTTGAAATGACAAGTATAACTGAAGAAAGCTCTATTTTGTCTGTGGGATTTCTCAAATAGAAGACGTATAGGATTTACCTGCGTCACTAATCTTCCTGATTGCCATATTCATAGTGTCTGCAACATAGATGTTTCCTCTATCATCTACTGTAATCCCCTTAGGGTGGTTCATCCTTGCCTCTCTAGGCTTCCCATCTACATGTCCATAATATCCATCCGCGGATCCAGCAACAAGTTTTGGTCTGCTGTCTGCAATTTTACCATGAATTAATATAGGGAAAAAGAACATGTGCATGATGCAAAAAGTTTTATACATTTCAAAAAAATTATACAGGAATGAAGTATCATCATAAGAGTGCCCTCAATCATATTGCTAAAACTATTTAAGAACCTAATAAAATAGCACTTCAGATTAAGTACAATACACATAGAACCTAATAAAATAGCACTTCAGATTAAGTACAATACACATAGAAGGGCTTTATTCAAATTTCTATTAATTTGTAAACGACGGAAAAAGATCTAAGAAGTAGCCAGGCAGAAAATCCATCAAACGTTGATAAAAGAAAGCCACTTACATAGAGACAAAGACGAAGAGATCCTGTAAAGGTTACTGTTAGCAGAATCCAAAACCAGAAGCTCTCCACTAGGCAACACCTCTACTGAGAAAGGCTCAATCCCAAGTTTGCTTCCATCAAACACAGTCTCCACAGTGTACCCACTCTCAAACTTCATCATTGGACGGCCAGCAATCGCTGCAAACACAAATCCCATAAAAAAACAAAAAAACCACCAAATCAGATACCAATCTTCACACTACACAATAACCATACAAAAGCAAATGCAAGTAATGAGAATCAAAAGATCTA
The DNA here is from genome assembly GCA_008009225.1 of Acer yangbiense. Classification (NCBI taxonomy): domain Eukaryota; kingdom Viridiplantae; phylum Streptophyta; class Magnoliopsida; order Sapindales; family Sapindaceae; genus Acer; species Acer yangbiense. The sequence goes on along the minus strand of CM017768.1, from coordinate 5,950,707 downwards.
ACCTGTTTTAGTGGTGGTTTTGAGTGACCACAACCATTTCATGAACATAGATACAGCATTTGAGAAAAAACTACTAGAAATCTCTGCAAAATAACAATAATAGTAAGTAAAGTTGAGCTCAAAAAGCTGAAACAGAATAAATAAATGGATATACAAATATAAAAAGTGATCACTTACTTGCAGGTGAAGCACTAATAGGAGCTAATGAGACACCAGCGAAGAGAAGCAAAACAGTAAGACCCAGAACCAGTACATTGTTACCCATCACTTAGATTCTCAAAAGAAACCCCAAGCAGAGTTTAGATATCAAAGATTCAATCCTCAAAACAGAAGAAACCCTAGTTCATATCTGGGTTTTGGGCAAAAAAGAGAGCTTTTTTTGCTTTGAATATCAAAAAAGGAGAAAAATGCAACAACTCAACCAGTATCAGAGACACACACTCGCCAGTGAGAGTGAGAAATATATGTTTTTTTATATATATTTTGGTTTCGGGTTTTCAATAAATAAAATTATTAAAAAAAAAAAAAAAAGTGTTCTTTTTTAGTGAGTGTGTAAAGAAAAAAGATGATACATAGAGAGAGACAGAAAAGAGAGAAAAGGAAGGCAAAAGCAGGAGCAACCAGTGGGGCTCAGAGAGAGAGAAGAGAGAACATATGCTTTTAATAAGTTTCCATTAATTATGTCTACATTAAAAAACAATTTTGTTAGATTTAATACATTTTTTTCTTACTAATAATAATAATTAGCAATGGTCTAAGAAGTCAAAATAATGGTCTAATAATAATTAGTAGAAATTTCAAAAAGTCCCTACATTTTGGCAGAATATCACATTTTTAAAAGTATTTGTTATAAAGTCCAAAATACATCACTCACAATCTCACTACTCACTAGTTTTTTTGTCAATCATACGGGTAGTGTTATTTCGAAGTGTTCACTGCCAAATGATGGAGATCCATTGTTATGATCTCTATCATTCAATAGTAGAGATCCATTGATGGATGTCCATCAATGGATCTCCTTTATTTTTTTCATTATTTTTAAATGTTTATTTTTAATCTTTTAATTAATATTTTACATTTACATGTTTTATTATCTTTTTTTTTCTTTTTAATAATTATTTCACCTATATTTATGTTTTTTTTTAGAACCTTTTTTGTTAATTCAATTTTTCTAAATCATTTTAATATTAAAATCTAGAAAGTAATGGTGGAATAACAAGAAAAAAAAAAGAAAAAGTTTAAGGGCGAAACGATTGTTTCAGCTTATATTATATATTAATAAGTGAAAAGTCGTACTTTTATATATATAGTTACGGTTGAGTTGACCATTAGTAATTTAATCAAAGGAAATAATAGAGAGATATATTTTGAAAAATCTAGGGACTAAAGTTGTTAATACAATAAAAACATTTAAAAGAGTGACATTTTACTAAACAATAGGGATTTTAATGAAATTTCCCCTAATAGTTATTATTATAACAACTAACAAGTAACAACATTACATTTATTCTCCACCTAAATTCTTTCAACCAGTTTTTTTTTTTTTTAATAGAACATCTGGGTTTATTAATAATGAAAATAGATAAAACAATGAATCTTTTTGGTTAATATATATTTTCTCTAAGAGGAATTAGATCGAGCATGTGAGGTGCGTGAAACGTGATGGGTGTTTGTGTTCTTCCTTTTTGAGGAGAATAATAAAAAAGAAAAAATCAAGTGGCTGCTTAAATTTATCAAAATTGAATCTAGCTGTGAACCTGTGATTGTGTTTTTGGCAGATTATTAGCTTAAACCAGGACGACAATGACTGTCAAATCAAATTAATTAACATTTTAATAATAATAATAAATTATTAATAATAAGTTAATAACAATGAGGGAAGCACAAGGCTTCCCTGTCACTTGTGTCCTATCTAATGGTATTGTGGTCCACCAACATTAAGAAAAAAAATAATTGTGTTGGTTGTATAAAAACAATTTTAATAAAATACTTCATTTCTCAAAAATCAAGTCTTATGTACACCACTCCTTTTATGTTGTGTGGAAAAATTATTGTGCAATTTATAAGTATATGTAGCGAGTTTGAGTTTTTTTTTTTCAATTGTACCATCTCCCTGATAGTGGGAGTAGTATTTCGGGCTATGCTTGTAGAGTCTAATCTCGCTAAGTCCCGACAGTTGTTGTAATTCAAAAAAAAAAAAAAAAATTTAAATGCGTAATCTTAACGGATTTCAACCGACTACTTACTGATAGATATATTATCAGATTAAAAATAAATAAAAATATTTAATAAGTTGTAACTTGAGTTAGGGTTGGGATGCCTAATATTAATGTTAATATAATGTAACAAAAATTAAAAGAAATTCATCACATTGTATAAAATATAATAAATTGTAAAATTTTAGAAGATATGATAAAATAGTTAGAGAGTTGTATACTTTATAAGTCATATTTCAACTAAAACAAAGAGACAAATAAAATGATCTCATTTAATACAGAAGAGTGTGGTGTTGTTATATATCAGGTGGAAAATATTTGTCAAAACTCAAAACCGTCCCAATTCACAAGTATTTATCGGTCAAAACTTGACTGCATCCCCTTTACGGTCTTGTCAAGAATAATTGATCATAGCGAATACATGTACATCCCGATATATCTAAATTCTTCTCGTATTGATGATTGTTGTTGTTGTAGTAAAAGGTAAACCAGGCAAAACTTAACACATTTTTATCTTTCAAAAAAATTGATTGATGGGTCTAGTTTTATCATATCGGTCCATTCATAGACCAGCCAACCACAATAAAATAGAATGGTTTTGATTTTCCTCATAAAAGCCATTTTGATTCGTTATGACAAGTTAACAATCTATATAATTAATAATTTTTTTTAAGATATATATTTTGTAATTAGCATATTATAATAATTTTTAAATGCAAATTTATTTTAAATCATTAGTTGTTTATATACTTATAGTAAATTATAATATTTAACAACTTATTGTATTGTTAGCGAAAAAATCATATGACAATAAGATTAAACAAAACGGTTTGATTTTTTTTATTAAGATAACAAATAGGTTTGAATTTTATATTTAAACCTTATAGGTCTATGGATCGTGTACGGGGTAAAAATTAAAACACATTTTGACACGGGACAAAAATATAACGACTTGAGTATGCTAAACATCTCAACTTGTACTCCAAATTGTGAAAATGTCGAATGTCAATTTAATTCGTATGACATGTGTCAAATGAAATAAATCATCATTAATATGTATCAATTCATCAATCGACTCTCTCCAATTAGGATTTGAGTTGGAATATCGAACGTTAGTTACTTGTATGAATTTGCTTCGAAAGGGGTAATAAAATGGGATTTGGGGATGGATGGGCTGAGAGGCCCACCACAAAACCCAACCCAGTTGTCAAAGGCATGAGCAAGTTGTCAATATGACAATGGCATGTGAAACAACATAAAACACCTATCACTTTTTCTATCCTAGCTCACTCACTCGCCTACTACTCTACCCCTACCACACAAATTAGAATGGTTGGTTGTCTCTAATGCAATAAAGCATTTGCTTGACCCTATAATTAAATTGTCACACAAATTAGGTCCTAACTTAGCATACTTCAACCAATTTTCACACAACATATTCAAATTTGTAAGGTTTTATTAAAATTTCCCCATTTTATAAGAAATGCTCCAAGTATATTTTAATCAATTTTAATGAGAAACACATTAAGAGTTCTAGATGATATAAGAAAAACACTACGTTCGAAAGAAGCAAAGGTGGTTAAGTACCTCATTTTCACGTTGGTGGTCAGGAGTTTGAGTCTCACCATACGTATTTTAAAAGAAATGATACTAAAATGAAAGAAGAAAATGGAACCCCCAGTAGCATTGCATTTGCATTATATACATGCACCACAAGATTGGCAATGCAACTTATCTTTCATTCTTTTGTGATAACAATATGTCAATATCTCATTGATGTAACACCTCCCATTATTTCTTCCTTTTCTTTTGTTATTGGAAAAGAGAATCTCTGATAGCAATAACCATCAAATCTTCTTTTTTTATGTTTCATGGATTTGATTTGTTTTATAATTAAGATTTTTCTCGGATATTTTTTGTCAAGTTAATGTAAATTCCTTTTTTATATTGGTTAATGGCTATTTCAGATTATGTAATGATTAACTGTTTGATGGAGAATTTTATAATGAAGGCACAAAGTCATTTTGTATTCGGTTTTTGATTTTTCTATACATACCGATAAATTTGTATGATAAACTTAAAACCCTATACATACCTTTAGCTAAAGAGAGGATGTACGTTTAAAGTTATATTTCTTTTATATATCATATGTGGTGAAGGACTCAGAAATGGGACATTATCAAATTGCCCTTCACCAACCGGGCCCTATGGGGGTGGTTTTTATATTTATATTTTGAACGGGTTGAATTGTAAAAAAAATAAAAAATAAAAAAATAAAAAATTCATAATTCAAATTCATATATATACCGTCTTTCTATTGTCAGTTCGTTCTGATAATAAATATATAAGGACGAAGAATGTGGACCACAGATTATGGAGAAGTTTTAACAATAAATATATCAGGACGAAGAATGTGGACCACGGATTATGGAGAAGTTTTGACAAATGCATAAACATTGAGTCAAAGTATATAAATCTAGTTGTTCACATTCTTTGTCATGATATATTTATTGTCAGAACGAACTGATAATAGAAAATCTATATATATATATAAAATATAAGCACCGGGCGGAAATAAAACAAGTTGACGACTTTTTCGGTGTATATATATTTTTGGATATTACTAAAACCACCACGTAGTTAATGTATTCGCCATTAGCCAGATACTAGTTTCATTTTTGGGCAATTCACAACTACTGAACTACTGTTAACTTAAATTAACATTTTAAACCAAAATACTATTTTGCTCTTCTATTAAATATAAAAAATATTTATAAAAAAAAATTAAAAAGAAGATCAAAGTTGAATCTCCACCAAATCCAAGAACTATTTAAAGGAAAAAAAAAAAACCCACCTTGGGGTTAAATTCTGCAAAGATTTTGATGAAAAGTCTGTTTTACGTTTACCTTTCAATATAAAAATAACAAAATTGTAAAAAATATTTATATATATATTAAAAAAACAATTAATTAAATAAGGAAAAAAAATAAAGATGGATCGCCACCGTCCACTTAGAGATGGACGGAATCAAACCCCGACAAACGAACCCTACAAACCCCACAGAAATCGAACCTAAAACCCACAATCCCCTCCTAACACTGAAATCGAACCCCACTGAGAATCACTCAACCTCTAGCCAAGGCCAGTCCTGAGATTTTAGGGGCCCAAGGCGAACTATAAAAATGAGGCCCTGAGTCCCAACTTTCTATGTATGTTTACTTGAATTTTTTTCTCTAGTAAATACTTATAAAAATCAATATAATAACAAAAAATCAAGAATGTAACACAACAAAATAGCAAATAAAAAGTCATCGAAATAAATTTTTTATAATTACATAATATATAAATCATAATACATTCAAAATTCTAACAAAACTAAAAAAGAAAAACGAGAAGAGATTTTTCGGAATAAAAGAAGAAGAAGAATGAAAAAAGGTGTTAAATTACCTTCTAAAGCAACAATGATTGATTTCAAGAAGAGAGCTTCCAAGAACAATTACTTTCGCAATTCCCATGAACAGAGCTTCCAAAGAAGTGAAAGAGCCCTAGAATTGATTTCAAATGTCTGATAATCTAATATACAATTTGCAGTTTTACATGTTGTGGTAGGGTAAGTATAATAATTGGGCCTTACAAAAAATAAATAAATAAAATAAAAAAAACATATATAAATCATAATATTTATGTTTCTTTGATGGGCCTTTCAAGATATATGGGCTGTTTTTGAAAAAAAAATTGTATGCAGGTCTCTAGAGAGAAATACACGGTGTTTATTTTAAAACTGAAATTTGGGGTTTTTGGAAAACGAGAGTCCTAGGTGGTCGCCTCATGGGCCGACCCTGCCTCTAGCACAAACAACACAATGAGATGGAGATGAAGAGATTGAGAGATGCATAAGATAGAAGATGATAAGATTTTTTTTTTAGTTTTTTATTGAATTATTTTTTATTTACTGTTATTTGATTTATTAACAAGTATTTTTACCGTGTGCAGTTGCCCTTACAAATCTAACATTTTTTTTTTTCCTAATGGAACAATAAAGGCAAGGTTTAATGACAATTAATTATAATTATAGGGTGTAGAATGACTATTACTAAAACTAGATGGCATAAAATGATTAATATGTTAAAATGGATGGGTTTATAATAATATCCCTTATTCAGTTAGCTTTGACGGGAAATCTCTTCTTGCATTTAAGGGTCGTTTGTTTTTTTGTCTGAAGAGTGAAGACTGTACAGTCCTAAATTTTTCTAAAGACTGAATAGGGACTGAAATCTGTACTTGAATGACATGTTTGTTTGTTTTTTCCTCACATCTGAATGTATTATCAACACGTTTGTTTTTTAAAAGTAAAATTGTCTGAAAATAAGTAATTTTACATTTATACCCATGTTAAACAATTATACATATAATATGAAATAAAAACAACCCAAAAAATAATAATTATATAGAACACATATGATCATGATATTCTTCTTCGATTACAAACAAACTTCATTTTTACTAAGAAAAAAAAAGTTTTTTTTTTTTTTTCAAAAAATAAAAGGGGCGGCAAGAAAACTCACACAAAACACTCTAAAAAAAATATAAAAATACATCACCCTAATATCATAATCAAGTATCGATATTAAACATCAATATGAGAAGTGATTAATGTTCTTTTTTATTTTTAAAGCAATTTAAAATAATTAATATATTAAAATAAACATTTATATACCATATATATAATTATGATGAAATTTGAAATATGTTATATATAGGGGATACTATCGGAAGAAAATATTTTGGATTGCATTTAATACAATTTAGTGATTTGCAATTAAATGAAAAGTCATGATTTTTTACTTTTTATTTTAAGTTTTTTTTTTTTTTTTAAATGGTCAACTTAAAAAAAAAAAAAAAAAACTTAATAATTATGATTCAGACTCATTATGTTTTAAGAAGAAAAAACAAACGACCCCTAATTAGTCTTGTAAATAGAATTAGTTAGTTAAATTTTCACTTAACAACTTTCTTCCATTTCTTTCACTTGGAAAATATTGAAGTTGAATTCTTCAATGATCTTTAATGTCAACGAAAAAAAAAACTTTATTCTAAGAAAATAAAATTTTTATGCCTCCATTTCTAGGTTCAAGATTGATAACAATCTAATAGTTTGTTTAGTTGGGCTTTTGAAAAACCTCTATTAGTAAAAGATCTACTTGTAATAGATCTATTAGAAATAGAGTTTTTGAAAAAAAAAATTATTATAGTTATTTGGTTGGTAGACTTAAATATATATATATATATCTATTTGGAGAAGTACCTCCCCATGAGCTTTTGCCTAGTAGAGGTTTAAACTCTACTAGGCTACTAGCCTCTACTCAATTTAAAATAGACAATCTCAAAAGCCCAATCAAACAACTCTAAAAAACTCAAATAAATGTTTGTATACCTTTTGAAGCATTAGAAAGCTCAACCAAATGAACACTAAGTCACTTGAACCAAGTTATTCAAATCATATCCAACACATAGACTAGTTTATAATATATCAAAATAATAAGCCTAAAACTAATCTAACTTACTTCAAGCTTTAAGATAAACATCCTTCGATGTCTAAAAGCTTGATGATTGTTTTTCCATGCATGTAGAATTGATATCTTCATAGGGTAGATTATATGGGTTTGGTGTCAAGAGGGTTGTGTCTTTATAAAAAGACATCAACATAACCATATTCATGAATAGTTGTGCCTTTTATGCCCTTTCAATATAGTTCCGTCTTTTCCAAAAATACATCAATAATTAAAGATTTATTCATGAATAGCTGTGTCATTTCAACAAATACAAACCGTCAACTATCAATCTTTAAAAACTAGGATATGTTGCATTAATGAGGCTCTGAACAAAACAACTTCAACTAGCAAATCTGGCCTTTACGTCATCCTCTTGGTCACCCCAATAGAATCCATAGTGGAGGAGTTCTCCAAATGCATTTCTTTCTTTCGGTGATTATTATTTTATTGGGGAAGACATTTCGGTGTTGCGCCTCAAAGCAGACAAGACTCTAGAGGTTCTAGGTTTTCAGAGTCGATTCTTTGATTCCTTCAGGCAGAGAACCAACTTAAAGAATGCCAAATTCGATGTCACTAAGGAGTACCACCTTGGTTACTTGTATTCGTTTGTGACCCTTGCAACTTTTGTGCCACCAGAGAAGCAGAATAAAGACGATACATTTATGAAAAAGGTGGATTTTCCGATTACGGGCTACGTTGAGAAGCTTGTCCTGATGCAGCTCCTCTTGAGCCACACTCACGTTGCTACCGGTGGATTGATCAGGCAATGAGTGTTTTTTGATGCTTCTTTCTCATTGCTCGATAATTTTGCAGAAGGATATAAATATATAACCATCTCAGTTTCTTTTTTAATAAGAAGATAGGACAATGTAATGTTTAAATAACCATTGAATAAATTTGATGCTCTTTCTCATTGCTTACAACGTAGAATTAAGGTTCAGCAAGGACATTACAGCAGTGTTATTGAAGGTCATGAAGAAGGTTGGAAAGCTTGTAGCTATCGATGAAAATAATTTACCACAGATCACAATCTTAAGCACACAGTCCCTATCTATTGTAGAGGAGTTTGGGAAGTGTTTTGACGGATTGGGCCTGAAAGCAATTTCAATGGATATATGCGCAATCGATGAAGACAGGAGGTTGATTATGGAGATCAGTTCACTGATGATGGTGGCAGGGATCAAGCTGTTTCAGAGATAGTTTTGTAGCAACTTCCAGCATAGAAACATGTTAAAAAACACCTTGGTTCAATTAGACGAAGCATATTGGCACGAAAATTGGGTTCCAATTTGCAAGCTAGCTGATCATGTGCTTGAAAACAAAAAAGCAACAATTGAGAGGATCATGACCGATGGTAGGGTGTATTGGCCTCAAGGTTACATAGATAAGGTTGTACTTAAGCAAGTTTCACCTGTGAACAAGCATATTGCAACTCACATACTGTGACTCATGGGTGATCTCTATGTTTTTTCTTGTTCATTACGGGTGCGTTTGGTACGCGGGACAGAACAGGACAACGTGAGACAAAACTCACCAAATTCTGTCTCACCCAAGACCCTAAGCCAGACTTGTCCCATGCATGGGACAAGTTTCAAAAAGACCTTTTTACCCTTAAATCTTAAAAAAAATCACAAACTTGTGCAAGATTATATATATATTATAATAATATATATAATATTATATATATTATTATAATATGTATATATTATAATAGTATATATTATAATATGTATATGTTATCCTGGAAAACCTTCTCATAATTTGTGAGCCATTCAAGAGACATGATCTCTATTAACTTTTCTCTGGGTAGTTATTTTGGAATTTGAAGGATGGTAGGGACTTCATCTTCTCTTTCTGCTTTGATGAAGATTGTATCACCATTGTGACCTGGAAGTGGGAGGTCAAGAGCATGGTCTTGGAATCTGTAGGCAAGCTGGTGATGAACAGTAGTCATATAGGAATTAGCTTGCATGGGCGCACCAAGAATCTGAACTTGGATTTTGAGACATTTGTGGAGGTTCTAATCCCTTAAAGGAATGTTGAAATTATGATAATATGTGAGGGATATGCTTCCAGCATGAAGAGTAGATAGGCAAGTGCCAATCACGGCATGTTCATACTGAGTGTAAATGGTGTTGAGTAAGGCTAGTCTGGTAGTGACAGGTAAGCCTTTTCGCCCGTGTAGAGAGAGGATGATTCGGACAGCACCGATGTGGAGATGGGAGTATTCTTCTTTGATCCATTGATTTATCATGTTTTGATCAATGTTGATCAATGGTGAGAGTAACATATTGTTCACTGGGAGAAGATGGAATTAAGCATTTATCTAAGCCTGTGGACTGGACATATTCTTTGATGGGAAGTGGTATGGTATGGACAAGACGAGTTAACCGAGTAGCGAGAGATTTGTTTCTTTTGAAGATGTTGTATGGATTGAGCAGAGGGAAAGAGATTTCATTTATCTGGGCTGAAGCAGGGATATGGGTGTATTATACTAAATCTTGGATTCTGTTGGACTAGGTTCTTTGGATAGTAGGAGGTGGTAAGGACATAGAAGAAGATAATCTATTAGGAACTAACGTAGCAGTAGAGGGATTAGTGGTATTGTTTGCCATTTTTGAGAAATTTCTTTCTTCTATACCAGTCTAAAATACTCATAACAGTCTAATTTTTTTCCTGGACTCCAGGGACTCGAGACAAAGCTCTGATACATATTAGTAATTTAATAATATATATTATTATAATACATAAAATAATAATATATATGATAATATATAATATATTAAGTATTATTACATATATAATAATATATATAAGATATTATATATACAGAAATTCTATTATCAGTTCCTTGCATGTGGGCCACTGGATTTAAATACTTTGACTTGTCTGTATGCACTTGTCAGTCAAAGTATTTAAATCCAGTGGCCCACATACAAGGAACTGATATAACTTTTGTGAGTTCGAACTGATAATAGAAAGACCGATTATATATATATAGTAATATATAAGCAGATTTTCTATTATCAGTTCGAACTGACAATAAATATATCCGGACGAAGAATATGGACCACTAGATTTACATACTTTGACTCAAAGTGTATGCACTTGTCAAAACTTCTCCATAATCTGTGATCCACATTCTTTATCCTGATATATTTATTGTCAGTTCGAACTGATAATAGAAAAACTGATATATATATAAGTTTACTTGTAATAAGGAAAACATATAATTTGAATCTGTTTCCTTATCCGATTTGGAGATTTTCAAGAATCACCACAATAAAAAGGCACAATATTAATAAACTAGACTTGTTAATATTAACAACATCCTGTGGTCGATCCTTTCAGGATGCCAACCTACTACTACTACGCCGTCCATCTTCTTGTAGACAAATCTCTGAAATCAAAGTTAGTGAAACTCCATAACACCATCGCTGAGGACGACGACACAGAAGAATATGAACCTTACCTTCCTCTCCTTGTTATACGTGTTCCCTCTCAACTCCAAAATCTCCCAACTCACTCTATATAAACTTCCAAGCCAAGTTTCCAATTTCATTCCAATCTGTTAACTTCTATCTCGATATTAAAAATCGTAACTTCTACAGCCTCGATGCAAAAATAGCATGGCATCTACGCCGATTTCATGCAAAGCTGTGTGATGTGCTTTCTAACGTCGAGGGTCTTCAAATTTGTAAAGCGTATAAGCCTATATCATGGAGTCCACACTGCACAATCGCCCGGTCTATGCCACGACAGTACTTTATTCGAAATTGTTCTAGAGACGGAGATGCACTAGTAATGTTTGAATTAATAATGGTGTATCACAACAAAATCATGTATTGAAACATAAACAGTGTATCTATACAAGTCAAGGTGCCTCTAATCAGTTGAAAGAAGGAAAAAAAATAAAAAGGGCAGTAGAATTATAAACAACTAAAAATCTGATCCTCAACAGAATTCCCCTAATGGCACCAATTTTTACAAGATCAATGTTAACATTATACTAAAACGAGAATTGTCACCTCGATCCTGATCAAGTCATCACTATCGCCTTCTTGCAACCGAACCCAATTGAACCACTTCAGGAGCTCGGGAAATATCAGAATGCTGAAAGTATAGAGATCATAGGGTGGAAAGTAAAATGGTTCCATTTATGAAACTAATACATCTGAGTCGACCAATCAGTTTTAACTCAAACTGCACTCTCAAAGGAAACCCGGTTTTGTTCAAGAAACCTAGGTTTTGAACTTGAAGCTGTTGAAAGGCCTTGAAGTAATTTAACCACATCAGCAACATCATCAAGATAATACTTGGCCTTGCTTGGCTTTCTGCCGACAGTGCAGGCATAAATCTCGGGAGCTGCAGGCAAGGATGGATCAGAGACTGTCCTCAATATGCTTTCAAACATATCTTCATCAGATCTATCATCGCCAACACACATCACAAAATCTGGTACCATCTCATCATTAACCATTCTCGAAAGAACCTTTTCAGCAACCAGTCCTTTGCTTACTCCCTGCAGATACAGAAATATTTGATTAGTTCATTACAAAGTGTTCCCTTTTTCTTTATATAGTTGCCGTTTGTTTGTGATTCAGATTCATGGGCATTCTCTGTTTTTTTCCAGTTTTATTACATGACCTTCGAGAGACTGATAAATACTTATTTCTAAAAAAAAAACTATTGGGTGTATAATTTAACACAAGAGAGAAGCACAAAAAGGGAAGGAAAGCAGAAGATTGTTCATACCTGTGGCTTAACTTCCACGATGTCCTGGCCCCTCTTAACAACAGCTGGTTCATTAGCAACAACATTTTCCAGGTGATCCAGTAATTCCTTGGCTTGGCAGGATCCAAAGTCAGGGTCTGCATCTTGATGGTGCCATACCAAAGCACTCTCTTTGACCTCAATGTTGGAGCCATCTGTTGCCTCTGTATATAATCTCATGATAGGTTCCACAATCCTTTTCCATTCGAGGTCAGCGCCCAAAGGACTAGTTTCCCATTCAGAGGTTTTACTCCATCTGCAACAAGAAAAAAAAGGAACCCTCAGATTATTTTAAAAATATCTCAAATTACTGACCCAAGCTTCAAAGCTTAAAATAATTAACATACCTCAAGAAGTATCCATGTTCGGCTGCAATTCCCAGCTTCTCACATGGTGCAAGCCACTCGCTCAAAGAATGTCTTCCTCTCCCGCTAACAATAAACACAGTGTTCTTAGGATCACTGCATAGAGTTTTCAGAACAGAGATTACTTCAGCACTAGGAGATTTAACTATGGAAGTTTCTGGAACAACAGTGCCATCATAGTCCAAAAATATCGCCCTTCTATTAGTCCTTCTATATGCCGAGACAATGTGGTCAATTGACAACCTTCTGAAACTAGGAGAGAGGGACACAACTCTAAACCCCAAGCCCAAACCAATTCCCCAACACCTTTTACTATAGTGATCTCGGCAAGCTCTCTCCAAATCCTGCGAGAAGCTGCGTGCCCAATAAGCCACATCATGAGTACTGACATACCGATAGTGTTTTTCATGTCGCAACTGCTTCTCAGAATCACACATGATGAGGGCAGAAGTTAAGGCATCAGCTACAGCATCAACGTCCCATGGGTTGATCCTAATTGCTCCACTTAAAGAGGGTGAGCAACCAATGAACTCTGACACAACAAGCATGCTTGTACGGGGAGAATCTTTATCTCTTCCAACAGCTTCATCCATAATTGGTGTCCCTTGCCTGCATACAATGTATTTATAAGCTACTAAGTTCATCCCATCCCTTACAGCATTTACTATGCAACATTCAGCTACAGCATAGTAGGCAGACTTTTCATAGCGAGGAACATGACGATCGATCAGAATAACTGGCTCATAATTAGGTGAACCATATACCTCATTGATCCTTTTGGCAGTTAAATAAGTCTCTTTCTTTGCTTCCTGGACATCTTTCCCCAAGCCCCTAGCAGGATTCACAATTTGAACCAAGACTACTTTGCCCTGCAATTCTGGATGTTGCTGCAATAGCAGCTCCATGGCCAATAGCTTCAGGCTGATGCCCTTAAATATGTCCATATCATCAATGCCAAGAATAATTTTTTTCCCATCAAACTGTTTCTGAATCTCTTTGACTTTGGCAGCAGTCAAAGGAAGATTCAATACAGATTCAAGCCGACCCATGTGAACACCAACAGGCAAAATTTTAATGTACACTGTGCGGCCAAAGTAATCAAGTCCAATGTGTCCACGCTTAGATTCATAGTCCAGGCCCAGCATCCTACTGCAGCAAGACAAGAAGTGACGTGCATAATCAAATGTATGGAAACCAATAAGATCACAGTTAAGTATGCCCCTCAAAATTTCATCTCGAACAGGTAGGGTTCGGTATATTTCAGAAGAAGGAAATGGGCTATGGAGAAAGAATCCAAGCTTGATTCGATTGAAGCGTTTCCTCAAAAATGTGGGGAGCACCATCAAGTGATAATCTTGAACCCAAACATAATCATCATCGGGATTGATTACTTCCATTACCTTGTCTGCAAATATTTTGTTGGCAGAAACATAGGCCCGCCAAAGCGAGCGGTCAAAGCGATCACCATGATCAGGGCACATGGGTAACATGTAATGGAAAAGAGGCCACAACTGCTGTTTACAGAACCCAAGATAAAACTTCTTCTGCAGATCATGGGGTAGAAATGTTGGGATACAATTGAAATCGTCCCACAATTTCTTGGAAACTTCATCCTGTTCACTTGCATCTATATCAACCTTGAGACACCCCACATAAATAACCTCAGTTTCAGAGGAAAAACCATCCTTTAGGTGTAATAAAAGTAAATCCTCATCAAAGCTGAAGCACCATTTCCCATTTTCTGCATCCCTTTTAGCAAGCAAAGGTAACATATTAGCCACTATAATTTTCCTCTCACGACTGCCTGATGAGCTAGCATCTGAATCATCATATCCATCCGCATCAGAGATAATTCCAGGAACAGTCATCACCCGAGGAAGAGATCTTGGAGTTTGAGGAATATCCAACAAGTCTCCAGAAACCAAGTGTAAAAAGTTCGCACATGATCTTGATGCCATGTCTGGTAGATGAAAGACGCTTTGCCTACTAAGTAATCAGAAGCAAACACTTCCAAGCAGAATAACTTTAAATTCAGAAGTCTGCAAATAAAAAGAAATAGTAAAAAAAATACCAATAACAATTAGTTGCTGCCACCACAGAAATAATCAATTCACACATGATAAAAAGTTAGCTAGTTCAAATAAATGCTCTATCAATCATAAATACTATAAATTACAATAAATGTCCTACTCCTAAATTATTTCAAAACTACTCTTAGGAAAACAAGAGAAGTAAATCATTCTCTTTCTTTCGTTATTTCTTTCCACATTTTATATGGAAATAACGATGCAAATCCATATCCATAAATGCAGGAAAAAAAATATATCAAGTATAATTGCAGCACTAATGGCTATAGCAATGCAGATGACAGGCTAAACTTTAAAAGAAATTGCAGCCATTGAGATGGAGATTACGGCAACAGTAGACCCTAATACAGATGATCAAAAGCAGTGGAGGTGTCAAAATGGTAACAGAACATAATAGTGTTGGCATTCCTGTTGCTTTGAACAGCAGCAGATTGATTTTAGGGGTCAACGATCACATAGAGGTTTTGCACATTGACAATAATGATTTTAGGGGTTCACAAGCTAGCAGGTATAACCTCCGTCTTTATCACCTAAGATAAGGAAAAACACCGCCACTCCTAAAGAATGCATAAATCACTATGCTTGTCCTATGCCTCTATCATAAACAAACAGGGAAGAAGCTATTTGTGCTTTACTAACTAATACTTTTAATGTATGAACCCATCCTAGTAATGAATTAAATAGAGTGCATCACCACCTTTCCTATTCTATTTCCCTGTCTACAAACAGGCATGTTTACTAACAGTATATCGTAAGCACTATAAAAATTAATTGAAGGTCATACACAGAAAAGAGTGGCAAACAAAATAAAATGCTAAGACCAATTTGATTCTCCGATTTAAGTTGAGATCATACGCTACTAAGTGTGTGACAAAACTATGACTGTAAGTATAGCACTGTACATTATTATTATTATTTTCAAATTATAATTCCAAACCTTCCTTTCATAGTTTTTTTTTTTTTTTTTCATATTAGAGTTTTTAATTCTTGATCCATCCATTTCATTTGCTTGTCTATGTCTACCCAATTAGCAGCCAATTACCATTTCAAAATCCTTATGCACTTTAATACAAGTGGTACTCTCTGTCGCACATGTGCCATTTCAACTAATATGCATAAACAATAGAAATACATATCAAAGGAATAGCCATAAACAGCACGCATTTATACCACTAGGAAATAGCTAATGACCAGAGTTGTGCAGACAAAAAATGGGGAGTCGGACGGGTGAGGAGCAGGTCTGAATGGAGCTGCAACAAAAATCAAATAAAAAAAAAGAATAAAAAAAGATTTGCCTACAAATAAACACTCCTCTTACATATATAAATGAGTTACATGTACACATCCTGGGTTTGTTTACAATATAGCTACATTGTCACCGACCTGTCTTAATTTAAACAACTAATTTACAAATTTTTCAATATACACAGTTCTATTCTATACAAGAATTACGTTCAATATTTACTTTATTCCAATTGATAAATCAATATCTAAAGCTATCTTCTAATCATCATATATAGGTATCCCATAATTGTTTTTTTAAAAACAATTATGCTAAAACGGGCAAAAATATTTTTATTTTATTTTTTTGAAAGTAGAAAAGGAAAATATTTCGAACAACAATACAAAATATAAAACTGAAATAAAACAGAACATGTCAAATTTCGCGAAAAAAAAAAAAAAAAAAAACTCTGAACAAAAAGCTAATCTAGAAAGCTGTAACCTGTAAAGGACGACTCAAAACTATCAGATCTAACGTAGCCCAACAGAATTAAAAAATAGAAAACATAATATTACCTGAAAACCGAACCGAATTCAATTCAAAAATCAGATCACCGAACTTCTATAGAATCAAGACTATCACTTATTTCCTGAGAAAGAAAGAGTAGAAATGACATCACAACACATCAAAAGAAAAAAATATATATCAATTTAGCACCTGCGTTTGGTTGCCGATAAAACTATGTAAATTAACGTGTTGTTATGGTTTCAGAATCTACGAAAAATCTGAAACAGTTTTTTACCTGTATAATTTTCATTTTTTTTGAAGCGGATAATTTTTTTAAAAGCAACAATAAGGAAAAAACAAAAACACTTAAAAAAATACGAAAATAAAATGAGATCAGAACTTGAAATTGTTTTCTTTCAGTTTCACGGCAACCAAACAACAAAACCGAAGAGAATTCAACACTAAAGTCAACAAGAGATCGCAGACTCTACCTTACCGTTATCGCTGCCGTTAAATACTCCGGCGATCGGACACGGTCGTTAAACGGCAACCGACGAGTTTCGTTAGAGGTTAAAAGACTATCCGCGAGAGAGAGAGAGAGAGAGAGAAGGACTCAAATTGAAGGCGCGAGTTGGATTTTTCCAACAGAGATATAAAAAGAAATGAGAGAAATAACAGCGAAGGAACAAAAGAGATAGAGAGATAGAAATGAACAAAAGACGAGAATGTGAAAAAAAAAAAATATATGAGATTTATATTATCTGTAATGGATAGACTTCAATTTGAGGCTTTAACTACAGTTAGATTTTAACTCAAGTTTTTGGTAGTTTTCGCGTTATTTTAAGTACAGTTACTAAACCACCCTTGGTGATTTGACATAATTGCTTATAATTTTTTTTCTTTTTTTCTTTTTTTCTTTTTTCCTATCAAATCAAAATCGAGGCCAAATCCAAATGAGTCTCCTCTTCATTAGAGTTTATCTCTTAAATGTCAATGCTGACCGGTGACCACTTTTTTGGCAATTATATGGAAATTAACACGTTCTGACCTAATGTTAGGTTCAAACCTTGGACTGTTTATGTTTGCTTCTCTAATAACATTTATCCGAATTGCGGCGTGAATACGGAATAGAATGTTCAAATCATATTTATAATGTTTGATCTTGAAAGGTTCAAACACATCTCCGTTCAATCGTTTTAAATTTTAAATATATAAATTTAACTTATATGACCGGTAGTTGAGATTGACTAATATGTATATATATATGAGAGGTTTAGATTTACTTTCATAAATACTGTTGAAAAAAATTCTCACACGGTGATAATTGTACATGATAAGAGTAAAAAGGTTATAAATATTGTGGTAGCCAAAAATGGCCCAATGACCCAATATGCTAAAGGCCCAATCTTCGCAGTAACGAAATTCCTACCCAGGCCCATCAGATTGGTCGATCCAGCACATTCATCAGCAACAAATCTGACTTGGTCTTTGAAAGACCAAGTCAGTTCAACGGTTGCTCACAGTGGTGGGATAATGGAAAAAATCGC
Source organism: Acer yangbiense (assembly GCA_008009225.1). NCBI lineage: Eukaryota > Viridiplantae > Streptophyta > Magnoliopsida > Sapindales > Sapindaceae > Acer > Acer yangbiense. Next base: position 5,932,438 of record CM017768.1, on the reverse strand, counting down.
TCCCAAATCCCACCAAAACCTCTCCCACGATGGCACTCTCCACAGACGTCGGGGTCATATCATTTCACTATAAATAGAGTAACTCACACACTGAAAAGGTCTCTGAACAAAAGCGGAACAAAAGCGTACCGAAACTCTGCCTCCAAAAGAACATTCCGGTCATCGGAAATCAACATCGCTCAGCCCAAGCGCATATAAGGCTACGATCTCCAGCCACCACCATCCTGTTACTATATATATTTCTATTTAAAGCTCTTTTGCAGGTACAACGAAGTTCGCACGACCATCAGCAAACAGTCGACGTCGACCATACTAATCCCAGCTCAGTTGCTTTGGGCCTGATTCAACCCGACCCGTTCGACGTACCAAGTCGTTCGACCACCTACAAATATCACTTGAGTTAAAAAGAGAATGTGTCAATAGCGGATGTTTGTTGGTAGGTCAAAAATGTGTAAGTTAAATATTTGAAATAATAAGGTATAAAAATTGTATATGCTTTTCGGATTCTGTTACTAGTACTACATAGGATGTTAGGATATGCGTAGCTGTAGTGGGGAATCTACTAATTTTTAAAAATTTTATTTTATTGCTATCATTTTTAAATAGTTGAAGGTCAATGTATTTAATTTTAGTAAGGTACTAAGGTTATCAAATTAGCTTACTAACATATCACTTTTAGCTTTTGTTATGTAGCTACAAAATTCAATACGCCTATTACCCTTTTATTAAAAAAGGAAAATTATTTTATTATAAGTAAATCAAACTTAATGATAAAATTGTGAAAAAAATTTGAACTCATAATCTCTTACACGTAGTGTTGCAAAAGTTCCCGATTATGGCCGATTAGGCGTTAGTCCCTAGTCGGTAGTCCGCCGCCCTGATTTTTATAAAATCGCCATGACTAGACGGTAAACCGCCTAGTCGAGCAAAGTCAGTGACTAGTCGTTGTTGACCAACTAGGCCGTCTTTTTTTAAAGAAAAATTATATATAAAAAAAAAAAAAAATCAGTTGATGAAACAACCTTCAATTTGAGGTTCTCAATAGTTAATATTGAGTTTTTTAGAATTTGATGTTCAATAAATGAAAATACATGAAATAATATGAATATTTACTCAATTACAAAAAAAACAAAAAAAAACAAAAATTCCAACCAGCCGACTAGGCAAGGGTCGCCACCCGACTAACGTCTAGCGACTTTTGCAACACAACAATTATACGAGATTAAGAAACACATCTCTTCAACATTTACGATGAGAGTTGAAGTCCCAACATGAGTATCTAATATGTGCGAACATATTTCACCTTTATCCATTGGAGTAGATATATAGTGTTATGATAATAGATAGTATCCACTTGCTCAATTATATCAGATATATATATATAGATATATATATATATATATATATGATAGTTCTTCTATCAGGTCGTCTTGAAATTATAATTTCATTCATGACGACCAACTACAGTCACATGTTTTAATAAATTCAAATGTATGTTAAAAAAAAAATCAGTCTTTTATTAAAACATATGACTGTGGTTGGTCGTCTTCAGGACGACTTGATAGGAGAACTATATATATATATATTCCACTAAAGAAACATCTTTAATTCAAAGTCTTATTTACAACGATTAATATATGTATATAGTTAAAAATATATATATATAAATTAAGAAGAAACTAGAAGTCATGATAATTTGAGTATTGTAGTGAGTATTTAGACAAATTTAATTTGTTGAGACAAAAGAGATGGTTTGGTTAACCATTTGATTAGTTAGATAGTAAAGGGAGTTTCATGAGTTGTTATAAAGAATATTATCTTCCAAATAGTGTGTATCCACCTTAACCTCTATCCTCCTTTATCTAATTACTTTTTTCAATCAACACGATTAGGTCAAATATGAATAATCAAAGATTAGGTTCTACATGTCTTCTTTTTTTTTTTTTTTAATACAAGTCCAACCTAGCCCTAGTATGACCAATATACATAATATGTATACACATAATATAAGTGCACATGTTTTTTCCGAATCCTACATAGCGTTATGAAACATTTCCACAATGATATGGAACGTAATAGACAACGTTGTGGACCGTCTCCACAATATTTTAGAACGTAATACATAACGTTGTGTGATCGATTTCCGTAAATCGACTGTATCTTTCTCAATTGATATATAAAGGAAAATAAAAGATTATCCTATCTTATTATTAAATTATAATTAGCCACGGCAAGACACGTACAACTTTAAACTTAGCGCACGCCATTTTTGACATTTTGATTCGTGCTTCTTTATATGTGTGATTAATTTTGGAATTTTAATAATAATAATTTTAAAAAATGTAAATCGAACTTTGTATATTACACCAATGATCTTACAAGTTAATATAATAATATAAAAGTGTTAACGTTTTTCTTTCTTCACATCTACGAGTTCATTGAAAGTGCACGAATTTTTATGCTATTGTAAATAATAATAATAATAATAATAATATCTGATATCTTATTTTAATGTAAATCTCAAAGCCTCAAAGTACTATATGGATTTTTTTTTTTTAATTTTTTTGTTATGAAATATGAAATATGAAATATGAAAAGTATATATATATTTACAATATCCATCTATCCACCTATTTAGACCATATATTTTTTAAAGCCTTTTGTTATTGGTAGGATTCGAGTCGTTAATTTAAAAGTCATTTGCTCAAGCTTTAAACTCGTCTTTCTACCATTAGAGCTATGCCCATAGAGGCATATCAAAAGTATATTATCTTTATTATTTTAAACGTTAATATTATTTATCGACATTAACCATATAATTGCCACCACCTAATATGGATACATAATGAATGCTAACGTTTATTTAATATGACAATATTAAGAATCAAGATTCGAGTTGCCGACTTGCTACTGTAGTAGGTGATACATCAAAAAACATTAATCCTATAATTAAATGTCACAATCAATGATTTTAATTAAGAGATTTATTCATGAGAATTTATTAATAAGGATTGTATTTACAAACTTGTAATACTTATTGAATGAAGTAAATTTCATATAATTATTCTAGATGAATTTTTATTTATTTTTTTATATTTATACAATTATTTCCGTAAATTTAAACTCGGTTTTTTTTATTAAAATTGATATTTACTTATACCGAAAATGAACTCTTTTATCCGTACACAGGAGTTCACTCACATCACACACGAGACCCTAGTAAATTTTATAGATGATTGATGAAAAATAGAGTGGGTAAATTTGGGAAGAAATGACGGTGGATGCATTAACTTTTTGATTGAATGGTGGGAGTTCGAAAGTCATTGAAATGAGCTGGGTGCTTGGTAAATGACAGCTAATGCAATTCCACTGCAACCTTCTCCTCCGCTTCCCAAAAATAATTCGTCGGTACAAAATCATTACACAATAATATTTCCTTCATTTAAACAGATAAATATTTAAATTAATAAAAATTAAAAAAAACAGCGACTTGACTCGGCGAGCGTGACCCAGAAAGACAGCACAGCACGCCGCTGCCAATGCCAACCTGGCAATCTCAACTGGATAAGCTTGACCGTATTGCCAATAATAACCTCCAATATATAAAAAACTACAAAAAATCACCCACATGTTTTCCCACCAAACTTATTCAGTTATTCTTAATTTCTTATTACCTTATTATTATCATGAGAAATTTAAGGGCTAAAACCATAAATAACCATAAATTTAGGGACTATTCAAAATGTCATTTCTCAATAACTTCACTATTTTTATCCAAGAGAAATGGTTTTTTAACAAAAATACCCTTAGTGCATTTATGCCATGTGAGAGAAAAAATATTTTTTTTAGTCATCTTCTTCAATCTCCATTGATAGATTGGAGGTTTGTTAGACCTCCATCAATGGAGGTATGTGATGTAGGTTTGTTCGACCTCTACTAATGGAGATTTGTTCGACTACCATCAATAGAGGTCCGCGAACAAACCTCCATTGATTGACCTCCATTTTTTTTTTTCTTTCCAAATTTTCAAATAAAGATCTGTTTCCAAAAACTGTAACTATGAAATATCAATATGATTACACAATGAAATATCAACATCGTGTAATGATATTGTTATTTCATCGTGTAATCATGTTGATATTTCATCGTGTAAAATTTCTGGAAACATTTTCAAATGACTTTTGAGGGAGAAAAAATGATATCAAATTTTCACCCATAACATACAGTTGGAAACGTTTCGGTGAGGAGAACAATATTTCGAAGAGAGAACACATGAATGAATGAGAAAAACAAGAAAAACCTATGAAGAGAGAGAAAGTGTCAATGGAGATTCAACTAATTAAAATTGACAAAAGTGAAAAATTAAAATCGAAAAAGAAAGTAATTAAAGATGATGGATATAGAAGTCAACAAAAGAATTTTAAAAAGCATTTCTGTCAAGCCACCCACAAATATGGAAAAAAAAAACACTTATTGAGAATGGATAAATATGAACAACATCATAAATTTTGGGATAAACATCGAAATTTCCTCGAAATATTTACTTATCATTGCATTCCTTTAAATATAAGATATTTTAAATTTTTAGAGACAATTCCAAAAGTCTCTCTAAAATTTGACATAACGTACGGCCAATAACCCTTCTCGGAATCTAACCTAATTCTGAAATTGGTATGTTTATTTTGGATTATATTTAAATTAATACTAAAATTAACTTTAATATATATAAATGATAAATGTTTATTAATTAATAGTGTAAGAAACGTGATATAAACTACTTTAATGAAGATTTTTATTATATAATATAGAGTTTTTTTTTTTTTTTGCAAAAAGAAGTTTGGTGTTGAAATATAAGTATGAAAGCTGTGATTGTCGGAGTAGCAATAAATTGGGAATTTGTGGTCGGTAAAAGTTAGTTGGCTGTAAAGAGGAATCCGGTAGTTGCCCGATTGAGAAGGAAAATATAAAGATGGTGCTATTTTCAACTCATGAAACATGTTTATAGGGTATTGATTCTTTATACCTTACCCTACATTTATTGGTGTCATTTATTATTGTTCTATTTTTAATGAACACCGTCGCCCTCTTTAGTTGCACCTACACAATCATGTGATGGGGTAATGTTCACGGATGTCTAAATCTGATTTTCTTTTTCTTTTTCACATGAATCATGCATGGCAAGAGATAAAACTGAACAAATTTATTTTGCTTTTTATAGGGTGGGCAATTACTATACAAAGTTAATGTGGTTGACTTTGAGTTTGACTTTTTTTTTTTTTTTTTTTTATATTATAACAACTGCCAGGACCCTGTGAGAATTGGACTCTACTAGCACAGCTCGGACTACTACTTCCACAAATGGGGAGAGGGCACCCATACAAGAGGAGGGACAAAGAATGAGTATATATATATACATGCATGCCGAGCATTGAACCGTGGTGGTATCAGATCAATCCGTTAAACTTGTTAAATAAATTGGGATTTGGGAATATTTTGGTAACGTTCTAGTGAACTTTCTTTTAAATATATTTACATTTAGATTACAGTATATAATTTATTGCATGAGTTTAGTTAATTAAATTTGCGTCATCAAACTGAAAATGTTTTAAAGATTAAATATAATAATTGACAAACCTTTTTAATTGAATGGGTTGGAATTGAGTTTTGAAATTTTACATGATAAGCTTGCCAACTTTTATTTTATTTTATTTAAATAAAAAAACGAAAAAAAATACATATTAAATGTCAAGTTTTGTTTTTAATTAAAAAAGAAGAAGACATAATAATAAGAACCTACGATATCCCTGGCACAGTGGTATGCTTATAATGAACTTACTATTATACCAACCTAGCTTTGAAAGAAAGTGGTAACACCTATGATTCAAACATTGTTATTATTATTATTATTATTATTATTATTATTATTATTTCGCAGTATAAGTAATAGATGTATATAAATCAATTATCTTCAAACAAATTTAGAAAGAAAAAAAAACAAATATTGAATTAAGATTGTGTTTGTGTTCAATAAGAGTGAAATGACAATGCTAATTAAAGTAATTAAAAAATAAAACATGCTAAGTACTATATTAAAAATTATTTTTTAAAATACAAAATTCAGAGCATGAAAAAAGGAAATGATTTAAACTCACGATCTACCCAGTATTTGAAAAATCGGCTTAAGCGACCGATTAATCGGTGGAATTCCTCTAGGCGATGCTTCACCATGGCGAAAAGGCCATAATTGGCCATATTATGCAGAGAACGATTAATTGGTGCTAGTCTCTTATTAATCGGTCAAATATATTTATACTATATTATTTATGTTTTATATTTTATTATTTATTGATTTATTATACTTTTATATTATGTAGATACATACGAATAAAATGAATAGACTATATGTGAATCGGTTGAACAATCTAGTCTACGTCAAGTTTAATGATAAATTGATGAACAAACACAAAAGGTTAAGAGACAAGGAGAAGAGAGTTTAGGTGCTAGAAGCAAGTGATGCTAGTAATGCACGAGAATGGTTTGTTGATGAGGGTGATGAAAAAATAGAGCCTGGTTCAGAAGCGGATGATGATGCAAGTGAGGAAATTGAAGTTCAGTTTGGGTCCGATGAAATGCGTGCTGATATCCTTGGAGGAGGAGACAAAGACTTAGGCGTTGTTTGGGATAGCTTTTGAGAGAGCTGTAAGCTCTTTTGAGACCCAAAAGCAGCTTTTGTAGCTGTTTGGATAAAACATGAGAAGAGCTTCTTGACCTTGGAAGCTCTTTTACAATAAGCACCAGCATAGGTGCTTCTCTTGGAAGGGCGTCTAGGAAGCCAAATGAACAGTTAAATGAAACTTTTATATTACCAATTTTACCCTTATTGGTATAAATAACAAACAAATAATTCCATTTGTATCCCAAATCCAATTCCAATTGAAACCTCAACATCTATCTTTCATCTCTCTCACTCAGTCAACAAAATCAAACCCAAAAACCAAACATTAATCTCTGAAACGCCATCATCCACAGACCCTCGCCACCACAAAACCCCACAAATCCAGCTCCCTCGCCGTCGGGATTGATTAGGAGTTGGGTTTGAATCACGGTGGCGGGTTGATTTCGTCGATTCGAAGCTGATGTGAATCGTGGCGGCTGCGGATCGATTTCGTCTAAATCATGACGACTGATCGATTTTGATGGGTTATATTGTGAAGAGAGAGAGAGAGAGAGAGAGAGAGAGAGAGAGAGAGAGAGTGTGTGTGTGTGTGTGTGTGTGTGTGTGTGTGTGTGTTTGGGTTTTGTTTGTGGTGGTTTGATTTTGGTGATGAGAGGGTTTTCTGGTTGGGTGATTTTGGTTGTGGAAGGGGTTTTTGGGTTCGAATGGGCGGCGGAGATGGGTTCAACGGCGAACTTGGGTTGGACGGTGTTGGGTTCTGTGAAGGCTGTTTGGTGGTGGTGTTGTGCTTTTGGTGGTGGCTCAGTTTTAGTTATGGGTTGTGTGGATTTGGTGTTAGGTTTTCTGGAAATGAATTTGGTTGAATCTGGGTTTGTATGAATATGTTGAATCTAATTTTTTTTATTAATCTGATGGTTTTTTTTTTTTTTCCAATTTAATTTTTTTATTTCTTAAAAAATTAAAATGGCAATAACAAAATATTATAAAGAAATGAAAACGATATTAACCCTAAAAAATATGATAAAAGAACTAAATTCATGGAGATGGTAATATGATTCAATTCCCAAGTGAAATAAACTTTTATTTTAAAAAATTTACATATATTATTTATTCCAATTCGAATAAAAATGTTATATTATAGTTATAAGTGATTTTAATTGATTCAACAAAACAGGCTCAAAAGCTCTTTTTTAAGGATAAAACAGTCATATTATAATTAGTAAAGATTTTAAAATTTTACAACCAAACAGTCTTAAAAGCTCTTCATGATACAAAAGCTCATCTGAAATATATCATCAAAACAGGAACTGAAAAGGTCAGGCTTTGACTTCTCTTCTTCTGCTACCAAAAGCCAAAAGTAAAAGTTATCTCAAACGGGCCCTTAGAAACTTACATAGTTTCTTTATTTCTTGTTTTATAATTTATATTTTGAATATTGTTTACTTATTGATATTTATTAGAATTTATAACTTAGAATTTATCATTTTGATTTGTTTATGTCTTTTATGATTGGATTTGGATTGATTTGTGATTGGATTTTGATCGGTAATTTGACATTTGGAATGAATTTTGTTTGGATTTAATCATTGGAATATGTTTGTGATTGGATTTTTATGCAGGAAAAATAATAATTCATTTTGCCGATTAATCACCGACTAATCAGCCTAAGCGTTAGATGCTAGGCCTTTGCCTGACTAGCGTCTACCGTTCACTAGAACACCGAACGTACAAGTGTAAAGGGCTTATCTCTTATAAGTTACCTAAATTTGGATGAAAAATATAAACTAAATTAGAAAGTATAGTATTTTAAATTAAAAGGTTTTAAATTTGACTTGCTATATGCATATACACACCGAAAAAGACAATACAATGATAAGTATAAGTATAAGCTTAATTCTAAGTTCATAGCTATTAAACATAATTAAGTTCGACGGCATTGTAATAATGAACACAAAGTGGCAGGATAGTAAATTGCATGAAACATAATGGGCAGTTGTGAATGTGATGGACGTCGTTGGACTGGATATATGCGGATAAAATCGGCGCAGATAAGTCATTGGGCGAAGAAGCCTTTTCCTTCTCTCTCTTTTTCTCATGCTTCCAATTTCCTCGTCCCTCCAGCTTTCCCGCGTACGGTCATTTCGTGAAAACACGTGTAACACACAAAAATGTGGTTCCCACAACCACCATTTTGCAGTGGGACCCCCTCCCAGCTCGACGTGGGACATCATCATCATCCACATCATTATCATTACCTTCAATAAAGATCAAAATCAAAATCAATCCAAGGGGTTTTATGGCACATCAAATTTTGGCAAAATAGAAGTATAGAAGTAGGGAGCTTCTTTTGAAAATCCATATATATATATATTTTACATTTTTTTTCTAAAAGCATTCCATTTTTAAAATTTAAATTTTAAAAAATTATAAAGACACTTTATTTTGTTACAAGATTATCCTTTTTATTTATTTTAAATTAAATTATTAAAAAAAAAATTATTTCTCCTAAATCATTAGATTAATTATTACATATTAAATACTCTCTCATAAATTTTTAATTACTATATTAAACTCTATCTTCTCCAATATATATCTCTAATTTTCTATCTCCATTTTTTTTTTCAAATAAGACTAACATTTAAGAAAAAAAAACTTACTAATAAGCTTGATTTTTAGGAACCATATGTATATATATATTAAAAAAAAAAAAAAACTCAAAAAATAAGTATCTTGTTTTTTTTTTTTTATTAAAAAAAATCGAAATATGAAAATGCTTTTTGTTACTCTTGTAGGTATGTGATTGCCTAAAGAACTTTAATTCTTTCATTAGTCTTAAAAATTCCGAGTTTAATCGAATCTAGTTAAAACAATTCAAGCATTCATATATCTTTTATTATTATTATTATTTTTTGAAAATTGACTTTTAATATATATATATATATTATTGTTAGGCCCTGTTTGATTTTTCCACTTAATACTGAATGGTACTTAATGTGTTCCATTCAGTTATTTTGTTTGATTTTTTAAGTGTTAAAATCACTTAATAAACCCCTAAAACCATTTGTTTTGAAAAGTGAAAAATTTTCTTTTTTCACTTAACACATATCCAATAAAATTTAATGCAAAGTTTTACTTCCAAAACTAACCTCACTAATTTAATCTATTTCCAAAACTAACCACTTGTTCTATCAATTTTTTTATCTTTTTTTACATGAAATCTATAAATTATATAATAATCCAAGTTTATTCCCAATCAATTAAAGAATAAATTATACACATGAAGTATATTGCTAATAAGAACATATTGATGAACTTCATTTTGTCCGTAATATACACATGAAATAGCACATTAGTTTTATAATGTCACTAGCTAAGAGCTTAGTAATTATTAGATTCTATACAATAATATAAATTTGAAATATTATTAATAACTAAATAAATTTATTTTAGAATTAATTTATATGTTAGAGTTGTCCGTAATATATTAAAATGTAAATATATAACAAATAATAGTTAGAAGGGCATAGATGTAAAAGTATTTATTTTCAGATATTTATAACTTAAAAAAACAAACAACTTATCATTTATATTCAGTTTTCAGTGAAAAAAAACAAACATGTTTTTCAATTTTCAGTTTCGGTCACTATTCAGTCTTCAGTAACATTCAGTACTGTTCAGTCTTCAGACAAAAAATCATTCAGTAAAAAACTAAAATTATTTATTTATTTATTTATTTAAAAAATGGAGAGAGATTAATTAGGAGAGTGTTTAATATGGTAATAACAGATATAGGAGAGAGAAAGATAGTTTAATACGTAATATTTAATATAATGATTTAGGGGGGATATTTTTTTTTTTTTTTAATAATTTAATTAGTTTGGAATGTCTTTAATTTTTTTTTTTTTTTTTTTATCTTTTTTAGTAATTTTAATTTAGGTTAAAATTGTCATTAATAAAAACAATTAAATTGGAGTATGAATAGATAATTTGTGGATTATAATGAAAAGCTTTCTAGAAGTACAACTTAGTTTTTTCTCAATTGAGCAGTTATTCTGACCGTATATGTATTGTCTGATGCGAGATTCGAGTTCCACCATGACTAGTTTATAAGTATACGTGGGAAGTTTTCTAAATATTTATGAGAGTAATTATCCGAACTATACATACAATAATACTATTTTACCTAAATTTGGTGTTCAAATGATGTGACAATACTCTAATTCATTTACTTAAATTATATTAGATTTACATAATTTAAATGAATGAATTAGAGTATTACCACATTATTTAGATACCATATTTGGATAAAGTAATATTATCCTGTACATATATTGTCTGATTTTGACGGATCTCGTCAATTATATTATAATAAAAAATTCAAGGGGTTTTAGGCGCGCGGTCCCTCAGCACGTGAGGTGAGGTGGGTGACCTGACGGATATTTTAACGTGGATGGATGGACGGAGAAGGAAGTGTGGGCCCGGGGGTTTATCCGGTAGCCGCATTTCTCGGGATGCTTCGTTCGTTCGTCCCTATCCAAAACAAAACTTCTTCTTCGGGTGGGTCCCACACTCCCCTAATAGAATGTTCCAGACGTATCTTTCACGCGTCTTTATTTTTTTTTTGGATGATCCTAAAAAATTGTTGCAGTTTCTAGCCAATGAATATAGAGTCACGTGGCGAGGTGGGGAGTGGGGGTATATGTCGTATTAAATGAAGAATAGAAGTCCTGATTTGGTAATTGGGTTAAAACTTAAAACTTGCACGTTTGTAATAATAATTGTGTGTGCGTGTACACTGTACAGCAGCTTTATTGATGGATGATGGATTATTATTAGTAACTTGCAATTTGCAATCTATATCTATCTTATCCATACACTATAAGTAGCCAATTTTGATATCCTTTTGTTCAACTTCGTGTCCTTTCACGTTTCAAATTGCTTCATTTGGATTTTATTTTTCCTCTATACTACTCTCCATCCATTTTTATAAAATATTTTGTCTATGCAATACATGTATGTGGAAATACTAATATACAATTTAAATCGGATATCGAACATGTCAAATTTGTAAGATTTACCAAGATTAAAGAATACATTAGCGACACAATTATCTATTTTTATAAATGGAAGACATATGATCTCTACACATGTATATATTGTTCTCGATGAAATTTGAATCCCCACCTTATATTACCATACATTTCATAAATAAATATGACAAAAGTAACTCTTAAAACTTTTTTATTTTGAAATTTTGTTATCGTATTGTAAAAATGTTTTGTAATATTTTTAATTTAATAAATTTAAATTTTCAAGTTAAATATTAACTACAACATTTTAGTGTTTATTTATTATAATTCCACACCATCATAAAAACCCAATTGAAAATAAGAATGAAGTATGAGATAGTAAACGGTAATCAAAGCATTGAAATGAAACTGTTCAATTTCAAGTCAGGTTTGTAAAAACATGTAAGTATCAAAGATTATATGTGCAGCCAATAGCCCCGGGGTTCAATTGGTAGATGAACGGGTTTGTGTTTGGACAAATGACTCCTAAGTCAACAGCTCGAATCCCATCCATAATAAAATGATTAAAAAATATTTGGACAAATGACTCCTAAGTCAATAGCTCGAATCTCATCCATAATAAAATGCTTAAAAAAAAAAACGATAAATACCGTAAGAAAACAATAATAATAAATGAGAGATGCACCGGTTAATTTGACAATATTATGATAGTTGATTTGATTGTGATCGGTGAAATTTGCCATTTATCTGTATAACAAAGTGTGTATCTTTGTCGCGTTGACTTAAATGTATTTGCAATGTAAATTATAAATCATGGATCGGATGAAAAGGCATAATTGGTCGGTACCAATTAAATTCAATCGGATAAGGGAGTTGTCAAATGGCAATTGATAGCTACATCATTTTGTCAACTCTATATAAAATGTATTAATTGAAATAGGCCCAAAAAACCTTTAGTATGATGGATTTCAATTACTAGTTTTCAAACCTCTCTCTCTCTCTCTAGATATATATATTAAATATGATATTAATCAAACCTCTCCTCATTCTGATAATACAATCTACTATCATAACCTAAGTTATCTAAGAATCTAAGATATATTTTATAGTATTTGTTTTAACAATATTATTGTATTTGTAATATTACTAAGGTCAGTTTGGTATTACTTTAACTTTTATAATAATTACTGTTATCTGTGTTGAATGAATAATCAGCTGTGAAGTTAATCAGTAAATGTTTGATTAATTATACTTTTAAAACTACTGTATAGCTTAAAAGCAGTATACATATATTTAGTAATTTTATTTCAAAAGTGCTGAAATTAGTTACAATGACTAAAATAAACATGATTTTAGAACCTTATTTTATTTTATTTTTTCATTAATTATATATATTAAATCAATATTTAAGTAGAATATCTAAATTAGAAAAACAAATTCCATAAGAATAATAAAAATATTTTATAAATATTTTATAAATCAAATCAATATTTAATTAAAATCTTAAATTTTAAGATGAATTAAGGTATATAAATTATTTTAATTTGATTTCATAAGGATAATAATGATATTTCAAAAGATTTATTAAATGTTGAAATAGATTATTCCATAATCACTTTCAAAGAGTAACCCACCACCTACTTTTAAAATCATTGTCAAAATTTACCAGATTATCAATTAATCACTTTTGGAAGTTTTACCAAACATTATTTTATGTTAAAATTATAAAATAAGGTGATTTTAACTTCTCGGAAGCAATACCAAACTGGTCTTAAAAGTTCTTTCTTATATTATATTATAGTTATAGGTGGTTATTATTTTTTTGGTATATACTATATCTTACTTCATTGGAATATACAAAAAAAATATTTTGAAGTTGAAGGTGAATTAGTTATATGAAGATTGCTTTTAAATAAAAGGGTTTAGTATGTGTTTACTAATCGCAATTGTAAACGAGAGAGAATCCACAAGAGAAAGGGAATCGTGAAAGATAACTCGAATAAGTTCCATTTTTAGCAAAATTTAACTCTCATTTCGTGTGTGAAACCAATAAAACAGGAATCAAATTCTCTCTCCCTCATCAAAATTCTGATTAGTAGTTGCATCTATGGCTATAATAAATAGATAAATATATATATATATATAATAGTAACATAAAAGTTGTAAATATTATTAATTTTTTGCCTTTTATATTGTTGATTCTTTTTCTTCAATTATTGAATTGGAATTAAAAAAAAAAATAGTTGGTCCTAATTTAGATATTGTATAGTAGCATGATTCACCATAAAAAAATTGACATGACACATTAATGAGGATGAAAATAGAATAATAGTTAGAAAGTATAAAGAGAGAATATTGTAACACAAATTGAGAAATGCTGTTTGGTACAATAACAACTAGACATTTCCCTGAACATGTTTGATATTTGTCCAAAGGATTTTTATTTTTTTAGGTGACTGCATGCAATTATGCAAATCTTATCAAGATCTCATAAACGAGAAGGTCTGAGATTTACTTTCATCATCTACCATTCAACCGATGACATTTGATTTAATTTATACCTTTCGATGAAAGATTTGTGGGACCCTGTAATTTCGAATAACAATCAACATTTTGAAGATAAATATTCCGATTATCTTCGTTATAATACACACATTAATTGCAATTTCTCCACGTAAAAGCAAGGTTTGGTTCGGTGCACTTTCCATGGCCGAAATAAAAGCACGTTTCACACACTCATTATATTCTACTACAGTATATTATTTATATAATATATATAATCACGTGTTCGATAATATTTAATATTATATTATACTACAGTATAATATATATAATCGCGTGTTTGATAATATTTTGTATTATATTGTACTAGGTTATACAATGTGATTTTTGTTTTTAAATATTTTATTAGAATAAAAAAATATGATATTGTATAATACATATTTATTGTATTATATTTTTAAATAATAATTAATATAGAATTATTATTCATCTAATTAATTTCAAGTTTTTTTTTTTTTTTTTTTTTTTTGAAGTATTATTCTCAATATCAACTCCCACGTATACTTGTAAAATACATATAATCATTTACCATAAATGTGGAAGGGATGTGCACTATCACCCCTGCTAAGAGATGATATGTAAATTTCAAGAATATTTAATATTTTGTTTTTATTTAAATTAATTTTTAGATTTGTAGTTTAGAATAATATAATATTTTTATTTTTATCTAATTAAATTTATATAATATTTATTTTTAGTTAGTGTTTATTTATATATTATTTTCGTAATATATATATATATATATTTAATTATACAAAGAAGTCCCAACTCCTTTACAATCATGTCATAAATAATATGAAAATATGAAGTCTGAAACTCTGAATGAATAATTTTCTTTTCTGGGCTAGCTTAGTTTCGTGGGCTCTTTCATGCAATCATAAGATATTTTTGCTTCAGTTGTATTTAGTAAAGAGGCTTCTCAAATGCAGGATCTTGCATGCAAATTTATGTATGATCCTGATCGTGTATCGTTACAAAATCATTTAGGTCATCTGCATCTGCTAATTGGTTTTGTAACGATACAGAACCAGAACCCCGCACAAAATTACATGCGGAATCCTGCACTTAGAATCTTTGTATGTAGCAGAACATGTAAAAATGTTGTTTAAGAAACCCAGAATAGGTTTAGGAACTGCTTAGTCAATTACCAAGTTACTAATAGGGAAAACCAGGGATTGTGAGAGCCTGTAAAGCAAAGGGAGTGACTAAAAACCACTTTGAACTGGGTGGTTGTGTTTCTATCTATTGCAAAACATTACAAGCATGTACATTTTACATTATAACTCTGTATAATACCAAAATCATACATGGTAAATCATCCCTACCTCCAAAGTAGATGCATGAGGTAAACTTAGTGTATGTGTAGGTGCTCTACTATTCCTCCTCAAGAACTCGTAACCGACGTTTATTACGAGCTTCTTTAGGAAACTAGATCCTTGCTTCGCTTTTACGTAAGAGTGTCCTAATATGTAAGCTATCCCTGCTTCCCTAGCTTCCGTGAGCTCCTGGAGCTCTTCCGTTGTATCCATGTCGATCTTTGGGCTTTCCGGTACAATAAATCTCACTCTTTTCCTCGGTTTGTTAGCCACAACAACTGGTGGTGATTGTATCTCTCTTAACTCTGATGTGCCTGCTGCATCTATGTTATTATCTACATCATCCTCACTCATTCGAATCCCTTCTGTATGAGTAGAGCATGTCCCTATGACTGTCATTTTGTCATCTTCCTTCACTGGATCATCGATTGCAACATTTAATCCTACACTTCCCGAGCGTATCAATTCTGCTATACTACACACAAGATCGTTTTCGAATTCCATGTCATCCTTGTGAAAATCACGATATCCATACCGTACAATACACCTATAGAGCCTGTACTTTCTTGGACCTATATGACCTACTAGAAACCGCTCCTCTGGTCTAACATGAGGAACTGGTACAGATTTAATGCAGATGAAAACTAGAACCTGGTGGAAGGCTGGAAGGTTGGTGACAAAATGGGAGAAGATTGCAGGGATTCCGGATACAAGCTCAGTGTGTATGAGGCCAATGCCACGGACCCGAACGATGCCTAGGCTTGGACCTAGGCTAAGTAGCCAATTGATGGAGACCTTGTTTTGCACATCAAACTCATACTTTTTCAGAGTACCGTAGTGCCACACACACATGGTAATCAGAAAGACAAATGCAAGAGCGATTGGGACCCAGGCACCTTCAAGGAACTTGATGAGAGAAGCCGAGAAGTAAAGAGCTTCTATTGTGCCGAAGAAGACAACAAAACCTACTGCAAAGAAGACACTCTTCTGCCAGCATAGCACGATTACCAGAGACATCAGGCAGGTGGTGACCAACATAACAGTTATGACTGCCAAACCTGTTCCACAGATAGCAAATTATTAGGAACACCATAAAAGAAACGGCGAAAACTCATATCTCGGTTCATAATGAGAACGTGTAGCTCTTTTCAGAATGGGAAACTAATTGCGAAACCAGCTTTTAGAAGCGTTACATGAAAATAAAGAATTCCTGAACTCAAGTGGGTAAATATTACACAAGTAAGGTGTACGAATGCGAATCGCAATTGAAGAATAAAAAATACGGTGACCACAAAGGATCCCAAAAACAATTAGTGAAAAGTCATACTTTCATGTTTATTTACAGTGAGTTAGAATTTTCTGTCATCCTAGTATATTTATTTCTTTGACAAGGATTTTCTGGTATTTTTATATTTTTCTGCTCATGAACTGAGCTCTGATCCTTCAGTCTTTCATCAAGCCTAGTAATGTTTTTGGACTTCTAGAATTTTGAAGCACTACCAACCTGAAGCATACCTCATTTCAACCTTATTGATATATCATACCTTTTAAAATGCTAAATCAACGGCCGATCAAGATATATCACCTTAATACAATCTAAAAACACTCAAGTACTGTTCAGGGTATTTTTCACATTTAGTCATACCTCAGTATAATCATGCTATTTTTCCCCATAAGGTTCCACAGAGAAAAATAGAATCCGATTAAAAATGAAACGGGTGAAGGTGGATTATCTCATGAGCAATCTCCTAATGGAATCTATATGCAGGTTTAGCACCGCACTACATAAAATACATGTGTCTATTATGCCTAAAGAAAAACCATGCTTCAGGGAGTTGAGATTCATAATGCATATACGAGAGAGATTCAATTGAACATATACACAAAATCAACTCTCTCATCTATAAAAACTAGAAATAGCATCAAGTCAAACATTCAACTTACTGACATGGAGTTACAAGAACTCTGAAAGACCCTACTAATATACTTTAGATCAAGATACTTCTATCATTGTCATACCTGATGCGTTGCCCAGGCGTTTAGTGTCTCTAAAACCAATAGTAACAGCCAAGCATAGCAACATCAATATCCAATTAATCTCTGGGATGTAGATCTGACCATGGATTTTGGATGATGTATGGACTATTTTGACTCGAGGGAAGCAACCCAGAGAGGAGCATTGCTTGATGATTGAGAAAGTGCCGGTGATGATGGCTTGGCTTCCCACAACTGCGGCAAGTATGGCTATCACCAGTACTGGCCATCTCAGTCTCTCTGAATTAAAAATGCTAGTTACTTTCAATAAGCCGAAACTCACTAATAATTCATTTTATTTAATCTTCACAGAGAAAGACTTGAAGTACCTACCTGGAACAGACACATAAAATCCGATTCGATAATCATTGTTAACATCATGATGCTGAGAAAGATAGGCAGCTTGTCCCATATATGCAAGAATCAAGGATGGATAAACCAATGAGGTGAAAGCAATCTGCAGAAATGTTAATATCCAATTATTATTTTCAATATGGTACAAGACTGAACAAAAAGGAGCACTTGTGCTGCATTAGCCATTATAAGACATGATATCTTTTCTTTCGTTGCTATTAATGGTCATTTAATTACATCCTAAAATCCAGAAGTTGTATAAAGTTAAAAGAAAATGCTATTAGATAACCTGAAACATATAAAGAGACGAAGATGGTAGGATTCAGCCAGATAATTTTAAAGGAGAATTGTTGACCTTATGAAGAGAAGTCCTAATCCTATTAACTGCAGACTAGAATAGCTACATTAATAGCGGACAGCACTTGAGGAGTGATTCAACATTTGCAAATAGAGGTAATTGAATACATAAGCGAGAATTGGACAGCATTAAGCAGCAGGTACAAATATTATAAAAGAAAATAAAAAAATCTATCCTTAAATGTGGATAAGCTGATCATAGTTTTCTTTTCTGAAGTACATAAAGATCACTCGACTCTTCCATACAAATTCCTGAATTAGTTTCTCCCTTTATGTCATGGGATTACGAGTTTGTCAGACATTCTTTTTGATCAAGGACCCAGATGCAAAGGATTGTTTTCACATGTGTGCATCTAGCTAAAGAGACTAGCTTAAGAGCACTATGGTTCTGTTTAATATTCTGAAAGTGAGAAAAGAATTTGTTCAAATGTTTCAATATATGATTGGCAAGGTGCAAGGAAAGAAGATACAAGATTTGAACCTTCTACTGTACTACATCAGATAATAACCGAAGCAAGTACAAGTCTAAGATACTAGAACGTCAATCAGATACAGACCAGGAGCTACTTAACCAGGTTCACTCCATGTCAATCTAGTAAAAGAGATTACCGGTATAGGTTTAAGTATTCAAGAATATGTAGTTATGTACCTTGATTGACAATTGTGAAAAGTGTCCCAGATCAGCAAACATAGCTTCTGAGCCTGGAAAATGATTATGTGCGTTAGGGATTTGTATAAACCACTTTGATCGTAGATGGCTTCAAAATATAATTAATCCCGTGCGAATACCTGTTATACACAATAAAATTCCACCCAAGGACATCCAGCCTCCTCTTTGAGTTTTCTTTAAAAATATATACATGTAATGTGGAGAAAGTGCTTGATATACGTGAGGATTCCAGTGAAGGATGTTGTATAAACCAATGGCACTGATGCACAGAAGCCATATTAAAACCACAGGTGCGAACAAGAACCCAACTTTGTGTGTGCCATAATGTTGTAGAGCAAACAGGCCTATCAGTATGACGCAAGCAACTGGGACCTCTACATCTGCAAAATTAATGAACTTTCAAAAAGGATTCTTAATGTGGGAATTTACAATAAAAGGGAAGAACAAGTGAGTAATAACATCTAATTGCTGATGCGTTCAAGAGAAAAAACAGGACAAGCAAGTACACTTTAATAAATCCGACAAATTTGATTTTAGGATTGAAATCCCTGAAATTTAAAACAAGTTGTTTTTGTTATAATATCTTATAATTTACTAAGAGCCTTACTGTCTTATATTCACCAACAAATTAATCTACTCAAAAGTTCTATGGTTAAAAACTTTACTTAAATTCATCTCAATTCACATGCAAGTTTAAAGTAGTAATTAGCAGCAGCACTCAGCAGCTGTGGTAGTTACAGTATCACTGGTAGTGAGAAAATAAAACGAGAAGTGGCCTACTGTACAAACAAAATACTCCACATATACTGAAGGTGCTCGCATTACAGAAATATTGAAGTATAGACTACGATTTTATAGTAAGTGTATACATTATCTTATACCATCTTGAGTAAATTTTTATGCATGATGGCTGCAACAGTTTTAGGACTAAAGTTGTCGAATTATAAAAGGATGAGAGGATGTGATTTCTCAAGCCCATACCAGGGTCATAATGTCTAAATTAATAAACTCAGATTGCAATAGACATGCCGATTTCAATAAGTCGACATGTCTATTGTTTGACTTTTACTGGTCAACTTTTAGATTATTGAGCCACTTGTACCCTCCACCACGCACCAACAAATCCCTTTGCAGATCATAACCTACCCGCCACAATTGCATATTTACCCAACAACTCTATGGAAGCTAACAGAGGCTTGCTTCTGAGATATTACTGATAACTACTTTGATATGTTTAGATACATCCTCTATACTAGATTTGAAAAACATCAAGAAGTGAAACTCACTGCCTGAATTTACACTCTCAGAAGTTGAAACCAGATAGGCAGCACATTTCACTAAGCAATTTTAAGTATCGGCACATCACAAGAACTTAAACAGAAAAGCCCTAGCTGGAAGCAACACGGCCAAGTGGCAAAACATCACAAAAATAAAATAACTTTACTGTTTGAACACATACTGAAAATTACACTTCATAAACATGCCAATTTAGCATTGTAATTGGCAAAAAATCATCATAATCAGAGTTAAACAAGTAACACCAAAGGATTCACAACGAGGCACTATGAAAACGGGGAAGAACACATAAACACTCTCCACTTAAGTCTTAACAGCACAGTAGAAATATATACACTATCAGTTATGAGATTATTGAACAAGCTATGAAGTGTGCAGTAGAAATTTTGGAAAAACCTAGACAACAGTAAAGGCACAAAAGCTTGAAAGTGTGGGAAGTTGTGACTGCCAATACAGGAACTAGATATTGATTCTGCTGAAATCCAACAATTCTCACTCCAACGAATTCCGGTAGGAATTATGCTTCCACAATTATATCAAGAAAAATACCCAGAAGAACTATGCAATACCAAACCTTTAAACAACCTAAATGAGATTTGTTTATTAGTTTTAAAGGTCTTTACATACTATACACTTCATCAATTAGAATAAAATTAATGAATTATAAGGATCTTACATTTGTGATGCTCCTTAGCCATGGAAAGCTCGAGCCCGGACACTGCAGAAAAAACTGCACAAACAATTTTAATGATCAAACAGTTAAACTCATCCCTCAGACATTCCAAAAATCACAAAATACCAAACCGATACACACACACAAACAAACAAAAACAAAACAAAAAAAAAAAAAAAAAACAAAAACACTAAATTTGAGACATTACCAGATATTGCTGGTGTGAGCACACCATCACCAATCACCATACAGGTCCCAATCAAAGCCAATACAAGCAAAACCCTCTGCAACACCCTGTACCTCTCCAGAGTGGATTTCAACTTAGACCCAAAACCATTCTTTGGTGCAAAATCAATATTATCCTTCTTGTAATCACTGAGTTCCTCATCTGCCAACTGGCAATTGGGCAATGAGTTGACTCGGGCGTGTCGACACAACAAAGAGTACAAAGCAAAAGTTCCTCCTTCACCATTATCATCAGCTCTAAGGACAATAAACACATATTTAAACAAAGGAACCAACGTTAATGTCCAGAAGATGAAAGATAAAACTCCATAAATCTCCTCGTTTGTCTCTGAGTGTTGAATATCTTCAGCGAATGTGCTTTTGAATACATATAACGGTGAAGTGCTTAAATCTCCATAGACAACACCGAGACTTTGATATGCTAAAGTTAATACTGTCTTCCATGATTCTCTCTGCAACAAAAACAACAACAATCTGATAAGAAAAACTGAATTGGGTTTGCTTCAAAAATAAAAAATAAATGCATATCTGTCACAAAGACAACAATTTGATCATAAAACAGATTACAAAATTAATGCATGTTTGTAAAAACAGTCACATAAGTGATTCTTCCTTCGAAAGAAAGACAGAGACTTTGATTATAGAATTGAAATTAGTTTATTCAAAATAAATGAAAAATTAATGTATCTGCAACCAAGATTATAACTTGACAGCAAAACTGAAATGAGTTTGCCATAAAAATAAAAAATTGAATCAACCCATCTCACCTTAACAAGATTTTTATAAACCCCAGTTTCCGGATCCATGGTGGGCAAATCTCAAAAGCTCTAAATATTCATTTTTTCAGTGAAAAGAAAGTTGTGATTCAAAGAAGTGGTGATCATATGTAATAAAGACACCCTCCCCAATATGTAACCTTTTGTATAGAACAACGTGAGAGAAGCAACTAAATAATGGATTTTATTTAATAAGAAACAAACAACACAACAAAAAAGATAGTTTATTTATTTATTTATTGAGGAGTCAATGTAGACAGAAGTTGAACAACCTTCAATGGGGGGACACGGCAAGAACAAACTCGAAAACCCATAAAAAAAAATGAAAAATAAGAAGCCACTGCCCACTGGTGATGGGCACCTAGACTTTAAATCAGAACAACATTTAAAATATTAATTAGAATTTGATAATATTTATTGACACCCCTTCAGAGAGAAAATAGATTTTTTTTTTTCTTTTTCCTAAAGAGAGAGAGACAAAAAAAAACATAGTTTATTTTTGTTAATTTAGTGAAGAAAGATCAACGAGAAATCTAGATCATGTCACCACTTGGGCTTGTGAAGTGGCAATGTGTTTATGTGTGTGTGTGAAAATAGCAGGCAAGATCGGGTTTTTTCATATGTTTGTAACTTCAACTTTTAACCAAATAAAGTTTAACTTCTACATTCAACTCCACTGTTTTCCAATTTCAACATACGCACATGATAGAGACAAGAAAATGAACAAACAAACCAACGGTCCATATTAAAATGTAAATATAATTTGTTTGACATTAGTGAGGGAGATTATGTCATAAGTTTTTGTTTTCTTTATTTTTTTTTTAACCATTGTAAATTCAATTGTCATTATGACTGTTAAGAGGTCTCATTGTAATAAGATTTCCAAATAATTTGTCAAAAATTATATCTATCATGGCTTATCATTTGAGCTGTAACTGTCATATTACTTATCGTGTTGATTTGATAATTGAAATATAAATTGTAATTATTGTCCAGTTCGATAAAAGTGGTAGAATTTAAATTTACTTTTCGAAAAGCTAATTTAGTATATATATAACATGGTTAATATTTGATGTGATGTTAATTTATATATATATATATATATATATAATATTTTTATTTTTCTTTTAAAAAAAAAAAAAAGGAGAAAAGAGATGAGAAACTGTGAGAAAAGATGACAATAACCCTTGATAAGAGCATTGTCGGTTCACATAATTGAAACTTTATATAAAGTTGTTTATAAAAGAAAAAGAGAATAATAGCTTTCGTTCTTTCAAATTAATTATTAGTCAAAGTTTTGGTTGGGTTGACTCTTCTAACCCCGTTTTTTGCATTGCATTTGGTGGGCTGTCATTGCCATTTTCATTTTCTTTTTTTAATTAATTAACAATTTCTCATTAATTAAGCTTTTTTAAAGTTCCTAAAACAATCAACCACCCCTTTTTTCAACTAAGTAATTATATATATATATATATTTCAGTTGGAAAAATAAATAAATTAAGAATCTATTTTGATTAATTAAGAAGTTCATGACAAATTGTAAAGAATGTTTTGTTGGTGTTAATTAGAAGATATGCACAATTTTAACAATTCAATATAGATTTTCAATAATTTATTGAAACCATCGTGATTTGTTTATATCGAATTATTTAATCAACTCCATAACGTTATGTTATATGTTTCAACGAATAAACGTATGAAATTGCTATACCAAATAATTTATATATATATATACAGTCCCGATCTGGTTAGTGCATTATGATATAACTTTATTAGGATATTGAATGTGAGCCACTAGTTTTGATAAGTGTACACACTTGAATCAAAGTATATAAAACGAATGGCTCACATTCAATATCTTCACGAAGTTATATCATGATGTACTGATTTGAAATTTTTTCTCTATATATATGGTATAATAATTATCTGATACAGAAATATCAGTCGATATTTTTTATACGAAATCCCAATTTTATAATGGTGTCGACCTTCATTTTCCGTCTATTTCTTTGAGTTTTAGCTATCCCTATAATGGAATCTAAAATAGAATAATTCCATGTTTGTGTCTCTTGAAAGCCGATCAAGATATAATTATTTTTTGACTAATAACACACTATCACCCACCTGTCTTTCCAATTTTTTTCGTAAGGAATTAGAATTTGATGATTGAAAGATACTATACATATTCAATTATACAAGACAATCAAGCTCATGATTTTCTGTACTTAATTGTCTACAAATAAAATGTATTATTGTCTCTATTACTTATATATGAACACATTTTAATTTATTGTGTTTATTTTTTCAATAATTATACTTTCTCCAAATTTGATGTCCATCTGGAAAAATAAAAAATAAAAAATTTATTAACTCATGCAGAGAGAAGAATTAAACATCTGGAAAATTAAAGAGAAAAAAAAAAAGTCACGGCCTTCACTCTGCCTTCACTCACACGGCAAAAAGAACAATAATGCTAGAGGATCCAAAAAAGTGACCCAAATTTTAGATCCAAACCTATGTGGCAATATTACACACAACATGGGCCCACGTCACTCTTCCCAAAGATCCCATGTAATGTTGCCACATAGGTTTGGGTCCAAAATTTGGATAACTTTTTTAGGTCTTCTAGCATTACTCCAAAAAGAAATGAGAAAAATGTCACAATTAAGTATAAACACAGAATTGTCGAGAGACTTCCATTTATACACATGGCAAACCGGCAACCTGGCACCCACTTCATCTTTTTTCTCCGCTTCAACCTTTTTAGCTACAGAAAAAATAAAAATAAAAATATCTCTAATTTATTTTTATTTTTTTTATAATTTTTTTTTTTTCTGGTTATAATGAACCAAAAAGGTGAGAGAAAAAAATAATTACATATGCACGTGTTGCACGTGTATACTTATATAGGTTATAGTTTTAATTAATCATTGCATGTACATATCAAGTTGTTTGGATTATCTTAAAAAAAAAAAAAAAAAAAAAAAAAAAAAGTTTTTTGGATTGGCGTGGAAGTTAGTAATTAGGTTTTTGTTTTCTACTTTTCTTATAAGGTGATGAGAAGATGGCGGTGGGTGGTGGTGGTTGGTAGTTTATTAATTAAAAAGTTATGTTATTTTTAGAAAGAAATTAAAGCTATTGAATGATCTAATTATAATTTAATTAGATACTATTGAATTGTCACATCATTCAAATTTCTATTATAAAATTTTTCATATTTTGAAGAGATTATTCTTTTGCTTCTTATCTCCTTAATTTCATGATTATATTGCATGCCTTTCTTTTTGTTTGTGTAAAATCTAGTGGTATCTTCAACAAGGTGATCAAGTGGATCAACAATAGAAGTCATCTAGAGTCGGTGTGTGGGGCGATTCTCTCGGACATTGCTTCCCTGTCTGCAGGTTTGGTTGGTGTCTGCTTTGGTTTTATCCATAGATAGGGCAACCAGGTTGCTCATCTGCTTGTTAAGAATGCTCTTATGCTTTCTAAGGACAGGTTTTGGATAGAAGAATTCCCTTGCTGTGTTGCTGATGCTGTTCAGGTGGATTCTCATGCTTAGTTTTGCTTGTGTTTGCTTTTCGTTTATGTAATCCTAAAAATAAAAAAAATAAAAAAAAATAATCCCAAGATTTATTTTTTATTTTTATTTTACAAGTAATCTCAGGAAGTTGAACAATATTTTAGTGTATAAATGGAGCAAATAAAACAAAATTTTCCTTAATTAGGATATTTTTATATTTTAAACTATTTAATTAAAAAAAATAAAACGTAACAAAGTTGGTGTGTTTCGATGAGCAAATACACGTTGATTTTCATGTTCATGCATGGTTCATGTACAAGCAACAATAAAAATTAGGATTTTTAGGAAGAAAAACTAGTAGCCGACCAAAATATACGAGTATGTTACATGTAACCTGATGAGAGGTTGAAATAGGGTTACGGACTAAATACCAATGGTTGGATATGTAATTTGATAGCACGGAAGGTGTGCATTTTTCGCTTCTCACCATACCTATTTTATAAATAGGTTTCGACAGATCACTGATTCATTTAAAGTCAAATATAAATTGAATAAAAGGGGGACAATACGTATGAAAGATAAGAAACGACTACACAAGCAAAATCAGGTAAAGTGCACCACCAAACTCACATTAAACAAATCAAAGTGTGTTAGGTCGCATAGAAGTAGGAGAGGCTTTTGATTATTCTGTATTAATAAATAATTAATAATTAATTAATTAAGTATTACTTGGGGTGTTGGGCAAGTGGTGCTTATATATTCCTCCTTAAATCGGACCGCCACCACTCATTCTTGATAATTTCCAAAAAGAAACATTAATTCAAAGTACTCTTACCAAATTTCAGGGCTTGAAATTGAGATGCCAAATCTACAACTCTCTTTATAGATATTAAAATCTTCTCTGATTGGTTCTCATGATATATTTATATGTATCAACCCTCTTAAGTCTCATCGAATCTCATTTTATAATAAGTTGATTTGGTTGATGCTTTTCTTCAATTTTAAAAGAAATAAATTGAAATGAGATATTTTGATGAATAAATGAATTTACTTATGCATCAAGAACATTTCGAGGATCGAATTATCGAAAGTTGAAGAATGTAACCAATTTGAAAATAATATACCAAAACCGAAAAATTTCAAGTGTAGATAAAGATACATTTTTAAAGAGTAGCCGTGAGGGATTTACCTTTTTATAACGATTCGTAATTGCAACCTGTTCTAATTGTTTTCTATCTTTCTCTAGCTAGTTAATTTGCTTTACGGTTTAAATTTTATTTTTGATTTGGAAAATAGTAAAAAACAATAAAATAAGATGATGATGATTGAATATATGAAGTGGCCGGACTTAATTAGAAGGTGGAATTGGATACCAAATTACCAAGTTAATTAGCAAGTAATTAGAAAGAATATTATATGGTATTGGACTATGAATTGGTAGCTAGGAGGAGAAAAAGATGATTAGATATTTTCTCACCAGTTTCAAACGTTTAATTTGATATTTTCAAAGGTCGTGAATTGTGGTCGATCGATGTGAGTATCAAAACAGATTTTTTTTTGTATTTCTTCGATCAACTTTTTTTTTTTTCCCGCACGAATGCATTATTAATTGAGACGGTTGATGGAACTCAACTTATTTTGTTGTTTGTGTTTTCTGCCTGATATGGACAAATTGGATTTTTTCTTTAATTATTTATTCACTTATTAATTTCTTTTTTGTTTTATAGGATTATATTCTATGAATGAATCTAGTTGGTATTTCTTTATCAAATAATTGAATTTCAATAGTTTCTTTTTAATTAATTACGATTGAAATACATATAAGTAATTACTTACACATTGTAGGGGGTCGACCTACGGTTGATGTGGATCGGGTCGGATTTGTGTTATGCCCAAGGCAACTTGGTCGAACTGGTCGAATGAGGGTTGTCGTCTTCTCCAGGAATCTGTGATGGAGTTTGTCGTTCGACTTCGTGTAGAACCTGCAAAAGAATAATAATAGAGAAAAATACAAAGATGAAGAGAACAAAAAAATGAGGGTCAGATTGTTATAGCCTTAGGTGCGCTTGGGCTGAGCGTTTATCATACTTGAAATTAAATTCCGGTGGACGGAATGACATCAAGCAGAGTTTCAAGATGCTTAAGAGCTTTTTTAGTTGTTGAGATTATCTCTCACCCCTTGTTGTGGTTTTGCCCTTCTTATTTATAGGGAAAAAACCTGGTAGTGACTTGATTGTAGTAGAGATTTTAGGAGTGGTTTACTCATATTCAAGTCGGCTGTTACAACCGTTTGCCATTGAATGTTGTAACTGCCCATTGAATGCTGTAACTGCCATGTTGACTGAGTTAATTGCCATTTTAACTGATTTGGAGCTTTGGGTCGACCCAAAATATGTGGGTCTGAACCATTTTCAGCATGAAGACTTGGGCCTTTTTACGTTTGGGCCCATGGACCATTTTTGACTACCACACACATCAACTATTAATAAAATGGTTGTACACTTGTCGTCTATAATTTTACGATAGAAATTCAGGTCTTACTTTTACTCATTTCAAATCGTATTTATAGCATCAAGAGTTGTATACCAATTATGTTTTATTCCGATTGTGTTTATAGCAGGGTTTGTAAAATTGACATATCCACCGATATATCCATATTTTGGAGGGACCCATATCGAAACAGGGGTAATATCCAATATCTAGCAAATATCCGGTCGATATCGAAATATCTATAAAAATCTCCCGATATTCCCGAAATATCCCGATATTCTCGAAATATTGTGAATTTCATCCCGAAATCCAGGGATATTTTGCAAAAAAAATTAATAATTAAAAATTAATCTTAAACACTTAAATTATTGTTCAAATAATCTACATTGAAAATTATTTTGAAAGAAGCATTAACAAATTTTATTTCGGATTGTTTATCATTTATAATTAATATTTAGTATAGTATTTAATTATTTATACTAAAATTAATATTTTTTATTCTTCTAGTTTACTATTTGAACCCAAAGTACCAATATAGAGATAATATTGGGGATAATTTAGATCTTTTGAAAGCCGTACATATTGTCTATTCGCAATTAGACCCTGAAGCTGCAGGGATTGCTAATTTTAGAAATGAGGTAAAAAGTTACAACTTACAATCAATTTTATAATTCCAATATTATAACTTCTTTGCATGAGAGTATTGTGTCATTTACTCATATTTATATATATTATTTACATGCTGATCTTATGAGTCATGAATATAACTCATATACTTTAAGAATGAAAAGAAAATTTTTAGTGAACGAGCAGCCATAGCAGCTAGAAGCAAAATGCAACCAGGTATATAAGTTTTATTACAAAAATCTATATAATAATAATAAATAATAATATCATTGAAATGATATTCATACTTATAATACTTAATAATTTTAATTGCAACTGATTGGTGGGTAATGTATGGAGATTGTGCTCCATCATTGCGTGCAATAGCAGTTCGCATATTGTCACAAATAGCATCATCTTCTGCATGCGAAAGAAATTGGTCTACATTTGCTTTAATCCACACAAAACAAAGAAACCGTCTTGCATATTCTAAGCTTGAACAACTTGTTTATTGTTATTATAATATAAAGTTGAAAATTAGGGATATGGCAGCTGAAAAAGATAAAGTAGATGAAACTGATTTTATGGATCTACTTCAAGTAGCAGTTGAAGTAGGAGACGACAATGAGAATCCTTTTTTTGACTGGGTTAGACCTGCCTATTTGAATGATGATGAGGGAAATCATGATTCACAAATTGCTTCTTATGCTCGAGACATGGGAATAAATGTTGAACAAGTGATTAGAAAAGAAGTTGGTGTAGATCGTGGAGTTACTGTTAACAGCTCTTCCAATGACCAACATACCTCTTATGGAAATAGTGGAGGAAAAGATGATGGAGATGATGGAGATGATGGAGGAGGTTGGGATTCTAGTGCAAGAGGTTGGGATGCTGGTGCAACAAGTTGGGATGTTGGTGCCGGAGGTTGGAATGTTGGTGCAACAGGTTGGAATGCTAGTACAACAGATTAGGATGCTCATGCTAATTTTGATCAAAATCATGGTAGACAACATGGAGGAACAAGTCGGATTGATGAAGATTCCTTGAATATGTCTCTCTCCTCAATGAGTATGGGCATTGAAAATAGTTCTTTAAGTGATTTGCAGACAAAGTCAGGTTCTAATATACCATATTATGGTAGTTATGGTAGTTGCAGTATATTTGATTATCCTTCTCCACAAATGTCATATGCAATACCTATACATGCAGATCAATAATATCCACCAAGTTGGGTAAATCCAAACTACCCAATTCATAAATCAGTTGGAAGAGATCAAGCAACATACGTGTGACATATTAATAACTACCTTGAAAACTATGCTATCACGTTTTCTTGGGAAAATTATTGTTCGAATCAATATAGAAATGTATCTTATGTATTTGAACCAACAAGGAATTCATTTTGGTTTTAAATTTCAGACATGCAATGTATTATTATGTATGAATTATGATTTATGATAGAATCTTGGAAGTATGGAACTATATATATTTTATTGATAATTTTGCTTATTAAATATTTAATCTCTTTATATTGTATATAATATTGTAAAAGTGAAACAAAATATTATTCTATTAAATACTCAATTTTAAAAATTATATACAGACTTTTTAAAAATTATGTACAGACTCTATATATGTTATAATTTATAATAAACTCATAACTATGCTAATTTATCATTGAAATTTGATTCATTTGATGTATAATTATTTGTTTAAGCTTGTCCTAAAGTTTTACCAAAAAATTCTAAACTTTAGATGTAAATATCCATCATTTTGTTAATTTTTTACCGAATATCCACCGATATCGATAATATCCCCGATATATCCATAAATTTAGAAGCCCGATATGGATACCGATACCGATATTTTATTCCTTGGTTTATAGCGATCGATGTAATCTACGAAATTTTCGATTAATAAATTTTAAAACCAATTAAATTTTTTATATATATTTTTTAATATTTTCTTTTGTGGGGTGTTCCAAAGGGTAACGTGCCATTTGATGTGATAATAACTAATCAGAATACCAAGTGTCAATTAAGCTAGCGACTTGACATTCTTTTTCAACTTTCTGTCACATTATAACTATCAAGTTGCTAGTCCAACCATTTATTCTCCAAATTTACTTTGTCCCCATTCATTAAAATCTTTTTTATTAAAAAAAAAAAAAACTCCACAATTAATTAACCAAGTAATTAAGCATCCTCACAAACTTTAATGAAATTGTGAATTTAAAATATATTTCTTTCGTTACTCTTAAATTTATAATAATATTAAAAAAAAAAAAAAAATCATTGTATTACAAGTTTAATTTGAACTTTGTTTTATCAGATGTCCTAACTAGTTTAAGTTTTATCTTTAGTATTATTATTATTATTTTTTTAACTGTATGTGAGTTTGAATGAAAATTTTACTCGTACGATGGAGAAAAGATAAATCTTAATTAACCTTATAATTTAAGTGTTTATTAGATTAAGAAAAATTAAGATAAAAGTCTCGACTGGATATGAATATTGTGTTATTCACATTCAATTATGTTATTAATATATATATGTTTCGAAAATAGATAATTGAATGGACATGAGAAGTTTTTTTTTCTTTCCTGTAAAGAAACTTGTACGAAATGGATGGACATGAGAAGGGCTTCAAAAAGAAGAAGCATGCATGTAAAAGAAGACCCTCTAATTAATGGTCCCCTATATATTATTACTTAGGGACCATTTAACCATTTGGATGATCCATCGATCGTCTTCCCATTATCACAACACATTTTGAAAATCAACAACCATTTCATTATTTTCAAACTTCAATTATTGTTTACCAACTTATAAGTTATAATTAATTAGCCTTTTTGTGATCATTTAGAATTACAAGCATGCATGAGTGCATGACAACACTTTTAATATATATATATATATATATTCGATAGTGCATGCATGCATGCATTTGATAATAAATAATGTATTTAGTTCTTTAAAACGTTTTAGAATTATTAAATTCCATTAAAAACAAGTTATTTAATTTGGAGGATTCATTAAAGAAAGATATGATCAAAATGAAAAATTATATCTACAAAAAAAAAAATGTAATCAAGATGATAATGTATTGTTTCATTATATATTTATATCTATAATCTATTCAAAGAGAAGTAAATTTACAAGTTTTTGAAAGCTCAATAAAAAGTGGATATGAGTGTGCAATCCATTAATTATTTGCAATGCATATATAGTCGATGCACAT
The DNA here is from genome assembly GCA_008009225.1 of Acer yangbiense. Lineage (NCBI taxonomy): Eukaryota > Viridiplantae > Streptophyta > Magnoliopsida > Sapindales > Sapindaceae > Acer > Acer yangbiense. The sequence goes on along the minus strand of CM017768.1, from coordinate 5,900,592 downwards.
CTCAATCACTCCGATGATGATGTAAACTTACACTTGATCGAATGGAACACATGCACATACACACATACTTCACGACACTTCATCATACACGTGGTGAATTTTAATGTGAGTCGGACACATCACACTTTTTTTTTTTTTTTTTTTTTTTTTTTTTTGACAACTAACAAATCATCATGACTGTAAATGAATCCGTCGAGATTAAACACATTTGAGGTTCGATATCTACCTCCACAACACAGTAACACAACATTATAGTTAACAACTTAACATATATCGACCCCACAACATATAATTACATCTGTTTATATATATAGTCTTTTATGTACAATAATAAGAAAACTAATTTTATGGTTAACATAAACATGGTGGAGTACTTGTGGACCGACCTGTGGTTGCTTTTATGTGTTAATTTGAATATTTTAAGTCAACAAAGACATTTTTCATGATCTTTCTAACTTGTAGAACTTTTTTTTTTAAAGATTATCATGTAAATGCGTTTTTTTCTTTTCTTTTTTCTTTTAAGTTTACAATTTGTCAGTCTTTTTTGACCCGTATCAATTTTTCATCAAGATTTGCTGTATTGACTTGGAGAACAAGTTTACCTACCCTAAAAAGACAAAACAATAAATTTAGAGTTGATTTTAACATGGTCTTGAAAATAATCAAATGGCATATTCTAGAAAATAAGGTTCAAACTTCATAGTATAATAATATAAATATACACATCCGTTCTTGACAAAGTGTTTGTGTGTTTCCCTTTTTCTTCCGTGTTAGGGGTTCGAGTTCTGTTCTTAGCCATCAAATTTCAAAGGACGAGAAGACATCTCCTTTATAGTAGAAATTGTATTCCATACCTACTTATGGTGGTTGATCTCTCAGGTTTGCAGGCTAATCATATAAATATAGGTTTCAAACAATTCGGATATTAATGACCTAATTATGTGTTTTTTTTTTTATAAAGGAAAAGTAGAAAATTGTTTGATGTCATGCAAATAGCAAATAGCAATTAGCAGCCCATGCCCAATTGAAGATATTGATAATAAAACAACCGTCCATTTAATTATTGTATGGTTCTACTCAGTTTCTAATCACCTACCCATTTTTATATCCAACCCTTCACTTACCTTTTATTGCTTACAATTAATTAAGTTCTATAAGCCTCGCATGCTCATGAAATTATTTATTATAAATCAAACTACAAGATCGGAAAATTTAAAAATTGGGAAGTGAGTCGTGACACAGTACATGTCATCACATTATCAAGAACATAAATCAGAACATGTAAACTATCATCTTTCATAAATAAAAAATGTTATATGTAAAATATATACACTTAGATCACATGTCCGCTCTTAGTTTAGGTGGTGTGCACCTCTCTTTTGGAGGGTTCGAGTCCCAATATATATTTTACAAACATACAAGAAGTTTCAACAGGCCTCTGACTCCTTCATGGTGAGACTGCTTTTGCTAGACTTGGTCTCTAATATGAATAATCAGACAATAGAAATTGACTCAACACACCAACTTATTTATTTATTTATTTTTTTATTTTTGGTGCAGAACCTACCAACTTTAAGCCCACCAAGTTTCTGTTAAGAAGTCAAGAAACTTTAGAAACTTAGGGACCAAGAACAGTAAAAAGGCAAGTCTTTCAAAGGTAAATTAATTACAAGCACTTTGGAGAAGAGACAAGTAACCTAACTGACCCACCCGGATGCTATAACTACAATTTTTCAAAAAGAAGTTGAGAAAATGTAAGGAGTACAGTTGCAGAACATATGGTCTTTGTAAGAAAAATAATCTTTCAGCATTTGACTCACTCAAAACATTGAAATGGGTAGCTACAGACTTGAATGAATACAAATTCTCTAATGGACTTGTAATTTTTAGAGTTCCTTTTAACTATTTTCACCCATTTGAAGTTTGACATCTAATTCAACATTTATCAAGGGTCTCTACATAGAGATCAACATTGGCTGCCAATAGATGTGACAAACATATTAGACCGCATATGTCATACCGACTTCAAGGATATTCATGTGAGGTACACTCATATTTGCAGTAGCTGCTCTGCAATTCCTCTTTAGGAATGCATAGAAGTAGTTTATAACCAGTTTCTTGAGAAAAAATGAGTTCTTTTTCGCCCTCACATCCCCGTGTGCAAGTAGATATGTAAATCCTGAATCAATTGCTTCTCGTAGAGCTGAAAGCTCGTACTCCAGACTCAGATCATCATCTGAGGGCATGACACTAGATGGCAATGCTGAGACAGCTTGCTCTGGGGCAGAAATACCTGCTTCTTCCAATCTTTTATCTTGAATCAGCGGTGTTCTAAGATCATCAGCCCCGTAACTACTTGGAACTTCAGGATCCCTTGAACTCACTAAAACACTATTATTGTACTCAAATTCAATATTTCTCTCTAGGGAAAGATCTTCAAACTCCTTTCTCAAAAACTTCTCAAGACTTCCGACCAAAAGTTGCTCAAATATACGGTGATCTTCCTTGCGGACGTCTTTGTAACCATATCTAGCAACACAGCGGAACATATGGTAGTCTTTTGGGCCAACTCTTCGAAACAGAAACCTTTCCTCTTTAGGTACCACTGGGACTGGGACATACTTGATACAAACAAACACTATAGTAGAGTGTATAGCTGGGAGGGTAAGCAAAAACTGTCCAAAAATCGAAGGAATACCTTGGACAAGCTGATTATATACTAATCCAATTCCCGGTACTCTTACAGTCCCGAGGTTGGAGCCAAGATCATGCAAGATGTCCATAGATATTTTCTCCCTGACCTCACTCTGGTATTTCAGCACACTTCCATAGTTCCAAATGTACATCACACAGAGAAAGAAAGAAGCAAAAACAAGCGGAAGCCAACCACCCTCTGCGATTTTTGATAGAACAGCAGACAAATAGATGAGCTCCACGGATCCAAAAACAAGTGGGAAACATAGAACCAGAAGCAAGTTGGACTGCCAGATTAAAAGCATCACAAGTGTCACCAAGGATGTGCTCACTATCATCACACCAACTTCAGCTATGCCTGCAATAAAAACCTGAAATGTATCAGCAGAAGTTAACATTACAGTTTTAGTCCTGCGAATTGTAATTATATCAATTCCTCCTCATTAAGGAATCAGAATGATCTACGGTGAAGGATTTGAATGTCATTAGGATAGCTCAATGATAAAACAACATTTTGGCACTAGGGGAACTGTTTGTCATCACCACGAATGCGAAGTTCAGTCAGCGATACAATCTATGTCAAAAGTTCAATATGTATTGTAACTAGTAGATCATTCATATTTAGATCCATGTTAAAAAATTTGGGTGCTTTGAAATCCTAAATACAGTGTATCATAACCTAGGATTTCTTCTGGATGCACCAAAAATAATGATAATAATAACAAATGAATAAATAAAATGATATGTTCCATGAGGGGTATACTTAACCATATGCATTGGCGATATCTGTAGTGCTCTGGAAGATGGAGACTACAATGATGCACATGATCATTAAAAACCAATTGACTACGGGAATGTAGATTTGACCCATTAGTTCCTTTGAGGTGTGAATTATCTTCACCATTGGGAAGCATCCAAGAGCCATAGATTGCTTGACGCATGAAAATGTAGCAGATATCATTGCTTGGCTGGCAATCATGGCAGCAAGAGTGGCTATGACGAAGACTGGCCAGAAAAGACTTTCTGTTTGTTCAAAATTTAAGAACTGAAATGAGCATTTGGTAGAGACACAAATATTTCTCTAGATCTTTGATCTGAGAAAACCAAAACTGTGGCTGCAAGAATGTAAGCAGTCTTAAGATTGGAAAATGTCACCTGGCACTGAATCGTAGAATATTCTTGACACAGATTCAGGGTGTTTCATAAGATAAGCAGCTTGGCCCATATAAGCCAAGAGAAGACAGGGAAACACAACAAAAGAAAAGGCAATCTGCACAATTGGTGGAGAAATACAATAAGAGACTTTAAGTAAAGAAAATCCATGAAGAAATATAAAGTTGGGTAAGTAGAGTAAAACCTGTATGGATTGTACTGAGAAGTGGCCAAGATCAGCAAACATTGCTTCTGCTCCTGAAATGACATACAAAACATGTTACACGATTAAACTCTGGTTTTTTCTACAATTCTAGAGGGCAACCTCTAAACAAGAAAATGAAGAAAAACTGTAACTCATCAAACAATCAAGTGAAGTATCAAGCTATCACTCAGGCTCTCACAGTCAATGATAGTACTAGCCTACTTAAAATGGTATCCAGATTATTTTCAAAAGACCTGGATAAGATGGACTTGGCAAATTAAAGCACTATCTAGAACTATTCCTTAAACAGATAATCTAAGGGAAGATGTGAATATCTATCTATGCCACGCTGGTAAGCTAGTACAAAGCATATCTTGTGAACATTGTCAGTCCACCAGTAGAGCTCACACCTTATAGGTGAAAAATACCTGTAATACACAGCACACAGCCGCCAAGGGCTGACCATGCATCTTTGGTGTTCTTCTTGAAGAAGAGATAGATATAAGCAGGATTGAATGCCCTTACGACAGAAATGTCATGCTTAACCATGTTGTAAATTCCAATAGATCCCAATGAGAAGAACCACAGAGCAAGTACAGGAGCAAACATGAACCCCACTTTACCAGTTCCAAACTGCTGTATGCTGAACAATGCAATAAGGAGTATGATTGAAACAATAACCACAGCACCTGTAGACAAATCAATCTGATTAGATGTCATCTTGTTTAAATTGGTTATTTGATGTTGCCTATGCCTCTATAGTGAGGCTGAAAATAATATTGATTGCCTATATCCTAAAAAAATTGCTTCAACTGGATAGTTGTATTCAATTTATCATTCTAACATAATATAAATTTGAAGTAGAGAACTAGATTGTATTCGGTTTATTTACTTCTTTCATTTAATTATTATGGTTAAGCACTCTTCGGTTCTTTACCACATTATATTGGCAATTAGAGAAATCATAAATATATATAGATTAGCAGAAAGATACCCACTTGTCCCAAATCCTTTTATTTGACCCTGAAGACCACTCACAGCAGACATCACTGCAGAAAAACAATAATATATGATAATCAGACATTTGTGTAGTCTCAGACATTTTATAGATAACATCATTCCATTTCCCATAACTGAATGCTGGTGGACATTATTGCCACTCCTAAAAGATCATATAACTGACATTCAACTTCCAAAGAAAAATAATAGAGAATCATATAGTATCGTAATTACAACATATTTAACCCTCCTAGTCATTGCATCTAGCTAACTGTTAACTTTTCGTGAACATGGCGTAGCAAGTGCAGAGTATTAAGAGTATTAAAATCGTGTACCTGATATAGCTGGAGTAAGAATTCCATCACCTATAACCATAGAAGTTCCCATCAGAACCAACAATAAGAGCATGGTTTTCAGGGTTCCTTTTTTTTCCAATTTGTCTTTTATTCTTATAGCCCTTGCCAACTCTGGAGTGGGCAATTTAAGCCTAAAACTTGAGATAAGTTCATCGGCTGGCTGTTGATTTGGCAGCATATTAACCTTTGCATACCTGCTAATCAGCGAGTACAGAGCAAATGTTCCTCCTGAAAGTGGAATTACTGATGTGTTAATATAAATATGGTCAGAAAGATAACAAATGAACAAAGCAAGGACAAAACGACTATGATTGGGAAATTCTTACCTTCTCCATTATCATTGGCTTTGAGCACCACAAAAACGTATTTCGCTAAAGGAAGAAGAGTAATTGTGTACATCACTAGTGATAACGCCCCCAAGATATCAACTTCATTATCGATATGCACTTTGCTGAACACATCAGTAAAGACATATAAAGGGCTTGTGCCCATGTCACCATAGACCACACCAAGCGTTTGAAATGCTAAAGCAAGAGTGTACCAAATAGAAACATCCTGACCCATTTAATAAACATGTTACTCAAGAGAAAGGGTTGTACATTTATTTGACATTTACGACAGGGCCAAATTCAAGTGTAAAGGTTTCCTAAGCTATCACAAATATGCAGTCATAATGTACATTACTAATAATAACTATTAATTTGATAGTGTAGAAGTAGAATTTGTTCTCTACAGCCTGATTGTTTTGAAAATTGAAACCCCATCGACTCTTTCTTCCAAGTCGTTAATGACGCATGATACTAAAAATTCTATATCATTTCACTTATTAGACAATCAAGCAATACCAAAATTTGTAACTGTGTCTCATTACATCAGTTGTGAACTCCACAAGCTGCGCAGTGCTAGGCCACATTGAGTGCCCTTGCAAGCACTTCCAAGCCCTCTCACATGTATAATGATGTTAAACATTAAATATACACAGTATATGCATCATAGAGAAAGCATTTAGATTCCACGATTTGAAACTGAAATTAAAACGATACTTCTCCAATCATTCACACTCTTTCATATGACTAGAATCTTTGTCAATCCCATATCATCTATTATTCAAAACATTAAGAGACAATACAAAAAAAAAAGGCTAACAAAATACCATGTTCTTTTACAAAATCTATCACAGTACCTATAAGTGCATACAAACATATTTTCAAAACAAGAGATGAGAACAATTACATCAAAACACAAATAAGTAACAAAATTATTCAATGAAACAGAAAATATACCAAAGAACAGATAAGAATTGTAGTAGTGTCACCTTGGAGTGGTGGCCTTGTGCAGAAGCGATTTCCATTGCTTCAACATCCAAAGAATTCAATCTGTTGGGTCTCTTCACTAGCCTCCTCCTCAGGGATCCATACCCATCTTTTGATCCAGTTTCTTCAACCGAAAACTGTGGTGCTGGCTCTGAGTCCACTTCGCTACCATCAACCCATCTTGACTCACCACCACCACTGCTACTATCAACCAGCAGTGCCACTGTGTTCTCTTCAATCTTGTCTTCTTCCTCCATTTTCAACACCCAATTGCAAATAAAAACAACCCTTTTGTCTCAAGCTCTCAGTCTCTCACAAAGTTCAAAACTTTACAAGCACAGCCATGTATGTTTGTTGTTCCAATACAAAAGAGAGATACATGTTTGACCAATATCGGTCTGTAATTTGATGGTTGTTTGTTAAAACGGGTATGCAATTGCAATGAAACTGAGCTTATTGCAGAGAAGAGTTCATTGGCACGAGGCAAGGGCCACACCAACCATACCGATAGGACAGGGATTATAGTTACGATGATGATATAGTGTCAAATAATGCAACCAATCTCTTTCAAAAAAATAAAAAAATAATCAATAATGCAACCAATCAACCTTTTATATTCCTTTTTATTAATATTATATTCACACAATCCAAATAGTTTTTATTTAACTATAGTTTAATAATATTATTCGGACTATATACCTTTAATTATAGATTTGAGTTTTTCTTGTAACAAAAGAAAAAATATATATATTTTGAAAATTTGTTTATCTCTGACAATATATTAGGTTCAAGTAACCACCCAATAACAAGAGAAGAAAAAAAAACTTGTTTGTCCGAAACTCATTATAAGTAATTAAGAATGAAAGTGAAAATGACATTTTTTTTTAAATAAAATTATCTTTAAGAAATTAAAAGATATCCTTTTCAACACAACGTGTACACCTAAAAATACCACTTATTTATTTATTTATTGGTTTTAATCGTATATATATATATTTAAAGAGTTTTAATAAGGAAAACCGAAAACATAACGGATCCGTATATACCATAAAATGGAGTGGGGTACGTTTAGCAACAGTCTCACTCTCAAAATGAACAAAGATAGTTGAGGCCTAATAAAAGCCCAGTAAAGGGTCCGTTTCCGACCGATGAACAAAAAGTAATGCAATAATTAATTAATAGTTTCTGGCGGGGTTTTTTAGGGCTCTGCGATTGTTGCTCACATTGCTCCCTCGCTATCTCTGTCGTCTACAAAATATCTTCCAAAGGTAAATCCAGTTCATCCAAACTTTCTTTTACGCGTTCTGCGAATAGGTTTTTCAGGTTTTCTTTTCCCTTTTTTGAAGGTTGCAACTTGGAAGTGCTTTGCGATAATGTCTAGGGTTTACGTTGGGAATTTGGACCCTCGTTTCACCGAGAGGGAACTCGAAGATGAATTTCGCATGTTCGGTGTGCTTCGCAGGTTTCTTTTTCTTTTTCGGGGTCAATTTTATATTTTTAGCGGATGATCTTTGTCGAAATTTATTGATATTTTGGCATTAGTATGTGGGCATGGTGTCGTCGTAATGATTGACCAAAGTGATCATTTTTTTTCTCATACTTGTTCTAAGATTGGGGTTTAAATGACTGAATGTATCGGTTCATTATTTTTGTTTATAATCTGAATGAAAATTGGTGTCTTTGTGTTTTGGATTTTCGTGAGTGGCAGTTTCTAATTAGTGAAACTGTTGCCTTGTGTAAGTACTAAGTTGCATCTGTAGTGAACTGGTGAGATAGATTGCTTCCTGTTTAAGGTTTCTGTATATATTTCATCTAATATGGTAACCGGGCTCACTGTGATTTTGGCTTGGTTCTGGGATTTTAATTCATTTTAGCTGGTTGGAAGATAGTTTATTGTGTTTGGTCTGTCCACTCATTAAAATTAATGCAGTGTCTGGGTTGCTCGGAGGCCACCAGGATATGCATTTGTTGAGTTTGATGATCGCAGAGATGCTGTTGATGCAATTCGTGCATTGGATGGTCAGTATGAAGCTTCTTTTACTTTTATATTCCCATTGCATGAAATTAAGCTAATTAGGATGAATTGCATTTGGATTATTTGTTTTTTGTAAATTTGTAATATCATTAATATGGCAGTTTTGGGCTTATTATGAGTTTATTTTTTACCCAACTTTGATGATATATATTGAATTGATGATACATATTTGGTTTGTTGCTTTCATCTACAAATGAGACTCTTTTCAGTTAGCAATTTATGTATTCCAGATTTTGATAGACAGTTTTTGTGGTCAATTGGTATGAAGGATGAAGCTTTCCTGTATCCTGCTTTATGAACTTATGATGGTTCTACTAAGTTGAAAATTTATTTATAGGGAAGAATAATTGGCGTGTGGAGCTTTCTCATAATTCTAAGAGTGGTGGAGGCCGTGGTGGTGGTGGTGGTGGACGTGGACGTGGTGGAGGTGAGGACTTGAAGTGTTATGAGTGTGGCGAGCCTGGTCATTTTGCTCGGGAGTGTCGCTCACGCGTTGGTTCACGCGGTTATGGGAGTGGACGACGTCGTAGTCCTAGTCCTCGTCGCCGTAGTCCTAGCCCTCGTCGCCGAGGAAGTCCGAGTTATGGGAATGGGCGCAGGTGTGTTTCAACTGTTTTGTATTTTGTATTTTTCTGATATGGTTGACAGATCATGCACTCTATTATTTTTTTTATTAGAAACTTGCAAAATTATAGATGGACCTTATATTATTTATCAGTTATGAATTTGTAGAAACTGAGAGTTCAACTTACTGCAGTCTCTATTTGTATGCAATAGCGAAGACTTATATTTAGTTTAAATATCACTATATCAAGCAATCAGCTTGGAAGCAATTAAGAGCTTAAATGCATTGGTACTTGTTTTTATATAGTCAAAGATTTGAAATGTCCTCTGCTTGTGTTCTTTGATTATAACTTTAATTGTATCATGGGCACGAGTGGAATTATTATCGGTATATAAAATCACATTTGTCCCACCACGCTGCCCATCTTTTTGTTTGATTTTTTGTAGAGACATCTGCAAAATTTTGTTGATCTACCCCTCTCTCTCCGTGTGTGTGTCACATGCATGTGTGTGTGCATTTTTATTTTTGTGGAGTTAATTTGATGTTTGCGTTAATCCTCTTGATTAGGTGTTGCATCCACTTTGGTTCCATCCACTTTGCATCCACTTTGGTTCTTAATCATTTATCCGTTTATGTTTCCTCTATTGTACTTTGTATCTCAAGTTTGTTCAACTATTGATTTTAGATTGTAAATGTGCTATTTGAAACCTATGGAAATATTTGTGTGTGCGTTCTCTTCTTCATAAATAATTTTTTTTTTTATTATTATTATTATTATTATTATTATTATTATTATTATTATATATATTCACCTGTTCATATTTGTAATATGTGGCTTGTCTATTGCCTTGATGTTCCAAACTTTATTTGCTTTTGGACGTATTCCTATCCCACATGTTGTCTATTTGAATTAGAAAATGTATTTGCAAGTTTTATTTGGTAATGTTGGACACTGTTCTAGGAATTTATTTCTTAAAATATTTTGTAACTAACACAGTTTCACTGAGTTGGTTGGCTATACATTTTGTTACACCATCTTTTGGTGACTTCAAATTTTTATTTCGTTGCTTCACCATCTTGTCTTTGGCAGGAGTTACAGTCCTCATGGAAAAAGATCTCCACGTCGCCGCAGCATAACGCCTCGACGTGGTCGTAGCTACAGCAGGTCCCCTCCACGTCGCCATTCTCGTCGTGATTCACCTTACGCTAATGGGTAAGTCAAGGCCCTATGGTGTGATGCAGTTTATAATCAATAACATTGCTGTACTTCTGTTGGCACATATTTAAATATAAAAAAAAAATTGTTGAAGGAACTTCCTGGATGTTTTGTTTCTCAACTCTCATGAGGCTGAACATGTTTCCTCTATGAAAATTAGCCCATTCTCACCAAATGATGATCATCTTCTTGCACTCCCACCATTTCTACACAAAAATAAATAAATAAATAAATAAATAAATTTAATGGAAAGTGAGAGGTCATAGGGTGATTATTTTTTATACTCTCACCTTGGTACCTCTACATGCATTTTTGCTCAGACCCTTGCTTGTCTTTGCAGAGACTAAGGCTGGAACCTGAACTGAAGCAAATGCGTGGAGAATCAGAGATGTATCTGCAATACTATAGTTTTATAGGATAGTTGAACAAACAGGATTTATATTAGTTATGGTGATGTCATGACCATGAGATTTGATAGAAACTTGGTTTGGATGGCTCCTACAATCTATTTCAGCTGTCAAAAGGGGTGTCCTGGACACTTCGTTGTGTTGGCTTCCTGTCTTCAGCTTATCCAAACTTGGAGGTCTATTTCCTACTTTTTAGTTGCCATATTATGTTCTTTATATGTTTGGTAGTTGACTTTGTTTACTTCAGTAATGTTGTTCACCTTGAAGTAGATATGTCTAAAAGTTTTACATGTTTTGTTTTGAGGTGTGATTGTCAGCTAAAATGGCTTCGTTTCGCTGCATAACTGCGTCTTTATTGCACACGGTTTTTCCCCTTCTCTGCTCTGCTTCTCTGCCCCACGTCATCTACTGGTCATCGCCCGTACATATTGTTCAGCTTTGAGTCACATGTTGAAACTGGTTATGTTCAAAAACTTCTTCTGCAACAAAGCATCTGAAGCTGTTTATTGCGCCCCCCCATCCCTGCCTTTCTGCATTACATCATCTACTAGGTGTCGCCATTTGTGCTTGTTCGGCTTGAACTAGATGTTAAAATTTCACTGTATGCTCACCACCCATCTTATATGCTTCGGCAGCAAATCTTCTGATCTACCTCAGATCTTTATCTTTCCGCTAGCTGATTAAAGGTGGTCCTAATACTCCGATTCCTGGTATGGTAAGTATGGTTCAGAGTTATTCTTCATGGTCAGATCGAAGTTGGTAAGATATCATCAATTTTTCATGCATGGTCTGTTCAAATGTGTTTGGGTAATTTGTCCGAAGTGTGTTAACTGGAACACAATCTGGGGTTACTTGAAGACAAGCTCCAGATCTGATTGGAACTGGAAGCTTCTCTATCACTGTCAGTTTGGTCATTTTATCTTTTCCTTATGTCTTTAAATTTTAGTTAGCTTCTGTATATTTTATTATGTTTGTAGTGATTGCTGGTACCCTGAAATTTCATTGTTATGGTGTGATGCTTCCTTCTCTGTGAACTGTGTGAACCAATACAGCTTTCTCTTTACTCCAAGAAAAAGCTATACACTATTTGTCCAGGAAATTTCTCCTGCTCCATCTTCTCTACTTTATAACTTTCCACTTGTTATGTTTACAACGATGTGATCACGTGCATTCAATTTAGTTTTGGCGATCTTCAATAGAGGGAAGGAATCACCTCGAATGTTGAATGTAATTTAACCCTTTTAACAAGGCAGAAGTCATGATCAGAGGTTGCTTAAGAAATCTCCCAGTTTATATGTCAAGGTCAACCAAAGAAAATGATCCAACTAATTACTTGACAAAATGCAGCTACAGCAATAGAAAAGTCATTTTAAATCAAGTTTACCAATCCCAACAATGTAACCATCCCATATTTTTCTGAGAGAGCTTACACGGAGACAGAAAGCAAGCACACTATGAATAAGAAACAGAAGTTGGAAGTCTTTGATATTCTTAAAGAAGCTCTAACAATCCCTTACAAGCACGTCAACTTCTTCATATTTAACATAATCATCTATCTCCCTCTCATCCGTTTCTTGGTTTACTATGAAACTTTCTTTCTATCAACTCTGGTTGAAACCTCAAATATTCTATCATTTCCCAGTTATGGCTATAACTATAATTGGTCGATACCAGATGACCATATGACCAAGCACTTCAACAAGGATTTTGGTTATAAATTGATTCAACTTGGTCTTCTTTATCTGCTACCTCTGTATCTCTTGGAGCTCTTCTCCGTGCTTGTAACCGTTGATTTAGCATCAAAGATATACAATACAGAAGAGAGATCGATGACCCTCAAGGAGATGATTTGTAAATCGATTTCGAAAGCAAAATTCAGAGGCACTTTCATCACAATTTTATACGTTCTCTTGTTGTCAACCTGCACTGTTCTGGGATTGATATGGTTAGTAATATACTACTATGTTTTCAGAAACTTCAGTTTTTATGTCTTCTTTGCACTGTATGGTGCATCTTTTGTAGCACTTTTGACAAAATATTTGGAATGGAGTGCTCTGTGGAACATGAGTGTTGTGATTTCAATGTTGGAGGAGATTTATGGGGTTGAAGCACTTGCACTCTCTGCTTATTTCAACAGAGGTAGCGAGAAGCGCGGACAACGTTTGATGCTTGTGTTCTTTGTCTGGGGACTTGGTTTAAGGCTACCGTGTCTATTCCTTGGCTGCCATGAAAGTGGGAATGGAATCATTCTTCAGGTTCTTTTTTATGGTTTTGGGAATGTGATCAAATGGGTGGCTTGCATGATTTATTTCTATGATTGCAAGAAGAGGATTTTAGAGAAGAAAGTTGATGAGGAAGTCGGAGTTTTGGTTTAAGTAGTAGTTGATGAATAAAGTTAGGATTTCATTCCTCCACTTCAGTGCATGTTAGTTTAAATTTCTATAAGCAAACTTTCTGTACTAACAATTTATGGTAAATCCAGGATTTGAAGACAATATTTTCACATCTGTATGTAAACTCACGTTGTCAAAAATTTTCTACCTGGATAAATGGTTCGTTCGAAAAAGCATCGAGAGAATCTACAATGATTTTTGCAACATTTTTCTAAGAAGCATCAAAATGATCAAGAAAGATAAAAATTCTAAAAAGAGAAACAGCCATTTTTCATCTATTAAAAGCTTACTAGCACTAATCAATAATCATGGTCCATAAAAAAATAAAACCACAAACTCTCATCGGTCAAGATGGTACTCGGGACAAAATTAAACACACAAGGGCAAAAAAAATTGTAAAAGAAGAAGATGGAGGTCCGAGAAGAAGAAGAAGAAGAAGAAGATGGAGGTGCGGGAAGAAGAAGAAAAAGGAAAAAAAAAAAATAGAGAAAAAAAGTTTTTTTTTTATTATTTAAGAAAATTACTCTTGAAAAAAAGAAGGGGGGGGGGGGGGGGGTGCCAATTTTGGCAAAAATCAAATACTAATTTAGTAATTCTGTCTATATTTAGAAAAGCCCTAATTATATGGTTATTTATAAATTTTACCCATTAACTAACCCACTCTCATTTCAACTCTCTCTCCAAACGGCTCATTTTTCATTTCTTTTATTTTTCTCTAAGAGCATCATGCATATTCATTATACGTGATATTAGGATCTTAAATCCTTTTTTATGATACTCACATCATCCTGTTGGGATGTGGAGATCATTTTTCTCAAATGAATGATATGTAAACATATAACTTCATAAATATGAGATAAAACAAAATCATGGATCACATTGATTTTTCGAACTTCTGGTTTGACCATGAAATGTAAGCTCATATATAAATTCAGAAAACTTCATGTTCTCAGTGTGATACCTATAGGATCTTAAATCCTCTTTTGATATTCACAACATCCTGTTGGGATGTGTTTTTCGAACTTTCGGTTATATATTGAATTCAAATTTGAACCTTAGGGTTCCAAATAATAAGTGTGGCATTCATGTATATAACATTGAATCCAGAACTCCAGGTTCTCATCGGTTTTCAAAACCGTACAAACTTCAATATCATAATAATAAATCCATAAACTTCAAGTTCTGGTTAGTCAGTTTAACCGATCTCATATATTGCATATAAATAAATAATACGAATATTTAAAAAGTATAATAAATAAATCCAGAATGGTATATATGTTCTGTAAGGGGCATAAACCAACCTGATATATTGCACATAAATAAGTGTGAATATTTAAAGAGCATAATCAATAAATCTAGAACTGTATATATGTTTTGTCAGGGGTATAAGCTAGCCTAATATATTGCATATAAATAAATGTGAATATTTAAATGATATAATAAATAAATCCATAACTATATATAGATTCTGTCAGTGGTATAAACCAACATGATATATTGCATATCAATAAATGCGAATATGTAAATGACATAATAAATAAATCTAGAACTATATATAGATTCTGCCAGGGGTATAAACCAATCTGATATATTGCATAAAAATAAATGCAAATATTTAAAGAGCATAAATAAATAAATCCATGGGCTAAGCTCACCTAATATTGCATAAAAATAAATGCAACTAATTAAAGTGTAAGTAAATCATCCAGGAGATCCTTTTTACTTACTTACAATCATGCCGATAACGTGTTATGAATAAATGATTTAATGAACAAATAAAGTGATGAGAAATAGTGAGAGAGCTATAACAAATAACAAATAACAAAGAAAGAAAAGAGACGAGAGAGATGCGAGAGTATTTTGCTTCTGTATTGATTTCTCTGATGCTCCAATCTTTCATTCACAATACAAATGCCATATTTATAGGCAGATTAACAAAGGGAGCTTATTTCAATTTCTTATATAATATTGGTACCTATCTTAGGTAGGCATGTGGTGGAACAAAATAAAGAGGTGCATAGGGCATGTGGTGGAACAAATAGAGAGGTGTATAGGTATGTGGATACAAGTGGATGGATAGCCAACAGAAGCGTAGCTCAGCTGGTAGATGGACGAGCTTGGGGCTTGGGCAAATGATTTTCAGGCCAACGGTTCGAATCCTATCAATGGTGAAAGCTTTAAAAAAAAAAGATACAAGTGGATGGATGGTGGAAGCCACTTCATTTATAACACCAACTAATTACTTGACAAAATGCAGCTAGAGCACTAACAAAGTCTTTTTAAGTCAAGTCTACCAACCCCACCACAACAATGTACAATACACTACACAAATGATAAGTAACTTGACCAAGAAACAACTCCCCATATTTTCTAAATGGAAGACAGGGAGACAGAAAGCAAACATACTATGATGAAGAAGCAGAAGTTGGAAGTCTTTGATATTCTCAAAGAAGCTCTAACAATCCCTTGCAAGCACATCAACTTCTTCATATTTACCATAATCATCTCTCTCCCTCTCTTCTGTTTCTTGGTTTACTATGAAACTCTCCTTCTATCAACTCTGGTTGAAACCTCGAATATTCTAACAATTCCCAGTTATGGCTACAATTATAATTGGCCGATGCCAGATGACCATATGACCAAGCAATTCAACAAGGATTTTGGTTATAAATTGATTCAACTTGGTCTTCTTTATCTGGTACCTCTGTTTCTCTTGGAGCTCTTCTCCGTGCTTGTAACTGTTGATTTAGCATCAAAGATATACAATACAGAAGAGAGATCAATGACCCTCAAGCAGATGATTCATAAACCAATATCGAAAGCAGGATTCAGAGGCACTTTCATCACATCTTTATACGTTCTCTTCTTGTCAACCTGCACTCTTCTGGGATTGATATGGTTAGTAATACACTACTATGCTGTTTTCAGAAACTTCAGTTTTTATGTGTTCTTTGCACTACTGTATGGTGCATCTTTTGTAGCACTTTTGACAAAATATTTGGAATGGAGTGCTCTGTGGAACATGAGTGTTGTGATTTCAATGTTGGAGGAGATTTATGGGGTTGAAGCACTTGCACTCTCTGCTTATTTCAACAGAGGTAGCGAGATGCGCGGACAACGTTTGATGCTTGTGTTCTTTGTCTGGGGACTTGGTTTAAGGCTACCATGTCTATTCCTTGGCTGCCATGAAAGTGGGAATGGAATCATTCTTCAGGTTCTTTTTTATGGTTTTGGGAATGTGATCAAATGGGTGGCTTGCATGATCTATTTCTATGATTGTAAGAAGAGGATTTTAGAGAAGAAAGTTGATGGGGAAGTGGGAGTTTTGGTTTAAGTAGTAGTTGATGAATAAAGTTGAGGATTTCATTCCTCCACTTTAATGCATGTTATTTTAATTTCTATAAGCAAACTTTCTGTACTAACAATTTATGGTAAATCCAGGATTTGAAGACATTATTTTCACATCTGTATGTAAGCTCATGTTGTCAAAAAATTTCTACCTGTATAAATGGTTCGTTCGAAATAAGCATCGACAGAATCTATAATGATTTTTGCAACATGTTTCTAAGAAGCATCAAAATGATCAAGAAAGCTAAAAATTCTAAAAGAAAAACAGACATTTTTCATCTATTAAAAGTTTACTAGCACTAATCAATAATCATGGTCCATCAAAAATAAAACCACAAACTCTCATCAATCAAGATGGTACTCAGGGCAGAAATTTAAACCTCGCTTATTCCAAACCAATTTTTTTTTTTTTTTTTTTAAATCGCCACTAGATGGATCAATTCTGTGATAACGGAAGCTGGATGGTTCTATAACAGCTCTGACCCGTTCTCCTTCGATGCTTTTCTAAATTTCCTTCATTTTGAATCAACCACCTTCTTCGCAAAAGTTGGTAAACAGAATGCAGCCGTATGAATCTGGAATTTACAAAAAAAAAAATTACATTAAATGTGTTTTCGAGAAGTGAATTAGAGAACTAGTTAAAGAAAAAGAATTTCAAATGGAGCAGAATCTCACCTCTTTGTTGTAAAATTTCAGGGGGCCTCTTGATTTGGAGTGACTATCATCGGCATCTATTGGATTCACTGGATGCTTGAAATCAACAGGAGGTCCCTCAGTTGAACAAAGCATGAAACCAATCATCCCGCTGAAAAATTTGAATCCAGATAACCAACATCAACAACACACCATTTGATGTAGCATAAAAAACCAGTAATTCTTATAAGAAAAGAATCCTAGAGTCATATTTGAAATTCGTCATAGGTTGAAGGCACATAGTTAAATCATCATCACTAAACAAAAAGGACAAGAAAGGGAAAAGGGCCAGTTTCTCAAAAATGCCAATTTGTGAAAAATATTTCACACTATATATTTCTAACCCGGCAACACTTCCTGTGGAAAGGAGAAACTGCCACTGCAGAACCCTGTTATGCGAATAAACATGAATGGAAGAAGAGACAAGTAGCCGGGCAAAGGATGAAATTTTCATTTTTTTTTAAACATTAGGAACCAATAAGTTAAGAAGTATATGCCTTGGATAAGTAGGAACTGTAGTCCATGCATAGTTGACAGAGCCTTTAAAAATCTGACGGCAGTTTGCAACAATGTCCTCTATGATGTGCATGTGGAGCCATATACTTTCTGCCTGAGTACTCAAAACTCCTCCCGGACGAAGAGCATTTGCAACCGACTGAAAAAAGGGCTTTTCAAAGAGCTCTTGCGCAGGACCTGAATGAACAAACAAAATACTCCTAAGCTCAAACAATACATGTCTCTTTCTGTAATTCATTCAATAAACTTGAAGATAAGTTCCCTCTGGGAACTACAAATACAAAGACACTTAATATAGGTAGCAGAGACATTATTACCTATTGGGTCAGAAGAGTCCACTATGACTGCATCATAAGTTCCTTCAGGAACATTCTTCAAGAAGGCAACTCCTGCAATAGTAAGGGAGGACCAATCAATTCATGAATTCGCAAAAGACTATGAGAGACAGAAAAAGAAGAAAAACATCAGAAGCAGATTATCATACCATCGCCGATATGAAGTGTCACACGGGGATCCTCATACCCCACAGCCACGCTAGGGAAAAATTGTTTAGAAACCTGGAAAGCAAATAAAACACATTTATATTAATAAATCAAATCCATGTTAAGAGTTAGAAAAGGGGTCATACACGATAAATTGCATTACCGACACTCAAACAGTTTTTACGTGATTAGAACAAATGCAAGTCCAGATAAACAAGAACATGAGCATGGCATATTTTCAAAGCCGAAAAAGAATAAAAAAACTGTTGCTTCATGACTACTTACATCAACTACCATTTTATCAATTTCACAGATATCAATCTGCTCAACAGAAGAATGGCGAGCGACTTCTCGCAGAACCCCACCATCTCCACCGCCAATAACCAGAACCTGAAGGAAAATGAAGTTTTGAGAATTGACAGAAAACAGAAATATATATATATATATATATATATATATAAAATCATGATGCATATGGTGTCAGTTCTACCAAATGAGATTCAAAAGCATAGGAATTGTATGCGTACACAATGACCACAATATATATTGTATGTATATATATATATATAATTATGAATTATGTCAATCAGCATAGAATATTTAAATTACATTAAAAATCAAACGGGATAAAAAGAACTTCAATCATAAGTTAATACAGAGTACAGACTCAAGGTTCATAGAAAGTTTCAGTTATAAATCACTCATAATCATAACATAATGAGAAAATACTGACTCTCAATATTATGTTTGAATTTTTAAATGATTCATTACTCATTAATGCTATAGAAAAAAAAAAGTACCTTTTTCGGGTTTGGAATGGAGCAAAGTGGAAGGTGAGTGATCATTTCTTGATATGCACATTCATCCCTCTCTGTGAGTTGAATCACCCCATCCAAAACAAGAACCTTTCCGTATGTTGATGACTGCAAAAATCAAATAAAAAGAATTCTTTTTTCAACATATAAAAAAGAGAATAACAAGATATGTGTAAAAGGAAGGAATGTGGAGCATCATATTACCTGAAAGACCATTACATTCTGGTAGTCAGACTTCCCCTGAAATAATATCTTCTCAACCTTTAAGGAATGTGCCTCACCTGCATCATGTTGGATCCAAACAGAATATTTAGGGATTAACACTATAAGGCAAAATAAAAATGTATTTCTAGCAAAAACAAGATGACTTCAACTAACGAGGCATAAAGAGATGCAACATCTTTTTATCTCTCCAGAGAATTTTAATAAGGTATGAGGCTGAATAATAGGACTATCAACAAATCTTTTCAAGTACCTGAGCTGTAGTCAATGAAGGTTGAATGGCATTAACATAACAACAGTTTTGGCAGTGTTAACTATTAGTCAATGAAGAAATGAATTTTAGAGCATTGCAGATAGAATGTTATGAACCATTAAACAATTTTTGTAGAATAAGGGGACAATGGATCATTTGATAGGATATAAACCGGTCCCTTCATGTTTGATACACCAAGAAATGTTTACGGTTAAACTTCCTTAGAATTTAAGTAAAGATGGGACCATTTTGTTTTTCAAGTCACTGCTGCCGTGCTGCTGATGCAACATCATCTACGATTTTCAGTAGTAACAATGTTATTATCTATGTGAAGCAAGGAGAAACAGTATCCAATTCGAGTTATCAGTTATCTCCTTGTCTTCGAAACAAGTTTTTTGTTTAATTCTTTTGTTTCCGTAGTTATTATGAACAACTACTCCACTCTATTGAGCAGACTAAGAAATAGAACAAAATACACTAGCCTGCACCACAACCCATGTTCAACATCAAAAAACAAAAATTCTCAAATAAAAGTCACTCGCTAGTAAAATTCTCAACACTTAAATTAACATTCAAGACAACAGACAGCCATTAAAAAAAAAGTAACAAAAGCTAAAAAGAACACTTGTGCTTTGGACATTGAAAACTAAACGGGACAGAAACAGAACAGGAGGCAGAGGCAGTCATGATTTCAAATTTAATATACAAAAACATTCATCCTTAGACAAATCCAATCCATCTTAAATTAAAATATGCAAAGTCATGATTAATAAACCTTGTAGAAAGCATATATATAATCAAATAAAGCTGAGTTTTTTTACCGGGCCACATTGGGCTGATTTCAGAGAACCAGCCTGGAATAACAGCAGATATAGAGTTGGTGTTATTGGGCTCAGTTTCCATGGAGACAGCAGAGACCCCATTTTTCTCAATGTCTTCTTCGTCGTCTCTGGGCCTCTTCACTGGCAAATCATTAACGACAGCAGCAGCAGCAGCAGCAGCTCCAGTTTCAGCCATAACCGAAGAACAGCCTCTCAAATATACAAAAGAACACAAAACCCACCAAAGAGACCTGACCAAATTGCGCACTCAATCAATAAATCGAAGTAGCCAGCCACACAAGCTCTTTCTTTATATAAAAGAAGAAAAAAAACTGCAAGTGGGTGGAACAATATAATAACAATAACAATAAAATAAATAAATAAATCTCACACAATCGAATAATGAATACAAAATAAACACTCACACGAACAGATAAAGAGAGAATCTGCTTAAAAACGACGCGCCTTCGTTGATGTGGGTTTTCTACTATTCTTCTTCTTCGTTTGCTGTTGCTGCTGTTGTCTGCTTTGTGGGTTTTTCTTGCGTTTTATGCTCTGCGTGAGCGTGAAATGCAGCTAAACCGAGGAAAGGTTGATTGAAATGAGAAGACTATATATATATATATATTTATTTATTTATAAAAATGTTTTTTATATTAAAAGAGGCAGTGACTGAAGTACGGTGAAAAATGATAGGGTTCTCAATTAGGGTTGGGAACTTGGGATTCTGCAGATTTTTTTCTCTTTTTCTCTTTTAATTTTATTTTTTTAAATATTTTGTAGCTTTTGTTTGTCTTGTCAGAAAATTGAAAAAAAAAAAAAAAAAAAAAAAAAAAAAAAAGGGAAAAGTGTGAGATTATCTAGGTTCGGTGGTATTAAAAAAGCCCTTAGTTTTTGTCATTTTTTACACATTTGCCAATGTTCTCTCACTGCCCCATGCCATGCTTTGCTATTATGCTTTTCAGATAACGAATTGTTAAAAGCTTTGTGATCTGAAAACAATTTTTAAACAATGGGGGCGTAGCTCAGCTGGTGGATGGATGAGTTTGGAGTTTAGGTAAATGACTTTCAAATCAGCGGTTCGAATCTAAACCATTGGCAAAAGCTTTAAAAAAAAAAACATAGCAGATAGATAGATACTGTTAAAAGAAATTAAAACAATTTTTAAAAAATGAATTATATTATGATTTCAAGAATACAATAATTGTATTTCAAACCAAAAAAATACAATAATTGGGTTTCTATTATTACATATTTACGTATCAAATGTGTCATTTGGTTATTGGGGGGACCTCAACTTTTGTTACAAAGGAGTTGTTAACAATGGGTTATGTTTGTGACCAAATTATATGTTTACTACCATTTATAGTAAAAATACATGTATTATAAATTTATAACAAAGCTCGATAATAATCCATGTATGTATATGCATTAAGGATGTCAACAAAAATTGTGGGCCCATCCTTATTTGAGGGTAAAAGTTCTCCCAAAACAAGAATGGGGATGAAGACTAGGACGGGTGGATTTCACCACAAAATCTAATATTGTATTAGTTTTATGGAATAAGAGAGAATAAAGGAAATGATATGAGCGAATTTCTTATTTTTTGTTTTGATTGTTAAATGAAAATGAAATGAAATTATATGGAGGGAAATGAAGGGAATAACCGATTCTTGTTTCACTCAATTTGTTGATCACCAAAATGGGACGGAATATATGAGAAATGAACTTTTTTAATATTTCAAAACTAATCCTATTAATATTGTATTTGTTTCCTTTTCATTTCTTTCTATTTATAACCATTCAAATTACAATCATTGAAAACACCGATATTTCCTCTCATATCCTTTTCTTTCTTCCTTAACTTATTATTTCTTTTCATTTCTCTTACGTCGTGTTAGGGATTTGAACCGATGAACGTGGAAACATCATGCCTAATACTCGCCCATAACTTAAAGCAATTAATAACGTCAACATAGCAAAAAAATAGATGAGAAAAAATAAATCATCACAACACAAGATATACGTGGAAAACCCAAATCGGGTAAAAAACCACGGGCCGTCAGGATGACAGAGAAAGTTCCACTATATGATAAATTGTTACAACCATATACTTCAGGATTCTCTCTCACACCCTAAACTACGCTCACAAGATCCTTACCAAGAACCTCTCAATATCCCCTAGGTCTCCCATGAATATCACCCACAAATCTCACACTTGGTCCATTGATATTCCCTTGGATCCCTCCCCGGATATTCTCATGGGTCTCCCCGTATATTCTTATGAGTCTCCCCGGATATTCTCATGGGTTTCCCCTGATCTCACCACCCTCTCTCTGATGTTACATGGCGTTCTTTTGCTCCACACCATTCAACCTGATTACAAGGTTCTATTTATACTAGTTACAGGGAGTTTAAGATAAAAGGAAATCCTACTCCTAAACGACTTACTTGTTTCACGTAAACACTATTTCTTTTTATGACAAAGTCTTCTTGTAAAGTGTAAATCATTTTCCTTCAAGCACAAGAACTTCTAGAAAGAGAACCTTTCCTTTTTCGCGCAACATTCCCGATCTCAGTAAAATGCATCGTCTCCGCGGTAAAGTGTAAATCATTTTCCTTCAAGCACAAGAACTTCTAGAAAGAGAACGTTTCCTTTTTCACGCAACATTCCCGATCTTAGTAAAATGCATCGTTTCCGCGGTATGGGTCGCGGTGTGCAACCCACTTCCTACACTACGAAACACTTATGGAACCGACCGCTCTGGATACCACGGTATGTGTCTCTTGCCTATGCCGCGGTCTGCACCGTGCTTGATCCTCTGGAATCGACCGCTCCATATGCCGCAGTCCATGCGCTTTGTCCGCACCACGGTCCACACCGCGGTTCCTTTCGGAATCCGAATCTTCAGTTCTTCTTCGTCTTCAAACCTCCCTCAAACAGCACTTTCCAATTTCGTTTGGTTCAATTGGGTTCATTCGAGAATACGAGCCAAAACCTAACACGTCGATCCAAACATAGTGTAAATGGAGATGGGAGTGGGTTCTCCTTCCCTGTTCTTCATTCTCCCGTTTAGATTTTGGGGTGAAATTCACCCGTCCTATCCTCATTTGATCGATCTATAATTTGCATTAATAAACTTAGGACAAACAAATCAAAATGGTTAATACTTATGTGTTTTGTTCGGGCTAACAAGATCAGTTATTTTGTGGTCATATCTTTAACCATTTGTTAGGCAGTAAATAAAATTGATGTCACGAGCCTTGTTTCGAGCCATAAACTAATGAATATGTAATGAACGGCTTAGATTTTACATCATTTAAGGTACAAATTGGGATGTCATTGGAGCTATGAGATGCTTACAAATTAACTAACTAAACTAATCAACACATGCCATACCCGTGCCTACAAATTTTCTAACAATGTGATGACAGAAGAAGTCACATAAGATATGAATAGAAATTAGGTTTAAGTAAACCAATCATAAGTTGTCACGTAAATACCTTCTATAATGATTTGAATTTGCTTACACAATCGAATCTTCATCTAAAAGTGATTAGATATTTATGTATTTTTAGTATTTGAACGACTCGATCGTTCAAGTTAATCCAACCTCCAAGTATAATTAGGATTAGTTTGGTATTGTTACAACTTTTATTATAATCACTGTTAGATGTGCAGAAAGAATAATCATCTGAAGTTAATCGTACTTTTGAAACTAATGTATAGCTTAAAAACAGTATACATGTGTTTGATAATTTTATTGCAAAAGTATTGTGATTAGTTATAATGACTACAATAGACATGATTTTAGATTACTGTTTCATTCTTTTCATTAATTATATATATTAAATCAATATTGAAGTAAAATATTTAAATTATAAAAAAAATTATATAAGAACAATAAAAATATTTTTATATGATTTTATAAATCAAATCAATACTTAAGTAAAATATTTAATTTTGAGATGAAATAAGGTATATAATAGATTTTAACTTGATTTTCCATGGATAATAGTGATATTTTAAAAGATTTATTAAATACTGAAATAGATTATTTCATAATCATTTTCAAAAAGTAACCCCCGCCTACTTCTCAAAACTTATTAGATTATCAATTAATCACTTTTGAAAGTTTTACTAAACATTATTTTAATATCAAAATTATAAAATAAATTGATTTTAACTTTTCAAAAGCAATACCAAATTAGCCCTTAATCATGACTAAAATAAAAAACGAGAATAAGTATCGATTATCCACTATTCAACGATGTGTATATGAATCAGTTTCTAAAAACTTCATATACAAGGATCAATTGAACTCAAATTAAATATTGTTCAACATCCAATCGAATCAAATTCTCATAATAAAGTGATTGCAAAATGTGAAAGGAAACAAGTGGGATTGATTAGTGGAGAGTTTGAATCGATGATTTGACCAAAAACAATGAGAAGAGGAAGAGGAAGAGGAAGTATCCAAAAAGAAAAGGAAGTCATAGTTTGGTGATTATGGGGATCATTTTAGTGGGCTGTGTGGGCCGTTTCTTTCGTTTATGATAGTTAAGTAATAGAACAAAAACAATGACTTTTCAAAGCAAAAGTCCCTTTCTTTTTTCTTTTTTGTTGGAAAGCAAAGTCGTAGCCATGCATGGTACTGATGCTTCAAGATTCCATTCAATTTAAATTACTATTTTGTAGGGCCTGGACCGCCTGGTCGGTGAGGTACAGGGTCCCATTCTTGTTGGTTTCCATTCCATCTATTATGAATTTTGAATTTTGTAAAGTTCTATTTATTTATTATTTTTTATTTGGGAGGGAAAATAATTTACTTCACTACAAACTAACAAAAGTAACAAATTTGGAAAAGACTTAAACCAAACAGATGAGCTATCTGGCCTAACAGCATGCTTGGCCACCTAATGAGTCGGACACCATGTGAAATACGTGCCTCGATTTCTCTAAACTGTTTTCTGACGTGGTGTTTATCACTTTATCGGTTTATTACTTTATGTTTCTTCTGGATTCGAAACATAACTGTTTTTGATTTACAAACAACAAGACACCCATTAAGCCTTCCTTCAAACACTAAAGTTGCAGCTTGCACCACACATCCTCTATCATCTCTGACAACCATACCATCCCCAAACTTTATACCATTCACATCATCCATCGCAGCATCCACGTTTAGTAAAGTTATTAAGCAGTTAATACGTATTCAATTTTAATTTAATTTAAAGATTTAAAAAAATATAAGGTTTACAAATAGAAAATTAAAATAAATTACTACGTGTTTAGACACATCATCTAAAAGTACCCAAAATAAAAAATAAAAAAATCCTACTAATACAAGAACTAAGATTTCAAGGTTGATTAATTGTACATTTCCATTATGGGTTCAAGTTCTACGTTTGATACGACTCCTCTATGTTGTAAGAGTTATTATTCGGGCTATGGCTCTCTACCATTAACCCGCCCAGTTTAAAATGAAAAATCAAATTAAATGATATTTATACCGATGAATTGTTGAAGTCATATTACAACTACCGTATACCAACGAAAGAGATGTAAATACAATTTTTTTAATATATTTTTTTAGAAGCTTGAATATCGCCATTCGCCAATCAGATATAAAACGTGAAGAAATAATGTTGTTACAAGCCTGGCTACTCTTCACACGTACGGTGCTTGCTCTTTTTATTAACTCCCATACTCAGATTTCTGCAACTAATACACCTACGGGCCCGATTGGGCTTTGAAATTATGATCTGGCCCGTTTGACACCCACCGGGTTTGGGCCAGGCCCGAGATCCATCTAAATTCCACACTAATCTAACCAGAAGAAAATACAGTATCTTGTATTACATTCTCTTCGATTAGGATTTATGTTCTTTTCTTCAAATCTCGAAATTGTGAATTTCACCACCTAAACCTTTGTTCTTTTGCTGAGTTTCGCAGCTTGAACTTGAAATCATGGTAAGTCTTATTTATTTTTACCGTAATTACTTCAATTGATTTTGCGATTTATTAGCGTTGTTACTGTTTCTCTGTTATACAATACTTTTTAATTTTCCTTACATTGACGCGACTATCAGTTTGTGAATATCGTGTAATCGAGTTGCTTGTCATGGTTTCTCGATGATTTGTTAATCTTAAGATTTGATTTTATATTTTGTATTCAATTTGCTATTATTTTTTTGTTCAGATTCATAGGGTTTCATAGTACAACTGCATCTATTTTGTGTATGGGGAAAGCTAATTTTATAGGAGCTCTAGTAAAACATTCTTTTGACATGAAGATTGATGCTTATATTTTCTCCTACTGTAGTATGGTTTATGATATGGTTTTTCTTTAACCGGTTTATTGTTAAATATTTTTATTCTAGGCTTTCTAGCTTGGGGTGTAAGGTGTTGGGTTATGAATTTGAAAATTTTAGTTTGAATTTTTTATGTTCTGTTGTTTGGCAAGGCGTCGTTAGGATTAGTATGTATTTCCCTTACTAAATTTAGGTGTTCTTGGATGTCCGGTGTTGAGTTCCAAAATTTGTTGTGGGGAATGAGTGAGCTTCATATGTATTTCCCAAACCCTTTTCAGGTTAGCAAAACACAATTTTCATGTTATAGTTGGCACCTTGATGTCTCAAGATAAGCCTGTGATGGTTAAATGTAACTTCACAAACTTTGCCTTTTACATTTTGAAAACCCTGAACAGATTTGGATGAGAAAATATCATCAGTCAATTGCATATTTTTTAAGCGCTGTTCCTATTCAGTTTACTATTTCAGTCCTTTGCCCGGTATGAGGCTTGTGTGAGAAAGACTTTTATTGCTATATGTGTGTATAACTGTATATGCCCCTTTTGGAATAGTTGCTGAAGAAAGATCATCTTTCATTTTGAGATTTTCTTTTCAATTAATTTGTTTCTTTTTTTGATAAAGTTTATGTGTTGTTAGTCCTTTAGTGTTGTTTCTTTTACGGGAGTCCAGGGGCTGAGGCGTTGAGTGCAGTTGCATACTTGCATCATTGTTAGTGCTGCTTTAGTGATTCCGTGGTGTAACTAGTTGATAAAAATTCATTTGTTTTTTGGAATTAATAAGAATGCGATATTAGATAGGAGTGATGGTAAGTTTGTTTTTTAATTCAATTATCCTAATATCTTTGTGGAGTGCAAGGAATTACTTTATGTTGGTTATTGTTTACTTTCTTTGGAAATTTCAGTTTTGTTGTATGGTGCTCTTAGTTTTTGTGGTTATCAATTGAGTTTTCTATGTGAAGAAAGTTCTCGAAACATGTATACTCATGTCTTTTCTTTGGTTATTTTCAGGCAACTTTTGCTGATTCTTTCCTTGCAGACCTGGATGAGTTATCTGACAATGAAGCTGATATTATTGTGAGTAAATCTAGTTACTCCTCTCATTTTTTTTTTTCCCAATTTTTTAGCCCACTTTTATTCTTCTGTGAGAAGTATTATTAATTTTTGTAAAGTTCCCTAAATGACATCAAATAACTAACTGTTTTTACTTCTTACTAACATCTTCAAGGAGTTCATCTCCTTGTCCACCCAATTTTATGTAATTATTAAAGTAAAACTTATGTATCTCATCCTTGACATTATGTTTTATGATTTTATCTTATTCTAGGAGGAAGATGTGCCCGATGCTGGAAATATGGAAGAGGATATTGATGGTGACATGGCAGACATAGAGGCTCTTAATTACGATGATCTGGATAGTGTTTCAAAATTGCAGAAAACACAGAGATACAATGATATAATGCAGGTATGTGAAGTCCTTATCATATTTGGTTCTGTTTCACTTTCACATGCTTCTGTCTTCAGTTAAAAGTATGTGATATCCTTATGTTTAGATTTTATGGAGAGGTGGGAGAGCTTTGCTGCATCATACCATTGTTATTATTTTCTTTGGTTTGCTGCATATTTACTAGCATATTTTATTTCAGTATCAAGTTTTAATCTTGCATGTTTTAATCTAGCTAAATATTTTTGTAGATTCAAATGTTTACAAAGATTCATTAAAATTTTCCAAGGGTTGCATGCATAACATGTTTGTTTAACTTTTCTTAATGTTTAGGATTGAGCTTGGCATTCTCCTTTGTTCGTTCCTGTTTTAAGTTTTTGTAATATATATATATATATATATGTGTGTGTGATCACAGGGACTTGATTATTTTCAGTTCTAAGTTCTATTTACTAAAATGTGCATACTGACAATCATTTAATGTAGTATGTTTCTGAATGACAGAAAGTGGAAGGTGCCCTTGAGAAGGGTTCTGATCTATCTGACCAAGGAATGGTTTTGGAAGATGATCCTGAATACCAGCTGATTGTGGATTGTAATGTATTATCGGTGGATATAGAGAATGAGATAGTAATAATCCACAACTTCATCCGTGACAAGTACAGGTTGAAGTTTCCAGAGCTTGAATCACTTGTGCATCACCCAATTGATTATGCCCGTGTGGTGAAAAAAATCGGAAATGAGGTAGATTTAACCCTTGTCGATCTGGAAGGGCTATTACCATCGGCTATCATTATGGTGATTTCCGTTACAGCATCAACTACAAGTGGCAAGCCACTTCCAGAGGAGGTCCTTCAAAAGACTATTGATGCATGTGATCGAGCTCTTGCTCTCGATGCAGCAAAGAAGAAGGTCCTGGACTTTGTAGAAAGCAGAATGGGATATATTGCTCCGAATCTTTCTGCAATTGTTGGCAGTGCTGTTGCAGCAAAGCTCATGGGAACTGCTGGTGGTCTCTCAGCATTAGCTAAGATGCCCGCATGCAATGTTCAGCTCCTTGGTGCCAAGAAAAAGAATCTTGCAGGGTTTTCTACCGCAACTTCCCAATTTCGTGTTGGTTATATTGAGCAGACAGAGATTTTCCAAACGACCCCACCTTCCCTAAGGATGCGTGCATGCCGACTCTTGGCTGCAAAATCTACACTTGCAGCGCGTGTAGATTCTACCAGAGGAGATCCTTCAGGGACTGCTGGAAGAGCATTCAGAGAAGAGATTCGTAAGAAAATTGAGAAATGGCAAGAGCCTCCTCCTGCAAAGCAACCAAAACCACTTCCTGTTCCTGATTCTGAACCGAAAAAGAAGAGAGGTGGTCGTCGTTTAAGGAAGATGAAGGAAAGGTACTGCAGTTTTATGTTGGATAAGCTAGATGCTTTATTTTCTTTAAGGAATTTCCTGTTCCGTTTAGTAACTTGTTACTTTTTATTTCCCCCCAGATATGCAGTAACAGACATGAGGAAGCTGGCCAACAGGATGCTATTCGGTGTACCAGAGGAGAGCTCCTTAGGTAAATATTTTTTTTCTTCATTTTGTTAAGCTTCTGAAGTAATTTTATTTTCTTTCTTGACATATTTTAAGACTTAATGAGTGGATAAATAGTCTCTGAATTGACGATTGAGTTCTAGGCTACTCTCTTACTTATATCCGTTTTGGCAACAGGTGATGGACTGGGGGAAGGTTATGGAATGCTTGGTCAGGCTGGGAGTGGCAAGCTGCGTGTTTCAATTGGTCAGAGCAAACTTGCTGCAAAAGTTGCTAAGAAGTAGGCCTTTTTTTGGCTTCTTATAATTTATGTTTTCAAGCTGCTATTTCGAAAGCGTAAAACCTGTTTGCATATTTCTTGAATAGAGTTTAGGGTTTTGACCAGCATTTATCTTTCATATGTTTCAGTTATCTGATTTGTTAGTCAGATATTTTTATCCCAGCCAAGGACTTCTGATCTCATGGGAATTGTTGTTGTTTTCAGGTTCAAGGAAAAGCCTTATGGAAGCAGTGGTGCTACTTCTGGGTTGACGTCAAGTCTGGCATTTACACCTGTACAGGTATATATCTATATGAATTATGAAACACTAGAATCTTTCAGGATGGTGATGCTGATATTTATGATCAAACTGTTTTTCATTATTCTATACTTGCACAAAGGATAACAATTGCCATTTTCTCTCTTCAGGGCATTGAGCTCACCAATCCGCAGGCTCATGCACACCAGCTTGGAAGTGGAACTCAAAGCACGTATTTTTCGGAGACAGGAACGTTTTCAAAGATCAAGAGGCCCTGAATCAGATGAGTAACTTCTACTCGGTATTGCAAACTAGTCAGTCTGAAACTTTTGGCGAACTAAATGACATTAGTCTGTGGGGATCATGTAAATAATCGTTCAAATAGTTTTACTTAAATAACTTATCGCAATCTTGATTTCTCTGATGAAGCCACAGTGCTTGCAATTTTCTGATTAGTCTCCTTTTTAAGCCAAGTCAGAAGTCAGAATCGATAAAACATTAATTCATTTTGATTGTATTATTGGCTGATGAATAGTAATATTTGATTACTTATTTACTGTAGTTAATGTTGCTATTAGAAGGAATAATTGATTTCCATTTCTGACCGGAAACAAATTAGAAGTCTCCATTGGGATTGGTAAAGTCAAGTTTTCCATAAAATATATAAATATATTTTGTTATTTCTTTGAAACTCATTTTCAAACTTACTAAACAAATCCTAATCCACACGTAATCGTTTTTTTTTTTTTTTCCTTCACGGTCCTAAAGAAGTTCACATCTAGTGTTATTATTTTATTTATTAATTATTTGTTAGCATGAATGATGGATCCAGTTCAGAAGGCTATATATGTCAGCATTCAATGCTTTGTATTTGTTTATATGTTCAGATCGCACATGATTAAATCATGACACCAATTGGATTCAATTATGGCACTATCTTTTGCAACTATATTTGAATTAATTAAAATATTTGTTAATTATTTAGGGACTTGGCATATCAGTTGGCTTTATTTATTTAATGTCATGAATTTGGTTTATTGTATCGACTGAATCAGAAATTATATTATATAGTGTAACGAATCATGCAATTGATTTGGCAGGATTTCCGGGAATATAAAAGAAGGCGACTGCCACTCCAAGAATCATCACTGGCTACTAAAAATCATAACATATGATTTCTTAATATATTTTAACATAATACACCCTGATTACATTTTTAGATATTTATATGATTTCTGATTTCTGATTTCTTCAAAGGATTGTGCAAAATGCAATGACATCGTTGACAAACTTTAGAGGTATTTTTATTCTAGACATCAAAAACCCTCTTTTGAGGATTGTTTTTGAAAGAAAAAAAGAAGTCAAATCCCATATCCTATGAGATTATTATTATTATTATTGCAAATCCCCCTTAAATAAATGAATATCGACTAAAAAATAAGAAAGAAAATAACATATTAACAAGAGTAATGTTATTTGTCTAAATTTGGTGTCAAAATCTGGTGCTCAAATGATATGGAAACACTCTAATCCATTCATTTAAATCATACAAATTTAATACAATTTAAATAAATTGATTATAATATTGGCATGTTTTTTTTTTTTTTTTTTTATTTTATAGGAAATAGAAACCAAACAAAAGGAAAGCCAAACCAAACAATTGGCATATCCAACTGGACAGCTTTCCTAACACAAGGAGGAAAATCCTCCATCCAGAAAAGGTCCTCTACACCCTTTAAACCAAACTTCGCAAGGCCATGTGCGACATTGTTGGCCAATCTAAGAACATGAGAAACTGAAATCACATGAAGATTTGTAACAAGAGCCACTAACCGACTCCAGGTGGCTGTCATCATTGATTCTTTTAACAACAACAGCAGCATCTGATTTCAAACAACACGTCATTTGGACACCAGATTTGGATATCAAATTTATACAAAGTAACATTATTGTATTAACAAATATGAGAAAGGTAACGTTGAAATGTGTCTTCCACGTGATAATAGTCCAAAACTTATCTAGACAAAAATAGATTTAAATTTATTGTAGCGTGTAGATAGGATTCAACAACGGGACAATGAGGACATGAATGATTAATGGTTGTGATTGTATTTGTGGCTCGACTAGAGTACGGTCGCAATAAGCCAGCTACGCTTATCCAATTTTCCAATTACGGCGGCACGCATATATGATATACCATATTAAAATAAAATATCTCCCACCCAAACTCTATCTTTATCTCTAAAATAGAGTTCCAAAAGGAAATGTTTTTTCCAAATTCTATCTCCACAAAATTTTCACTCCTACCATACTCTTTATCCTTATCTCTATCCTTATTTCTATTTATATCTTCAAATAACTTATATTTTCATTATTATTTTTTGAGAGTTTCTCCTTACAATCCACAAATTATCTATTCACACTACAATTTAAATATTTTTATTAATGACAATTTAAACCTAAATTAAAATTACTAAACAAGACAAAAAAAATTTAAAAATACTCCAACCTAATTAAATTATTAAAAAAAGAAATTCTCTCTCATAAATCATTAGATTAAATATTATGTATTAAACTCTCTCTCCTAAATCTGTTATTACCATATTAAACACTCTCTCCTAATTAATCTCTCTACATTTTTCAAAATAAATAAATAAATAAATCATATTTCCATACTTTCTCGATCAATCTCTGATTAATAGTTAATACATATGTATATTTTGGTTTTTTACTAACAGTAATATATATGTATATTAAAAAGTCAATTTTCAAAAAAAAAAAAAAAAAAGATATATTAAAGTTTGAATTGTTGTAATTAGATTCGATAAAACTCATAATTTCTAAGACAAATGAAAGAATTAAAGTTCTCTAGACAATCACATACCTACAGGAGTAACAAACAACATTTTCATATTTTGATTAAAAAAAAAAAAACAAGGTACTTGGTTTTTTTTTTTTTTTTTTTAATATATACATACGGTTCCTAAAAATCAAGCTTATTAGTATGTTTTTTTTTTTTTTTTTTCTAAAATTAGAGATATGTATTGGAGGAGAGAGAGTTTAATATGGTAATTGAAAATTTAAGAGAGAGTATTTAATATGTAATAATTAATCTAATGATTTAGGAGAGATAATTTCTTTTTTTAATAATTTAATTCAAAAAAAAGATAAAAAGGATAATTTTGTAACAAAATGAAGTGTCTTTAGAATTTTTTTAAATTTAAATTTTAAGAATGAAGTGTTTTTAGAAAAGAAGTGTAAATAATAGAAAAAATTGGATTGCCAAAAGAAACTCTCTTACTTTTTACTTTCTTTAATAAATTATTGTTCAACTAAATTTTAATAAATATTATTTTTAATAACATTTGTAATTTTTTTTTTTTACTTTTTTTTTTAAATATAATGTTTTATTAGTGCATGAATTTATAATAACTAATTTTTAGGTTCTAACATTTTTCAACTAATTTTCTCAACTACTTATTTCTTTTTTAACATTTATCAACTAATTTTCACAACCTACTTATTTTTTTTCTAACTTTTTCAATCAAATTTTTTTTAATCTAATTTTGTAATCCAACCTACATGTTTTATTTGTTGCCTTATCAAACTTTCTCAACCAAATACACCACTCATCAATTTTTTTGTTTTTTTTTTCTATAAATAGCTACTCAACACCTCTTATTTCACCGACTTCTAGATGATAAAGTACGGTAAATAAAAAATTATTAATTAATATTCAATATTGAACTTATTTTAAAGATCTAGATGAGAGAAATTTCTAATGATATAATTTTTATGTTAATAAAATTTATAAATTAAAATTTATTATACATTAATTGAATTTAATAAAAAAGGTAAAATGATATAAATGGAATATAAAATGTTAAAAAATGAGTTAAGAGTATGAGATTTGATACTCTAAAATCCAGTCCTAATTGAATACACCTTGATTCTTGTAGACATACCTGGATTTGGAAGGATTCTTTAAAAGTCCATATAAATCCTAATTGAATACAACTGGATTCATATGGACTCTTTTAAAGTCTTTAAATGTCTAAATTGAATACACCAGGATTTATAATGTCTTTAAATGTCCTCAAGAATCCTAATTGAATACACCCCCCTAAATAATCAATCTTAGAAACTCTAAATTTTTTTTATTGGAAACAGAATTTTAGAATACGGTGTGTCGGTGTGAGGTGGTCTAAGCCAAGTCTTTTGTTTGTCTCTCTGTTTACTTTTGAAACCCAACATAAAAATCAATACTTTGATTTACAAATTTAATTAGAGTTGATTATTCGTACTTGCCTAGATTACTTTCCTTGTAACTAACTTTTTTGGGTTTTGTATGATAATCGCGTGAGTCAGCTGAGGGTCCCAGTCCCACATTTAACTCTTTAATCTAAGATTTCACGTTCTCTTGGTCATTTTGTTGCTCTAGCGACCAGCGGCTGGTTGGTTGCCCATGCCATTCGTCACCTCACCCATATTCACGATCAAATCTCCAGCGATCGACTACACATTCTGATTGCTGCATCCGTCCGTTTAAAACATGACACGTGTACCACCTTCCAAAAAGTTAATCTAAAAATCAATCAATAAAAAAATAATAATTTAAAGGGCACATTTCACTGCACCCCTTGAGGTTTGAGAAAAGTACACTTGATTGGAAAAAATTTAGTATTATACACTAACACCTCCAAGAATTAAATTTGACTTTTGAAATACCTAAAATACCCCTAGTTATATTATTTTTTTTACCTTTTAACCAAAAAATTTATAAAATTTAATAAAATAAAAAATTAAATAAAAGATATGATTCATTAAAAAATAAATGAAAAAATTAAAAATATTAATTTTTTTAAGGATATCTGTTAATAGGGACAAAAAAAACTATAAATATCCAAACTATTTATTTATTTATTTTTAAACTATTTATTTATTTAATTTTTTAAAACTATTTATTTATTTAATGAATCATATCTTTTATTTAATTTTTTAATTTTATTAAAGTTTATAAAGGTTTTGGTTAAAAGGTAAAAAAATAAAGTATAAAATAATGCAACTAGGGGCACTTTATGTATTTTTAAAGTCAAATTTAAGTTTTGGAGGTGTTAATGTATAATACTAAAACATTTCTAACTAAGTGTACTTTGTCCAAACCTCAAGGGGTCAGTGCAATTTGCCCTAATTTAAAACTTAAATAAAATGATATCGTGACAATGTGACAGGCTTGCTTAGTCACGATAGATGACTTTTATATTTGTATCTTTCCAATATCGAGAAAATCAGATCGGTTGAATAAACTATCATAATAAGATAAAGACGACCATAAATATAAGGAATGTGATGTGTACTGCTATACATAGAGATTAGTCAGAGACAGAGACAGAGACAGAGACAGAGAGAGAGAGAGAGAAGTGCACTCCTCTTTCATTGGAGAATTATATATATACACACAGACTTTGAGAGTTGATACAAGCATAGACAAAGAGTTGGAAATGGCTGCCAGGAGGATTTCATCTCTGTTTTCACGCTCTTTCACCTCTCTATCGGCGAAGTCTTTTACAGGTTTGCATTATTATGTATACGGTTTCGTTTTCACTTGTTTTGTTTTTCGACGACGACGATGATGATATCTGGTTCTGTTAGTGTCATGTGTGTAATCTCTGTTGTTAATGAAGTATGATTCCAGAAAACTGTGGATACTGGTGGGTTGTGCTGAGTCATAGTGAGAAAAACAAAGTGTTTCTAAGATTTGAATCTCTCATTTAACGGTGATCGGAACATTAGCGTTTTATATGTCAAATCAATGTTTTTTGTTTTCTATTAACGAGAAGAAGCTGGAAGAGATGAGAAAGTGAAATTGACCTTTCATAGGATTTTCTGTGACAAAATGCTTAGTTTGCATTGATGCATTCCCAGGTCTAGATGTTTGTAAAATTGATATGGGTCCATTCTTCTTGGAACACTGCATTAAATGTTTGCTTAGGTTTTAGTTTCTGATTTCAGATTTCTGATTCAACCTTGTTAATTAATTACATTTGAATGGTTGACATTTTTTGTACTGTTCAGGGAAGAGTTCTGGCTTGGGAAGAGCAACCTGTAGATATAGCACTGCTGCTCTTTCCATTGAAGAACCAATTGCTCCGTCTGTCGAAATAAATCATACTCAACTTTTGATTAATGGACAATTTGTTGATGCGGCATCAGGTGAATTTTATGTCAAATGATATGGTTGTTAACTTTTTATTTTTTTGTCAAAGAATCTTATGCTTGGGGATTCCTCTTGTTGTAGGCAAAACGTTCCCCACGTTAGACCCCAGGTCTGGTGATGTCATTGCACACGTTGCTGAAGGCGATGCTGAAGATATAAACCGGGCAGTTTCTGCTGCTCGTAAGGCTTTTGATGAAGGGCCATGGCCGAAGATGCCTGCTTATGTAATTATTCCTTACTGTAGTTTTTAATTTCTTAAATTTTCCATCGTGTTGTTTAAATGTATGAAGTTTATGGTTTGAAATTCTTATTATTTCCCTTGTCCTTCAGGAAAGATCAAAAATACTTTTGCGATTCGCTGATTTGCTTGAAAAGCATAATGACGAACTTGCAACACTTGAGGCTTGGGATAGTGGGAAACCATATGAGCAGGCTGCTCAAATTGAAGTACCAATGATCACTCGTTTAATCCGTTATTATGCTGGTGGGTGACCAAGAGAATTTAGCCATTTCTTTTTGCTGTTTTACATGTTTCAATTGTTAATTTGTTACTTAAATTTGGTGGGTAAAGTGTAGTATCTAAGATTTTTTCTTCACCCAAATTTCTCAGGTTGGGCAGATAAGATTCATGGTCTCACAGTTCCATCCGATGGACAGTACCATGTGCAGACCTTGCACGAACCAATTGGTGTTGCAGGTCAAATTATCCCATGGAACTTTCCTCTACTCATGTTTGCTTGGAAGATTGGGCCTGCATTAGCATGTGGCAACTCCGTTGTTCTGAAGACTGCAGAGCAGACACCCCTCTCTGCACTCTATGCAGCAAGGCTACTTCATGAGGTAGTTTGTCAAATCTTTTTCACAAATTTCATTTGTTGAATTCCATCATGAGTAAGATGAGTGCCTGTTCCCTGTCTCTTCTAGTATATGAACCTACAATTTTACAATGTCCTATGAACCTACAATTTTACAATGTCCATATGGATGCAAATTGGACTGTTTTCATTGATAAAAACATCTACTCATAGATGCTAAGTGGTTTTGGTGACTCAATTGTCTTCCCCTGAAGAAGTGAACATGTGTTTCAGGGTTATACTTTGTTAGCATATATGCCCAGATATAGTCAGGGACATTTGTAGATCATAGTTTTCATGATATTAGCATCATTTCAATTGATGTTAGAGCTGTCTCAAGTTCTGTTTGAACGTTGTGCACCTACCTTCGGTCCATCCGTATAGTCAGAGTTACAGCTACATTCAGGCCATGATCCCTCCTGCCACAGAACTTTTAAAAGATTAAAGGAGTTCATATAAATTATTAGCTTTTTAAATGCTTGGAATAATGTTTCTTATATTATGGACCCCCCAAACATAAATTTCAGCTTATAAATTATCGTTATAATATGGACCTCACAAACTCTTATAATTATTGTTTCTTGTAATATGGACTTTCGCAAACTTAAATTTCTGCCTACCGTCTGCTTATGGTTTAATATTTTGTTCTTTGATTACTTAATATGTAATGCTTAACTTCTCCAGTCAGTTTGAACATCAGTTACAGATGCCACAGATATGTAGGTATCTGATCTTTACCATCATTCTGACCAGACAATCTTTTGTGACAGGCTGGACTTCCTCCTGGTGTTCTAAATGTGATTTCTGGGTTTGGCCCAACTGCAGGTGCAGCTCTTGCCAGTCATATGGAAGTGGATAAGGTACTATAACACGTTAACATCTCTACTTCTGCCCCGTACGAACCCTGCATTTTTTGTAATTGTTTTTGGAAGAACTGTACATTATAGGCTTTGTTATCTTTCACAAATGATGCCTTAAGCTCTGCACAACTTTTCTGATTTACATGAACCTTGTGAATTAAGTTTTGAGTGAATAAGTATTTATTTGTAGTATCATGGAGTTGTTAACTTGGTGTAATTAATCTGCCGTGCCTGTGCTGATCTTGTGATTGGTTGTTGATGATAATCTTACAGCTTGCTTTCACTGGTTCAACTGCTACCGGACAAGCTGTACTTGGATTGTCAGCAAAGAGCAATCTCAAGCGAGTAACTTTGGAGCTAGGAGGGAAATCTCCCTTTATCATTTGTGAAGATGCTGATGTGGATCATGCTGTTGAGCAGGCTCACTTTGCTTTATTTTTTAATCAGGTATATATGCAGCAGCTGTTTTCCAAACACTTGCGTGGTTTTTTTTTTTTTTTTTTGTTTATAGTTTTGTTTATTCATATTTTCTTGCAATCTGCAGGGACAATGCTGCTGTGCTGGCTCTCGTACATATGTACATGAGCGTGTGTATGATGAATTTGTAGAGAAAGCAAAGGCCCGTGCAATGAAACGTGTTGTTGGTGATCCATTCAAGGGGGGAATCGAACAAGGGCCTCAGGTAAATCAGCAATTTATTCATACATTATTAGTCAACATGGAAATATATATTATAATTCCAATGACTGAAGTTTTGAGCGGCCTTGGGCACTGTTGTGGTTCTTTTATCCTATATGCATAAGAGTGCTTACAGATTGCAATTTTCAATTTGATAAAAATGAATGATAACTAACTTTCTAAAGAAAAATTGCAGAGTAAATCAGAATCGAAATTGTTAAACATGGCCTAACAATTGTACTTAGTCACGGTATTTAATTTCAAGTTAGATAGCTTATTTGAGATACTAACTGTTGTCTACCGCTATAAATTACAGATTGATTCTGAACAATTCGAGAAGATCATGAGGTACATAAGATCCGGTGTTGACAGTGGAGCAACCCTTGAAACTGGGGGTGATAGACTGGGCAAGAAGGGCTTCTATATTCAGCCGACTGTTTTCTCCGATGTTAAGGTATTTCATTTATAAAAGCAAATAACCTCTTTTTATATATATTTTGAATATGACAATGAAGACACCTAACATGACTTTTATCCATATAGGATGACATGCTGATTGCACAGGATGAGATATTTGGTCCAGTGCAGACCATCTTGAAATTCAAGTAAGAAACAAACCAATTCTCGATCTCTTCTCATTATGAAACGGTTTGATTTTTCGAATTTCGATCACAGGTATTAATATTATAATTGCTGATTGCAGGGACCTTGGCGATGTTGTTAAAAGGGCAAATAGCTCTCGTTATGGACTGGCTGCAGGAGTGTTCACCCAGAACATAGACACTGCAAACACTTTGACGCGCGCATTGCGTGTCGGGACAGTGTGGGTAAACTGCTATGATATCTTTGATGCAGCTATTCCTTTTGGTGGGTACAAGATGAGTGGACAGGGAAGAGAAAAGGGTATTTACAGTCTTCAAAATTACTTGCAAGTGAAGGCTGTTGTTACTCCTCTCAAGAATCCATCATGGCTATAGACTCTTCATCACTCTGTTTTTTTTTTTTTCATCTTAAATAAAGGGAACTGTGTGAAAAATTGAGGCAAATATTGCATAATAATCGGTGATGGTGATGATGATGATGATAAAATCTTGCTTTGTCTCATGTCTTGTATTTCTATGTTAGAGGTTAATGAAAATTATATGGCATTGAGTGGCTGTTTGTGTTTTGGTTGTCAGAGTAATTTTCCTCTGCCCGTTGAGAAAATCTTTGGTGCACTACTAAATGGTGTATCTGGCAGAGTTCGAAAACATCCGCCTAGGCGGCCGTCAGTTGTCCTGATTAGGATAAAATCGGCCGTATTAGGCTGCAGGTAAAAAAAGGGGCAATTTGGCCAATTTGTCGGCCGATTTTATCGATTAATCGATCTAGGCGGAGTCAAAGTAGTTTTTATATCCTAGTTACTTATTAAAATTTGAATACTGATTTTTTTTTTTTTTTTTTTTTTTTTTTTTAAGAGATTGAATATTGGTTTTGTAGGTAGGAAAAATAATCATAAATAAATAAATACCCGGCTGCCTAGATGGTTAGGCGTTGGGCTATCGTCCGACTAGCGTCTAACGTTTACTAGAACACTGGTATCTGGTTACCGAAGATATGACATGTGGCCAGGTACAACACTCAACAGACAACAGTGCACTGGTGCACGACGATTTCTTGCCTGCCTGAGCCGGAGACACTAGTGTCGACATCTCCAAGGAATCTTCAATGAGAAATCAGTCAATAAGTGGTGTAGTATTAATATTAATATAATGAATTAAATATATATATTTTAATTCAAATTTTGAATTCTTGAACACATATTATATATGAAGACAATCCAAAATATAATTATATTAGGAGACCTTACCAAAAAATATCTATTAATCTCAGCTCATTTTTAATTCCATTGAGAGTTTATACTTTATAGTAACTTTTAAATTTAAATTATACACATATCTCCACAGTTTTATGTCATACATATTATACAATTTGATTCCTCTTGTCTCTTACACAGTGACTTTATTTTATATCCCACAATATAAAAACTGCAAAATTGATTGCATCTTCCCTTTATTGATTTCCTTCCCAGCAGGGAAATTTTTTAAATATATATCTAACATGAAATCTTATAAAAGAAAAAAAAAAAAAATTAATTATTTGCATTCTGGTGGTAGCACTTTAAACCTGGAATCATCCTTACAATACGAATAAAACATGAGCTTACTTCTTGCCCAATCCATCGCCATACTTTGCTGTTTCGACAGCGTAACGAAATCCGGACCGTCCACCGGATCCGAGCTCAGAGAAGCACTGCTCTTTGAACACGAAGATACCGGTTCTGACGGCTGTGTAGTAGGATTATTCTTCGAAGTTGAAGAAGAGACACAACCGGTCATCTCACTTTCAGCCAATGAAACTGTAAACGGTGCGTACTTGTAGTTAACCGGGTACTTTCCTCCGTGTGTCGCCCAATCCGATCCGTCCCATATCGTCATGTAAATCGACATTGGCTTCGATGGATAAATGGACGAGAACGCACCTCTGTTTGGATACTCCCTCACAGGTATATTGTCCACCAGAAACCTGCAGTCAGGTTACATATCAGATCAATTAGTAGCGGAGCCAGTAATACGAAAACAAAAAAATTTAGGGGTTAAAATGAAAAACTTTTAAAATACAAAGATAATCTATTAATTTTTAAAACTTTTTTGAGGGAAGTGGGCCTCTCTCTCTCTGCTCCAAAGTAATCACTTGACCCAAATCACTACTCAATCGGGTTGATTATAGTATTTTTATATTGCCAGGTTGAATGAACACTTCTACTAAAAAAAACTATTGGACGATTGGTCGATTATAGTAATTAGGACATAAAATATACGACGATGATGAGTTAGAGTGATTGAGTGATTAAGTAATTACACAATGTGATGGCTGTTCCAGATGATGCTGTAGTAGTGGTGTTGAGCAGTTGGGTCGAACCAGAAGTAGAATTTCTCTTCTCTGCCTGTGTTGGTACTTCCATTAGCGTAGATGTTGGTTTGGAGAACCCAGTCATTTCTCTTATCATGACCCAGCAATTCAATGTCAATCTCATCATGGTTGTGAGGGTAACTATCTGCATTTGACAACTGCACATGCATGCAAATTATTATATCCCCAGAAGCGCTTGTTAATTATTAGAAGCACTTCCTAATTAACAAGTAGCCAAGTAGTAATAATTCAAGTGCTTACATAGAAGGCTAGTACAACTCCAGAGGAAAGACCAGCAGGCAATTTGATTGCAGCACTGAAGAATCCATAGTGATATTTGTTTTTGGAGACCAATCCAGAGCCTGTTAAATTAAAAAAGAAACCAAAATGTACGTAAACATAAACCAACCATATAATTAAAATCTGAAAGAGAATTCAATTAAATAAAAGGGTACCAGAGGATTTATCAAGAGAAAGAGTGGCCATGGAAGCATTGTTGAGGAGCTTGATATTAGAGCCACCAAAAAACGTAGAAAAACCATGATCAAACAAGACGTGAGGAAAAAGATCTGTCAAGCGCGAGACACTAGGAGGTGAGTAATGTCTGTCGTGTGAAGAAACCAATTTTGGTGTCAATATCATCATGAAAAAGAACAAATAGATCATGAGAAATAAAAGTAGATTTCCTTGGAAAAGTGCCATTTTTTCACTGGATTCTGAATGGTACTTAAAGATGGGCCATGGCCGATGAGTTTATATATATATAAAATATTTGTGTGTTTAGAGATCGATCAGAGAGGTCAGTGGGGGATCTCTATAATTGCTTAGTTGGTAATAGCTGGAATGCTGGATATGTTTCTTTTTCGTACTATATGCAACTATGCATATATGATTTTTTGGTGTTTACTTTTGAGGTCTTGAATTTGAAAGACAACCAACGGCAACGATATACGAATCATGTGGGGTGATTTTGATAGGCTTCACAAAGCTCGTGGGATTGTCTTAAAAGTTTATGTAGGACCATACTTGATTTTGATATTTACTAATTAAATCCAATAATGTCGATGGACCTTCATTTTAATTTGGTCCTTTCTTTTTATACCATTTCCGATTAGCCTGATTTCAGATTTGTTTCGAGGGTTTGGAGGAGGAGAACACGATTTGAATCTACAATCTTAATGGTGTAGTTGCAAGGGCCAACTTAATCTCATATTATCTTTTCTTTTCTTTGATAAATCATTTGCATTGACGGCGATTCAAATCTGATTAGATATTGCCAAACTGAATGAACGTTCTTACACAAAGCCATACGGTGGTGTGTGAATACATTTAATATGATGATTTCGAATTTTATCACATTTATTGGTAACCGCGGTATACTTGTCTTATCGAAACATATACCCCTCAATAGATACTCATCATGGGCCAATAGAGGAATTCGGATTTGCCTAGATTTTAATTTATTCTATTTTACAACTGTATGTATAAAATGGACATATAACACCGTTTCCTTTGTATTTCAAGCCCCTTTATCTATCAATATCGCTTTACAACTTTTGGCTGGCAAATTCTAAATTACTGTGTCAATTAAGGCATCTAATGCTGATTTAACTGGGCACTGAATATTTAGTATGCAACACAATCAAGCTTTGATTTTGATTTTTGAAGGCTTCGCATATATATATATATATATATATATATATATATCTTGATCAATATTTGCTGTGATCCTGATTCCTGATGATACAATTAATATGAGTTTAGGTGGTGATTAGAAATGTCAGTCAGTCAGTGTCCTAATATTTGTTAGAAATTTAATGAGGGATGGAATTGCCAGAAGTGTTTTAGCTGGATTTCAGATAGTACTTTGTCTACTTGATATGAACTTTATAAACAATTTGGTCCGTCCATGTAGGGAAGGCTAAACTGTGCATTGCAGCTGTATCAATACCACATTAATTAATCCACCGAGGGTCCCTTATCTCAGTGGTCAGAGACTTCAAAATGAAGCTTCACCACCATGGTTTAAATTTAGGTATTGTAAATATCTCATATTTGTCCATTAAACCGTAAAGTGTGGTGAGACTCTACCTCTAGAGTGAGAGTTACATTTCGAATCGTACTTATAGAGTCCAATTTGACAATCTCACCATGAAAGTTAACTAAAAAAAAAAAAACAATAATTATGGATATACTAAACATATATATAACATATCGTTAATCGTCTTATCCCCACCTTTTTTTTTTTTTTTTTTTTTTTTCTATAACAAGATAGAAAAATATTGAATGCGAGAAGGCATACAATTCTTCACATTGATTGCAATTAGGGTGGGTGTAGGCGTGTAGCCGTGTAGGTTGGTCCGGTTTGATTTTGGATCGAACCGAACAAAACTACGGTTCTTGAAAAATTAAACCAGTCTAATAATTTTTTCTTTTTTAATTATGAACCAAATCAAACCAAATTTTATCGGTTTGGTCCATTAGGTTTGGGCCTATTGGGCCAAATTAATGGGTTTGATTTATTAGGCTATTTTAACCCATAATTTTATATGTTTTAACATTTTTAGATCAAATTATGAATTTGAATCAAATTGTTTTATATACTTAAACATGTTT
Source organism: Acer yangbiense (assembly GCA_008009225.1). Taxonomy (NCBI): domain Eukaryota; kingdom Viridiplantae; phylum Streptophyta; class Magnoliopsida; order Sapindales; family Sapindaceae; genus Acer; species Acer yangbiense. The sequence continues at coordinate 5,856,118 of CM017768.1, read as the reverse complement.
AAGTAATCAAGTGTCAATAATCGATAATATTTAAGATTAAATAAACATAAACATGATTTTGTTTTTTGGTATACTTATATATAGTTATATATTACACTCTCGGTTCGGTTCTTGATTATTGAAAATCGAACTGAGAACCGAACAAAAAATGTCAATTAAAAAAACATAAAAAACCAAAACCGATTGCAGTAGCCTTACGTAACAAGCTCTCCTATTGTGGATTGCTTTAGCAATAAGTAACATATTTTATTTTTCGGCATGAAAGGAAACTTGTTAACTGCATGCCTTTATCAACACAATTCAAAACGAGTGGTATGGTAGTAGTGTAGTACAACTATATTATACATATATTTTTTATGTTGATTCAAAGAAGAGAAAAACTCATGCATGCATCTTCAATGAATCTAATAAGGATGGCAAAATAATCCGCGGGGACATGCATTTATAGGGTGGGATGGATTTCAATTTTGTGGGAATGAAGATCGATAGTAAAACCCGCAATGGGTATGGAACGGGGATGAGTTTTACAATCTCCGCTCCACCCCACCCCGATTAAAATATAATTTATATATTTTTTTTATTTAGTTTTTTCCTTTTATTGTTCTGTTTAAAAATTATTTAATTTATTAGTTTAGTTGTGAGATTTATGTTTGTTGACGGTCTTTTTTCATCAACCGGAATTACAACTAACTAGGGGGAGTCATTTGTAATTTGGAAGTGTTGGGAAATTTTTAAAGGATGTAAAACAACGAGATTTATGTGAAAAACCCTAATCAAATAGGAAAAACCACGGGCGCCAGTACCGGCTAGAATGTTTCACTATAAAAAATGGTGTTATAGCGCAGGTATTTCTTTTTCTTAAGCTATTGCATGTGTCCCGTTTACATGAGAAAAATACACTATTTATATCTTTAGGGGGGTGTATTCAATTATGATTAATTAGGATTCTTGAAGACATTTAAAAACATTTTTTAAGTGACAGATTTTCATGGATTTCTACAGACTTTTATAAATCCACATAGACTTTCATTGATTTGTTTAGACATCCATCTCAGACTTTTATGGATTTGTTTAGACATCCAAGGATTTTCATGGATTTGTTATCTCTAACTTATATATCAATAGTAAGCTAATTATAGCTAATTATATAAAAAAAAACCTATGAAGTTGGAATGAGCAAAATTTAATACACCAGTCAATCTATATTTGCGTATATATATATATTTTGAGGTTGTTGCTGATGAAAATAAAGCAATTGAATTGAATCCAAAATTGGCTAAGGCTTTCATGAATTTGTTATCTCTTACTTATCAATAGTAAGCTAATTATAGCTAATTATCAAAAAAATCTTTGAAGTTAGAATGAGCAAAATTTGATACACCAGTCAATCTATATTTGTGTATATATATAGTCTGAGGTTGTTGCTGATGCAAACAAAGCGATTGAATTGAACCCAAAATTGGCTAAGGCTTATCTGCGTAAAGGCACTGCTTGCATGAAGTGTAGATGAATTATTTTTCTATAAAATAAAATGCTAATAAAGAGTTTTTCAAAAAAAAAAAAAAAAGAAGCTAATAAAGAGTGAGCATTTTGGTGTTTGATTGAAGGCTCTACAGATTAATTTGGTGTTGTTTTGTGCAATTCTGGCACGTAGTGAGTTTTGTACTTGTTATACTGTATATAATTATGTGACTGCAACATATTCTCACATATATAATTATGTGCAGTTTTTTTTTTTTTCCTTTTTAATTCACAAAACATACTGGGGATGGAAGCTTATTATTCTCACATGCATCGATTTTTTTTAATTTTTACATATTAGTGCTTTTCGTTTCTGATTTGAGAGAGAGAGGGAAAACAAAATCCACCAAAATCTTTGGGGAGAAGGCTGGACATATTATGACATTTGATATTTATATCTTTCACCATCAAGTCCACCAAAATCCATCAAAATCCATGACTTAAGAAAATCCTTTAAAATCCAGTCATAATTGAATACACTTTGATTCTTGTAGACATTTTTAAAGTCCCAATTCAATACACCTGGATTTGGAAGGATTCTTTAAAAGTCCATATAAATCCTAATTGAATACCACTGGATTCATATGGACTCTTTTAAAGTCTTTAAATATCCAAATTGAATACACCAGGATTTATAATGTCTTTAAATGTCCTCAAGAATCCTAATTGAATACAATCCCCTTAGTTAACCTAGCCCTGATGTACAAGTAGTTGACTTGTAGAATCCTTGTGTGATTCTTCTCATTTGAGTTTGTGTTTGTTTCAATCATGTCCTGATTTGGTGCGATTTGACAATCGTGTTTGATTTGAGCTCTGATTCCTAGTCGGAGTGTAGTTGTTGACCCTTAATTCTAGGCGAGATCCATTCGACAATAAATGGTAAGTTTGGCCCCCACCCCCATCGAGTAGGTCTGGCCGAGCAGATATTTTGGTTGACTAGAATATTTGGCCGAGCCTCATTTTACCCGAGCCGTCTTCTTCGAGATATGTCTGTTCGATGGGGATTTCACTCGGGTGGCGGACCCTTGGTCAATCTTTACTAACGTGGCACGTATTTTCCGTTATTTTACCGACTCCAATGATGCATCAGCCTTAGACCGAAATTCACTTACAACAATACCCCTTCAAATACTTGAGTCGGGTATCCCGTATGGCAAGGCTCAGCTGATTCAGTTCTCTCGATGAGGTGTATTTGATTAGGTGACTTTGTGATTTTTTATCGTTTTGCTCATTAATGCTTTTAAATGCCATGACTGTAAAATTTGAACATGGGCTCAAACTGTTCAATTATCCTATCAATTGGACTACCGATTGCGGCATTTTGAGGTCCAAAACTTCTCTCTGTTCAACCGTGTCCCTTTTTTGTTTTTTTTTGAGAATGTGACTGGGGTTATTACATGCGATCGTTTTGATTACATCATCCACATCTTTGAATTCCCGCGCGTGGGTTGGCTTGAGGTGGGATGCGGGAAGAGCCACCAATTACAATTAATAAAGCAAAAAGCATTCCCATATTCACACGTATTGCTTTGAAGTCTGAAGTCACCCTCATGTATGGATGTGTTGAACTTGAACTTCAATGTTTGAATTAACTCAGGAATTTTGTTTTACCCACTAAACCGATTAAGGGTTTATTAGCATATGTTAAAATTAAATACTACATATATTACTTGAATTTTAAAAAAAAAAATTCATATACATATTTATAAAATATAAGTATGGTGTGGGTGCTCTCTCCACAAATGGGAAAGGGTACCCACACAAGAGGAGGGACAAAGAATGAGTATATATATACACGTGCATGCCGGACATTAAACCATGATAGTGGAGTCTCCCATTTGAAGAGTCATACCACATTGGCAAGAGGTCATTGGTTTTAGATTACAATTTTTTATATTCTATAAATTGGAACCATTTATTATTTTTTTTGTCCTTTTCTTCACGTCAAATATTTGACTTGTAATTCATAAGAGATGGTTCCGCCACTTGCCAAAGACGTGTAAGATAATGAAATAATTTAACATCAATAATATGCATGGCCTTCAATAATACACCTAATTAAAATTATATATAAAAAAATCTCATTTTCCCTCTAATAATTCCACGTTATATTTTCAAATTTCAACCCAAAAATAAAAATCGAAAAATCCACATCACATCTCATAGACTTTGTCGGCTACACAGTAAACACTTCTCACGTACCTTCATGAGCACGAGCACTCCTCATACTTATCAGCCACGTGTCGGTCCCTCGTTAGCATTTTCACTACTCGAAAGTATCTACGAAGCCGCCTCTACACATCCCTCGATGAAACCCACGTGTCCTCACTTTACGTGTCAGAGATCTACTGCTCCAAATCCATTCATTACACAGTGACTCAACGTAAATATCTAAAGAACCCATAATATCAAATAGTATTCCGACACGTGTCCACCCCAATTTGCTTCCTATATATAGAAACCCAACCGCAAGTTGTTTGACAAACCAAAACCAGAAATACAAACAAAACAAAATCCACAAAAAGTCAAACTCAACCTTTTTTTTTCTGTCTTTTGTTAGATGATCCATAAAATGAACGGGTCGGTTCGTCGGGTCCTTACATTTCCGGCGGTTCATCCATGTGAGTCCATATCTCCATCAACGCTTCTCAACTCGCTCATCGATCTTGCTCAGAATATTTGCAGTTACGAGTCGGAGTTTTTCCCAAGCGGTCGGCGAAATGCGCGCGAAATGATTCGCTTTGTCCAGGATATTTTGGTATTCCTGGAAGATGTTCGGGTCGGGTTGCTGGATTTTCCCGATTCGGTTGTTCTCTGTTTTTCAGAGCTGCATTTGACGTTCCAGAGGATCCACTACTTGCTACAAGATTGTACCCGTGAAGGTGCCCGAACATGGATGCTGATGAAATCCGACCGGGTCTCGAATCAGTTCCGGGTCTTCATTCGGGCCATCGCTACGGGTCTGGATATTTTGCCATTGGAGGCAGTTGCTGTGTCGAGTGAAGTGAAGGAGGTAGTTGAGTTGGTGATGAGACAAGCGCGCAAAGCAAGATTTGAAGTTGACCCAGATGATAAACGGGTCATAAATGATGTCAACCGGATCTTGGGTCGGTTTGAGCAAGGATTCGACCCGGATAGGAGCGAAATAAAGCGGGTTTTGGAGTATCTTGGAATCAAAAAATGGAGTGAGTGCAATAAGGAAGTGAAATTCTTGGATGCAGAAATAGGAATGGAGTACTTAAATGATGACAAGAGAAGAGACTTGTCTCTTGTAAGTAGTCTAATGGGGTTCTTGAGCTATTGCAGATGTGTGATGTTTGATGCTGTTGACATCGAAGCAAGTCAACAATTCAACAACAGGTTCTGCAAGAACATTCTCAATGGCGTGAACCCAGATGATTTCAAGTGTCCAATTTCTCTAGAGACCATGAAAGATCCAGTCACATTATCCACAGGTCACACGTATGATCGTGTTTCGATCTTGAAGTGGTTCAGAGCTGGGAATTCTACTTGTCCAAAGACAGGTGAGAAGCTTAAAAGTAAAGAGTTGGTTTCTAATTTGGTCTTGAAGAGTATAATTCAAGATTGGTCTGTTGAAAATGGTGTGTCTGTAGCTGAAGAGTCCTCGAATCACAAGAACCGTGATATTACAAGGACGGTTCTTGCTGGGAGTTTGGCTGCTGAGGGAGCTGTGAAAATGTTAGCTAAGTTTCTCGCTCGTAGGCTTGTTGATGGAACAAGTGAAAAAACGAAGAACAAGGCGGCTTATGAGATTCGGGTTCTCACCAAAACAAGCATTTTTAATAGGTCTTGTTTGGTGGAAGCTGGTGTCATTCCAAGTCTATTGAATCTTTTGTCATCTTCTTCGACTCAAGAGAATGCTACCGCAGGTTTGTTGAATCTTTCGAAGCATTGCAAAAGCAAGAGCATGATAGTGGAAAATGGAGGGGTGGATTTGATCATAGATGTACTAAAGAAGGGACTCAAACCAGAGTCCAAGCAGCACGCAGCTGCTATGCTGTTTTACGTTGCTTCTATCGAAGAGTACAAGATATTGATCGGTGAAAATCCAGAGGCTATACCGGCTTTAGTGGAGATGATTAAGGATGGAGCTGATCGCAGCAAAAAGAACGCGTTAGTGGCAATATTTGGTCTGCTAATGCACCCTGACAACAATTGGAGAGTTCTTGCAGCCGGGGCAGTTCCTTTGCTGCTTGATCTTTTGACAACTTGTGATAAAGATGATATTGTTAAGGATTCTCTAGCAGTTTTAGCAACTCTGGCGGAGAAGCTTGGGGGGACAATTGCAATCCTGCGGCGTGGAGCATTGAGTAAGGTTTTGAGGATTTTGGATTCTTCGACAACTTCAAGGGCGGGGAAGGAGTACTGTGTGTCTTTATTGTTGGCTATGTGCAACAATGGTGGTGCAAATGTGGTTGCTCTCTTGGTGAAGAGCCCTTCGCTTATGGGATCATTGTATTCCCTACTCAACGAAGGCACATCTCGAGCTAGCAAGAAGGCCAGTGCTCTTATCAGAGTCCTCCATGAATTTTATGAGAGAAGCTCCTCTGGTTCAATAGCTCTAGTTCTTCCTCAAGAGCGCTCCGTTCATGTATGGTAAACCCAAATTTTTACGGGTTTACTTTGTAGTTTATAATTTTCAGTCAGTGTAAATGCACACAATTGTGTAGATTGCTTGCTTTAGTTTGTGTTATTAGCTTGGTTTTTTGAAGAGCTAAAAGCCATATCAGCTTCTGTTTTATTTTCATGAAGCTTTTGTGTACAGAAACATTGTTGTTGATTGTGATTCTTTTTCTAGAGTTCTGAGAATAAGATTGTATTACAGTGGTGTAAACATCATCAATTGTAAAATTTGAAATAAAGAAGAATGCATCTCTTTACTTCAATGGTGCGTGGTTAGTTTTGACAGAGTTTCGTTGTGTTTGAGATATCAAGTGCCTTTTCTAGATTTAATACCACTTGCTCCATTGATGGCCTTTGCTGCTTAAGTTCTGTGCATGATAAAGCTAGCTTTAGTACGAAATCAAAGGCTTCGAAAGAGTACTCCCCGTTGAGTTTTGGATCAGCAAATTCTGCTATGTTACCTCCTCTCATGAGGAATTTTGCCTGAAAGTTAAAAGGAAGTATCTCAGATTGTGGGAATCAGAAGTTAGAATAGCTTTGAGAGACATGGAGAATGTCAGTTCTCACCATTTTATCTAGAGACATTGGTTTGTCGATATTCAGATTGATGACCCTCTGCCCTGAAAGAAGCTGTAATAGTACTATTCCGAAACTGTAAACATCGCCTGAAGCACTTACATGGTGGTTTCTTCTGTATTCTGGATCGACATAGCCAAATGTTCCTCTCACTTCTGAGATCACACAGGACTGACCAATGTCCATCACTTTCGATAAACCAAAATCCGAGAGTTTTGCTTGAAAATCAGCATCAATAAGAATGTTTGTTGGCTACAGCACAAATTGAAAGTCAGCATCAATCAGGAAAAAAAGGATATTGATGCTTTTTACACAAAGCTTACCTTGATATCTCTGTGAACTATGCGACCTTCTGGATAAGTATGGAGAAACCAGAGACCTCTAGCACAATCAATTGCAATCTCAAGTCTTTGAATCCATGAAAGAACTCTATCTATACCTATTGTTCACCAGCTTTGTCAATTGGCCTCCTGGATAAAGAAATTATAAAAGGCAATATCGAGAATAGGAACGAAAACATACTATATAACCACTCGGAGAGGTTCCCATTGTGGCACAATTCATACACTAAGAAACAGTCATCATTGTCCTCACAATGTCCGAGCAAAGCTACAAGATTTGGATGCTGGACATGGGATAGGCTTCTAACTTCCCTGACAAACGTCTCTACGTATCCATCATCGGTAATGTGCTTAACAGCAACATGTTGTCCATTTGAGAGCTTGCCTTTGTACACCTTTCCTGGTTTGGTAACAACATTACATCAAAACACACAACCTTATCAATTGGTCAATTTCAAAAGTACTCAGATAGGTTCTAACCAGCTACTCCTTGGCCAATGAAGTTTGGTGTGCTGAGATTGTTCGTTGCTAAATAAACTTCCTTAATTGTTATCTTAGAGAGTGATTCATGAAATTCTGTCAAGTAAAATAAGAATATTTAAGCATTTGAAAGCTCTAATAATCTACTTTTGAGTTAGATCAATACACACACAATTATGAATTACCATCTTTTCCTGTTGAAAGACTATTTTCGGTTCCTTTTCTAAATATGATCAACGCTGCAATAAGTACTATTGCTGATATTCCCACTATACTGCCTACTAGGATTACAAGACCTGTTATCATCAAGAAAGACTGTTAAATGAAGTCTTTGAATATCATAATTCAGATTAGGTGGTGAGTGATTACCTGTGCTTGTCTTGATACTACTACTAGTCGCGCCTTCTTTTTCATCAGCTAAAGAGTTAAAAGAAAGATATTAATTAATCCAAGTTTATCAAGGTTGATGCAATGAATCAACCCCAAAAAAAAGAAAGGAAAGGAAACGAATCGAATCTCATAATCTCGAAATACATTACCTGTAACAAGAGGCTGCTGCCTGAGGCAATCGAAAACTGCTTGTACCCACTTAGCATCATCAATCCGGCTTCCTGTTAATGTTACCAAAACTGCATATCTACAGACATCAGCTTCAGCCTTCTTAAACTGTACTTCATCATCGGATGATCCACCGATCTTTTCCCAACTTCTCAAACATTCAATGCAAGCCTGATCCGATCTGCCAGATGAGCTCAAACCCTTACAGTCTTCGTCTAACGTTTTCAATCTGTCGCCTAACTTATTAAAAGTATCCACAACGGTGTAGTCAGAGCATCCGCCTGCTCCAGCCGTTAGCTTCTCAATGCCACAGCCTAAAACATTACTCTTGAATTCCTCCTTCATTGACATTAAACAGCTCTTTTGGTCAGTAGCATTCAAGAAAATGTCTCCACTCAGGTTGGCCCTCCTGCCTAGTGCATACAAGTAGTCATCAAAAGATGAAGTACAACAATTGCTGTTGTTGATAAAACCACCCCAACTTCCTGATCCACAATCTGAATTATTTGTTGCAGATAATTGTATATCAAGGGTGCATTTCGTGCCTGAAGTTCGCAACAACGTAAAATTTAACACAGTCAGGAAGATGAAGACATAAACTGATGAGGAGACTAGAAGTGCCATGAAGACTTGAGGAATTACACTAAAGATCAATTACCACAAATGTTTGAACTGGGAAGACAAAATCTTTAATTTATGTATGTTTTCAGGAGAAGAAAAGTTCTTGAGGACTTGAATGTATTGCCAATTGCCTTGCCTTGTGCCACTTATCTGGAAGGTTTTTATGATATAATTGGAATGTTAAATTATATGATTGTTTTAATTAAAAAAAATGGTGATGGCCGGACATGAAAATCTCAAATGAACTGTCACTTTTGATTAATTTAAGCTCTAAAAGGTTGGTGGACAAACAGAACAGATAAGTGAGATCATTAATTAATATTGTAGCATGATTGCATTGATTTTGATTGATTATTTTATTTTACAAGCAATTTAGAGTTTATTTTAGGGTGATTTTAACATTGGTAAAAGTGGTTTCAAAAATAGTATCCGGTTGAAATAATCAGAAGTCCTTTTCGAATAAACAAAGCACTTAAAATGTTTTTTTTTTTTTTTTTCTTTCGTTAAAGTCGTAGGTTGGAGTTATATCTCATTTATAAAATTTCGAATTAAATCATAATAGTTAAAAAAAAAATAAAAAAAATAGAGAAAATTCGAAATAATTTGTTTTAATATTTTAATCATGAGACACTATGTAATTGGACCTTCACAGAACTGATGGTGAGACAAACACAAGAAATATTTTCGTCCGATTTAGTGTCATCTTGTTATTGTACTCTGCTTCGTAAATGTTAATTTATATCCAAATAAAAAAAAAATATTTTAATTTATACTTGTACGGTTTTTTATGTGAAATCCCAATTCATACCGGTATCAAATGAAAGAATTTACACTTTACATCACCATACAAAAGAAAAACGTGCACGGAATTTACTTTTAACGGTCTAGAGGTGGGTTAGGAATCTTATCCATTAGATTCGTTATGATCTAAGATCAGATCCGATCGGGTTTAAGAAATTACAATTTGATCCTATTCGATCTTAAAGCGGAATCCAGTCAGATATAATAGATTTCATAATTTAGAGTTCAATAAAGTCTTCAAATCCAACGGACCCTAATAGATTGCACCGGATCCTCCGCGGCACTATTTGATAATATAAATATGGGGCAGAGAATAATAGAGTATCATATTAAATAATGTGTATCTTCAATTCAAGATTCAAGACTGATTTTTTTAGTAAGTTTTGGCTTTGGCTTTTTGCACTCGTTCATGTTAGGTGGAAAAAAGTTGAATTAAACGACGACATTTTAAATCTCCACCACCACCCAAATCAAACTAAACTATCTTCCCCGAATATCGCAGGAAACACCAAACCCTTCTCCGATGGTTGTCAGCGTTAAACCCGGACCCGACTCCGAGTCGGAATCGTCTCTCCTCCTGGCTGGCTCTTCTCAGAAGACACCGGAAGACGTATTCCACTTGGCCTATATAATTTACTTCACTTTGGGACTCGGTTTCCTGCTCCCTTGGAACGCCTTCATCACCGCCGTCGATTACTTCACCTACGTCTATCCGGACACCCCCGTCGACCGCGTCTTCGCCGTGGCTTACATGGTCGTCGGCCTCTTTTTCCTCCTCATTATCGTCTTCTACGCTCACAAATCCGACGCCTATTTCCGAATCAACGTGGGTCTCGGCCTATTCGTCGTGTCGTTGTTGGTTGTACCGGTTATGGATGCGGTTTACATCAAGGGTCGGGTCGGGTCGTACGACGGGTTTTATGTTACTGTCGGGGCGGTCGCGCTTTCGGGTATTGCGGATGCGTTGGTCCAGGGTGGGTTGATTGGAGCTGCTGGAGAGTTGCCTGATAGATACATGCAAGCTATTGTTGCTGGGACTGGCTGTTCTGGTAAAAAAAAATTATTGCTAAATAATGGTTTTTAGAGCTTTTATTTTGATTTGAACTTATTGTCATGTTTTGTGGGTTTGATGTTTATTACTATTATTGACTTGCATTTTGAGATTGGAAGTTGTGATTAGTGGAGTTTCTCTGTTCAGATCAGAGCCTTAGGAAAATTTTCCTTTGTGTGTGCAGGAAAGAATTTTGGATCAAAACCCGATTTTTTGTTTCCTTTTTCATCTTTATGTTTACCTGTAACTGCATAGTAGATCATTGAATGCAATTGCTTAACAATGCAGTTCATGTAGATTATAATGAACTCAATGTGCACATGACAGTTTTGATTCTCTGAAGTTGGATGCTTCGTTGTTGATTAACATGGTAAACTTTGAATAGGTAGTCTTTAAGTAAGATCTAACTTTATGAATACTTCTAGTCATTTTCAAGCAACGTTTGCCCTCAAAACAGACTAAAAATTAATTAGCTATTTAACTTGAGGGCACGTTTACCGATCAGCTTTTATTAATTAGAATCATAATAAGGGAAACGGAAATTGATTCATGATTTGTGATTACATTGTTTACCAAAAATTCTCCCTCCCATTTAAGGAATTAAGTTCCCCTTCAAATAGAATTTGATTCTCTTTCATTTTCATTTGTTATTAGTAAATGCGCCCAGAGAATATTCATCTACAATAGCTTTAGGCAAACTCTAGCTTAAAAGTAATTTGTAGTGGATTTGAAGGATTTTTTTGTCTTTAAAGAGGTCAAGAGCTGGTTGGTTGATGGCTTAGTTAGAAACACTAATATATTATACTAGAATAGCTACAAGCATGCTTAACTAGGGGTGTATTGTACTTTTCAAGAGCTTGAGTATGAGATGCTGACTCTTATAATGGGTTCCATTATTGCCGATCTTTCTAGGGTTTCCAAGTTTATATGCAACGTATGGTGTGCTTCTTATTAAACATACATGGAGTACGTTTAATTGCTTTATTTTTTGAGTTGAACACACTTTATATGGAAGAACCAAAACTCTTGAAATTGTTGAATGCAGGGGTGCTTGTTTCAGTTCTACGGATCTTAACCAAAGCTGTATACCCACAAGATGCTGACGGTTTGAGAAAAAGTGCGAACCTCTACTTTGGTGTTGGGATTGTCGTTATGGCCATATGCATTGTCCTTTACAATGTTGCCCATAGACTTCCAATTATTAAGTATCATCATGACCTTAAGATTCAGGCTGTGAACGAGGAAAAAGAGGTGAAAGGTTCCCTAACTGGTGTTGTTTGGAGATCAATTGTTTGGGATATTTTTGGGAGAGTAAAGTGGTATGGGTTTGGGGTCGTCCTCATCTATATGGTGACATTGTCGATATTTCCAGGATATATAACAGAGGATGTGTCCTCTCTGGTTCTCAAGGACTGGTACGGGATCACCCTGATTGCTGGCTACAACATGTTTGATCTGGTTGGCAAATCATTGACTGCTGTTTATCTCCTTGAGAATGAAAAGGTTGCAATCGGTGGTTGTGTTGTAAGATTGTTGTTTTTCCCTCTATTCTTGGGGTGCTTGCATGGTCCCAAATTCTTCCGAACAGAAATTCCAGTGACGATATTAACCTGTCTTTTGGGGCTGACAAATGGCTACTTAACAAGCGTCTTGTTGATTTTGGCTCCTAAAGTTGTACATTTACAGCATGCGGAGACTGCTGGAATAGTGATTGTATTGTTCTTAGCTATAGGTCTAGCATCGGGGTCAGTAGTATCCTGGTTTTGGGTTATCTAATCCTCAAGCAATTTGTAATCATACCTGCTATTGTTGTTTGGATTCCACTATCCAGGTTCAGATTCTTGACCTTGTATTTTCAATTTGTAAAGCTTTGTAAACTCTATTGTTAATTATACATTGTTTCTTCGCAATGCATATAGAAAGTCATCTTTTTACTAAGAGTGAATTTAATTAATGGTTGTTGGACATAGCTCTCTCAGTTTTGGTTCCTTGGTAAGAGATCAAACAGGCATAATATGTTAAGGGTGGGGGTGGGGGTGGGGGTGAGGGTGGGGGAGGGTCCAGCCCCAATGGTACACCCATCCCTAGGTAGGTCGGTATGAGAATGGATTGGTACTTTTCCAAGGGACCCATCCCATTAGCAGGCTTTTTGGGGGATGTTGTTCTCTATTGTGACTGGGCCGCTTTTTGGGCCTATGTTTCAATTTCTTTCTTTTCCGTCTTTATAACATCCTACTACTTTGATTTTCTGAATTTGTTAGGTTTATTATTAGTTATAATTAGAAGGAAATGATAATTTTTATCGAAAGTTAAAAACAAATTGAACATTATTATTAGAGGATATGGTGGTTGGTGGTGGTGGAAAACTCATTGAAATTCATCTCTCAAACTGGGATTCCCTTTCCTAGTTTGGATTATATAAGAGATAATATGAGACTTTTTATCCCCGATCCAAAACCCATATCATCAATGTGATTGTTCAATATTTGACAACACTAATAATCACCTCGTGCTGTGAATTTATTCTAATTCCGACCTTATATACTTGAAAGGTTTCTCATATTGATCTAGTTTATAATTTTAAAAAAAAAGTACAAATGAGTTATAGAATTGTCAATTTTCCCAAAAACGGGGTAATTTTCGCTCATCAAAACTTGTTTAAAACTTTATATATATATATATATATATATATATATATATATATATATTATTATCAGTTCGTCATGACAATAAATATATCAAGATGAAGAATATGGACCACTAGATTTACATACTTTAACTCAAAATGTATGCACTTGTCAAAACTTCTCCATAATCTGTGGTCCACATTCTTCGTCCTGATATATTTATTGTCACGAACTAATAATAGAAAGACTGTATATATATATATATATATATACAGTCTTTCTATTATCAGTTCGAACTGACAAAAATTATATCAGTTCCTTGTATGTGGGCCACTGAATTTAAATACTTTGACTAACAAGTGCATACAGCTAAGTCAAAGTATTTAAATCCAGTGGCCCACATGCAAGGAACTGATATAACTTTTATCAGTTCGAACTGATAATAGAATTTATGTATATATATATATATAACACATTTGTAACAATATGCCAAAATAAAGTGCTTGGAAAAATTGAGCCAAGTGCCCAAGCATCCGAGACTTCGAGTAGATGGAGGAAAGAGAGGATGCAGGATTTATTTAAACTTTAAAAGCCATGTTTGATGCACTGGACAGTACTAGTGGGCCGGACTTAATATCAACTTAAGTGTGAAGGAAAAAAAAAAACATATCCGACATGTCCAGCACAATATTATTAAAAAAAAAAAAAAAAAAAAAAATCAATTTGCAATATATTTTTTCAACTTGAATTTTAAAGGATACAAAATTTTAAAAATATATATTTCAATAATAGATAAAATAAGTACCCAGAGAAGATAAATGTGTATCTCAAAATAATTATTAAATTAAATAATTTAAATAGATAGACACAATGACACTAATGAATAATTCAAAAGAACTTGGAAAAGTGAACGTTGTTGTATTTTTTTATTGACTTTATTATGTATTTTAATTAGTTTATCTATTATAAGATTATATTTGATTATGTACGAGATTATAACAATTTATTATGTATGAAACTATCATGGATTTCAAATTATAATTTTTTTTTCTTCTTTTTTTAATAGCTATTTCATATATTGTATTTTAAATTGTACTTACATGATCTAAAATTTTATTTAACAAAATATTTTTAATTGTTTATACGTATATTATCTTTTATGAATAAAGTACTTGCAATAATAATATTGATTTATAATTTATAATAATACAATACGATGCAAGTCCAGCAGCCAACCAAATATGGGAAAGTAAACATAATCCAATCCAATTCAATAAATACGGTATGGCGTATTGGCGTGCCAAACATGCCTAAAGTCATTGATTTATGCACTTTCTCATACAAGTCATGTAAGATAAACGTATCTATACACATCTAGTACCGGTTCTCTATAAATAGAGTATGTATATATATTTCCCAGCGAAAAAACAAAAGATGTAGGACCTGTATGTAAGACGGATAATTCAGAGATATTACCTTCGTCGTTTCTTTTTCTCAGGAGTTGCATGCACTTGTGCTTTCATACCAAACATCTTTAGCTGATAATTCTCGAAGGCATCAGAAACTGCTTCCACCTGTACGTGTGTGTTATTAAATCAGATTCATTCATGAGAGTGAAGTATGAGACGTAAATTATGGTTTAACAATGATAATTGCAACTTCTAGTACAAACCAGTTCAGGCTTCTTCGAGTACACCCTCACGATCATGTCTTGATTAACTGCAGGTAGCATCTGACTGATGCATTCATCTCGGATCAGGAATTTCTCATGGCAATCATAATCCTGGTAAAAACAAAGCTGTTGAAATCTCTACTCGGAAAGTAACATCACTTTAGGATCACTGCAACGGGATGTTTATGTAACCAATTTTCTGAATAGAAAATAACTAAAATTCCGTATATTGAATTCTTTGCTCGTAGATGGCTATAGTTATTACAGCATTTACAGTCACTAATTAAGGAAAATATCAAGTAACAAATCAAATAAGTTGTAGAGAGGAAGTGTTCTTTGTACCTTGAAAAATGAGATCCTGTAATAAAATATACAAGCACAAAGAAGAATATATCATAATCAAATTAGTGGCAATATATCCATATTAAAGTTGAGAAAACAGTATGATAACTTCAATATTATTGTTTACTCAATCTCATGTACCTCTCAAGAGGGTTATTCCTTCCGTGAGTCAAATCAATCTTATCGTTACACACAGCAACATCTTCTTCTTTTAGTTTGACACCACCAGCTTTCTGATTGATGAACTACTCTTTAAGATATCACATGTCTTATGTCCAAGTGAAAAGTATAATAGAACAGTATGTTTTGGACCTGGGAACAAATAATATCTTGCGGAGTGATGTCTTTAAAGTGCTCTAGCTTATGCTTCGGAATTGAAATCTCATTGCAGAACTGCAAAACAAAATAAGTTGCTATAATTGTGCAACCTTTACACCATATATAGTATGTTATAAAGCTATAAAAGATCCATACGGATTTTGTTATGTTTATGATATTTTGTGTCTTGATAAGCATACAAGGATACCTGATATATATCCCGTCTCCTAATGCGAAGAATTAAATCTCTTGCTTCCTTGAGCTCTTGTTGGGGATCAGTCAGTATGGTGTTCATTATTGAGTCATCTAACTACAGTTTTGAGAAAGTCAAGATAATCATCTAACATAGAATCAAAAGGAAAATGTCAAGATTTTCGTAAGTTGATGTTTTAAGCAACCTTCCAATAATCTTCTGGCTGTTGAATTGAAGACGAAATGCCAAGACAAGTATTTGCTTCTAACAGGGCATCTACAACCATAAGTTCTATTGCCTGAAAAGGAAACATTCACCTAATGCATTTAATGTTCAAACGCAGATTAAATTTGGGAATGGACATTGATGCAATTACTCCAATTATAAGTCCCAGGAGAGATAATCATTTTGTAAATAGGTACCTTTACTTTTGCATGGGTATAGACTGTTCGATGCAGATCAGCACGTGTAGTAAATAACTTGTGGATTGCAAGATCTAACAAAAAAAATCAAAGAATTGACATCATAATTCATAGGTATTTATGTAAGTCAAATAATTTTCAACATATACTAACAATCCTTTGCTCGGTAACAGATTTCATCACCCATGACTCGCATAGTTTCCATTAACCTGCCAGTTGAAATACAAGATGAGGTTCTATTAGAGACTATCTCTCTCTTTTTTCATCATCAATTTTACGGGACCAATCTATTAATAAATCAACAAACTCAGTTCAAACTCTAGACATTCAAAAGTCTTAACCAACGAGTAAGCATTCTTATGTCTCAATACATACCTT
This sequence comes from Acer yangbiense, assembly GCA_008009225.1. Taxonomy (NCBI): domain Eukaryota; kingdom Viridiplantae; phylum Streptophyta; class Magnoliopsida; order Sapindales; family Sapindaceae; genus Acer; species Acer yangbiense. The sequence goes on along the minus strand of CM017768.1, from coordinate 5,839,573 downwards.
TCAAACTGAAAATTGCAACCTAGACCACAGGCCCGGGAGTCACGAGTAATGTAATCAAACCTGTGAACAAACGATGTATGCATACTCTCTAATCAAAACCATATGGACTAATAAAAAGAAATTAGCCGAAATATGTGGAGAAATTAATTGACTCACTTGTCTACATCTATTCCATTTCGGCCATTTGCAACAATGTCATATAAAAATTGTTTTTCCTTTGTACTCTACATTTTGGGAAAGAATGCCAATAATAAATAAGACATTGAAGGAAATGAAATTTAGATCTATAAATTTAAACATAGGTTCTGAGTTTTCTTGTAGTTAAATAATAAGCCAAATCAATAGTTGAGTTTTCACTTCACTTACTTTATGTGAAGCACCGCTGGCAAGTATCATTTCCTGTTAAGAAGACAAAAAAGTGTTTACATATAAAATTGTATTCGTGTACTAATATCCACAGATAAATCTTGTTAACAGTGAGACAAGCACATGAAGGCACGCATTAAGCTACTCTAAACAGGCTGTGGGTGTACTGGGTGAGTGCACAGAGGGAGAATAAAAGAAACCATCCCAAATAAAGAGAGTGAAAAGCAGGTGCTCTTGGGGCTACAGGCTCCAACCATCAATAGTTCTGCATGTTACAGAAAGTTTTGAAATGTTGCATCATTGTCAGGCATGACAGAACTCTCTAATGGCCAAAGAAATGGTGCTTCAGAAGCACTTTCTAATATATGGGAAAAATAAGCAGGAAAAAAAAGAAGATGACCAAACAGTTTAACCTTCACTCTCTTAAGGTTTTCAGAATCAATTTCAATATTGTGCTCATCAACAATGTAGTCTATCATCTTTAGAGACATGTCCTCGTGAGACCTGAAAAATGTTTAATAAGAGTCATCACTAATGAAATGTATTAAATCTTCTAATTGAAAGAAGAGCTATGTCAAATTCCACAAGATCTCTATAGAACTGAAAAGAATTTTATGTTTCATCCTTAACTAAAATTAGTTGATGGTGAAGAAGAGTTACACTTTAAATTAACATCTAACAGGAACTTAAACAGCTTTATATTTTATTCTGATTAACAAAGATACATGTTCAAAAACCATTATATAATACAGCTATAGAAAGGTTTAAACACGGAATACAGCAATGTCGAAGCTTTTCTAGCATTGAAGATATAAAATGAAATGGATGTGGAGAGGGCAAAAGGTATACTCTACTGAAGAAATGTTACTCACCATCGAGAGCCATTAAGAACCTGAGGAAGAAACTTGTGCTCAAACAGGTGGCTGAATGGTCCATGGCCAACATCATGCAGTAATCCTGTGTAGAAAATGAAAAGAAGAATATACAAACTCAAACAGATAGCAAAAAACACATAATATCTGCTGACAAGCACAATCTATTACCAGCAAGTTTCACTGTCTGTATATCAGAGTGATCAATTTCAAGCTCCGAGCCCTACAAGGATGGCATGCATTTAAGGACTTCTCATAATAGTACTCAGAATGAGTATAATCAAACAGGAAAATTCCTACTTGGTAAGCTTTAATTGTATTAACAGCAGCACCAGCCAGCCAATAAACCCCTAGTGAATGCTCAAAACGAGAATGTACAGCTCCTGGGTAAACCAAGTGTACTAGACCTGGAAACAAGAAAATGATTAAAATTTGAACAGTTACATGTGTTTGAGTGCTTGACAAACCTTTCTATAAAGAAATTTCCATAAACCATCACAAGATAATCAGAAGACCATATTTTTCAAATTTTATGATAATTACATTAGAAATTTTCAATACTCACCAAGTTGCTTTAGATCACGAAGCCTGCAAACAAGTAATAAATTATCAGAAGACAGGCTTAATTACACAGGAAAAGAAAAAAGAGAGAAATCTTTTCCAAGACATCAAATCTATCAAACTTGCCTCTGAAACTGTTCAGTATCAATGAATTTCAACGACAGCTGCATTCACATAAAAGCTAAAATTAGATCTATCAATATCTCCGATCAAAAATCAAACCAACTCTACATCAATGGTTAACAATGAGACAAGGTACGGTAACTACAAGTTATCAAATAAATGACCTATCAGCACTTCCACAACCAAAATGAGCAACTATTATTAAGCATAAAAAATACAAATTAGTAACAAACGCTAAATAGAGTAAAGAAGATTTTATCATATTCCAGCTGTTTAATCAAAATAATAAGAACTAATATAGACAAGAATGCTCTGTTTTTTTGTGTTTTTGTTATTACTTCTTGTTAGAGATTTTTGTCATAATTTCAAAATTCTAAGGTTATATCACCAATTTTCTTCGGAAAAAAAAAAACGAAGATCTAGAAGACTAGAAATCAAAACAGAAACAAATAAAAATCAAATTCTATTTCGCTCAGTTCAAATTCAAACTCAAATAATTCATCAATAGTTCTTTTGAGTCCTAAAAAGGTTTCAATCAGTTCTACATTTCAGTCAAGCAACAAAACCGAAACACAGAAAACGGATTAAGAATAAAAAATAAAAAAATAAAAACAGAATCAAATTGACAAATGCAAGATACGCAAAAGTAAAACGAAAAAATATATGAAAATGTTGAATAGGAGCCACTACCGGGTCCAGATAGATGTTTCCGTGGACATTATCGTGAACGTGCTTCGATAATCGGCGACCATGCCAAGTGTAGAAGCTCGAGGACTCGTCGTTGTTCATAGAACCTCCCATTGTTTTCTCGGCAAACTATTAACACAGTGTGTGAAAATAGAGAAAGTGAATTTTCAAGGGAAAAAAAAAAAAAACTAAGAGAATAAAAACGAATTCCTGACAGAATATTTTCACTGATCCCAACAGAAATAAATAAATAAATAAATAAATTATCCAGTATCTCATACAAAAAATTTCATGCGACTTCATACCGGATGGACCGACCTACAAAACCATGATATAACTTTACATACAAAGCTATTTATTACCTTTTGATGTTGTGTAATTAGTGAGCCAGGAAAGAGAATACATAACATGGATTTTGATCTAAAGGCTAATAAAATAAATTTGTATACAATGTTATATCAGGGGTTTGTATGTGAGAAACTATATATATCGGTCCTTTTCTCTTCGATGCGCACTGATGTTAAAATTTATCCATGCATAACATGCAGACCAATTAGTATGGATAAATACATACCGACCGAATCAAAACAGTTGAATCTAATAACCTTTGACCCACATATAAGACAATGATATATATTTGATATATATTTATTAGTGAGGAGAAAAGTTTCCTATATATACCATTGGATATCGGATTGTAAGAAATTTTCGGATCCTATTATGGAACGGCCAAAAAGAACGAACAAGAAGGAACAAAAAAAAAGGGGTTAACAGCACCAGTGCTCCCTGAATTATTAGCGAATTTGTAAGTTGCCTCCTCACCTTTTTTTCTGGACAATTTACCCCCTGAACTCTCTTCATTTGACATTACAGTTATGTCCATTGCCCACTAAACGCATGTTTGAGGGGGCATCAACAATCATGGTTTGATAAATGAAGAGAATTCAAGGGGTAAATTGTTTAGAAAAAAAGGTGAGGGGACAACTTGTAAATTCGCTAATAGTTCAGGGGGCATCGGTGCTATTAACAATTAAAAAAAAAAAAGTAATGGCCCCATGATTGACAAGGAAAGAGGAAAGAGATGGGAATGGGTTGAATGGTAGGCCCGCACTAATAAAAAGAGAGAAGAGAGAGGAAATTAATTGAATGGTGGGCCCACATCTATTAAAAGAAAAAGGAATGAGAGGGCTATTGATTGACTTGTGCCTTGTACGGATTCTTGTAGGATTGACTTGTACGGATTCTTTTTTGTAAAATCTATTTTATAATTCGAATTCAATAATAATCTAATCCTGATTTCTGAAAATATACTTAATTCTTAATACATATTAAATCATCTGAAAATCCGTTTTCTAAATACTAATTTTCTAAATAATTAAAGCTAACATATAATTATGAAACAATTAACTTAATCATAAATAATTAATTCTTAAATCTGTTCCGAACACAATTCACAAGTCAATCAATACCCCTCTCATTCCTTTCTTATTATCAAACGTGAACCCACCATTCAACCAATTTCCCCTCTCTTTCCTCTCATTTTATCAATTGCGGGCCCACCGTTTGACCCATTCCCATCTCTTCACATACAAAAAAATTTGTGCAGTTTCATACCGGATGGAAACACGGAAATTTTGGTATATATATATATATATATATATATATATATAGTAGTCATTAGGTCATGTATATCTGACGATATTATCGTGCAGTTTCACTAATTCTCAATAATGAGAATTAATTTTAAAAAGTTTATACTATTTCTCTATAGCAAGAATTATAGCAAGAATTAATGAAACTGCACGATAAGGTAGTTAGCCAATCAGGTATACATGATTTGATAATATATATATATGTTCAAGTCAGTGCGTACTGATGTAACTTCGTCAGTGCGTACTGATGTAACTTCGTCAGTGCGTACTGATGTAATTTCGTCAGTGCGTTGGATGTGGACTATTATATTTACATACTTTGACTCAAAGTGTATGCACTTGTCAAAATTTCTCTATAATCAGTGATCCACATGCATTGATACTGATGTAAACGAGACCTTATATATATTAGCTTTCACCTATGAGATTTCGAATTGTATGAAATTTTCGGGATCCTATTATAGTCGTTGGATCCAATCCATCAACCAAAAAGAACGAATAAGGAGAGAAAAAAAAAAAAAAAAGACTAATGAGCCCCATGATTGAAAGGAGAGAGGGAAGAGATGGGAATGAGTTGAAGGGTGGGCCCGCACTAATAAAAAAGAGGATAAAGAGAGAGTAAACTGGTTGAATGGTGAGCCCGATAAAAAGAAAGGAATGAGAGGACTATTGATTTTTATTTTTATTTTTATTTTTTGGTATCGAGGATCCCGGACTTCGTCCAGGCATCCATCCACCTGTCCTCCCCAATTGCGTGACACACCCATAGCCAATTTGTTGGTTCTAATGGTCTATTTGTTGGTTGTTATGGAGTAGAACATATAGGAAACCTCAGCCCACACCCTCGGCCATACGAAGATACAAAGTGGGTAAATTAGAACTCGCCTTCGCCTGAGTAGGATTCGAACCATTGACCTGGGAATTACCCGTGCCCCAAACCCGTCATTCCACCAGCTAAGCTAGCGCCCTGAAGACTGACCACAATGTAATTACCAATAGTAGAATCAAGGACTTGAGATTTTCATCCCAAACCTTTGACCACCAAGGCAACCATCTTATGGTTGAGAGGACTATTGATTGACTTGTGCCTTGTACGGATTTTTTTTGTAAAAATATATATTCTATAATTCAAATTCAATAATAGATCTAATCCATATTTCTGAAATATACTTTAGTTCTTAAAACATATAAAATCTTTTGAAAATCTGTTTTCTAAATACTAATTTTTTAAATAATTAAAGCTAACATATAATTCTGAAATAATTAACTTAATCATAATAAATAAAAACTATACACTCACAAAATTCCATCACTCAAATCTGTTTTGAGACTTATGCCACGCAAGTCAACACAAGACACAAGTCAATCAATACACCTCTCATTCCTTACTTTTATCTTTTTATCGGACGCGAGCCCACTATTCTACAACTTCCTCTCTTTCCTTTCTTTTTATCAGTTGCAAGCCCACCATTTTACTCCCATCTCTTCCCTCTCTCCTTGTCAATCATGGGGCCTATTAGTCTTTTTATTTTTCCCTTATCCGTTCTTTTTGGCAAGTCTATCAATGCCCCTCTCATTCCTTTCTTTTTATCGGACGCGAGCCCACCATTCAACCAATTTTCTCTCTTTTTATCGAGAAGAGCTGTAAGCGATTGTCCCCGACCACTCGCTGCTTCCAATGGCGACAAGTTTGTAGTTTTGTTTTTCAAACTTTTCAGAATGAATCACTAAAGGAAAAGCATAGCTTTTACGGTTAATTTCAAAAGTGTCACTCTCGAAAATATAAAATTACCCTCATCCTCTCCAGCTTTTCTTACTTTAAAAAAAAAAAAAAAAGTTATATTAGACGTTCCAAATTCTTCCCAAATGATGTGGCATGCACGTGAGGTGTTAACATTTTATAAATTATGAGATTATGTGGTGAATAATGTGTTGTTGACACCTCATGTGTCACATCATTTGGGACAGAATTTAGAAAAAAAATTTGGGACGTATAACTTAAAAAAAAAAAAAAATAATAAAGTTCTAACTTCATGTGAAAGTTCAGCTCCAAATTTCATGTGATTGGATCTTGATGAAATTTTTTTCGCATGGGCACAAACTAATAATCACTATAATTAACAAGATTATCTTGATATAAAAACCAAAATACTTATCCACAAATCCCTACCTTTAATTTTCTCATCAGAGTCATGTACTACCATTTCACCCTCTCATCAATTTATTCTTCCTCGTCAAAAGCCCAACTTATCCTCTTTATTTTCAAAACCCACGTAAATACAAGGTATCCGTAAGATACTGATTTTAGTTATTGGTAAGACAATGATTTTGGAAACCGATCCCATGCTTGAATTGTTGGATGTCGATTGCTCATTGCTCGAGTATCATTGAATAAGATTTTTCTGGTTAGAAGAAATTGTCATAGATCTACTGCGTAGGATCATTTTTATTTTTATTTTCTTTGTAAAGATCTATATTAAAGAGAGGCATTTTTATTTTATATTTCATTCTTTTTCGTCATTTTGATTGTTAGAAAGGGAATACTTGGACACGAAGAGAGGTTGGAGTACACGAGGATTTGGATCCTCGTCTTGTCATCACCTAAATCAATAGTATTGATTAATTATATTTTTAGTTGAGTGAAAACATAAAAATTAATATAAATATTTCAAACCATTGATTTGCTATATTAGACACACGACAATAGATTATGGAGGTGAGAACAATATACGGACAATTAAGGTGAAAAGAGGATCCGGATCCAATAGACGAAGGGTCTATTTGGAAGAGCTCATTCAAGTAGATCTTCTACAAATAGAGCTTTTAAAGTAAAGTTTTTGGTCATTTGGTTGTCAAATAAAAAGTATAAAAAACAACTATGTACAAGACACGTGTCTCTATTGGAAACATTGAGTGGCTAAGGAGGGCCAATTGTCCTTAGCACAGCTCTTATCGGGAAAATCTTATGTGGGATGGTCTCACCGTCAGGTGGTAAGACTGTCCAATCAAGTTTCTCAATTTTGTATAATTTTAATATTTTTATTTTTATTTTTATACTTCTAATAAAAATTGAACAACTTGATTGGACAGTCTCACTACCTAGAGATGAGACCGTCCCACACAAGTTTTTTTCTTTTTTAATTAGTTACGGGCCCACTATGGCACAAGGATCATTTGCTGAACTAATCATTATCCTGACCTATGTAAATCTGCTGATATGTGTAATCAATGTCTGTAATTTATTTCTTTTATTTATTTCAATCTCATTATTTTTAAATGCAAGTCTTATTCTCAAGTGATTTAGATTAGAAAACAGATCAACTCAACAGAGGATCCTGATCCGTCGATTAATACCCCTATCATTCCTTTCTTTTTATTAGAAAGGGCCCACCATTCAACCAATTTCCTCTCTCTTTCCTCTCTTTTTATCGGTTGTGGGCCCACCATTCAACCCATTCCCATCTCTTCCTTCTCTCCTTGTCAACCGCGGGGGCCATCGGTCTTTTTTTTCCTTCTTGCTCGTTCTTTTTGGCCATTGGATCCAATCCAACGGCCATGATAGAATCCCGAAAAGTTCATACAATCCGGTATTACTTTCAACAGCATCTAACTTTCAACAACGAGTGAGATCGTTGTATCTATATGAAAAAAATTCTAATTGGTGGTGACCCACCCGGCTAAGCGGCATCTGACTTTCAACAACGAGTGGGATTACTAATGAATTAAACACCGTCACCACATAATCTTACTGAATTTATAACATTTATATATAAGTCATTGTCAAAGAAAAAAATTACATATAAATGAAAAATTAGTTAAACAACTAAAAGAATCTCAAAAAACAAAAACAAATGTTTCGATTACTAAAGAATTAATTATATAACAAATGTTTGACTATGATAGTTTGGTGTAGCCTATCACCTTTATATATTTATTTATTTATTTATTTATAGGGAGAATTTTAAAAAGTAACCATAAAATTAGTGGGTTTATTGTTTTTACCCGGATTAGTATGTTTATTGTTTCTATCAAAATATTCATTTTTTGGACAAAATTGCCCTTCTTTATTAAAAAAAAATCTCTATTTTCTTTTTCTTTTTCCTCTTCTTCTTCCCGGAAAAAAAACAACTTATTTTCTCTATTTCTTTTTCTTTTTCTTCTTCTTCTCCCCAAGCCTCCATCTTTTTATTCTTCTTCCCGGATGTGTTTAATTGTGTTAGACTTTGTGTGTTTGATTTGGTCTTGCCCTGGTGTGTTTAATTGGACTGCCCCGGTATGTTTAATTGGGTTGCCGTGGCGTGTTTAATTGGGTTACCCTGGCGTGTTTAATTGATTTACACCTGGCGTGTTTAATTAGTCTGTCTTAGTGTGTTTAATTAGTCTACCTTGGTGTGTTTAATTGGTTTACACCTTGTATGTTTAATTGGTCTGCCATAGTGTGTTTAATTGGATTATCGTGGTATGTTTAATTGGTCGTTTGGTGTGTTTAAATAAATATGAACAAATTTCTTTTCCATATTTGTATAGATTTGGAAATTTTCCAGATTTCCTCGTACCAAAAAAAAAATTAAAAAATCTTTGAAAAAATTAAAAAATCTCTGAAAATTTTGTTTAACAAAACCCAAACCCAAACACAACTCCCACCATTCATAAAAACAACAACACCCTCAAATCTGGAAATTTTGTTTGAAAAATAAAAAATGAAATCTGAAATAAATAAATAAATAAAATCTAAAAATTTTGTTTAACAAAACTCAAACCCAAACACAACTCCCATCATTCATAAAAACAACAACACTCTCAAATCTGGAAATTTTGTTTTTAAAAAAATGAAATCTGAAATTTTAAAAAAAAAATTGAAAATTTTGTTTAACTAAACCCAAACCCAAACCCAAACACAACTCCCATCATTCATAAACACAACAACCACTCTCAAATCTGGAAATTTTGTTTGAAAAAAATGAAATCTTAAATTTAAAAATAAATAAATAAAATCTTAAAATGTTCTTTAACAAAACTCAAACCCAAACATAACTCCCACCATTCATAAAAACAACAATCACCCTCAAATCTGAAAATTTTGTTTGAAAAAAACGAAATTTGAATTTATTTTTTATTATAAATAAAATCTGAAATTTTTGTTTAACAAAACCCAAACCCAAACACAACTCCCACCATTCATAAAAACAACAATCACCCTCAAATCTGGAAATTTTGTTTGAAAAAAATGATTTTTTTTAATTTTTAAATAAAATCTAAAAATTTTGTTTAACAAAACCCAAACCCAAACACAATTCCCACCATTCATAAAATCAACAACCACCCTCAAATATGATTTTGGAGAGAAGAGAGGAGAGAAAGAGAGAAGACGGAGGAGAGAGACAGGAAAGAAAAAGAATTTGATGAGAAGAATTAAAATATGGGAAAATGAGGGGCATTTAGGTCTTCACAGCCAATTAATGGTTAGAAACAATAAAAATACTAATGTTGGATAAAAACAATAATCCTCCTAGTTTTTTTGACTAAAAAAGGGTATTTTCTCATATATATATATAAAGAACAAAGAGAGAGAAGAAAGATGATTCACCGTAAATGGAGTATGCCAATAGGACTAGCGTGATTTTAGGCTACCTCATCGTTCATATTTTAAATTAGTGAAATTTAGGAAAAATAGCATTACTTTTAAAAATTTGTTGATGGATTGTTGTTTCTCATTAATTATTTTCGTGGATTTTATTCTATAGTAAATTATAAACATTTAAAAAAAAAAAAATGTGTGTTAATATTGAATTTTTTAAATACAATAATTTATTTTAATAAAAATGATTATTAAATATATAGAAATTGGGCCCCCCCCCCAAAAAAAAATTTATGAAAAGAAGGTAGCCGGTAGGTATGTTCAAAATTCAAATTAATTTCAATATCGGGTCAAGAACATCGGTTAAAAATTAGGGCTAATATTATAAACCTCCCCTCACTTTTGAACTATTATTGGATGTATAGTTACAAATGCTTTTATTTTAGAAACCTCCCATATAAACTAACACCGTTAGCATTCCATTTGTGTTGACTGAGTTTGACTATTAAAAAGTCTAAAATGTCCATATTAAAGCTGTAGTTGTATGAATTGACCATTATATCCTCATACTTTTTTACCAAATAAATTAATAAAATAATACAAATGCGGGAATGTTAACTTGCAAATGAGAAATTATTTTGTGGACAATTTTATCCCTAAAAATAACAAAATGACAAATGAACCAAAAACATTGAAAATGAGTATTTGCTTGGATATATATATATATATATAAAGACAAATTAATAAATAAATACATATTCCGGTTTATTTTTAATGCTTTTGATTCATTTGTAATTTTGTTATTTTTAGGGATAAAATTGTCCACAAAATAACTTCTCATTTGCAAGTTAACATTATTGCATTTTGTATCAATTTATTAATTTATTTGGTAAAAGTATGAGGGTATAATGGTTAATTCATACAATTGAAGCTCAAATAGAGATATTTTGGACTTTTTAATGGTCAACACAAATGGAATGCTAACGGTGTTAGTCCATAGAGGAGGTTTCTAAAATAAGAGTATTTGTAGCTATACATCCAATAATAGTTCAAAGGAGAGGGGAGGTTTATAATATTAACCCTAATTTTTAACCGATGTTCTTGACCCAATATTGAAATAAATTTGAATTTTGAACATACCTTTCGGCTACCTTCTTCGAAAATGATAACTTTCCATTAAATAAATAAGGATAGCAATAATCTGGGCTTGGCTACAATATTGCTAATGGTCGGTTTTGTGGGGGAGAATTAGTTACTCTTTGTATTAATTTTAAAAAAAAAATTTAAATCCTTAGTTTATATACACCCTTGGATTGAAATCTAAAAACTAGAAATTTAACTAACAGCCATACAATCATGTATAGTACCTGAACCTGCGTAATAATCTATGTCTTTTGAAAACATAAAAGTTATTGTAAAAAGAAAAGCAACACAACATTTAGGGTATGTCCTGAAAACGTTTTTGCATTTGCTATTTTTCGAAATAAAATAAAATAAAATGAAAACAGTGTTTTCGGTTTCAATTTCGAAATCTGAAAACGTGTTTGGTAGCATATACTGAAAGCCGTATTATAAAAATGAAAATGAGAAAAACGCGTCCGGTAGATTAATTGGAAAAAAGTGTAATTTGCCTACTATTTTTTTCTATTGTAATTTTTAAATTTGAATAAAAAGTGGGTTAATAATTTATCACAAATAATTATCAACTAACTCATAATTTAAAATTAATTTTTAATTTTTTACTAAATATAAATTACATGACAAAAAATCAAAATCTTAAAAAAAAAAAAAAAATAAATAAATAAAAAAAAGGAAAAGAAATTAATAAAGGAGCTGATAAGCTCTTGGAAGAGCATATTGGCGGCTCCAAGGCGTCGCCGGAGGAGGTTCTCACCTCCTCCTGCCTTGGAGGAGCAAATCGGCTGCTCCTACGGTCTTGCTTTCATGGAGAATATAAAGAAGGAGGAGGAGGAGGAGAATGAGGAGAAGAGGAAGAAGAAGAAGAAGAAAAAAGAAGAAAAAGATAAAGATGGATAAAGAAGGAGACGAAGAGAATAACTGAAGAAGAACTGCCAGTAGAAAAGAAAAAGAAAAAGAAAATTATTGTGATTTTTTTTTAAAAATAAAAAATAAAGAAAACAGGTTTAACTTATTTTCCATGTTTTTTAATTGTAATATTGGTTTTATTTTTATTTTTTAAAAACAAAGTCAAAAAAAGAGTGGCCCGTCCTGCAAGCCGTTTTTTGTTTTTGTTTTTCGAAAAGAAAAATGAAAATGAAAATGAAAACAGTGTTTTTGGTTTTGTTTTTGAATTCCGAATACGCGTCTGGTAGCATTTATTGGAATCCGTATTTTAAAAATAAAAACGGGAAAAACGCGTCTGGTAGGAAAACCGAAAACTTTCGAAAATTGAAATATCAATTTTTACATTTTGTTTAATATTATAATAATTATAAACAAATTGATTAAATAATTAACTAAAAAAAATTGAAATGTAATTTTTAAATTAAAAAAAAGTTATCAGTTGAAGAGGAAGAGGAAGAGGAAGAGGAAGAGGAAGAAGATGAGTAGATCGGCGACTCAGTAGAGCAGATCGGCGGCGTCGAGTGGCGATCGGCAGTGAGAGGCGACGTAGAGCCGATCGGCGGCGAGCGGAGGAGGAGGAAGAGGAAGAAGAAGAAGAAGAAGACGGTGGCGATGGCAGCAGCGAACGGAGGAGGAGGAAGAGGAAGAAGAAGAGGAAGAAGAGGAAGAAGAGGAAGAAGAAGACGGCGGCGATGGCAGCAGCGAACGGAGGAGGAGGAGGAAGAGGAAGAAGAAGAAGAGGAAGAAGAAGAAGAAGAAGAAGAGGAAGAAGAGGACGGCAGCAGCGACCGGCGGAAGGTAGCGGCGAGCGATGACCGACAGCAGGCAGTGACGATCGGCGGCAAGGAGGAGGAGAAAGAAGGTGAAGAAGAACGAAGATGAAGATGTGCAGTTCGTCTGGTCCAAGAGAAAAAAAAAAAGAAAAAAATATTTTTTTGTTAATTTTTTTGAAATTGTATTTGAAATACAGAAAACAACTTTTTTTTGTTTTTCAAAATTTCCACTTTTAACACTTGACTTTGTTTTGTTTTTGTTTTTGTTTTTGATTTCTGAAAACAAAATGAAAAACGGTTTACTAAACACGAATTCGAAATTATTTTTAGAAAATAAAAACAAAAACAGCTGAAAACAGCCTGCAGGACGGGAGCTTACTAAACACGAATTCAAAATCGAAAACAAGGTAAAAACTCTTACCGACATCACCTTATTGTCTTGTTTCATTAATCAATAATGCTAGATGACCAAAAAAGGTGACCCAAATTTTGGACCCAAACCTATGTGGCAACATCATATGAGATCTTTAGAAAGAGTGACGTGGGCCCATGTTGTGTGTGATGTTGCCACATAGGTTTGGGTTCAAAATTTGGGTCACTTTTTTAGTCCTCTAGCATTATTGTTCATTAAATGCATATTTGACTTTTCTGTAAAAATAATATTAATCATTGAAACGTCTTGTACTAAGATTCTAAGAACAGTGAGTGTTCTTGGACAGTCACTCCATGAGGAGTTAACACCTGTCGTCTTGACTGTTTTTCAGCTCCTTTAATGTTTTGTTTCACTTTTTTGACACACATGTTACGGCTAATTACATATCAACCTATATTTTCAATTTTATAACCAAAGCCAACTCTTTCCTTTTATTTTAAATTTGTCATTGGCTTCTCTCCAGTTTTGAAACATGTTCTTTTTATTTCACACTATTTATTTACTACTTCATTAAACTTTTATCGTCTGTGAGGCCAGGCCACAATACTGTTTAAAAAATAAATAAATAAATAAATAAAACCTATCATGTTATTGGAGTGCATACATTTTTTTTTTTATTGACTATTGGAGTGCATACAAAGTGTTAGTAAGATTGCAAAAAAAAAAAAAAAAAAATTGTGGAAGAAGGACCACAAAAGCTTGTTAAGACATGCTAGATTTTATTTTACTTTTATTTTTAATATAATTGAGTCAAATGTTTTGGTTATTGTTATGTGCTTTGATATATATATATATATATATATATATATGAAGTAGCAGAAATATTTATTGGTTTATTTTTTTTAGCCATCAATTTATATTTTATTATATTTATCACCTTTAACCTTGAACAAACAAGATTGCCCTCTATTTTATCTTTACTTCACCCACCAAAAAATTGGGAATCAACTGGCATGTAAATTGAAAAATCATTGACATGTAAGTTGAAAGTCAATTGACATGTAATTTAAAACTTAACTGACATGTAACTTGAAAAATTAACTCGCATGTAACCAAGTTACATGCCGGGTGAAGTAAAATTTAGGGGTAATTTTATCCAAAAGTGGTCAAAAGTGATAAAAACAATAAAATATAAATGTGTGGCTAAAACAATAAACCAATAAATTTTTTGGCTCTTTATGAATTCACCCATATATATACAATTTTTCTATTGTCAGTTCGTCCTAATATAAAATATATCAGGACGAAGAATGTGAACCATTAGATTTACATATCTTGACTTAAAGTGTATGCACTTGTCAAAACTTCTCCATAATCAATGATCTACATTCTTCGTCCTAATATATTTTATGTCATGATGAACTGACAGTAGAAAGACTATATATATATAATATGCTTTAATTTTTATTTTTTTTATTAATGATCCACATTCATCGTCCTGATATATTTTATACCAAGATGAACTGACAATAGAAAGACTATATATATATATATAAAATGTGCTTTAATTTTTTTTTAATGGTTAATGAGCTTTAATGATGTATTTAATCACATCACAAGCTATTTTCGTTGGAATTAATGTTCACGTGTTTTAGTTTTTGATTTAGTTGTATTGGTTAACAAGCTTTAAATTGTATATATAGCTTTTATTTGTTTATTATTTATTTTAAAATGAACAAATTAAAAATGGTACAAATTTAGAAACTATCAATGAAAATATATGCTTGGCGGTTCATAACGAAAAATTATTTTTGTCATTGATAGTGTTTTTTATTTTTTGGAATATTACAATAATTCGAACTTTGAGGAGGAGATAGACTCAAACCCATAATCTCATAATATAAATGTGAGAGGTAAGTCACTGAGTCAATCTCATCTTAACATCATTGATAGTGTTTATTTTTTTTTGGTATTCTTCATTTTGATACCAAAAAAAAATAAACACTATCAATGATGTTAAGATGAGATTGACTCAGTGACTTACCTCTCATTGATAGTGTTTATGAATAAGTTTAATGTGGATTATGTTATTATTATTATTATTATATATATATAGAGAGAGAGAGAGAGAGAGAGAGAGAGAGAGGGGGGGGGGGGGGGGGGGGGGGGGGTGTTAATGCAAAATATAATTATATTATCGGACAAGAAGAATTTATTTAGTTAGAGGCGGATCTTGTAAAACAAATTTAAATGGAACAGAGAAACCAATGAAAATTTAGCTTTAATATACAGTTGACAAATTTAATAAAAATTTAATAAAAATTTATACGAGTTGATTTTATTTATAAAATTGAAATATGGGCTGATATGTAATTAATTAAAAAATGTGTGTAAAAAACGTAAAATAAAATATTTAAAATGTTGAAAAAAAGCCATGAGGACAGATGTCACCTCTACATGAAACCATTAGTACTGCTCTTCTGACACCATCTATGTGACTATGTTCTTTTATAAAGCACGGTCAACTTTTGCAAAGACCATAAGTATTTTCATCTTCTCTGCTCTCTTACGTTAAAACCTTAAATTAATCAAACAAATTTAAATATAAAATAAGAGAATTAATTTATGGACCTACCGGTGATAGATCTGGCGCCGTATTTATCGGTCGGCGGCGACGGGTCGAAGGTGACGAGCGAACTCGGCGAGTTGTGTCGTGAAGTGAGTCGGATTCTGAGGGAGATGGGTGCGCTGCTTGTGAAGGATCCGAGATGTACGGTGGAGGACAACGATCGGTTTATTAACATGATGGAGAAGTACTTCGAGAGTCCCCCGGAGTTCAAGCGGTTGCAGGAGAGGCCCAAATTTCATTTCCAGGTTTGAGACAGAATTTTTGGTGGTGGGATTTTATTTTGTTTTGTTTGGATGGCGAGAAAGTGTGGGCAAATGGAAGCTTCAGTTTAAATTTTGGAAAAAATAATAATGAAAAATATTGGAAATTTATAAGTGAATTGAACTTGCCGTTGTCAAGTTAGAGTTAATGAGTGATGGGGTTCTCTTGATTTTGTTTGGTTGCTTAGAAAATGTAGGCGAGGAAGAGAAAATCATGAAAAGTTTAATTTGGGATATTTTAGTCTCATGACATTTAAGGTTAACAATAAATAAAAATTTAATGTAATTGTTGTTGGCCAGAAGTTGATAGAACTTGATGTAACAAAATCAGTCATCCGATATTGACATGAATTTATTTTGCTAGGTAAAGAATAAGAATCTATAGTCCTCTATTGAGTTGATCTGAATAGATCTTGTGACATGTATGTGTAATAATGGCTGACATTATTTCATTTATTTATTTCACTTTTATTTTCTGGTGTGACGAAATTAACAGGTTGGGGTGACACCAGAAGGAATCGAGATTCCAAAAAGTATGGTTAATGAAGAAATGCAAGCAAAAATTAAAGCAATGCCCAAAGAATCTCAACCATCCATCCCCAAGGGACCAGATTGCAAGTGGAGGTACATGTGGAGATCTGGTCCCCAGACATCAAAATCCCGTTTTCGTGTTCAGGTTTGCTCTCAAATCATAATAATTTATTTTGATTTTCGTACGTGTTCTAATTTTCCATCTCTCTCTTACAGGAACTAAATGCAGAGCCAGTCATCCCTGAAGGTTTTCCAGAATGGAAAGAAACCATGGACTCGGTGGCATACAAATGGTTATCTGCAATAGAGGTGAGTTGACACGGCAATTTGATTTGCCTGTAATGATCATTGCGATATCATATTATGGTATCATGTATTTTCTTCAGGTTGTTGCTGAAATGGCAGCAATCGGATTCGGTTTGCCAAAAGACGCGTTCACTTCTATAATGAAGCAGGTTAGAACTGTTTACCAGTTCAAGTTCATCTAGTATTGTCATTTAATATCTCCATGTCTGTCTCCAACTGATTGCCGCCAATTAGTTTTTGAGACTGAGACTTGGATACACGACGTTCCTTTGATTGAAAATTTACTTGTACTATTATACGGAGCCGGCCCTGGCTTTTAGTTGCTTGGGACGAAATTCTAAAATGGATTCCTTGTTCATATTATCTATTCGTTATTATCTACCGTGTGGAGAATAACCTGAATTTCAGGTCTCTTTGTTTCAAATACGGAAAAAAGAAGGTTCAAGGACAGCCTATGGAACTAGCATAAAGTCACAAAAATATGAACAATGTATTAGGAATGCCGAATACATTGTTTAATCCTCATGTTAATGACTAAACTAGTTTATCTTCTATTCTATGCATACAAAAATTAAACCAAAATCAAAAGGCTGAAAAAATATTGTAAAGACAATATTAAAATAATAATTGAAAACAAAAAGAAATTACCTGGGGTCGGCAGTGAGATTTGAGAGTCAAGAGAGAATGTATAATGGAGATTAAATCCTAAATTTTAGGTAATTTGTCCGAATAAAAAACAAAAAAATAATTGGGCTTTCCAAAAATAAAAAGAATGTCTGGACTGTGCCTCGTGACCTCTGTTTGTTTGGGCCCCTTTTTTTTTTTCTAAGTTCTTTTAGGCCCTTTTTTTTTTTTATGAGTGGTGATAATGTTATAATGGCATCCCTTAAAAACCGTATGTACACTCCTTTTGTAATTACACCCATTAAAATTATAAAAAAAAATCTAGTTTGTAAATAAACCCCACTTAACGCTAGAAATATCCTTTCTTAAATTATATTGTATTGTATTTTTATAAGTACACACCACATACACCTATTCTTATGTTATTAATTATTAACTTTATTATTATTTAAAATTTTGTTATTATCCTTAATTCTATCACTGTTTTTTCTTTCTCTTCCCTCGTCTCTTTTCTCTTCTATGTTTTCTTTCCACAAAATAGACCCCATTTTTTTCTCTCTTTCTTCATGTCAAGCAGCTCTCTCCATTTTTTCTTTACTATTTTATATCCATAAAATCTACCTGATTTAAGGTTTTTTTTTTTTTGTTGTTGGATATACATTTTCGGTTTGTAAAAGTTGTAGGGATGCAAGGTTTATATTGTATCATGTCCCAATTTATTTGTAAGTATAAAATTGTTTGATGAAATTGAAGAACAACTAATATTGATGCAAATGAAAAAAGTCAAATACGTGTTTGAAAGAAGAAAAAAAAATACATATATTATAGAGAAAAAAAAGCATAATGATTTTGTTTAATTTAATACTTTTTTACAATCAACTTTGGATGATCTTGATACATTCTTCATACTTAGCAATATTTTTTTTTTCCTTAAAAGAATTTGAAAATATATTTAAAAGAGAATATAGGGTTAAAAAAATGGAAAAAGTTTTTAATGATATATGTTAATATAAAATCATTAATAGAAAAAAAAAATCACAAAAGATTAAAATAGTAAACTAATTAGTAATTATTAGTGAGTGTACTTACAAACTATTTAGTCATATTGGTAATTTTACTTAAGGGTATTATTGAATTTTCAAAAAACATAATAGTTTGGGGTGTACATACAATTTATAAGGGATGCAAATATCACAACTCTTTTTTAAACAAATGATTGAGCCTTTTTTTGTCTGAAATAAAAGTAATGAGCCCTTCATTTAACTCAAAACTAGGGGTGGGCGTTTAATAGATCGGTTCATTTTTCAATAGAACCGATAAAGTTCGGTTTCTGAAAATGTGAACCGATCTAATAAAATTTATAAATGTCAACCGATCAAAAGCCAACTGAATTGGACCGGTTCGGTTCGGTTCCGTTTTTTTGATTTTGGTACTACTGGGCCAAATTCATTGGCTTTAATTATTACATATTTTTTCATATTTTAATCATTTTGGGCTTTCAACCAAATTAAATTATGGGCTTGAACAAATTGAAAATACTAGTTTAAAATAATATTAGCAAAGAAAGCAAAGAAAAAATATATATATGTTGTGACACATTTTCATAGTTTTATAGTTTCATGGACCGTTGAATATTAAACTAGGGTTTTTTTTTTATATAAGATGGATCTCGGTTCGGTTTTTCGGTTTGGGATAGCGAACCGGAAAAAAAACCGATCCAATCAGTTTTCAAAAAAATGAACTAAACTGAACCGGCCAACATAAGAAAACCGGAAAAAAACCGATTTGATCGATTTGGTTCGGTTTTTTGGTTTTTTGCCTACCCCTACTCAAAACAGGTAACTTTAGGCCAGGGGCTGCCGGCCCTGCTATTATAACACTTCTCAGGATATTCTATGCTCTTTATCTTGGAAGTTGGAACATTTCATTTATGTTATATTAGAGAACTTCTCTCTTTGTTTACTTTATGCTCTTGGCTACAAGCTGTTTTCCATTTTAAATCCAGGCACCACATTACCTTGCTCCAACTGGTAGCGACCTTCGCCGATATGGCCAGGAGGGCTCTGTGTTTGCAGGATATCATTATGACCTTAACTTTCTAACAATTCACGGCAGAAGTAGTTTCCCTGGTCTAAACATCTGGCTAAACAATGGTCAAAAAGTTGAAGTGGAGGTTCCTGTAGGATATCTTCTACTTCAGACAGGGAAACAGGTAAGAGTAAATTTACCTACTAAAGCATAATAACTGTGGCATGAACTAGTAGCTGATCGATCACCCCATGTGCTGGCTTCAAGTGGAATTCAATGAAAATGATAATATCACACTCTTAGATGCTCTACTAATTATAAATATTGAATTATCTCAACCATCATAGCAGTTATATGCTGGCCAATATCTTTTGGATGTCGGGTTAATTTTATTTGTTATTTGAATATGATCGACATAGAATCTCTGTTAGTTAACTTGGTTATGGAGAAATCGAGCATTGGCCTCGCCCTGTTGGGTAAAAGAATGAGTAATGAGCTCATCATAAATGGTTAATTTAGTGCTTCAAATTAATAAAACTGTTTATGCATATGTAGACCAAGTAAGAATCAATTGTCTTAGCGTAGGACTTCTAGGCTCTAGAAGTTAATTCCCTTTGTTGTCCTTGGAAACATGCTTCTATTTTTGTTTTTATTTTGTTTTGAAGCATGTGGACAATGAACTATTGGAGTTCTTAAAGTGATTCATCAACTAATCACAACATATTGTAACCAATTTTAACACCAATCTCTTCCTTTTGCGTTGCATGCAGATGGAATGGCTGACTGCAGGAGAATGCCAAGCAGGCATGCATGAAGTTATCGTCACGAAAAGGACAATTGAGGCAATCAAACAAGCTTCGGCGCAAAATCGCAGTTTATGGAGAGTATCCTCAACAGTGAGTGCAGTCCACCATATTGTTACCATCATCGTCTTCTTCGCTGCTCATTTATAGTTGGTTGCAACTGACTTATCTTAAAGCATATTATGCTTATTTGTGACATCCTTTTCTTTCTTCTTATGTAGTTTTTTTCCCACATCGCTTCAGAGGCTGCGTTGAAGCCTTTAGGCCACTTTGCAGAATCCCCACTTGCAAGCAAATATCCGCCCATGTGTGCTGGAGAGTATGTTGAACGAGAGCTTGCATTTCAAAGGGAATAATTATCTATGTAGTATTATTTATCAATAATTATCTCCTTAAAGACTCATTTGGTATACTATATTGTATTATATTAAGCTGTATTGGATTGGATTATGCTGTATTGTATTATTGTTAGTACAATTATATGTTTGGTGATATATTACATTAGATTGTATTAAATAATATAAATATTTGGTAAGTTATTTTTTAGTACAGTATTGTATTTAATAAATATTAATGATTATAAATTAATAAATTTGAATTTTTAAAAAATGAAAAATTATAACATTAACATTAAATAAGTTAAATAATGAATAAAAATGATTTGAAATTCTAAATATTTTTAATATGTATGAATTAAATAATTATTTATATTTCACAATAAAATTATTGAAAACATAATAAATATTCTTATATTAAACAAAAAATGTTTGCAAAAATAATAACAAGTAAAAGCATAAATATTCATCTTGATGAAGCAGAAGGTTTTTTTTTTTTTTTTTTTTTTTTTTTTCCTTATTTTGTTGGATTCGATGAATATGAGGTTGGGTGATGATTTTGGTGTTCGATATATAGGGCTCATGGAACCTAGAAATCAAAAGCTTCTCTCTCTCTCAACTAATACTTCAAATAATCATGACTAATCCATGGCTCATGGAACATTGGAACCTATAAACAAAAAACCAAATCCACTAAAAATCACAAACCCACCGACCAAAAACCCACATTTCAATTCATATAAATATGATGAAAGAAATATTTTTCTATATATGTTTATTATTTGATATTTGCAACTAAAATTTTCTTTGAATTTTAACCCTAACTGATTTCCCCCACCCAAATATTTCTTAATTAAAACATGGTCAAGCTGTAATTGTGATCTAAATCAATCAAACAAGAAATCGTAAAGAAGCATAAGAGAATTTACCTTTAGCTAATTTGAGCACCCAAAAAGTTTTGATTTTTGAAATTGAAAAAACAAAAAACGAAACGCCTTCAAAACCAGTTATCAACAACGAAGAAGGAAATTTGTTAAAAAAACATAATGAAAAAGCTAATTTATTAATAAATAAAAAAAGCAAATCCAATTCTTTTATCCAAGTTGACATATGTTCAAGCCATATAAGAAAATTTCTAGTTGTCTGCAATTGTGTTTTTTTTTCCCCTGCTAACAGCAATCGCTTTTCTCTTCCTCTCGTTCTTTCACTTTTATTTTCTTTTTTAATTTCTTAAATTGCAAATGGCATTTTAATCCCTTTAGCTAACATTTTATTTTGCATTTACTTGAACATAATCTGAAAACTTGTTAGGGGCATAATAGGTCTTTCCAACACAAAACAAAACATAAAAGAGAAGAGAGATCCTCCTTACACTCCATAAATTATTTATTTACACTCCAATTTAATTTTTTTTATTAATGACAATTTTAACTTGAACTAAAATTACTAATCAAGACAAAAAAAATTCTAAAGACACTCAAAACTAATTAAATTATTAAAAAAAAAAAAAATTCTCTCTCATAAATCATTAGATTAAATATTACCTGTGAAACTCTCTTTCCTAAATCTATTATTACCATATTAAACACTATCTCCTAATTACTATCTCCTTTTTTTTTTAAATAATAAAAAAAATCAAAAAACTTATGAATATTTTTGGTTTTTTACTAATAGTAATATATCGGTCTTTCTATTATTAGTTTGAACTGATATAAAATATATCAGTTCTTTACATGTGAACCATTGGATTTAAAAAATGTTTTGACAAGTGCATGCAGACAAGTCAAAGTATTTAAATCTAATAGCCCACATGCAAGGAACTGATATATTTTTTGTCAATTCGAACTGACAATAGAAAAACAGAGTAATATATATATATATATATATATTAAAAAGTCAATTTTCAAAAAAAAAAAAAAAAAACATATATATATATATATATATATATATATATATATATATATATATATATATATATATATATAGATATATGAAAACTTGATTTATTGTAACTAGATTCGATTAAACTCATAATTTCTAAAACTAATGAAAGAATTAAAAACAAAGTACTTGTTTTTTGAGTTTTTTTTTAATATATACATATGTACGTTTCCTACAAATTAAGCTTATTCGTAAGTTTAAAAAAAAAAAAAAAATTTAACAGTTAGTCTTGCTTGAGAAGGAATGAAGATAGAAAATTAGAAATATGTATCGGAGGAGAAAGAGTTTAGTATGATAATTAAAAATTTAGGAGAGAGTGTTTAATATGTAATATTTAATCTAATGGTTTAGGATAGATAATTTATTTTTTTTAATAATTTAATTCAAAAAAGACTACTTCTCGGATGAGTCCAAAAGCTACGATAGTTCGTCCTAACTTTTATTAAAATAAAATGAAGTGTCTTTATAAAATTATTTTTTAAAATGGAGTGTTTTTAGAATTGGAGTGTTAAAAGATAAAAAAGATAATCCTGGAACAAAATAAAATGTCTTTAGAATTTTTTAAAATTTAAATTTTGAGAATGGAGTATCTTTAGAAAAGAATTATAAAAAGAAAAAATTAGATTGTAAAATAAGCTCTCAAAAGAGAAACTGAAAATAAATAAAATATATCAAATGACATCTATATCCTTAAGTTAATAAATTTTTGAAGAAATTTGAACATATTGCATGAGGATATAAATGTAATTTTATTTCAAACAAATACGAAAGTTCTAGAATTCTTCTGCAACTATTCATACTCACATCCACCCTTTTTATATAGTTAATAGATATTTTGTAATAATATTATATTGTTTATATTATTTTATTTAGAGTAATGTTACGTTGTCCAATTTTATTTATTTATTTTTTTCATGAAGGTCACTAGCAAAATTATTTTTTTACTAAAACTATCCTTTTTAAAATTAATATATTTTCATTGTTATCTCAATTATATATCCTATAAATTTATAATCTTCATATGCATGTTTATAATAAATTGGTGAATGCCGTTATTACCACCTATAAATATGATTTAGAAACCCATATTTTATTAAAAATTGTAATTATAAAAATATCCCAACTCAAAATAACTAATAAAAGCGAATTATTTTAATTAAAAATAAATTAAGAAGGGTGTATTCAATTAGGATTCTTGAGGACTTTTGAAAACATTTTTTTAAGTGACAGATTTTCATGGATTTCTACAGATTTTTATAAATCCACATGGATTTTCATTGATTTGTTTAGACATCTATCTCAGACTTTTATGGATTTGTTTAGACATCCACGGACTTTCATGGATTTGTTATTTTTTACTTCTATTATACATGGAGAATTATACCACTATATGACCTAATAACACAATCTATACACTTAACCAATATGATCTATTAATAGAATTTGCAATACTAACAATAATATATGCTTTCTTCCTTTTCTCTTCTATTAACAAATAGAATTAGACATTCTATAAACTGACATTCTATAGAATTAGACATTTTAACAAATAGGAAAAAGTATTTTCTTCCTTTTTTAAAAATTTTATATTTCTTCTTATTTTTTGTTTCTCAATCAATAATATTTCTGCCCAGGTTTTTTTTATTAAAAAAATTCAATCTGGCATCGGCCTTTTCATTTTCGTTTTACATGTTTGTTGAATTCAAAGTGAGAGACGTTGTCATTAATTCATTGTAGTTCTACTTGTTAAAAAGTTGAGCTAATTACATCTTATCAAAAAACTGACATTCACTTCTCCAAGTATGAAATTATCAAAATAATTTTAAATCAAAAAACCGAAGTACAATAAACAATTTTGGAGATAGACTGGACATTGATCCAAATCGGATCTCTATGGAGATAGTGAGGCTTGCTCTCACTGTTCGAAGCCAAAAATTGGAATCCAATTTGAACCAAAATGATGTTTTTGAATTGTGAGCAATGGTTGATTGTCAAATTTTGATAAGTATACTAGAGGAAGAAGGGATGTTTTAATAGGGAAGATGCATGGGATGATCTAAGAGGACAAAAAATGGTGAAGATATAAATAAAAATGACCTTTTATAAATCGATAAGTTTGACAAGATTGAATTATTGTAATATTTTAAATAAAAATATTTCAACAAATCTATTATATGAATCATATTAAACGTTTTATTTATTTGTTACTTTGTTAGTATCAAATTTCAAGTATTTGTTCTATTATATGGATTCTTCCGGGCTTTCCGCTATGGGAATTGGAATGCAGTCCAAAAGCCGAGAGAGAGAGAGAGAGAGAGAGAGAGCAAAGTCCACCAAAATTTTTGGGGAGAAGGTTGTACATGTTATAGCATTTGATATTTATATCTTTCACCATCAAGTACATCAAAATCCACCAAAATCCATGACCTAAGAAAATCATTTAAAATCTAGTTCTAATTGAATACACCTTGATTCTTATAGACATTTTTAAAGTTTCAATTCAATACACCCGGATTTAGAAGGATTCTTTAAAAGTCCATAAAAATCTGAATTGAATACCACTGGATTAATATAGACTCTTTTAAAGTTTTTAAGGGGGGTGTATTGGTTCAAGATTTTATTAGACAATTTGAGGAAGTAAAAGTCTAGTGGTATTGGATTAAGACTTTTTAATAAGTTAGATAAGTCTGGTGGTATTCAATCAAGATTTTTAAGATTTTTTTAAAAAGTCCATATTGTCTTGTGGTATTGGATCTAGACTTTTAAGATTTTTTTAAAAAGTTCATATTGTCTTGTGGTATTGGATCTAGACTTTCAAGAGGCAGCAAATTGTCTACTGGTATTGGATTGAGATCAAGGTTTTTAGGATTTCATGACAAAATGGATTTTCTAGACTTTTTAGTGATATGTATAAATAGCTTGAACCCAAAATTGTCTTGCTCTCTCCCTCAATACTTTCCAAACTTTTTATTTGATTTAAGATATTTGGTGGGTGTATTGATATACTTTCAACGGTTGCTTTTGCTATCTACTGTTTCCTCTATTTTGTCTTGTTTTATGGTCTTTGTTTTGTTGTCCTGCTGTCGTGGGTTTTTTTTGTTGTTTTTGTTGTTTTTTTTTGTTTGCCTTGTTGTTGTATTTTTTGGCTTTTGCTTTTCTTTTGGGGCTGTGTGATTGTAGTCGTTTTTGTTGGTTTTTGGCTCTAACTTTTGCCTTGATTATTATTGAATAAACTTTGCCAAAAAAAAAAATAATAAAAAAATAAAATAAAATGTGGCGGCCAAACATGCAAAAGACAGGATAAAACTACACTTGAAAGTCGAGTACCAAATGACTGATAAAATACCTATGTGAGCTAAAAATAGTTTTATACTAGATTTCCATAATCCCACCACCACCACTAGATTTCCATAAAGAGGAAGTTGATTATATATATATATATCTGATAAAAAGAGCCGGTCAATTACTGGTAATATTGCCCTTTGTGTAGATTAAGTTCAAAAACAAAAGAAAATGGTCACCATTTCTATTAATTTATTGCATATGGACCTCGCATAAAACAATGCTTCTATAAAATTTAGATACATGTTATTTATTTATTTTTTTTATTATTATTATTTTTTTAAATCCAAAGGTTATGTGTTGGTTGGTGGTATTTTAAAATTTTATTACTTCTCTTCATAGCTTATACATGTTTCTCATTCAATTTTTATTGTTCAATGACTGCCCTCAACAAGATTATAGAGCACTGGAACTTGGGGAGAAAATTGAATACTACAATCGACTCTTGAAAGTCTATATTTTTAAAAGTCCAAAAAGTCTTGAAATAAAGTCTAGATAATCCTAATAGTCTATAAATAAAGTCCAAAGACTCTTTCAGAATCCTAAAGTTCTAGTCCATATAATCCTAATAATCCTAAAAGTATAATCCTAACAATCCTAATAATCTTAATAGTCTTGGAAATCCATAAAATCCTTGCACCTCAAAATTGTCTATTAAAATCCCAATCCAATACACCCCCCTAAATGTCCGAATTGAATACACCAGGATTTATAATGTTTTTAAATGTCCTCAAGAATCCTAATTGAATACACCCCCCTAAGTACTATTTACACCCATTGATTACTCAAATTATTTTATATTCAAAATTTCTAATGGATGTTTTTACTTTTATACACTCACTCACTCTTGTGTCTGCAGTCTCTCAAAAGAAATATTGTTTGGCAGCCGAGAAAGTTCAAATAAAATAAAATAAAATAATAAATGGATGTTTATACATTTTAAACTAACAAGGTCAGGCTTAGGACTCAAAGAAAGTCATCGAAAAGCCTGGTTTCTTCAACCCTGTCTCCTCAATTTATTCATCATCTCAGACTCAAGGAGTCAAGGTCCCTGAGCATATGTTGTGCCCTCTCTAGGACCATTCTTGACTGCTTGTTTCACTCGCCGTTGAGTCTCTTTGCGGCCTCATTAATCCTCCCTTGTTTCATCAAGCAAAATACCAAGATTGCACATGTTATCAGGTGCAATCGATAGAGCCTGCTAATAGCTTATTCTCACCTGTGCAGTTTTAGTGCGCTCCCCATTGAAAGCAATCCCTTGTTGAATCAAATACAACTTGTGCCTCAAAAGCTATCTGGTCATCCAAATCTTTCACAATCCACATCTCTGCAGAACCAAAAAAAAAAAAAAAAATCACCCAAAAAATAGTACTTGATTAATGTGTACAAGAACTCAAGAAGATAAAATATGTTAAAATAAATTCATTCATTTTAATAAAGGTAGTATAGGGATTATAATGGGCGCCTATATTAATCATTTAATTTTAAAATTTTAGATGCAGGTATAGTTATAAAATTGGTGTGTAAATCATATTCATGAGTAGGAATATCAGTACTTTTAAAGAGCATCTCAGATATAAAAGTAGTTTGCATACTAAAAATTGTTGACATGACAACAATGTCAAAGAGACTTGAAATTTTAAATATAGATTTGATAGACAGTTAACTTGAAATTTGGTCTCCAATACTTTTATTTAAAATACATTTATTTGTAATGACGTGTTCAATTTATTTTATTTCCTTACAAAAAATAAATGAAAAGTTAATGTTAATTTTAAATACTTGTTGAGTCAACCGAAAAAATAGATGTGCAACAGGCCGTCCGAAAATAGACGGTCATATTGACAACGTATAATATTTTTTTTTGTCATATAGCGTGCAGTTGAATATGCACAACTACATTGTGGATACATTTATTAATAGACTGTATATTTATCTTATGTGGCATTTCATTTTTTTTTTTCACAAACCATTTGAATAATATTAATTTTTTTCTTAAAATATTATTTAATAAAGTAATGTTTTACTTATTATTTTATATTGGGTTATTATATTTTTAGTCCCTGTAGTTTGCGTTAATCTAAGTTTAGTCCACGATTTTCTGACTTTACTAAGTTCAGTCCTTCCGTTAGGGTTTCGGTTAAAACAAACGGACTGACATTGTCAGAGGATATAATGACTGAAATACCCTTAATGAAGCTTTCTGATGAACGACAGTATGGTAATTTTGTATTTAATTAAAAAAATGAAAAAACAAAAACATATTAAATTTTAAATTAAAATATATAAAAATTCATCTTCAACATTCCAGATCTTCAACACAAAATTCATCTTCAACATTCCAGATCTTCAACCGGACCACCACCACTTCACCCATAAATAATTCATCTTCTTCACACAGCCAAACCCACAAACACCGAACCGATTCATCTTCTTCACAATTTCCAGATTTTACATAAAAATAAAAATCTCTCACCATTCTCTCCATCATCACATCATTAGAAGTGAAACAATTTACACCTAGATCACATGCCCAGTTCATCATCATCTTAAATCATCCGTGCTTTTTTTTTTTTTAATTATTATTATTTTTTTATCTCAAATAATTTCTTTTGATAAAATTAAGCCTCACATGCCCAGTTCATCCAACCTCAACCAAATCGAAGATCAACACCAAACCTCAAAAATCCATACCCCGTTCGTCATCATCATAAATCCAAAACAGAAAAATAAAATAAAAATTAAAAAAATTAAAAAAAGGATTCTGGATCTGCGGCTCTCAAACCCATACCATTATGTTTAATGTTCTTCATCTTCTTCCTGTATCTCTTCTGCTCCTTCAAAGCCTTGATGACCAGAGCTGCGGCGGATTGGGCGACGGGGACTTTGGCTTGACGGTTCTGCGCCGTGGCCCTTCCAGCCCTTAGCGGTCTCTTTGGCGATGTCTTCACCGATTTATTTGGGGGAGAGACCGAGTGGACCGATCTGGGTGTAAACGGATGATTATTGAAGGAGAGAGAGAGGGAGAGAGAGGCGGTGAGACTGAGGGAGAGAGAAAGATATTACAGTGGTTTGATTGAGGAGGGAGAAAGATACTATAGTTAGGTTAGGGTTTAATTTTTTATTATTTTTAATATTTTTTTAATTTCGTTTTTTTATTACTTTATTAAAGTTTTTTTTTTTTTTTTAAGTTTAATTTCTGGGTTGGATTTTTCAATTTTTTATTATTTAATTAATTTAATTTTTTAATTTTTTATTATTAAATTAATTTAGTTTTTTATTATTTAATTAAATTAAATTTATTAATATTTTATTATTAAATTAAATTAAATTTATTAATTTAAATGGATTTAATATATATATTTTTTAAAAATTAATTAGATATTTATATTTTAATTTTTAAATTTAATTCACTTAATAATAATAATAATTATTATTATTATTAGTTTTTTATATATTTTAATTTTAAATTTAATTTGTTTTAATTAAAATATATTAAAAAAACTAATTTTTTTTTAATTATTTAATTTAATTGTTTAATAATTATTACTTAATTTAATAATATTTATTTTTTAATTATTTAATTCAATTATTTATATTGTTTTTTTTAATTAAATCTGATTGGAGGGCATAAGGGTCTTTACCCTTGTTCCAAACCAGTTTCTAGAAGCTTTTAGCGGAAATTCCCATAATACCCTTATTGACCTAACGGAAGTCAATGAATTCCTAACGGAATTGGACAGTAGGGACTTGATTCGGTATTGTCAGAGAACTTATGGACTTACGGGAATGTTACGCAGAATAGAAAAAGGTATTCTTCTAGAAGTTCTTGTGCTTAAAGGAAAATGATTTACTCCCTACAAGAAGACTTGTCATAAAAGGAAATAGTATTTATGTGGAACAAGTAAGTCTTGTACGTTTAGGAGTAGGATTTGTTTTTATCTTAAACTCCCTGTAACTAGTATAAATAGAACCTTGTAATTAGGTTGATGTGTGTGTTAAAACACCGAAAGCTGTGGAGCAAAAAGAACACCATGTAAACATCAGAGAGTGTGAGTGAGATCCGGGGAGACCCAAAGGGAATATCCGATGAGGGATCCAAGGGAATATCGGTGGATCAAGTTAGAGATTTGTGGGTGATATTTAGGGGAGACCTAGGGGATATTGTGGGTTACTCGGTGAGGATCTTGTGAGTGGGGTTTGGTTTGGGGTTAGGTGTGAGAGAGAATCCTAGAGTATATGGTTGTAACAATTTATCATATAGTGGAACTTTCTCTGTCGTCCTGACGGCCCGTGGTTTTTTACCTGTTTTGGGTTTTCCACGTATATCTTGTGTTATGATTGTTTATTCTCTCTCATTTATTTTTCTGCTTATTGACGTTATTAATTGCTATGAGTTATGGGCGTATATTAGGCACGGCGTTCCGCGTTCATCGGTAGTATAGGATTTTCCCCAATAACAATCTTGCTAAAATGGGGTCTAACAAGTCATGGGATAAGCTTGAATGGTGCTTGAACTGATCATTTTCCTTCATGGAGCTGTGTTGCTCTGCTTCTGCGCTCTCTGCTTTTGGTTTTTTCTTATTGCTTCACGTTTTGGTTTCTATCAGTCTTGTTGCTATTTTTTCTTTTTCTTCCAGTCTGGTTGTTTCTTTGGGAGCTTTGTTCTGCTTCTTTGGGCTTCTTGATAGGTTGCCTGGCTGTTGCCCTTGTTGTTGCCTGTTTGCTGGCTGCCTGGCTGTTGCCTTCTTGTATGAATTTTAGCTGTTAGAAAAAAAATTCATATATGAATTTAACATAAATGAAAGTGAGATGAGGTTGTTTGTGACAAAATTGCCATAGAACTAATGCTTGTATAATACTTAATTTGTAGTAAATTAATATGCATGGATGTATTCGTAATTTTAAATGGATTTTTATTATTTCATTTATTTTTGTAGAATTGTTTCTTGAAATATAATAGTAAAAATGTTATATTATTTCATGAGAAGTAAACTTTAATATATATATATATATATATATATATATATATATATATATATATATATATATATATATATATTGTTTACTCAACTAATATATACAGATGTAAAAAAAAGGAAGATACAAATGTTAAATTATAATCGGAAGAGATTTTTTAAAATGTTCTAGCCAAACATGTTCAAAAGCTCTTTTAGAAGGGTAAAAAAGTAATATCATAATTAGAAGATATTTTAAAATGTTTCATCAAAACAGTCACAAAAGCTCTTCTAGATACAAAAGCTCTTTTGAAATATACCATCCAAACATTAATTGAAAAGCTCAGGCTTTTACTTATCTTCTTCTATTGTCAAAAACTAAAAATAAAAGTTATCCTAAACGAACCCTATAACCCTTTGATAAACAAATTTATTTACAGATGCTAGTCAACCCCTAAGACTTATTACTAAAGGCTCATTGGAGCTTTTAAGGATGGATTTAAAACACATAGGGCGTGTTTGGCGCCTGGGATTGGACTGGGATTGGACTATTTTAGTCCCAGTCCAGCGTTTGGTGACATGTTGAGACTTGGGCATATTAGTCCAACCAGCTAAATAATCCCACAATCATAGGATAAAATATACCCACCTCCCACCCCATCTCTATTAGTCCCAGGACTATTTTATATGTGGACCCCACCATTTAATTCATTTTCTTCAGATTTTTCCAACGCTTCCTCTCTCTCTGAAGCCAAACCCAGTTTTCTTCTTCCTCTCACTTTCTTCAACCTTTTGTCTCTCTCTTTCTTCAACCTTTCCTTCTCCTTCCGCCGTCGTCTTCGTCTCCTTCTTGGTGGTGATGATGATTCTAGGGTTGATTATGGGGTTTGTGAGAGGTGATGATGATGATGATGGTTCTGAAGTTCTCTTTTCACTGCTTTTTAAATTCTTTGATTTTGAATAGTAATTGATTTATAATTAATTTAGGGTTCATGAGCATAATTTGTTAATTAAGTTTCATGAACAGATTTCTGATATAAAGACCTGGCAATTTTTGTCTTTGTAACCAAATTCTTCAAACCCAGATTGTTGTTTATGCTTTAGAGATCCAAAACCCGCCAATCTGATATATCACCACCCATATTCTTCAAAAAAATAATTGTTGTATTTTCTCATTGTTTTGGATCTGGATTTTCGAAGAAAAATTGAAACTAGAGGGTTTTGGATCTGGATTTATTGATGATGATTGATGATTATTGATGATTTGGGTTTGTCAAATTTTTAGATATGGGTTTAAAAATTATTATATTGTTTTAGTCAAAAATTATGATATGGGTTTATTGTCAAGCAAACCAAATGAGCGAAAACAATATAATAAATGACTGGGTTTATTTATGAAGATTGATGATCTGGGTTTGTTGATAAAGATTGATGAACTGGGTTTGTCAAATTTTTGGATGGGTTTATCGAAATAATTTGTTTATATTATCAAATCCAAAATATTATCATGTTTTCCTTTAAAAAAAATTATTATTTCAGTCCAATCCGATGTTTCACCAAACAAAACACGATATTAATTAAATCCAATTCTATGTTTCTCCAAACAAAGTATAGTATTAATTTAGTCAAGTCAAATCCAATCCAATCCCATTTAATCTCAGTCCCATCTCAATCCAATCCAATCCCATGAAATAGTCCAATCCAATCCCGCGCACCAAACGGTGCCATAGACCTTTAATTAAGGATGGCAAAATGGTTCAAGTCCGTTGGACCCGACCCTTACCCGTACCAATGTGGTCTGGGTCTATATACCTACATTTTATCCTAGGGCCTGTTCGCCTGAGTGTTTGGTAATTTTATTTTTGTTTTTTGCTTTATATATTTTTATTTGAAAACGATAAATTGATTTTCATGTTTTTAGAAGCTGATAATACTAGAAACGCATATGGTAGAAATAATTGAAAACGACAGTATTATGAATATATATATTTTTAATATTATGATATGTTTGATTTTCAATATTGTAACTTTATATATACAATATTAATAAAAAACAATTTAAAATGGGTTAATATTAAAAAGCTCCCCTCACTTTTGAACTATTATTGGATGTATAGTTACAAATGCTTTTATTTTAGAAACCTCCTCAATGAACTAACACCGTTAGCATTCCGTTTATGTTGACTGAGTTTGACCATTAAAAATTCTAAAATAACCAAATTACAAATGAACAAAAAGCATTGAAAATGAGTATTTGCTTGGATTTATATATATATAAAAAAGACAAATAAATACATAAATAAATACACATTCTGATTTATTTTCAGTGCTTTTTGTTCATTTGTAATTTTGTTATTTTTAGGGATGTCCACAAAATAACTTCTCCTTTGCAAGTTAACATTCCCGCATTTTGTTTCATTTTATTAATTTATTTGGTAAAATTATGAGGGTATAATGGTCAATTCATACAATTGAAACTTAAATAGAAACATTTTAGACTTTTTAACGGTCAAACTCAGTCAACACAAACAGAATGTTAATAGTGTTAGTCTATAGGGAAGTTTCTAAAATAAAAGCAATTGTACATATACATCCAATAATAGTTCAAAAGTGAGGGTAGATTTTTAATATTAAACCATTTAAAATTAATTTGCATTTTAAAGTTTTTTAAAATAATAATATATATATATTTCAATGTATAATTAAAAATAATTCATTATTATACATAATTTATATATATATATATATATATATATTTAATTATCATACATGTGATTAAATATTAATGAGGAAAATTTGTATTTTTTTTAGGGATATTATTATTTTCCACCCTCACTTATGAGGTATTGGTCATTTTGCACCCTCTAGTTTTAGTATTGGCCATTTTCCACCCTGCCGTTAGTTTTGGATGGAAAAGTGTTCTTCATAATGTAAAATGACGTTGTTGCCCTTGCACCTCTCTTTTTCAATTTTTAATTTTTTTTAAATCATCTTCATCACCATCATCGTCCTAACCTCGTCCAAACCCAGAAAAAATATCAACATTCAACCAGAAATTTTTTTTTTAAAAAGATTACGGATCATCCAAACCTCTACCAAATCGAAGATCAAACACCAAACCTCAAAAATCCAAACCCAGTTCATCATCATCATAAACCCATACATGAAAAATATATATATATATATATATATTTCAGGAAAATTGGAGATCCAGATGGGATCTCCAACAAATCCAAAACAAGATCCATCAAAAACAAATTTGAAAAAAAGAGATAAAGATCATCTTCTCCAAATCCGTATCTTTTAACAAAATAAAAAAGGAGATAAACATCATCTATTCTCCAACCAAACCGATTTCAACACCCACAAACACAAACACAAATCTTCTCCAAAAAAAAAAAAAAAAAAAACAAACAAACCGATTTCAACAACCACAACACAAACTGAGCCCTCAAACACCAAAATCTTCATCACCATTTTACCCTTTCTATATTTTTTTTGAAATATTTACCCTTTATATTTAAGAGGAATTTTTTTTAACCATGGAATCATCAATCAACCCAGAAAATCGAACCCTCCAAATATCAATTAGAAACCAAGAAAATCATTTAAAAAAAAGAATCAAAAAAACCCACCTACCAACCCTGGATTCCAGCCACCACCCACAAATCAACCACAAGCCGCCGGCCCCACCTGAGAGTGATAAATCTAGAGAAATCGAGAGATAATTAGAAGAGAGTGAGTGAGGGTCAGAGAGACTGAGATTGAGATTGAGTTGGAGATGAGGATGAGAGTTTGTGATAAAGTTGGAGATTTGTAAAAAAAAAAAAAATAATAAAAAAAAAAAAGATAAGAGTGAAAACTGGAGATGAGATCGATAGAGGAGAGAAATGAGGGAGGAGAGTCAGATAGTGTTGAGGAGAGAGGAGAGAGAAAGTGATAGATTTTTTTAAAAGTTTATTTAAATATTTATTTAATATTGTTATTTTAATTTTCTTATTTAGTTTTATATTAAATGATTTGTTTAATTCATTTTTTAATTTGTATTAGCTTTTCCATGTGCACTGACCATTATACCCTTACTAACCTAACAGAAAATTAAACATTTTAACAGAACAGTAATGTTAGGGTGTAGTTTGACTATTAACTGAAATTAGAGGGTAGAATTTGGTAATTACTCAAACTAGAGGGTGGAAAATGATCAATACCACATAAGTGAGGGTGGAAAATAATAATATCCCTTTTTTTTTAAATTTCATTTCAATTTTTAATAACTAATTTTTTTTTTATGATTAAACAAATATATATATTATTTTCACTCTTGGGCCGGACTTTAAAGGAAATAAGAGAGAACAAAAAAAAAACAATAGTCAGACTGTTCTATTGATGTTCTGAGTGACTTCAACATTTAATGCAGTAAACAAGGAAACTCATTCTGAGTGTTCTACCGAACGTAGACAAACGCCCCACCCTAATTTCTTCCGGTCTCGCATTATTTACGTGTAGGTATTAGACCAGAAAAAAAAAAAAAAAAAAAAAAAAACCGGTTCTAAAACTAGTTTTAAAGACACATACTGTCATATCTCTCTCTCTCTCCACTGCCTCATCTCTCATTCTCTCTCCTCAAATCAGAACCCATAACCTCCGTCGCCCCATCAACAGTTCTCGACCTCCCCAAAGTCGGCCTCCTCCCGATTCCGTTGTCGACCACAACCTCCACGACAATGAGATTATAGACCGTCTCCGATGAGTTCACCCAAAACAAACAGAGTACATATTGTTTTGTAGATCATATTTTCTTCATCTGGGTTTTGTTTGTCAGATCAAAATCATTTTCTTTCTATTTTTTTTTTATCAACAGACAACAATAAACAAAAGGAAGAAATTTTTGAATATTCTTTCTGATTACTAAATGCTAAATATGATATTATTGTTCATTTAATTTCTGTATTAAACAGGGGGAATTTAAAGCCATGGCAATTTGTTGGATTCTTGGTCTGGGGTCACTTGTTCCATGGAACAGTATGGTGATAATTGGCGATTACTATACTAATTTGTTCACGGTAGGTTAGCTTATTGTGTTTTGATTATCGGGTTCTGCTACAATACATGTTTGTAACTATACTGGACTAATTAAGATTCATTAGATTTCAATCTAATTAAAATTCGTTAAATTTAACGTATTCCTTTTAACTAACATGTATAGTTAATTAGTTACAGATCCAGTGCACTAACTAAATCCTTGTTTATAACACATTTTTGGTGCTTTTGTGTTGAGTATTTTGAAGCACCGAGGAATTTGATATTTGATCAAGACATTATTTTGATTGAACATGGGATGATTTTTTGTTATTTTGCATTGTTGTTTGATTATGTTTTTGTTTGTTGTGAAGAAATACCATCCTACGAGGGCATTTACCCTCGTTTCTCAATCCCTCGGGATTATAACAATGGCGATACTTACATACAACGAATCAAAGATCGATACTAGAAAGAGGAACTTAGCTGGTTTCATTCTTTTCTTCGCGATTACTCTGTCACTCCTTCTTGTAAGCAAGCTCGCACTGCTTATGCAATTTGTATGTTTCAATTGCTTTGAATGTATATTTGATTCTACATTGTCATTGCTTCGTGACAGTTGGATTTAGGCACATCTGGGAAAGGTGGAATTGGACCGTTTCTTGGCATATGTGCAATTGTTGCTTGTTGCGGAGTTGCAATCGCGCTCGTTGAAGGTGGAATGGTTGGTGATCTATCCTTCATGTGCCCCGAATTCATCCAGGTTGATCTTCTTTGACACTTATTTCTAATCTAGCTTTTCAAAGATGCTTGATTTTATAATTAGTACATAAATATATGTCGGTTTTTTGTTCTTCAGTCCTATGTAGCTGGTCAGGCTGCTGCTGGTGCTCTAACGTCTGCTTTAAGGCTACTAACAAAGGCAATCTTCGAAAAATCTCACGATGGTCTTCGCAAGGGAGTTAGTATGTCGCATCTCTAGTACTATTAGACATATTTACCCGTATTATTCCATTGTTGAACGATTAATTTTGTGCCTTTGCAGTGTTATTCCTAACTATTTGCACATTCTTTGAGTTCCTATGCATATTTCTATATGCATATTTCTTCCCTAAATTGCCAATAGTGAAATACTTTCGCTCAAAAGCCGCTTCAGAAGGATCTAAAACCGTTTCAGCTGACCTTGCTGCTGGGGGAATCCAAACAAAACATGACCAAATACAAATAGTATTGAGACTTTCTTCAACTTGGGCTTTAACTTCTATTCTTGTATTCTCAATGTTTAAGGACGTTTTTAGATACCAAGCACCTAATAGCTTTCGAAACTTTTGCAGGCTGAAGATGCTACGAAATATGAAAGGTTGAGCACTAAGCAACTTTTCTTCCAGAATATAGACTATGCACTTGGCCTATTTCTGATATATGTGCTGACATTGTTCATTTTTCCCGGATTCTTATACGAAAATACCGGAGAACACAAATTGGGCTCATGGTAAGTGAATCACATGTGTACTTGTAAACAATTACTATTTAGTTCAAGCACATAGCTTGATATAATATATATTGTCTATCTTTTAGGTATGCTCTTGTTCTGATTACGACATTCCACATGTGGGATTTAATATCGAGATACATTCCCCTAGCGGATTGTTTGAAGTTGGAATCAAGGAAGTGGCTTATGATTGTTATTCTCTCTCGTTTCTTACTCATCCCCGCGTTCTACTTCACCGCAAAGTATGGTGATCAAGGGTGGATGATCATGCTCACTTCCTTCTTAGGCTTGACAAATGGTTATCTTACCGTTTGTGTTTTTACATCAGCACCAAAAGGATACAAGGTATTAGTTTTTGCACCTTCAAATACCTCTAATTTACTTCAGTGTAAAGAAACCGAAATGTTCAACTCAAAAATTATCAACTGAGGTATCATTGATTATTTGTGTAAAAAAATTTATACCGATAATCAGTGATCCTGCACGAAAAATTCGTACGGGATATCGCATGTGATCATCACCCATGTTCAAATACTTGAAATATAATTGGATTTTTTTTTTTTGGTTTTGTAGGGACCTGAGCAAAATGCATTGGGAAATATCCTTGTGTTATGTCTATTAGTAGGCCTATTTGTTGGGGTATCTCTTGACTGGTTGTGGCTCATCAGTAAAAAAGATGCGTTTTAAATATATATTGTAATAATTCTTTAGTCCGATCGGTCTTGAATTTTTTTTTCAGGACCAAAATTACATGGCGTCGTGGAACTGAATTCCACAACTTTATGTTGTAGTGCTCCTAGTATATCTCTTACATGACGACTCCTGGAGTCTGGAGACCTCTGATTTTAAGTTGAAATCGCTATGTTGTTTAAAGTCTGTGATATTTGAGACTTTCTTATTATATTTACTTTGTAGGACTTGTTTTAGGAAATTTATTCATTATATTTGAATTTCTGTCACTGATTAAGTTGTTTTGTTATTTCACCTATACTTGAAACTCGACGGTCACTGAAAAGAAAAAATTCAACCGCTTTGAAAATTCCTAACGTTGTTTTGATAACAAAATGTTGTGGTAATACTGATACATCGTAATAGCTAGGTGGTCCCGTGGTTTATACTTTATACTACTCAACAAGATTCGAGAGTATAAATGGGATTTAACAATATTAACTTTGTTTATGATTCTTAATGAGAAATCAAAACATGGTTTATAAATCTGAGTTCAAATGGGGTTAAGAAATATCAACGTTGTTTAGAAATCACAACATGGTCTCAGATTGATTTCTTACTGAATTTGTACACACTTAATACATAATTGTTGTTGGTTTCATTTAGTGTTCATGTATTGGTTATTTGTCACCGATACAAAATTGATGGCATGTAATTTAACAGCTTTGTTTGCTATCTCATTTAAGGGGGGTGTATTCAATTAGGATTCTTGGAGACATTTAAAGACATTATAAATCCTAGTGTATTCAATTTGGACATTTAAAGACTTTAAAAGAGTCTATATTAATCCAGTGGTATTCAATTAGGATTTCTATGGACTTTTAAAGAATCCTTCCAAATCTAGGTGTATTGAATTGGGATTTTAAAAATGTCTACAAGAATCCAGGTGTATTCAATTAGGACTATATTTTAAAGGATTTTCTTAGGTTATGGATTTTGATGGATTTTGGTGGACTTGATGGTGAGAGGTATAAATATCAAAGTCCATAACAAATCCAGCTTTCTCCCCAAGATTTTCATCGGTCTCTACTGTCGTTGAATTGAGAATTTCCAGAAATCTTTTTTTTTTTGTTTTTTTTTTTTTGTGAACAATAATTATTGAAGCCAAAGGCAAGAAAACAATAGACACGAAACAAAGCATTATTGAAACTGACCCGACCCGCAAGACATTTTTGGACTTGACTAGGGGCAAAACACAAGAGGAGTTCAAGAGGACGTTCAAACTTCTTATGCATACTGTTTAAGTATTGAAACCATATATCTCTTTAAGCTTCAACGTTGCTGCAAGCAAACCCCCAACTTCATTACCAACTCTAATGTTCATTTGATCTTGTTACTTTCGTTAATATGGTATGTCTTCTTCGTGATTTTTTGTCTGCTTGATCTGAAGATTATATTTCTTTCCTTGCATTTACAAAAGGATTGTATCATGTATGGAATCCCCGTTCAGTTTCAATATATATATATATTCAGATACTCTCAATCTGTCAATGGTAGAAAAACTTGTAAGATACTTTCTAAGGGTTGAAATTATTTATTATATAAAAATTCTTTATATATACGTAAATATAGATTGACCGGTGTATCAAATTTTACTCATTCCAACTTCAAAGGTTTTTTTTTTTTATAATTAGCTATAATTAACTTACTATTGATAAGTCGGAGATAACAAATCCATGAAAATCAATGGATGTCTAAATAAATCCATAAAAGTCTGAGATAGATGTCTAAACAAATCCATAAAAGTCCGAGATAAATGTCTAAACAAATCCATAAAAGTCCATGTGGATTTATAAAAGTCTGTAGAAATCCATGAAAATCTGTCACTTAAAAAATGTCTTTAAATGTCCTCAAGAATCCTAATTGAATACACCCCCCTAAATGTGTAACAACTAAAATAAAATTCAAATAATATATGTCTATTTATTAAATTAAAGGGTAAAATTCAAAGAACTCCCATGTACTTGGAAATATTATTGGATATATATATGGAAAGATGAGTTTATTCAACACCATCCCATAAAAACGACAAGCAGTTACCGATTTGCCAAGGCAACAAGGGCAAAGTTGAACTTTTACACTATTATAAATAAAACAATGGAAACATGAAAGTTATTAATCTCCAATGTAACAATGTATGCAAGATAAACCTTTGTTTGCTAAAAATAAAGTTGTCAAAAAGGGTAGTTGGTTGAGTCCTAAGTGAAGCCCTATGGTGTCTGTCTACACATTTACCGAGGAAAAAATCTTTAATGGGACGGTTTCATTGTCACTTGGTGAAACAGTACCAAATTATAGTTTAATAATATATGTTTATATTCTCGAGATAAATTGTGCAATCTCAATGGTGAGACCGTCCCATTGAAGATTTTCTCCTTACTGAGTTCTTGGTGCACAACAAAAGAAAAACTTGTGTGAGCGGTGCGACCGCCGGTGAATATGAGATATAAAAATAAAATTTAAAATATTTAAACAGTATAAAATTAGAAAAATTGATTGGACCACACAAGATTTTCTCTGAATCACGACACGAGTTGCTGTAATCAATTCGATTATGCTCGAGCCTAAAAATATATTTTACTTTTGAATGATGCTGGTCAGTACCCAAAATACTGACCACACCAATGAGAGTGTAGTACGTGACCTTTTTTCTTTTACTTTTTACATTTATCTCACAAATTGGGCCACATGCTACATTCTCATTGGTGGGGTCAGTATTTTGAGTATTGACCGGTCAGTACCCAAGCATTATTTTTTACTTTTTTGTTTTTTGCGCCTTTCTTGCCATGATAATGTATTCATTACAGTTAGGTGTTATAAATGTCAACCCTTTAAAATGCCAATGAAGGCGGGAACCAGATAAAAGCTAAAAACTAAAAACCATGCAAGTTTATAATCCTACTTCAATACACGATTACTTGCTAATATTAGCAATGGGATCATTTGCACTACTAACATACGTAATGCATAAAGAATCACAGCTCTTCCCCAGTACATATACTAGTCTGCATCTCCTCCTTCAAAGTCTGCAAAACTACAAACACGTAGCCATACTTTTTATACAACGTACTAGATAAAATTACAAACTTACCTCATGTCGAAAGGCAATTCAATTCTCATCTTCGGTACATTTGTTCGTGAAGGTTTATGTTAATTTGTTCATAAAACAAGTTTAATATTGAGATGAGCGTTAAACTCGTTCAAATTACGTTGAACTTATTCATAAAGATTTACATTGACTTATTCACTGAACAAGTTTAACGTTGAGAGGAATGTTAAACCTCAACGTTAAACTTGTTCAACCTACCTTGAAATCGTTCTTGAAATTCAAATTTTCAAAATTTTTATTTTATTTTATATTAAACAATTTATAATTTTCATATATTTGAAATGAATTTTTTCATTAATGTTTTTTATAAAAAATAATTTTTATGAAGATTTACGTTGACTTATTCACCGAACAAGTTTAACGTTAGGATGAACATTCAACTTGTTCAACCTACTTTAAACTTGTTTATGAAGGTTTACGTTAACTTGTTCACCGAACGAGTTTAAGTTTAACGTTAGGATGAACGTTAAACTCGTTCAACCTACGTTGAATTTGTTCATAAAGGTTTACGTTAATTTGTTCACCGAACAAGTTTAACGTTAGGATGAACGTTAAATTCGTTCAACCTACGTTGAACTTGTTCATGAAGATTTACGTTGAACTTGTTCATGGAACAAGTTTAACGTTGACAGAAACGTTAAACTCGTTCAACCTACGCTGAACTTGTTCATAAATGTTTACGTTGACTTGTTCACTAAACAAGTTTAACGTTAGGATGAATATTAAACTCGTTCAACCTACGTTGAACTTGTTCATGAACAAGTTTAATGTTGGCTTGTTCACCGAACAAGTTTAACGTTGAGAGGAACGTTAAACTCATTTAACCTACGTTGAAATTGTTCATGAACAAGTTTAACGTTGACTTGTT
The DNA here is from genome assembly GCA_008009225.1 of Acer yangbiense. Taxonomy (NCBI): domain Eukaryota; kingdom Viridiplantae; phylum Streptophyta; class Magnoliopsida; order Sapindales; family Sapindaceae; genus Acer; species Acer yangbiense. The sequence goes on along the minus strand of CM017768.1, from coordinate 5,797,529 downwards.
CACCGAATAAGTTTAATGTTGACTTGTTCACCGAACGAGTTTAACGTTACAAGTTTAACATTAGGATGAACGTTAAACTCGTTCAACCTACGTTTGACTTGTTCATGAAGGTTTACGTTGACTTGTTCACGTAACAAGTTTAACGTTGAGAGGAACGTTAAACTCGTTTAACCTACGTTGAACTTGTTCATAAAGGTTTACGTTGACTTGTTCACTGAACAAGTTTAACGTTAGGATGAACGTTAAACTCATTCAACCTACGTTGAACTTGTTCATAAACACTTTTCTTTTTATTAACACTCATTCAACCTACTCTAAGGGCATATATTAACACTTTTCTTTTTATTAAATTTTTTTTTTTTTTTTTAATACCTTTTGAAGTTTTTGGTAAATAAAAATGTTATATTTCATTATACTCTTTCTTCAATTTAAATGTATGTCAATGAACCAAAATCCATAACTAATTAATTTTTGTTCACATGACATGATTCATAAATTAATTATGCATACTTCAATTTTGTTAGATTATTGCAAGACTTTTAACTTATTATTAAATTTTATAACTATATATTAAACGTTGTTAATACTTAATTGTATCATGTCAAATGGAATTCAAATATTTAATTTAAATTTGATCTCTAAACTAAATTTAAAAGTTATTAAGTCAATAAAATTATATCTAATCATTAAATTCACTTAGCTTTCCTAAAAAAATTTATTTGACTGCATTACCTCTAAAGTTTGTTAGTTGAGAATTTGTAGATTAATTCAATTGGGTGTTTGATATGAAACTTATTAGAATTATTTATCTTTAAGAATAGGAGATGATTTTTTTTATTTTTTTTTATAAAAAAATATATGCTAAATTAATCAAGTCTTTGAATGGTTTACGCTGCCTGCAGTTATACCTAAAAGATGAAATGAAAGTTACGCTGCAGTTATATGATGGAAAGCCTTTATCTGCATCAATTCCGAAGCGTTCTACTTACAGTCTTACACTATTAAGGAAGTACATGCTAATAATGTGAAGGGGCTTTGCTGGACAACGGTCTCACTATTTTGGTTACCATCTTTTCTTGTCAATACTGAGGACGACTCTTATATTGGCAGGGCCAAATGATATCACAACCCGTGTAAGTGCTTTCGTGTTGATGGAGATTATTGATTGTTTCATTGGAGATAAAGACTTGGGGATGAAAATAAAAGAGAAGAAGAATTTTCTAGAACTTCTCTCTTTCACAACTGTTTTTTTGAAAAATCATCTTCTCTTTCTGATTTTAAAATGTTTGAATCAATCCTACCGTTTCATTCTTTTAAAATCAACTCATATATACATTTTTTTTGTTAATAGAGATATTATTGTGAAGATTCTAATAGAGATGCCGGTGCGGTTGAGTTGATGTATATATTGTACTGTTATTGTAAAAAGATTCAAGAAAAAAGTCTTTGAATGGTTTTCAAGTTCAGTATTTTATAGAAATTTGTTTATGGATATTAAAAATACCAAATAAACAATTTTTGAAGTTTTTTTTTATTTATTTTTTTATTTTTTAAATTTTATAAATATAAGTATTTAAATATGTCTTAATTATTGTAAATCTGTTTTCGGCTTATGAATAACTAAAATTTTATTAAAATAATTTATTGTATATGTGATTTGTTCTTCATGAGGTGGATGATGATGTGAAGAAGGAATGTCATAAAGGCAATAGATATAAGACAACATGAAATTTGTATATGAGCATGTTCCAATAACTTTATTGAGATTTAATCTCCCAACAATGTAGACATACCCTTATTTTATATTAACCCAAATATTTTTATTCATAGTTTAAAAAAATATATTTTTCTTTATAAAAAAACTCTATAATTTTCAATTTATATTTTACCCTGCCCGCACATCGTGCGGGCACCAAACTAGTGTATATATATATATAATGTGCTTTAATTAATTAATTTATTTTTTTAATGGTTAATGAGCTTTAATGATGTATTTAATCACATCACAAGCTATTTTCGTTGGAATTAATGTTCACGTGTTTAGTTTTTGATTTTTTATTTAGTTGTATTGGTTAACAAGCTTTAAATTGTATATATAGCTTTTATTTGTTTATTATTTATTTAAAAAGAACAAATTAAAAATTGTACAAATTCAGAAACTATATATCAATGAAAATATATGCTTGGCAGTTCATAAGGAAAAATTATTTTTGTCCTTGATAGTGTTTTTTGTTTTTTGAAATATTATAATAATTCGAGATTTGAGGAGGGGATAGACTCGAATCCATGATCTTATAATATAAGTGTGAGAGGTAAGTCACTGGATCTACCCCATATTAACGGCATTGATAGTTAGAGGTGGATCTCGTAAAACAAATTTAATTGGAACAGAGAAACCAATGAAAATTTAGCTTTAATATACAGTAGTTGACAAATTTAATAAAAATTTCACAAAACGTAAAATAAAATATTTAAAATGTTGAAAAAAAGCCATGAGGACAGATGTCACCTCTACATGAAGCCATTAGTACTGCTCTTCTGACACCATCCAAGTTTTGGATTTTGATCCTCTACTGATCTGATCTTTTTCCTGATCTTTTTAAAACTTGTGATTGGTTGTTGATAAAGTTGTTGTTGAAACCAATCACATCTTAACCGCACATTCATTACAATATTTATATGTCATGAGATTATATGAAATCAGGAAAAAAATCAGATCAGTAGAGGATTCAATTTCCCAAGTTTTTCCCGTGACTATGTTCTTTTATAAAGCACGGTCAGCTTTTGCAAAGACCAAAGTATTTTCATTTTCTCTGCTCTCTTACGTTAAAACCTTAAATTAATCAAACAAATTTAAATATAAAATCAGAGAATTAATTTATGGACCTACCGGTGATAGTTCTAGCGCCGTATTTATCGGTCGGCGGCGACGGGTCGAAGGTGACGAGCGAACTCGGCGAGTTGTGTCGTGAAGTGAGTCGGATTCTGAGGGAGATGGGTGCATGCGCTGCTTGTGAAGGATCCGAGATGTACGGTGGAGGACAACGACCGGTTTATTAACATGATGGAGAAGTACTTCGAGAGTCCCCCGGAGTTCAAGCGGTTGCTGGAGAGGCCCAAATTTCATTTCCAGGTTTGAGACGGAATTTTTGGTGGTGGGATTTTATTTTGTTTTGCTTGGATGGCGAGAAACTGTGGGCAAGTGGAAGCTTCAGTTTAAATTTTGGAAAAAAAAAAAGAAAAATATTGGAAATTTATAAGTGAGTTGAACTTGCCGTTGTCATTAATGAGTGATGGGGTTTTCTTGATTTTGTTTGGTTGCTTAGAAAATGTAGGCGAGGAAGGGAGAATTATGAAAAATTGACTTTGGGGTATTTTAGTCTCATGACATTTAAGGTTAACAATAAATAAATTAAAATTTTAATGGGGTTTTATTGATAACTAACCCTTTGATGAGGCTCCTATTGAAATCTAATCCATTTTTGAAAAAATTGCACAACTAACTCTTTTTTCATGCGTAAATACCATTTTACCCTCACTTACTAACTTTTCTCTTTTACTCATTATATACATCTTTTGGCTTCTTTCCACACTTCTTCATCTCCTCACACAGAGACGTGCGCTCCATCTTCTCCTTCTCCATTTTTTTTTTCTTTTGTTCTCTCTTGCAAATACAAATTGAGCAACTCCACCATTGAGCAACTCCACAAGGGTTCCTTCCATTGAAGCTTTTAGGTGAGTTCTTATAATTTTTTTTGAACTTTTATAACATTGTTATACCCATGTCCGAATTTCTTCTCATCTATGTCCGAATTTCATGAATTTGTGTAATATTTTGGTGAAAATAGTTTACATTTACATAATAAATCATGGGTCTTGGTTGAATTTGATATTGTTGTGGTCAATTTAAAGTTCACAAGCTAAATTATAAGTTTATTTCTTGGTAAAATATGTTATTTACATAGATTTGTTTATTAGGGTTCTTTATTTTTTTGAAAATAGCTTACATGAATGTAATAGAGCATGGGTCTTGGTTGAATTTGATGTTGTTGTGGTTGATTTTCCATTATAGTATTGAATCTAGTGAATTGAACAATTTTTTTGGAATGTGTCCAGCACAGAATTCCTAACAGTTGTTAGGAAATTCCTAACATATGTTAGGAAAATCCTAACACCAGTTAGGATTTCCTAACGTGCGTTAGGAATTCCCTAATTGAGTTAGGAAATTCCTAACTTCCGTTAGGAAATTCCTAACACCAGTTAGGATTTCTTAACGTGTGTTAGGAACTCCTAACGTGCGTTAGGAATTTCCTAACAGGGAGTTAGGAAATTCCTAACGCACGTTAGGAAATTCCTAACAGTGTGGATTCATAATATTTTATAGATTCAATTTACCCTCGGTGGCGTTCAGCCAAAAAACGCAAGCCATCGAAAGGTGAAGAAATTGTGCAGCGGAAGTGTGGTAGATGTGGAGGAATGGGACACAATAGGCAGAAATGTAAGGCACCAATTCCTTTATCCGATCAGAATGGAAACCCGTAAGGTATAATAAACATGTTTTATATTGTAGTTGACAGTTGTTGATAGTTGCTATTTAATTTTGTGAAATGATTAACTATGTATTCTTATATTCTATCATATATTTTTCTTATTAATTTTACATGTTTATTTGTAGGTGTATGGATGTCCCGGGACGTTGGTTATGGGAGCCGTTGTGACTATTGTTGTTTTTCTTATGCTTCGTTAAAATTGTAATGTTTATTTGTTGTATAACAAAATGTGTTGTTTGACAGTGTTGTGTAAAACATTTCACACAATTTTATTGGTTGTTGTTATGGATTTTATTGCTATGAAGCTTGTTGACAGAATTTATTTATTTTGGTTTATGGGATTTAAGTGTTTTTTGACAGTGTTGTTATGAAGCTTGTGTTATGGATATAATTGTTTTAGATGAAGTTTGACAGTGTTGTTATGAAGTTCAATTTAATTGTTATTTTATTGTTTAACAGTGTTGTGTAATAAACAGGCCCTAAATTGCAGAATCAAAACAGCCCCTAAATTGAACAACAAAAACAGCCCCTAAATTGAACAAAAAAACAGCCCCTACATTTGAAAAACAAAAATTGCCCCTGCCATATAACAACAAAAACAGCCCTTGCATTTTTACAAACAAACCATGCATTACACATCCATAAAAGGCAGAAATTTCTGCATTTTCACAACAATAACAATTCCTAAATTTAATGAAAACAGCCCCTGCATTTTTACAAACAAACCATGCCTTACACATCCATAAAAGGTAGAAATTTCTGTATTTTCACAACAATAACAGTCCCTAAATTTAATGAAAACAGCCCCTGCATTTTCTTTCCCATGTCTTTCATCTCTAAAAGTTTCCCAAAGCATGTTGTGCGGAAGAGGGATAGTTGCGCCTCCGTCAACTTTTCCTTAATGCACTTTATAGCAGCTGTTGATGAAGTGCTATTTATCTTCGCCGGGAAATGTTCTACCACCTTTACTAACAATTCCACCTTTTCTCCCATTTAATTATCCTGAAATATAACATAAAACCACAAAATATTTATATTAGTACAAAATATTTAACCGAATAAGCAATTTAAGGTGATATTTGTTATTGTAGTTCAGAATTCAAAACGGTGTTGGAAATTCCCAACAGCAGTTGGGAGTTCCAAACTACTGTTGGGAATTCCAAATGGGTGTTAGGAATTCCAAATGTGTGTTAGGAATTATTAGGAATTTCCTAACACCCGTTAGGAATTGCGTTAGGAAATTCCTAACGGGTGTTAAGAAATTCCTAACGTTTGTTAGGAAATTCCTAACGAATGTTAGGAATTCTTAACATACGTTAGGAATTTCCTAACGGGTGTTAGGAATTCCTAACGAGTGTTAGGAATTCGTTAGGAAATTCCTAACAGCCGTTAGGAAACCAAAATGCTACTCATAATACCAAACCTAAGAGTACACAACCACTACAAACACAAAAACACCCAAACAAATAAACATCACTGAACCTAGCAATATAGGAACTCAACCATAACAATGAGATGGCAAAAACACCAGCAATATAGCAAATCAAACATCATTATGCCAAAATGACCAAACACAAAAACACCCAAACAATGTATTAGGTGAACTATTATAGTTTGACATAGTTCTACGATTTATGATTTCGGTTCATATCATCATAATTGATTGAATCAACCATAGCATAACTGGCAATGTTTTCCCCAATATAATTATGCTTTTATGGTCAAATTTTGTTTGTATACTATCAAATGACTTGCAATGGCAGAATTGCCAAGAGAGATACTTTTCTATGTAAACCTTTAAGTGAAATACACATCTTCCAAGCAAACTTAAAAAGGATTATATATTTACCAGAAGAAATTGGGCAACAAGCAAAAATCAACAGACAACACACACACATATACACAAATTTCGAAAAATCATATCAGAAAAAAAATTTATAATAACAAAGACTACTTGAAGCATAACAAGCAAAAGGGTTCAAGCAACAAACATTGGTTCATTAATGTGGAAATTCTTCTCATCAATTTATATGGGCGACCCAAAAGTTCTGCTAAATAGTCCTGCATTAGGAAAAGCATTTCACATATAATTACTTCGTATGCACACATATATACATACGTACATGAATAAAAACTCTTACTGCAGAATTTAAACATATATTTTTTTTTAAACGGTGAAGTTTATAAAGGAAGCCCAAAGGCAACAAAAACACAACAGAAACGGGCACCAAGGCCGCACCAAGGCCACAACCAGCCCACCCAAGGCAACAACCCACGAGCAAACAAAAACACAGAGAAACAGGGGCACAGACAAACAAACAGAACAGAGGCACAACAATGCCCAGAAACAGGGGCACAACAACGCCCAGAAACCCCCGCACCAAAACAAACCACCACACCCCAGGCCACCCACCACCAACTCCTATGAAATCTAACCTGATTTTTGTACCGCAAGGACCATAGAAATCAACCTAGACTGAGTCAACTCGAGCCGAGACAAGATTTAACTCAAATTAGGGGTTAAAGAACTCAATAAACCATACATAACAGCAAATTAAGCTAAAATATAAACTGGGTCGATCCCTAAAAAGATTGGCAATGAAGTTTCATGAATCAAAACGAACAAGATTGTGATTACCAATTGTTGAAGAATCACCATAAGAACTTGGCAATGTAGAAACTATCGACCAAGCTGAATTCAGAGTATGGGCATGCAAATCCATCAACAGTCAACAATATTTAGGAACTGATTTGACATGTAAAAGGTATATACAATATAAGATTTTTGGATTTGGTTTCAAACTACGATCCCCTACGAAAATAGATATGTGCAGCTGCCTGTCAAAGGTAAAACATAATCAATCTAGACCATATCACAGAAAAGCATGTTTTCAACACAAATGCTAGGATGTGGGTATATATCTCAGTATTGGTATATAGTGAGATATCCTTGTAAAAAAATTGTTAAATCCAATGTAGAGGCTCAAAAAAAAAAATGTTTAAAAGGATAAACAAACATCAAAGAATGGGCAGGTATATTTGTTGCAAAAGAACTTTATTCAACTGGCCAATCAAATAATTAACTCAAAATCTAATTACAAAGGTCATGTCCAAACTAACATAACTTTTCGATGAAAATCATATTAAAAAACAAAGAAAAAGTTTTAATGCATATAACAGATGAAAATCTAACCACAACAGAGCAGATTACAGAACCTAGACCTCCAACTAAAATGAAATGTAAAATGCGGAAGTCTTATATGAACAAATTCAATTCAACAAGATGCACATAATAAAACATTCCAAACATAAAATGCTAGCATAAACTGCATTCATGAGGACCTAACTATGGGGGGAAACAAAAAAAGAAAACAAAAAATGACAAAGAAGTGATGGTATCTCATCTCAGAACAATATAAAGAGAACTCAAGATCCATATATGCACATAAAGCAATTTTTGTCCCATGACACAAAGAAGGTTTCTAATGAATCCAAAAATTTAATATGTGTGTTTCCTCTGCTAAGTATCACACACCGCCACAATAAAGGACATTCACAACCTTTACACATTAATATTTAAGAAAGAAAAAAGTAGAATGTATCAGAACTAGGCATATTATGCATATACCAAAAAACTAAAGATGTGATAAATTACAGACCTTAGCGAATAGCAACCAGACTTTTCTTGTTTCAGTGCTTTTCAACCCAACTTATGAATTGCTCGATCTTCTAATCACTATCGACCTGTTGGAGTTCCTGTTTACCCGTCGCGCCTTCGTCGACTGCAACCTTACGTCCCGTCGCGCCGTCGTCCACTTCAAGCTTCCGTCATCATCAGCGTGGTTGTACAGCTACCACTGTACCGTTTCAGAGAAGGAGACAGAGGGAGAGAAGGAGAATGTTGTTTCAGAGAGATTCAAAGATTAGGTTTTGTCATTTTGAGGGAAATTAGGGATTGAGAGAAGGAGAATGTTGTTTGAGAGAGATTCACAGATTGGGTTTTGTCAATTTGAGAGAAATTAGGAAATTAGGGATTTTGCTTTGAAAGAGGTTTGGTCTTACAAAGAGTAGATAAAGGTTTGGTCGATGGCTAGAAGGATTAGATAGGGGTTTTTTAATTTAACAAGGGCAATGTTGTCTTTTGACAACCCCAAAAGAGTTAGTGTTGCAATTTTTTCAAAAATGGGTTAGATTTCAATAGCAGCCTTCCAAAAAGGTTAGTTATCAATAAAACCCGCATACAAATGGTTATCTGCAATAGAGGTCAGTTGACACGGCAGTTTGATTTGCCTGTAATGATCATTACGATATCTTATTATGGTATCATGTATTTTTTTCAGGTTGTTGCTGAAATGGCAGCAATCGGATTTGGTTTGCCAAAAGACACGTTCACTTCTATAATGAAGCAGGTTAGAACTGTTTACCAGTTCAACTTCAGCTAGTATTGTCATTTAATATCTCCATGTCTGTCTCCAACTGATTGCTGCCAATTAGTTTTTGAGATTGAGACTTGGATACACGACGTTCCTTTGATTGCAAATTTACTTGTACTATTATACAGGGTCGGCCCTGGCTTTTTAGTGGCTTGGGACGAATTTCTAAAATGGATTTCTTGTTCATATTATCCATTCGTTATTAACTTATTATCTACAGTGTTGAGAATAGTGTGAATTTTAGGTCTCTTTGTTTCAAATACAGAAAAAAGAAGGTTCATGGACAGCCTATGGAACTAGTATAAAGTCACAAAAATATGAACAATGTATTAGGAATGCCGAATACATTGTTTAATCCACATGTTAATGACTAAACTAGTTTATCTTCTATTCTATGCATACAAAAATTAAACCAAAATCAGAAGGCTGAAAAAATATTGTAAATACAATATTAAAATAATAATTGAAAACAGAGAACCAAAAATAACCATTGGAATTATTAAACTTTTGTTAGTAACCACTTTTGAAAAGTTAATTGTTAATAATCACTTTTTTTTAAAAAAAATTCACTGTATGTCCATGACTAAAAATCACTTTTAAAAAAAAAACTCGTAACAAACTTGAAATCACGACTAAAATCTAGAGAGAACTTGAAATCATGACTAAAATCTGGAGAAAACTTGAAATCACGACTGAAATATGACCAAACTTGAAATCACTATTAAAATCTGGACCAAACTTGAAATCACTGCTAAAATCTGAACCAAACGTGAAATCATGCCTAAAACTAAAATGTGAAACTTGAAATCATGTCCAATTTTCCTTCTTCCCCAAATTCCCCAATTTTCTTTCTCTCTCCTCTGCTCTCTCTCTCTCTCCCCGATCTCTCTCTTGCCGGCATGCTTGAGGGTCGCCGAGCGACAGCGCCGGTGCTCGGCGACGCCTTCGTCGGCGCTTGACGACCATCAAAGCTTGCCGGCGAGAGAGAGAGAGGCAGATCGGGGAGAGAGAGCAGAGGAGAGAGAAAGAAAAGAAAGAGAGAAAGAGAGAGAGCTGATTTGTGATGTTTTTATATGGGGACATTCAAGTAATTTTACAAAAACATGGTTATTAACATTTAAAATTTCGTTTGTGGTTACAAACAAAATTTGTATGTTTTATGTGTTTATTTTTAGCAATTTCCACTTGAAAACAAAAAGAAATTACCTGGGGCCGGCAGTGAGACTTGAGAGTCGAGAGAGAATGTATAATTGAGATTAAATCCTAAATTTTAGGTAATTTGTCCGAATAATATATATATATACATACAGTCTTTCTATTATCATTTCGAACTGACAAAAATTATATCAGTTCCTTGTATATGGGCCACTGGATTTAAATACTTTGACTGACAAGTGCATACAGCCAAGTCAAGGTATTTAAATCCAGTGCCCCACATGCAAGGAACTGATATAACTTTTATCAATTCAAACTGATAATAGAATTTCTGTATATATAATCTATAATCGGGCCTTACAAAAATAAAAAGAATGTTTGGACTGTGCCTTGTGGACCTTTGTTTGTTTGGTCCCAATTTTTTTTTTTTTTCTGTTTTTCTAAGTTTTTACTTTTTAGGCTCTTTTTTTTGTATAATTTTTTTTTTTTATGAGTGACAATAATGCCATAATAGCAACCCTTAAAAACCGTATGTACACCCCTTTCGTAATTATACTCATCAAAATTTTAAAAAAGAGTGGTGCTATTGGCACACCCGATCTATTTATGCCCCACTTTTTTAATTATTTAGTATTCTTTTTTTTTTATTCTTTATCAAAATAACTTAAAGAGACGTACAATTTAAGAATTTTTTTTTTCTATAAAGTAGATCTAATAAAACCCCACATTCCTTAAAAAAAAAAAAAAAATCGTTCATAACTCTTTAAACCCTATAAATACTTGTACCGGATCTTATTTAAACAATAAATCAAGCACTTGGGGTGCATTAAACAATAAATCAAACACTTGTGTTGAAGAGTTAGGCCCAGTTTGGCATTGCTTCCCCAGCTGCTTTTGGGGCCAAAAATGATTCCGGATCAAAGATAGGGTGTTTGGTAAAATCGTGAGGAAGTGCTTTTGGTCACTTTTAGCTTCTCCCAACTGAGTTTTTGAGAAGCTACAAATACATGCTTTTGGATTTAAGCTTCTGCTTCTCCAAAACGCGCTACAGTGTTTTTTTAATGAAACTTTACAAACTTTCCATTTTACCCTTGCCTTTCACCAAAATCATTCTCTGAGACAGCAGCCTCTCCTTCGATTTCTCTCCTCTCTTGCTTCGATTTCTCTCGCTTGGATCAGAAAGTAGCCCTTCTCCTTCGATTTGTCTCGCTTTCAGGTTCGATTTCTCTCCTTCTCTTTCACCTTCATTATTGCAGCCTTCTCCTTCGTTCATGTTTTTGGGTTTGATTTTGAATTGGAGTTTGGGGGATTTTTATCTAATTTTAGGGTTCTAATTTTGTTTATTGCAGGTTGAGGATCCCTCCATCCCTCCATCTCAGTCAGTTCTCGCTTCTTGTTCTCTCTCGGCCTTGTATTGCACAGCCAAAAGGGTATTTTTTTTTTCTTTTTCAATCTCTATTTTTATTTCTTTTTCAATTTCTGCTCTATTTCCTTTTGATTTTATCATATTTTCGTCTGTGGTGCTTTGGGGTTCTTGTGGGCTGTCCCTTTTTGCTGTGCCATGGGCTCTCTCTGTATTTGCATATTGATGTTTTATCTTCAATCTTATATGTGTCCTTAATGAAAAGGTTCTGCTGGGGATGATGATGTAATAGCTTGGAGTCTCTCTTGATTTTTCTTTTGTCCCCAGGTCTTTTGGTGGTTCTGGGTTGGGGTCTTGCTGCTGTCTTCTTTTTGGCTTTGGGGTTTTTATTTCTTTCAGGTTTTGGGGGTGCTGGGCACGTTGTTGTTCTGTTTTGGATGTTGTCTCTTGCTCTCTGTTTCTGCGTTTCTCTTGTTGCTGGTTGCTCTGCCTTTTGGCTTTGAATAAAACTTTTAATTCTAAAAAAAAAATTAAGAGATTTTAGAACATGTTGAATTTGACACCAGATTTTTGAAACTGCTCATGTTGACTTGATTGAAAGTTGTTGAATATGGTGGAGAAAATGGAAATATTTTTGAATTTTTCCAATTCACTTATGTGCTTCAAACTGGGTTGCTCTTTTTTACATGGATAATTCCTTGCAAGCTTTATGGACTAATGGTAAAGATGAAAAAAGTGTGATGACCTTATTGTTAACATGTGTTTTTAAGCCAATTTTATATGCATAAGATTACTTAAATGCAATACTTCTGATCATCTTTATTTGATCAAATCAAATAAATCATGTTCAATTTGTGGATTTGAACATGATTTGTGTTGGATAGTTGAGAAAAGCCAATGACCTCTTGGTTAATCAAATAAATCATAATTAAATGCATTTGAATCTAAATGACAGAAGCTTTCAATGTATGCAAGAGAATGCAAAATTAATCTTCAATGAAGCTTTTAATTTTATACTTTGCTATCAAACTTTGCTGTCAAAATTCAAACTTTTCAAGTGTGGTTAGTGTAATAATGTTTAAAATGGTTGTTGATATAATTTATCTTTAGTTGGTATATTTTTTTTAAACAAACTTGAAACTGTTATGTGAAGTTTATGGTTTTTGCTTCAGTGGGAAAAATTTGTTAACGGTTGGCCTATAATTTGTAGCAGGAGGCTGCTGCAATGGCCGTGGCACAGGTTGCATTTGTGCTACAATCTGGACAACACAGGGGTGTGCAGTTCACCATCGCATCTGGACCTGCAGCGAGTCTGCTGAGTTAGAACCATGAAACTAATTGAAATGAAAAGGGTTCACTTATAAACAAAAGGAGTTGAGAAAGGTTAAATCTGTATCAAATCATATTTCCGGCGGTTGATCAAAACAACGATGATGCACTTAATTGTTACAACATTTTGTTTCATCTACTCTGTATATGTGTATATGTATTTTGTCCTGCCTAGCTCGAGTTGCTCCATATAGGGGCTTGATATATAAATTCAGTTGCCTTGTTGAATGTTTATAAACCACTCAGCTGCTTGAGTATATTTGTAATAGGTTGATAACATATTCAGTGATGTATTTTGTTGTTTAAGGGTGCCTTATTGTGAAAGGATTATGACCTCAGTGATCTAATGAAGCTGAATTCTATTGATCGAGTCTTAGGGATGTGTAAGTTTGAGATTTTTAATTGATTGATCAAAACTGTTGAAAAATAAAAAATTGCATTTGCAGACTTTGTCAAAGAAATTGGTTTTACAATTTGTAGCCATTATCAAATTTTGTGTTGCTTTGTCATTTTAGTTGATGAGAACAGGGAGAAGCAAAGAACAGAAAATAAAAAAGATTTTTAAAGATTTTGCTGTTTGGTTGGAAACAAAATGGAAGCAAAGAATAAACAATAAAAAGATTTTTGACTCTTTAAACCACTGTTAGGGGAATATATATATATATTTCACCGTTAAAGTTTCTATTAGAAGGGATTAGATAAGGTTGATCCAGTGGTATGCTCCTCACAATACTATGAGGTTGTAGGTTCGAATCGTATCCTCAATTTAGGGACACATTGATAATCATCCTTTTAATTTTTCATATGTATTTGCAAGTCTTTATAATTGCATATTGTAGCTATGAATTTAATTGAAACCCAATTCACAACCCTTACATTTTAGTTTATTTTATTAATATTAGTATTATTCTCGATTTGTTAGATTGTGGAATGCAAATATTCATATTCAATCATAGGAATGACAGTAGATATAAGATTGGAGCATTGTGAAATTTTCATTAAGCTACAAAGCCTCCAATGTGTGATGCCAAATTACATATTTTGCTATTTAGAAAACAATTATGGAAGGAATTTCAAAGAGTTTTCTTGATATATTCGTAATATATGTGGCAATAGATTAAAAAAAAAAAAAAAGAGCAATTAAAAAAAAAGCATAAGGATTCTAGTGGAAAAAGACAAGTTTCATTACAATTGTCCTTTTAGTAATTTTACATAGTCACAGCACTTCTTACTTCCAGTTTACCAAACACATTGAAATTGCTTTTGGTTCTCACAGCACTTTTGAAAATCAGTTTACCAAACACTTAGCTGATTCTTCCCACAGCAATTCCAAAAGCAATCCCCCCCACAGCAGATCCAAAAGCAATTCCCCCCACAGCACAGCAATGCCAAACTGGGCCTTAGTTAAGGTGGATGCGAATGGCCTTGATGTTGTTTAGCTTTTCTAGCACTGTTGTGTTGATGATTGTTCTGTTGTTTCTTTGCTTGTTTTGTTGTTTCTCTTTGTTTTGCTGGTGGCTTCCAGCGTCATTTGTTTTATCAAAAAATTAAATTAAATAAATAAATGAAATGATGATAACCAAAATAAATACTTGCTTTTTTTTTTTTTTTTTTCTATGTGTATGTTTTGTTTTGGGTTGCTATGTTCTTTGCTCTTTTCTTGGGGTTGTTTGCTTGTTCTTTGTCTTGTGACTTTCTGGCATTTTCTATAAAGCTTGATGTTAAAAAAAAAAAAAACACTAAAAAAAAGAAATAAGAAGAAAAAAAAAATCGTTCATGAGAGGTGAGAGAAAGACGAGACCAGGGATAAAGAGATCTGAGATATATAGAGATATTAGAGATGTGTTTATTAAGTTTGAAAAATAAGTAAAATGGTAGTTTTGGAAATAAATAAAATAAATTAGTAAAAACATTTAATTTTATTTAATTAAATCAAAATTTAAACAAATGGGCATAAATAGATCAGGGGGTGTGCCAATCTTAAAAAAAATCTAGTTTGTAAATAAACCTCACTTAATGCGAGAAATATCATTTCTTAAATTATATTGTATTGTATTTTTGTAAGTACACATAACATACACCTATTCTTATGTTATTAATTAACTCTATTATTATTTAAAATTTTGTTATCATCCTTAATTCTATCACTGTTTTTTCTTTCTCTTCCCTCGTCTCTTTTCTCTTCTATGTTTTTTTTTCCACAAACTAGACTCCATTTTTTTCTCTCTCCTCATGTCAAGCAGCTCTCTCCATTTTTTCTTTACTATTTTATATCCATAAAATCTATCTGATTTAAGTTTTTTTATTTTTTTTGTTGTTGGATATCCATTTTCGGTTTGTGAAAGTTGTAGGGATGCAAGGTTTATACTGTATCATGTCCCAATTTATTTGTAAGTATAAAAGTGTTTGATGAAATTTAAGAACAACTAATATTGATACAAATAAAAAAAGTCAAAAACGTGTTTGAAAGAAAAAAAAAATACATATATTATAGAGAAAAAAAATGCATAATGATTTTGTTTAATTTAATACTTTTTCACAATCAACTTTGGATGATCTTAATACATTCTCCATACTTAGCAATAAAAAAAAAATTCCTTAAAAGAATTTGAAAATATATTTAAAAGAGAATATAGGGATAAAAAATTGAATTTTTTTTAATGATTTATGTTAATATAAAATCATTAATAGAAAAAAGATCACAAAAGATTAAAATAGTAAACTAATTAATAATTATTAGTGAGTGTACTTACAAACTATTTAGTCATATTGGTAATTTTACTTAATGGTATTATTGAATTTTCAAAAACATAATAATTTAGGATATATATACAATTTCTTTCGGGATGCAAATATCACAACTCTTTTTTAAACAAACAATTGAGCCTTTTTTTTTGGTCTGAAACAAAAGTAATAAGCCCTTCGTTTAACTCAAAACAGATAACTTTGGGCCGGGGGCGGCCGGCCCTGCTATTATAACACTTCGCAGGATATTCTATGCTTTTATCTTGGAAGTTGGAACATTTCATTTATGTTATATCAGAGAACTTCTCTCTTTGTTTACTTTATGCTCTTGGCTACAAGCTGTTTTCCATTTTAAATCCAGGCACCACATTACCTCGCTCCAACTGGTAGCGACCTTCGCCGTTATGGCCAGGAGGGCTCTGTGTCTGCAGGATATCACTATGACCTTAACTTTCTAACAATTCACGGCAGAAGTAGTTTCCCTGGCCTAAACATCTGGCTAAACAATGGTCAAAAAGTTGAAGTGGAGGTTCCTTCAGGATATCTTTTACTACAGACAGGGAAACAGGTAAGAGTAATGTTACCTACTAAAGCATAATAACTGTGGCATGAACTGGTAGCTGATCGATCACCCTATGTGCTGGCTTCAAGTGGAATTCAATGAAAATGAAAATGATAATATCACACTCTTAGATGCTCTACTAATTATAAATATTGAATTATCTCAACCATCATAGCAGTTATATGCTGGCCAATGTCTTTTGGATGTCGGGTTAATTTTATTTGTTATTTGAATATGATCGACATAGAATCTCTGTTAGTTAACTTGGTTATGGAGAAATCGAGCATTGGCCTCGCCCTGTTGGGTAAAAGAATGAGTAATGAGCTCATCATAAATGGTTTAGTGCTTCAAATTAATAAAACTGTTTATGCATATGTAGACCAAGTAAGAAATCAGTTGTCTTAGCGTAGGACTTCTAGGCTCTAGAAGTTAATTCCTTTTTTTTTTCCTTGGCAAAATGCTTCTATTTTCGTTTTGATTTTGTTTTGAAGCATGTGGACAATGAACTATTGGAGTTCTTAAAGTGATTCATCAACTAATCACAACATATTTTAACCAATTTTAACACCAATCTCTCCCTTTTGCGTTGCGTGCAGATGGAATGGCTGACCGCAGGAGAATGCCAAGCAGGCATGCATGAAGTTATCATCACGAAAAGGACAACTGAGGCAATCAAACAAGCTTCGGCGCAAAATCGCAGCTTATGGAGAGTATCCTCAACAGTGAGTGCAGTCCACCATATTGTTACCATCATCGTCGTCTTCGCTTGCTCATTTATAGTTGGTTGCAACTGACTTATCTTAAAGCATATTACGCTTATTTGTGACATCCTTTTCTTTCTTCTTATGTAGTTTTTTTCCCACATCGCTTCAGAGGCTGAGTTGAAGCCTTTAGGCCACTTTGCAGAATCCCCACTTGCAAGCAAATATCCGCCCATGTGTGCTGGAGAGTACGTTGAACGAGAACTTGCATTTCAAAGGGAATAATTATCTACGTAGTATTATTTATCAATAATTATCTCCTTAAAGACTCATTTGGTACTATATTGTATTATATTAAGCTATATTGGATTGGATTATGCTGTATTGTATTATTGTTAGTACAATTATATATTTAGTGATATATTAGACTATTAAATAATATAAATATTTGGTAAGTTATTGTATAGTACTGTATTGTATTTAATAAATATTAATGATTATAAATTAATAAATTTGAATTTTTTAAAAATGAAAAATTATAATATTAACATTAAAAAAGTTAAATAATGAATAAAAATAATTTGAAATTCTAAATATTTTTAATATGTATTAATTAAATAATTATTTATATCTCACGATAAAATTATTGAAAACATAATAAATATTCTTATATTAAACAAAAAAAATGTTTGCAAAAAATAATAACAAGTAAAAGCATAACTATTCTTCTTGATGAAGCAGAAGTTTTTTTTTTTTTTTTTTTTTTGGTTGGATTTGATGAAGATAAGGTTGGGTGATGATTTTGGTGTTCAACATATATGGCTCATGGAACCTAGAAATAAAATGCTAATCTCTCTCTCTCTCAACTAATACATTAAATAATCAAGACTAATCCATGGCTCATGGAACATTGGAACCTATAAACAAAAAAACCAAATCCAATAAAAATCATAAACCCACCGACCAAAAACCCACATTTCAATTCATATAAATATGATGTCCACCATTTTTGAAAAAGAAAGCTTTTTCTCTATATGTTTATTATTTGGTACACTACAAGAAATTTGGGTATCAGCTACCATATATTCGGAGACGAATTGATATTTGGTCTTAGAATGAAGCTTTCAGCAACGAATTGATATTTGGTCTCTGAATATGACATTTTGCGACGAACTCATTTTGGTCTCCAAATGATGCTCTCCATAGATTTTGGTTGACATTCGGAGATGACATAATTCGTTTATGAAGATGAAATTTTGCGACGAACTGATTTTGGTCTCCAAATGATGCTCTCCATAGATTATGGTTTGTGTTTCTTAATTTGGATGGACATTCGGAGATGACATAATTCGTCTCTGAAGATGACATTTTGTGACAAACTCATTTTGGTCTCCAAATGATGCTCTCCATAGATTTTGGTTTTATTTGGATGGACATTCGGAGACTATATAATTCATCTCTGAAGATGACATTTTGTGACGAACTCATTTTGGTCTCCAAATGATGCTCTCCATAGATTTTGGTTAAGAGGCAGTGTTGCAAAAGTCGCCGACTAGGACCGCCTAGTCGGCGCCAAGTCACTAGTCGGAGCCCAACCGCCGCGATTTCAATGAAGTCAGCCAGAATAGGCAGAAAGGGTGCAGTCGCCGCCTAGTCGGAGCAAGTCGGCAAGTCGGCGTTTAGGCGGTCTGGTCGGTCAAACCGATGTTGACTGACTTCTGCCATAAACGTCATCGTTTTGTGGTGTTTCATTTATTTTTTGTTTGAAAACCTGAAACCCAAACGCAAAACACAACAGAGAAGAGAGAACCCCATTCGCAAATCACAAGTCGCAAAACACAAAACCCAAACGCAACCAGTTCAGCTCTGTCGTCCAACTCGTCGCCTCCGGTTCCGCGGCTCTTTGCCGTCGCCGTCGGCCTCCAATCCTTCTTCCTCACTTCTGGTTTTCTTCAATTTGTGAGGTGGGTTACAGATTGTCAATTTTTGGATTTTAGGGTTTGAATTGAATTTTAATAAAATCAAACCCATTTGTGGTCTGGTTTAAATGGATCAAATCATTGGCAGTATTTGGGACTTTTATTTTGGGAGGATTTGAAAAAATGGGTTCTTTTCTGTTTTTGGCTAAATCTCAAGAAAAATTGAAGGGTTGTGTTTTGATGCTTTGGTTTCTGGATTTAAAAAAAAAATGCTCTGGTTTTCGATCTGGTTTTGTGGTGTCTGGACTGGCAATAACTGGCTTTGGATGGCCTACCTCTGTAGATATGCAAAGATGACGAGAGAGAAAGAGCAGTAGCATGAACAATTTTTTATTTTTTTATGGAGTGACTAGTGAGGAGGACTGGAGGAGTACAATGAACAATTTGATAATAAAATATATTAATTATTTTATTTTATAATCACTTTATGTTTCTTTTTTAATATTTGAAGAGAATGAGAACAAAATGGTTTTGTGGTAAAATAGTATTAAAAGTAAAAAAGAAAGATATATTCTCTCTAATAAAAATCTTAAAATTTAAAAAATATTAAAAAATATTAAAAAATATATATTCCGGCCAGCAGCCGGTTTGCCTTCTGCCGTCCGGCGGCCGACTTCCGACCATATGTCTAGTCCCCGATTAGTCCCCCTAGGCGCTAGGCGGTGGGTCGCCGCCCTACTGGCGCCTAGCGACTTTTACAACACTGTTTAGAGGTGGTCATGGTTTTGGTTAAATCGACGGTTTAACCAAAAGCCGTACCAAAAACGGTTCAAAAACGGTTGAACCGACGGTTTAAACCACTGGTTTAAAAAAAAAAATAGATGAATTAGAAGGTGCCACGTGGCACATTTTTTTTAAATTGATTTTGAAAAACTGCATGAAATTGAAATTGAAACCGAACCGAAACCGTGACCAAAACCGAAGGTTTTTTAATCGAAACTGTAAAACCGGCGGTTAAAAACCGCCCCCAAACCGTTGGCCACGATTTCAGTTTCAGTTTTGGGTGGCCACAAAACCGAAACTGCCGGTTTCGGTCCGAAACTGAATCGAAACCGAACCGTGGCCACCACTATTTTGGTTTTGGTTTTGGTTTTGGTTTTTGTTTTCTTAATTTGGATGGACATTCGAAGACGACATAATTTGTCTCTGAAGATGACATTTTGCGACGAACTGATTGTTGGTCTCGAAATGATGCTCTCCATAGATTTTGTTTTTTTTTTTCTTAATTTGGATGGACATTCGGAGACGACATAATTCGTCTCTGAAGATGACATTTGGCGATGAACTCATTTTGGTCTCCAAATGATGTTCTCCATAGATTTTGGTTTTACTTGGATGGACATTCGGAGACGACATAATTCGTCTCTGAAGATGACATTGTGTGACGAACTCATTTTGGTCTCCAAATGATGCTCTACATAGATTTTGGTTTTGAGGTGGCCATGGTTTTGGTTAAACTGGCGGTTTTGTCCGCGGTTTAACCAAAACCATACCAAAATCGGAACCGGAATCAGAACCGACGGTTTCAAAACCGACTGGAAATTGGTTGAATCGGTTAAACCAGTGGTTTTAACCGTGGTTAAACCGTTGGTTTTAAAACCGCCGGTTTTTTTTTAAAAAAAATTAGACGAATCAAAACAGCGTTTCATTCATTTTATACATTCTTGAATAAAAAATTATATGATTTCATATTTTAAAAATTTTATAATATTCTTAAAAATATATACTTTTATACTAAATCCCTAATTTCATTCCCAACTCAACTTTCATTTCTCAACTTTTCACTCATTTCTCAACTTTTATACTAAATCCCTAATTTCTTTTAAATACAAAATCCCTAATTTCATTCCCAACTCATTTCTCAACTTTTCACTCATTTTTTCCCACCCAAATCCCACATCCATCATCTTTGCCCTCACCAATCCAACGCAACTTTCGACATTAGCCACTCAATTCCGACGCAATTTACTATATTTAAAAAAAATGTTATTTACTATATTTTTTTGCTTTATTTATGATTTATTGATTTATTCAAGGCTCCGACTCTAAATTACGTTTAGTTTAGTTTTATGCATTTAGTTTTTGTTTTGTACATTTACTTTTTAAAATTAAGCTTGATGAGTAATTCTTTTCATTCTTTCCATGGCTCCAGTGGAGTTGTCGAGCTTTAATTTTGTGTAATTTAGGTAAGAAAACATGTGATGAACAATGGTTTGAATGTTTTCCATAATATTTTTGTTTATATTGTTGTTTGTAATCAAGTGTTTCATGGCTCCAGTGGAGTTGTCGAGCTTTAATTTTGAATGTTTTCCATAATATTTAAAATGTTTTCTGGTATGGGTTTGTGGTTGGAATTTGTTTTCTCATTTTTTTATATATAATTATTTTTTATTTTTTAAATAAATAAATCCCCACCATCCATCTAAGATTTGGATGGTGGAGATTTAAAATATTTTATTTTTAAATTTTTAGTTTGATAGAAAATTTTTTCTCATTTTTTATATAATTATTTTTTATTTTTTAAATAAATAAATCCCCACCATCCATCTAAGATTTGGATGGTGGAGATTTAAAATATTTTATTTTTAAATTTTTAGTTTGATAGAAATTTTTTTCTCATTTTTTATATAATTATTTTTTATTTTTTAAATAAATAAATCCCCACCATTTTTTATTTATTGATGATGCTGGTTGGGTGATGGCTGTATATTTTTTTTTATTATTTGATTTTATTAATTTTGTTTTTTTAGTTGTTTTTATTATTTAATTTAATTAAATTTATTAATTTAATGGTCACACAAAAGACAAGGGTAAAACGGTCATTCAATGGGTATCAGACAGTCATAGGGGTATTAAGGTCTTTTAGTCCGACTGACATGGCAGAATCTATTTTTTGATGGATTCTGTCATAGAAGGACTAAAAGTTACAATGAAAAAAAACCGTGGACTTTCACAGAATCCCTATTTTTTTAATATATATTTACCGTAAAAATTAGAATTTTGATTAATTGAATAAATTTAAATTTATCTAAGAAAGTTTTTTATTTTATTTTAATTTCCAACAACTTATATAGGTTAGATACAAATATTGTTCAATTATTATCACATTCTATGTTGTAGTCAATTGGTAAAGACTTATAACTTTTAATTTGAGGTCTAAGTTCAATTCTTAATAATGACAATTAATTGACATTATTAAGAAAGTGGGGCAGGTCTGGCGGGCGGCGGCGGGTGCCGGCAGTCCGACGGCGACGGTCCGGCGATGTATAAACATAAAAAATGTTATTTAATTAAATATTAAATGATGACAGTTTTTAATTAAATATTAGGGTTATTTTGATTTTAGTCCTTCATATTTGCGTTAATATAGGTTTAGTCCACGGTTCATTGGAGACGATATATTTGGTTGGCAAATATCATCCCAATTGTTGTATGGCTTGATATCTAAGACAAATTTTTTAGGAATTTGCTACCAAATAGTTGGTCACGCATTATCAACATTGGGAGACGAATTTTTTAATTGGTCGCAGTAGCTATTCTGGGACGGGGATTTAGCTACCACCGCGCGACCAACTTAATTTGGTAGCGAAAGACTTTCTGTGACGAAAAAACTTGATTTGGAGACGAAATGGATTCGTCTCAGAATGTCATTTTTCTTGTAGTGGTATTTGCAACTAAAATTTTCTTTGAATTTTGACCTTAACTGATTTCCCCCACCCAAAAATTTCTTAATTAAAACATGGTCAAGCTGTAATTGTGATCTAAATCAATCAAACAAGAAATCGTAAAGAAGCATAAGAGAATTTACCTTTAGCTAATTTGAGCACCCAAAAAGTTTTGATTTTTGAAATTGAAAAAACATAAAACAAAAAACAAAAAACCTTCAAAAACCAGTTATCAACAACGAAAAAGGAAATTTGTTAAAAAAACATAATGAAAAAGCAAATTTATTAAAAAAAGAAAAAAAAGAAGCAAATCCAATTCTTTTATCCAAGTTGACATATGTTCAAGCCGTATGAGAAAATTTCTAGTTGTCCCGATCGCTTTTCTCTTCCTCTCATTCTTTCACTTTTATTTTCGGATCGAATACAACCATTGACGAAAGTTTCAAAAAAATACATGGTCCCGAATTAATGTTTTCTTTTTTAATTTCTTAAATTGCAAATTACATTTTAATCCCTTTAGCTAACATTTTATTTTGCATTTACTTGAACATAATTTGAAAACTTGTTAGGGGCATAATAGGTCTTTCCAACACAAAACAAAACATAAAAGAGAAACTGAAAATAAATAAAATATATCAAATGACATTTATATCCTTAAGTTAATAGATTTTTGAAGAAATTTTAACATATTGCATGAATGCATGAGGATATAAATGTAATTTTATTTCAAACAAATACGAAAGTTCTAGAATTCTTCTGCAACTATTCATACTCACATCCACACTTTTTATATAGTTAATATTGGTTACATTATTTTATTTATACATATATAAAAATCCCTCATGGCTTGATTTGATCTAGCTCAAGATCATCACGATGAACAGGGTAGGGTTTCTTCTCCAAATATTGTACACGGCCCTTGTAACGATAATGATGTGCACAATAGAGAAAATAGAAGAAGTTAAGGACCCCAATTCCCGCTATAAGATAGTAAAAATAATATAATCTTCCTGCATTGATATCATTAGTCAACCATTCAGGGTGACCGCCATCGTCGCCATGTCTCGATCCTGTAACACCGTGTACGATGGCCACTACTAGGCTGTTGAGGTAATTTGCAACTGCAAAGGAGACAGGCAGAAAAGAATTGGCTATACTTCTCATGTGGTCAGGGAATTGACTGTTGAAAAATTCTGTCTGTCCAATTATATTGAATGCCTCACAGAACCCCATCAGAATCAGCTGTGGAGCTAGCCACATTACAGACATATGAACATGAGGGTTCAAATTGGCTGCATCCCTTCTCTCTTTTTCGACAAATCCGGCGACTAACATCGATAGAATTGAAAATACGATCCCAATTCCGATTCTTTGAAGGAGAGTGATCCCTCCTTCATGTTTTGTCACTTTTCGAAGAGCCGGAACGAGAACTCGGTCATAGAATGGGAGCCAAATTCCTATTGTGATCAATGATATGACCCCAATTGAACCTGGTGGAATTTGAAACTTTGGTCCCAAGTGTCTGTTCATTTGCATGGCTTGTGACACTGTAAATGTTCCTTTTTGTATCAAAGAAGTGATGCTGATTATTCCAGCTGCCCAAACTGGGATAATTTTAGTTAGGCATTTCACTTCTTCGACTTGTTGGATGGTGCAAAGTCTCCAATGGTTGATTGGAGTCCCATCAGGCTTGAGTTCGTTGTCCACTATCATGGCAGCTTCAGAAGGATCGAAAACCGTTTCAGCTGACCTTGCTGCTGGGGGAAACCAAACAAAACATGACCAAATACAAATAATATTGAGACTTTCTTCAACTTGGGCTCTAACTTCTGTTTCTTGTATTCTCAATGTTTAAGGACGTTTTTAGATACCGAGCCCCTAATAGCTTTCGAAACTTTTGCAGGTTTAAGATGCTAAAACATGAAAGGTTGAGCACTAAGCAACTTTTCTTCCAGAATATAGACTATGCACTTGGCCTATTTCTGATATATGTGCTGACATTGTTCATTTTTCCCGGATTCTTATATGAAAATACCAGAGAACACAAATTGGGCTCATGGTAAGTGAATTACATGTGTAATTGTAAACAATTACTTTTTAGTTCGAGCACATAGCTTGATATAATATATATTGTCTATCTTTTAGGTATGCTCTTATTCTGATTGTGACATTCCACATGTGGGATTTAATATCGAGATACATTTCCCTAGCGGATTGTTTGAAGTTGGAATCAAGGAAGTGGCTTATGATTGTTATTCTCTCTCGTTTGTTACTCATCCCCGCGTTCTACTTCACCGCAAAGTATGGTGATCAAGGGTGGATGATCATGCTCACTTCCTTCTTAGGCTTGACAAATGGTTATCTTACAGTTTGTGTTTTTACATCAGCACCAAAAGGATACAAGGTATTAGTTTTTGCACCTTCAAATACTTCTAATTTACTTTAGTGCAAAGAAACCAAAATGTTCAACTCGAAAATTATCAACTGAGGTATCACTGATTATTGGTGTAAAAAAATTTATACCGATAATCAGTAATCCTGCACGAAAAATTTATACAGGATACTGCATGTGATCATCACTCATGTTGAAATACTTGAAATATATTTGGATTTTTTTTTTTTTTTTTTTTTTTTTTGGTTTTGTAGGGACCTGAGCAAAATGCATTGAGAAATATCCTTGTGTTATGTCTATTAGCAGGCCTATTTGTTGGGGTTTCTCTTAACTGGCTGTGGCTCATCAGTAAAAAAAGATGCATTTTAAATATATATTGTTATAATCCTTTAGTTCGGTCGGTCTTGAATTTTTTTTCAGGACCGAAGTTACATGGTGTCATGGAACTGATTCCACAATTTTAAGTTGTTGTGCTCCTAGTATATCTCTTACATGAAGACTCCTGGAGTCTTGAGACCTTTGATTTTAAGTTGAAATCGCTATGTTGTTTGAAGTCCGTGATATTTGAGACTTTCTTATTATATTTACTTTGTAGGACTTGTTTTAGGAAATTTATTCATTATATTTGAATTTGTCACTAATTAAGTGGGTTTGTTGTTTCACCTGTACGTGAAACTCAACAGTCACAGAAGGAAAAAAAAAAAAAAACTCAACCGCTTTGAGAATTCCTAACGTTGTTTTGATAACAAAATGTTGTTGCGATATATCATAGTAGTTAGGAAGTCCCGTGGTTTATATTTCTCAACAAGTTTCAAGAGTGTAAATGGGATTTAATAATATTAACCTTGTTTATAACTCTCAATGAGAAAAATCAAAACATGGTTTATAAATCTGAGTGCAAATGGGTTTAAGAAATATCAACATCGTTTAGAAATCACAACATGGTCTCAGATTAATTTCTTACCGAATTTGTACACACGTAATACATAATAGTTGTTTGTTTCATTTAGTGTTCATGTATGTTATTTGTCACCAATACAAAATTGATGTTATGTAATTTAATGGCTTTGCTATCTCATTTAAATAAAATTCAAATATATGTCTATTTATTAAATTAAAGGGTTAATTTCAAAGTCCACCCATGTACTTGGAACTATTATTGGATATATATGGAAAGATGAGTTTATTCAACACCATCCCATAAAAACAACAAGCAGTTACCGATTTGCTAAGGCAACAAGGGCAAAGTTGAAATTTCACACTATTATAAATAAAACAATAGAAACATGAAAGTTATTAATCTCCAATGTAATAATGTAGGAAAGATAAAACTTTGTTTGCTAAAAATAAAGTTGTCAAAAAGGGTAGTTGGTTGAGTCCTAAGTGAAGCCATATGGCGTCTGTCTGCACATTTACCGAGGAGAAAATCTTTAATGAGATGGTTTCATTGTCGCTTGGTGAAACCGCACCAAATTATAGTTTAATAATATATATTTATATTTTCGACATAAATGGTGCAATTTCATTGGGACGGTCTCACCAATGAGACCGTCCCATTGAAGATTTTCTCCTTACCGAGTTCTTAGTGCACAACAAAAGAAAAACTTGTGTGAGCGGTGCGACCGCCGGTGAATATGAGATATAAAAATAAAATTTAAAATATTTAAACAGCATAAAATTAGAAAAATTGATTGGACCACACAAGATTTTCTCCGAATCACGACATGAGCTGCTGTAATCAATTCAATTATGCTCGAGCCTAAAAATATCTTTTACTTTTGAATGATGCCGATCAGTACCCAAAATACTGACCATATCAATGAGAGTGTAGCACGTGACCTTTTTTCTTTTACTTTTTACATTTATCTCACAAATTGGGCCACGTGCTACACTCTCATTGGTGGGGTCAGTATTTTGAGTTGGGCCACGTGCTACACTCTCATTGGTGGGGTCAGTATTTTGAGTATTGACCGGTCAGTACCCAAGCATTATTCTTTACTTTTTTGTTTTTTTGCGCCTTTCTTGCCATGATCGAAAATGTATTTATTACAGTTAGGTGTTATAAATGTCAACCCTTTAAAATGCCAAGGAAGGCGGGAACCAGATAAAAGCTAAAAACTAAAAACCATGCAAGTTTATAATCCTACTTCAATAACACGAATACACGATTACTTGCTAATATTAGCAATGGGATCATTTGCAATACTAACATACGTAATGCACAAGGAATCACAGCTCTTCCCCAGTACATATACTAGTCTGCATCTCCTCCTTCCAAGTCTGCAAAACTACAAACACGTAGCCATACTTTTTATACAACGTACTAGATAAAATTACAAACTTACCTCATGTCGAAAGGCAACATTTGTTTTCTGAAATATATCATTTCCTTCTGGGCCTCTGATCAAATATTTATCACCAAGCCAGTGCAACTGTAGGGATATCCCAGCAAACAAAGTGAAACAATAGTAGAGGCATATAGTATATCGGCTATAGCCTAAATGGCTAAATCTGAATCTTTTATCTAAATAAATAAACTCAAAATTCAAAAAACCTAACACCTGGTTGTCATCCTGGGACACATTAATTTTCTTCCCAAGGGTTGCATTAGTTCCAATGAAAAACAAAATGATATCTTCTTTAAACAGTTAAAACTTATACAGCAAATAAACCAATAAACAAATTTCTCACCTTTGCCTTGTGTGAAAATCCCGATTGATAAACATAATTTCTTGCTATCTCACAACATTAGTCACAAGCACAGAAATAATGGTTAGGGTTCCATTCCTGTTTAGCTGGTGACGGATCGAAGAAGAACAGAAAATTCACCTTCATGAAAAAAAGAAATCAAGATGAAATAAATGATGCATGCCTCCTTGATTTCTTCGCAAAAAGACTGAAATCGAAGAAGAACCAAGTCCAATTTTCTGATTTCTTACAGACCAAAATGTATTTATTTAGCAAAATAAGAGACTTGGGAACAAAGCTAAGTTTCAGTGAATTCAGGCCCAATTTAGGCCCAATAAAGGCCCAATGAATTAATATTGTTTTTTTAGAGTAAATTTGGGCCAACCCAATGGAGGCCCAAATAGTTTTGGGTAAGTAAGGCCCAAATTAAATTTATCTACTCTACTCTACTTTCAATTTGGTACAGAATTCTATTTAGGGGGTTGATTTTCTGGTTCAATATTGTTAGCTTGGAATTGTACGTAGCTCTCTCTCTCTCTTTTTTTTTTTTTTTAATTTGAACAAAGTGATCCACAATCCTCTCTCTTTTATTTTTATTTCATAAGATAATAAGACAAAAGTTGTTGGTTGAAACCTTATCTTAGCAGCCTTGCTTCCATTTACAAATTTAGTTTGAACAACACGAGAAACTTCAGTGTACTTAAACCCAACTGAAGTACTTACATTTGACTTGTGCCCGTAAATCCGTAGACGGCTTCAAACTCCAATATTTAAAATATGTTAAAAAACCATTCTAAATAAATAAATATAAAAGCAAAAGTGGAAGGCACAGCATGGGTATTTAGTTTTTATTATTATTATTATTATTTTTTAATATTACATAAATTTAAGATTTTTTTAGAAAGAAAGCGAGAGGTTTACACCGACGAAATCTCCCCTCGTCTCGTCTCGTCACATGGGCATGGGCATGGGCACTTTGTTAGGGACATTATAACATACCAGGCACGAGGGGAGAGAGAGAGAGAGACTTCTTTTTATAACACGAAGAAGCGTGTTCCGTGCCATTATCAAACCAGGAAACGTGATTTTGCCACCACAACTGCAACCAACGAGACCACATTACCATTTACTCATAACTCATCACACACTACGTCACTCACGCTGTTAAACATACGTTACAAGGTTACAGGGTAACAATACAGAACAGTCAACAGAAAAAACATACGTTACAAAAGACCTTATACAAAACGACAGCGTTTCATCAGCATCTTTCGTCGTCTTCTGAGGTTATTTCTGTCATTTCACCCAAACCAAGAACGAAATTGAAGATTAAAAATTAAAAAAAAAAACACCAAGCACACTAGCGCACAGTCTTTCGAGAGTCCCGAGAACACAAACCAAATGTCTGAGCTTCTTCTTCGCTTCTGCTACAATCAAACTTCTTCTTCTTGTTCTTTGATTCTTTTTTGTTCATTTTCTCATTATCATCTTCTTGCTCTCGCTCTCCCTCTTCCGTTTTCTGCTCCGCAATCTCGCTCTCTCAAACCTCCGATCTTCTGTTTCTCTTCCGCTTCTTCTTCTAGTCAATTTAGCTGCTTTGAGTTTGAATCATGAGTCTGAGGACACTCAATTAAAACTTCGTTGTCACGAGCTCGAGAAAATGGCGCCGATTGAGCTGAACAGTGAGGAAAGTCGTTGCAAGCCGTTTGAAATCGATCTTAACGAAACTCCAGTATGCTCTCCTCGAGAAACCGTCTCCTCCGCTGAGAGGATTCCGGCAGGCGGAAGTGGCGGCGGCGGCGGCGGCCGTGTTGGCCTTTTAGACATAAATGCATTACCGCCTAGCGACGAAGAAACGACTGAATTTGAAAACTCTGGGTATGATTTTTAACGGTTAATCTTAATTTTTGTCTTAGGATTTAAAAGTTTTATTATTTAGTTATAAAGTTGAACTTCATTTATTTATTTTTCTCTGTTTGGCACATTAGAGTTATTCTTCGTTTGGTGGTTTAAGATAATTAGCTCTTTCTAGTTATAACTCACGAAGACCAAAACTTTGGTCAGTTTTGTGAGAATCTAAAACGCTGTGAGAATACAATTTATTAGCTGCTTTATATTTGGTAAAAAAAAAAAAAAAAAAAAAGTTACAATTTTTTACTTAGATGGCTACATATCTATCTATATATTTGGCAATGACAATTCATTCCATTATAAAATGTAAGGTTCTAAGATTCACAAACCTAGTTAGGTCACTAAATATTTCCTTTTTCTGTGAGGGTGTATTTTGATCGTTTGGTTATCATATACAGCTTACCTGTTTAGCATCCGAATTCTGTAACAATTTATGTGCAAATGTCTTGTTTATTTTAGGGTGCACGGCGTGCGCGATTCTATAAATTACAACTCGAATAATGCCCAGGAAAAATGTTCAAATGTATTATATGAGTTGAATCAATTTAATGTTCCGAAGGTACCTGGCAGCATGACAGGTTTTGTTCTATCAGGCTTTGAAGATATAGTGCAACGGAAAATAGATTTTAGTAGAAATTTGAAAGAAACAGATGCAAGCTCTGAGGTCAGAGAAAGGACCCATAGACTATCATATCAGAATCACCATCTTGGGTTGGTGACAAATTACCATTCTCCAGAGCCTCAGAATAGAAGTGATGTGTTTGCTTTGATGCAGAAAGGTTTGCATTTAAACCAAATAAGAAAGGAGTCCTTGATATTCTCACAAGTTAGCAAAGAATGTCCAGAAAGTTTGAACAGTAGTTTTGGTGGGGAATTTTCTATAGGTGCCACACCAGCAAACTCGGAGGCAATTGGTGGTTGTGATCCTTTGCAAGTAAGTTTGCACTATTTTGGTTATTTCTCATTTGTTTTACTTTTATCAAACAATTTGCTACTATTAGGGGTTATACTTCCATATGTAGATTTTTTACTATCAGTGCTTTCAAGATGCTTAAAGACTTGATACTTTATTTAACCCCCTCCAGGTTGGACTTCCAGTTCAGTTTGAAGATTTTTGTGTTCTAGCGGTGGGTGAAGTTGATCCACGACCCCCCTATCATAGCACCAGCCAGATCTGGCCTGTAGGTTACAGGTGCAGTTGGCATGATAAGATAACTGGATCTCTTTTTGCATGTGAGGTCACTGATGGTGGTGATTTTGGTCCAAAGTTTAAAGTTCAACGATATCCATGCTCTGCCCGGCCCATTCCTATTGGGTCAACAGTACTCCTAAGGCCGAGCTTTAATTCACATAACGGTGAATGCCAAGTAGATAATGATGATACAGTTCGTCTAGATGATGATGAATATACAAATATTCACATGTTAATTTCAGACGACAGTCCTCCACACTTGGAATGTAATATTTTATCAGATTTAGGAAATGATTTTGATGAAGCTCATGCTTCTGAAACAAGGAATGGTTTGCAAACTAAGTCCAACTGCCCTTCAGGTAGACCTACAACTAGTTACATAGAGCTGGAGGATGATATTGGTGAATTCGTAGTGGAAGGGAGATCGTCATCTTCAGTATGGAGAAAGGCATCTGAAAAACTTGTACATGCTTGCCACAAAGTATACGAGCAAACTGGTGCGTGTAAATTATGCTGTAAGCATGATCTACTTAGAATGTGGTCATCGTCGTGCTTTGTCTCTGTGAATGATGATGCAACTGAAAACTCGGATTCACTAGACAAGTTTTGCTGTTTGTCTGGTCCTATTGACATCCCGCATCTTATCAGAAATAATGATGAGCTTGATACTTCTTGCAAAGCGCTGGTGAAGTGGTTAGACCAGGACAGATTTGGACTAGATGTTGGATTTGTGCAAGAAATCATTGAACAGCATCCTCGAGTTTACATATGTGCAGAATATATATTATTGAATAAAAGGATCAACAAATCAATATCACAAACTGCTGGAAGTGGATTTCTTCGGGTTACAAGGAAAGGTCATTTGCACGAGAGAGAAGCAGATTGTAGTCCACTCAGAGGTTGTAAAAGACCAAGGGAGCGGGTAGTTGAAAACCCTGTGATGAAGTCTTGTTTCCCTCCTGGAAAGCCATTAAGCTCAAAGCTTCCAACAGAATTAATAGGTGATGTTTTTCAGGTATGGGAATTATTACTGTCAAGTATGGTGAAAACTTGTAGCAGTCTAATGGAAATTCTTTTTTGTCAGGTTATGCATTCTTACTCTTTCTATTTTATTTGTTTAGTCCTGGGAATTACTGTGGCGTTTCTCTGAAGTTATGGGACTGGAGGAACCTTTATCTTTTAAGGAACTTGAAGAAGAACTTATATATGGTCATTCCTCTACACTTAGGAGATCTTCTTCAACTGTTCCCCAGGAAAATGAACATGCATGTGTTGCCATGGAAACGGAGTCTTTGAGGGAAGCTGCGCATGTCAAAGAGGCATCTAACACCAACAGTGGATGCAGTGGTGTAGCTTTGGTAAATGTTCTTTGCTCACTACTGAAAATTTTACTTGGTGAACTTCAGTCCAAGGTTGCCAATTTTGTTGATTCTAATTTTGACGGAGGAGAAACTAAGTCAAGGAGGAGAAGGAAGAAGGACGTAGACAACTCGATGTCTGCTAAGAAAGTAATGCTTGATTTGCTTCCCATAAATGGACTTACTTGGCCAGAATTAGCTCGGAGATATGTTTTAACTGTCTCATCCATGGAAGGCAACCTCGATATTGTGGATTTTGTGAACCATGAGAATGGTAAAGCTTTTCATTGCTTACGAGGCGATGGTCGAACAATTCGTGGTTCGCTTCCAGGAGTGGCTGGAATGGAAGCTGATGCTCTGGTAGATTGACTTTCATTTCTTAATCTATATTTTGATAATGTCTTTATTGAGTTTACGAGGTAAAATGATTTTTATATTATCTGCAGATGCAACTGGCTACAAATTTAATGTTATTTGGCAATACTATTTTGTTACATTTAATGTTATTCGGTTATACTATTTTGTTACATTTATGTTATTTGGCTATACTATTTTTTTACATTTAATGTTATTTGGCTATACTATTTTGTTCCACTCTTAACATCTACATGCTTAACGTTGTGTGTTCGATAATGAAATTTTCAATTACATAAATCACATTGTGTGATTGTCAATCTTATTCCGCAACCAATAGGAGATTAATGTGGAGACATTTTTAGTTGCAGAGATATTGATGGTGAGATCAATATTTGTCAGAATGGGATAGTAACTTTCCAAATTATTAAAATAGATCACAAAAATTGATTACGTCATTCTATCATATAAATAACATAAATGTTCTTTAGCAATATCTAGGTGTAAAAGCAAACTATCGGATCTTGTGATTGATATGTTAACTATTCAAAATGCAATTACACACTAAGGTATAAGTCCTCTTTAGAAAGGATGTCTATTTCGCATGTTCAATTCAACATGGAAAGATGAGAAAAGGTTATTGGGCTACATTAAAATTGGTTCTTTTAACTGGTTTATTAAGTGATCATCTATGTTTGTGGCCAAGTGTTACTTAAAGGGGAGATGATAGATGTAGCTTGTGAGAAAAGGAAGATGGGAATGTGGAGAAGGTAAATCCAATTGTATAGGTTAGTAGGTTACTGCTGTCATTGTTACAAAGGATATTAAGTTGGCTAAGAGTAGCAGCTCTAAACCCATGTGAATTGTCACTCTGAATCTCCGGATATGTGTAAAATATGGAAGACTTATAAGTGATTATGAGAAAACAATATATTTCTGAAAGATCTGTCATCCTTTGTCTCTGTCAGATGTTTTCAGTATCAGATCTCGCTTGAGATATAGACTGTATTAGCAAGATTTTAATCGCTGGGTGCAACTTTGTCAAGATCAGTTAAACAAATGGCTGTTAGGTTTTAGTTGTGTTTTAGGCTCTGTCAAAAGCTTTAAATCGGTTGCTCTTGTATGTCTTCATTTGGGTGTTGACTGTTAAATTCTCTAAATTTTTCAATTTGTTTGCATACTATGCCTTTCCTTTTTTTTCGTCATGTTGCATCAGTAAAGAACTATTTTTCTTTATCTATGTTCCATAAGCATTTTGGCTCAATGGAAATAACATTTAAAGAAGACTGCATACTAGGAAAAAACACTTATTGGTAATATATTTGGGAACTTAATATAGTTGTCTTCCACAAAATGCGTACAAGCAATCTAGTTGGTGACATTCTAGTTTTTGAAAATCCTATTACTTTTTCTAGTTGATAATTTGTTCAATCATAAAATCTTTTCTCAAAAAATAATTAGTAAGGCCCATTGATTGTTTTATTTGAGATTTATGATCAGAACATATGTGTTGTCTTAGGCTTTTGGACCCCTTTAGTCCACATCCGCTCTGGTTTTACATTGATTTTATAATGTTTCTTTATAAGTAACCACTTGGCAAGTTGCATTTGGATCTTGTGGTTG
Source organism: Acer yangbiense (assembly GCA_008009225.1). Classification (NCBI taxonomy): domain Eukaryota; kingdom Viridiplantae; phylum Streptophyta; class Magnoliopsida; order Sapindales; family Sapindaceae; genus Acer; species Acer yangbiense. Next base: position 5,763,529 of record CM017768.1, on the reverse strand, counting down.
CTTAAATTGGAGACAAATGTAACTTAAAGAAAATAAATGAGCTGAGCTCAAGTTTCATATTAAATTCATCTATCCTATTGTAGCTTGATCAGGTGGAGTTGGAAAGATTGAAATGTCTCTAGACGTTTAAGCATGCTTGTTTTATAGCCTAAAATAACCTCCATACATGTTCCAAACATTACTGTTACCTATACTAATACTACATACATACCATCAGCATTTGTAACTTACGCGAAAGAAGTTTTGTCCTATTCTATCTTATACTTCTCTTTCATGATGGCACGTGTCAACTTTTGTTGTTATATATTCGTGTTAAGAGCTTCTCAATGACTACAATATAAAACAACACAATTAGGCTGAGTTTGGTATTTCCTCATACTATGTTATTTAGGCAACCAAACATAAAAATCCAGCTTCAACTTGGATTGCCTTGGCTGGTGATCAAGCTTGAATAATCAACTGATTAGCATGTCATTTTACTAGTCGTAAATTTATGTAAACCAAATTAGTTTTGCGAGATCTTTTCATACCTCTTTCTTTGATCTTGAAAATTGGTAAAAAATCCCGTTATTCTTTTCTAATTGAATTTTTTCCCTTTCTTATATTGACCTTGAATCAAGGTGAATTTTTTGGCCCACATTAATTATTTATTTGTATATAACTGCTGTTAAAGTAATAATGATTGCAATTTCCTATTTATTTAGCTTCATAACTTATGCAAGACTATTTAATTTGTCTGTGGTTCGTGTACCTGGATTTTATTAATTTGGAAATGGAAGCTTATTAAATTATGATGGAAGCTTATTAAATTTTGATTCCCTAATTGTTGTGATTCTCAGCTGCTTGCAGAGGCTACAAAGCGGATCTTTGGTGCATTAAAGAGTAAAAATGACATTTCAAGTGTCGATTACAATGAGTCTGATGCAATTGTTGGTCACATCACCGTTAAGGTGAGTGATAGTGGAATTCCTGAGTGGGCGCAAGTCCTGGAACCTGTAAGAAAGCTACCCACTAATGTGGGAGCTAGAATCAGAAAGTGTGTCTATGAAGCTTTAAATAAAGATCCACCAGAATGGGCAAAAAAGAGATTGGAGCACTCTATCAGTAAAGAAGTTTACAAGGGAAATGCTTCAGGGCCTACCAAGGTGATTACCGGCTGTATCTTTAAAGTCAATAATAGGAAAAAAATCAGTCTCTAAAATTATCTCTTAATTTAGGCAGGGGTTCATATTTCAATTTTGTTCAGACTATCTGCTATATCTCAAGCATTTTGTAAATGCCAACTGATAGGACAAATCAGTCATGCTCTTAGATCTTTTCACTCAAGTTGTGACTGAAATTAGTTGAGCTATCATTATAGGAAAGAACACATTTTACTATTTTAGCATGCTTAACTGGGTTTAATGAGTCTCTTTAATCTTCCATTTATGCTGGCTTTTAGTTGGCTATGTACATTCTTTATTAAATATCATGTTTTGTTGAAAATTTGATTGCAACAGACTGCCTCCCTGTCACTGACATTTGTCCCTTTGATGATTTATTGAACGGTATATCTCATTATAATTGTGTTGTCTTCTGTAATTTTAGCAACAATAAAATAACATGTTAGTTGTTACCATTGTGCAATAATAAAATAACTTGTAATTTAACAATAATAAAATATCTGTCGCTAAAATATGTCTTGGAACTGCAGAAGTGTATAGATATTACTCTCTGTTATCTTCCAAAAAAGAATCATTTAATCTTTTCAAAACAAAAAAAAAAGAATCATTTAATAGGATATTGGCTGTTGCTTTTGTCATATTTAGCTTTTACTTCTTTGTTAACAAATTGCGGCTTCAATGACCGGAGAGTTGCTTTCTTGCACTCATAACTTGTTCGTGGTTTGTTACAGAAAGCTGTTATATCAGTATTGGCAGATGTATGTGGTGAAACTCAGCAGCAGCAAAAACCTAATCGGAAGAGAAGAAATAAGTCCTTTAGTTCTGTATCTGATGTGATCATGAAGCAATGCCGAAAAGTACTCCGTTGTTCTGTTGTCGCTGATGAAGAAAAAGTATTCTGTAATTTGCTTGGAAGAACACTTCTTAATACTTCTGATAATGATGATGAGGGACTTCTCGGATTTCCTGCTATGGTATCTCGTCCTTTAGACTTCAGAACTATTGATCTTAGATTGGCTTTTGGGGCTTACAGTGGATCACATGAAGCTTTCCTAGAAGATGTTAGGGAGGTATGTTTTGTGTTACATAAGTTGTTCTACAAATTGGCTTTAATGTTTATTTTAAGACTTTCAAGACTCGTTGCTAACATTGCTGTGTAAAACTCAAATAAATATTTCTGTTTGCTGTGATGCTTGTGTGATATTTTGACAGCCAGAATTTTTTAAGTTAGTATGATTTTTTTTTTTTTACGATGTCGTGTAATGTAATCAGATGACCAAATGCATTTTATTTTTTGTTGGTAGGTTTGGCATCATATACGCACTGCATATAGTGATCAGTCTGATTTACTCCAGTTGGCTGAAAAATTATCTCAAGATTTTGAAGTTCTATACGAGAAAGAGGTTTGTCAGTACCATTCTGCTTCCTTTCCCTTAATTCCTTGTGAATACTTTCCCCTTAGCATTTATCTTTATTGTTACATCCATAAAGCCACTTGCATAAAACTCCTCTATTGCTTCCTGTTATTTGGGAGTTCTAGTGAAATGATAAATACTATCGTTTGCCATGTGCTAACATCATAAATGGTGGAGCTTTGAACCAAGAGATTAGGGGTTCAAAGCTGCGTGGGGCTACCTATCTAGGATAGGATACTAGATATTATTATCCTATGAGTTTCTTGGATATAAAGGTTGTAGGGTCCAATTTAGAACTTGGTGAACAAGGGTAAGGTCGGAGGAGTTTGGGGTTTAAAAAAAAGTGCTAGCATCACAAAAGGATTATGCTATTTACCCCAAAAAAAAAAAAAAAAAAATCTTGATGTGAGTAACTTAGTATCCCGGCATAATAATGGCCAAAAAAAAAAATACAAATCATTAACAAATGTTACATTGTTAAAATGCCAAATGTTTTACAAACCAATTTTATTTGAATTTTAATATTTGCATTTTTGAAAAGAATTGATTGTCAAATTCTCAACACTCGTTATGATTGAAAGCTATTTGTCGTGTTAGAGTTTTAACTCAGCATATACAAAGGATTTCTGCAAAGCATGTTTGATTCTGTAAACATTGACATAAGTGATCTAGAAGTGCCTAGGGAGGCCAATGGGTTCTTTCAACTTGTGGTTGTATTTGAGATTCAACTATGGGTAGTGAGCTTAAGTTGGCTCATTTTTTATCTACCCTCTTCTGCATACGTTTCATCCCATCTTTCTTTTTCCCTTTAAAGTTTAAACAACTTTGCATTGCTAGTTTACCAAAAAAAAAAAAAAAATTGCATTGCTAGGGGGTCCAGATAAGCAATTATTGCAGTTTAATGTTTTCAGATTTCCTATGTGCTTGATAAACTAACCAACTAGACTCTCTTAACCCCTGAGAAAAAAATTTGGGCTGAATTTTCATCCCATCTTAACATAGCCTTGCACGGAGTGTTGTAGGCTGTAGTTTGTATCAACATCAATCTTCAGGTGAAGCGAATGCCTCTGGCTACAAAGTTTACTTCCTTAGCAATTTAGTCTATGCCAATCCACTTGATCAGATTTATATGCCTCATTGGCTTGACATGAAATTTTACCACTCTAATGTCTAGAGTCCAGACCCCTGTATAAGAAGGTGAAATTTAACCAGCAAGGCTTTTCCTTTCCTCCACCACCTCCCTTCTTTTATCTTGTCTGCAGTGCTCGATCATTTTTCCTTGGATGTCAGATAAAGAACACTTTTACCATAGAAACTTAATTATTAACATAGTTGATTTTTTAATTTTAACTTGATCAAAACTGGTGCAGGTTCTCAGCCTTGTCCAGAAATTTAGCAATTATCCGAACATAGACTCCTTAAACACCGAAGCCAAGAAAGAGATCGAAGAAATATTTGAGTCTGCGTGTGAAATTCCCAAGGCTCCCTGGGATGAAGGTGTTTGTAAAGTGTGTGGTATCGATAAAGATGATGACAATGTTTTATTGTGTGATACATGTGATTCTGGGTATCATACATATTGCTTAACTCCCCCACTTTCAAGAGTTCCCGAAGGAAACTGGTATTGTCCTTCCTGTTTTACTGGTCATTATAACAATCAGTATAATTCACAAGTTCCTCAGGTCATTAGCCGTAGCCAAAAAAGGAGATATCATGGTGAGATCAGTCGTGGGTTTATGGAGTCTCTATCCCATTTAGCTACGACAATGGAAATGAGAGACTATTGGGAGTATACTGCCAGGGAGGTTTGTCTATGATCCTCTTCTTTTTTATATGTAATAGATTTAATTGCATCTGTAAGTGGTATATATGTTCACTATTACCTTTGTTATGTATGATATATTCATTGCATTGTGCTGACATTTTGGATCTAAATTCGTTCTAGCCCAAAGTTATTTGAAAAATACCTTCTCTTTGTGTAGTTTATTTAAGTTTGATAATCGTTTGCTGTTAAGATGGGAAAAACAACAGTTTTATACCCCTTCTTAAGTAATACAGGAATATCTCAGCTCTGTTTCCATGAACTGGTGTTTGTGATTTTTTGTTTGCACATAGTGGATGTGTGTCATGGTATTGCAATGATGATGTATACAAATCCTTGGTATTTAATCCCTTTGTTCTACTTTGTTCATTGTATGGTAATATTGTTGTGACATACGTTGGATTACTTGTCACATTTAGCTGAGTTTTCTTTTTTCATTTATTTTTGTTATTTTCTTTTATGATGCAGAGGATATTCCTTCTAAAGTTTTTGTGTGATGAGTTGCTGAATTCAGCTGTTGTTCGTGAACACCTAGAACAGTGTGCCTCTGTATCAGCTGATTTGCAGCAAAAACTGCGGTCACTGTATTTGGAATGGAGAAACTTGAAATTTAGAGAAGAAATCATCACTGGCAAAGTGGCAAGGGTAAACTCAAGTGTCTTTGGTGGTGCTGGAAAATCTGGACCAGAAGGGGCAGCTAGCGTGCGTACAAACAATCGTAAATCTATGAGGCAGATGCCTAGAGAAAGCAGCCATTTTTCATCATTACCCAGTGATCTGGTACTTCCAGAGGATTGTCTGCAGAGGAACGGGGCAGATGATTCTAGAAAACAACCATTCTGGTTATATTCTAAAGGCAACTCAACGAAACACCCTTGTTATAGTGGAAATCAAGTTGGAGGGGGTCCATGCACTGATTTTCAATTACATCAGCAGTATGATAAGGACAACAGCTTGAGGATTGATAATTCACCAAATGAGCCGCTTCTTTCTGCTCCTCAAATACAAAAGCTTGACTCTGCAGGTGAGTTGCTTGACTGGAGTAACTTAAACAGAGAGCAGGAGTTACAAAAGGGTGGTAACAATGGTTCCGTGTTGCCAAGTTGTGAGGTTCCACAAAGCCATATTTCATCTAACACCGTTAGAAGCCATGTGGCTGAGCATTTATGTGCTAAGAATGTGAATTGTGAAAATCAGCTTCCTGGCCATCTCAGCATTGTTCAGCCTGATACAAATGAGTCACAAACCCGTGAGATTGGGAGCGAACTTAAGAATTTGCAGGATTCAATTGCCTGTCTAGAATCACAACTCCTAGCAGTATCTTTGCGGAAGGAGCCATTAGGAAGAGACTCTGCTGGACGACTGTATTGGGCCTACTCCAGGCCAGGTATTTCTCCGTGGCTGGTGGTTGATGGAACTATGTTGTTACAGCAAGGGAACATAACAAACGAGCACAGGGACCCATTTGCTAATAATTCAACTTTGAAATATTCTCCATTTGAAACACGGAATAAAGGCATTCCAACATCATCTTCATGGTTTTCTTATCAATCTGATGCAGAAATTGAAGAACTTGTTGAATGGTTGACAGATAGTGATGTAAAAGAGAGAGAACTGGCAGAGTCCATTTTGCGGTGGAGAAGAATTGGATATAAGGACTCCAACGAAACTGGAAATTTTGTTCAAGATGAAAGTCTACCAAGTCCTTCAAATCGCATAAACAGTGGAACAACTGTAAATTCTAATGTTCTCATAACTAACGCTTCAGTTGCACTGAAGAAAAAGCATGATCCATGCTTGGAGCTGGAAGCCTCCAAAATCCAGACGAGGCAGTATCAGAATGCGGAATTGACTTGCACAGAGAGAATGTATCGGTGTGAGTGCCTGGAACCTGTATGGCCTTCTAGATGCCATTGCTGCTGGTGCCACCAGTCATTTTTATCTAGGGATGAACTCAAGGAGCATAATGATGGCACATGTAATTCGGGTGCATCCGCCTCTCAGAACAGCAAGGTAAATGATAGTGTGGCAAAGGAGAAGGGGATGACAGGGACCGAAAAATTATTTGAAGAGTGTATGTCTGGGAGAGTAAAGCATGAGACTGGCATGAAGTTGTTCGGTTTTACAAAGGAGTCGATATGTCCATATGACATTGACGAGATAAGTGCCAAGTTTGTCACTGAAAGCTCTATCAAGGAATTGGTTCAGGAAATTGGACTTATTGGTTCAAATGGTATTCCATCATTTGTGCCAAGTGCATCTCCGTATCTCAGTGACCCAGCATTGAAATTAGATGTTATTCAAGGTGGTGAGTCCCCAGATTTGGAAAATCATATGAAACGTCCAGTGCAAGGGAACAAAAATTCCAGTACGAAACATGATAGCATTTCCAATAACTCAATCAGAAGATGCATTGTGAGTGGCAATGATGAGGAGGAAGTAAAAATTAGAAGACTGAATCCAATTTTTGTAAATGAAAGAAGAGATCAATCTTTAATATTTAGAAAACCAAAACTGGGGATCGGCAATGATTCTTCCTTAAGACCCCTAAAGGGAAAGAGTATTCAGATTCTTAAGCAACTAAAAATCAACTTGCTCGATATGGATGCTGCTGTCCCAGAAGAAGCACTGAGATCTTCAAAGGCTAGCTGGGAAAAACGATGTGCCTGGCGTGCATTTGTCAAATCTGCGAAAACAATATTTGAGGTCTGTATGTTGTTTTTCTTTATTCTTAAATACTCTCTTGTTTCAAAATTTTCATCATGTTAGTTAATTATTGGCTAACAGACTCTTCAAAGCTTCCTGGAACCGGACAAAATCGCTGAACCTCTCTTATTTTCTGTTGACATGCATTTCTTAGTAACCTTCCAGTATCCTGAATTTCTGATCTAGAACAAAGGGTGACTCATAAAAATAGTTTTTGACTATCAGACTGACTGAGACTCAAAGATTTGTCCTCAGATTTTCTTAATTCTTTTTAAATTATCCTGAGTAGCTTTCACCAGTTTTAGGAAAAGCTTCTGAATTGAAATACAATATTGTACTGAACATCGGCTGCGTTTTATGTGATTGAGTAAACTAATTCAAATTTTGATATCTTCTCTCAGATGGTTCAAGCGACCATTGTATTCGAGGACATGATAAAAACTGATTACTTGAGGAATGGATGGTGGTACTGGTCTTCACTCTCTGCCGCAGCCAACATTGCAACGGTTTCCTCTCTCGCGCTACGCTTGTACACCCTGGATGCTGCCATTGTTTACGAGAGGCCTTCAGCCATTTCGGATTCAACAGAAATTCCAGAGCATGGTGGCCAGTCAGACAAAGATACTTCACCTTGTAAAGAATCCACAAATGGAACAAAACCCAGCAAGCCAGCCAAAAGAAGAAAAGACTTGGTAGAGTAAGGATAAAAATTGTAAATAGTTAAACAGATATATTATGGAATTTAATCCCAGATGCCCTCATGCAATAGATTACAAAAGAGAAAGATCAATTCAAGGCTCATGAAAGAATGAACTGCTTTCATTTAAGTTGATATAATTGATTCATTAAACTATTAAAAATAAATAAATAAATAAATAAAAATTATGAAAAAAATAATGATTATACTAAAATGAAACCAAAAAACAATGCATTTAATTTAATTTCTACATCTAATAGAAAGAACAAAAAAAAAAAAAAAATTAAATAAAAAGATACAGTAGTCAACAATGAACTGCCTCACCGGGTCCCTTTCCATATAAATTTGGATTAATATTGTCTAAAAATGTATATAATGATTAAAAATGTATATGACGTCATTTGAATATAAATTTTAGATAAAAAATATGGAAAATCTAAAGTTACTCTTCTAATAAAATGGATATATGTATTTTAGTTGTTTTCCAAGAGTAATCTTACCCATAAACATGTATTAATATATAGGTTTTGAAAATAAATTTACAAGTCACGGTGAAATGGTCAAAATATCGTTTCCAGATTTTTCTTCGATAAAAATGAAAAACATGTTATTTTTTCTCGATGTTTTTCAAAACACATGACTGACAAACAAGCTTTCACTGTTGTCCGTTTTCAAAAAAATAGAAAATGCATTTGTAAAATGCAAACAATGTTGAGTTAAAAGAAAGTGAAGAAACTGGAAACAAAAAGCAAGCTTAAAAGAAGAATGGGAAGACTTTCAAAAGGCCTCCAGAGAAGAAGATACAAAAGAAGTGTTTATCAGTATAAAAATGGCTTCATTTCTTGATGATAAAAAAATTGTAATTGTTAGCAATACAAAGTACAAACTAATGAACAAGGACATCTTGGTTGTCAATTCCATCTTATGCTCTGTTCTACAAAGATAATGGGGAGGGGAGGGGAGGAGCTAGGAAAGTAAAAGATACTAATAATTATACATCATAACCAGAATCAGTCAGGAACAACATAAAAAAAGCAACACAACATCCCATTCAGGATTTTGCTTTCAAGGCAAGGCCTGTCTCTATCTTCTTAATTTCAAAGATGAGCATCCTCCACATCTTGAGCACAAACATTTCCGCTTCATCGTCTAAAATAGTTTGCAGCAACTCTAGCATTTGGGATGCCTTCACATGTTCTTGGGTGCTAGTTACTATATAATCTACTAGGGTGGTTTCTTCTTCTCCCAAGAACTCGGTTATCTTCTTTGAGATCCACGGTCTCATTCTCTCGTGCAGCTCATGCTGGCAAACATCATAACAACAGTGTAGCAATTTAGAACATTGGACATAGTCACATAACACGATTACATTTGAACAAGACATAAATACATAATCCCATCATGCAATAACATAAAAGTATTTGACATCATTAGACTACTAAGAGAATATCACAAGGGCAAAGCAGATGTCATCAAAGATTAATCCCATATTAACACTCAAATGACTAAATTCTCAAAACGCAAGAAGTTAACTTACTTAGCTCTCAAGTCTCAGCATAATTTCTCTCAGCTTCTCTCATACAAGTAATATATCATATATAACAAGCATCGGATCTATTATCTAATAATTTTTCACATAACAATACCCTGAGCTATGGCTATGAAAAGGATGCATAAATGGTTCGATAGGAGTTATTTAAAGGCAAAATAATCAGCAACTTATAACCAGGGATCAATGAATATGGTTTGCTTACCTTGTCATACACAGCCCAATTAATCTCGTACGAGAACAACTCTTCCTTGGTCTTTGGGATCATATCAATCAATTGTTTTGCATCCAAAAGCTTCTTCTTATCAGGTGTTTTCACCTTATCTAAACCATTTTCCCGATCTCTGTTCTGGTCATTAAGTCTCTCTCTGTACTCATCTCTAGAGCGAATATTATCCTCATCACTACGATCTTTCTCCCGGTGACTTGACCTATCATGAGAACGTCTACTTCTTTCTCTTTCTGCATCATACTTCTCCTCTTTGGGATTAACATTGGAAATACGCTTGGCAAATTCTGCTGCCGCAGCCAGATTTGGGGGGTTTGCTCCGGAAACGATAGGTTGAGCTGCCTCCAGTTCCTCAGTTGAGTAATCAATTGGAACCAGGGGCCTCATCTTTTTCTCCTTCTGTGCTTCATCATCATCCTCCTCACGGAAGACAGAAGGGACAGAAGTTCGTTTCCCTGAGCCAACAAGGCCAAAGCCCAACTTTTTTGATGGGCCATTGCCGCTCTGCCGCGTCTCTGAAGTAGCAATTGATGCCATACTTGAATCATCCGCACTACCATTTTGTAAAACCTCATCACCTGTCGCATGGAATCATAAACATTCATAATAATGTGGAGGCAGAGAAAGGGAGAGCAAAAATATATTTCTCAAGGAAAAAAAGGGACTACCTGTTACGTGATTGTCATCACCCTCATAATCTTTCTCATCAGCCTTATCTTCGATTTCTGCAGCAGATTCTTCAGCTAACAGAGTTTTTTCACTTCCATTCAGTGCGTTGCCAGACAAAAGCTTTAATGTGTCTCTTTGTTGCTGCTGCAGCTCTTCCTCCTCGGCTGTCCTCTTGGCCTCAGCAATTTCTTCCTCTTCTTGCAGTCTGTCAGCCTCGTCGTCCTCTTTTTCTCGTAGCCTCTTCCTCCTCCTGTCCTCTATTGCACTCCTACGCCACCTTTTTCGGTCATCATTATCATCTTCTTCGTCATAATTTATTTCTTTCTTCCGTTTACGTTCCCTCTCTTTCTCCCTCTCCTTCTCATACTGCCGTTCTTTTTCTTTCTCTCTTTCTCTATAATCCCAATCTTTAAGACACCTTTCATACTCACGCTCGGCCTCCTCCATCTTCCTTCTTAATTCTCTCTCTTTCCTTACTCGTTCTCGTTCTGCTTCCCTTTCATATCTATCAACTTCCCGTTCCTTTTCTCGTTTTAAATCTCGCTCTCTATCTCTGCTTCTCCTATCATACATCCTACTCCTATCTGGTGAGCTTGTCTCAGGCCTATCATGCTCACTTGTTGCTTTGGTGTCACTAGCTATCTCGTCATCAACTTTATCTTCAGCTGCATCTGAAATTTATAAGCTTCAAAACATCATTGTTCTGCATCTCTAAAAATTTAAAAAATTTGATCAAAGACAGTCTTTGTTCTCAGCTGAATAGCTGATTTAAAATAAAATAAAACATAGATATCATACTATATGAACTAAAAACATTGTATAATGATGACAAATAATATTTAAACTATATATACCAACAATAAACCTTACCATTTCTTGTCATATCTGCATCAAAATCCCCATCCCTTGTTTTAGCCGGCAAATCTGGGTTTAAAATTCCAGAATTATCAGCAGGTGCTTGAGCAGGGGGTGGAGGCAAGGGATTGGCCTTTAACCTCTCTTCGATCATGCTAGTAAGTTTGTCCAAAGCCTCTCGGTCAGCTGCCCTATCTTCATCAGTCACAATTCCAAAGTTGGCACTGTCATGAGGTTCTTTATTTCCAGTTTCATCATCCTTCTTTAAGTCCTCAGAGGGTTTGGGAGTCTCATTCTTCTCAACACCTTGTGCATTAACATCCTCTTTCGCTGCCTCCAAATCTTGAAATTCCTTGACTTTCTTTGAGTTTTCAGTTTTCTTTTCAACATACCGCACCAAATACTCTTTTGTTGCTTGATTAACATTCATCTGTTGATAATGCAATAAGGTTCAAAAAGTCAAAAGATTTCAAATAAAAACAAATTTATGCAAATAATAGGAAGAGGTGGTGATCATTAACCAAAAGAACAGTAGCTTCAAGAACACAAAACTCCTAGACACAGAAGCAATTAACACCTTGTCCCTCCCATCCTCTTCTTGGGTAAGGACATGGTATATCCAGGTCTATTGCAACATACCAACAACCTAGGCCCTACATTTAAAGGCTATTAACTGCCTTTTTATAAAAGTTTTTTATACAATATTTTTGAAGCAGTTGACAATTTACTTCTCAAACTTGTTATCTAATCTTGGACTTGAGACTGAAGCTAACCCAAACTAGAAAAATGGAGCTTAGGAATGAGTAGGAGAAATGTTGAATAAAAAGCAATTTGCTTTTCTCCCATAAGTCATGGAATGACAACAGCCAGTAGTGGACACCATATAAAGTTTTCCCACATCTGACATTATCCACATATTGATGAAGCAAGATAAAAAACCACAACACACTAAGTTCCTGCCATTTCTTTTACTTGAAGGCCTCAATTTAATTCATCTGATAACCTCCTGCATCTCTAATAAAAGACTGAACCAACCTTTCGCATTCATCGGAATATATATTATAAAACAACATTAATAAATGTTTACACACCTTCATCACCTCACAAATGATAATGAGTTCACTTAAAAAGGCATCTTCCAGTAAAGCTTGTATTTATTACCCAGCAAGTAAAAGCACTGAAAGACAATAATGGCAATTAAATGAAAACAAATTTAAATCCAAACATACCATTAATTCTTGCCCATCGATGTTAAATTTACTGAGCAATCTCAGTGCACGAAGAACCCCTTCTGCAGACTCAAATTCACAAAATCCAAAGCCTTTAAGAGTCCCATTTGAGGGATCTTGAACACGTTTCCAACTCTTGACAGGTCCACAAACCTTCCAAAAACATAAAACATCAGGTTTGCCAATCCCAAAATTTTAATATGTGCCTTGAACAATACTTTAAGGAACACCATAAGTCATAACACCCAAAATTGTAAAGTGAATATGAACGAAATGAAATTACACAAATTGATAGTTTACCTTAAGAAGAGCAAGCATAAAATCATTATCTGCAGTCGGTGCTATCTTGCCAACATAAACTGTAGTTTGTGGTTTCTCAGCCGGTGTAACAATAGGAAATCCAACTGGCCTAACAACAGGTGGAATAATCGGGCGAATACCAGGAATCCCATGAAGAGGGGGACGGGAAACTACTGGGAGCACACCAACAGCTCCTGGTGGACGTGGATGAAATACAGGTCGAACCATAGCCGGGTATGGAGCAGGATAACGAGGAAGTCCTGAATAAATCAAGAACAAATTCTATGCAAATATGTAAGAGAAAGTTTAGAAACCAAATACAGTGATGATTAGTTTTCCAAGACACAAAGCACAGATGCTAAAACTTCAAAAAGCATAATTAAATGATGTTACCACACATTAAAAGCATATTAGAGATGGCACCACAGGAATGGCAACAATCACCAGCTGAACAGATAACCTGAAGGAAACATTGAAAGAATAGCATCGAGTTCATAATCATAGATATACAAAGACTCTTACCTTAGGCATCGATGTGTCAAGTAGCAGTCTCTCAAACTATCCATGCACCAATTGCAAAATTTTGAGATAGGATAATAAGAGATTTCCAGCATCTCATGCTCATAATTGAATTATTAATGCAATGCTTTACTTGTATATGTGGCCATTTAAATTAATCTAAACTGTTAGCAGCCCAATTTGCAGCATGAAAAAGACAAAAAAGAGAAAGCGAACAAGAAACTGTAAACGAAAGAATTTGTAATACCTCATAATACAAGGCCAACGAGCACTCAGTTGCTAACATGGTCTGCTGCTGGCAATTCATAAACCCATGAAAGGGAAGGTATCCTTATAACTATGAGACAGTAGCCTACTAAACTGAACATGACACAACCACACATAATTTAGCGTGACATATGTAACAATATCATTAATTCTTTGACGTCGGATGTACTGAATTTGTTGATTCTTATTAGGCCAACTTGGAATAACAGAAAGAAAATCTTTCATTGAAACTGTATTTAGTAATTAGTAGTATCATTTATTCTAAATATTATAAGAAAACCAAGCAAATTTGTGCATACCAAAAAGGGAGTTGAAGAAGTGGTTCTCTTAAGCAATATTGAAGCCTCCCAACCTTTCTCACCGTGAACTCAATCATAACACTGTAGGAGAAAACATCCTGTCATCGATGCCTAACGAACACCAATTTCTAAATCTCTCCCAATTCCTCTTTACATAACAAAACTCTTCCCACTTAACCATACCAAATAACCTCATTATAACTAATAACAAACCATAGAGATCATAAACATTACTCACACATCAAATCGGTAATTGACAAGACAATAATTACTCATACAAAATCAATACTACAGCATATGCAGTTCTTGGCAAATTAAACAATATGCAACTCAATAATCGACATGAAAAGAACTGCAATAAAATGAAAGCATTTGCAACAAACAATTAACCAATACCTAATAATAATAATAACAATGTTTAGATATACAAGAAATGGAACAACACATTGTTAACAATATTTTGATATGTGTATATAGACTGAGAGAAAGGAAGGAGTGTTAACCCACCAGGTGCATGAACGGCACCGTATCCATTCGGCATCGGCGCAAAAGGTCTGAGAGTCATATTAGGGGCCTGACCAGGCACACCCGGATACGACATCATAGGCGGCCCCACTAAACCCGGTACACCGCCGCTGACGCTAACACCGGGAGGCTGCACGCCATGGGCTTGGTAATTCTGCACCGGAGAGAACTGCGGCGGCCCGGGGATCGGAATCGGACGGTATGACGGTGCCGTCGGAGGCACCGAGATCGGCTGCGGCGGCATCCCGTACAGTTGGATCGGTTGATTCGGTAACGATACTGGCGGAGGACCAGCCGGCGTTTGGCTAGCTAACGGGTTTGGTGTTAAGGATTGTTGCTGCTGCTGCTGTTCTTGTGCGGAGGTGGAGGGCGCGGCATCGGGTTGAGAAGTCGGGTTATCGGGTTCGGACTTCTGTGGATTCGGGTCTAATGTTGCCGGCGACGACGGAGTGTCGGCCATGGACTCAGCTTCTGATTATAGATTAAAAAAAATCCAGGGATTCTGAAGATTCGCGGAGGTTATTAAGTGGGTTTTTGGTTTGCTTTATGTTTCTGTGCCCTAGAAAAACCAAAGCTATGTTTTGTTGAGGTTAAGGACGCGTGTCGCTTTTTTGTTGGATGAGAGTATTAAGGCAGCCTGAACTAACCGGACTGAACCCCGCTGCCTACTAGTGTAATTGATCATCTAAATTATAATCAAAACATAAATCATCAAATGAGATCTAACCGATTGATTAATTGTCCGTGTGCACAAATTTTTTTTTGTCTTTTTTGTTGAATTAGACATCACCTGAATCCAACAAATGATTATCACGGACTTATGCCAAGCCGTCAATGTTTTGATGAATTGATTCTAAAAAAATCCCGTGACATAATACAATACGATAAGTAAGATTACTATAGATATAAAAACACAAAAATATAAGAAACAAATTAACTGCTTGTAATGGTCAAAGCGAACCCATTCATTATGATATTTTGATTTTTTTTTATTTTTTTTTTAAATGAATCAAATCTCCATAAGTAGGATTCAAGCATACGATCATTTAGTTAACAAGCGGACACATTAAATAAATTACCTACTTTTAAGGTAAAATCGAACTATATCATTATAAGATTATGAATTATGTAATTTGGAATGAATCAAATCTCCACAAGTAGATAAATCTTTAATTTGCTATGGTTACATGTCGTAAATAACAAGGTAAATCGTTATTAATATGTATCCATCTACCAATTGTCACATTATTTGATGTGATAATGAAAAACAAAATATGAGATGTTGATCATTAATATGTCACTTACACCCATATCAATCGGATCATGGTTTCGAGTTATATTTTCAAATTGTATATTTATAAATATTATAAAGTGATTTCAATAATAAAACATAAAAGCTATCAAAAGACGACTTCTCAAGTTGTCTATATAACAAAATACAACTTCCAAATCACTTAATTTATAGAAACGACAAGAAACTTTATCAATTATATGGAAAGATGTTGGTTTGGTTATAAGTATTTCATACTTATATTAATGAGTTTGTGTGTTCGAGTTATGTCATTTGTCATAAAAAATCACATAAATCAATTGCATTGTTTTAGTAGAGATATATATCATATATATTAAGTAATATTTAGTTATCTATTTTAAAAATAAAATAAAAATATAGGGAGTCATCATTTTAGTCCCTAATTGTTCTTAAAACAATATATATATATATTCATTTTAGGCTTACATGGTTCCTGAAAATTTAAAAATACAACATTTTGATTCCTCTGACCAAACTATTAAAGATTAAGTAGAAAAATGATTTTACCCTTGAAATGTAGTTGAACTACTAGAATTACGATTTTTCACTCTAATTATTGAATACTTAAAAAAATAAATATTTTATATAAATTAAAAATTAAAAAGTTTAGTTATACAATATGAATATAAATTAAAGGGTTTTAAGCTATATCAACTCAAATTTCTGAATCAATTTTTTGACTTCAACATCTTAACCATTGGATTAAATATCATATGAGCACACGAGTGGTTAAGATATTGAAATCAAAAAATTGAGTCATGAATTTGAATTGATATAGTCCCCTAAATTAAATGTTTTTTTAAATGAAAAAATAATTAATGTTACTAAACCTCTCAACTAAAATGATGTGTCATTGTCAAATGATTTTTTTATTACCATTTTACCATATTCCTTACCACATCATTACATGTGTAATATGGTAATGACAACTCATGATCGACCACGAAATTTGAGTTGGTTGTTGTGTTGATTTTTTGGATTGTACGGTACTCATCTAAAACATGACATACTAAAATGAGAAACGGTACACCCGATTAGGGAAGATAAAACATGTGAGTATGTGACAAACAAATCTTATCAAATGATAGCCACATCACACATGTCCTATATATTGTGGCCAGATGCAATAGTCAGCCATGCATCTGATGTATTGAAAATCTTCTCTAAATTTTTACTTGTCCTTGTAAATATAATAGGGTGAAAATGGAAACTAGTCAAAAATTAAGGAGGTTTATTGTTTTTAGCCTAAATTAGTATTTTGATTGTTTTTATCAAAAAATCCACTTTTCGGACAAAAATACCCTTCATTTAGAAATTTTGCCTGGTGTGTTTAATTCTTTTTTACCTGGTGTGTTTAATTATTTTTTGCCTGATGTGTTTAGTCGTTTTGGCCTGGTATGTTTAGTCGTTTTTGCTTGGTGTGTTTAATTCCTTTTTGCCTGGTGTGTTTAGTCGTTTTTGCTCGGTGTGTTTAATTGAACAAAATCTAGAAAAAAAAAATTCAAACATGATCTGAAATTTTCAACTTCAACACGAAAATCTGGAAAAAAAAAAAACAACTCCCACCATTCATAAAGACAACCACCACATTTATAAATTTTGAAAAAAAAAAAAACGAAATATGGTGTGTTTAGTTAGTCCGGTATGTTTAGTTGATTATAACTGGTGTGTTTAGTCTGGAAGAAAAAAAAAATCAAATCTGGAAACCCAAACCCAAACTCAACCATAACCACAACCACAACCCATACTTTACATCCGAAAAATCAACCTCAACCACAATCCAAACTCAAATCCAAACCTTTTTAAATCTGAAAAATTTTCAATAAAAAAAAACTAAAATTTTTATTTAAAAAATCTAAAAAATTTTGTTTAAAAATCTGAAAATCAACCACAACCACAACCCATACTTGAAAACGAGTGAGAAGAAGGTGTGAAGAAGAAGATCTGAAAATTTTCAACAAAAAAAAAAAACTGATTTTTTTTTAAAAAGATCTGGAAAAAATGAGTGTTGAAGGCATGAAGAAGATGAAGGTGTGAAGAAGAAGAAGAAGGCGTGAAGTGTGAAGAAGAAGAAGAAATCGTGAATAAGAAGAAGAAATTGTGAAGAAGAAGAAGAAGAAGGCGTGAAGGAGAGAGAGAAAGGCTGCAGAAATAATGAGAGAGACAAGGAGAGAGAAGAGGTTTTGAAAACTAATGAGGGGTGTTTTTGTCCAAAAGGTGGATTCTTTGACAAATACAATCAGTTTACTAATTTGGGTCAAAAACAATCAACTCCCTTAATTTTTGGTTAAAAAAGGCTATTTTCTCAATATAATATGTAACTACACCGTACAACAAATGTTTAAGAGATAGAAAAACAAAACAAATATTTATATAATTTTGGTCCAACTTTTGGGTGA
This sequence comes from Acer yangbiense, assembly GCA_008009225.1. Taxonomy (NCBI): domain Eukaryota; kingdom Viridiplantae; phylum Streptophyta; class Magnoliopsida; order Sapindales; family Sapindaceae; genus Acer; species Acer yangbiense. The sequence goes on along the minus strand of CM017768.1, from coordinate 5,745,574 downwards.
TAGATAAGCATGCCAAAATTATTGTCATATATAAATGTACGTAACAATTCGCATCATTTAGGATGAGGAAAACAAAAAGGCTGGATACTATTATAGTATTATATAGGTGATGGAATGTGGACGATTATGATTTTAATTTCCATTTTATTTGCGGGGATGATGGTCCATTTTATTTGCGGGGACGGTGTATATGTTCTATGGTTATCCACCCTACCCACCTCCATTATCACTTGTAATATTTTATAAATATAATAAATTTATTACGTAATTTTAACTCTCTCTTCCCCTATATATATATATATATATATATATATATATCAATTTTCCTATTATTATCTCGCCCTGATATAAAATATATTATGACGAAAAATGTGGACCATTAGATTTATATATTTTGAGTCAAAGTATATGCACTTATCAAAACTTCTTCATAATCTGTGGTCATGATATATTTTATATCAAAACAAACTGATAGTAGAATGACTGAAATGAGACTATCAAGTAAAATATAAATTTTTTATGATGAAATGAGGTTGGTTCGGTAGTAAACCTTTCACACTTACACTATGAATTGCGGGTTTAAATTCTTCCCTCTTTTCAAAGAATATATAAATTTTATCATTTTTTTTTTATCGGATTTGGAGATGGACGGAAATTACGGAACGGAGATACATATCTCTACACACTTCGTGGATTTGCCGAATCTGCCCCTAATATTGGGATGGATCATGGAAAATTTCAAATGGATACGGGTATAGAGATCGGGTATCCATCCCGAATCCACTTCATTGTCATCCCTTATTCATAGGTCATTTGTACCCCAAATTACAGAGAAACAAATAAACCCATAAACAAGAGCAGTTGCAGAGTACTTAAGAAAAAAAAAAAAAAAAAAAAAAAAAACGGTGCAGTTGCAGAGTAGAGAGATTCTAAGAAAAATAGTCTCTCTCCGATTACTTTGTATGGAAAAACGGGTAGAGAATCGTAACAAGAGGAAGCTAGACTTAGACTGGGACCAAGTATTTGTCGAGCGAAACGACGACCAGCCGGCAGAGTTGATCGTCGAGAAGGACGGACCGCCGAGAGCGGCATCGAATGCCTACAGCGATGACTCGGCGAGTGGCGAGGAAATTGATCCCAAACTTCCCGATGCTGAGCTCGAGTCCGATATCAAGCGAAAGAAAAAAACTTATGATACCTACCGTTTCACTTTGCCTGATAAAGGCGAGAAGCTTCTCCGAGAAATTAAACGCCTGGAGGACGAGCGCCAACGACGGAGGCTTTTACGACCAGAGATGGTTTGTTTGGTTAGAATTTACAGCTGACTTTCTTTTTTTGTTCTATGCTTCTGGTTGCTGAGAAAATAGATGAAACTCTGTGGAGAAGAAGTCTTTTTCAGTTTTATTAGGTCAATTGATGGTATTTGGTATGCAATGTGTATGCTTTTTGCTGTTTTTAACAACTAGGAATACTAAGTACTTAAAAAAAATAAAAATAAACCAGGAATACTAAGTACTCACCAAAGTGCATTCGAAAGTTTAGTATTTTATTGCTTAAAAAACGTGCAAAAGTTAGGATTTATTTTCATTATTAATAGTTATATTTGATTTTATTTTCTACCTATTAAGGGTTGGTGTCTGTTGCTGCTTTAGATTGATTTGCCAGTTGTATTAGGTTCAGTTGAATGTTTTCTTCTATGCAAATAATAATATGTTAAATATGCAACGTTAGGGTTTTTAAAGTTTTCTTTTTTTTGGTTAAAAGTTTCAAATTGGTTTTGACTTTTGAAGTTTAATCATCATCATCGCTATTTTTTTAAAGTTTGATACTATGATGACAATTTGTAGTTTATAAATTAATAGACTAGAAATATGTTATAATGCCTTGAAATATTCAGTTGCAAACTTGCAATAATGAAAAACTCGCTTTTATGGAAGAGTTATGCAGACTTGTTGAATAGGGTCAGTGTTTCTGTTTGTAGGGGAGGTTTCAAAATTTGTCAGAGTGGATATACTACATGTTATTAAACACATATGCACTTGATTTTGGATTATAAGATGTTGGTTGATGGTTATCAGTTAACCTTTAAGGATTTAAAGTTGATATTTTATATTCTTGAGGAGATTTTCCCCACAGACAAATTGTTTGTTTTGTAAATATTTTGTACCTCAGCAATATATAGGCTTCAGTCGGTTATTTGATGTTTTTGTGCATTTTCGTGGATGTTAATATAAAGTTTTAGGGCAGAAATTATATTTAATCCTTTATTCATGTAAATGATGAATGCTTATCATGGTTTGTTGCACTTTTCACTGACAGGATGTTGATGGATGTGAGAAGCCCACACAATCCTTGATCTCAGGTATAATATCCCGCTTTCTCAACTGACAAGTTTGTGACCTTATTATGTTTAAGTACATAATGATAGTTCATTCACTGAAGTGAAGGATTTAGAAGTCTTGAAATTTCTGAAGATAAGTTTGTGACCAATTTCCATCACGAGTTTTAGGTGCGTAAGAGTTGAATATTATGGCTATTGTTAGTTCAATTATTACTAATGGGAAATGGTCATTCTGATAAGAACAACTTCATGAGATAGTGAGAATGGAGTAATGGTATCTGATTGAACATTAAGTGTGGCCCTTGATGGATCAAGTCAATAAACAAAATTTGTACTCGTTTGACAAATATTGTATTATTTTTAGTTGAAAATGAAGCAGGCTTCACTTGTGGTTGTTCACTTTGCTTGTGAAAGATCTTCAGCTCACTTGGAATTACTTTTCCCTATGTAATATATGAGATTATTGTCAAAAAACATGTTGTCAGTTTGTTTTACCTGGCATATTGTATCTTTTGTCCTAAGCAAACGAAAACATACTGGATTACTGTGGTATTTTGTGTTGAATAAAATGTTATTTAACCATTTATATTATAACTAGGAGATGATTATTTGCTTTTGATTATATAGAATATGAAGTGCTATTGTTGGGTAATAAATGCTTGCTCTGCCAATTTATCCTTGATTATGTTTGATTAGAAGATGCTTTGATACTGTAATTTGCAGTAACTTTTAAAGCACACAATTTCAAGGATTTTAATTGTTTTCTGCAGGTGCTTCTGATACATATAGACAAGGGACTGCATCATCTCAATTTCAATCACGATCATCATTTGCCTCTGCTTTTACAGAAAAGATGGAAGAAAATGTACTCTGCTTTTCATATGACCTTTTTGTGGCCTCTTTCATTGTGGATTTATTTGCTTTACCTATTTTTAATTTACTTAACAGAATAATTGTAGGGCATTTGATAAAGAATTATCGACCTTGGCTCCCTGTGAACGTTGGAAGATAAAATCAAATGAAGAGTTATCACATGTGGGAAGACAAAAGAGCCGTTCATCATCGAGACAACGGCCTTTTAAGTGTGTTAGCAGTCTCTATAGTAAAGAAGATAAATCAAGTTTCTCAAGTGATGATCAAAAGGGCAGAGCTCCTTCAACTTATTTATCCCATCCTGCTGTCGAAAACATCTCCAGTTCTTTTCCCAATAAGTAAGAACTTTTTCCTATCTCTTTTTTACCTTTTTCCCCCTCGTTCTGTCCTTGATCCTTTTCCTATGAAGGCACTCCCAATTCTATTCTTTGTGTTCTTGTCAGTTCTACGGGCACTGTTGTTTGTGGATTGAAAGGATAGTTGTAGAGTGTTTATGTTAGTGCAGGCCGCAGGGTCTATACTAACATGTACATTATAGCACTGTGGTTGGTTACTTTTTTCAGTTTAGTTTCCTTGACATGGCTCCTGAAGTATCAAGATTTTATTTTTGTTCTGCAACTTTTTTTTATCTAACTTCATTGATTTGACTGGACGTTTTAATGCACTGATTTTTTTCCCCTTCTTTTGCTGTAGGAAAGATGAATCTCAATTCCTACCTTCAAATAAGTCAAGGCAAAGGAAGGTACATGTTTTGATTTGTTTTTAATTTCTAAATTGCTTGCTCCCTTACTAACGATGAAATTATTTGTATGATTTTGTTTTGAGAGGACTTTTAGTCCTTTAAGGAAAATGGAGAATGTTTTAGAACCATTGGATTGGGATAGTAAGTTTTGTATTGTTTAAATTACAAGCCTCTCCATAAACAAATTTTAACAATGATAGATAAATAGATTCAGTGCAAATGGTGAAAAATATGATATTTTACTGGATTGGATTAATCATTCACGGTTTAAACTCAGTAGATAGTTTTATTGCAAGAGTTGTCAATGAAAATTTTGAAAGGCATTCAATTAACACCGATTTAATTTTCAATCTAAATCCTCTGGGAGTTACATTCTAAGTCGTGCTTGTAGAGTCAGAGTCTAATCTCGTTACATCCAAGCAACTAATCCACATTTGTGTTAGCTTAATTTTTTTTTTTGAGAATGTAGGCTGAAGTTTCCTGGTCAGTAGCCAGTACATTGTTTTGCTGTCCTGCAGTAAACTTTCTCACTTTGTCAGGTTTTCATCTCTATTAATTGATCTGAATATCTGATCCATGGTAATGATATTCGACTAGGAGAGGACTCTTGTTCTTCTAGACGAGGATGAATATCCTCTTGAAGAGACACTGGAGAAAACTCTGCATGTCGAGACAATAGAGCAAGAAGACAAACTTGATGAACGGTAAGTGGGATACCGGTAATTAGTTATCTTACAGCTTGGTTTCATGGGTTTGAGTTCAGCATTAATTTGATTTCTTTAATACTTTCAGCATGAAGGATGTTACGATCTACTACCCATCAAGGTACACCTTAATCATTCATGAATATATTATCACGTCTACTTTGGAATTTATTTTTTTTATTTTTTATTTTTTATTTTATTATTTTTTTTGTGGAATTAATATAAGTACTATGTTGTTTCTTGACCCAGGGATGATCCCGAATCTGTTGAAATTTGTTACACAGATATAACTAACCTTGCCCCGGGGGCTTATTTGACATCACCTATCATGAATTTTTACATTCGGTAAGTGATTTTGCATACAGTTTACATTTGATGGTAGCATTAAGATGATACTAGCTTATTGTATTCCATAAGACAACCCTAACTTTAACCCTAGTTCTCTGCTGTAACCAAATTGTGCTACCATGTTTTAAAGTGCAAGAAGACTGGATTTTAAATGGGCTTTTCTTTTCTTTACCAAAAGGTTTTATTTTGTGGTTGGAAACTTGGAATCTTTGATGTGGTTTATATATCTTCTTCTGGTTTTTTCACCAAGGGAATGTTTGTCGGAGTTGTGGCTTCTAGTGAGTGATGTTATAATTGGTGATGGGCATTAAGAGGTTAAAAGATGTGTATGAACCGTATTTCAAAAGTGGGAGTTTGAATCATCAATCATGTGAAGGGTATTTAATTAATCTAATATATAAAAAAAATGCTGTTTTTGCCATGCATAAGCATCTTTTAATATCTGCTTCACAAGAAACTGTTCTTGGTTGACCTTTAGTTTAATAGTTTCCGTGTCTTATAGTATTTTATCTTGTCGATCTCCTTGAATTAAATAAACCTTTGACAGTAAAAAAGATGAGATTGAGGAATTAATTTTTTCCTTTAGGAGGTCTGATGCATGGATAACAGAAAAAAGAATGCTAGGGCCCATGTCTCAGGTCTCTACTGGTGGGACCAATGCAGTGACCATTATGCTTGGAGAACATCAAAATTTTTGAAGATATTGCAAATGGATCCTGATTAATCTTATGATGAAATTGTGTGTTCTTAAACTGTACCTGCTCAATGGTGTTCTGATTTTCTTTTTTAGTTGTGAGTTGGTTTGTTCTATTTCTTACTAGACTATTTTAGTAATGCTTACATGTTTCTTTCTGTTGAATTAAAAGTTTCTGCTGTCTTCATCTTTGGATATTATTTGAAAAATTCAAATCCATATATAAGGATGTGTAGGTAAGAGCCAAAAATAATATTTTAATCGTTCTTAAAGAATTGACATGCAGCAAAGCAAAGGCCCCGGTCTCTGTTTTGTTCAATACATATGCATCATGCTAGGTAGTAGAACTATATGTTCCTTATGTTGTCAACTTCTAATGCAGCTGTCTTCATCATTTGCAATTCAAAATGCACTAATCTGGGGGTCTATTTTCTTATTGTTTTAGTCTATGTGGTTGTTTTAGTCATGGACGTGTTCTAGAGTTTGCATAGTTAATTACATTGGTTCATCTATCTAGGTATTTACAGCAGCAGGCATCTCCAGCAAATAGGGCCTTATATGATTGTCATTTTTTCAATACATATTTTTACAAGAAGCTCAAGGAGGCTGTGTCATACAAGGTAGCTACTTTCTTGGTCACTTTAAGTGTTTGCTTTTTATTCTTCAACATAAGAATTAATGGTTCTGATTTGGGAACCCCAAACCCATAAGTCATTTTGAATTGGAGTCTGAAAAAACACTGAACTGTTAGGACGAGGTACTAACTTAGTATAATTATTCAGCAGCTGCCGTAGGCATTTAAATTCGTTAGTGGTTGGAGCTATATTACAGTGGCTTAGTAGATTTTTATGCTCAGGCAGCTTAATTTTTGTTGGTTATTTATTTTACACAATGATGTCTCTTGAGGAAATCAGGTTAATAGTCCATATAGACATGCACGGCTCCATTTGAAACTTTTACACGTAACTGCTAATTTCCTGATAAGTTTGGATCTTAATACTTTAATTTCTTCATGTTTTCTTAAACATGTATGCCTGATTTTTCAAGAAACTTAATTCTGTCAAGTAACCTAACTGCTATTTTCCTGATAAATTTTGGGGTTTATTTTATTTTATTTTAATGTTATTCTTTGTGTTTTTCCATGAATAAATATCCTTGATTTCTGATTGGTAATTTTTAGTTGCAATAGTATCCTTCCCTTTTTCTTTTGGTTCCCTATGATGACTACTAGTAATTTTCTTTTCCCTTGTAATATTTAGGGGGTTGACAAGAATTCTTTCTTCATTAAGTTCCGAAGGTGGTGGAAGGGTGTCAATATATTTCATAAGGCGTATGTACTAATTCCAATACATGAAGAGTAAGTATACTTCGATATTTTAAGATTTTTTGTGTGGATGATTGTACAATGTTTTGAGCAGCATTTACTAATTATAATGCCTATAGAATAAACCATAATTAAGAATATGGAGCTTTTATTTTCTGAGTGGAAATTGTTGCTAGTTGTTATCATGACCCAAACAATATTAATGCACAATGGAGCTTTTTTCTCTTTAAAACTAGTTCTGCCTTCTCCTAAGTCCTGATTGCCGATCACTAGGCAATAATCTTGTTAACAAATTTTTCTTGGATATTATCAAAATCTATAAATGATCAAATTCAGGCCATGTGCCCATCAGTCCATTGACTAGCCTATACGTTCGATCTTGTTGAGCAACCAACTAGTCTAAAAACTTAATGGAGTTGCAAAAACAAGTCAGCTTTTATTAATATACTATAATTTAGCTTCACATAGAGCACCTAAATGATTAGATTATGAACCAAAGACATGATCAAGAGTGGGTTATTAATGAGATTTTTGGTATTTACATTTCAAAATGGTGCATTGTATCTGGAAACAAATTAATGAATGGCCCAGCTGTTATATTGGCAAGAATCTGAATAATTTAAATGATGAAATTGTATAAATAATAATAAAAAAAAAGATCATTGGAGCTGGAGGAAATTTTGTTCAGATAATGAATTATCCAGAATTTCTCTGTGTATCGACTAACGGTTTGCATGATTTTGTGCTCTGGTGTCTAATGCCTGAGCATTACAGTTTTACCTTTAGCTGCTTGGGGGTTCGTGTAGCTTGTGACATGCAATATAAATTGTGTAGATTTTCTAGCTGGTTGTAGTCTCCTTTATTCTTCTCTTGTTTGGATTTAATCTCCACATTGTTGACTTATTTATATGGTGCTGATCTATTCAGTCTTCATTGGAGCTTGGTGATTATTTCTATCCCAAACAAGGAAGAAGAATCAGGGCCAATTATACTTCATTTGGATTCATTGGGACTGCACTCCAGCCGATCAGTTTTTAATAACATTAGAAGGTGAGACGAAAGAAGCCTGCAAAGTTATGATGCAATATCTTAAATAATCCTTTTAAGTTTTAGAAGCTCGAAATTAGAGTGAGGAATCACATTTAAATGAGATGCTCTAAGAGTTAAGTGATTGCGTAATAATGGACTAATGCAATAATGACATAGCATACAAAATCTTCCATTATATCAATAAATTGCCACGACAAGGTTTCAATAGGAACAGTTGATTAGTGGGTGAATATTCTTTTTAGTTGATACCTTATCTTTATTTTTGACATTGTACCGGGTAAATTGTTTATGTAAATATTCTTATGCTTACCTTTTGACCTTTGTTAATAAATTGTATTTCCATTTATGTTTTCCTAACACCTATATATATATTTTGTTTCAGCAATGAGCAACCTAACACCTATGTCATTAACATATATAACAGATGAAAATTTCGGTTTCGCTTTCTGTAGTGTGAGTGTCTTAAAAGAGTTGAAGTGGGAACTTCATATTTGTGGTTTATGAGTGGACATGCCACCTCCTTGAGACTCTTACAATCTTGCAGCACAGGCTAGTTGGAATAAAAGTTCACCAAGTTTCTTATGATACATATTTATAAGTGGTTACATTATATAGAAATTTGTCAGTTTTGAATTGTATAATCAATTTGTGGGATGTATGTTAGTGAATTTGTGAATTGTCTCCTTTTTCATTATCTGGAGTGATAGGTAGATAGTGTCGGTCAGTTCCACACCCATTTGTTGTACACTGAATTGAACCATATTCTGTTGTGGGGTTGATGCTGAATTGGAGGATTGGAAATATAAGAGTATATGACTTTGATTTGGACCTCCCCCTCTTTTGGATATCTTAGATACTTTTAATTGATATCAAGGGTCTGTATGCTTCATCCTTCCGTGTTACATTCCTAGTGGCGTGACTTTTCAATTGTCGAAGAAATATAGTATTTTCTGAGATATTTATTCTCTTAACCAGTACTTTATGTGAATGCCTTCTTAATGTTATTTTTATACCCTTCAATGACGTGCATTATGCTTTATAGCTTTCTCAAAGAAGAATGGAACTATTTGAATGAAGAAGTTTCTCCTTCAGATCTTCCAATTGCAGACAGAATATGGAAACATCTTCCACGTAGAATTGATGAGAGAATAATTACGGTAATTTTTTTTTCTCAAACTTGAAGTTTTGTCATTGCATGTTGTGGTGCTTCTTCCTTGATTTCTCTTTTTGGCCATAATAAAGGAAACTAAATTAGAAAACTTAAACTTGCCCTGTGATTATATTTATAAAGGAAACAAAACTTTAACTTAAGTTAAATTAGAGGTTGGCGTACTTATATACTTGAAAGATTGCATTCCATCGTATTCTCAACCAGGTTCCCCAACAAAAGAATGATTATGATTGTGGTCTCTTTGTACTTTTCTTCATGGAGCGATTCATTGAAGAGGCCCCAGAAAGGCTGAAAAAACAAGATCTAGATATGGTAACATTTGTTCAATTATAATAGATCTTGATAAAATTTAATATTTACGTAATTCCATGAGATGTTGTCTTTGGTTGACTTGTATTGCTTTTCAGTTTGGAAAGCGGTGGTTCAGACCTGAAGAGGCCTCCGGTTTGAGAGTGAAAATCCGAAATTTGCTCAAGGAAGAATTCGAATTGGCAAAGGATGGCTGTTGTCTTTCAGAATCTCCTTGGCCTTCAGGTCAGACTAAAGCCTGAATCTAGTGCAGTCATTACACCTGTTATTCAGTAGGTTTGGTGTGCAATACATGTATAGAGCTCTATAGTTGATTCAAGTAATTTGCTTTTCACCATCCTATTTGACGATTTAATGGAATATTAAATGTGTAAAAATTTTGGAAATCGATTGCAAATTGGTTCAATTGGTTCAAATGCTATCTTGACGAATTGTACGTATCATCATAGCCGTTACATAACTGACTGGTTATGGCAAGATAGAAGCACCCTTTTTAATTGCTTCACCAGATATATTATAGGAGGTCATTAAGAACAATACTGATTACTAGTGATGGTGGTTTAATAATTAAGACAATGTCCACCCTACAAGCCTTTTTTTTTTTTGAACTATCAACCGATAAAAGTTGTATCGATGCTGTTGCCTTTTTTTAATTTTCATTTTCTTTTTCTTCAGCTCATGTAAGTAGTTAGTTTACAGTTGAATGGTATTTTTATGAACTGCCTTTGTGAAGAAATATGCAGGCAGAATAAAGAATGCAAATTCTCATGTGTACTGGACCCAAAGTTCACCTTCTTTATTATATTAATTTGTCTCTCTTTTGTTTATTGTGTTATTACTATTATTATGAAGAACCTCAACAGAAATTGAAGTAAAAATACAAAGATTACAAGGTGACACATGCAAAATTGTACATTCACAATTACATCCATTACAAGCAATTAGTTTTTCCCTCTCTTATTTATGAAATTTCATACTTTGCTAATTTTGTGTTGAATTTGGAGGAATCGGATTAAGCTGATTTCTCATTAAGTGTCACGAAACTATAACTTCTAAATGAAGATTGAAGATACGGTTCTGATTTCTTGTACATCATCGAAGAGAAAAAAAAAAAAAACTATAAAATTGAAATTATGGTCTACATTCACAAGCCACGAATGGCATTTTACCCAGAAAATATCGATACATAATGATAATACATACATAAGCATATGTACTAAACCTACTTGACGACCAACTTTGTGTGAATATTTAATAAATCCGTCGAGACCATAACAAAGAAGCAATCCTGCGTAGGGGTATGTAATAGGGACTTCTGCCATTAACATGCCCATGTTTCTTGCTCTCTTATCATATGATTTTACCCAATTTAATTTAAGATCCGTGACAAAAAGGCAATCAAAACAAGGAAGAAAAAAACTTTGATTATTTTTATTTGTTGATGATCCGAATCAGTAGATGCACTGGGACATCCCAACTAAGCTGGTACCTCCTTAGCACCCTCATCATTTATCATTTTATCCCATCCCAACATATTATTAAATATGAGTAAAAAAGAGTCAAACACAAGAAATAAAAAACAAATCAACAAAACCTAGAGGAAAAGTTGCTATATATATCTTTATTTGCTTTTATTTTGATAATAATTAGTTTAAGTAGAGCTCTTATATATGAAGCTCTTTATATATAAAACTTTTTTTTTTTTGAATAAATATTTATAAAACTTTTAGAAAGTCCATTCGGTGATTAAAAAATTGTTGATGAGCCGTAGTTAATTTTGTTTGTTCATCATAATATCTAAAGAAACTTATTATATATATGTTAATGAATAACGTTACCAGTTACCACATAATCTTTATTGAATTTATAACAGTTATATATACATCATTGTAAAAAAAAAAAACAAAAAAACCATTTACATATAAATGAGAATTTAGTTAAACAACTAAAAGAAATTGCAAAAAAGAACATGCATGGCATGATTGATGAAATGTTGAAATTGAGAAAATATTTTAGTCAATTGAAATGTTTTATACATTCAAGAAAGAACATGCATGGCATGATGATGCAAGATGTATTTCTTGAATGTTAAAAAAAAAAAAAAAAGTTGAAAAGAAGAAAGAACTGATACCTGCATATATCTGTTGTAGATGAATTAGTCCTCGCATGAGTAATATTTGTCTGCTGATGATCATGTATCCGAGGGTGAAAAGAATGGCAAGATCGACACAGCATTCTGTTTCAAAAAAGATGAAGTAGAATCATCTGGCCACTCTCTTTCTCTCTCGGAATCATAACCACAGAACACCACAAGCAAAAATAACAATTGAGCTCTTCAAGTACCATGATCTCTAAGGCTTTTATAAGCAACGGGTAGGTCGGTGTAGAAGAAGAGATTCTTAATCACCAATACTAAATTACTAATTACATGCTCAATCACGGTTAGTTAGTCTAATTTGCCCCTAATATAATTCTTGGCCCAAAAGTAAAAAATTTATGATGTTGCTGTGGCCTTGTGGCCTGCGTTTTGATAAAAATAGTAAATATGGAACTAACAAAATAAACCCCTCAACGAAATAATGTGAAATATGATCCATCTACATTGCTATTATAAGTCAAATGTCACACATCACTTGTTCTCTATTGGAAGTGGGCCGCTTTTAGGGAGGGATTTTCAACATGTCCAGCCCATGTTCGATTTATTATTATTTCGATTTTTTTTTTTTTTTTTTGAATTACAACAACTACCGGACCTGACGAGATAAGATTCTGCTAGTATAGTCCAGAATACCACTCCCACAATCGGGGAGAGGACTCCCACACTTGGGAATTAATAGACAAGGTGGGACAAATAATATATATATACAGACCTAGGCGTTGAACCATGGTGGTGGAGGCTCACTTGGGACAGTCCGACCACATTGGCAAGAGGCCATTGGTTATTATTTCGATGTTGTAACTAGAAGGAATTGATAATTTTTTTTAAAATAAATTGGAGTGATTATTAGTTTATTACTAGGGGACATGGTTGTGGTGGTTGAAAACTCATTGAAATTCATTTCTCAAGCGTGGGATTCCCAGTCTTTTCTTTTTAAGCACGAATAGATAAGAGATAATAGCTCTATATAAGTAGCGGGGATGAGACTTCAAATGTGATTGTTCAATATTTTACCACACTATAATCAGCTCATGGTGTGAATATAATCTAATTCGGATTATTACATACTTGAAAGGTTTCCCATGTTGATGGAAGTACAAATAAAGAGTAATGGAACTCTAAATTTTACCCGAAACTGGGTAATTTTCGTTCATCAACTTGCTTGCTCTTTTCCTCAAACTATTAATTTACAAAATACAAAATCTATTAATTTTTGAATGTTTAATCCAATAATATATTTACAACTGTTTTTTTATATATATATAATTCACATACTGATTCCATTGGAAAAAGTACATCGTTGTTTCACAAAACCATAATGCTGATTTTCAGAGAGGTTTTTTCATTCCAAATGCCAAAATAAAAATCACACTAACATCAATCATAGAACAATGGTCAGTTCGGAGGGAACCATGGAAAAATCAAGCCAAGCATAATAGAGAGAGAGAGAGAGGAGGAGGAGGCGGGATTTATTTAAAGTCAATTCATTTATGCGGTTTCTCATATCTATACACTTGTAGCATTCCTTTAGGCTTTAGCAACGCTTCTCTATGAATAGAGTATGTATATATTCCAACGAAAAAGCAAGGTGTACGTAGGACCTGTATGTATGACGAGACCAACAATCCAGAGATATTACCTTCTGCGTTTCTTTTTCTCAGGAGTTGCATGCACTTGTGCTTTCATACCAAACATCTTTAGCTGATAATTCTCAAAGGCATCAGAAACTGCTTCCACCTGTGTGTTATGAGATCAGAATCATTCATGAGAGTGAAGTAAATTATGGTTTGACAACGATAATTGCAACTTCTAGTACAAACCAGTTCAGGCTTCTTAGAGTACACCCTCACGATCTTGTCTTGATTAAATGTAGGTAGCATCTGACTGATGCTTTCATCTCGGATTGGGAATTTCTCATGGCAATCATAATCCTGGTAAAAACCAAGCCGTTAACAAAATAACCAAAAATTCGGTATATTTATTCGATTCTTTTATCATAGATAGCTATAATTATTACAGCATTTACAGTCACTAATTAAAGAAAATATCATGTAAGAATAAAATAAGTTGTAGGGAGGAAGTGTTCTCTGTACCTTGAAAAAATTGATCCTGTAAGAGAATACACAAGCACAAAGAAGAAGAGATGACAATCAAATTGGTGGCAATGTATCCATCAGAAAGTTAAGGAAACAGACTTCTACTTCAATATTATTGTTTTACTCAATCTCATGTACCTTTCGAGAGGGTTATTCTTTCCACGAGTCAAATCAATCTTAACATTACACACAGCAACATCTTCTTCTTTTAGTGTGACACCGCCTTTCTGATTGAAAAATTACTCTTTTTAAGATATCATGTGTCTTTTGTCCAAGTGAAAACTATAACATAAACAGTATGTTTTGAACCTGGGAACAAACAATATCTTGCGGAGTGATGTCTTTAAAGTGCTCTAGCTTATCCTTCGGTATGGAAATCTCATTGCAGAACTGCAAAGCATAATAAGTTACTATAATTGTGCAGCCTTTACACCATATATAGCATGTTAAAAAGCTATAAAAGATTCATACTGACTATAAATGGTGTTTGGTGTCTTGATAATCATACAAGGATACCTGATATATATCCCGTCTCCTAATACGGAGAATTAAATCTCTTGCTTCCTTGAGCTCTTGTCGGGGATCAGTCAAAATGGTTTTGATTATTGAGTCATCTAACTACAGTTTTGAGAAAGTCAAGAAAATCATCCAACATAGAATCAAAAGGGAAATGTCAAGATTATTATAAGTTGATGTTTTAAACAACCTTCCAATAATCTTCTGGCTGTTGAATTGAAGACGAAATGCCAAGACAATTATTTGCTTCTAACAGTGCATCTACAACCATTAGTTCTATTGCCTGAAAAAGAAAGAAACATTCACCTAATGCATTTAGAGTTCAAACACAGATTAAAATAGGAATGGACATTGATGCAATTACTCCAATTATAAGTCACGGGAGAGATAATCATTTTGTAAATAGGCACCTTTACTTTTGCATGGGTATAGACTGTTCGATGCAGATCAGCACGTGTAGTAAATAACTTGTGGATCGTAAGATCTGGCCAAAAAATTCAAATATGAATTGACATCATAGATAAATGTGTAAGTCACAAAGAAATTTCAACATATACTAACAATCTTTTGCTCGGTAACAGATTTCATCACCCATGACTCGCATAGTTTCCATTAACCTACCAGGTGAAATACAAGATGAGATTCTGTCAAAGACTATTTCTCTTTATTTATTATCAATTTTATAGGATCAATGTATTAATAAATCAACAAGCTCAGTTCAAACTCTGGACATTCAAAAGTATCATGCAAACTTTGAAGTAATTCAAAAGTCTGAACTAATGAGTTAGCATTCGTATGTCTCAATACATACCTTTCAAACTGAAAATTGCAACCTAGACCACAGGCCCGGGAGTCACGAGTAATGTAATCAAACCTGTGAACAAACGATGTATGCATACTCTCTAATCAAAACCATATGGACTAATAAAAGAAATTAGCAGAAATATGTGGAGAAATTAATTGACTCACTTGTCTACATCTATTCCATTTCGGCCATTTGCAACAATGTCATATAAAAATTGCTTTTCCTTTGTACTCTACATTTTGGGAAAGAATGTCAATAATAAAAAAGACATTAAAGGAAATGAAATTAAGATCTACAAATTTAAACATAAGTTCTGAGTTCTCTTGTTAAATAATAAGCCAAATCAATAGTTGAGTTTTCACTTACTTTATGTGAAGCATCACTAGCAAGTATCATTTCCTGTCAAGAAGACAAAAATGTATTTACATATAAAATTGTATTCATGTACTAAAATCCACAGATAAATCTTGTTAACAGTGAGACAAGCACATGAAAGCTACTCTAAACAGAGGGTGGGTGTGCTGGATGAGTGCACAGAGGGTGGAAGAGAAGAAACCATCCCAAATAGAGTGAAGCAGGTGCTCTTGGAACTCTAATGGCCAAACAAATGGTGCTTCAGAAGCACTTGCTAATTTATGGAAAAAGTAGGCAGGAAAAAAAAAAAAGAGATGACCAAACAGTTAAACCTTCACTCTCTTAAGGATTTCAGAATCAATGTCAATGTTGTGCTCATCAACAATGTAGTCTATCATCTTTGTAGACATGTCCTCGTGAGACCTGAAAAATATTTAATAAGAGTCGTCACTAAAGAAGTGTATTAAATCTTCTAATTGAAAGAAGAGCTATGTCAAATTCCACAAGATCTCTACAGAAACTGAAAAGAATTTTATGTTTCATCACCTTTAACTAAAACTAGTTGATGGTGAAGAAGAGTTACACTTTTAATTAACATCTACTAACCCAGGAAATTAAACATCTCTACATTTTATTTTGATTAATAAAGAAAGATGTTAAAAAACCAATACATAATACAGCTATAGAAAGGTTTAAACCTATACAGAATACAGCAATGTTGAAGCCTTTCTAGCATCGAAGATATAAAATAAAAGCAGAAAAAATTTAAGAGGTCAAATGATTAATTAATGAACATGGAGAGGGCAAAAGGTATACTCTACCGAAGAAATGTTACTCACCATCGAAAGCCATTAAGAACACGAGGAAGAAACCCTTTCTCAAACAAGTGGCTGAAGGGTCCATGGCCAACATCATGCAATAATCCTGTGTAGAAAATAAAAAGAATATACAAACTCTAACGGATAACAAAAAACACATAATATCTGCTGACAAGCACAATTTATTACCAGCAAGTTTCACTGTCTGTATATCAGAGTGATCAATTTCAAGCTCCGAGCCCTACAAGGATGGCATGCATTTAAGGACAACATTCTCATAATAGTACTCAGAATGAGTATAATCAGACAGGAAAATTCCTACTTGGTAAGCTTTAATTGTATTAACAGCAGCACCAGCCAGCCAATAAACCCCTAGTGAATGCTCAAAACGAGAGTGTACAGCGCCTGGGTAAACCAAGTGTGATAGACCTGAAAACAAGGAAACGGTTTAGCTTCACAAAGGTGCTCTAAGAAAGCATCATATTTAAATGGATAACATATAATGGTATAATATATGGAGCACCCTTTCCGGAGAATGGCAGTCGGCAGTCGATGAGAGTGAAAATTGACAAGAACTCAGACATTACCATCTTTTGGTCAATTTGTTAATTGTTATACATTTACTCAGTTACAGAAGCCATACAGGGTCAAAGGAACTCAAAAGTAAAGACTATTACAAAAAGCAGTTAACAGCTGTTGAAACTGGATTCTGCTATTGTATGCACAAATCTCAGGGAAGATACAAAATCTACTTTTTAAGTAATCAGCACTCTAGCAATTCCTTCCACACTGGCAATCACTAATCCACTGTACTAACCTTGTTGAAACTTTCAGCACAAAGATTAATTGTGGTAAAGATATCATATGTTCATCATGTTACAAAATACAGATGATGCCAAAAAAAAAAACAGACACACTTAAGTTCTCTAGTCTGAGAATCATCAGCAGGGACAAAAACAAATCCAGCAGTCATTAGGAAGGATATGTTAGATCCATAAACTATCGGTCGGAAAGTTGATAAAGTCACAAGAGTTTGAAGGAAATTTAAGTGATCATCCATAAATTTCATATATTTTACAGGATACAAATTTTTATCTTCGTTGTTCTTTATCATTGTAAACACTAAGGACCAAATTGGACAAGAAAACTTTCAAAAGTTATATCTCATTCACTTCCAGATTACAACCATTAGAACCATTAAATTTTACCAGTTCTATAAAGAAATTTCCATAAACCATTACAAGATAATCAGAATTCCATATTTTTCAAATTTTATGATAATTACATCGGAAATATTCAATACTCACCAAGTTGCTTTAGATCACGAAGCCTGCAAGTAATAAATTATCAGAAGGCAAGCTTAATTACATGGGAAAAGAAAAAAGAGAAAAATCTTTTCCAATACATCAAATCTATCAAACTTGCCTCTGAAACTGTTCAGTATCAATGAATTTCAACGACAGCTGCATTCACAGAAAAGGCAAAATTAAGTTCAATTTTAGATCGATCAACATCTCCAATAAAAAATCAAACCAACTCTAACTAAATGATTAACAAATGTCTAAGTTTAGATCTGAAAACGAGTACACGTACAAAGCACGGTGACTACAAGTTATCCAATAAATGACCGACCAGCACTTCCACAACCAAAACGAGCAATTATTATTAAGCAAATAAATAACAAATTAGTAACAAACGCTACATAAGAGTAATTTACAGGAGATGATTTTATCATATTCCGGCTATTTAATCAAAATAATAAGCACTAATATGGGCATGTTTAGTGCATAAACGATAATGCTCTGTTTTTTTTGTTTTTTGTTTTAATTATTACTTTGTTTTAGAGATTTTTGTCACTTTCAAAATTTTAAGGTTATATCACCAATTTTTTTCAAAAACGAAGATCTAGAAGACTAGAACTCAAAACGGAAACAAATAAAAATCGAATTCTATTTCACTCCGTTCAAATTCAAATTCAAATAATTCATGAATAGTTCCTTTGAGTCCTAAAACAAGTGTCAATCAATTCTACATTTCAGTCAAGCAACAAAACCGAAACACAGAAAACAGATTAAAAAAAAAAAAAAAAAACAGAATCAAATTGACAAATGCAAGATACGCAAAAGTAAAATGAAAAAATACATGAAAATGTTGAATAGGAGCCACTACCGGGTCCAGATAGATGTTTCCGTGGACGTTATCGTGAACGTGCTTCGATAGTCGGCGACCATGCCAAGTGTAGAAGCTCGAGGACTCTTCGTTCATAGAAGCTCCCATTGTTTTCTCAGCGAACTATTAACAGAGTGTGAAAATAGAGAAAATGAACTCTCAAAAAGGCAAAAAAAAAACTAGAAGATAAGAACGAATTCAACTCTGAAGAGCTAGGGTTTTGAGATTTGAATTGAGAGAGAGAGTTAGTTAAAATGTGAAAAAAAAAATGAGAGAGGGAAAGGAGTTTATATATACAGTGTTATGTTACACACAGCGTGGCTGGACTCTGGAGAAGTGGTGGTGAAGTGATGCCGCCAAAAGAGGGTGAACGGTTAATCCACGCGCAAACTTATGAGCGTGAAAACCACGTTCCAATCATGGACGGGGCGTTTCGTGATGGTAAATTCTAATTAATTTGGAGGGAGTGTGGTAATGGAAATGGGATGTGAACGAACGTAATAAATTGGTCGAAATGAAAACCCTTTTTTGTTTTTAAGTTTAAAAAACGAAAAAAACGAAAAAAACGTTTCAAAGAATAGTGAAGGACTGAAGGTTTCTGAAACTGACAAAAATCAAATAATTATACTACGGTTCCAGACGTGGCGTGTTTTTATAAATGATGGAATATTATATTATATTATGCTGGAGAAAAACTTACATGGGACGGTATCATTACCATTTGGTGAGACCATCCAATACAAATATGTCATGTGATAATTTTAAATTATAATTTTATATTTCCAATATAAATAATACATTTATGTTAAACGCTCTCACCAAGTGGTAATGGGACAGTCCCATACAAATTGTTCTCATTACGCTGACAGCTGTCAGGCTCTTTATTCTTTTTTCCCATCAATTTGGAGTGGAGTCCCTGAACCTGAACCTCGCTTTACTCTTCCCTGCATTACTTCTGTTTTCCTAACTATATAAAAAGTGTGAGTTTGTCGGTGGATTATAGCATCCAATTTTTTGTTTGACAGTAAAATTACAATTAAAATTTATATATGTATAGATACATATATGCATGCTTAGATTATAGCATCCAATTTTAAAATTACAATTTACTGTTGTTCCTTCATCGGTGTTATTAAAAGTTTGCTTGTTGACATTTTTTTCTCAGGTGATTGTATTATGTTACCGAGTTATAATAATTGAGAATATCAATCTTTCAAGAAATACATATGACAATGTAAATATATCTTTTTGTTGAACTCCAAACTAACAATAATTGTTAGGAACTTTTTGAAATACCTATCTTTTGATAGTTTATAGAGCTTTCAATAGCTGAGTTCTACAATTTTGTATACATAGATAATGTAAAACTCGTTTTGAAAGTTTATAAGTATTTAAATCTCTGCGTTTTACAATTTTGCATATGTAGATAATGTTAAAAAAAAAAAAAAAAAAAAAAAAAAAAAAAAAAAAATCCTTTTGAAAGTATATAAGGCTTTCAATCGATGAGCTTTACAATTTTTGTACCCGTTGATAATGTAAAACCTTATTATATTAACATATTTATATTTTAATTGCTTTTTTGTTTTTGCAAGGATATATATATTTCAAAATATGCAACTCAAATATTGATATAAGCACATACCTTGCATGTGCCTTAAAACCTAGTAATAACTTAAAAAAAAAATGTCGTTTGTAAGTTGTAACTTAATAAAATGGTAGACATTTTGCAGATAATGTGGAATAGGCCTAGATGACAGAATAATTACGATGATATGAAAATTGTTGGAGTGCTATGTGATGAAGCAACTCTATCTCTGACCAAGTGTGTCGTGTGCGTGCGGGATAAGAAGGGAATAATAGAATTTATTTGGCTATCCCCCATCTATTTCACAACAAATAGAAATTTCTAAGAACACGATTCCTATGGTTGTTGTCTACATAGAAAAAAACAATGATAATGTTATGTCACATGGGAGTTTCTTTGAGGCACGTTTTTGTTCGCAACAACTCACCTGTGCTGAAAGCATATGCCATATTAGGGGCGAAGCAAGGATTTTGGCTTTAAGGGGCCAAAACAAAACTAATATCTTAGATCACGCAATATTCAAATAATATCATTAGGAATCCAACACAAGAAAAAGTGCGGAATCTCACACTTGATACTTTAATTTTCAACAAAATATGATATCGTTTGGTGTTAAAAGTAATGATATAAATAAATAAATAAAATAGACATTAACTAATTAAAATGTAACATGTCTATTTTATATATAGAAAATTATTTATAACCAAATCAATTTAATTTTCTTCCTAATTTTCATTTTAATTACATAATCAAAGAGGATATGAGAAAACATCTTTTATTTTGTTGCAAAACCTATGCCTATTCTTAACGGTATGCATATAATATTTTAATAGTTCTCGGCTTATAAAATATAAATTTAAAATATCATTATACCATTGATATATTTAACTCACAATTATTTACATACTTGTAACTTAATTTTATAATATTCATGTCAAACCAAATTAACTTATAATAATTTTGAACAAAATTTAAATAATAAACTAATAAAATAAATTTATTAAAATCAGATTACTAATTAACCTAACAAAATAAATAATAAAGGTAGTCGGTATAAATGTTCAATATTTACTTAGTTTATTCTAGTGAAATCTATAAATAAAGAAATAAATAAATATATATATATATATATAAATTCTATTATCAGTTCGAACTGACAAAAGTTATATCAGTTCCAACTGACAAAAGTTATATCAGTTCCTTGCATGTGGGCCACTAGATTTAAATACTTTGACTTGACTGTATGCATTTGTCAGTCAAAGTATTTAAATCCAGTGGCCCACATACAAGGAACTAATATAACTTTTGTTAGTTCGAAATGATAATAGAAAGACTATATATATATATATATATATAATACACACTAAATTAGGTAATAATGTATGAAATAATAGGAAATTGAAATATTAAAATGGATTGATTTTATCTCCTATTTTCATGGTCAATAGACTCCGATTATGTGAGTTGTAGTCCATATGTAACCTCTCCCCGATAGTGAGAGTAGTATTTCATGCCGTTTTTATAGATTCTGATTAATCTCATCGTGTCCCGACAATAGTTGTATTTCAAAAAAAAAAAAAAAATAGAATTATAGAAACAAAATTATTAGTTAATTTATATTATTAAAATAATAATAGAGGGTCAAGATAATATTATCACTTACTTTATATATATACATAGTCTTTCTACTATCAGTTTGAACTGACAATAAAGATATCAGGATTAAGAATGTGAACCACAGATTATGGAGAAGTTTTGACAAGCGCATACACTTTGAGTTAAAGTATGTAAATCTAGTGGTCCACATTCTTTGTCCTGATATATTTATTGTCAGTTCAAACTGATAATTGAAAATCTATATATATATATATCATATTTTATGTATAGTAGTTTTATTTTGATTGGCTCACATGGGGGGGGGGGGGGGGGGGGGGGGGGTGTTGGTTTCACATTTTTTTTTTTCCTGTTGTTACAGTACAGTATAACCATAATCGAATTATAAACCTAATGTTATCTTATAAAAGTCGAAAAAATAATTCACACAAGAAACATGTGTGTCATCTCTGACATAAGCTGTCACCAGTCTAATTGAGTAATTGGTCTTCGCTAGTTAAATTGATACACTTAAAGCCGTTTGGAATCGCTCTGGAACACGTAGTAAGGGGGCCTGTATTGTACCAGGTTTGCCAAGCTGACCACAGGCAGCCATCTGATCATCACCTCTACTGAGCCGCAAGAAAACACTGCACCCTCCCTCAGCTAAAATATTTCGAAACTCGATCATCTTCTCTTCACTGGTTGGTCTAAATTGTGATCCACTATGAGGATTGAATGAAATGAGATTTATCTTACAGGGAATGCCCTGAACAAGATCAATAAGCCTCTTCGCATCATCCAAGCTGCGAAAAAACAGATACAAACTCAGTAATGAATCAAGGTCAGGACAGGTTTCTCATTCGTTTTACATGTGGACCACAAACAAACCTATTCCCACTATGAAAACGCAAAAGGAAACGGGTTTTTAACTAACCTGTCATTAATTCCAGCAAGCATCACATATTCAAATAGAACTTTGTAATTATGTTTGAAGCGAAGTTCCTCGCGAAGGGTCTCAAGAAGAAAGCTTAGTTTGTACTTTCGGTTAATTGGCATGATCCAGTTTCTGACCTGCATTGTCAGCAAAAAAAGAGGTCAACCCTCTCGGTCACACAGTACGTTCGCATTGTGCCAATCAAAATAAGGCTGGAAGTATAATACCTCATCAGTTGTAGCATTCAAACTAACAGCTAAAGCACAATTGGATTCGTGGAGAAAACGTTTCAGCTGGGGGACAAGCCCGCTTGTAGAAACAGTGACCTTGCGAGGACTGAAGTGAAGGCCCTGGTCGTGCACCATAATGTTGGCAGCTTTTATGACATTCTCAACATTGTGAAGTGGCTCTCCCATTCCCTATATATTGTTAATCAGGAAATAACAATTATTGAAAACCATGCTTTAGTCAATGTAGAATACAAGTCTAAAAGCTCCATATCTAGCATAATCAGACAAAAAATACTCTAAAAATGGTGCTCATCTCATAGCTACAAATGCTAAAAAGACGAGGCAAAAAGGATGAAAAATCATGAACACTCCAGTCAAGTGTAAGTCTACAATTTTTCGTTATTCGCATGTGCATGTGCCTGTGCTTGGAATATGCATAAATTTTCTTTTAAAAACCATAACAAAAAGAAAACAAAAGAAAAAAGAAAGAGAGAACAAATAATAATCTAAAGCCGATTGATTATTGCAAACTACATATATGTCAGAAGTACAAAATTGATCTTTGTCATCACAGTTTCAGTAGAGAAAATAACCACACAATTTGTTAGACACAGCAAACCAAAATAGGCATATAAACAGGGTTTATATTATGGAATAATACAGATCCCAGAACAAAAAATAGCCACCGCAGTTGACCCCATGACAAGAAAAGTTTAAGTAAACTGTCGTAGTTGTTCTTTCATGTGCTCATACCATGAATACGACATTTGTAATGGAACCAACTTCACTTGAAAGCAGACGGCGTGCAAATACAGCCTGCTCTACTATCTCAGCCGCAGTCAGGTGTCTCGTTAAACCCATTCTGTAATATAAATTGACATCATCGAATGAACTAAATAAATTGGAAAAAAAAAAAAGAAGGAACATTACAGATTGCAAAGCTCAAAAGAACGAAAAATTCATGCTTGCCTGCCAGTGTAGCAGAATTGACAATTCATGGCGCAGCCAACCTGACTTGAAACACACACAGTAGTCCTGCCTCTATCGCATGGAATGACAACCGTTTCTATCACAAGTCCATCACCCAGCTTAAATAAAATCTGAAACCTCCTGAGAGTTTCGATATCAATGAGAAGATTCTCAATGTAATGCAAGATTTAAATTCTATATGAAGAGCATACAAGTCAAACCAACTGGTGTAGAGAAAATTACTACAATTGAAACTAATGAATACTGTGAAGATGTCCTATACCTTCCTAGTCCCATCCGATGCTGCTCGAATATCTTTCAAAGATAATGCTTTGAATTCAGCATGTTCACTCAACATTATCTTAAAATCCTTGTTCAAACCTACAAAATGTACAGTTCTTAAATACCTACCAAATACAAACTCACATCACAATCATTCAATCAAGAATTCAAGGTCAATGGACCAAATGATAGTACCCTCCATTTCATCAATAGTTTGAGCCCAGATGTTATTCCCATAAAGACGTTTCCACAACATCAAAGCCTGACCTGGTCTGAATCCATGGGATTGAACCCATTCCTGCAAACACATCACACAAGCTCTCATAAATATAAAAACGACAACAATATATCATCTAAAATCTAAATTGCAATCAATCACCAAACAAAACAAGACACGAATGAATACAAAAAAAAAAAAAAAGGGAAGTTAATAATACATACTTCAAGCTCAGCGTATCTCATCCCCTTTAGAAGCATCTTCGAACCTTTCTCTGGAGAAACATTCTCGTCGGAGCAACAATCATCGATTGGAGTTACAGGATTTGGTAGCGAACAAGCAGTGGTAGATATTGGCCGACGAGTGGGAGAGAGAGTGTTTAAAGAAGGCGAAAAAGTAGGACGATGATGATGGAAATTTCTGATTGCGGGTTTGAAAAGGAGCACAGAGTTGGCTCCGACTCGCACCACCCTCATCCACACACAGCCCACTTCCATTATCATCTTACTCACAATAACGCTAAAACCACCACGTTTTATTAGGGGTTTCACTCCCACTTATACGATGTCGTTTCTTTGAAAAACAAGTATTGTATCTACTCTACGTTTGCATGTTTAAATTTTAGTCATTTCAATCTTCACATAACTATCCAGCAACAATATGGTTTTGCATGTAAGCTAAATCATACAAATTACACATTTCCCTTCTTTATTAAAAAAATCCACTTCTCTACCTTTATATCATTTGAATCTCCAAACATCAGGAAAGAAATCAAAAATTTAATTTTCTTCTCCTCCGTTAATTAACAGTGTATATTTTCTCCCGATTTTTATCATAAATAAAATTGGTTATAATTTAGAACATAGTACATTGTACATACAGGGCTTGGCTTGTTGTCATGGGGGAGAGAGTTTCGAGCAACAAGTCATACTGGACCTAACAAAATCATGTAATCTACTAATCTACAGATGTCCAAGAGAAAATATTTTTACAAAGTACAATTTCACCGCCAAAATTCTAAGAATAAATAACTTAATGAACTAACAAAGTTGAATGGTTTGCCCAGAATCGATGGAACAACGATGTTATACATTTTAGGATCCTCACCCACATGCAGATTTAATTCTCAACTGGGCACCCATATTACACTGTAACTTCCAGGAGTATTTGAGTTTGACTCTAAATCTTCTAGCTCGATATGTCTCACCAGAATGGTTGAATGTTATCTGACTGGCACCATGACGACCGGAGTTGATTAAAAAACTAGTCCCTGCAAGGCAGATATTTGAAAAGTCAGATTTCCATAGTCTTTGCCAGATTCATCAACTTTACATTCCACAGAGGTAGAACCCAGTAACTACAGTATGCCAAGGTGTTCTGAGTATAACTTAATCCAACACAAATGGATGCATTGCAAAAATGGTATCAAGTAACATCAAGGACACAACATTAGTGTGATCAATTCAGTTAATTAAGCAGATCCTTCATACAGTATGCAATGTGAATATATTAGAAACAGTTGAATGAAAAGAAAATGGAAAATGGAAAGATTCAAACATGAGAACATGTTACAATTATATGCAACACAAGTTTGCAAGACATGGTCAACTAAGTATTGTCAACACAGAGACCAGAAGGTCACTGAACATAGCATCAGTATGCTATGCAGTATCGAAGACCTCCTGAGGATTGTAACTGGTTAGGAGGAAACTTCAAAGCAAAGAATGAAAGCACAACCTTGGCTAAAGCAATGTTGTCTGTAATGGGGAACCGGAAACATATCATTCTAGTTAGCCAACAGGTAGCATACATGATGCTTTCATTAAGAGCTTTTCTCAAGATGTTACTCAAGCATAGGGGTTACCGAAGTGGAGTAGACTCTAAATGGTGAAAGGTGACTCCTTCATTCCATAATTTTAAGCTCAGATACAGAATAGTGCTAACAAGAAATGCTGAAAGGTTACTCCTTTATTGAAAGAGATTAAAAATAGAGGCAGGTAAATCCTAAGAAAAATTTGGTGTGGTGCAAAATATCTCTTCCAGGCTACTGATCTTATTCTTTGGCTAGCTTCATGCGAGTGCACACCAAAAAAAAAAAAAACAATTTCATCAGTCAATGTCAGGATGAATCAGTGGAATGCATACACTCAAACAGAATCCGGAATGAAAGGTTTAACATTCAAATAAGTTTACAAATGTGGGATAAACATATGGTACAAATTCAAACATCAAACAGTCCATCATATTATTTCAGAAAAAAGATGAGCAAGAGAATTTGAATAAAAAACAAGTTACGAAATAAGATTAACAACTTAAGGTATAAATAGTAAAAAGAAAAAGAACCACTAACTAAAATCTCTACGGACCTGACTTTGTATCTTCTCCTTTAATTTTTTGAAACATAAACAATAACATTTCATTAGACAAAAAGAATGTACAAAAAAGAGGAGGATAGCTAACCCTGGCTTAAAAAACTACCAAGGCCAGCAGCAAAAGAATACACAAAGCCCAAAAGACTGGCTAAAAGAAACTTCTATCAGTTTACAGCTGCCTCCCAATTAATGTTTATAAAGAGCAAAGGAACTGACTAAATGTTTATAAAGAATAAAGGAACTGACTATGTATCATAATGCATACATTAGGCAAAGAACAAACTTGTTAAGGCATGCACATCAGCAGATCAAAACAAATACATACATGAATGGGTGCAAAGAGAACAAGAAGCATTGCATGAGAAACAACGTACCAGTACTTAATCAAGCCGTCCCAGCCACACGTTGCTACTTTACTTTGCTCCAACGGATGCCACGCAGATCCAATGCAAACCCCCTCATGACATTTGAGGGTCCTGAAAACTTTGCAACTCTTCCAGTCCCAAAACCAGCACTTACCTTCACCATCTCCTGACATGACAAACCGTCCATCTGGCGAAAAATTTACTTGGCATGCGTACCCAGCCACAATGTGCCCAGCAAACCTCTTCTTCTTATTCAGCTGGAATCTCTCCCTTGTGCTATAAATAAGAATCTGATTGTCCAAACTCTGTGCTGCAAGCCAGTTGGTATTCGGATGAAGTGAAATTGATGGCATAGAATGCATGTGAGGCTCACTAATATACTTTATAACCACAGGAATTCCAAATTCCCATACACGAAGAGACTTGTCATCACTTGAAGTTACAAATCTTCTGTTATTGTCCACAAATGTAATTGTATTCACTGCTCCCAAATGTTGGTCATACTCTTGTGTAATTTCTTTGGAATTCATATCCCATTGAACAATCTTTTTATCACTCATACCCGCCAACAAAATATTTTGCTTATCATCATCTGGATTAAGTTTAACGACATATGGAATCTTCCCAGTTGAGAAACTCCTTATGACCTGCCCAGTTTCTGTATCCCAATACTTAATATTCTTATCATACCCAGCAGTCAGAAATTTGGTTCCATCATTACAAAATGAAATATCACGAACAGCCTTTGAATGACCCATATAGGTCCTCATACACTTACCTGAATTGAAAACATCCCATATCTTCACCTTAGAATCCATTCCTGCTGAGAGAATCAAATGCCCATATTTGGGGAAGAATCGAATTGCTGAAACACCCTTTGTATGCCCACTCCAAGTATGAACCAACTTCTTTGGTATATAACAATGATCATTTGCCGCTTTAGCATCCTTGGGAGGTGCAACCCAGGATCGGCCTTGATAATCTGTCTCTTCTTTGCCATGAAATGTAGTCTTATCCTCCACAGCCTCCCCTTTGTCATTACCTGCATTACCTTTCTCTTCTTTCTTCTTTGCATACTCCTCTGCATATTTCTTTTGCTCTTCCGTCAACTCTGTTTGCATTTCCTCCTTCTTACCAGACCAAGGGCTCTTTCGGTTCTTCATCAACCATGTATCACTTGCAGGATTATTAACCTCTTCCGAATCCATATCAACACCCACATCATCATTCTCCTCAGTTTCCTTCTTTTTCTCCAACTTCCGTTTCTTCTGCTCGTGTTGTGGTATGTTATACACAGACATGCCCTCATTTTTCTGCAGAGTATCCAAATCACCTATGTAATTGTTGCCAGATGGGTCAGCAGCATAGCCATACTTGTGGAAAGTGTTATATTGTTCATCAAAAACAAAGGATTGAATCGATGCATCCTCAACAAAACCAAGCTTGTGGTTGCGCATGCCTTGGGCAATGCCATCCTTGGCATAGGGGTGGGCTGGACCATATATAGGGGCCCAAAGCTGGTCATAGGTGGGGTTGAAGGCGACAACATGCTGGGTAGGGTCAAGCGGCCTAAATTGGGTTTGGCGAGCTTGGGCAACAGTTAGAGCTAGCATAGTATCATCGACTTTAGGTGCAGCAGATTTGGATGGGAGGAGGCGTGGTGGTGATGATTCTGGGGATGCTGCTGCAGAGGAATTTTCATTCTGGGGATTCTGTTTTTTTCGTTCATCTAACCCGTTATCTTCTTGGTCTGCATAGTTCCGAAGAAGATCCATGACTGGCTTTAAAGAGAGAAACAGAGGAAGAAACTTGATACGACTTCTGATGTGATAATTAAAAATGCACTGGAGTTAAGCTGAATTTTGGATACTTGTGGTTGCAAAGAGACAAGCTAATTACTGCAGTGGCTACTTATATACCTGCAATTATCCTATACACAATACGGATGATCCATGAGTGTGACAAAATATTAATAATTACACAAATTGAATACCGAACTTTATTAAAGTAAGAATAATGAACTATTATCAAGAAACATCAACCTTATGATAGTATTCGAAAAAACTAGGTTTCAAGCAGAATTAATCGGCATATCTCTTCTCAATAATTAAAATAACAAAAGAAATTTATTGACCTCTTTCAAGCATACAAGCAATCAAATGGAAGATTCCAATTTTGAGAACCAGGAACATATCATAGAGATCCTACCTAACGAGTGAAATTAGTAAATAATCTAACAAACTATAAAAAACTCGGTAACTATTCAAAATATAGAAATCAGGACTAAAAAAACGAGAAAGACAAAAGCAATAATCCAGGATCTAAATCTTCTAAAGTTTGATTGAAGAGAAATTACTCAGCGAATGGAGAGAGTTTGTGAGGGGTTTTCAACAGACTGCGACCAATCAAGAACTTACCGTGAGAAGCTTCGCCGATGACGGGAACGTGACGCGTTAATTGCGGCGACCGGCAGCGGAAGACGTGCCGTGTCGACGGCGACGAGAGGGTATATGCGATGGCCGATGAGAGCAGAGAGATGAGAAAAGAGGCGGTGACTGGTGAGCAGAGATGAGAGAGGCTGAGAAGGTTTTGAAAAAAAACCTATTTTTCTTTTGAGTTAATTGCAAAACTTATCCTGTATTTTGCCTTTGTAGCAAAATATTCAACAAATAGGCTTAATTATACAAACTATCCCTGCTGTTAGTGGGATCAGCAGTTATATTTAACGGTTGATTTTAAAAATATTAAAATCCTCTAATGTATATTTTATTGTTTTTTATTATTTAATAAAATAAATAAAAAACAATATACATTTTTTAAGTATAAAACAAAATTTTTTAATCAATCATGCTTATTTTTTTAATCTATGGTGTATTTACTAATATGGAATCTTTCTTAAGAAAAGGGAATTAAATTCCTGATTTTGAATTCCTAAATTTACTAAATTTACGAGGAATTAAGGGGGGTGTATTCAATTATGATTCTTAAGGACATTTAAAGACATTTTTTAAATGACAGATTTTCATGGATTTGTACAGATTTTCATGGATTTGTACAGACTCTTATAAATCCACATGGACTTTTATGGATTTGTTTAGACAGACTTCTATGGAATTGTTTAGACTTCTATGGATTTGTTTAGACTTCTATCTCAGACTTTTATGGATTTGTTTAGACATCCATGGACTTTTATAAATTGAAGGATGCTTTAATGGGTAATAAGAATTACAAGACTTTGTTGAATGGATTGCATTTTCTTAATCGAGACTTCATGCTCAATTCTTTGTTTTTGTTTGAAGGCATGTTTGATTTTTTACTTGTGTAAGTACGTATTTAGGGAAGAGATTGTTTAACTAGATAAAGCTAGTGTGTGGTATAATTTCATCGTTTGTATATATTTTTTTGAATGAAAGCAAAATCCTTTCCAAAAGGAAAATTTGTAGAGCCAAAGTTACATGAAGCACGAGGAATAATATGACACATTAACGATATGACAAAATATTTCACAAATATGAAATATGGCACACCATATATGTTCTGCTCGGTCCTAATCATTTAATACAAACAAATTATTGAAATCCAATGCATGACCTGATCAATCTATTCATGCTTCTTTCCTTTGAACCTTCCCTTGGGGATCTTGCTGAGGAAACCAGTATCAATTTTCCGGTAGTGATGTTGGAACTGGTCAAGGATATTGGACAGAAAGCCGTCCACTTTATCTTCATTCTTCTCATACAGGACTGGCAACGTGTGCGCACAAACAAAACCAATATATAAAACAGTCAGAAAATTGCACCAGCTCCCAATCACAGCCGCAACCCACAAGCTTGCTACAACCACAAGAAATTGTTTCAAATTCCCTCCACATGCAGCATCCTAAAGAAATTGAAGAGCTTGGTTAACCTGATCGCCAACTGCGACACCAATGTTGGCAAATAACTCTGGTGGCAGAACGATGCGAGGAACTTCAGACGGCGATCTGTTCAACAAGCCAGAAACGTTTAGCCAAAAAAATTGAGCAAGCAGACCAAGGACCAGAACAATGCATACAAGGGTAAGAAAATGGTAATTAAGCCATTCAAAAAGCACCCAAATTGTTTACTCTCACTTGTACGACCACCACATAAAGCTCACGGCCTTTACCATAACCCAACTGTTTTTTAATTGCAAATAGTTACCTACCTACTGCCCTAATTAACAGCATAGTAGCACTAGTAAACTCTATTTTTAACCTAATTAAATGTTTGACTGTTGTAGATTTTTGTCTTTTGTACTAACAGTTGTAATATATTTTATTTTATTCATTAATTAATAATCGTACTGTGCAAATCAAAAAGCAAACCTCTTACATCTAACGCAAAACCAAGAACAAACAACTAACGCAATACAAACGCAAAACCAAGAACAAATCGTTAAAACAGGAAATAATGAACTACAAAGAGAAAAAAATTAAAAATAGATTTTGATAGATAAAAATTTTTGACAGAGGTATAGAATGTATACATAATGATTCGACAGAGAAGTGAAAGAATAGAAAAAAATTGAAAAAATTCGCTGTTGAAGAGTAGAAGATATACTAACCTGTGGAAGAGGAGAAGATTTCCGGAAAGTCCCAATTGAACGATGATAGAGACTGATGAAAATCTTTGGGGAAATAGCTGGACTTGTCATGGACTTTGATATTTATACCTCTTACTATCAAGTCCACCAAAATCCACCAAAATCCATGACCTAAGAAAATCCTTTAAAATCTAGTCCTAATTGAATACACCTTGATTCTTGTAGACATTTTTTAAGTCCCAATTCAATACACCCGGATTTGGAAGGATTCTTTAAAAGTCCATAGAAATCCTAATTGAATACCACTGGATTCATATGGACTCTTTTAAAGTCTTTAAATGTCCTAATTGAATACACCAGGATTTATAATGTCTTTAAATGTCCTCATAAATCCTAATTGAATACACCCCCCTAAGTTCTATGTACCCCATACCATATCAGGAATTAATTCTCGAATGAAAGGGAACTTGATTCCCCACACTCACCCTAGGAATCAAGTTCCTTTTCCTAATTGAAAAAGGAATTTATGTATATTTACTGAAATATCCTCATTTAAAAGTAATAAATAAATAGAATAAAGGGCAATTACCACATTAGTCCCAGACTTTTTTTTAAATTCCAATTAATTTGCGACCTTTATAAAAGTGACCAAGTTGGTCCCTAACTTTTTCACAAGTACCAAATTGGTCCCTCTATTAACATTCTTTTAGTCAAACTCAACGGTTAAAGGGTATTTTAGTCTTTTTCAACATATAGTAAACTAAAAACTAAAAAAAAAACTAAAATCATTTTATATAATAAAGAAATAATAATAACATTTAAATAAAAAAATTCAACTCCAATGCGGAGTGGATTTTGACGATGGAGTAGATCGTCATAGTTGATCCGGAAAACCAACCAGTCCGCGATCAAGATCTGTCCATGATCTAGATCTAGAAAAACCTAGATTTATTTTATTTATTTATTTATTTATAAGTTGGAAATCCCAGATTTTCTAACAAAACATAAACTAAATAAGAAAAACAAACTAAGTTTCAAATGTGATTCTACAACAGCACAAGCCAAAGTCAAAGGATTTTAGGAAGCTCTTTATATAATCACGACTAAGCTCTTAATACTAAGAAATTCTATTTCACTAAGTACTCTGAAGTCAGCGAATTCAAGCTAAAAGTATGGAATACAAAGAATTAAAAACAAAGAAAATGAAAAGAGATATATTGAGAAGATATAAGCTTTTGATTGATGAGATAAAAGGTGTCTCCTTTTTTGCTGCTAGCTTCAGCGGAAATCGCAATGTTTCTTATCAAAACCCTCTCTTCTTTCGGCGTCAGCGCCTCGCTTCCACCACCACCAAACGCCTTCAGCTCCTCGCTTCATCTGCTGCCAAACGTCTCACTTCCGACATCTCTCCGTCGCCGATCTAAATTTTATGGTGAAACTATGGAGGGTTTAAGATTTTAAATTTTGTTTCTCTTTCTTTGGATTTTCTCGGGAGAGAAAAACAAAGTGCATCAAAAAATATATATAAAAAAAAAAGAACCCAAATCATAAATAAAGGTGTGTGTCTACTACACAATTTGGAAAACCAGATCGTGGAGCAATCTGGGGACCTCCACCGGAGCCGGAGGCAACCTCCATTTATTTTTTATTTCATAAAAATAATTTAATATTTTTTATATTAAATTATCAATTTTATTTTTAAAAAAATAGGGTATTAAAGTAATTTTATGATTTCAGTCAAGGTCAAATGTCTAAATTAACGGTCAACAAGGACCAATTTAGTATTTTAAAAAAGTTAAGGACCGATTTGGTACTTAAAAAAAGGTTAATGACCGATTTGGTCACTTTTATAAAGGTCGCAAACCACTTGGAATTTAAAAAAAAGTCTAGGACTAGTTTGGTAATCGCCCTAGAATAAATAAACAACTATGTATAATTTACATGAACTATCAATTATAAAAAAAAATAAAAAGGGATAATTACCCCGGTGGCCATCAATTTGATGACATCTATCAAAATGGCCACTAGATTGATAATTGATTTCAAAATGACCATTTTTTACTAAAAGTGTAACACTATGGTTAGGGTTGGGCAAAAAACCATTAAACTGATCCGAACCGGTCCAATTGGTTTTTTTCCGGTTTTTTACTGTTAACCGGTTCGGTTCGGTTTGTTTTTAAAAAAACTGGTATTTCCGGTTCGGTTTCTGATTCTAAGGTTCGAACAGGTGAACCGAACCGAGAACCGGTGTATACAAACAAAAATCCCTTTCTTTTGTTTACATCTCTCTCTATAATATCTAGATCTTTTCTTTATGTAAGCTAAATTATTGCTTTCTACATCTGGGTTTATTTGCTGTTTTCTTATTTCTCAATCATGTATACCCATTACAGTCATGGCTTCAATTTATCAAATTGCTCCTTTAAGACTCTCTGCTCTTGTATCATTTATAAGCAATTTATTTATGTCAAGTCACTGTGGGCCTGTTTGTTTTTTTGGCTGAAGACTTAAAGTTACTTTCTAAGACATTTTGTTTGTTTTTTAAGTGAAATGAGATCTGAAAAACCATCGAAAACATCTGAGAAAAAAAAATTCAAATTTTTGACTTTTATCTGAAGACTGGAATGCTGGATATATTTTAACATGTTGATTCCAGAAATGCCCTCAAGAAGAATTTACAATAACCTTAGATTTTTTATTTCAAAACAAAAATCTGGGCACTTATTTGACCATGGAGGGTTGCCAACAACGTTGATGTTGGAGGAGAGGAGGCCGGCGGCCTCTTTAATGTCAAGTACCGTCAACCTTCGCAGGTGACCTTCGCGAAGGAGGCCGGCGAACTTTTCTTTACCATCGAAGGAGGATGTCTATGGTTTGTAGTGTTTTAGAAGACTTGAAGAAAGAAATAAAGAGACCTGAAAGGGAGAAGGAGATTTGATCAAGGTCTCGCAAAAAGGAGATCTGAGAGAGATCTGGGTTTGGTCATGCTTTCGCTTCTTCTTCTTCCTTTTCCTTGTTTTTGGTTGTTGTGTGTTTATTAAAAATAAAAATAAAAAAGAAAGAAGAAAGTGAATGATGACGAGAGAAGACTTCTCTTTACAGACTTGTCTAATTATATATATATATATATAATGTTAAATCTTATCATCAATTATATTTATAAATATTCATTTATTTTATTTCAAAAAAATATTCATTTATTTTTTATAAAAAAATGAATTATACTTTTAATTTGGATGAAGCTTTCAAATATTTATTTAATTAATTTAAACTAAAAATATTATAGGACACATTAACAATAGAATTATATCAATTATATGTATTTATAATTATAAGGGTATAATTGTCATATTACTAGTTTTCAGACATTGATATTCAGACATCATAAGTAAAAAACAAACGCATCATCAGGATTTCAGATTTCAGTCACCATTCAGACTTCAATCAACTTCAGACCTATTCAGACTTCAGACGAAAAAACAAACGCCACCTCACTTTTTATTAATGAAAATGTGGGCATTGCCGCATTGGTATACTAAAGTACTTGGTTTAATGAAAAAACATGTCATCATTTATGGGTATTGTTGGTTTTGAAAATCTATCACATTTTACAAAGGTAACATGCTATGAAAATGTGCTAGGGATTTAATATGAAATGGT
Source organism: Acer yangbiense (assembly GCA_008009225.1). Lineage (NCBI taxonomy): Eukaryota > Viridiplantae > Streptophyta > Magnoliopsida > Sapindales > Sapindaceae > Acer > Acer yangbiense. The sequence goes on along the minus strand of CM017768.1, from coordinate 5,710,329 downwards.
TTCTTCAGTGTTCTTGGATAAGAATAATATAATTTATATGTTTGGTTTATACTTCTTTATAGCGAACACTCAAAAAATTTCAAACCAGAAGATATGCAAGCTTGCATAGAGGGGAAAAATTGCATCGTTACAGAAGCAAATTCGGGTATCGGTTATGCTACAGCTGAAGGTCCAAAACCCAATAATTTGGCCCAATAGGCCCAAAACCGAAAAAACCGAACCGAACCGGTTCAATCGGTTTTTGATCGGTTCACACTTTTCAATTTTATCGGATCAGTTCACTTTTTCAAAAACCGGATATTATCGGTTTTTTATCGGTTCACTCGAAAAGTGAACCGATCCATTAAACGCCCACCCCTACTAATGATTATTCCATCCAATTCCATCTAATTTCATCAAATGAGTGGTATTTTAGTAAATTAGAGGATGCCATTAATTTTTTTTAGATGTTTTTTAGAAATCAATTTTTTTCAATGAGTGACATTTTGGTAAATAATGGGATGACATTAATTTATTTTAGATGTTTTTTGAAAATCAATTTTTCTTTTGTTTTTTTTAAAGAATAATTATATTTAGTGTGTGTGTATATATATATATATATATATATATATATATATATATATATATATATATATATATATTCAAAATAAATATATTTAGTGTGTGTAAATATATATACAGTATATATTTATTCTTTTCAAAAAACAAAAGAAATTGTTTAGATCAATACACGTAGACGATAGTGCCCATTTGTACACTCGGTGTAGCCCCCATTTCTTATCAATTGTACTCGTTTTTGAGCGTTTTTGTATATTTAATGTGTTTGGTGAGCTTTGTGTAGGTTATTTGCCATAAATAAGGCATTTGAGTTTAATTGATGAGTTTTGGAAGTTAAAAAGTTGAAATGGGAAAGACTCGTGCAGTACACTTATATTTCAGGGGCCATATCTCCCACCTCAGATTGAACTAGATTTTGTGCTACCTATTTTCGGAAAGCCCCAGCTGTCTACTTTCCAACGGTGTTTACGGATCACAATTCCGATGTCTTTAGAGGAATTTATGTCCATTTCCGTGACGGTGCGCGAAGCTGGAAAGGATTGAAATGCCAAAACCGCTGTACATCCGCCCTACGTAGAGCGGGTGAACAGCGGTTTCACTCCAGAGGGCCACCGCTTCCTACTCGCCCAAAAGCCGCTGTTCATCAAAACAAGAACCGTTGTACACCCATTGTACGTAGAGCGGGTGAACAGCGGCTGGGCCATTTTCTAGAAAGAATGCCTAGAGTTTCGTGCCCTAATTCCAAACATATAAATACCCCATTTTAGTTCTTTTCACCACACCTCTTGCATGACCCTTGAGCTCCAAAACATTCCCATATCACTCCAAAACATCCAAGAACAAATCTTTCACCAAAATCCTTCACTAAATCACCCAAATCCTCCATCAAACCACCATCTAAACCCATTTCTCACTTCACCATCTCATTTCCTCACCTAGACCCACCATAAAAATCACACCTTGGAGCAAAAGAAGTCAAGGAGAGAAGAAGTCTAGCACAACCAAGCAAGAGAGGAGGAGTTCTTCACATTAGTTTCCTCTAATCCTTTCTCTCTTTACATTTATTTGTCTCCATTTATGGCTTGAGCTTATTACACATATTTTGTAGCCATTTATTGCATCATGAACTAAAACTTCCTTGGCTAAGGCAAAGATGAAGCCTTTCCCATGAATTATCACCGACCTACCCGTTGCTTATAAAAGTTTTAGAGAAGAAGGTACTTGAAGAGCTCAATTGTTATTTTTATTTTTGTGTTCTGGTGTTCTGTGGTTATGATTCCGAGAGCGAAGAGAGTGGCCAGATGATAATTATATGCTTCTGATCTGAAAAAGAATGCTGTGTCGATCTTGCCATTCTTTTCACCCTCGGATACATGATCATCAGACAGATATTACTCATGCGAGGACTAATTCATCTATGAAACAATGGCGGACCAACATATATATGCAGGTGTCAATTCTTTCTTCTTTTCAACTTTTTTTTTTTTTTTTAATATTCTATCAACAACTACATTTTGCATCATCTTGCCATGCATGTTCTTTCTTGAATGTCTAAAACATTTCAATCGACTAAAAGATTTTCTGATCCATTTCAACCGACTAAAATTTATTATCACTACTCATGCTCTGCATGCAAGCGAGTCTAGCTGCAGGTTTTGTCAAAACGTTTTCTGTGGCATTGAATGAGAGAAAAGAGACCATTGATCCAAGAATATTAATTGATAATTTGATACATTATCTTTTTTCTCTCATTCAACTTTTTTTTTTTCTTTTTAGCATTCAAAAACTATGCTCTCTTTCAAAATAATGGTCCGTGTATTGATTTGGGAAGGCAGACATGTAGGTACTTTCTTGAATGACTAGCTAAAAGATTTGGAAATCATCATGTATGTACAAGATTTCAAGTTTTTGATTTATCTATGCTAAATATTGTTACATTATGGGGAATTTGTAATTAATTCCTTAGCAATACAAACATTTTTTTTTTTTTAATTTTTTGAAATTTCTTTTAGTTTTTTAAACTAAATTTTCATTTACATGTAATTTTTTTTTTTTTTTTTTAACAATGATTTATATATAACTGTTATAAGTAACCTTTTTTATTAACATATATATAATAAGTTTCTTAAGATATTATGATGAACAAACAAAATTAACTACTATTCATCAACAGTTTTTCAATCGCCAATAAGACTTTCTAAAAGTTTTATAAATATTTATTAAAAAACAAAAGTTTTATAAATAAATTGCTTCATGTATATATATAAGAACTCTACTTAAACTACTTATTATCAAAATAAAAGCAAATAAAGATATAGCAATTTTTCCTATAGGTTTTGTTGATTTGTTTTTTATTTCTTGTGTCGACTCTTTTTTACTTATTTTACTTATTTTGATAATATGTTGGGATGTGATAGATGATGAGGATGCTAGCTAATAGGGGCGTAGCTCAGTTGGTAGATGGACGAATTTGGAGCTTAGGCAAATGACTCCTAGGTTAGCGGATCAAATCCAAAAAAAAAATTTAAACTTTAAAAAAAATACCTGGTCCCGAATTAATAGATATTGTCAAAAAAAAAAAATTGATGAGGATGCTAAGGAGGTACCAGTTTAGCGGGGATGTCCGGTGTATCTACTGATTCTGATCACCAACAAATTTATTTTTTCTCCTTTTGTTTTGATTACCTTTTGTCACAAATCTTAAATTAAATTAGCTAAAATCATTATGTATAAGAGAGCAAGAAATATGGGCATGTCAATGGCAGAAGTCTCTATTACCCGACTTAGGATATTGCTTCTCGTTTTGGTCTCAACGGATTTAAAAATATTCACACAAAGTTGGTCGTCAAGTTGGTGTATCGATATTTTTTTGGAAGAAATGCGAGGTGTTATGTAATAAATTTTGTTGTTTTCTTGCTTCCTGTGAATGTACAAGTTAAAACAATATGGTCACGTTTGGTTAAATGGCGGAATGGTAATAGGAATGGGAATGGGAATGGGAATGGGAATGGAATGGAATGGAAAGATGATTTCTTTGTTTGGTTGGGACTCTAGAATTAGCATCTGAATCAGTATTATTTTGTTTGGTTAAAAACTGAATGGAATGGAATTAACTGTATTTTGACCAAAATACCCTTAATTACATAACAGTTATAATAATGATATATTATGATAATAATAATAAAATACAAAAGTATATTTATATATATAAATTAATCTAATTAATAATAATAATAATAAATTATATGTATGTATATTTATTGTCTCTGTTCTCCACTTCTCCTTAAAAAAAAAAAAAAAAAAGACAGCTCCAGCCGACGACATCTCCAGCGCCGACGATAGCTCCAGCGCCGACGGAACCGGAGAAACCGTCGATTGGGACGCGATCGTGCGAGGCGGACACGGAACAGTTGCCGTGCGCGTCCCAGTCGCACTCTTGGCAGAGCACCAGTTGATCGTCGCGCACCGCACAGCCACCGGAGATTCCACATCAGTCGTCGCAGATCTTCTGTCACGCACCGCACGGCCACCGACTCACCACATCAGTTGTCGATCTGCGACCACACGTGCTTCTTCGACAGGAGATTCAACAAAAGTTTCGATTTTTTTTCTCCTTCAACAAAAGTATCCATTTTTTCTCCTTCTTCAACCGGAGATTCGACGAGATTCAACAAGATTCGACAGCTCCTTCTTCGATTTTTTTCTCCTTTGAATTTTTTTTCTCAAAGTTTCGATCTGTTTTCCAGTTGTTAGCAGAGGGTTATTTTTGGAATTGAAAATTTTGTTAGGAATTGGAATGGCCTTTCCATTGGATTGTTGATGGAAAGCCAATTCCACCATTTTGGTGGAATTCCAATTCCGTTGGAAAGCCCTTTCCAGTGGATTTTTGTAAACCAAACATATGGAATGGAATTGTTTCCATTCCTTTCCATTCCATTCCGGTGAACCAAACACAGCCTATATGTAAACCATAATTTCAATTTTATAGTTTTTTTTTTTTTTTTTTTTCTGTTTAATGATGTACAAGAAATCAGAACTGCATCTTCAATCTTCATTTAGAAGTTATATTTTCATGACACTTAATGAGAAATCAGCTTAATCTGATTCCTCCAAATTCAACATAAAATTAGAAAAGTATGAAATTTGGAAAATTTTCAGGCATATATCCAATCATAAATAAGAGAGGGAAAAACTAATTGCTTGTAATGGATGTAACTGTGAATGTACAATTTTGCATGTGTCACCTTGTAATCTTTTTTATTTTAATTACTTCAATTTCCGTTGAGGTTCTTCATAATAATAGTAATAATATAATAAACAAGAGAGAGAGAGAGAGAGAGAGAGAGAGATAATAAAAGATTAAAGAAGGTGAACTTTGGCTGCAGTTCACATGAGAATCTGCATTCCTTTTTTCTGCCTGCATATTTCTTCACAATGGCAATTCATAAAATTTCCATTCAACTGTAAACTAATTAACTACATAAATGAGCTTGAGAAAAAAAAAGAAAAAAGAAGGCAACATCGGGTCCTGTACAATATGGATGATCAACTATTGTGGTTAGAAAATATTATTCTTTTCCGAGGGCTAGGTACATGTGGTCAAAAATAGTATTGACGTTTCCGAGGATCAACTATTGTGGTTGGAAAAGATTCATCTTTTTCGAGGACTAGATATATGTGGTCAAAAATAGTATTGGCGTTTCTGAGGATCAACTGCATGTTGTGATCAGAAAATATTCATCTTTTTCAAGGATTAGAAAAATGTAGTAAAAAATAGTATTGGTGTTTCCGAGGATCAGCCATTGTGGTCGGAAAATATTCATCTTTTCCGAGAGCTAGGTACATGTTGTCAAAAATAGTATTGGCGTTTCCGAGGATAAAATATTATGATCGGAAAAGATTCATCTTTTCTGAGGGCTAGATACCCGTGGTCAAAAATAGTATTGATGCCATTTTCACATTATTTTTGACGACTTTAGAAACTATTTCCGAGGGTATTTGTTTCATCGTAACAAATACACATTATTGTTACACTTCTCCGACGATTTGATTTTTTTCGTTTGAAAAACAACAATAACCGATCATAATTTCACTTCGTCGAAAATAGTAGGTCGGAAAAGACACTTTTTCTTATAGTGAGTGGTGAGCCTGGATACAACTTTTACTGTTGATAGTTAAAAAAAAAAAAAAGACTTGTAAGGTGGACATTGTCTTATAAAACCACCATCACTAGTAATCAGCATTGTTCTTAATGACCTCCTATATATCTGGTGAAGTAATTAAAAAAGGTAACTGTGCTCTTGAAGAAGGAGAGGACTTGAACCCGCAACCCCATGATACATGTGTGAAGTGTTTTACCACCGGACCAACTTCATCTTGTCAATTAAAAAGTTGCTTCTATCTTGCCTTAACCAGTCGGGTATGAAATGACTATGATGTTATGAATATATAATTCGTCCAGATAGCATTTGGACCAATTTGCAGTCCGTACAAAATTGATTTCCAAAATTTTTACATGTTTAATACTTGAATCAAATATGGAGCTATACATATTACATACATTAATTAAGATATGAAGGCGGGTGGTATAAGAATAACATTAATTAAGAAGGCATTCACGTAAAGTACTGGTTAATTAAGAGAATAAAAATCTTAGAAAATACTATATTTATTTGACAGTCGAAAAGTCATGACACCAGCAATGTAACACACAAGGTTGAAGCAAGCACAACCTTGATATCAGTTAAATACTTAAATGTATCTAAAATACTGTCCAAACGAGGGCCGGCGGCGGTCCAAATCTAAGTCATATATTCTTATACTTCCGATCCTTCAATTCATAACAAGATGAGGTTGATCCAATGGTATACCTTTTACACCCATAGCAAAAGGTTATAGGTTTGAATCATATCTCATCTATAAACCCCGAATTATTGTAATATTTCAAAAAAAAAAAAAAAAAAAAAAAAAATCCTCCAATTCAGCATTGACCCCAAAACGGAATACAGTTTAATTCAGACCGAGACTATCTAGATAAGGGTGGCATACAACCAAAGTGGGGTTTATTTAGTTAGTTCCTTATTTAGATCAAAATGCAGCCCACAACGACATCTATTGGGCCACATTTATTTTTAACTTTTGACCCAAGAATTATATTAGGGGCAAATTAGACTGACTAACCCTGATTAAGCATGCAACTAGTATTAGTGATTAATAAATGAGAAATCAATTCTCCCACCGACCAAACCGTTGCTTATAAAAAAGCCTTAGAGTTACAGAAGGTACTTGAAGAGCTCAATTGTTATCTTTTGTTGTTGTTGTTGTTGTTTGTGGTGTTCTGTGGTTATGATTCCGATAGAGAGAGAGAGGGTGAGATGATAATATATATGCTTCTTTGAAAAAAGAATGCTGTGTCGATCTTGCCCTCTTTTTCTCTCTCGGATACATGATCATCAGACAACTTCTACTATTCATGCGAGGACTAAGTAATTCATCTACAACAATGGCGGACCAATAATGCAGGTATCAATTCTTTCTTCTTTTCAACTTTTTTTTTCTTTTTCTTTTTTTAATATTCAAGCACTGCATCTCTTGCATGAGCTCTCTTTGATCAAAATATTGATTTAGGAAGACATTCTTGCAAGTTCTTTCTCGAATGATTAAAAGATTTAAATTGACTCAAAGATTTCTTTTCCAGTGTTATTATCAAAAGATTAAACCTGTCTTTTGATAATTTATTACTTGTTGCACTCTTCTTGGTGAGTACTGAAATTTTTGATGTAATAATTTATTATAAATTTTGAAAAATATGGTATTATATAATTATCTTGTGTATGTTTATGGAAATTTCTTTATAGAAAGGTTTGTCATTTGTCAAGCACTCAAACTCATGAAACTGGTAAAATTTTAATGGTTGTAAATCATTGTTCTGGAAAACTAAGTGAATGAGATATAACTTTTGAAAATTTTCTTCAAGTAATTTAGTTCTTATTGTTTACAATGGTAAAGAACAACAAAGATAAAAATTTGTATCCTTCAAAATATATATAATTCATCTACACATTCCAGAATATACAACAATGGCGGACCAATGCAGGTATATATAAATTCTTCCTTCTTTTCATGTTTTTTTTTTTTTTTTTTTTTTAAATTTTAATATTCAAGAACTACATCTTGAATGTGCTATCTTTCAAAATAATGATCGCCAGCCTTGGAGGTCCTTTCTTGAATGACTAAAATGTTACACAGCTAAATTCTACATTATGGATTTTATAATTAATTCTTTATTAATCCAAACATTTTTTTAGTTTTCTTTATTAATAATCCAAATTAAATTGGCTACAATCATAACAAGAGATCAAGAAATATGGGCATGCCAATGGCAGAAGTTCTATAACGTACCCAACTCAGGATTTGGTCTCAACGGATTTAAAATATTCACACAAAGTTGGTGGTAAAACCAGAGGAAATTCAATCTGAATAATTCTGAATAATTCTTCATATAAATGAGCTTATACATGGCACATCGCACATCGCACATTTAAGCTAATCAACAAATCACAATCTCCAAACAAAACCACTAAACAGAAACCAAGCCAGAAAAGAATTCCTAGTGAATTAATATTATCAAACACAATTTGATAAAAGCTCTGTTTGTTACTCATCAACCAGTCTCAAGGGTTCTTCATTTTAATTCTCAGTTTCCTGGTTATTTGTGCTGCTTTTGGATGAACCTGCCTCTTATTGCTATCACACTGTTCTACTTCAACCCAGTTAATAACTTTGAGTATCAGAGACTGAGGAACTTTCTTGACATCCATATCTGTTGCTCCTTTCGATTTCTTCATACCTGTTTCCAAAGCTTTTTCGAGGAATTCCATAAACCAATACCCGGTTTCAGTTTCAATCTGCTTACCCAATTTGATTGTGTTGTTGCTTAAGCTGCAAGCTACTACTGGTGGTTTCTTGTTTTCATCGTTCTCTGAAATAGCTTCAAGATTCAGTTTTCCAAGTGGGGTTGATGGACATTTTCTCTCCCAACTTGTCGCCTTCGTGTTACTACTACTAGTGCTTGATCTCAAGAGCTTTTCAAAGTTTGTCTTCTGTTCTACTTTTCCAGGAAAGGCTGCAACTGATTTGTACAATGCTAATCGCCTTTTCGAAGAATTCAGCTCTGAGTTCCGGCATTGATCCATTGAATTGTGTACAATTTCGTGTAAGATTGATGATGACTCTTCTTCTTTCGGGTTTTGGGCCATTTCGGAAGCTGAAGTAGCTGCTTGAATGGACACCATTTCAGTCACTGCTTGTAAAATTTGTTGATGGAACTCCAAAAACTTCTCAAAGCAGGCTGCTGGAGCATCAACTTTCGCTGATTTGGTCAGGTTTGAAAACATCCTACAACAAGAAGTCATATCATTGAGCTTAGCAAGCCTCCACAATTTTCAAATCTCAATGCAAAATTGAAAATTTAAGAATGTATTTCATACTTGAGAGACCGAACTAAAGTTTCTGTAGCTGAAGCATCTCTTAGTGCTTGAAGGGCAATTTTCTGAGCTGTTTCTCTCTGCTGCACAGCTTCCTGTTTCAGCATAATATTAGCAAAATTATCTACAAAGAAACAAGAATGCACAAGGCCAAAATCAATATTCACCTTGCCAAGTATGCTTAGCTTTCCTGGTAAATTCATTTGCAGACTGGTACTGCTATCTGAGGCTAAAGTACCAGACTGAGATTGTGGTTGTGAAGCCACTCTTGAGCTTGAGTTCTCTGAATCTCCTCCCATGTTCAGTGAAGCTATTGCTCTTGCATTCCTTAAACTTGGCGGTGGAGTAGAGCTTTTCTTTTCCTACAAAAGAAAACAAATTGTTCTATCAATCTCAACATTGAATTAAAAAAACTTCATGACTACAAACTTTCTAAGGACAATCAGGAGTTACAATTTTACAACTATAAATAGAAAAATTCAAATGGCAAAGAGGAAAATGTACCTACAGATGAGTTGAAGGGACTAATTGTGATCCTTGGCTCTCGTTCGCAAACGCTCTTGCTTCTCGGAAACTTGGAAGCAGAAGAAGGTACAGCACAGCTTTTTCTTAGCAATGCAGGGCTTTCTCCTTTTGAATCCACCATTTTAGCCAAAAGCCCCCCACCATAAGAACACCTAACACCAGAACTCACACTACCATCCTTAGCAACCTTCCCTCTTATCATCGGTGACATGATTCTCACCGAATTGGACCGCTCTTTCACAGGCGTACATTGATCAAAATCCAAAGGAACCGGCTTCAAAACCAAAGGAGATGAGATCCCATCTGCTCCATTTTGTCCCCAAGAACCTCTTCTATGACTTGAAACTTTTGAATTAGGTTTCTGCTCAGTTTTCTCTCCTTTTTCTCTTAGACCCATTATTGGTTCTGGTGTACCCATTAATGGGTGTCTTCCAGGAATAGGCTTCGCACCCTTGACAACAGGAACCGGAGACCCTGGCTCCAATCTATCGACATAAATGAATTGACCCAGCTGCATTTTGTTGCTCAAAACAAAATCATCGTGTTCAGAAGGAAGACTAACATAAATGGAGTGTGAAGAATCTGAAACTTTGATGTAGAATCCATGTTTAGGCCAAAGATTCTTCTCATCAAGCTCAGCTGGAACGATATCTGTCACTTGAAGAAGCGAGTTGCGATGCTCGCTTGTGGGTTTGACTCCTGTGTTCATTCCATTGAGTAGCTTCACCAGAATTCCAGGTGCTAACGTCGCCATTGCGTTCTAAGAACCCAAGAATCACCCAAGAAGCAATAAAAGAAAGAACTAATGAAAACCCAGAATTGTTTGGGTTTAATTTTCTATAAGAAATTCAAGAAAGATAAAGAAAACGCATTCAATCAATCAAACAAGAGATTCAAGTAATTGAGAAGCTCGAATGAGAGTGGGATTTTCAGTTATCAGATTCTTGAAGTTATCATGGTTGAAGAAAGAATGAAAGAGAGAAAGAGAGATTTGGTTGTGTACTGAATGGCTGTTGGCAACGGTAAGTTTGCACAAAGAAGAAGGACCCACTTTTTCAAATTTGGATTTTTGAACCGTTGAGGCAACGGTCATATGTTGGTGCGTCGATTATTTTGAATTATTAACGGCAATTAATACGACGCTTTGATTTAATAAAAAAATAATAATAATACGACGCTTTGCTCGATCTTTTAGCATGCCAAATATGACGTCGTTTTATTATAATTTTCTTCACTTGGCTCCATCTTATTATAGGTAATTTTGTTGGGCCTCATTTTATATCCTCTTTCGGCCCAATACTGTTCTTATGGATATTATAACTTATGTAAGTTACAACTTACAACTGATAGAGCTCATTTGGTGTGCGAGATAGAATATGATTATTTTTATAGGATTTGATTGTATAAGATATGATTTGACTAAAATTAGTGTGACGTGTTTGGTGCGGTATGAAATTTGATTAAAATAGTCCTATCTCTTGTTTGATGTGGTATGTGATTGAATAAAAAAAAAACAATTCTATCATATATTTAATACAGTGTGAAATTGATTAATATAAAAGGAAACTAAATTATTTTTAAATAAATAAAATATTTAATTTAAAATAAACAAATAAATAAAATAACATTTTTAATTAAATAATTAATGTTTTAAAAATATTTTTAAATATTATAATAAGATATATTAAATAAATATAAAATTTTATAACTAAATAAATAAAATAAAATAAAAGAAGAATTTTTTTTTTTTTTTTAAATATGGGACTAAGTAGCCCCATCTCACCTGGATAAAATGGTTGTATAGAATTAAATTGGTTTTTTTTTTGGCAGAATCCATAACTATATAAATAAAAAAGAAGAGATAGAATTAAACTGGTTAAACTAATTATTTAAATTAAATTTTGAAAAAAAAATGTTTAAAACAAATTTTAAACAAAATAATATTTATTTTAATTTGTTAAAATTGAAAATTATTATTTTTAAAATGTTTAAAAAAAATATTTTATTAATTATTTTATATTTTAATCACATAAAAAATAAAAGTGTAAAGTGGGACCAATTAGTCCCACATGGATGGGATAATTTTATTGTTGCTTGCAAACAACAAAATTAAACAACATGGTCATATAGTCATCGATTAATAAAATTCATTGTGACCATGATTCATGATATTTTAGAAATTAGACCTTTGAAGGAAAGCAATTGTTATTCTAATTTTCAGCAAGAAGTTTGACCAAATTTAACAACATGTACATAATTGTACATATCTTTTAGATAATTATTTTTTAAGTCTTAATCTTCATATAAGAGTCTGTCGAAACTTGGCAATATCAACCTTTATGAACATGGTTTAAAAAACAAATCTCACTATATGGGAGGGTTCTTCACATACTTTATGATTTTATAGACAAAAGTGGAACTCGAATACCTATCACATATGTAAAATGGACGTTTACTTGCATAATCACTTGAATGTTGTGAGGATCTTGTGAGCGTTGTGAGCTGATAATCATGATGTAAAGATCGATTATGAGCTTGGGGACTTGGTAAGACTCTGTGGTTTGAGGTTGATGTTAGAGAAAGACTCCAGAAATATATGGTTGTAACAATTTATCATATAGTGAAACTTTCTTTGTCGTTCTGACGGTCCGTGGTTTTTTACCTGATTTGGGTTTTTCATGTATATCTTATGTTGTGATTGGTTTATTTTCTTTTATCTATTTTTTCTGCTATAGACGTTATTATTTGTTATGTATGAATATTAGAAAACACACTTCCGCATAGGTGGTCTCTGAAATATGCCAACATTCAGTTTGTACATTAGAAATTTAGAATTATACACATCACAATGTACAACACAATATTGTAAATGCGGCTGCGGCTGCGGTATAACACACGTAGTGATTAGTGATTAGTCATCGGGACTTGTCAATATTTTTCCTTCGATTGAGAATTTTAAATTGACTAAAATGAAAAGACTGTCAGCATTAATGAAAATGCCAAAGTTCACAAGTAATAACATTTTTCTAATTAAAATCAGAAAATAGGATATGCGTCAACACGTACTACACAGTACACAGTTCCGAACTTGAGTGAATGCATTGAGTGTCTCACTTTGCGCCTTTGCGGACCCAATGTAAAGGAGACTCAAATTATTTTATTTTATTTTTTATTTTTTTTATAGAAAAACTAAATATTATATATATCTCATAAGATGGGATCTAACGTTTAATAAAAAATTGATTCATAAGATCATTTCTAATGCATATATTAATGTCAATATCAAATTTGACAAAAAATAATAATAATAATAACATATTATATTTGACCTATCATTTTAACATCGTACTTTAATACATTTTACTTAAATGCTATTTTTATTTAAAATTATAAAAGTTAACAAATATAATTAGGGTTAATTGCAATAACTTACCCTGACATTTTACAATACAACAGTTATATTGAACTTTTCCATTAATTACAAGAAGATACCTTTAACTAACAGTTGACTGTCACTAATAGATAAAATGACCATATGGTCCTTCCTTTAATGTTTTATCAATTAAAATAAATAATAATAATGATAATATTTAAATAAATATTAAAAATAAATGAAAATTAATTGATAATAATAATAATAAATTAAGAAAGTTAACAATAAAATCAAATCTCTCAATCGAAATTAACTAAAAAAGAAAATTGAAAATCTAACATCATCATCGCTATCTTGTTCCTCTTCTCATCTTTGCCAAAATCAGAATATTTTTTTCAATCATCATCATTGTCTTCTTCTTCTCCATTCATTAATTATCATTACCATCATTTTCTCATCTCAAAGGAAAAGAACACACTGCAACAATAAATGAACACTTAAAAGCCTAAGACTATATTTTTTTTTTTGAAGTTGAAGACCAGATCTGATCATCATCTCACAAGCAAAATGAATCTACATTAAACAAGTTGAGATTCTCTCAAATAAATCACTAGAAAAGCTTCTGCTTCCACACCCAACAGATCTGGATCTTGAAACTTTCTGTTCAAAAGACGACGCAACAAAGATGGTCACTTGACTGCTCGGAGGATTGTCGACTTCTTCAATCACCACATCGTGAGTAGCTATCATCATGTGGTCCCTCTTCTCTCTCGTTCCCTCTTTTCTCTCCCATTCGCCAACAAGATCGAGCGATGATCTCCTCTGTTGAGAGTCGATCAGTGCCGATGATTTATGGTGGGATGGCGGTGGTCGTGTGAGTGAGTGGGTTTTGGTTTGGAGTTTGGCTTTTGAAGATTCGTATTTTGGTTTGTGTTTGTCATATGCTTTTCAATTTCAGTTTGTGTTTCGATTTTTTTCATTTTTTCTTTTGTGAGGGCGGTATTTGGAATTTGGGTATTTTTTTTCTTCGATTTCTGGTTGTGTTTGGATGGTGCATGTGTTTGGGAGGTTCTGTTTGTGTGAGTTCTAAAGAGAGATGAGAATGGTTGGTTGTATTGAGTCAGTGGTTGGATTTTTCATTTTTTCTGGGTTTTGATGGTGATGCTTTTCTGGGTTTGTGGTGATGGATGATGATTTTCTTGGGTTTGTTTGGGGATATGGTGTAATGGTGATGATTTTTTTTTTTTATATTTGATTTATATTTGATGGATCTCCATTTTCTTTTTAAAATATATATTAAAGAGATTTGGAGATCTGGTTTAGGAAATCTGGTGAGATTTCACTCGTTTTCCAATTCTTTTTTTTTTTCCTTTTTTTTTCTTTTTTTTTTCTTTTTTTTTCTTTTTCATTTTTAATATTTTTGAAGATTTTTTAATATTTGTTATTTTTATAATAAAAAATATTTTTTGTGTACTTTTAATGGAAAAAGACATTCATGCCCTTCACATTGTTAAGTCACTGTTAAATCTAACCCAAGTCAAACTGGTCAATAGTAAGTTTCTATAATATTTAGCAATAGTTGTTATATTGCAAAACGTCAGGGTATGTTATTGCAATTAACCCATATAATTAATACATTCAATTTATATAATATTTTTATTATTATTTAAAAGTATAAAAGTCAACCATTAATGCATTCCATACAATTGAGTGTCAATTCGAACCCATAATCTCATTATATATACGAGGGATATATAGCATTACAATGAGTCAACCTCATTTCATCGGCTCCATGAACATAGCGGCAGGGGCCCAAGAATGAAACAGACTTTGATACCACTAGAAGCCCAACAGGTTTAACTTAACCCAAAAGACGTCTTGAAGGTTAAAGTTTGTCAAACATTTTATAAATAGCACAACGTTTGTTCGTCTTAACGATATAGAACAGAACCACACATCTAACACGCCTACCTAAGCCGAACATAGCGGCAGGGGCCCAAGAACAAAAGTTGGCTCTGATACCACTAAAAGCCCAACAGGCCTAACTTAACCCAAAAGACGTTTTGAAGTTTAAAGTTTGTCCAACACATAAAGGCTAAGGAATCAATTGAGCAGTAATTCCCTCCTTTAAATTCCCTAGCATGCATGCATACATATATACAAAACAGTAATGATGACATAAGGAATCAAACTTAGACCGTATAAGCTATATGGTTTGATCATGGTGAGCAGATTATGTGTGTAAACGCAGCTTTGTAAATTTGGCTGATCAGGACAAATTTAATGGACCATGGAGTCATGGACCCCTCTGTCTTTGGTCTCACGGCCGCCCAATGTTTCGTTGTCTCGTACAACATTGAAAAAACAGATCCCAAATTACCCTACACGGAAACGTGATTTGATTTTGATCCCCACAAAATCTTGTGTATAATTTTAAGACCATTTTTGGCCACTAAGAGCAAAATCAACACAAGGTATATTTTCTCTAACTAAATAGGCTATTTATTTAAAATAGCTATGTGTGTGCATCTTTGAATACAGAAAATGCTATTTATTGAGTTGAAACTTGAAAACGGATAGATGATGACTCAAGTATTTGACAAGGTGAGATATTCAATCAAAGAGTAACAAGAGGCTGTGGCCTTTTTGTCGATTTTGTGTTTGCTCCTTATTTCTTCGTTGCTGTTTTGCCGCTTCTTTAATGAAATTTTGTTCCTCACAAAGTCTTGTATATTTTAATGGTAATTGGCACTTGATTAAAACCATTTTTGGATCCAGCGGCGTAGCACAGTTAATAGATGGACGAACTTAGGGTTTGGACAAATAATTTCCAAGTCAATAGTTTAAATCCTACCAACGGTAAAAAAGCTTTAAAAAAATACTAGATCGATCTAGATATGTGGATAGAAAAGGAAAAAAAAAAAATTTGGACTAAAAAAACATCGACATCGATCCAACTCAAATTTGTTTTTAAAGAAAAATCAACATCAAACACAAGGTATATATTCTCTAACTAAATAGCTATGTGTGTGCATCTTTGAATAAAGAAAATGCTATTTAATTATTGAGTTGAAAACGGATAGATGATGACTCAAGTCTTTTTTTTTTTTTTTTTTGTGGTTTACACCATCCGGTTTTCGGGTGGGGCGAATCCACCATACGGTGCAATCAGCCCAGACCACACCCAGACTAATCCGGACTTGCACCGGGTCGGCCCACTAAGGGGTAAAGTGCTCCCAATATGTGTAGCTCCGTTCACAAGGGGAGTTGAACCCACGACCTTGCTTAAGGGATGAGAGCGCCGAACCACTCACACCAACACATGATTGGTGATGACTCAAGTCTTTGACAAAGTGAGATAAAGACACTCAATCAAAGAGAAGAACAAGAGGTTGTGGCCTTTTTGTCGGTTTTGTGTTTGTCCCTTATTTCTTCGTTGCCTTTTTTTTATCACTTGTTTAATAAATTCGTCATTAACCGCGAGGTGGTTGCCTTGGTGGTCCAAGGCTTAGGATGAAAATTTCAAGTCTTTGGTTCTACTCTTGGTAATTACATTATGGTCAGCCATCAAGGCGTTAGCTCAGCTGGTGGAAGGACGGGCTTGGGGCACGGGTAACTCTCAGGTCAGCAGTTCGAATCCTACCCAGGCGAAGACAAGTTCTGATTTATCCGTTTGCATCTTTGAGTGGCCAGGGGTGTGGGCCGAGGTTTCCTATCTGTCCTACTCCATAACATCTAACAAATGGACCGTCAGAATTAACAAGTTGGCTATGGGTGTGTCACGTAGTTGGGGATGACAGGTGGATGGGTGCCTGGACGACGTCCGGGATCCTCAATACCAACAAAAAAAAAATCGTCATTAAAAAAAAAATGAAAGGTTGAGGTTTAAGAATCGATTTCATTCACTCTTAATTTATAAGATGATTTGTTTTAATTATTTTGTTATGTATATATATAAAAGAAAAGATTTAAACAGAAGTTAAGATAGTAAATAACATTGCAAATTTGCAATTATATATATATTTTTCTTTTCTTTTTAATAATTATACGAAGTGAAAATGAGATTCATTGCAAATTTGCAAATTTGCAATGTAATTGCAATTAAATAACATTGCAATTATAATTATTGATTTTTCTTGTTTTTATTAGCTTTTTTTTTTTTTTAAATGACTTTTAAGTTATCAATTGATTCTTCTGTCATTATCAGTCATTTTTTTTCAAAAAAAAAAAAAACAAAAACAAAAACAAAAACCCTTTTAATTCTATATGGATTGATTCTTTTCATCTTTAATAATTTCTTTGAAAAGACTATGACTTTCACCTTAATGAGTGGATAATAAACATTATTCATTTGGTTGATTTACAGAGTTAGGTTACAACGTACAATATTATGGTAGTTATGGAGGCTACTTTATTTTATATTATTCTTGATCACAAATGTCATATGAAATTTATATGTATAATTACTAAAAATATCCACTATTTTGGGTAAATCCAAGCTATCAAATTTATGGTTCCGTTGGAAGAAATCAAACAAAATACACCTGATATATTAATACCACCTTTAAAATTATGCTAGCACATTTTATTGAGAACATTATTATTCAAATCAAGATGGAAATAAACCTTATGTTTTTTAACCACCAAGAAATTCATTTTGGTATTAAATTTCAAGACATGTTCAAATATATGACTCAACTCTTCTACGAATATTTAATTTTCTTTATATCATATAACATTTTAAAAGAATATTATTCCATTAAATGTATAATTTTTACAAAATAAATTTACCAGCATAGCATGAAATATAAACTTTTTACATTATAATTTATCATAACTATGTTAATTTATTGACAAAATATAGTTTATTTGACGCATTATTAATGGGTTTGCTTTATCCTAAAGTTTAAGGGAAAAAAATATCGAACTTTACGTAAAAACAAATATCTATAATTTTTCATTTTTTTTTACGTAATATTTTAACGATATCAATAATATCCCTGATATCCATAAATTCGAAAACCCAATATCAATACCGATATTTTCTTCTTAAGTAATACTACTCTGCGTAAATTTGGTGCCAAAATAATGTAGTATCATTGTAATCTATTAATTTAATTCATACAAATCTAATACAATTTAAATGAATGAATTATAGTGATGCCACATTATTTGAATACTAGATTTGGACACCACATTTAGGTAAAGTAGCTTACGTTTCTTTTCTACATTCATGTGATTATTATATATATATATATATATATATTTAAAATGAATCTTATGCAACGGTTGTGACCCGCAATAAAACTTTTTGTCACTTAAGTATTTGCAACATTTAATACTGCATATTACACCACATTTCCTCCGTGGCAAATTATTATTATTATTATTTGTTTGTAGTTATTGATCCAAACTTTTCCAATAGAATCTTAACTTCGATATACCCAGTTAGAGATATAAAAGTAGAATTCATTAACAGAAGAACAAAATAATATAGAGAGAATCAATCAGACAAATATATTGTAAATTCATTGCAAATCTTATTCTCGAGCAATTAATATATATATATATATAGATACATATCCCGCCAGCACTATTTGTTTGGTGAAATTATGCCCATGCCAAATGGAGTGCTTAATTAATTAGGAAATCAATTCCTTCAACCTCTCGTGAACTCTTGAAGTCTCGATCCCAATTCTAGTATAGATAGGCTGCAAAACATAAGTAGTCACTATACTTCAGCACCGACACTAGCTATATATATATATATATATATATATATGAAAATTTTAAAGACGGAATCGTCGATTGCTACCGGTAGTTATTAGATTACTACCAGTGGTAATTTAATAAGTACCGGTAGAAATCGATGATTCTGTACGTAAAATCTTGCACCGAAAAGTTACTATATATATAAATCTAAATAAAAAATTTCAGGTGCGGGATCTTAATTTTTATCGTTACAAATAGTTTATCCCATTTGATAAATGGTTTTGTAGAGATACAATCATACAAAACGAGAATGCACCTCCAAATATATTGTCATTTGAAAGGTAATATATTTGCATATTACATAATAAAAATAAAATCTTGAGTTTCCATTGTTATAAATTTATAAACTAAAAACAAAGTAAGACAGCTATATATATATATTGGATACAAGAGCATAAAAAAGCATACCTTGGAATAAATTGTATGGAAAACCCTACCGCCTGCGTTATGATATGTAATGTTAACAACTTCAGCTCCTTCTTCCACCAGAACACTGATCACTTGATGCAAAAAAAAAAATTTCTTCAACCCACTAATTATACTTACTTCCAAAGTAGATTCTGACGATTTTACATTTATAACTACTGGTTCAAACTTCTCATTGTGATCATCATGATCGCCTTTTAGAATTACTTCTTTTCTTTCTCTGAGTTTCTTTATCTTTTCTTCAATCTTCGTTATATAACTAGTGGCTTGGTCTACTGATTCACACACTGAACACTGCATGGAAATTATCACAGTGCATATGACCCATATTAGTCTCTCTCGATTTTTTTTTTAAAGAGTCCCACAACTTAATAGGTGAAAGAGTGAAACAGGCAAAAATGCCCCTACTTAACTTAAAAGACTCGTAAAAAGTGTGATACTTTTTTTGTATTTTGTATTTGTATTTAAAGGGTAATTTTGTCAGAATATTAAAATACCAGTTATTAAGTTAGTGTTAGTTCCATAAAATCAACAACGAAATGTGCTAGAAATTTTAAGAATTCTCACCGTTTCAGTTAGGCAATAAAAATAATAGTAGGAAAAAAAAAAAAACCTGTTGTCGTTGGGGAACCAGAGAGAAGAGCTTGGATAAGAGAGTGTTCATCTGAATCCGGCGGTTTCGCTCTAATAAATTTCTGTTGATTCTTGATGATGAGTTGCTTCTGATCTGCTGCTGCTGCTGCTTCAAGTTTTGTTGTTGTCGCTTCTGATTATCCATATCTTCACTAAGAAGGGAAATTGATCACGAAGAGTTAGCTAGGTTGGGACGTTTGATTAAGGTAGGTAGCTATATAGACAAGAACAAAAAACTAATGTGTATATATATACAAAAATACGGCAGGGGACTGTGGAAAAAGAAGCGGTGGACAAAAATGTCAAGTCATTTGAAGTTTATTGGGACAACTCAATTCATCAATGAATGTGAACTAAATCCATTTTTGTAGGAAATAAGCCTTTTTAGTCAAAAAATTAAGAGGTATTATTGTTTTTGGAGAGCTTCTCCTTACAATCCACAAATTATCTATTCACACTGCAATTTTTTTTTTTTTTATTAATGACAATTTTAACATAAATTAAAATTACTAAACAAGACAAAAACGTTTAAAGACACTCCAAACTAATCAAATTATTAAAAAAAGAAATTCTCTCTACTAAATCATTAGATTAAATATTACGTATTAAACTCTCTCTCATAAATCTGTTATTACCATATTAAACACTCTCTCCTAATTAACCTCTTTCCATTAAAAAAAAATAAAAATAAAATAAATCATATTTTCTACTTTCTCGATCAATATCTGATTAATAGTTAAAGAAAAAAAAAACTTATGAATATTTTGTATATATATATATATATATTAAAAAAGTCAATTTTCAAAAAAAAAAAAAAAAGATATATGAAAGCTTGAATTGTTTCAACTAGATTCGATTAAATTCATAATTTCTAAGATTAACGAAAAAATAAAAGTTCTCCAGACAATCACATACCTACCAGAGTAACAAAAAGCATTTTTATATTTCCATTTAAAAGAAAAAAAAAGAAAAAAAAAATCAAGGTACTTGTTTTTTGAGTTATTTATTTATTTATTTTTATTTTTTTTAATATATACATATATACGGTTCCTAAAAATCAAGGTTATTAGTAAGTTTTTTTTTCTCAACTGTTAGTCTTGCTTAAGAAAGGATGGGGATAGAAAACTAGAAATATGTATTGGAGGAGAGAGAGTTTGATATGGTAATTAAAAATTTATGAGAGAGTATTTAATATGTAATAATTAATCTAATAATTTAGGAGAGATATTTTCTTTTTTTAATAATTTAATTCAAAAAAGATATAAAGAATAATCTTATAAAAAAATGAAGTGTCTTTAATTTTTTTTTTTTTTAATTTAAATTTTGAGAATGAAGTGTTTTTAGAAAAGAAGTGTAAAAAGAAAAAAATTGGATTGTCAAAAGAAACTCTCTTGTTTTTGTCCAACATTATCATTTTTATTGTTTTTGTTCTTAAAATAGCTGTGAAAACATAATTGCCCCTCATTATTTTATTTACCTCTTCTCTCTCTCATTTGGTCTGAACCTTTTTTGTCTTCTTTTTCTCTCTTCCCAAATTTCTCACGCCTCTCTCCTCTTCAACTCTTCAAGACAACATTTTTTTTTTTCTCTTTAGATCATATCAACTCACACCTAATCTGGTTTTGCTCTTGGGTCAATGGGTTTTCACACCTAGACCCGCTGTTCTTCGCGATCGGAGTAGATCAGGTGGGTTTTTTGCGCAATCTTCGATGGGTTTTTCACGTGATCGTCGGTTGGTTTTCCGATGGGTTTTTCGATTTGATCACGATCCGGTCCAGATCGGGCGATCCGGTCCAAATCGGGCGATCCAAACCCAGATTTAAAAAAAAAAAAAATCATTTAAAATTTTTTTTTTTTTGAAAAATTTCTAGATTTTAAAAAAGTTTGGATTTGAGTGTTAGTTGCTGATTTTAAGGGTGGTTGTGGTTGTGGTTGTGCTTAAGTTTGAGTATTGTTTGTTTAAAAAAAATTCAGATTTTGTTTTGTTTAAATTTTTTTACAAATTAAAAAAAAAAAAATTTAGGTTTTTTTTTTTTTTTTTGAAAAAATTCCAGATTTTAAAAAACATGCTTGATTATGTTCGTTAATTTTTTTTATTTTTTTTTCAGATTATGGTGTTTTTTTTTTTTTTTTTTGAGGAAATCTAGAAATTTTCCCAGATTTCTATAAACACACCATACCACCAATTAAACACACCACAGTAACCCAATTAAACACACCAGGGCTGACCAATTAAACACACCAGGTGTAAAATCAATTAAATACATCAGGGCAACCCAATTAAATACACCAAGTGTAAATCAACTAAACACACTAGGGCAACCCAATTAAACACACCACGATAACCCAATTAAACACACCAGGGCAGACCAATTAAACACACCGGGACAACTCAATTAAACACACCATGGAAAATCAATTAAACACACCAGGGCAAGACCAAATTAAATACACCAAGAAACACAATTAAACACATCCGGGAAGAAGAAGAAGAAGATGGAGGTCTAGGAAGAAGAAGAAGAAGAAGAAGAAAAAGAAAAAGAAAATAGAGAAAAATAGTTGTTTTTTTTTTTTCGGGAAGACGAAGAAAAAGAAAAAAAAAGAATTTATTATTATTATTATTATTATTTTATAAAGAAGTCCAATCTTGTCCAAAAAGTGGATATTTTGATAAAAACAATAAAAATGATAATCTTGGATAAAAAGAATAAACCCACTATTCCCCCCCCCCCCCCCCCCCCCCCCCCCCGATAATCTTGGATAAAAAGAATAAACCCAAAATGATAATCTTTGATAAAAAGAATAAACCCAATTAAACACACCACGATAACCCAATTAAACACACCAGGGCAGAGCAATTAAACACACCGGGACAACTCAATTAAACACACCATGGAAAATCAATTAAACACACCAGGGCAAGACCAAATTAAATACACCAAGAAACACAATTAAACACATCCGGGAAGAAGAAGAAGAAGATGGAGGTCTAGGAAGAAGAAGAAGAAGAAAAAGAAAAAGAAAAAGAAAATAGAGAAAAATAGTTGTTTTTTTTTTTTCGAGAAGACGAAGAAAAAGAAAAAAAAAGAATTTATTATTATTATTATTATTATTTTATAAAGAAGTCCAATCTTGTCCAAAAAGTGGATATTTTGATAAAAACAATAAAAATGATAATCTTGGATAAAAAGAATAAACCCACTATTCCCTCCCCCCCCCCCCCCCCCCCCCCCCCCCCCCCACACACACACACACACACACACACACATATATATATATATATATATATATGTGTGTGTGTGTGTGTGTGATTCTCTAGTAAGAACGTCTAACCACAGCCATATATTCATATTGGGTGTGGATATTTGTTAAGGCGGGGTTGTGGGCCCACTGTGAATATGTGGCTATGGTTAGACGTCATGAAATTATAAAGTCATGACGGTCCTAATTGGAGAAGTATTATATATATAATAGAGTAATGCTACTTTGCCTAAATTTGGTGTCTAAATCTGGTGCTCAAATGATGTGGCATCTACAATTTTCTTCCCGAAATGGAGATATGCACATCTTTTCTTGAACAGATTTCCTCCTGAAATGGAGATCTGCAATTTTCTACAATATATATTTTTTTTATTAAAAGGGAAAAGGTGCTTGAGTCCAACACCAAAAATTCCATATCACTCCCAACAAAAAAAAAAATTAAACAAAAAAAATTGAAGAGAGATTGAGCTAGATTTCTTGGTTGGGTCTCCTCCATAGACCACAAACAGTATTGACGAAAGATGAAAGGATATGGGTCTTCTCACCATTGAGGGAAAAGGACGATGACGACGGCGTGTGGGAACTGGAGTGGAGAGAAGCATGAACTAGAGTGAAGTGAAAAGAGAGAAACCCAGACCTAACCTACCATTCACCATCATCACCAACACCAAACCTAGAACTTCTATTGAAACCCAGAAACAGAAGAACAAAACACACCACCAAATCGCCATCAACTTGACCACAAAGCATCATCATCACTGCTAAACTAAAAACACAATAGATTCACAAAAAAAAAAAAAAAAAAAAGTAAACCAACACCGAAGAAAAAGAAATTTCAGGGAACCAAAAACATGAAAATTTTGTTTTTTGAAACCCTAACCGCCGACATCACTCACTCGTTCTAAGTCCTCGACGCCATCAACCCCGTTCGGCCGGTCATCTTGTCCAGCCTTCCGTAAGCTTCCAGTCCCGCCATCAGTTGTTCCGTTGCCGTTCTCCTTTCTCCGTCACAGATCTAGGTTCCGCTTGAGTAATATTAGAAGAAGTGGCATCAAGAATGGCAACTTTAAAATTGGAAATTCAAGAATCTTTTTGAGATCCAAATATGAGTTTTGATTAGGAGATGTTAGGAATAGAAATGAGATGATATTGAAAAGCGGAGGAAACACAAACCTCAAATCAATGATAAAATTCATTCTTGTTTTGGGGTGAGAAGAGGAGAGATGGCAGATTCATGGAATGGAAAGCATAAAGTAAATTGCTTTGAATTGAGGGTCCTGTAAGATGAATTTTGGATTTGGAAGTAACAAATAAAAGACAAACTCGTTGGGGAGAGAGAAGATGAGAGATGGCGATGGATGAGTGGTGAGGTTGAAGATGAATAGATGAGGATAAGATGATGGCGGTGGATGAGTGGTGGTTGGTGATGTTGAATATGAGGAAGAGGAAGAAAAAGTGATAGGTTTCATTTTATTTTAATATTTATTTATTATTATTTTTAATTAGTTATTGGCTAGGTTTGATGTAAATCAATTGTTTTTTTAGTTTTAATTTAGTTTTATTTTTTTAATTATTTTAATTACTTGTTTGAGATTTTATTATTATCATTATTTAGTTTTATATATTTTAATTTCAAATTTATTTAGTTTTATTTATTTATATATATTTCAATTATTAATATACCATTAATTATGTAAGTTACCATTTTACCCTCACAACAATGACGAAATCTTTGAAAACCCTAACGGAATTAGATGGAAGGGACCAAAATACAGATTTTTGGATACTAGAAGGACCTGTTAATATAATACTAAAAATCGGGAGACCAATTTGACTATTAGATTAAATTAGAGGGACGAAAATGAATTTCACCCTTATAATTATAAACATCACAATCTTCCAATGTAAAAACAATATTGTAAATGCGGCTGCGGCTACTGTATAACACAACGCAAGTAGGCCCTTCAATATCATAGTCATATATACTCATAGGTCACTGGGGGCATGTCAATAATTTTTCCTTCGATTGAGAATTTTGAATTGACTAAAAGGGAAAAGACTGTCAGCATATAATTCCCCTAACCAAAAATCAAAATCAAAATCAAAAATCAAAAAATCAAAAAATCAAAAATCAAAAATCAAAAGTTCAAAAGTAATGACATTTTCCTAATTAAAATCAGAAAATTGGACACACGTCATTACCATGCAATGGTTCGGCAAATGCTTCGAGTGTCACTCCACAGACCCAACATAAAGGAGACTCAAATTTTTTCATAAAAAAATAAATATTATATTGTAAGATGGATTCTAACGTTCAATGAATTAAAAAAAATTGTTCATATTTAAAGGGATCCATTTTAAAATTTCGTCACGAGCCTCTAAAGTTTATAGGCTAACCTTGACACCACACTTTATTATTATTATTATTATTATTAACTATTATAATAAATTCAGAGCTTAGAGTGATGAGTACAATTTGAACCGACAATCTTATAATATAAATGAGGACGGACATATAGGATTTCACTGGATCAAACTCATTTCATATCAAATTGTACGTGCTAAAGCCCTCCTTTCAATTCCCTAGCATGCATACATGTATACAAAACAGTGATGACGGAAGGAATCAAACTTGGACCGATGTCCCTTGGCCCTAGCTAGCTATATATATGATGACCAGAATATGTGTGTAAAAGCACCCTTTATGTCTTTGGTCTCACCGTCCAATTTCTCGTACGACATTGACATAAAAGATCCCAAATTATCATGCAAAATATTATGAAACGTGATTTGTTTCCCACAAGTCTTGTAAAAAAAAACAAAGAATTTATTATTATTATTATTATTTTTTATAAAGAAGTCCAATCTTGTCCAAAAAGTGGATATTTTGATAAAAACAATAAAAATGATAATCTTGGATAAAAAGAATAAACCCACTATTTTGTTGTTGTTGTTGTTGCTAGTTTTTTTTATTATTATTGTTATTTTTATAAAGAAGTCTAATCTTGTCCAAAAAGTGGATATTTTGATAAAAACAATAAAAATGATAATCTTAGATAAAAAGAATAAACCCACTCCCACTATTTTTGTTGTTGTTGTTGCTGCTGCTAGTTTTAAAGTTTAAAGTTCACCCCCCCCCCCCCCCCCCCCCCCCCCCACCCCACCCCACCCCAACACACACACACACACACACACACACATATATATATATATATATGTGATTCTCTAGTAAGGACGTCTAACCACAGCCATACATTCATATTGGGTGTGGGTATTTGTTAAGGCGGGGTTGTGGGCCCACTGTGAATGTGTGGTTATGGTTAGACGTCATGAAATTATAAAGTCAGGACGGTCATAATTGGAGAAGTATTATATATATATATATAATAGAGTAATGCTACTTTGTCCAAATTTGGTGTCCAAATCTGGTGCTAAAATGATGTGGCATCTACAATTTTCTTCCCGAAATGGAGATATGCACATCTTTTCTTGAACATATTTCTTCCTGAAATGGAGATCTGCAATTTTCTACAATATATTTTTTTTTTATTAAAAAGGAAAAGGTGCTTGAGTCCAACACCAAAAATTCCATATCACTCCCAACAAAAAACAAATTAAACAAAAAAAATTGAAGAGAGATTGAGCTAGATTTCTTGGTTGGGTCTCCTCCATAGACCACAAAAAGTATTGACGAAAGATGAAAGGATATGGGTCTTCTCACCATTGAGGGAAAAGGACGACGACGACGGCGCCGTGTGGGAACTGGAGTGGAGAGAAGCATGAACTAGAGTGCAGTGAAAAGAGAGAAACCCAGACCTAACCTACCATTCACCATCATCACCAACACCAAACCTAGAACTTCTATTGAAACCCAGAAACAGAAGAACAAAACACACCACCAAATCGCCATCAACTTGACCACAAAGCATCATCATCACTGCTAAACTAAAAACACAATAGATTCACCAAAAAAAAAAAAAAAAAAAAGTAAACCAACACCGAAGAAAAAGAAATTTCAGGGAACCAAAAACATGAAAATTTTGTTTTTTGAAACCCTAACCGCCGACATCACTCGCTCGTTCTAAGTCCCCGACGCCATCAACCCCGTTCGGCTGGACAAGATCTTGTCCAGCCTTCCGTAAGCTTCCAATCCCGCCATTGGTTGTTCCGCTGCCGTTCTCCTTTCTCCGTCACAAATCTAGGTTCCGCTTGAGTAATATTAGAAGAAGTGGCATCAAGAATGGCAACTTTAAAATTGGAAATTCAAGAATCTTTTTGAGATCCAAATATGAGTTTTGATTAGGAGATGTTAGGAATAGAAATGAGATGATATTGAAAAGCGGAGGAAACACAAACCTCAAATCAATGATAAAATTCATTCTTGTTTTGGGGTGAGAAGAGGAGAGATGGCAGATTCATGGAATGGAAAGCATAAAGTAAATTGCTTTGAATTGAGGGTCCTGTAAAATGAATTTTGGATTTGGAAGTAACAAATAAAAGACAAACTCGTTGGGGAGAGAGAAGATGAGAGATGGTGATGGATGAGTGGTGAGGTTGAAGATGAATAGATGAGGATAAGATGATGGCGGTGGATGAGTGGTGGTTGGTGATGTTGAATATGAGGAAGAGGAAGAAAAAGTGATAGGTTTCATTTTATTTTAATATTTATTTATTATTATTTTTAATTTAGTTTTATTTTTTTAATTATTTTAATTACTTGTTTGAGATTTTATTATTATCATTATTTAGTTTTATATATTTTAATTTCAAACTTATTTAGTTTTATTTATTTATATATATTTCAATTATTAATATACCATTAATTATGTAAGTTACCATATTACCCTCGCAACAATGACGAAATCTTTGAAAACCCTAACGGAATTAGACGGAAGGGACCAAAATACAGATTTTTGGAAACTAGAAGGACCTGTAAATATAATACTAAAAATCGGGAGACCAGTTTGACTATTTGATTAAATTAGAGGGACGAAAATGAATTTCACCCTTATAATTATAAACATCACAATCTTCCGATGTAAAAACAATATTGTAAATGCGGCTGCGGCAACTGTATAACACAGCGCAAGTAGGCCCTTCAATATCATAGTCATATATACTCATAGGTCACTGGGGGCATGTCTATAATTTTTCCTTCGATTGAGAATTTTGAATTGACTAAAAGGGAAAAGACTGTCAGCATATAATTCCCCTAACCAAAAAAAAAAAAAAATCAAAAATCAAAAATCAAAAATCAAAAGTTCACAAGTAATGACATTTTCCTAATTAAAATCAGAAAATTGGACACACGTCATTACCATGCAATGGTTCGGCAAATGCTTCGCGTGTCGCTCCACAGACCCAACATAAAGGGGACTCAAATTTTTTCATAAAAAAACAAATATTATATTATAAGATGGATTCTAACGTTCAATGAATTAAAAAAATTGTTCATATTTAAAGGGATCCATTTTAAAATTTCGTCACGAGCCTCTAAAGTTTCTAGGCTAACCTTGACACCACACTTTATTATTATTATTATTATTAACTATTATAATAAATTCAGAGCTTAGAGTGATGAGTACAATTTGAACCGACAATCTTATAATATAAATGAGGACGGACATATAGGATTTCACTGGATCAAACTCATTTCATATCAAATTGTACGTGCTAACGCCTTCCTTTCAATTCCCTAGCATGCATACATGTATACAAAACAGTGATGACGGAAGGAATCAAACTTGGACCGATGTCCCTTGGCCCTAGCTAGCTATATATGATGACCAGAATATGTGTGTAAAAGCACCCTTTATGTCTTTGGTCTCACCGTCCAATTTCTCGTACGACATTGACATAAAAGATCCCAAATTATCATGCAAAATATTATGAAACGTGATTTGTTTCCCACAAGTCTTGTAAAAAAAAAAAAAATCAACATCAAAGTATCAAACACGTGGTATACATTCTCTAACTAAATAGCTACACGTGCATCTTAGAATAAAGAAAATGCTATTTATTGATGATGCAGTACTTGATAGGTCAGCACATTCTGTTATCAAATGTGAAAATAAGTTGTAAGCTCAAACAGAGCTTTCCAGAAGTGAATCAACGGTGGTGATCATTAATCACCTTTACGTATTTCCTGATCTATGGGCCGGTCCTGACTTTTTAGGGGCCCAAGGCTTTAATGCTTTATCATACGGATATTTTTTAAATTAATATTCAAAATAGAAATTTGGACATTTTATGAACTAAAATAAAATAAAAGAGTGATGATATTTGCACCCCTTAAAAATTGTATGTGCACCCCAAATTAGTATGTTTTTAAAAATTCAAAAATACCCTTGAGTAAAATTACTAAGAGGACTAATTGTTTGTTAGTACACCCACCAATAATTATTAATTAGTTTCCTATTTTAATCTTTAGTAATTTTTTTTCCTATTAATGGTTTGATATTAATATATATCATAAAAACTCTTTCCATTTTAATAAACCCTAGATTCTCTTTTAAATATATTTTCAATCTCTTTTAAGGAAATACAAATTGACTGCTAAGTATGAAAAATGAATCAAAATCATGAGACAAATTTGGTTGTGAAAAAGTAAAGTTTTAGATTAATTTTTATTAGAAGAACAAAATCATTATGTATATAAATAGACTTTTAAATTAACTATATTATCTATATTTTTTTTTATTTCTTTCAAACACACTTTAGACTTTTTATTTATTTATCAATATTATATGTTTTTTTCTTGTCAAAAAAAAAAATATTAGATGTTCTTCAATTTCATCGCACACCTATTTTTTTTTTTTTTTTTTTTAAAATATTATTTAACACCTATCTACTTCCATATCACTTGGGACATGACATAAATCTTGCATCCTACAACTCTCTCAAACAAAAGTGGTTCTCCAATAAAATAAAAATCTTAAAGTGGATTTTTAACGAAAAATGAAGTTTGATTTTGAAAAAACCAAGAAGAGTAGAGAAGTAAGGAAGAGAAATAATAGTAAGAGAATGAAAGGTAACAACAAAATTTGAAATAATAATAAAGTTGATTAAATAACATAATAATAGTCATAAGTGGTGTGTACTTACAAAAATACGATACAGTATAATTAAACAAAGGGTATTTTTGGCATTAAGTGGGGTCTAATTACAAATTAGAGATTTTTTTAAAATTTTGATGGATGTAATTACGAAAGGGGTGTAGATACAGTTTTTGAGGGGTTCTATTATCGCCACTCAAAATAAAATTGAACCCCTAAACTAATACTTAAAAAGAGGCCCGGGCAGCCGCCCCTCCTATAAAAGCCCAAGGCCGGCCCTATCAGGAAATTAGTTAGAAGCTAATTGCAGCCAGGGCCGGCCTTGACTATTTTAAGGCCCGGGGCGAAAATCTAAGATGGGTCCCTTGTGCATATTATACCAAAATATCTCGACTACAACTATTCAACAATATTCTAACCATCAAGTAGTCCTACAAGAAAAAATAACAACACGACAAAGAGTAAACATCATTGGAAATGTCTTCTCCCAGCACTTTAAGAAGCAAATTCATGAATAATATTTTCAAATTCAATCTTTTCCAACATTTCATTTTCAATATATAAGACTGTCAACCCATTTAACATTTCTTGTGACATAGTTGACCGTAAATAAGATTGTAACATTTTTAATTTAGAAAAAATGGCGTTGGAGTTTTCAGTTTTGGACCGTTGGTGCTGCCGGCTGGAAAGAAAAAAGAAGAAAGAAAGATTGTAAGAAAAGAAACCCTATTGGACCAATGGACCTCTAGTTATACCGATCAATATGTCTGCAAAAGACAAAATATTAACAAACATTTCTTTTGGACATCTGTTTGTCATGACTCCTGAGCCCAATTTTATTTTAATTTGGCCTTTTTTTAATTTGGGCCTTTTATAATTTTGGGCATTTTATACTCATAACAAAATTTTGGGCTTTTTATAATTAGTATTCTACAAAAATGGGCCCCAAGTTAAAACCGAAATCATGTAAAATTGGGCCCTTTAAAAAAAGGGGCCGGGGTGCCGCCCCTCCAGCAATATACATGGGCCGGCCCTGATTGCAGCACTATATATATATAGTTGTACTCTATATTAGTTGGCTGCAATGAAAGTTTTAGAGAGTTTTTCTCTCAACTATTCTTGTTAGTTTGTTCTAATATTTTTCTCTTGTTTGAATGTTTGATCAGGAAGTAAACGTAGATACTTTGACTAAAATATCTTCGATATTATCCATATTTTGATTTTTGAGAATGTCAATCCTGAAACAGCTGTATATCCAATATCTTTCAGAATATTTGTCTATATCTAAAATTAACTATGAAATATCTAGATATTCCAAAATATTTTAAAATATTTTTTGTATTAATATAATTTTGAACACTGCCATTGTTTTTCACACAGGAAATTCTCCTATTATATATAGTATTGACTAAGTTTTTAAATACATTGGAACCTATTATAGTATTGACTTGAAATACTATCCATCTAATAGATTTTCTTTGTTCAAGTTTTTTTTTTTTTTTTAAAGTATTAGTTAATTTCATGGGGACTTCAAATGATTTACATGTATCATGAATGAAACAAAATGTATTGAGTACTTCTACTGTTTTACGTGATAGTGTGATACATATTGACTTTTCTTGTTCTCATTAATTGATTCTTCTTGTCATTATTAGTCATTGATTTTTTTTATTTTATATTTTTTTTAAGAATAATACTAAATATCACAACTAAAATCACAACTATTCTAACACAACACATGTGGCATATGAGGTGTCAATTGGTAAGTGGATACACATTAATAATGATTTATCTCACATATCTATGTATCCACTCACCAATTGATACCTCATGTGCCACATGTGTTTTGTTGTGTTGGAATAGCTGCATTACTCTTTTTTTAAAGAACCTATGAATTCTATGTCGATGGATTCTTTTAATCTTAATAATTTCTTGGGGGAATTGCACAAACATCCCCTGAAGTTAGTGATAATTACATGCATATGGCACTTTTGGCCATAATCACACCAACCTTACCTGACGTTTGAGAAATGTTACACATACATCCCTTGCTGTTAGATTTGTACCGTTAACTTCTAACGGTCAATGGTCAATGAGGCAAGAAGTCTAAAGTACCCTTATTTTCATTTTAGAAATAATCAAATATATTAAAATATTAAGTAATTAATAAATGAATAGTAATATAATATATTAACAAAATCTTTGTTATAATTTTAACCTAGAAAAAAAAAACTATGAAATCTAACCCAAAAAATAAAATAAAAAAAATTAATGAGACCTGAACAAAGGAGATCTGAAATTATAAAATAAAAAAAAAAAAAAATTGACATCTGAAAAAAAAAAAACAATAAAAAAAAAAATGAACTCTCATAGTCTCATATCTAGAAAATAGTAAACTTTTAAGATCTAAAGAAAAATTATCCATTCATCTTCATCAGACTTCATCTTCCCACCCAACTTCTCACTCACTTCATTCAACATTTCATTCAAAATCAAATCAAATCTAACAAAATTAAAAATCCCACAAACATTGAAAACACAACAAAATCCCACAATCATCCAACCATGTTCATCGATTCCAAATAAAAAAAAAAAGAAAAAAACTTAAAAATCTTCCAAACAACCTCGATCACATCACCCAATGCCACCGTCGCCGCAAGTAACCCATCACCACCGACGAGGAAAGCTTCGCTGGTCATCGATCACCAAACCCCAGCCATAAACGCTGCCGATCTATTCACCGGAAACCGCAAATGAAACCCGTGAAAACTTCACATTTGCTACATCGATTCGCCGCAATCCAACGTGATCCAAGTCATGCTGAGGCCACCGTTGTCCTCGCCGGAATCTACGCTACTTGATCAGTTACTCTTCACCACTGATCTAGTCATGTTGGTGATCTCAAGCGATGCACGTGACGCTTTATCCATGATGAAATGGAACGATATGCTCCATCTTACTATCTTAGATCTTCATCTAATTAAATATGGAGAAATAAAAAATATGAGAGGAGATTTCTCCATCTCAATCTTTATTTTTTTAATTAATATATTTCATAAATGAATAGGAAAGTAATTAATGATATGTTTTTTCAATTTTTATTTATTTGATCAAAAAGACTGTATTGCCCCTGGCTGTTATAAGTTAACAGTACAAATTTAACGGTAGGGGATGTTTGTGCAACATTTCTCAAACGTCAGGTAATGTTTGTGTGATTATAGCCAAAAGTGCCATATGCGTGTAATTATCACTAACCTCGGGGGATGTTTGTGCAATTCCCCCTAATTTCTTTGGGCCAATTGCCTTTTGCCAATGTGGTGTGACTCTCCATAGTGAGACTCCACCACCAAGGTTCAATGTCAAGGCATGCATGTATATATATACATATATTCATTGTCCCACCTTAAGTGTGGGTGACCTCTCCCCATTTGTGGGAGCAGTAGTCCGAGCTGTGCTAGCAGAGCCTAATTCTCGTAGGGTCCCGGCAGTTGTTATAATTCAAAAAAAATAAAATAAATAAAAAATAAAAATAAAAATTTCTTTGGAAAGACTATGACTTTCACCTGAATAGATAGTCAACATAGTTCATGAGTGGATAAGTAAATAGAATTCCAATGTACCATATTTAGGTAGCCATGGAGGCTACATTATTTTTTATTATCCTGCGATCACAAATGCCAAGTAAACACCAATTTAGATAAATTCAAACTATTCAATTTATGAGAAGAAATCAAGCAACATACTCTTGATATATTAATAACTACTTTTTAAATTACTTGCACATTTTATTGAAAAATTATTGTTCAAATCAAGATGAAAATGTACCTTATATTTTTGAATTGCTAAATTTATTTTGGTATTAAATTTCAAGACACATACAAATGTATGACTCAACTCTTTAATGAATATTTAATTTTATTTATATTATATATATACCTTGTTAAAAATAATATTATTCCATTAAATTTATAATTTTGACAAACTAAGGGCCAGTTTGGTATTGCTTTTGAAAAATTAAAATCAGATTATTTTATAATTTTAGCATAAAATGATGTTTGGTAAAACTTTCAAAAGTGATTAATTGATAATCTGGCAAGTTTTAACAGTGATTTTGAGAAGTAGGTGAAGGGTTAATTTTTGAAAGTGATTATGAAATAATCTATTTCAGCATTTAATGAATCTTTTAAAATATAATTATTATCCTTTAGAAATAAAGTTAAAATCATTTATAAACTTTATTTCATCTCAAAATTAAATATTCGAT
This sequence comes from Acer yangbiense, assembly GCA_008009225.1. NCBI lineage: Eukaryota > Viridiplantae > Streptophyta > Magnoliopsida > Sapindales > Sapindaceae > Acer > Acer yangbiense. The sequence continues at coordinate 5,675,976 of CM017768.1, read as the reverse complement.
TTAAATATTGATTTAATTTATAAAATCTTTTTAAAATATTTTATTATTCTTATGGATTTTTTTTTTCTAATTTAAATATTCTACTTAAATATTGATTTAATATATATAATTAATGAAAAAAATGAAATAAGGTTATAAAATCATGTATATTTTAGTCATTGTAACTAATCTCAGCACTTTTCCAATAAAATTACCAAACATATGTATACTGCTTTTGAGCTATACAGTAGTTCTAAAAATACAATTAACCAAACATCTGCTGATTAACTTCACAGCTGATTATTTCTTCAGCACAACTAACAGTGATTATTATAAAAGTTACAGCAATACCAAATTGGCTCTAAATTTTCTTGCATCGCATACACTTTCTACATTATAATTTATCATAATTAACTATGTTAATTTATTGAAAAAATGTAGTTTATTTGATGCATTATTAATGGGTTTACTTAATTAATTAATTAATTATTTTTGAAAAAGGAAAAAAAAAAATCCCCGAATGGTTTACTTTATCTTAAAGTTTCCGGGAAAACAAAAAATCAAACTTTAAAGTAAATATCCATGTTTTTTTTTCCAATTTTTTGTTTTTTTTTTTGTTTTTACGGTAAAGATATCGATAATATCTCCTGTATATCCATAATTCGAAAGCCCAATATTGATATCAATATGTACTTACCGATATTTCATTCCTTACATTCATTTGATTATTATTTGTGTATTATTGGATTTTAAACTATACCACATACCAGTGACATACTCAACAATCCCCACCAGATGTAACAACACAAATTAAATTAAATCCTCCAAAATTAGTGCCAGGAAGGACATTAAATCAAATAATAACTCACACTATTTATCTTTTAGAAGTTAGTTTTTATTTTAAGTTGTGTTGCCTTACAATCAATATAATTTTGAAGAAGGGAAATGGCACTACGATCGATGGTTTTTATTAACAAGAAAATGCTATATGACGCAGATTTAAGTCTTTTTCCTTGGAGGATCCACTGCAAAAAGGTTTTCGCAACGGATGTAACTCGCAACTCCTTTTTGACGAAGAGTAGATTACAACATATTTCCTCGGTAAAATATCAATTTTATTATTATTATTATTATTATTATTATTGTAGTTAATATTGATCCCAACTTTTCCAATATACAGAATGTTAACTTGAATTCGATATATCTAGCACATCATTTAGAAATATAAAATAGAATTCAAAAATCGAAGACTAATTTGGAAAACCAAATTGATTAAGTACACTCTTGAAGTACAGATTGTGAAATCCAAATCTAATGTAAATTCATTGCAAGTCTTATTCTCAAGATTAATATAGAGATACATATACTTGGACTCGCCAGCACTTGTTTGATTTTCTGTTAAGTGAAATTATGGCCAAGCCAAATGGAGTACTTAATAGGAAATCAGTTTCTTCAACCTCTCCTCCACTCTTGAAGTCTCTATCCCAATTCTATTATAGATAGGCTGCAAAACATAAGTAGTCACTATACTTCAGCACCGACACTATATATATGAAAATTTTCAAGTGTAGAATTTTTCGTACGGAATCATCGATTGCTACAGGTAGTAATTATTAGATTACTACCAGTGGTAATTCAATAAGTATCGGTAACAATCGACGATTCTGTATGTGAAATCCTGCATTAAAAAGTTATTATATATATAAATCTAAATAAAAAATTTCAGGTGCAAGATCTTAATTTTTTATCGTTGCAAATAGTTTATCCCATTTGATAAATGGTTTTGTAGAGATACAAAACGGGATTGAACCTCCAAATATATTGTCATTTGAAAGGTAATAAATTTGCATATTACATAATAAAAATAAAATCTTGAATTTCCATTGTCATAAATTTCTAAACTAAAAACAAACGTAAGACAGCTATATATATTGGATACAAGAGCATAAAAAACCATACCTTGGAATAAATTGTACGGAAAACCCTACCGTCTGCGTTATGATATGTAATGTTAACAACTTCAGCTCCTTCTTCTACCAGAACACTGATCACTTGATGCAACAATAAATTCTTCTTCAGCCCACTAATTATACTTACTTCCAAAGTATATTCTGAAGATTTTACATTTATAACTATTGGGTAAAACTTCTCATCGTGATCATCATGATCACCTTTTAGAATTACTTCTTTTCTTTTTCTAAGTTTCTTTATCTTTTCTTCAAGATTCCTTATATAACTTGTGGCGTGTACTACTGATTCACACACTGAAAACTGCATGGAGATTATCACAGTACATATGACCCATATTAGTCTCTCTCGACTTTTTTTTTGGAAGAGAGTCACACGACTTAATAGGGGGAATAGTTAAACAGGTAAAAATGTCCCTACTTAACTTAAAAGACTGTAAAAAGTGTGAGACTTATTTTGTATTTGTGTTTGAAGGGTAATTTTGTCAGAATATTAAAACTCAAGTTATTAAGTTAGGGGTTGTTTGTTTTTTTATTTGAAGACTGAACAGTCCTTAATTTTTCTGAAGACTGAATATGGACTGAAATCTAAATCTAATAAATGACATGCTTGTTTTTTTTGTTTTTCTCACATTTAAATGTACTGTTAACATGTTTATTTATTTTTTAAATAAAATTGTTTGAAAACAAGTAATTTTATATTTATACCAATGCTAATTAAAAGAAGTAATTTAACATATGCATGTTCTTCTGCAAACAAAGTTCAATTTAACAAAACAAAAAATTCATCGAAGAATATAATTTTGCATGTTCTGCAAACAAAGTTCAAGTTCAATTTATTATAAAAATAAAAGGGATAATTACCCCGTGGCCATCAATTTGATGACATACTATCAAAATAACCACTAAATTGAGAATTGGTTTCAAAATTGCCATTTTTAGCGAAAAGTGTGACTCTAATGGTCATTCTATCCAATTTCATCTAATGAGTGGCATTTTGGTTAATAAGGGGATGACATTAATTTATTTAAGATGTTTATTGGAAATCAATTTTTTATTTTATTTTTTGAAACGAATAATTATATTTAGTGTGTATATATATGTATAGCATATGTCATATATATATATATATTTAGAAGATTAAGACTACAAAATATAAAAAAAAATCTAAAAAAAACAAATAGACACTTGTATTGATCTAAACCATTTCTTTTGTATTTTGAAACGAATAATTATATTTAGTGTGTATGTGTGTGTATATATATATATATACAGAAATTCTATTATCAGTTCGAACTTGGCTGGATTTATATATATATTATATATATATATATAATTATATCAGTTCTTTGCATGTGGGCCACTGGATTTAAATACTTTGACTTGGCTGTATGCACTTGTCAGTCAAAGTATTATCAGTTCTATCAGTTCTTTGCATGTGGGCCACTGGATTTAAATACTTTGACTTGGCTGTATGCACTTGTCAGTCAAAGTATTTAAATCCAGTGGTCCACATACAAGGAACTAATATAACTTTTGTGAGTTCGAACTGATAATAGAAAGACTGTATATATATATATATATATATATATATATATTTCACACACTAAATATAATTATTTGTTTAAAAAAACAAAAGAAAAAATTGATTTCCAAAAAAACATCTAAAATAAATTAATGTCATCCTCTTATTTACCAAAATGCCACTCATTGAAAAAATTGATTTCCAAAAAACATCTAAAATAAATTATTGTCATCCCTTCATTTACTAAAATGCCACTCATTGGATGGAATTAGATGAAATGACCATTAGTGTCACATTTTTCACCAAAAATGGTCATTTTGAAACCAATTCCCAATCCAGTTGTTATTTTGATAGTATATCATCAAATTGATGGCCACTGGGGTAATTATCTCAAAATAAAATTCAAGTTATTTTGCATATTGTCCACGTTTCCGATGTATATAATTGAGGAAACCATTTTTGTTTTTTTTGGTTTCCTAGATTATATGCACCGGAAACTAAATAATAAAAAAAAAGGATATTGATTTTTTTTTTTGAAATAGGTTCCTGAATTATAAGCACCGGTCCTTATGAGAAGTGATTAGGGTCTTTTTTTTTTTTTTTTCTTTCTTTCTTTCTTTCTTTCTAAAAGCTGTTTAAAATAAGAAATATGTTAAAAGAAAGATCTTTACACCATAACAAATTAGAATAAATTTGGAAATATATCTTTTTGGGGAGGATAGACTTGAAAGAGAATGTTTTAATTGTAATATAGTAATTTGGAATTAAGTTAAGAAATAAAGTAATCAATCCAATCATAACACAAGGATTTTACATGTAAACCCAAGAAGGGAAAAAACCATGGCCGTCAAGACGATAAGAGAAAGTTCCACTATGTAATAAATTTTTACAACCACACACTTCAGATTCTCTTTCTAAAATACCCAAAACCCGATTACACCCAATGCCCACTTTTGAGATTCCTCTAGTATTTGCTATTTGCTCTACACACAATAACCTAATTATTATGGTCTATTTATGTGAGTTACAGAAGGTTTAAACCTACAAGGAAATCTATCTCCTATATGTACACAACTTACTTGTTTCACATAAATTCTATTTCCTTTTATGCCAAGTATTCTTCTAAAGAGAAATCATTTTCCTTCAAACATAAAAACTTCCAGAAACATAATACTTCATATTCCGCTGAAGCTTTCTTGATTCACGCATGCTTATGATTGACTACGGTTCAGATCACGGTTGGCCACCCGCTCCCTACGCCATGTTAAAGTCACCTGAAATTACATCGCTCAGAAAACCATGATCTATGTGCTGCATCACCCAAAAATCGATGTACGTCCTCACTGCTATGCAATGCACATCGCTGACCGACCACTGTGGGAACCGCTATACCTTGCACAACATTACCCACATCTCTTTTCAATGGTCTTCGTTTCTTCAGTTCTTCAAAGTTTTCACGCCTACCTCAAACATAACCTCATATGTCCAAACGTTTCCAACGTCTCCAGAAAGTCTTCGCATTGGTTGAATCCCGTTTGGTAACCATTAGAAATTCGAGCCATATCCAACATTATATATACACATACGAGTGTTACTATTATAAGAGATTTTTTATTTTAATATAAAGTAAGGATCTTGATGAAATCCATCGATTTTAATGAATTTTGATCTGATTTTTTTTTTTTTTTAATGATAAGTTCAATGAAATCTATTTAGAAACAAAATTTTAAAAATTTCGAACACTACAACTATTTTTTCATTTTTCTTGTTTTTCGCCCCATTTTATAATTCTTCTTATACAATAAAATCGGGAAAATTAATTGTAATGCTAGACAAATTTTTAAATTTTGTTTATGAGTATATTCCATAAAATTTATTATATCCAAAAAATAAAAAATCGGTTCAAAATTCATGTGGAGTTTACTTCTACCGAACTCGTTCGTTAATTTTTAACACGTTGAAGTTATATATTATATGAGAACATAAAGTGTTAGTATATTTGGGTATGGGTTGGAGACCCATTATACACCCAAGTGGGCCAAGATAAGCAATAAATGGAGAGCCCAAAGTCCATGTACACCAAGCACAATCCCTTGCACCAAATACATATAACTGCATAGCAGTTTTATGAGTAGTTTTTGCATCAGTTAAAAGAAACTGATACACACAACAAAACAGAACATACAATAACGTGCATATGTTGTGTGTATGGCTGTGAAGTGCAAGTGTACAATATGTATGAGTTCTGTGCAATGCAACACAAGAGTGTGTGCTTCGGTGTAAGTGCAAAAGAGTGCATTAGATGTGTGCAATATGCATGGATTCGAAGTAATGCAAGTGTGGGCAAGAAAGAGATCAACGTGATTTGGTCTAAGGCAATATGGGGTGTTTTCTGGTGCCACTACAACAAATTAGGTCTACCGCAACACGCAATGTGTGTTGCGAAAACTTTTCGCAACATGCCTTGCCTGTTGTTGATACGCCTGTTGCTAAAAGATGATATGCATTTTACAACTTACACCGCGTGTTGTCGTAGATATAATAACAACACGTCTATGTATGTTGTCGTAGATATTTGTAACAACGCACCTTGTTTGTTTTCAAAAATATTTATGGCAACACGCATTGTACATAAATGTCTATAACAACACGCATTGTGTGTTGCGGTAGATGTTAACACTCCGTCGTCGCCATCCGGCCACCCGACGTCGTCCGGCAACCCACCTCTGTCACCTCCGGCCGTCCGGCCACCATCCAACCACCCGACGCCGTCCGGTAACCCACCTCCATCGCCGCCAGCCGTCCGGCAACCCACAGTCACCACCGTCCGGCCGGTCGACCACCCACCATTGTTGTCGTCTGTCAACCATCCAGCCACCAACCGCCGTCCGCCGTCCGCCGTCCGGCCACCCACCGCCGTCGACGTCCTTCCGACCACCGACCATCGTCGCCGTCGTCCACCTTCCACCGTCGTTGACTCGCCGCCGTCCACCGTCCACCGTCGCCGACTCACCGCCGTCCACCGTCCGCCACCTCCATCCACTTCTGATAATAATGAAAATTAATTGTCATTAGTGGGAATTGAACTTGAGACCTCAAGTCAATAATTGAAAGTCTTTACCACTTGACTACAAGACTTGTTGTGTTAACAATTGAACAAGATTTATATATGAGTTGTTAGAAAGAAAAAAAAAAAAAAAATCCTTGTTAGATAAATTTAAATCTATTCAACTAATCAAAATTCTAATTTCTACGATTAACATATATTAAAAAATATTTATTGAAACTTTTAATAAAATTATATTTTTAAAAACATATATAGTCGAGTTATTGGTCAATACTCTATGGTCACGTCTGGTTACATGATGGAATGGTAATTAGAATGGTAATCAGAATGAGAATAAGAATGGAAAGGAAAGGAAAGGAAAAGAAAGGAAAGGAAAGGAAAGAAAAACTAAGTTTTTTGTTTGGTTGGAACTTTAGAATTAGTGTCTGAATCAGTATTATTTTGTTGGGTTAACAACGGAATGGAATTGAGTTAACTGTATTTTGACCAAAATACCCCTAGTTATAAAACATTCATTTTTTTTTTGAAAAAGCAGACTGAAACATTCATAATAACATGATATATTATGGATAATAATAATAAAATATAAAAGTATATTATATATATAATTATATATTATTTAATAAAATAATATATTATATATATATAATATATAATATATAATACATATAATAATATATATATTATATAATATAATATATATAATTTATAATTTACAATATATATATTATATTATAGAATATATATAATAATATATTTATATAATATATACCCCTAATTATAAAACATTCATAATAACATGATATATTATGGATAATAATAATAAAATATAAAAGTATATTATATATAATATATAATAGATTTCTATGGCTGAATTGAATAAAAATAAATAACTAAATATTTAAATAATGAATTTTAGTCAAAATTTTAAGTTTTTTAATGTAGCGTAACCACCCTAATAATTATGTTATTGCTATATATCTGTCTATATTGCTACAGTAAACATCCTTTAATAATATAAATAAAATGATCAAATATTAAATTTTTATTTTTATCTATTTAGATTAAATTAATTAGTATAAAAAAAAATAATGAGCATTAAAAACACCGTATTTTGAAAATGAATATTTAGTTATTTTTAACAACATGCATAATCTAGTTGTAAAAACTCCGAGTTTCGACAACATTAAAACAAAGTATGTTGTTAAAGATAAGTCTATGACAACAATAAGATTGGTGTGTTGCAGAATATGTTACTTTTAACAACATAAGTAAGTGCGTGTTGCGAAAAACACATTTTTAACAACAAGCAAAGCTGCGCGTTGCGGAAGATAAACCCTTTTAACAACGTGCAGATTGCGTGTTGTAAAATGTAGGAAATTTAGCAACATGCAAGTCTGCGTGTTGCGAAACTCAAGACATTTAACAACATACGGGTTTGTGTGTTGTGAAATGCAAGAAATTTAACAACATGCAAATTTGCGTGTTGCGAAAAACTAATAGTTTAACAACATGCGAACTTGTGTGTTGTGAAAGACAAGTCGTTTAACAACTTGCGTAAAAGGTGTGTTGTCATATATTGTGATTTTTTAACAACTCGCATTGCGTGTTGTAATACGTAACCTTTCGCAACATTTATCAGTTATACGTTGCAATATGTCTCCCATTATTGACTACTTACGCATGTGTGTTGTTGTAAATCACTTCCACAACATGCATTTTTCGCGCGTTGCGATATATGACTTTTGGCAACATTTACCTGATGTATGTTGCTAATTGAATGTTGTCTTAGACTGTTTTTCTTGTAGTGTGCATTAGGTGTTTATGTGCCTGTGTTCAACAGAGTTCAAAACAGAGAAACACAAAGAGGTGTGGAGAAAATCTGTAGAATTTTCTCTCATCTTCAATCAGAGTGTGGGTATATGCATTGTGGCTAGAAGGACTTTCCGATTCTGTGATCGTCCTCAGACCGGTGATACAATCACAGGTGTTCGATCCCGCTTTCGTTGTAGAGATTCGGATTCCGTATGGTGAACGGTAATGATCCGAATTTGTTTTGTTTATTGTATCGAATTTACTTTCTTAAAGTTTAGCTACTATACATGTTCTATATAGCTATGAGTTAATTGTAAATAGTTGAATTTCATTCTCTATAAAAATCAAAAGATTTAAACATTTAAATAGAAATAAAAATAAAAACATAGAACAGCACATGTCCCTGTAAAAAGAAGTAGGTTTCCTACGAGGATTATGATCTTCCCCTAACCCTTTTAAGCTTTTGAGATCCTATTCGATGTGTCTACTAAAAACTTGAAAAGTTTGGATTTCTTTTCTCCTTTTTTTTTTTAATTTTTTTTTAATTTTTTTTAATTATTATTATTTTTTTATTATCATTTAACTAGAACAAAAACCTTACTCTACCTTGAATAAAACTTTTCTTTTCTTGTTTATTAATTTTGCCTTTGATCATCCTTAACTCAACCCACAAATCTCTTGTCTGTTTATATATATATTTTTAAAGTATAAATCTATTCTATATTTATAATAGGGCCGCATGCAACACTACATAATATTAGTTTATACTTAAAATAATTTTAAAACAATTATAAAAAAGAAGATCAAATGTTGTTCATAAAATCCAAATCAACATGAAATATCAATAAATATTTAAAAATATATATAAAAAATAAAAACGTAAAACCAATCTCTAACTTTTTTTTTTCTGTTTAAATTATTCTTTTTTAGGGAAAAAAACGTAAAACTAATCTCTAACAATTATATAGGTAAAAAAAAAAAAAGGAAAAGAATATACCTTTCTATGTATGGCTGTAGGAACGATATCAATCTACACAAGAGACAAAAGAGAAATTCGTAGTTGATTGTTGCCTTGTTGGGTAAGTGGACACATATATTAATACTATGTTCTGATATTTATAGGATCGAAAGAGATGATAGCTTTACAAATTACAAGCTAGCTTTTCAACATACAGAAACTACACGTGTTCTTAAATGCACGGAAATCGTAACATTAACAAATTAGAATCTGATGAAAAATGACTTCTCTATAAAACTGGAAGTCAATGTAGAAATTGTAGCATTAAGTATATTAAGAGGCGTACCCATAATTTTTTATTATGGTGGGCTAAAAGAAAACTCTCGCTATATATATATAAACTTTTAATAAGATAACATTGTTTTTATTCTATTAAAATGAAGAGGACAAATTTAAACCCCCTTCTCCGATATTATGTAGAGAACTTGATCCACTCCAATCCAAAAACTATTTTTTTTTTTCAAAAATATGAAAGCATAGTTTTTATTGGTTTTGATATATGGTTGATTGATATTGTAACCCAAAATTATCAAACAATTTGGTTAAATTTATATTTTATAAATTATAACACTATAAATAATAATTTGCAGTTGAAAAATAAATTCATAAAAAAAACAACAAAACACTAACTTAAAATTATTAATAATAAATCCAAAACTCTAACTTGTTAATTAGAAAAATTAATTTCTAAAAAATATCAATTTTAAATAAAAATCATGAATTGAAGATTCGAATATGAATATATAAATATATTTTTTTGTATCGGGTCAGCCCTCCTTTTGGTCCGCCCCTGACTGCCTAAGTATATTATTGTTTTTTTTTTTTTTAATGTTTTTTTTATTTATGTATTACGGTAAATTTTGATACCAAACGATTGGAGGTCTACTGGGACCTGCCGATATCAAACACTACATGTGCGGTTTAAATATCCACTCCCATATAGAAGATATCTACTCTCACAACATCGAGAGAAAAACTGTCCACACATGTGTTTGTAAAATGTAAATAGCGAGATTCAAAAGTTAAACCCTCCTTAATAAAGTGGAAGGAAAAGTGCACAACCGCTAGTGATAATAGGTTATGTGTTCTTTTAAATTTCTTTGTTATTCTTCGTTACTATATATGTTAATAATGTGATAGACATATTATTGTCATTGTTATCGATAATTCTTTGTAATAGACTTGGACATGAATGATTAATTATTATCGTAAGTGATTTTTTTTATAAATATTTTAACAATAAATAATCATTTTAATATTTTAAGGGGATTTTTAAAATTTTCAAAGATAATTTTCTGATTTTTTAAATATGATAATATAAAGTGTAATTCTGTAATAACGAATTAGCATTTTTTTTTAACAAGGTTAAATTATAAATATGCAAATAGTTTTTTGGTCAAATAATTTTCTTACTTCCATTGTTTTTTAACAAAGACAAAATAGTACTTTCTCTTATTCTATTGGGTGCAGATATTGCCACTCAAAGAAATTATTTGTACACCCACTTTTTATCGGTAAATTACACAAACAACCCTAGTTATATGAATAATTACACTAAAACCATTAAAAAAATCATAATGACACTAAACTCCTATTGACCTGTTGACTAACGGTTGACCACCGTTAGTCAGTCATGGAAAAGGAAAAATAGTTGTTTTGCCCTTGTTCTAGTATTTCGAAATATTATATTAAATAAATTAGTGAATTAAAAATCGTAAAAAATATGTATAAAAAAATCAAATAACTATAAAAAAGAAATCATAAAATTTTGAAAAAAGAAACGTAAAAATCAAATAATTAAAGAAATAAAAAAACTACTAAAAAATTAGATTAATATATATATATATATATATATATATATAATGATCTCTCCAAATCTCCATGGAGATCAAATGGAGGAGAACTTGATCTCCATTAGAGGAAATTTAAAATCTACATTAATGGAGATGGCATATCTCTATTAATTAATAGAGATTTTGGTTCCAGTTTTCCAGATCTTCTCAAAAAATGGAGGAGATCCGGATTCTCCGTTAATGAAAATTTTTGTTTCAGATTTGCTACAAAAATGGAGGAGATCTAGAACCATATCTCCTCGATCAATGGAGAATCTCTAATATATATTTTTTTTTCTAAATTTTTTAAATATTTTTTATTATTTGTGTTTTTGGATGAGACTATGATGGTAAAGAAGATGAAGGGTAGAGAAGAAGAAGATGAAGGGTGGAGAAGAAAGAAGCAAAATGATTTTGGGTTGCGATTTGCTTTGTTTAGGGTTGCGATTTGGTCTCTAAAAATTGAAGGAAATGAGGAAGTATATATATTTTTTATTAATATTATATTTAATTAATGAATTGTAATGGCTGATGTGGCGATATGTTATTGGACATTTTTTTTTCATTTATTCAATAACACTAAAAAAATATCAAATTTATCATTCATAGTTAGTGACTAATTGTTCTCAATGGTTAGTCAAGCGTTAGTTAACGGGTCAAGGGTAAATTAATGTTATTATAATTTTTTACCGATTTTAGTGTAATTATGCATATAATTGGTGTAAGTTTGTGGAATTTGCCCATAAAAAAAATGAGTGTACAAATAATTTCTTTAGGTGGCAATATCTGTACCTTATTCCATTAGATTTGGCGATTAAAATTGAGTGATGCTATTAACAATCCACTAAATATATTTCTACACTCAATTAAAAAAAAAAAATTATTATAGGTAAATTTTATCCCAATTAAAATTACTAAAAAGATAAGAAATTATAAACACACTACACTACAAAACTCTAACGTTACTTTTCTTTTTTTAATATTTTCCTATTTCACAAACCTTAAAACATTTTATTTTATAATAAACATATATAAACAACAATTGTTTATATATAATATCGTATAAATAATTGTTGTAATTGGCATGGGCACAACAACATCTTCATGCAAGTAAGTCGATGGTGAAAGCACAAAGGCAGCAATGGTTGATGCAATTTTATCGCCACTTCGACATGGCCTTGATATAGGCTCGGAATAGGCGAATAGCCTCTTGGCCAAGCAATTGCGAAGGCTGGCATAATCAAACACCAGTGGGATAAACAACAAAAAAACCAACAATATTTTTTATTATTATTATAAAAGTGTTGATTTTTGCAAACAGAAAAAACAAAATCTTTTTGCAGATTATTTTTAGGTTTTGATTTTTAAATTTTTTGAAAAAGAGTTCAATGAAACAAAAGAAAAATATTTAAACTTATCAATCTCACTATTTTTTTAACGAAAATAAAATATAAATCTCTAGATTTGTTTTTTAAAAAATTGGGTGTGAAAAGATAAAAGTATAATTTTGGAACAAAATTGATTGTCCTTAGACTTTTTTAAAATTTGGTGGAGTGTCTTTAGAAAAATAGTGTGTAAGAGTATCTCCAACCGAACTGCAAATCTCCATTTCGCAGCAACAATCTTCTCCAACCGAACGCCATTCTCATCGCCAAAGTAGAGCTGAAGAGTTTTTGTCGCCAGATTTGGCGATCTTGGAAGTTCAGCGCTTCTTTGCTGATCTGCTTGGTTTTTTTTATTTTTCAGTCCCTACATTTTCATGTAATCACAGTTTGTTTGCTGATTTGCTGATTTCTCACTTGTATCCCTTTTTAAAAGTTTTGTTTAATCACAGTTTAACCCATATTAAATCAAATGTATTCCAATTGTATCCTTTTAATTATCTAATGCTTTTGGTTAAATTATATTTGTTTTAATTTAATTATTATTTATATTAATATTTATAATAAACTAAAATTAAGTATATAATAATAAATGTAATAATTTAGTTAATTTCATTTAATTTATTAATGAATTAAATTTATTAATTTATTAATTTCTTAACTTATCGTAATATTATCTTAATTAAGGGGTGAAATGTTAATTGTTGTGAAATAATAAAAGAGAGAATATTTAGGGAATATTCTTTTTAGAGTAGGATTTGGAGTTGCTGGTTGGAGATCGAAGTATGAAAGTTGTTGCATTTTGGAGCAAAGTTACTGCATTTTAGAGTTGCTGGTTAGAGATGGTCTAAAGATAAAAACTGGATTATAAGGAGAAAATCTCTTTAAATTTTGATCAAAAGGGCAATTTTGATGTATTTTAAAATTCATAAAGAACAAACGGTAAATACGTGGAAAACGTGTAAAAAAAATAAGATATTTTGTACTAAATTAAGAACAGATTCATCCCCTTCTGGTTGAATGTTTCACTTTCTAAAAATTATTACAAATATACGTGGCAAATGTTATTTATTTATTTATTTATTATTATATACCCACAGTCTAACTCGTGACTATTGCTTTAACGGCATACTTCACAAGGAGGCTAGGAAATAATTTTCTTGAACAACATTGTATGATTTTAACCAACTATGATAGCATGCAATACGATAAAGGAAAAAATGAAAATCTAAATGAGAGAAAAACGAAGGATCCATGGTTGATATATCTACTTTCACATTTAAGTCAGGGCAGGTCTTAAGATTTTGAGGGCCCCGAAGCGGACAATAAAAATGGGACCCTCGATTCTCTATGTACATTTACTTAATTTTTTTTTTTTTAGTAAATAGTAAATACTTATAAAAATCAATATAATAACTACAAATCAAAATTGCAACACAATAAAATAACAAATAAAAAGTCACCGAAATAAAAATGTTATAATTATATCAAATAATGTATCACTTAAATATTACCCGTCTCACATTTTTAGAAGTAAAAGTACTAATGAAGTATTATACTTGTGTTTCTTTTAAGAACCCTAGAATTGATTTCAATTTTTTTTCGAATGTCTAATAGATTGATACACTATTTAATCTGTTGTGGATGTGGTTAAGTATTATAATTGTATTTCTTTGGTGGGCCTTAAAAAAAACATATATATATAAGGTAGGCCTCCAGACTTTTATGTGGTTAGGTATATATTGACTGTTTTTTTTAATTTAAAAAAAAAAAAAAAAAGTACATGGGTCTCCAGCCTTATATTTGGTTAAGTGATGTATGGGCTAATTTTTTTTTTTTTAAATAAATAAAAATAATAATAAATTAGTATGTGAACCTCTAGATTTTTTTAAAAACTAAACACTTTGAATTTATTTTCAACTTAAACGGCCGCCTCGTGGACCTATGCCTAGTGCCGCTATTTTAAGTTATAAAAACAAATAGTATTATTGACAAGTGATTTTGGAGTCAATTCAAAAACTATCCTAGTTGTGTTAAGTACGTTGTTTCGGCTGAGTGCCGTATTCGTTTGTAACTCTTAGTTTCCTTCAAAAAAAAAAAAAAAAAAAAAAACTATCCAACATTGAATAGCCAATGTCACATTGTTGTGGACCGATTCACAAACTCCAATAAATACTGTACTTTCTAGCAGCATATATGTACAAGTTTGATTGATTAACCGATTGCGTTTTCCACGTTTTCTTTGAAAAGTTTGTCATGAATCATCATTTCTTAAAATCAAATCCACTTTGAATTTTAAGGTTTGAACCCAATCGAGTCGACAACACTTTTTAAATAAAATTTCTACTCATTCAAGAATTTGAAGAGATTGGGACAAAAGGAATCAGTTTGTTTATACAGTTGGCAGGCAGGCAATATCAATTGTAGTTGAACAAATTAACATGCTTCTTTTTCCCTTTTTTTTTTAATTTTGAGAAATTGTTTTTTGTTTTTTTGTTTTTACACTAAAACATTATCTAGTTATTATATCTAGTTATGTAACATTATATAGTCACTTAATGTATGATTTAAGGTCTAATATTAATCCAACCCTCTAATATTAACATTATATGAGATTGGTCCAATGATAAACCCCTCACAGTTACGTCATAAGGTTGTGGGTTCGAATCCTTCCCCTTCTCTAAAAAAACCCCTAAATTTATGTAATATTCTAACTAATGAAAGGATCCAAATGAACCATTTTTCTAAATTTAAAGATTGGTTTGACGAAAAATCAAAGTTAAGTAAAGGGTGGCTCTACTGCCACCCAAAAAATATTTTGTTACACCCATGTTTTAATAAAACTTTTTATTCCTAAAATACTCTTACATTTGATTACTTAAAATATATGGTCATATAATTGGAAATTTAAATTTACTCCCTACACCGATAGGTTGAACACCCAATTTAGTATAAACCCTAATAATAGATACAAAATCAAAACCAACATTGATAAGGAAACATAATTTTCATATATAATCGAAAAATAGATGAACAAATAATTAATTTAATGGATTCTGAATGTATACATGTACGTTTACTTTATTATTGTTTTGTAATTGAATAAAAATAGTTTTATTTATTTACTTTTTTTTAAATTTTTTTTAAAGGCTATGTATAAGATTGAATGATTGATGGTGTTGTTTAAAAAAAAAAAAAAAAAAAAGTTGATATATGTCACAAATTTCTATTCTTCCCCAAACTGTTGCGGAGGCACTCAACTTTGAGCATCCAACGAATTCATGGCTTTTTTTTTCTTACCGACTTTGTTTGACTGTTTTTTTTTTTTTTTTTTTTTTTTTAGAAAAATGGGTGTGATGAGATAATCAGATAAATGTGTTCAATGAGAAGAAAATATACTGTATGTTTAAATTTACCAAAATTACTTAAAATGAGAGTTTTGATATTTTATAGGATGTGAAGTAAAAATAATGATTTGAAATCTTTAATATGGGTATAGCAAGATATTTTGTGGGTGGCAATAGAGCCACCCTTAAATAAAATACCGCTTCCTCATTTGTCCCGGACAATTGTGTGTATGTGTATGTATATATATACATGTATCATCAAAACATTGAAGGCCACGCTAGAAATGAAAACTTTAGATACAAGAAAATATTTTCTTTATTACTTGGTAATAGCATATATCATTTGGCAGCAAAAAGTGAATATGGTATTCTTCCATACCAGAAATCATTCATATAATTCAATGTAAACAAAAGTAAACACACAAAAAAAAAAAAAAAATGTTTGAGTTTATCAAAATCAACATATATAGACCAACTCCTTTTTGGAACTCCACGCTTTTAATGGCATGTAGTGAACTGACTGAGAAAGGTTTAACTGAGAAAGAATAAATAAAGACAACATATCTATATCTTTCTGGAGACTAAATTCAAGTACAAACTAAAACGAGCATCGAAACATTTTCTTGTGCTAATGGTAATCTGGATGGTGGCTAGAATTGGAGCTTGTAGGCCTTGCTTTGCTATAGAGGTGTTGCAAATCCTGCAAACACAAAATAAAAAACAAGGGTAACTATTCATTCTAATCGGACATATGAAAGAAGACCAGAATTACTATTAAGAAGGGGCGTTCGTTTTCCCCTTCTTTTTGTTAATTATAATGCAGGGAATCTGTCAAACAAATTTACAAGGTGAACAAGAAGTCATGTTAAAATATATAAACACGGAAAGAGAAAAACCATAACGAAGTAATGTTATTTAGCGTAATAACATTCAAGCTGACATTACTCTATAACGAAGTAAATTTGCTCCTAATCTCTGTGAGCCTTATCTAAAACATAAGAAATTTTAGTAAGCTTCTCCTACAACAAAATTTCCCTGTATTCTGCTCAAAAATGTTCCCCTCCAAACTACCAAACTACCAGTTTGAAGAGATATCCAATTTAACCTAAACCAATTATCCACTCTTTCGTTTAGATAATTTGCCTCATAGTAGCCCAGAAAGTGAGCTAAGTGACAATAGCAGGATGCATAGAAACAGATCTAGATAAATAATGATACGATTCACGATTCAACCTGATCAAGCACTACCAATAAATCCTTGATGTATCTCCACACTTGACTTAAAAACAGTCTCAATGGTTGCAGTAAATCATTACAGTAGAATACTACTTAAATGCAACAAGAAAATCAAAAGCAACATATAAACTCTAAACAAAATTCTTAAAGATGACTGCTAGTGCATAGCCTCTTACTAGAGCAATTCTACAAAGCACACTTTCTCACAGCACATGAAGTTTTAGAACTTCGGCAAGTAATTTTATTCTAAGGCTGTCTTTCATAGCAGTAATTGGACATGGGGGACTGCTTTACGCATCGATTGAGTGAATTTTAATGCACCCTAGAACAACAAAAATGAAGCAAATTGAAATAACAAGTTTTCAAAATCCACAGAATTATATTACTAATCAATCAAAATCTCCGCATATAAGAAGCCTTTACTCCATCAAACAAAAAATATGGGCAAACAAAGGACTTTAGATCACCGAAGCAAACATCCCTGTATAATATTATTCATACATCCCGTCAGCACAGCACAAACAAAGAGCACTGCCCGTCATCCTCTTCTATCTTTCCCATCATTTAAAACTTCGTTACAGCAGTCAAGGAATTCCTTCTATCTCCCGTTAACAACATTCAGTTCAAGTTCAACTTTTAACTAAGTCACTCATACAGCAACTTTACTTAATAAGATAGTTCTCCCACTTGAGCTACAAGAACAAAGTAACCTAATTCGGGTTCAGCGACAAACTAGAGTAAAAAAAGGTCAACAGCCTAATTTAAAACAGTTCCGATTTCATAATACAGCAACATAACAGGATTCTAACTTAGATAAAAAAAAATGTTCCTATTCTCTCTATTACACAAGTAAATGCATCTATTTAGAACATCCATTTACTCCCTGAATCAATCCAGTTCGATGATCATTAATTAACTATCTCTGTACAGTTGTTAAACTAATTAGGCAATTAAGATGAAATATCCCATGATAATAAAAAATTACAAGCCGCAACAAAATTACAGAAGAAGGGTACCTTCTGATAGACATCCCCAGTTTACATTGTTCAAAGACAGCAAAGAAGTGAACAAGGCAGAGGCAGTGACACTATGCAATGGCATCAACGACAGCGCACCACCGAGCTCCACAGGAAGCCTAAAACCACACACCACGAAACAATCCCAATCAATGCTTATACATACACTAAGCAAACAAGAAACTCTTTTCAAATGATCAACTTTTACAATCAAGTGAAAATGCCCAAAAATAACGAACACCAACACCACTAACATTAACATCTAAATAATAATAATAATAATAATAATAAAACAACCAGAGAGACGATCGTTAAGAAATGAATCTGTAAACTTGATTATCAGACTTTAATCGCAATTTACAACATTCAATCTCTATGAACACAGATTCACACATACACACATTATAAAGACACAACATTCGCGGAAGATAACCTGGAGAGAGTTATTTTGTGGAGAGATGACAAGCGAGAAGCAGAGTTGTGCTTGGTAGGAGAAGCGAGTCCAGTCAACTTGGAAGCAGTTGAAGCTAGTGAGGAGCGACTGAGAAGGGTTTTAGCTGAAGTAGAAGCGACTTGTAGAGTTCGTCTCCCACAAGTAGCCGCCATGGTTTTTCGATTTTCTTCACCGAAACCAGAACTACTGTCACCACCTGCCTTAGAAAAAAAAGGGTTCCATTATAGGGCTGAATCCAGGTCCTGTACCAACGCATTAGACCACCAAAGTAAACTTTGGGCTTTTTATGGGCTTTCCATTGATGGATCGGTCTACTTATTGGGTTTCAGCAGCCCCACTTATGAGTTTTTACTAATGAACTCCACTTAATTTCTAAATACACACCTTTCTTTTTCTTATAAGTTATAATTAGAGCATATTCAATACAAATATGCATTTGAAGAAAATTGACTGCCACATAGGATAGAAAGTTAAAAAATTAAAAAAATTCTCACTAATGTAATTGTCAAACTTCAATATAGAGATGATGTGGCAAAAAAAAATTAGAGAATATGGAGTTAGGTTTTTAATTCTAGAAATTCTCTTAGAAATGCTGATTAGGATTT
The DNA here is from genome assembly GCA_008009225.1 of Acer yangbiense. Classification (NCBI taxonomy): domain Eukaryota; kingdom Viridiplantae; phylum Streptophyta; class Magnoliopsida; order Sapindales; family Sapindaceae; genus Acer; species Acer yangbiense. The sequence goes on along the minus strand of CM017768.1, from coordinate 5,656,733 downwards.
CCAACTTTTTCCACCAATAATATTAAAGCTCATTTAATTATAAAATAAAAGAAGAGAGAGAGAGTGGAATAAGAGGTTGGTCTAGTGGTTTGCCCCTCACACCTGCTTCATGGGGTTGTGGGTTTGAATCTACCCATATCCCTAGATCTCGAATTATAGTAATTAAAAAAAAAAAAAAAAAAAGTATCTCGGGTCATGCTACTATACTATATCAATAAATGTAATGGATAATCGATTTTCATTCGATTCAAATAGTTTTTTTTTTTAATAAATAAAAAATAAAAAATAAAAAAAACCTTTAGAAAATGGTATGTTCTAGACTTCTAGTATATTGAGAAATGAGTGTATTATATATATATATGGTGTATTTAGAATTGTAGTTAAGTTCATTTAGAATTTTAGGTTGATAAACCCACCAGTTTTGACTTCTCGTTACCTAAATCAGGATTATTTTTTTTAGGCATAATGTTGTGGACAAGTCATATATAGTTATTGCCAATTACAATGTAACAGTAAGGTAGTGATTGATTGGGGGCTTGGCATCATCTTCTTCTTTTCTCTATCATTTAGGATCTTAAAACGACAACAGGATGATATCAATAATTTCAGACATGCAATGCAAAGTTATCTGATTAGGACAAGAACATAACAGATGAAGCTCTTTAGGTAGCACATGTCATTTGATAATAATGGACATATATGGACACAGACAAGTCACGGGAACAGTGTTGCACCCTGACCGACCACCTGAACTGTCACTGTTCACATTCTATTCCTACCCATATATGTTTCGACTTTCAACTATATATACTATATAGATTTGATTAATCATCATGACATGCATTATTCTGTACATGTAATTTGAGTATTCAATCTTTCAAAACCTAGTTAAATTTTGTTAAACCTAGTTCTACTTAGTTGAAACTTGAAAGTACACTAAAAATGCAACTTGTGATTGATTTCTACTTTCTGTAAATAATATAAAAACTCTACATTACTTTGACAGAATTATGGTAGTCCATTAATTCTTAGCTATTATTAATTAATTGAGTCTACCAACCACAACTGCTGAACCTACCACTCATAAAAGCCAGCAAAATACCTGATGTCAAACCTCTCTTGTCAAATTAATGGCTCTGTCAAAATTCGGGCAAGATAGATTTTTTTTTTTTTTTTACAAAAATGAGGAAGATTGAGTTTGCATGCACAAGCTTTTGCATTTATTTCATATGGAAATGTAAAAAGAACTTATTTTGCTGATATTGCACATTTAAGATTCAACAGATCACACAGATATTATTTCAGAGGTTACCTAGTACAGTACTGATCCTTTTTAATAGCTTTTTAGCTACCGAATTTATGTTGAGGGATTGCATTTTAAAAGTTGTGTCAGTGGTCCATTTAGTTAGTTTTGACGATCGCAGAGAGAGACATGCCATTTTTTTATTTTTTATTTTTTTTGATACTATGTACTGTACAGTGTCGGTAACTCGAACCTACACTGACGGGCAAGCAAGTTTCCATTGAAGAGTCTTCTTTTTCCTGCACCCAACTTTGTTGGGGATATATAATTAAAATGATGAGTGACAACCTAGGTTCTCGACTGAACAAAGAAAAAGATAATACAATATTTTGCTCGTGAGAGAGAACAATGTAAATGTAGCAGCTGATAAATAATTGAATCATTTCCAACAAGAAAATTACTAGTTTTGATTATTTTTTTACTTTGTAATAAAACACAGATTTGATCGTGAATTTTATTGGATTCTTTTGAATTGATTACTAGAGTAAGATTATAGTACAAGAGTAATGATTACATGCATCAGATTTTCAGAAGTCAGAAGTCAGAAAAAACTAATTAATCACATTGAAGGTACATGTAATTTTGACTATATATACTTGAATTGTAGTTGGTTTGATATATAAATGTACCTTTAATTGATGTACATATTTTTCTATCGAAGACCTTGTTTCAGATTCGAAATTCACATGGACGTCTCTTTCTCCATTCAAGTGTTTTTTTTTTTTTTTTTTTTTGAAATTTTGTAGCAGCAGACAATTGTCCCTTTCGCCTTGATTTCCACCATTAATTACAAAACCTTGGTAGTGTAATTATATATACAGTATAATATATATATATATATATATATATATAGTTACTTATATACGTACCCCACAGAAGAGCACATTTGCAAGTCAATTTTCAATTTTCAATGTGCTCATCTAACCAAGCAAAACAACATAAAAAAAATGAGGTGAATATGGCTTCCCAGGTAGCATCATATATAATAATTCTGTCTGCAACTGCGCTCTCACGGAAGCTTAGAGTCCAAGGCTAGTGTAGCTGTGTAGTGTAAACATTGTAAAGGCACAATCAATTGATTAGCTAGAGTGTTCAGATCATCTCCTGTTGCGATCGTGCATGTATGTGTATCCTGTTACAGTCAAAGAGTTTTTCAATCAAATCGAATTGTATAATATATAAAAATGTAAATTTGGCATGATAATTGATCTATCGGATACAAGAAGACTTTTCCCAACCCGAAGAAGTAAAAAACCATATAATTACGAGATACTTCCATTGATTAGTATTGCTAGCTAAAAGTTATTTCAAATCACCAAAATGTTACATATGGGATCTCATCAACTCCCAAGAAACCCAACAAGATCATCAGAAATCGATTGAATTAATGTCATTTCAATACTGTACGTATATATATATATTAATTGCAAGAATGAATTATTAATGAGTTAATATTTCATTAGAAGAAAACAAAAAGAGAGCAGTGCCCAAATAATTTGGGTGGTGTTCCCATGGACCACCTTATCTTTATAGCTAGCCAAATGTTCTATAATGTTTAAATTTGTGGATGAATCAATTTTGTGCCATATTTCTTGGTTGGTGAAAAGCTTTTTTTCTCATTATTTTGCTTCTTTTTAGCTACGAATCTCATTATTGTATAAATGAATCAAACATTAGAGAAAGGAATATAGTTATTAATAATTCTCAAAAATATATTAAGTTAGAGTGCATGCCCTCAAACTTAATTAATTTTTTAAAATACTTTATTTAATACACTTATCCATGCGTTAAGAATGTTTAATATTAAAAGAAACAATAATTTTTTTACTAATTATTCTTAAAAGAATGTTGAGAAGATGATATACAAATCTTTCTTTTAGGAAATCATCAACCATGTAGTAACAAATTTCCAGGTTTTTTTTTTTATAGAGGCACTAAATTTCATGTAATGGAAGAAAAAACAGTGACATTTTACATGTGTGTGTGCTGCTTGTGTGTAGAATCCACCCGTGAGTCCGTGACGTATACGTGTCACTTCCTGAGTGGTCGTTAGAATAGCTCATGAAAATGGATGTGACGCGTTTGGCCGCCAAGTTTTTGTCTGGTGTGTATATGTATCTATGTGTTTTTTTAGACTCATTAATCCGTGACTTGCCTTTTTAACAAGCACTTTTTTTTTTGTGTGTGTATGATTTAAAAGCCATCTTCGTCGTTTAAGGGACTTGAAGACATCTCGTGAAAATGGCATAATACGTAATTTTCCTACCAAATATATTTGGTTAATCCTTTTGCTTCTAGAAAAGTTTAAACGAGATGGGACGGTTTATTGATGAATAATGACGGGTTTTTCTTTGATCGGATTATTCAACGTGTTTTTTTGTTTTTTCAGGATCGACCATTCTAATCAACCTCCCGGTGATGATCAGGCAAGACAATTACTTTATATTATTAAACATTTATATGATACACATAACACAATGCTCACCATTATCAAATTTGGTTGCATTGTCAGCATAATACTAACTTACCAAAAGTTGATTACTTGCTGACTAAATTAAACAAAAGTCCACCAATTTGTATGTCCCAAAAATAAAACATTAAAAAATAATATTAACCAATTTGGTAGCTCATAACTCCAGCATGAAAAACAACAACTGCCCATAGAATATAAAATATGTTTAAAAAAAATAAAAAAACAAAAAAAAAAACAGAAACCCATATGCAACTGATTTCAATAATCAATACTCTTCTTCTTTTTCACTTTCCTCTTTATTTTATAGTCAAATCTGAAATACCACCAAATAGAAAATATTTAAATTATTTTATATATAAAAAATAAAAATAAAAAAACTAAAATTAAACCAAACTTCAGGTTGGGTTTCTTCCCATCCAGCCAAACTTCAATTCTTTGTTAACATTTGTACACTTCTTGTTTGGAACTGAATTTGACAAAATATGAAAAATAATAATAATAAAAATAAAAATAAAAATTGCATACTAAATTAAAAACTCTCTATAATGTTTAATGAGTTATTAGCTTTCCAACCCCACTCAATCAATCAGCAGTTGTCCAGGTCATATCATTCTCGAAAATCCAATGACAAACTTCGATCCGACCCGGACCCGAACCCAGAGCCAAGAAAGCTCCATGACTCGGGCTCCATCCAGAAGTATCCAAATGACAGATGGCAACTCCATGGTTGATCTTGGATTCGGATTTGGGATCCAAGATATCCGCTTCGTAGACCCGCACTTTTGGAACAGAGTGACAGTAATAAAGCAAGTAAGGGAACAAACTCTGGTGGCAAGACACTGATTTGGTGACTTTACCACCGTTGATTCCTTTGATGGATCCAACCATGATGTTCTTATCCGACCCGTTTACGTTCTCTGTGGTTCGGACCACCACATTCCGGCCCAGGATCGAGGTGGCAAAGTCGATCATGTCCTCCACAGCACCCACGCACCGCTTTGACTCACCAGGGCTCGGTGACCGCTCACAGTCACTCAACGACTCCTTGATTAAACTCTCCATCGAAGAATTATCACTTGCGTGGAATATTTTCTTCAATTCACCGAGTTTGGATGTCGAAAACGGTAATTTCGACATGATAGTGCGGGGCAAAAACGACCTTTTTGGCATTTTATCTCTAATATCCGGCATTGGCATGACTGTCCCTTTCTTCAGCATGGACTCTCTGAAGAATTTGCCCGGCTCCACCCATCTTTTTACCAAATTGCCACTGACGGTCTTTTTAGCAGAAGTGACGCCGTTTCCAGAGCTGACATTGGTGTATTTGGCAAAAGTGACGCCGTTTTTGGAGTAATCTTTGAAAGTGTTGTTAACTCCATAGATCTTGAAGCCAACAGCGTGGCCTTTAGCTCCTTCACCATATCCTTTGAAAACATCAGTGCCTTCGTTGAAAGAATTTCCATAATTGACGAAATTGACCTTGGCAGAATTCGAACTCTTTCCATAAGATTGAAACGAATCGTCCCCGACATTGGCTTGGTCTCTGTAATTCGAAAAGCTGTCGACCGCCGCATTGCCGCCGTCTCCGTAGTTGCTGAACTTGTTTTTCGGATTATTCCCTTCGTTGCCGTAGGAGGTGAAGCTGTCGTTGGCTGAATTGCCTCGCTCGCCGTAACCTGAAAAACCCGACCCAATCACATTGGTTTCTTTTCCATAACTCGAAAACTCATTCGGGGATCCGTTTCCGTTCTTCCCGTAACTGGCGAATTCCTGACTCCCGGCGTTTCCATTCTCTGCGTACGCAGTGAACGAGTGCTCCCGGCCATTCCCGTCCGACCCGTAATTCGTGAATCGAAGATTAGGGACGTTGACTTCGGCATTGTAATTCTTGAACTCGCCGGAGCCACCGGTGGTGCCGGGGCCGTAAGTGTTGAAGCTCTGGTCCGCGACGTTCGCTTGACTGGCATAACTGGAAAACTGATCCTCGTGACCGGTCGAGTCACGGCTGTATCGACGGAACGAGTCGACCGGGAGATTACCACCGTCGGAGTAGTTCTTGAACGAGTCTCCACCACCGACCCGATCCGTACCGTAATTGGTAAAGTTCTTGTCTCCATAAACGGCGAAGTTGGAGTCTTTGTCGTGCTTCTCGAGACTCTGTGACAAATCGGTGTAGCAGAAGAGCTGGGCAGAGGAGCAAAACGACGGGAACGCATTAGACAGTGAGTTTTGAGCGGCGAGTTTGGCGAAACCCGCCGTGTCGACGGCGTTCAACGGCGACGCCTTGGAGAGAAGAAACTGAGATTTTGGTAAATCATTGTGGATCTCTTTGTTCCAGTATCGAATCAAGGACGCTTTGGGCGTGAATGGGTTCTCTTTAACATCAATGTCGCCGGAAATCTCGCTTGCGCCGGATAAATTGACCTGCATTGACCCGTACACAACATTAGATTGAGTTTACTAAAAAAGATAACAAAATACACCACAGAAAATCTGACAAGGATAATGAAATAGACAACTACACAGACATATACGAAATAATAATAAATAAATAAAGTGTGTAATGTAGAAGTAGAAGAAGAAGAAGAAGAAGATGTGGTTACATGGAGAGATGAGAGGAGGCAGAGAGATAGAATGAAGAGAGAAGAAGACGACATTATTTTGCAGAGAGAGAGAGAGAATGTTGGTGGGCTTGTTGGGTTTTCAAGATAGGAAGAAGAAATATTTATATACAGTTTATAAGAGAGACTGAGTGAGTTTTTTTTAATGAAAATTTCGGTTGTATGAGTTTCAAAGATTTCAATTATGGAAATATATTAAAAAACACACCACTAGCACTAATTAATCAGCGGTGTGAATCTGATGTATCTGTCAAAAAATAATTTCTATTAAGGAAATGTATGAAGTAATTTAAAATTTTAATTTTTTTTTTGAGTATTACAGTAGGATTGTTGAGACAAATAGGAAAAAACTTAATTCCATACTAACGAGGTGAGGTGTTTTTTAAGGTAATTTCTTTTTAGTAAATTTAGTGAAATCATATGAAGAGAGCAGATCCGATTATCACTAAGAAAAAGGAATTTCTTTTTTAAGGAAATTGTTTTTAATTTGAGTTTGAAATAGAGAGAAATAGAGAAAAAAGAGAGTGAGTGTTTTTTTGGAAGGAAAATTTCGGTTTGTGACCGTGACTATGTTAGTTTTTGCTGGCAAACTGTATGAATTTCAACGATTTCAATTATGGAAATATATTAAAAAAACACACCACTTGCACTAATTAATGAGCAGTGTGAATTTGATGGAATCCCCCGTCAAAAAAATAATTTTTATTAAGGTTTTTTTTTTTTTTTTTAAACATTATTAAACGATTATCGGGATAAACAGAAAAAAACTTAACTCCTTACCATCGAGTGAGATGTCTTTTAAGGTAATTTTTTTTAGTAAATTTAGTAAAATCATATGAAGAGAGCGGATCTGGTTATCAATAAAAAAAAAAAAATTTCTTTTTAAGAAAATTGTTTTTAATTTGAGTTTGAACTTTTTTTTTTTTTTTTTTCTAAGAACTTTAAAAACTAAAAAGTCCACTAAAAAGGAAAAAAAAAATGCGTGGAAAAGAAGAGACAGTGACAGAGAGCGAGCGAAGAAAAAAAAAAAAAAAAAAAGGAAAAGCAGAATTAGGTAGTGGAAAGTCTAGTAGACTGTGGACTTCAATCAAATCAAGATTGGAAAATTTCCTAAACTTTCAAAAACTATTATAATAATCAAATTGTTGCATATCAATAGTGGATCTAGACTCCCTCATTGGCTTGTGTTTCCTTAACTTTTCGTAATCCAATAACACCTAAGTAAAATATAAAATACATGGTCAAAATTGGTTCACATTTTTCTCTCTCATGCAACTTGATACTTGAATAATACTTGAAGAATATCAAAGAAAAACAATAACCAATGAGAGGATCCCAACTCATCAATATGACTAACTTCTAATTTTGAAATTCAGATTCTGTATTAAATCTTTTCCAATTACGATTTATTGGAGTGGTATAATTATATTATTTTTTATTTTTTATTTTTTAGAATTACAATATTGACTAGTTAGTTTTTTAGTATTTTATCAAAGATGAAACAAGAAACAACCAAATCTAAAATTTATTAGGGGGTTAAAACTTAAAAGAAGCTGCATGCAATCAAAATGCATTAACACAATATATCAATGTGAAGTTTTAATTTTGAAAATTAATTGTGTATTTATTTCTCAATCTCGATTTAGTAATATTTAAGTTGCAACACTTGTGTGAATGGTTCGAATCTCATCAATCAGTGTACATAGGGGTGTGCAAAAAAACCATTAAACCGAACCGACCCGCCTAACCCAACCCAAACTTTATGGGTTGGTTCGGTTTTACATATAAAAATAATTATTAATCAATTTGTCATTTGATAAACTGATTAAATATTAGTTCGGTTTGAGTTGCTAAAAATAAAATTCATACAACCTAAACCAACATATATATATATACAGTCTTTCTATTATCAGTTCGAACTGACAAAGGTTATATCAGTTCCTTGTATGTGGGCCACTGGATTTAAATACTTTGACTGACAAGTGCATACAGCCAAGTCAAAGTATTTAAATCCAGTGGCCCACATGCAAGGAACTGATATAACTTTTATCAGTTCGAACTGATAATAGAATTTCTGTATATATATATATATGATATATTCAATAAAGTCAAATACATATTTCTCAGGGCTTTGTAACTTTTATTTATATTTATTTACTTCTCATATAAATAAGTTTTTTTTTTTTCTTCTCATTCATTTCCATCAACCATTTGGTATTATACCACTCCTCTTTCTTTTATATATTATAATTTTTTAAGAAATAAAATATAATTACTCCTCTTTTCCAATGCATTTTGCATTTTAGAATATGAGTTTTATTATGTTTTTGTTTTTATTTTTATTTTCTGTTATGATAATTGTTATTGTTAGTTTCTTAATTATATAATATTTTTTTAATTTTTAAAATAATTAAATAACACCACTATTTAATATTTTTGTATTTAAATAATATTTTTTATAATAATACAAAAAATTATTTCTAGGTTCAAACATAAACTGATAAATCTACCTAAACCAACCTAACTTTTTTTGATTTGGTTTGAATCGGTTTAATAAATCACATTAATCGGTTTAATAAATCATATAAATCACATAAACCGATACATATCGGTTTTGTTTGACATTGAATTTTAATCCAAATCAAATTGAAAATACACACCTCTTATCGTACGTAATCTTTAAGCATGTGTGAAGCTCGGTTTTAAGAGAATAAATATTAAAGTCGAACATAAAATATATATTATTTAATTTTTGGATTGTATAATATTAATAAATTAACATGGATAAAATTTGGAGTCATTGAAGACAACCAGAGAGTGCAATTAATGGGCAGAATTTCTTTGATTCACATGGGCCACGTCTGAATCGATTAATCGAAGAAATGGAGAGAATTAAATGGCAGCAAAGCGAGCCATTGAATTCTAAAAATGAGATAAAGACTGACCACGAGAGAGTCCAAATAGTAAAACATGCACATTTTTTAGTTTTTTTATTTATTATCGATTGATTGACACTTGACAGGTAATTCATTGCAGCCGCGTTTTTTTTTTTTTTTTTTTTTCTTTTTCCTTCTTCTACGTGGCAAAGAAAAAGATAGGTGATATGTCCCTTTGAAATAATACATGAATTGAAATATTTAGACGCGTTTTAGCTATTTTGACTATTGAGAGTTATTTTGTTTTTATGTATTGCGAAGTTTGTAGATTCTTTTTTCGTGAACTCTCTCTTTCAAACATGAATTATTATTATTAGTATGATTACAATTTATGTTCAAAGGAAATTACAAACACCATGAAAATGACTTCTTTTTCTTGCTATAATTTAGTAAGGATTAATAGTCGTCATTAAAATTAAAATTAATTTCCTCTTGAGGGGTCACAAGTGTGAGATTAGATTTCTTTTGGGGTGTCAACTTAATTGAGATGTCTGAAGTTTTCTTTGATACTTATCTTCGTTGGATTTTGCTAAGAAAAAATTAAAAATTAAAATGCCCCAATAGCCTCACCTCGATATTATATTGGGGTAGGTTAAATTCATCATGATTTTGTTTGGATTGCTCAATGTTTGGAGACAATTAAAAAAATAATAATAATTTGCTTACACGTATCTACATAGATTTACTGGAAGAAGGTATGATTGACCTAATCTTTATCTTTTAATGTTTGTTTTTCTAGATATACCATTTACAATGTAACGATTCAGACATGTTTTATTTTAAAATGTAATGAATATTCTTTAACACCAAATCATATTGGATGGTGATATTTTAATGTTTGTCTGTTTATACAAATTATTCTAAGAATGTGTGTAGTAGGGACATTGTTTGATTATATAATTGATGAGAGATTGAAACATCAAACCTAATGATGGATTAAAACAAGTGGCAATGCATTATACTAAACATGAAACATCACACGTTGAATATGATTAAATCTACTAATTAACATATTTTGTTCACTCACTCATTTAATGATCAAGACATGGTTGACAAATATCCCCCACCATTTTTAATACTCAATTCACCATCAAATACACTTATTTTTCATCTTCTTCTTCAAGACTTCAACTTTGTATTAGCATAAATGTTACGCATTCTAAATTAAAGTGAACAAAGCCCATTTCAAATAAATGGATAAATAAATAAATAAAAACCAATTTCAGTTAAGCAGCCCGACCCACTATCAATATTTGGTCTAGAAAAAATATGGTTTGATCCGGCTCATCCATTACACATCTCTACTGCTCCACATCCAAACAATTAGAATTTAGAATCGGTAGAATGTCCATTCTGTCATCGGAGCCCCAACAGAAAGTTATAAGATACACAAACACAACTTGATAAGAGGAACTCATTCAGTACTGTGACATCCTAGGATCGAATCGGCTATTGAAAATGTCATGTCAAAAAAAAAAAAAAAATACAACAATATTTATTATAAAAACAACCCATACTCAAGAATAAACTCTTTATTATTTAAAATGAATAAATAACAATGGCCGATCAAATGAACAAAACAAATTGCCCCTAAGAGCGTAGCTCAGCCGGTAGATGGACGAGCTTGAGACTTGAGTAAATAACTCTCAAGTCAGCAGCTCGAATCCTATCGATAACGAAAAGCTTTAAAAAAAAATACAAATATATGGATAGATAGATGAATAAACTAAGACATTATTAAATGAATAACACCTCTGATTCAACAATCAATCAATCAGTTCTCGGGTAATAATTTTAATGATCAGCATTGGTCCATATCAAATCCTTCTCGAAAATCCAATGACAAACCTCAATCTGCCCCGGACCCGAACCCAAGACCCGAAAAGCTTCATGACCCACGAACCACGAAGAAGTATCCAAGTGACAAATGGCAACACCATGATTGATCTTCTTCTTTGTTTTCAAATCCAAAATATCGGCTTCGTACGCCACAACATCCGGAACAGAATGGCAATAGTAAAGCGAATAAGGATACAATTTCTGGTGACAAGACACAACTTTGGTCTCCTTACCACCGTTGATTCTTTTAACTGATCCAATCAAAATGTTCTGCTTCGATCCCTTGTAGTTCTCAGTTTTACGTAAAGCTACGTCACGACCAAGAACTGACGTGGCAAAGTCAATCATGTCTTCAGCCGATGCAACGCACCGTTTTGTCTCCCCCAAGTTGGGTTTCCTCTCACAATCTTTGACCGCGTCCTTGATTATACGCTCCAATGCTGAATTGTCACTAGCATGGAACATTTTTTTCATGTCACTAAATTTCGAAGACGAAAAGGGTATTTTGGGAACCAAATTCCGGTTCAAAAACTTGGTTTTAGGGTATTTATTTGTAATATCAGGCATTGACATGACAGTTCCTGACTTGAGCATGGACTCACGGAAGAACGTACCAGGCTGGATCTTCACCGTTTTGGTAATTACCAAATTACCAGGCTCCATCTTTTTATATGCCAACTTTTTTTTATTTACCAAAGTGTTACTAGGCTGCGGACCTGCTGCCGACTGACTAGGTTGCATCGTAGATTGATTGTTTTTACCATCACCGTAATTATTGAAATTAAAATTCCAATCGTTTTTGCCAATGTCTTCGTAGACATTAAACCGTGGTGATTTGTCGTTTTGTTGGGTGGCGAGTTTGGCAAAATTGGCCAAGTCGACAGCCTTTAATGGGGAGGACGCTTTTGAGAGAAGAAAGTGAGATTTTGGTAAATTGTTGTTGATCTTCATGTTCCAGTATCGGTTCAGGTGTGCTTTTGGTGTCAAAGGGTTCTCTTTATTGCCCTTCTTCAAGTCATGATCGGCAGCTGCCAAAGTAACCTGTAATATATATTGTCGAAAGAAGAAAAAAAAAAAAAAAACATGAATACAGTACTTATAAATAAAGATTTTGCTACATCTACGTAATTGTGGGGGAGTTATGAGAGAGTGTTATTTACTTTTATTTATTTATTTATTTTTTTTTTTTAGGGTAGCTGAACCATTGATGATAAATGTAAATGAAAAAAAGCATCAAATTCGCTTACATTGAGAATCGCAAGTAGCCAGAAGAAGAAGAAGACTAAAGACTTGATGGGCTTCGACATTGTTTTTTTTTTTTTGTGTGTGTGTGTGTGGATACAATTAGATTTTATGGTGGCAAGATATATATAGCCATATAGGTGTTGAGAGTAGTTATTTAATGAACGAAACATGCATGCCAACAAAGTTGGTAACAAATATGTATGGTGGCATTATTATTATTATTATTATCAGTATTAGTATTATTATTATTAGTATTTTGAAGGGGTAGCGTGGCATTACTAATTGAATATAATGGAATGATAATAATAAATTAAAAAACAGAACGTTTGTTGATTGCACGATGAGGGAATTTGGATAGTTATTAATGAGATTTCAGTATAATTTGCTCTTAATTACGTGCAAGCACGATGAGGAGAAAGATTGATTAATGATTAATTAGAGGATTTTGGCTGTGAAGATAAAATCTTTTGTTCTTAGTTCTTACATACATTTGTTCGAAGAAGACCAAGATTAAATTATGATCGGGACAACTGACAAGAAATAATATTTTTGTAAACTATATATATAATCCTTCTTCTATCAGGGTGGTCCTGAACTAGCAATTTCAGAACCACCACTCATAGCCACATATTTCAAATGGGCCTATAACCCGACATTAACAAATATACACACCCAATATGAATGTGTAGCTGTAGTTAGATGTCATTAACTTATAATTTCAAAACGTCCTTACTAGAGAACCAGCAAATATATATATATATACAGAAATTCTATTATCAGTTCGAACTGATAAAAGTTATATCAGTTCCTTGCATGTGGGCCACTGGATTTAAATACATTGACTTGGCTGTATGCACTTATCAGTTAAAGTATTTAAATCCAGTGGCCCACATACAAGGAATAGATATAACTTTTATCAGTTCGAACTGATAATAGAAAGACTGTATAAATATATATATATATAAAGATTTGTAGACACGTCTTGAGATGGGTGTTAAGATAAAATCTATTGTTCTTACAAGCATTTGTTCGAAAAAGGTCATGATTAAATTATGATCGGGGCAAGAAATAATATTTGTGTAAACGTATCTTTTATATATATATATATATATATATATATATATATCCTTACTATATAAAAAGGGAGAGTTGGTCGGTGAGATTCTGGCCTCTTTTTTTTGTTTGAATGTAAAATTACAGATATAACCATTAAAATTTATATAATTACATCTAAAGAATTACAAATACTACCCTTAAAGTTTATATAATTACTAAATATATAGGTTTTAGTAGGATTTTGATTATAACATCTCTTAGATTTTCTTTGAAAGTCAAATGACAAACACAAGCCTTCGAGTTTGTAGAATTACTTAATAAACATGTCTTAGTAATAGTAACACAACAGGGATTGTATAATAATTTTCAAAATTTATCTTAATTTACAATTTTAAATAGGTTAAATCATTATTAAATAATTTACCCCAATTATTATGAATTTAGATTGAATTTATTTGAGCTTGTAGAATTACTTAATAGAAATGTCTTAGTAATAATGACACATAATGATATGGACTAGACCCAAATTAATAGGTATTTGGATTGATGATTATTTTATATTGTAAAATGAGATAGGGGATGAAAATATAATTTTATATTTAATGATTTGAAAAGGAATAAGAAATATTATAGGGGTATAAATTTAATTTGACATGCAACTTGATGACTTAAATATAAATATATATACAGGGGAAATTTGTAAAGTGAAAAAATAAAATAAAATGGATTTGACTGCAAGCGGTGGATTCATCTGATAAGAAAGATATGGAATTTAGTCGAAAAGTACTTTTGGATGTAAAAAGATATAATTTAGTTGTTGAATTTAAATTGTTGAGATGTTCAATAAAAGTTGCAAACAATTATATATAAATTACCATTATTAAATCATCGTGAGAAGAATCTCTTTTGAGGCAAGTGTAGAAAAGTTTCTTGTCAAACCCATGAATTTAAGACTTCTTCAGGGTGTTATATCAATGTAATAACATTTACATAAATTAAAACTATACTGTGTTATATTAACATCTCTTATTTTTTAAGGATATATATATTTGTAAATATGAAACTCAAATACAAATTTAAGCACATGCCTTGCATGTGCCCCAAACCTAGTATATATATATATAAGGTAAATGAACACTGTTACTGCTGAGAGGTGGTTTATCAAAAAAGAAAAAGAAAAAGAAAAAGAAAAGAGTAATATTAAATTGTAACACACTCTCTCTCCCTCTCTTTCACACTATCTACAAATTACTTCAAACCCTAATTATCTATAATTATTAATTAGGCCAATAACAACATATTTATATCCTTTCCACAATTATTTGGAGACAAGATCTCAAACACAATTTATAATAATATTTAATAATCTAATTGTCAACAATCACAAATAAATCAAATGGAGCTGGAGATGTTTAATTAGATGACAAGATCAATTATTGGTAAAGCTCTTGAATAAATTTTGGTCGTTGTTTTCCATTTTTAATTTGTGTATGTTAGGAGTTGGGCATTGCCTTGTGATCATATGTTTATTTTTTTTTATTTTTTTATTTTTTTGACGGTATCCATCTATCAATTTATCTAGACTATGTAATTTTTTGAAGTTTTTTTGCTATTGGTAGGATTCGAGCCATTGACTGGGGAGTTATTTGCCCAATCCCCTTTCTTGTCCATCTACCGGATGCCGATAATATATTTGTTAAATTAATGAGTTTATTAAGAGGGGTGTATTGATTCAAGATTTTATTAGACAATTTGGAGAAGTAAAGGTCTGGTGGTATTAGATTGAGACTTTTTAACAAATTAGATAAGTTCGGTGGTATTTGATCAAGACTTTTAAGATTTTCTTAAAAAGTCCATATTGTCTTGTGGTATTGGATCTAGACTTTTAAGACTTTAAAAAAAAAATTCATATTGTCTTATGGTATTGGATCTAGACTTTCAAAAGACAACAAATTGTCTGGTGGTATTGGATTGAGATTAAGATTTTTAGAATTTCATGACAAAATGGATTTTTCAGACTTTTTAGTCATATGTATAAATAGCTTGAACCCAAAATTGTCTTGTCATCTCCCTCAATACTTTCCAGACTTTTCTCTCTCACTCAAAATCATCTTCAGCTTCCTCAACCTTTACACCCCCATCAGATCTTCATCACAAATTTTCAGCTTCCTCAACTTCCATACATGTCATAGATTTAAGGATTTAGCATAATATTGGTACAACTATTGCAGGAATACAATCTCAAACCATCATGTAAAAAACTACCTTTTGATGCCTCGTATTTAACATGTGTCTGTGTTCATGACATCAACAGTTACTGCACTGAAGGCTAGTCCAAACCGACAATCTTGGTACAACTTTTAACTACGTTTGCTCATGTTTGATTTTAACACTGACTACTTAATTTTTGCTTATACCAACAGGGTTAGTTATGAAGATAAATAATGTGTAGTTGTTAATTTTCATCTGTTTGTCTTCTATGGCTGCTTCAGCTGAAGGTTATGTGTTGGTTGGTTGTATTTTAAAATTTTATTACTTCTCTTCATAACTTATACATGTCTCTCATTCAATTTTTTTTTTGTTCAGTGACTGCCCTCAACAAGATTATAGAGCACTGGAACTTGGGGAAAAAATTGAATACTACAATTAACTCTTGAAAGTTCATATTTATAAAACTCCAAAAAGTCTTGAAATAAAGTCTAGATAATCCTAATAGTCTATAAATAAGTCCAAAGATTCTTTCACAATCATAAAAGTCTAGATAATCCTAATAGTTTTTGTTTTTTCTTTTATTTTTTAGAGGTAAATACACTCATCTCCCTTGAAATTTGACATAAATACAACTTGAGATCAAGTATGCATTTATCTACTTAAACCTTCCCTGCCCTTTAAATTATAATAATAAAAAGATCATATTGTTCTTAGTTATTAAAATTTAAAAATGAAGATAATCATTTTATGATAAACAATTAAACTAAATAAAATTAATTGAAAATAATTATTTAAATTAAAAAATAATTTTAAAATGAAAAAAAAAAAACTATTTTTTTAAAGTTTTAAGTTTTCTTTATTTTTAAATTATTATTTTTTTTACTATTTTTACAGGAAAAAAAAAGAATTTTAATTTAAAAAAAAATTATCTTCATTTTCAAATTAATTTTTTTTTATTGTTTTAAAATATAAAATATAAAAATATTAAAAAATAATTATTTTAATAGATATTAAATTATTTTCATTTTTAATAACTAACCTTTAAAAATTGTAAAAAAAAAATAATAATTTAAATAATTTAAAATTTTAAAAATTGTTTTTTATTTTTCTATTTTTATTTTTTTAATTATATTATATTAAAAGTATTATCTTCAATTAATTTAATTTAATTGTTATTTATAAAATGATTATCTTTATTTTTAAATGTTAATAACTAAAGACAATTTGGTCTCTTTATAAGTTCAAGTTTAAGAGCAGGGGAGGAATGAATAGATAAATACATAATTAACTCTCTAGCTGTATTTATACCAAACTTTAAGGAAGGTAAGTGTATTTACCCCCGATTTGTTAAGGAGAAGACAAAAAGATAATAATAAAAAGGAGAGTAGAGGCACATGTGTTCTTATATCAAGTGGTAGCTAGGAATTTAAGTCTTATTATGTGCATTTTATAAACGCATGTGTAGAATTTTTTTTCTCGTGTTGTAGAAGTAGATATTCGGGCAAACCCATATGACACGTTGGATATAAAATTTCCAAAAAAAAAACAAACAACAATCACGAGTAGATATTCGCCCATCTTAGCAGACCTAATGACCCGTTCGATATTAAAAAAAACAATTGGGAGAATGGGAGTAGAAATAAAATAAAAAATAAAAAAATAATAGCAACAACAACAATTGGTACGTGTAGTATGTAGCAGGGCAAATTCATGACCCGATGTCAGATTTGTTTTTTAATATATTTTTTTAAAGTAGAAAGAAAATATCTACTTATAATAAGTTCTAGTGCACATTGTTATTCATGAAAATTTCCCTAAGTTATATAAACTCTAGGACTAAGAACACATTTTATCCATTCAAAATTCTTCAATATAAAATTATAAACCATTCTTATTTCAAAATAAAAATAAAAATTTATAAACCATTCAAAAAAAAAAAAAAAAAAAAAACATCAATCTAAGGGCCACATATATTCATTTATTTCTTCTCAATTCAATAGTGAAAAAGAGGAAAGGAATTAATAATATAGAGTAATGCTACATTGCTCAAATTTAGTGCCCAAATGACGTGGGAACACTTTAGTCCATTCATTTAAATTGTATTAGATTTGCATGATTTAATGTATTAGAGTGTTATCACGTCATTTGGGCACTAAATTTGGACAATGTAACATTATTCAATAATATATAAATGACAACGTACCCTTGTATATAATGAAAATGAATGAATTGATATTAAAATAAAAAATTTAAGCTACTATAGCCTAATCTGTTGAAAATATTTATAATTTTTCAAATTCAGTACTAGATCCGAAATTTGCATCGCATGCAAATTAAATATACTTCATAATTTCTACAAAAAATAGAAAGCAAATAAAAGCTTTCCAAGTTCCATGGCAAAATGATCAGCTTCCAATAAAATGTTTAGAAAAATCAGAAACAGCATCAAGCACAAGAAGCTAGCAGCATATTATCATCAAATTTCTGAATCAACGTGAAAGCTATAATAAATCAATCAACAACTTGAAAGAACGCTCATTCAACTTGAATTGATAAATAAATCAATCACCACGTGGTTAAGTGGCTAAATGGTAACAATGCTCATTCAATTTAATGATGTCTTAAAAGAATTTCAGATTGTCAAACAACAGTAATGATGGTGTTGTTAACCTGTAACCCAATTCATCATGAGGTAACAATATAATTGATAAATGTAAGATGTGTAAAAATGTTAACCTTAGTATTTATTCCACGTTGAAAATAATTCAACATTTTTTTATTCAAACAATTTCATATAATGAACAAATTTTGATTGAACAAATTATTCCCTTCTTGGCTCAAATGAACAAACTCTAATCAAACAACAACGATTCAGCTTCATGGCTGATAATTTTAATGATCAGCATTGGTCCAGATCAAATCCTTCTCGAAAATCCAATGACAAACCTCAATCTGCCCCGGACCCGAACCTAAAGCCTGAAAAGCTTGATGACCCGCAAACCACGAAGAAGTATCCAAGTGACAAATGGCCACACCATGATTGATCTTCTTCTTTGTTTTCGGATCCAAAATATCCGCTTCGTACACTGCAACATCCGGAACCGAATGACAATAGTAGAGCAAATAAGGATACAATTTCTGGTGACAAGACACAACTTTGGTCACCTTACCACCGTTGATTCTTTTCACTGATCCGATCAAAATGTTTTGCTTTGATCCCCTGTAGTTCTCAGTTTTACGTAGAGCCACATCACGTCCAAGAACTGATGTGGCAAAATCAATCATGTCCTCAGCTGATGCAACGCACCGTTTTGTCTCACCCAAGTTGGGTTTCCTCTCACATTCCTTGACCGCGTCCTTGATTATACGCTCCAATCCTGAATTGTCACTAGCGTGGAACATTTTTTTCATGTCACTAAATTTCGAAGACGAAAAGGGTATTTTGGGAACCAAATTCCGGTTCAAAAACTTGGTCTTAGGGTATTTATCTGTAATATCAGGCATCGGCATGATAGTTCCTTTCTTGAGCATGGACTCACGGAAGAATGTACCAGGTTCGATCTCCACCGTTTTGGTTACCAAACTACCGGGTTCCATTTTTTTATATGACAACTTGTTTTTATTTACCAAAGGGTTAGCAGGCGGCGGACCAGCTGGTCGATCACCTTCATCTTCACCAGGCTGGACAGAAGATTCATTGCTATTACCACCGTAATTTATAAAATTCCAATCGTTTTTGAGTATATCTTCGTATGGACCATAGATATTAAAGAACATGCCTGGGGCTGGGCTTTTTGGTGCGGTGGCGAGTTTGGCGAAATTGGCGATGTCGACGGCCTTCAATGGGGATGATGCCTTTGAGAGAAGAAAGTGAGATTTTGGTACAATATTGTTGTTGATCTTCTTGTTCCAGTATCGGTTCAGGTTTGCTTTTGGTGTGAAAGGGTTCTCTTTATTGGCTTTCTTCAAGTCATGATCGGCAGCTGCCAAAGCAACCTGTAATATATATTGTCGAAACAAATTAAAAAAAAAAAAAAAAACAATCCACATGAAAGAAGAAAGAATCAAATTCGCTTACATTGAGAATCGCAAGTAGCAAGAAGAAGAAGACTAAAGACTTGATGAGCTTCGACATTGTTGTTTTATGGATACAATTAGATTTGTTGGTGACAAGATATATATAGGTGTTGAGAGTATTTTGTTTAATGAATAAAACATGCATGCCAACAAAGTTGGCAACAAACATGCATGTAAAATATTTGCACGATGGTGAGGAATTTAGATAATTAATAATGAGAATATTTCGGTATGGACAGGTGTCTTGAATACTTGAATCGTGATAATTAATTAATGATTAGATGATTTTGGCTGTTAAGATAAAATCTTTTTATTCTTACAAGAATTTGTTCGAATAAGAAAGGATTAAATTAGGATTCAAATCTGTTTGTCTAAAATTAGTGTCATAATTTGTGTCTAACCAATTAAATTGGAACATGTGTCTACATTTATGTTAGAAGTTGAAAAATAAAAATTAAATGTAGATACATGTCCCAATTTGGTTAGTTAGATACAAATTGGGATACCAATTTTGGACAGACGATTTGAGTCCATTAAATTATGGACAGTTGTCTTGAATTATGAGAGGTGGTTTATGTTGGGGTCTTCACATGCATGAGTCAAGAGAGGCCAATATTAAATTGTACCACTATCTCTGCACTACCTACAAAGTTCAAACGCACCCTAATTAATTATCTATTATTTAGCGCAATAGAAACATATGTACTTTCAACAATTATTAGACGACAAGATCTCAAACTCAATCTCTAATAATATTTAATAACTAATTGTCAACTATCACAAATAAATTTAATGGAGTTGGAGAATGTTTAATTAGATCACAAGATCAATTATTTGGTAAAGCTCTTGAATGATTAATTGGTTGTTGTTTTCCATTTTTAATTTGTGTATTAGGAGTTGGGCATTTGCTTAATTTGTGATCAGATGGTTGTGAATGTAGAATTTTTTTTTTTTTCATTAAATATTTGTAAAGTTGTACTACTAAGTACTAATAACTCATTTTATCCATTCAAAATTCTTCAATCTAAACCTTCTAATAAAAATTAAAATAAAAAATAAAAAACCTTCAATCTTATGGCCCCAAAATAATGTTGGAATTTGCATGTACAAGATAAGTTACACTCCGAAGTTTACATAACATGGAAGTTAAAAATATTCAAATTGGGTCATGTCATATCATTTTAAAATTTTGATTGCAATATTCATTCATTCGTTTGCACTCAATTCAATGGTGAAAAAGAGGAAAAAATGTGGTAATATATAGATTTTTTTTTTTTTTTTTTTAAATTTATAAGTATTACACAATTATATAAATTCGGGGTTTTTTGAAAGGGAGAAGGACTCGAACCTACAACCTCATGCATGTGTGAGGGATTTTACTAACGGATCAACCTCTTCTCATCAATAATATATAAATGACAACCCTTGGTTTTAATGAAAATGAATGGATTTGATATTAAAATAAAAATTTAAGTTAATATACCCTAATCTATTAAAAATATTTATAATTTTTCAACAAACCTATATATATATATAAATGTTCAAGTCAATGCACAATGATGTAAATATATGAGGACATTGAATATTAGCCACTCATTTTTCATGTTTTGACTTAGTGTGTATGCACTTATTAAAACTTCTCCATAATGAGTGGCTCACATTCAATATCCTTATATATTTATATAAGTGCGCAATGATGTGAACGGGACCGTATATTCACATCATTGATCAAATATTCAGTAGATCTGAATTTTACATAAAAAATATAGTTTATATTTCCTAGAAAAAATAGAGAGCAAATAAAAGCTTCCAAGGCCTATATGCAAAATGAGCCTGCAATAAAATGTTTAGAAAAATCAGAAACTACATCTTATTCTCATCAATTTCCTGCATCCATGTGAAAGCTACGAACAAATCACTCAGTCATGCTGCAAAAGAATTATAAAGCAATCTAAGGGGCTGTATTCAATTTAACTATTGAATTGATTGATTTAATTGATATTATTTAATAAATATGAGAGCTATTAACATGACTCTTTAGTTTTTATTAATATATGAGAGCTAAATTAACGAATAATATCTACTTTTACGATCTTATTTTTGTATCTCATTTACATCTCAACTCATTTATAAATAGATATATGAACAGAGTTACCAGACAAAAGCCACTTGAAAATATAATTCAACATTTTTTTATTGAAACTATTTCATGTATCAACAAATTATTCCCTTCTTGGCTCAAATGAACAAACTTTTTATTCAAAATAAACAAAAAAAACAAATAACCCAATATTCAAACGAACAAATTAAACTCTAATCCAACGTTAATGATACAGTTCTCGGCTAATCATTTTAATGATCACCATTGGTCCATATCAAATCCTTCTCAAAAATCCAATGACACACCTCAATCTGCCCTGGACCCGAACCCAAGGTTTGAAAAGCTTCATGACCCGTGAACCACGAAGAGGTATCCAAGTGACAAATGGCCACACCATGATTGATCTTCTTCTTTGTTTTCGGATCCAAAATATCCGCTTCGTACACCGCAACATCCGGAACCCAATGACAATAATAAAGCAAGTAAGGATACAACTTCTGGTGACAAGACACAGCTTTACCACCGTTGATTCTTTTCACTGATCCGATCAAAATGTCTTGCTTCGATCCCTTGTTGTTCTCAGTTTTACGGAGTGCCACGTCACGTCCAAGAACTGACGTGGCAAAGTCAATCATGTCCTCTGCTGATGCAACACACCGTTTTGTCTCTCCCTTGTCGGGTTTCCTCTCACAGTCCTTGAGAGCCTCCTTGATTATACGCTCCATTGCTGAATTATCACTAGCATTGAATAATTTTTTCATTTCACTCAATTTTGAAGACGAGAACGGTATTTCGTTAACAGTGGTCCGGGGCAAAAACGTACTTTCAGGCATTTTGTTTGTAATATCAGGCATTGGCATGGCAGTTCCTTTCTTCAAGGTAGATTCACGGAAGAATCTACCTGGCTCTAAGCTTTTACTGTTATTATTATTATTATTCTTTGTCGCCACCTTTTTTTTATTTACCACTCTGTTACTCACCTCGCCGGCCTGAGGAGGATCGGCAGACTCCGTCTCGGATTCAGAGCTGTTACTGCCGTAATTAATGAAATTAATGTCGTTCTTGGCATAATCTTCGTATGGACCGTATATGTTAAACTTCATCCCTCCTGGGAAGAGTGAAGGGAGCTGGTTGTTGTTTTGAGCCATCGCGAGTTTGGCGAAATTCACGATGTCGGTGGCCTTTAATGGGGACGACGCCTTTGAGAGAAGAAAGTGAGATTCTGGTAGATTGGTGTTGATCTTCTTGTTCCAGTATTGCGTCAGGTGTGCTTTTGGTGTGAAGTGGTTCTCTTTGACGCCCTTCAAGTCTCTGGCAGCTACAAAAGAAACCTGTACATTATCCAACGATAAGTGTTGGTAATTATCGGACCTTAAAGCTTAAGCCGATAAAAAAAAAAGACCGACAAAATATATAGTACTTTTAAACACTCACTATGATACACATAACAAATTCAAATAATCACGTGGGTGACTCAAACACAGAGCTCATAGAACAACTAAACTCTAATACAATGTTAATAACCATCAAATCAACTTAATAGAAAATTACCCGACATTAAAGTACTTAAGCACTCTAACAAAAAGAGAATACACAATCAACATAAACAAGATCGACCGGTAATTAAAGAGATTATAAATATAAATGAAAAAAAGCATCAAATTTGCTTACATTGAGAGATGAAAAGAGCAAGAAAAAGAAGAAGAGGAGGGACGACATTGTTGTTTTATGGGTACGCAGAAGAATTGCGAGATAGTGAGGTTGGCGGCAAGATATATATATATATATACAAGTTGAGAGGAGTTGTGAGAATTTTGACTAAGTAATTGTTTAATGAATTAATCATGCCAACAACTTTGGTGGCATACTGGCATTACTAATTAAATCAGATGGATTAGTGAAAAAAAATCGCATGCAGATTGCACTTTAATTTTATAATGATGGGATTTCAGCATAATATACGCCTAATATTTCCGATATTTTAATAGTTTATAGGTAAGGGTGGCCCTATTGGTTATTCCCATCCATAAAATATCTTCCTACACCAATTTTTATCTTACACACATATTAAAAAATGAAAATTATTAATTTTACTCCTTACACCCTTTAAAATATCAAAACAATACTTCAAGTATTTAAAAAAAAAAAAATTAAACATATATTTTTTCTCATTACACCAATTTCTCTTCATTTGCTTCCACCACTGTAAAGAAAAAATATATTCTTGTATGTATGGTTTCTTCTTTAAAAAAAAAAAAAAACTACGTACAGTCTTTTTGTTCCCTTTAATAAATATTATAAAATTTACTCGGATAAAAAATATCATATTCAAATAAAATTATGCAACTAAGATTTTACTTGACCGGGCAAAAATAAAATACAAATTCAACTTTAAATCTTTTTTTATTTTCATTGTTACTTACCGAATCAATGAATTGAATTATCTTAAAAACCATAAAATCATAATGATTTACACACTTAATCATCATCATAAAAAACAACAACAATAATAATTAAACAAACAATAATGTAAAACTTCCTTTGTCTTAAAAAAAAAAAACAACTATATTTTCAATCACCAAACAAATCAATTTTTTTCATTTTAAAATTTGGGTTTTTAAAAAATCCATACACCAAGTTTTTCGGTTTAAAAACCAATTAAATTAATAAGAATTTGTAGTGAGTGAGTGAGTTGTGTTTGAGGGACTAAGATCCTGTCATCACCTTACTTTCTTAAAGTATGTGATTGGTTGTTGATAAAATGTCAATCACATCTTAACCATTCATTCATTGCAATACTTATGTGTCATGAGATTAAATGAGATGAGAATGGGGTGAGGTGATGTGAGGAGAGGATCAAAGTCTATGTTTGAGAACTGTGTAGACTTGATTGAGTTCTGCAATGTTTTTTTTTTTTTTAAGAGTTCTTTTTTTTTAAATTAAAAAAAAAATCTACAAGATTACAACTACAACAATTTTTTATTCAAGCACAAAACAATAATAAGAATGAAAGTAAACTCACCTGAATGCATTTGGAATCCATAAAATCAATTCTTTGTTCATCAATTTCTTAACTATATGTGAAAAAAAAAAATCTTGATGTTGGGTTTGATTAAGTGTATATTATTATTATTATTATTATTATTATTATTATTATTATTATTATTATTATTAGGGTTTATGATAGATTATGTGTTCAACTTATGGGTATAAGAAGTAAATTTAATTTTCAATTATAAAGCCATGTATTTTAAGTAATTAAATGTAAAGGTATTTTAGAAATAAAAATGTTTCATTAAAATATGGGTGTATAGAGATATTTTGTGGGTGATAAATAGAGTTGCCCTATAGGTAATGACGTAAGAAATGTTCTTAAATATTCCCAATATTTTGAAGTTAATGACGATATCTATATAATATCTATATAATATAGTAAAATGAAACCTCACTTTGACACGTATCGTCGTGTGGAGGTTTTGACATTTAATTTTTTATTGATTAGTAGGTGTGAAATAGGAGGAGATTTATTATTGTTGATTAACGTTAATTTATTAGTATTTTTTGTGTGTGAATGTTTTAGCTGCCTTGAGTCAGTTTATGAATTATTTAGTTATCCAATTATTGTCATTTGCGTCAGTTTTTGAATTTTTTAGCTGCTCAATTATTGACACGTGTCGTCGTGTGAAGGCTTTGGTATTTAATTTTTATTGATTAGTAGGTGTGAAATAGGAGGAGATTTATTATTGTTATGGCATTTAAGGAGATTTATTATTGTTATTTGAGTCGGTTTATTATTGTCATTTGCATCAGTTTTTGAATGTTTTAGCTACCTTAAGTCAGTTTTTGAATTTTTTTAGCTGCTCAATTATTGCATTAATTTACATAGTTATTATTTGAGTCTGTTTAATAGACCTTCACAGCGCCACATGTCACAGTGAGGAAGCTTTGGATTTAAATGTTATATATTTGACTAGCCTCTTTTGGACTCTCGCAATAGTACGAGGTCGAAGAGTAGCACAATGAAAAATAAAAGTTCGTTCCCACAAGGATTGAGTGACCGATTACCGAAATTGACTAGTTCCAAAGCTATTCAAACAAGCAATAATCAATGATGGATTATACTACTCAATTATAACTTAAACTACACTAATGAAATAATTGAAAATAAACAAGTAAACAAACTTGAACAAAGGCAAATACAAGCAAAGTGATTGTATCTCGTATGGGAAATTAGGCTAAGACCTTGAATCCACCTATCCAATTCTCATCAATTTTAGGCACATCATTTGAAGTAAAGTATGCAAGTGTGTGTGTGTAGATTCGTGATACTCTCAATTAGTCTCTAACCTCTCTCAAGTGATAAAGACAATATTTATATGCACCAACAACCTATTTCTCAATGGTTATCCGAACTACATATAAATTCATTAAGCTTCATGGCACACAAATTGAATCCTAGAGGCTAGCATCACATATCTCTATCTTACCAACATCTATCACTCATTTCATCGAGCACGTTGTGTGCTTCTCCTCTCGGTACTTCACACAACAACCAACAATTACTAAATGCTAGCTAAACATTCAATAATTATTAAGAACATGAAATAAGCATACACAACACAAACAATGATGATAAAGTGATGGCCTTGATTAATAATTCATGGAAAATGCTTCATCTTGGCCTTAGCCAAGGAAGTTTAGTTCATAGTACAATAAATGACTACAAAATATGAGTAATAAGTACAAGTCATAATCAAAGATGAATAAATGTAAAGAGAGAAAGGTTTAGAGTAAACTAATGTGAAGAATTCCTCCTCACTTGCTTGGATGTGCTTGACTTCTTCTCTCATTGACTTCTCTTGCTCCAAGATGTGGTTTTTATGGTGGGTTTTGGTGAGTAAATGAGGTGGTGAGGTGAGAAATGAGTTTAGATGATGATTTGATGAAGGATGTGGGTGATTTAGTGAAGGATTTTGGTGAAAGAAGTGTTCTTGGGTGTTTGGGAGTGAAGTGGAGGTGTTTTGGAGCTCAATGGTCGTGCAAGAGGTGAGGCAAAAGAAGCTGAAGGGAGGTATTTATAGTGTATAAAATTAGGGCACGAAAACCTAGACCAATTTCTGATGTGGCAGTGTGGGCGCTATACGTAGGGCGCTTCTGTACAGTGCCACTTTTCTGATCTCGCAAATCATGTTTTAGGCGCTGTACGTATGGCGCCTTGTACAGCGCCCCTTCTCAATTTTGGCTTCTCCAGGCTTGGGTGTTGTACGTAGAGCGCTTATGTACAGCGCCTGTACAGCGCCTGTACAACGCCCCTTTTCTGTCTTCAATTCTTCAAGCTTGGGCGCTGTACATAGGGCGCTTCTGTACAGCGCCCGTACAGCGCCGATTCTCTGTCTTCACTTCTTCAGGCCTGGCATTTTCCTCAAACTTGATGTTTTTGCCTCCCATTTTTCATTTATCTACAATAAAGCCCTTAGAAGCCCCGAAACCTGCACAAGCTTATTTAAACATAAAAAATACCGGTTTTACCCGGAAAACGAAGGCAAATGATAGGTAAAACGGGGCTACATCACGTGTAGAAATAGGCATTATCAATATTCATTTCCATGGAAAATGAAAAGCATGGAAGTTTCAAAACTCAAATTGGAATCTAAATCAATGCCACATACCACTCAAATTTTATCTTAAGAGAGCTATAGATTTAAATACATTAATTTCTATCTATATTAACAAATCAGGTCAATAGGCGCTCTGTATTAATACACAAGTTAAATAGGCACTCATGATTGCAATTAATAAATACAATAAATCAATTATTTAAATCGTTGGTATATCATCTCTCTCTCTCTAAACCATTTATGCCTTCTCATCTCCCTCAATTTTCTCTATAAAAACCATCCAAAATCTTATATTTTTGTCCATCTCATTCCATTGACTTTCTCGGCAAACTCAAAACAAGCTGTGGAGAATTGGATGCCATCGGGTGGTAAGAAGAATTTCTACAGATTTTTTTTTTAATATTTGGTTGAATAATTTTAATCATTTAGTTTTAGTTTTATTTTTTTCTTTTTAATCTCACGTTTTTTCCATCTCATCCTATTGACTCTCCCTCATGAGCAAACTCAAAACAAGTGGTGTGGAATTTGATGGCGTTGAGTGGTGAGAGTAATTTTTACGGATTTTGTTTTAATATTTGATTGAATAATTTTATTATTATTATTATTTTTTTTTTTGAGGAAACACTTTAGTAGTTAAAAAAGTAATTTTGGATTGATCATGGAATTTTTAACTTTGGCGGTCTTGGATTTTCAATTAACTGTCCACTAAAGTGTTCGTTATGGAACCATCCGGTAAGGCTAGCATCATACTCATAACCACCAATGCAGAAAATCAATGAACCGGTCGAGACTTATGATGTGATTTGTATTTATGAACGATGGATTCAATAGACATACTATTACTGTAGATAAATATTAAGGTTATATTCTTGGTTCTAAGTGTAACACTGTATTGTCTCTTAAAAAAAAAAAAATATTGTATCTACTCCGGTTTTTGGGTATTTAATACCCGATTTTTCCCCGGATTTTTTTAAGGTAATTTATTCTTTTTTTTGGCAGTTTTTTTCTTTATACTTTTTAACCTTTTTGTTCTCTTTTCTTTTTGGTTTTTTAGAATGTATTAATTATGCATTGAATAAAAGATTATTATTCCAAAAATAATTGTTTTTGAATTTTAATTATCCATATAAATGATAATAAATAAATAATTTTCAAAACATCAATTGTAATATCAAATTAATAGTAATCCGTTTTTATTTTTAAGAATTAATGATAAATTCTAAAAACATTTTAATTGTAAGATATTAATGATATTGTGATAACATAACAGATAATTAAAATAATGGTTTCAAAAAATAATAATTAAAATAATAGTTTTTGATCAATTATTAATGGTAACACATTATAGACATTAATTATTGCATTCAATTCAATAGATTCATTTTCTAAATATATGAAATTCACTCTTAATTATATATATATATATACAGAAATTCTATTATCAGTTCGAACTGACAAAAGTTATATCAGTTCCTTGCATGTGGGCCACTGGATTTAAATACTTTGACTTGGCTGTATGCACTTGTCAGTCAAAGTATTTAAATCCAGTGACCCACATGCAAGGAACTGATAAAACTTTTGTCAGTTCGAACTGATAATAGAAAGACTGTATATATATATATATATATATATATATATATATATATATATATATATATATATATATATATATATGGTAATAAATAATTTTTTTTTTTGTAAGATAGTAAAAAATAACTCCTACTACTATTTGCATCTCCATAAAATTCTTCACCTTATTTATTTATTTATTTATTTATTGAATCATCTATATATGAGACGGACGCTTAAAAAAAATCTAATAAAGAATTTATTAAATAATATAATGTTTTTAGAAAATAAGTGTGGAAAAATAAATTAATTTATCACTTGGTTTGACAATATCCTCCATGGAGTTTTTTTTTTTTAAAAAAAATAATAATACTTATACAAGTATTTCTAGAATGAGTGTTTTTATAATATATATATATATATATATATATAGTATTTTCGAGTAAATTGGGGTGTATTTAGAGGTTTCAAAATTTTAATTTCTTAAAATGAAATGTCTTAAGAAAATAAATGTGAAAAATAAATGGATTGTAAATAGCTAATCTCAATAGTTATTCATCTCTATATAATTATAAATATTTATAATTCTTTTTCTATTTTTTACCTTTATGTTTTCATTTCTTTTAGATCGTTTAGAATGTATTATTTGTGAATGTATTATTGGTGGTCCAAGGCTTGAGATAAAAATCTTAAGTCCTTGGTTCTACTCTTGGCAATTACATTGTGGCCAGCCATCAGGGCGCTAGCTCAGCTGGTGGAAGAACGGGCTTGGGGCACGGGTAACTCCCAGGTCAGTGGTTCGAATCCTACCCAGGTGAAGGTGAGTTCTAATTTACTTGCTTACATCTTTGTGTGGCCGGGGGTGTGGGCCGAAGTTTCCTATCTATCCTACTCTATAACATCCAACAAATAGATTGTCAGAACCAACAAGTTGGCTATGGATGTGTCACGCAATTGGGGAAGACAGATGGATGGGTGCCTGGATGAAGTCCGGGATCCTTGATACCAAAAAAAAAAAAAAAATGTCTTCAGAACAAAATATGTGAAAAGAACAAAAAAAAAATTGATTGTAAATAGTAAATCTCAATAGTTATTTATCTCTATATAATTATAAATATTTATAATTCTTTTTTCTATTTTTACCTTTTTTTTTTTCTTTTTTTATTGTTTAGAGTGTATTAAATATGTATTAAATACACTACGATTATTTCCAAAAATAAATATTTTTAATTTTTCTTATAAATGGTAATAAATAAATATTTTTCAAAACAAATTAAAATATTAATTGTAATTTCAAATCAATGGTAATCCGTTTTTTTTATGGAATTAATGGTAAATTTAAAAAACATATCAATGGTAATATAATAATATATTTTTTTCATAACCAAAAATTACAATAATTGAGGGTTGAGACTCTCCATCTCTTTAAGGAAAAAATATATTATATTATTATATTAAATCAAGTTTTCCAATATTAATGATGATAAAATTGAAATTATGATATAGTGTATCTGATTTGTTCTTTAGAATTTCAATTAATAATTAATTAATAATAATTTAAGCCAATTTATACTTATATAGATTAATGGAAGGTTGAGACTCTCCATCTCTTTGGAAAAAATAAAATTAGATTATTATATATTAAAATTAATAACTAATTAATAAGAATATTATATAGATTAATAAGAATTTATTTTTCAACCATTCATTTTCCAATCCATTTTCTAAAATTGACGACTGTTTTCTACTCTTTCAAGCACACACGGGTACTCTTTTTTTGATGCTTTGCAATATAATTTGTCATTACATGTGTTCTACTTTTTTTGCTAGCTATGTCTAGTGATTTAGATTAGATCTCGAAAGTTGGATTTTTTTTTTTTTTTTTTTATATTTTTTTTATGTTGATTATGTTTAGAAGTGTTGATATGAGTAATGAGTGTCAATATTTTTTCATTTTCAGTGTAAATTTTTTTTTTTTTTTTTTTGGTTTTTTTATTTAATGTTTATTGATATGTTTCTCAGTTTCGATCAACACGTATTGATATCATTCATGGCTAATGAAAAGAGTGTAATTCAAAGTAGACATTAGAACTGTGAGTGTTGTGATATGAAATATGAGATGAATCAATTTGGATTATTTTAATGCGAATATATAGCAAATGAGAGGTTGCTAACGGAGATAACGGAGTGTGAATAAGAGCAATCTATTTAAAAAGAATGATGGCCACAAGGCCACAACTAGGAGAAGAAGATTAAAGAAAAGAAGGAGTGGAAGAGAAATGTGGACATGATCGAAGATCCAATTGGTTGAGAAGAGAATAAGTTAATAGACTCAGAAATTGCCAAAACAAAGCAAACAATTAAAGCATCAATGATATTTACAAACTCGATCCATTGATGGAGATTTGGATCGGTGGAGATCTATATCTCAACCATTTTTATTTTTATAGCATAATATATTACCAATTCAACATAAATTGGCAAGCTCATTTTAATAAGTATCTCTTATAATAATTTTTTAAATAAGGTTGTTGGTGATCGGGATCAACCCCACCCCAACATTTTATTAAAGAAAAAAGAAAAAGAACAAAAGAGGAAAGAAAACAAAAAAAGAAAATAGATCAACAGAACCTAAAAGAATGTCTGCTACAAAAATCATTGAAAATAAAGGAATTGTAAAAATTTGGAGCTGTCCACCACCATGTAGGAGAGACGATACTGGGGCTCATGGAAGCTAAACTATCTGCAACTTGGTTACCTTCTTGATAAATATGAGTGACAACAAAGTCCATTTGGGAGATTAAGCTCAAACACCTATCCCAAGCGGGACGCCAACGCTAAGGAACTTTCGAGACCTAGAACGAATGATATCCACTATAAAAGTTGAATCGCTCTCCAACCATAACCGATGCCAGCCAAAAGTCCAAGCATAATCAATAGCGTGAACGGCATCAGCCAATTCAGCCTCAAAAGCAAAGCAGACACCAAGAGGAATAGCAAAGCAACCTTTAACAAATCCCCTGCAAGTGCGAAAAACCTCTGCACAACCAGCAAGGCCAAGACTACCAAAAGCAGCCCCGTCCGTGTTAACCTTAAGACAGCCCGGCGGGGGAGGGCACCAATTAACCTCTAAAATGTGAGGAGCCTTGGAAGGACGACCAGAGACATGAAGCCGTTGAAGAGTCTGAAGTTCATCCACTGAATTCTTCATAATGCCAGACTGAAGGGAGTCTGCCTCGCGAATGAAACGCCAAATTAAGGAAAGAGCATCGGTAAAAACAGGCTTGCCACCCTCAAAGGTAGCTTGATTCCGAAGGAACCACACCACCCAGAAAACCGTGATGATAGAAACTCGTCAGAGAGCTTTCAATTGAGTGCTAAAGACAACCCTCATCGCCTCCTGCCAAAGGTCCAAACAAGTACCATCCAACTTAAGCTTATGCCCAAACGTAGAGGATACAAGTATCTCTTATAATATATTTACCCTAAAAACAGATGATAAACATACAATATTTAAATAATTAATTTAAATGTATATATATATATATGAATATTTTTCTCCTTGATACACACTGATGTAGTAATGTTAGTATAATACTATTCATGTATCAATGCTAATTTCAATTTATATTTTATAATGCCCGCACATCGTGCGGGCTACAAGCTAGTTCATTGTATTTCTACCGAAATTTTCAAAAGTTTAGACTTGATGCCGATTTTAATTTTCATTAAAATTGATATTTATTTTCTTGCTCGGAAGTTGGTCTAATCTAAGTGAACAAAGATATATATATATATATAGTCTTTCTCTTGTCCGTTCGTCATGACAATAAATATATTGGGACAAAGAATGTGGACCATAGATTATGGAAAAGTTTTGACAAGTACATACACTTTGAGTCAAAGTATGTAAATCTAGTAGTTCGTCCTGATATATTTATTGTCAGGATGAATTGATAATAGAATATATATATATATATATATATATATATATATATGGGGCAGGATCCATGACCTTATTTTTTTACACAGGATTTGACACACTTTTATGCCCATTAGATCATAGGTTTTTGAATGGTTCAGATTTAATGGTCATTAATTCACTTTCTTATTTCTATTAATATTTGTATTTTTCTCTCACTTAAATTTTACTATTTCATTTCATTCTCTCTCCTCATTTAAATTTTCTCTATCCTCTCTTATCTTTTTTCTCTTTTACATCTCAAGTCTCAAATCTCAATAGACAACATTTTTTTTTAGCAAACAATAGACAATAACATATTTATTATTTTCCATTAAAAAAAACATATTTATTATTTCAATTTTTTTTTCTCTTTTCAGTTTGATTTATTTTTATTTATGTACAAGTATTTCTATTTCTCACTTTATTTGTTTATCAATTGATAATGTTATTTAAATTTCTAATAAAAATATTACGTAATATTATATTAAAATTTAATTATAACGAAAATAAATCCAATTTTTTAAATGATAAATTTAATTGATAAAAAAGCTTAAATAACTAAAATCAATATTCTAATTACAATTTTTTTAATAATATAAATTAAAACTTGTTAAGTATTCAAAAAATCTAGGAAAAAAAACTAGTTAACAAAATCATAGCATATAGCACTTTCAATTCAAATTTTTTTTTTTTTTTGACATTTTGATAAGGGTGAAATATTAAAGAAATATAAAGAAAGAAGAAAGGGAAAAAAAAAAGATTTAAGATAGTGAGGAAAGAAGTCACGTAGAGTGAAATGAGGGAGGAAAAAAAAAGGAAAAATAAAAAATAAATGAGGAAAGATAGTATTAAAATTTAGGGGAGAGAATAGAGAAAATAGGAAATAAATAAAAACATTAATGGAAGAAAGAGAAAGAAGATTAGAGATTATTAAATCTGGACTATTCAAACACTAATTAAGGATCTAATGGACACAAAAATGTGTCAAATCCTATGGAAAAAAATGGGGCTATGGATTCTGCCCATATATATATATATATATATATATTCAATAGGCCCACAACCCCACATTAACAAATACCCATATCCAATATGAATATGTGGCTGTAGTTGAACGTCCTTACTAGAGAACCATCATATATATATATATATATATATATATATATATATATTGAAACAGGGTTAAAAAATTAAATAACACTATTTGAGGCGCTTTTTTGGGAATAGGCACCAACTTACTAACTTAAGTTTAAAATGCACCATTTATGGTGAACGGACAAAATTGCCCCCCACAGTATCCTTCTTCACCATTTTTTTTTTCTTTCAAAATCCTCTATCAATGGAAATGGAACCGATGAATCAATGATACTGACCAATCAACGAACAAAAAGGCTCGAGAAGCATTAACTATATAGAAAGTCTTAGAGATACAAAATAAAAAAAAAAAAAAATTGATGGTTAAAAAGGCTTGAAAATGTTTGAAAAGGTTCGAAAAAGGCTCGAAAAAGGTTCGAAAAGGCTCGAAAAAGGTTCAAAAAAAGTTCGAAAAAGGCTCGAAATGAAGTGTTCGAGCCTTTTCATACACTAATGAAAAGGCTCGAACACTTAATGAAAATTCACGATTAGTGTATGAAAAAGCACGATTGGTGTATGAAAATGCTCAAAATGAAGTGTTCGAGCATTTTCATACACTAATCATGCCTTTTCATACACCAATCGTGCCTTTTCATTAGTGTATGAAAATGCTCGAACACTTAATGAAAAGACACGATTGGTGTATGAAAAGGCTCGAATTTCATTTCGAGCCTTTTCATACACCAATCGTGCCTTTTCATTAAGTGTTCGAGCCTTTTCATTAAGTGTTCGAGCCTTTTCATACACTAATGAAAAGGCACGATTGGTGTATGAAAAGGCTCGAACACTTCATTTCGAGCCTTTTCATACACTATTCGAGCCTTTTCATACACTAATCGTGCCTTTTCATTAAGTGTTCGAGCCTTTTCATTAGTGTATGAAAAGGCTCGAACACTTCATTTCGAGCATTTTCAATGGAAGATTCAAAACCAACCGAATGCGTCTGCGTAGCGCCACAAAACTAATTATCTAATGAAGATGCATTGATAATGTTATGGTCTTCAACCTCCATTGGAGGTCTGTTTAAAATCTCAGAAAACTTCAAAGTAAGAAAAAGAATGTGTAAAGTAAGGGTATTTTTGTCCGTTCACCATAATAGGTGTCTTTTAAACTTAACTTATTAAAGAACTGATATTGTCACCAAATCAGTTTAAAAAGGTGACATTTCTCACCAATTCCACTATTGAAACAACTATATTATTGAACGTTAATTCTAAGAATTTTTTTTTTCATAAATTTAAATCTCAGAACAAATAAAATTTTGAAAAAATATATATAAAAAGACAAATAAGTTAAAAAGAAAAGTGTTATGGCAACAATGACCAAAAAGAAAACGTCTATGATAATTGATGACTTATGTTGTTAACGGAGACAATCAATAATAAACGTGTTTGTAATAAAATTGATTTATATAAAATTAAATCTAAGATATAATTGTTTTATGTTAAATCAATAAGGATAATTTTAGTCTTTAAAAAGATTGTCCCATCTATTTCTTAAAATTAATGCTGTCAAATCAACACATTATCAAATAAATATTTTTGGAAATTTTGTTAAGCATTCTTTTCATGTCAAAATTATTAAATAATCAGATTTTAATTTCTTAAAAACAAAAATAAATAGGGCCTACATTATGGACAGTTGTCTTGACTCATGACTCCAGGTTTATGTTGGGGACATGGGGTCTTCACAGCTTCACATGCATGAGTCATGATAAGAGTCAAGAGATGCAATATTAAATTGTACCACTATCTATGCAGTACCTACAAAGTTCAAACCCTAATTATCTATTATTAGGCCAATAGAATGAAACAAATGTTCTTTCAAGAATTATTAGGCGACAAGATATATCTCAAATTCTATCTCTAATAAATAATAATATTTAATAACTATTTGTCAACTATTGACATCTTCCGCCGTAGCATATTGGCAATCTCAAAAATAAACCCCAAGGGTGGTGCCGTTGATCACTGGAGCGAGCTGTAAACTTGGACGTTCTGAGTTTGATCCCTGACAGCTACGTTTCTCTTAGGGCAACTGGAGGTTTACCCGGCTGTTAACTTTAAGGCCTTGTGGAATTAGTCGAGGTGTGTGCAAGCTGGCCCGAACACCCACGGATACCAAAAAAAACTATTTGTCAACTATCACAAATAAATTAAATGGGGTTGGAGAATAATGTTTAATTAGATGACAAGATCAATTATTGGTAAAGCTCTTGAATAATTAATTGGTTTTTGTTTTCCATTTTTAATTGGAAATTGCTTAGGTACTGATTGGTCAGTACCCAAGGTACTGACCCCATCAATAGGGTGTTACCACGTGGCTTTTTTCTTTTAATCTTTTACATTTATCTCCTTACATTTGTCACAAATGGGCCATGTGGTAAAATCTCATTGGTTGATCAGTACCTTGGATATTGACCAGCCAGTACCCAAACATTGTCCTTTTTAATTTGTGTATGTTAGGAGTTGGGCATTGCTTTAATTTTGTGATTAGATGGTTGTGAATGTATAAGTCTTTTTTTTTCTTCATTATATATTTGTAAAGTTATACTAGGACAATGAACTCATTTTATCCATTCAAAATTCTTCAATCTAAACCTTAATAAAAATAAAAAAATAAAAAATAAAAACCTTCAATCCAAGGGCCACGAAATAATGTTGGAATTTGCATGGACAAGCTAGAGAAGTTACGTCTGTTGATTTTGCTCCGAAATTCACAAAACAAAAAAGTTAAAAAATAAATAAATTGGGTCATGCTATATTAACTTAAAATTTTGATTTCCATATCCATTCATGCATTTTAGGGATGGCAAAATAACCCGCGCGGATGGGGCCCCGCAGGGACCTACACATATGGGGTGGGGATGGGGCGGAGATGGGGATAGATAATAAAACCCGCAATGGGTATGGGGCGGGATGGGTTTTATAATCCCCGTCCCGCCTGCCCCTCTTAAAATATAATATTTATTTATTTTATTATTTAGTTCAATGTTTATGTTTTGAAATTATTGAATTTATTTGTTTAGTTTTGAGATTTATATTTATGAAATGATTTTCAATAGTTTTTTGGAATTACTTTATATTATTCATTGGGATATATGTTTATTCTTTTAATAATATTAAAATATATTTTTTGACAACATTTTTTTAAAAACAAAATTAGATAAATGGGTTAAATATATGAGGTAAATTGAGTGGGGATGGGGGAAAGCATACCCCGCCTCGCCAAAAACCACCCTACCATTAACATTTCTAACAAAAAATACCATTTTACCACTATATTCAAACAATATTAAATAATATTAATTTAAATAAAACAATTATTTGATAAGAAACTAATATTAAATAATTAAATAAATTATTTTATCCACAATATATTAATTAAAAAATAAAAAATATTTCTCTCTCTCTCTCTCTCTCTCTCTCTCTCTCTCTCTCACACACACACACACAATCCATGGATCCCTCGCTCTCTGTCTCCCTCAACACTGTTTCTCTCTAAACAAAGATTGACGGTGGCTCGGTTTTTGTGGTGCTTTGCCAGATCTATCACTATCCAAAGACCACCTCTCTCTCTCTCTCTCACACACACACACACACACACACAATCCATGGATCCCTCGCTCTCTGTCTCCCTCAACACTGTTTCTCTCTAAACAAAGATTGACAGTGGCTCGGTTTTTGTGGTGCTTTGCCAGATCTATCACTATCCAAAG
Organism: Acer yangbiense; assembly: GCA_008009225.1. Classification (NCBI taxonomy): domain Eukaryota; kingdom Viridiplantae; phylum Streptophyta; class Magnoliopsida; order Sapindales; family Sapindaceae; genus Acer; species Acer yangbiense. The sequence goes on along the minus strand of CM017768.1, from coordinate 5,618,868 downwards.
GCCACCTCTATCAAGGGATACTATAATAAAACCCAAGGATTTGGGGTTGAGGGGGTCGTTGGGGTGGTGTGGCTGTTGATCGAAATTTTGGGGGAGAGAGATGCGTAAGGATTTGGTGGTGTGGTTGTTGATGGCGTTGGATTGGGTAGTGACAGATCTGGCAAAGCACCACAAAAACTCAGCCACCATCAATCTTTGTTTGGAGAGAAACATTGTTGAGGGAGACAGAAAGTGAGGGATCTATGGATTGAGAGAGAGAGAGAGAGAGAGAGAGAGAGAGAATGGAGAAAGAGAGGAAATTAATTTTTAATTAATATATTGTGGATAAAATAATGTAATTGATTTTTTTTTATTTAATATTAGTTTCTTATCAAATAATTGTTTTACTTAAATTAATATTTTTTAATATTGTTTGAATATAGGGGTAAAAATGTATTTTTGGTTAGAAATGTTAATGGTAGGGTGGTTTTTGACTAATAAATTAAAAAAAACAGGGTGGTTTTTGGCCATTAAAAACTAGAGGGTGGTATTTGACCAAAAACCCAAACTAGAGGGTTTTTTTTTTTTTTTTTTTTTTTTTTTTTAGTATCCCTTATTAAAATTTAAAAATGATGATAATCATTTTATAATAAACAATTAAATTAATTGAAAATAATTATTGAAATTAAAAAATAATTTTAAAATGAAAAAAAAAAAACTATTTTAAAAGTTTTAAGTTTTCTTTATTTTAAAATTTTTTTTTATTTTTACAGTAAATAAAAAAAATGTGTTTTAATTTTAAAAAAAATTATCTTCATTTTTAAATTAATTTTTTTATTGTTTTAAAATTAAAAATTAAAAAATATTAAAAAATAATTATTTTAATAAAGCTATTAAATTATTTTCATTTTTAATAACTAACCTTTAAAAATTGTAAAAAAAAAAAATTTAATTAAATAATTTAAAATTTTAAAAATTTTAAAAATTGTTGTTAAAAAAAAAAATTATATTCTATTAAAAGTTTTATCTTCAATTAATATAATTTAATTAATTTTTATAAAATGATTATCTTTATTTTAAATGTTAATAACTAAAGACAATTTGGTCTTTTTATTAGTTCAATTTTAAGAGCAAAGGAGGTATGAGTAAATAAATGCATAGTTGCTCTCTAACTATATTTATACCAAACTTTAAGGAAGGTGAGTGTATTTATCCCAATTTTTTAAGGAGATGACAAAAAGATAATAATAAAAATGGAGAGGAGAGGCACATGTGTTCTTATATCAAGTGGTAGGAGTTTAAGTCTTATTATGTGCATTTTATAAACATATGTGGAGAATTTTTTTTTTATTGTGCTGTAGAAGTAGATATTCCGGCAAACCCATGACACGTTGGATATTAAACTAAAAAAAAAAAAAAAACAACAATCACAAGTAGATATTCACCCATCTTGGCAGACCCAATGACCGGTTCGGCGTTCAGTATTAAAAAAAAACAATTGGGAGAATGGGTGTAGATAAAAAAAATAAAATAAAATAAAATAACAACAACAACAATTGGGTACATGTAGTACGTAGCAGGGCAAATTCATGACCGATGTCAGATTTTTTTTTTTTTTTTTTTTTTTTTTAAGTAGAAAGAACTGCTTATAATAAGTTCTAGTGCACAGTGTTATTCATGAAAAATACCCTAAGTTATATAAACTCTAGGACTAAGAACACATTTTATCCATTCAAAATTCTTCAATATAAACCATTAAAAAAAAAAAAAAAAAAAATTTCAATCTAAGGGCCACATATATTCATTCATTTCTTCTCAATTCAATAGTGAAAAAAGGAAAGGAATTAATAATATATAGATGACAACGTATCCTTGTATATAATGAAAATGAATGAATTGATATTAAAATAAAAAATTTAAGTTACTATAGCCTAATCTGTTGAAAATATTTATAATTTTTCAATAAATCTGTATATATCTTAATTTGATTTCATAGATCAAATATTCATTACTAGATCCGAAATTTGCATCGCATGCAAATTAAATAGAATGCAAATAAAAGCTTCCAAGTTACAAGGCCTACAGGCAAAATGATCAGCCTGCAAGGCTGCAATAAAATGTTCAGAAAAATCAGAAACAGCATCAAGCACAAGAAGCAGCATATTCTCATCAAATTTCTGAATCAACGTGAAAGCTATGATAAATCAATCAACAACTTGATTAGTTATGGCACCGTGTGACTAAATGGTAACAACACTCATTCAATTTAATAATGTCTTTTATTTATATATATATAAAAGAATTTCAGATTGTCAAACAACAGTAACAATGGTGTTGTTAACCTGTTATAACACATGTGGAACATGACTCTTATTTCATAAGAGCTAATAATGTTTACCTTCACGATTTCAATAACAAACACTTGTAACAATTCATAAATGAAATGAAATACAAATGTGAGATGTGTAAAAATGTTAACCTTAGTATTTATTCCACGTTGAAAATAATTCAACATTTTTTTATTCAAACAATTTCATATAATGAACAAATTTTGATTGAACAAATTATTCCCTTCTTGGCTCAAATGAACAAACTCTAATCAAACAACAACGATTCAGCTTCATGGCTAATAATTTTAATGATCAGCATTGGTCCAGATCAAATCCTTCTCGAAAATCCAATGACAAACCTCAATCTGCCCCGGACCCGAACCCAAAGCCTGAAAAGCTTGATGACCCGCAAACCACGAAGAAGTATCCAAGTGACAAATGGCCACACCATGATTGATCTTCTTCTTTGTTTTCGGATCCAAAATATCCGCTTCGTACACTGCAACATCCGGAACCGAATGACAATAGTAGAGCAAATAAGGATACAATTTCTGGTGACAAGACACAACTTTGGTCACCTTACCACCGTTGATTCTTTTCACTGATCCGATCAAAATGTTTTGCTTTGATCCCTTGTAGTTCTCAGTTTTACGTAGAGCCACATCACGTCCAAGAACTGATGTGGCAAAATCAATCATGTCCTCAGCTGATGCAACGCACCGTTTTGTCTCACCCAAGTTGGGTTTCCTCTCACATTCCTTGACCGCGTCCTTGATTATACGCTCCAATCCTGAATTGTCACTAGCGTGGAACATTTTTTTCATGTCACTAAATTTCGAAGACGAAAAGGGTATTTTGGGAACCAAATTCCGGTTCAAAAACTTGGTTTTAGGGTATTTATCTGTAATATCAGGCATCGGCATGATAGTTCCTTTCTTGAGCATGGACTCACGGAAGAACGTACCAGGTTCGATCTCCACCGTTTTTGTTACCAAACTACTGGGTTCCATTTTTTTATATGACAACTTTTTTTTATTTATCAAAGGGTTAGCAGGCGGCGGACCAGCTGGTCGATCACCTTCATCTTCACCAGGCTGGGCAGAAGATTCACTGCTATTACCACCGTAATTTATAAAATTCCAATCGTTTTTGAGTATATCTTCGTATGGACCATAGATATTAAAGAACATGCCTGGGGCTGGGCTTTTTGGTGCGGTGGCGAGTTTGGCGAAATTGGCGATGTCGACGGCCTTCAATGGGGATGATGCCTTTGAGAGAAGAAAGTGAGATTTTGGTACAATATTGTTGTTGATCTTCTTGTTCCAGTATCGGTTCAGGTTTGCTTTTGGTGTGAAAGGGTTCTCTTTATTGGCTTTCTTCAAGTCATGATCGGCAGCTGCCAAAGTAACCTGTAATATATATTGTCGAAACAAATTAAAAAAAAAAAAAAAAACAATCCACATGAAAGAAGAAAGAATCAAATTCGCTTACATTGAGAATCGCAAGTAGCAAGAAGATGAAGACTAAAGACTTGATGAGCTTCGACATTGTTGTTTTATGGATACAATTAGATTTGTTGGTGACAAGATATATATAGGTGTTGAGAGTATTTTGTTTAATGAATAAAACATGCATGCCAACAAAGTTGGCAACAAACATGCATGTAAAATATTTGCACGATGGTGAGGAATTTAGATAATTAATAATGAGAATATTTCGGTATGGACAGGTGTCTTGAATACTTGAATCGTGATAATTAATTAATGATTAGATGATTTTGGCTGTTAAGATAAAATCTTTTTATTCTTACAAGAATTTGTTCGAATAAGAAAGGATTAAATTAGGATTCAAATATGTTTGTCCAAAATTAGTGTCCCAATTTGTGTTTAACCAATCAAATTGGGACATGTGTCTACATTTATGTTAGAAGTTGAAAAATAAAAATTAAATGTAGACACATGTCCCAATTTGGTTGGTTAGACATAAATTAGGACACCAATTTTGGACATACGATTTGAGTCATTACATTATGGACAGTTGTCTTGAATCATGAGAGGTGGTTTATGTTGGGGTCTTCACATGCATGAGTCAAGAGAGGCCAATATTAAATTGTACCACTATCTCTGCACTACCTACAAATTTCAAACGTACCCTAATTAATTATCTATTATTTAGCCCAATAGAAACATTTGTACTTTCAACACTTAATAGACGACAAGATCTCAAACTCAATCTCTAATAATATTTAATAACTAATTGTCAACTATCACAAATAAATTTAATGGAGTTGGAGAATGTTTAATTAGATCACAAGATCAATTATTGGTAAAGCTCTTGAATGATTAATTGGTTGTTGTGAATGTAGTAGTTTTTTTTTTGTTTTTTTGTTTTAATTATATATTTGTAAAGTTGTACTAGGACTAAGAACTCATTTTATCCATTCAAAATTCTTCAATCTAAACGTTTCAAAAAAAAAAAAACTTCAATCTTATGGCCACAAAATAATGTTGGAATTTGCATGTACAAGAGAAGTTATGTCCGTTGATCCTGCTCCGAAATTTACATAACATGGAGGTTAAAAATATTCAAATTGGGTCATGTCATATCAATTTAAAATTTTGATTTCAATATTCATTCAATCGTTTGCTCTCAATTGAATGGTGAAAAAAGGAAAAAAAATGTAAATATATATATATATATTTTAAGTATTACATAATTATATAAATTCGGGGTTTTTTTGAAAGGGGGAAGGAATCGAACTTGCAACCTCGTGCATGTGTGAGGGGCTTTACCAACAGATCAACCTCATCTCATCAATAATATATAAATGACAACCCTTGGTTTTAATGAAAATGAATGGATTTGATATTAAAATAAAATTTTAAGTACATATATCCTAAAAATTTAAGTTTATTTTATTATTTAGTTCCATGTTTAATTATGTTTTGAAATTATTGAATTTATTTGTTTAGTTTTGAGATTTATATTTATGAGATGATTTTCAATAGTTTTTTGGAATTACTTTATATTATTCATTGGGATATATGTTTATTATTTTAATAATATTAAAAAATATTTTTTGACAACATTTAAAAAAAAACAAAATTAGATAAATGGGTTAAATGGGGTAAATTGGGTGGGGATGGGGAAAGCATATCCCGCCTCGCCTTGTCCCGCTTCATCTATTGAGAGGTTTTACGAGGGGATAAGCTTTCAAAAAATAAATGGGGCGGGGTGCGGGGAGGTCCACCCCGCCCCATTTCCATCCCTAATGCATTTGCTCTCAATTCAATGGTGAAAAAGAGGAAAAAGTGTAATAATATATAGATTTTTTTTTTTAAGTATTACAAAATTATATAACTTCGGTGTTTTTTTGGAAGGGAGATGGACTCGAACCTACAAGCTCATGCATGTGTGAGGGGTTTTACCAACGGATCAACCTCATCTCATCAATAATATATAAATGACAACCCTTTGTTTTAATGAAAATGAATGGATTTGATATTAAAATAAAAATTTAAGTTAATATATCCTAAAAATTTAAGTTTATTTTATTATTTAGTTCAATGTTTATGTTTTGAAATTATTGAATTTATTTGTTTAGTTGAGATTTATATTTATGAGATGATTTTCAATAGTTTTTTAGAATTACTTTATATTATTCATTGGGATATATGTTTATTATTTTAATAATATTAAAATATATTTTTTTGACAACATTTTTTAAAAAACAAAATTAGATAAATGGGTTAAATGGGGTAAATTGGATGGGGATAGGGAAAGCATACCCCGCCTCGCACTATCCCGCTCCATCTATTGAGGGGTTTTATGAGGGGATAAGCTTTCAAAAAATAAATGGGGCGGGGTGCGGGGAGGGCCACCCCACCCCATTGCCATCCCTAATGCATTTGCTCTCAATTCAATGGAGAAAAAGAGGAAAATAATTAATAATATATAGATGAAAACCGTTGGTTTTAATGAAAATGAATGGATTGATATTAAAATAAATATAGTAGATCTGAATTTTACATCAAAAATATAGTTTATATTTCCTAGAAAAAATAGAGAGCAAATAAAAGCTTCCAAGGCCTATATGCAAAATGAGCCTGCAATAAAATGTTTAGAAAAATCAGAAACAACACCTTATTCTCATCAATTTCCTGCATCCATGTGAAAGCTACGAACAAATCACTCAGTCATGCTGCAGCAAGTTGCATGGGCTTCAAAAGAATTATAAAGCAATCTAAATATTGAATTAATTAATTTAAATGATATTATTTAATAAATATGAGAGCTAAATTAACGAATAATATTTACTTTTACGATCTTACTTTTGTATCTCATTTACATCTCAACTCATTTATAAATGGACAAGGATCCTCTTCTCACCTCACCTTATCATCACCTCACTTAATTTTATGACACATAAGCATTGTTATGAATGAATGGTTAAGATGTGATTGACACTTTATTAACAACCAATCACATGCTTTGAAAAGGTGAGGAAAATGTGAGGTGAGGAGAGGATCCTGGTCCTTTATAAATAGATGTATGAACAGAGTTACCGGACAAAAGCCACTTGAAAATATAATTCAACATTTTTTTATTCAAACTATTTCATGTATCAATAAATTATTCCCTTCTTGGCTCAAATGAACAAACTTTTTATTCAAAATAAACAAACAAACAAATAACCCAATATTCAAACGAACAAATTAAACTCTAATCCAACGTTAATGATTCAGTTCTCGGCTAATCATTTTACTGATCACCATTGGTCCATATCAAATCCTTCTCAAAAATCCAATGACACACCTCAATCTGCCCCGGCCCCGAACCCAAGGTATGAAAAGCTTCATGACCCGCGAACCACGAAGAAGTATCCAAATGACAAATGGCCACACCATGATTGATCTTTTTCTTTGTTTTCGGATCCAAAATATCCGCTTCGTACACCAAAACATCCGGAACCGAATGACAATAATAAAGCAAGAAAGGATACAACTTCTGGTGACAAGATACAGCCTTACCACCGTTGATTGTTTTCACTGATCCGATCAAAATGTCTTGCTTCGATCCCTTGTTGTTCTCAGTTTTACGGAGTGCCACGTCACGTCCAAGAACTGACGTGGCAAAGTCAATCATGTCCTCCGCTGATGCAACACACCGTTTTGTCTCCCCTTGGTTGGGTTTCTTCTCACAGTCCTTTAGAGCCTCCTTGATTATACGCTCCATTGCTGAATTATCACTAGCGTTGAAAATCTTTTTCATGGCACTCAGTTCCGTTGACGAGAACAGTAATTTGTTAACAGTGGTCCGGGGCAAAAACGTACTTTCAGGCATTTTGTTTGTAATATCAGGCATTGGCATGACAGTTCCTTTCTTCAAGTTGGATTCACGGAAGAATCTACCTGGCTCCAAGCTTTTATTATTATTATTTATCGCCACCTTTTTTATATTTACCACTCTGTTACTCACCTCGCCGGCCTGAGGAGGATCGGCAGACTCCGTCTCGGATTCAGAGCTGTTACTGCCGTAATTAATGAAATTAATATCGTTCTTGGCATAATCTTCGTACGGACCGTATATGTTAAACTTTGTCCCTCCTGGGAGGAGTGAAGGGAGCTGGTTGTTGTTTTGAGCTGTCGCGAGTTTGGCGAAATTCGCGATGTCGGCGGCCTTTAATGGGGACGACGCCTTTGAGAGAAGAAAGTGAGGTTCTGGTAGATTGGTGTTGATCTTCTTGTTCCAGTATTGCGTCAGGTGTGCTTTTGGTGTGAAGTGGTTCTCTTTGACGCCCTTCAAGTCTCTGGCAGCTACAAAAGAAACCTGTACATTATCCAACAATAAGTGTTGGTAATTATCAAACCCTAAAGCTTAAGCCGATACAAAAAAATGACCGACAAAATATATAGTACTTAAGCACTCACTATGATACACATAACAAATTCAAATAATCACGTGGGTGACTCGAACACATAGCTCATAGAACAACTAAACTCTAATACAATATTAGTAACCATAAAATCTAAAAATTTAATAAAAAATTACCCAACATTAAAGCACTTAAGCACTCTAACAAAAAGAGAATACACAATCAACATAAAAAAGACCGGTAATTAAAGAGATTATAAATATGAAAGCATCAAATTTGCTTACATTGAGAGATGAAAAGAGCAAGAAAAAGAAGAAGAGGAGAGATGACATTGTTGTTTTATGGGTACGCAGAAGAATTGTGAGATAGTGAGGTTGGCGGCAAGATATATATATAAGTTGAGAGGAGTTGTGAGAATTTTGACAAAGTAATTGTTTAATGAATAAATCACGCCAACAACTTTGGTGGCATACTGGCATTACTAATTAAATCAGGTGAAAAACAATCGCATGCAGATTGCACTTTAATTTTAAAATGATGGGATTTCAGCATAATATACGCCTAATAACGTGCCACTTCTTCGTCATAATATACCCCTAATATTTCCGATATTTTTAATAGTTTATAGGTAGAATTTGGATCCTCTACTGATATGATGAAACATAAGCATTGTAATGATTGTATGGTTAAGATGTGATTGGTTTTCACAACCACTTTATTATCCACCAATCACATGCTTTAAAAAATGTCAGAAAAAATATCAGATCAGTAAAGGATCAAAATCCTTATAGGTAAGGGTGGCTCTATTGCCACCCACAACATATCTTCATATACCCATTTTTTTTTTCTTACACACATATTAAAAAATTATAATTATTAATTTTACTCTCTACACCCTTTAAAATATCAAAACAATCCTTCAAGTATTTAAAAAAAAAAAAAAAAAATTTAACATATATTTTTTTCTCATTACACAAATTTCTCTTTATTTGCTTCCACCACCGTAAAGAAAAAAAATAAAAATGTTGTATGTATGGTTTCTTCTTAAATAAATAAAAAAATAAATAAAAAAATAAAAACGTACAGTTTCTTTGTTCCCTTTAACAAATATTATAGAATTTACTCAGATAAAAAATATCATATTCAAATAAAACTCTACAACTAAGATTTTACTCGACCGGGCAAAAATAAAATACAAATTCATCAACTCTAAATCTGTTTTTTCTTTTTCTTTTTCTTTTTATTGTTACTTACCGAATCAATGTCTTGAATTATCTTTAAAAAACCATGAAATCATAATGATTTACACACTTAATCATCATCATAGAAAACAACAACAATAATATACAACTTCTTTTGCCTTAAAAAAAACAACAACTATTTTTTCAATCACCAAACAAATCAATTTTTTTCATTTAAAAATTTGGTTTTTTAAAAATCCATCCACCAAGTTTTTTGGTTTAAAACCAATTAAATTAATAAGAATTTGTAGTTGAATTAAAGTAAAGTGAGTGAGTGAGTTGTGTTTGATGGACCATGATCCTCTCCTCACCTCACATTTTTAAAGCCATAATCAAGAGACATAATATTATTTTTATTTACAAAATAACTAGCCATCCATTTATAATATAAACCTTAATTTATCTTTTATTTTACAAAAATACCATCAAAGACCAAAATCTATATCAATTCTTTTCAACAACCTTTTTTTTCTCATCGCTTAAACTTCTCTTCTCAGCAAGATTGTCTCTGTTTAAATTTCTATTCAAAGAAAGGTAGATGCAAGAAGAGAACTTGGAGTAAAATTTACAGGTATTTATTTTATTTTAATAAATATATATAATCTTTTCAAAAATTTACAGTTTTTTTTTTTTTATGGAGTTTATGAACAGTTTCATAGTTTTTTACTATTGTTAAGAGCTTGTTTGGTTAGGCTTTTGAAAAACCTTTATTTGTAAAAAGTTTACTTGTAGTAGATCTATTACAAATAGAGTTTTTGAGAAAAAAATTTTAGTTGTTTGGTTGGTAGATTTTTTTTTAAAAAGGTCTATTTGAAGAAGCCCCTCCCCATGAGCTTTTGCCTAGTAGAGGTTTAAAATAGACAATCTCAAAAGCTCAACCAAACAATTCTAAAAAACTCAAATAGAGGTGTGTAGAGCTTTTGAGGCATTAGAAAGCCCAACAAACAAGCACTAAATGGAATATTTTCATACTACTTTTTTGTACGTTTTGTGTTGAGTTGTGATTTTTTTTCTTTCTAATTATTTAATGCCATATTTTCATTTACATAAATGGAATCTATAGTTTTTATTTTTATTTTTTTATGTAGTGCAGTAACCATGAATACTTTCTTAAAATTACCGCGTTTGTCATATATCAGTAAACAAATTATTTAATGATGTTGTAATTTCTGTATTATTTTTTTTAGGAAATCATGGACTTAGACATTGATTTAAACTTAAATTTGGAAGAATGCAATATGGAGATTGCTCAACTTGAAAGTGGTAACCTGAGTGATACTGAGTGTCTCAAATATTTAGAACCCTACATTGGAATGCAATTTGGCCTATTCTTTTTACTTGATGTATGCTAAGTCTATTGGGTTTGGTATCTCAACGAAAGCTAGTCGTTGATCCAAGACATCTAGAGAATTCATTGATGTGAAGTTTGCGTGTTCAAGGTAGGGAGTGAATAAAAGAAAAGATGTTACTTCTAATCGTCCTAGCTCAAAAGTAGATTGCAAGGCAATGTTGCATGTCAAGAGAGATTTGAATGAAAATGGTATGTCCATAATTTTATCAAAGACCATATTCATGAGCTTTGTTCAACTCATGCATATTAGTTTCCATGTCACAGAAGCATTACTTCCTCTAGTAAAGAAAATATCGATACTTTACATGCAGTTGGGGTGAGTAGAAGTAAAATTTATGCTTCAATGGCAAATAAAAAATAAAAAATGGTGAATATGAAAACATTGGGTTTTTGGAGAAAGATGTTAGAAATCATTTGGACTGAGAAAAGTGTTTGGCATTTGCATCGAGGGATGTCAAAGCAATTCTTATATGCATATGCAAGAAAAAAAAACCCCAATTTCTTTTATGCTGTAGATTTAGACGAAGAACAACGTCTAAAAAAAATATTTTTTTGGGTTGATTCAAAAAGTAGGGAGGATTACAAATTTTTTGGGAATGTCGTTTCCTTTGATACAACATATATTACAAACAAATACAGGATGTCATTTGCTCCTTTTATTGGAGTTAATAATCATTTTCAATCAATATTGCTTGGGTGTGCATTGCTTGCAGATGAGACTACTTCGACATTTGTATGGTTAATGCAAACATGGGTTAGAGCAATGGGAGGTAAATCTCCAATTGCTATACTAACCGACCAAGATAGATCTATGAAAGCATCTATTTCAATTGTTTTCCCAAACACACGACACAAATTTTGTTTGTAGCATATATTGAGGAAGATTCCTAAAAAGCTTGGGCATGTGACAAGGAATAATGAAAATTTTATGAGAATATTTAATGATTGCATCTACAATTCATGGTTAGAGGATGACTTTGAGAAAAAATGGTGGAATATCATCGAAAAATTTGAACTTGAAAGGAATGAGCGGCTTGAGTCATTGTTCGAAGATCGTAAGTTTTGGGTCCCTACTTACATGAGAGATTCATTTTTTGTTGGGATGTCTACAACTCAAAGATCGGAAAGCATAAACTCATTTTTTGATAAATATGTAATTAAGAAAACTTCATTGAAAGAATTTGTTGAACAATATGAGGTTGCTTTGCGAGATAGAGAAGAAAAGGAAGCACATGCAAATTTTACTACACGGCACAAAAAACCTATATTAAAGTCTCCATCACCTTTTGAGATACAAATGTCCACAAGCTATACACATGAGGTTCTTAAGAAATTTCATGTTGAGGTTTTGGGTGCATCCGGATGTTTTTCTTTAAGTGAAGGAAATATTGGTGTGACAAAAGCTTTTAAAGTTTAAGATTTTGAAAAGAATGTCAGTCTCATGGTAACTTGGGATGAAAAAGAGCAAGATGCTAGGTGCTTGTGTTGAATGTATGAATATTACGGGTTTCTTTGTAGACATGCCGTATGTGTTCTTCAATCTATTGGTATTTTTAACATCTCATCTCATTTCATATTGAAGCGATGGACTAAAGATGTGAGAGGGCTTGACTCCGTGAGTTACATTTCAAATGGAGTTGAATCTAAGAAGCAACGTTTTGATGAGCTATTTTATCAAGCTACCAAATTAAGTGAGGAGGCGTCGTTTTCTCATGAAAGTTTTACTATTGCATATCATGCTTTACAAGAAGCATTAGAAAAGTGTGCAACAGTAAACTATTCACTCAATGTGTCAAAGGAAACTAAATTTGGACTACAAGAATTTAAAGACAAAGAAATGCGGATGTTAATTTGTCACCTGATATCTCATTACTTGATCCACAAATTTCAATTACGAAAGGAGCTCCTAAAAGGATAAAGAGTGGAATCAAGAAAAGTAATAGAAAAAAAATTCAAAACTCAAGAAAGGTTAGTATTGATGAATGACATTAATATATTATTGGAAAATATTCTTTTATGTTATTAATTATATTAACTTCAACTTCTTTTTTCAATTCAAACTAACACTACAAGAATTTTTTTCAATTCATAGGGAAAGGTACGCGACGAAATTTTGAGTTTCATTAGCTAAGAGTATACATTTGTTTGCAGAGATGTTGGAACTTTAAAAACTAATCCGCCTTCCAGCCCATCCCACCATCGACCACCGCTAGCCCACCCTTGATAATAATGACAATTAATTGCCATTATAAGAAATTGAACTTGCAACCTCATATCAAAGTGATAAGCCTTTATTGCCTGACTATAACACTTGATTTGTTAACAATTGCACAATATTTATATATAACTTATATGAGATGTTAGAAATTAAAAAAAAAAAAAAAAAAAAAACTTTTAGATAAATTTAAATTTATTCAACTAATCAAAAATCTAATTTGAATGACAAACATATATTGAAAAATATTTATTAGATTGCAAAGCGAGTTTGGTGATAATGTTTTTTTTTTTGTCAATTTCTGTTATTTAATTAAACGATCAATACCTCAAAGTGGTAATCAATTGAGATGGTGCTAATCAAGAATGTGATAAGAGTTAATTAATACAGATTAGTTTAATGAGGACCAATTGTAGAGAAGATGCCACACCCTAAACCTAGGAAGTGGAAATCTATTGGATAAGACTTTTTTATTTTTTATTTTTTTATAAGTGTATAGTATATATTTTCTTTAATCAAAGTTTCATCTACTGGGTGTCCACTACTGATTAGTTTGGTGGTGGTGGATTTATCCAAAAAAAAATAATTTTAATTAATTAACTTTTAATATTTTTTAGCATATATATTTAATTAATTAATTAATTTTAGTATATATCTTTTTACTTTTAATTAACTTTTTCCTACGAATTTTGAGTTTTGTGGGGAAAGGTTACCTGCGCTAACGAAACTTGTTTTGTGGGGAAAAGTTTTTTACCCTTAGCCTACGAATTTTGAGTTTTGTGGGAAAATGTTACCTGTGCCGACGAAACTCGTTTTGTGGATAAAAGTTTTGTACCCTTAGCCTACGAATTTTGAGTTTTGTGGGGAAAGGTCACTTGCGCCGACAAAACTCGTTTTGTGGAGAAAAGTTAATTGTGCCTACAAATCTTACTTTGTCTCCTAAAGTTTTGTGGGAAAAGACTAAAATTCTTGTAGTGTAAAGAATGCCAAATGTTCTGGAAAAAAGGTTTGTTATGCTTATAAACTATTTTATATTTATTTCTAAATAAATATTGCTATATTAATTTATTATTTGAATTATTAAAATAACTTTCGAGTAATGTACTTTTTTATATCATAGGAGTATGTAAATTTGAATAATCAAAGTGTTCATGAATCTCTAACTAAACAACATAGTAATTTTGATTCAACTGTGCAAGTTATGGAAGATGGTAGGTCTAACAATGTTATAATCTATTAAAGTATTATACTATAATTTTTAAATTTTTATTGGTCTATTATATATATATATATATATATATATATATATATATATTGTAGGTCATTGAATGATTTTTGAGAGCACAACACCTCCCCTAAACCTTCCGGTCTTTGACGGAATTTCCAATTGAGGTATAACATTGTTAATTTATATGTACACATCTATTTTGTATTATTATTGATAATATATATATATATATATATATATATATATATATGTGTGTGTGTGTGTGTTGTGTACTAACTCAATATACATATATATTTTGTAGGTGTGCAAAATGAGAAGTTTTGTTTAGTGAATTTGATTCGAAAGAGTAAAACATTCTTGTTATGTTTTTTTTTTATTGGCTCATTGGTTTTGGACTTGTGTAAGCTTTTTTTTATTTATTTATTTATTTATTTATTTGTCATGTTTAAAAAAAATATTTTGATGGGATTTTATGCTTCTTGTTTGGTGAATTTTATTCGAAAGAGCTGCACATTCATGTTCTTTTTTTTTTTTTGGCACCTTGGTTTTGGACTTGTGTATATATATATATTTTTATTTCCCTTGTTTCTCCAAATATTATGATGGGATTTTATGCTTTTTGTTTTGTGAATTTGATTCAAAAGAGCTACACATTCTTGTTCAGTTTTTTTAGCTCACTGGTTTTGGACTTGTGTAGTTTTTTTTTATTTCCCATGTTTCAAAAAAAAAAAAAAGTTGAAAAGTCGAAGCGATGAGAAGAAAAAAAAAAGTAGTTGAAAAGAATTGATGTAGATTTTAGTCTTTGATGGCATTTTTGTAAAATAAAAGATAAATTAAGGTTTATGTTATAAATGGATGGTTGGTTATTTTGTAAATAAAAACAATATCATGTCTCTTGATTATGGCTGATGAATTAAGACAGAAAAAGTAAATATCTCCAGGTATCACATGAAGAATAGCAAGTGGATTTAAAGAGTGATATTTGCCTATGTGGCGACTGAGTCTAGCAATTCTCTTCACCTTATAATCATTTTGTTTCCAAGAAAAAAAAAATCATCTCATCATATATCTTTTGTCTACATATATAGCAAAATTTGTTGGACTGCTGTTAGGGGCTCCTTGGGTCAAGCCGGCATTGGAGGGGTCCTTCGCGATAGCGACAGCAAAATTCTGTGCCATTTTTCTCTGAACATTGGATGCCAAGACGTGATCACTGCTAAGATCATGGCTATTGCCAAAGCTTGTGATCTCTGTCTCTCCAAAACAGTTTTATCTGATAGGAAGATCGTTATTCACAGCGATTCTCTGATTGCTGTCAATTAGGTCAATGTGTTAGGTTTTGACTTGTATTCCTAAGCGAACCCGATGTGAACCAAACAAGACTCAACTGATGTGGTACTTCCTAGAAGACGTGAGATAACGTTTGGAAGTTGAAGGCGGTGTTTTAGGGAGGTTTGAAGATCATGAAGAACTGAATAAGTGGTTTGTTTCATCGTATGGATCGCGGTTTTCTGAGCGATGTAATTTAAGGTGACTTGTAACGGTTTAGGAAGCGGGTGTACAACCGTGACCCGAATCGTAGTCAATAATAAACATACGTGAAACGGGAAATCTTCAACGGAAAAGGAAGTAGTTTATTTCTAGAAGTTCTTGTGCTTGAAGGAAAAGGATTTACTCCTTACAAGAAGACTTGTCATAAAAGGAAATAGTATTTATGTGGAACAAGTAAGTCTTGTACGTTTAGAAGTAGGATTTCCTTTTATATTATACTCCCTGTAACTAGTATAAATAGACCTTGTATTTAGGTTATTTTGTGTGGAGCAAAAAGAACACCATGTAAACATCAGAGAGTGTGAGTGAGATCCGGGGAGACCCAATGGGAATATCAAAGGAGGGATCCAAGGGAATATCGGTGGATCAAGTTAGAGATCCGTGGGTGATATTTAGGGGAGACCTAGGGGATATTGTGGGGTTCTTGGTGAGGATCTTATGAGTGTGGTTTGATGTTAGGTGTGAGAGAGAATCCTGGAGTATATGGTTGTAACAATTTATCATATAGTGGAACTTTCTCTATCGTCCTGACCGCCCGTGGTTTTTTACCCGTTTTGGGTTTTCCACGTATATCTTGTGTTGTGATTGTTTTATTCTCTCTCATCTATTTTTCTGCTTATTGACGTTATTATTTGCTATGAGTTATGGGCGTATATTAGACACGGCGTTTCCGCGTTTATCATTCTAGAGGATTATCCCTAACAATTGGTATCAGAGCCATATGGTTTGGCAATGGCGATTTCAAGTCTTTACAGGAGATCATATGGAGGACTTGGTGGCATTGGGATAATGATGATCATGGTTGCCTAGTATGGTTTAGCAAAGGAGATACATCTTGAAGGCGGTATTTGAACTCGTTAGGGTTTGATGAAAGGAAGAATTTGATGGAGCAGAAGTTTGGCTTGTGGTGACAGGTACAAGTCATGGAGATTCAATCTGGGTTACACAAGGAGCTGATTGACTATCAAAAAAAAAAAAAAAAAAAAATCTCCTGACTACAAAAAGAAACTCCTGACTATTAAAAAAAAAAAAAAATCTCTTTGTGGTGTGGTGTGGTGTGGTGTGGGGCTTATCCGGCAGAGCACTCCCAATTTCTAGTAGCAAGTCTTTCACCAGGTATGTGATGCAAGGACAGAAGGTCTTTCATAGGTTTGGGTGATGTAAGGACATGTTTATCCTTTTGGCAGTTTTCCCCACTAGCCATGGAAGATGATATGTTGCTGCTAGTGGTCCATAATTGTGCACAAGGCATTGGTCAGAAAGTGATGCAAGGTGTATGGTGGACAAAGATGTCGATGGTTGACGAACTCCCTGGAAATCTGACTTGAGGAGTTGCACCATAATTTCAGCAGGTTATTTCGACATGGTGCCAGAACAACGAACACAAAAAAAAAAAAAAAAAAAAAAAAAAATGTGTTGAAGGAAAATCTTAGGATAGTTCGTTCCTAAGTGGTTATACCTTGTGGTGGGGTATGGTGATTCTCGGTGATGAGAATTGTGGCTGTGGACAAAGGTCTTGAGAATTCAAGTCAAATGGGAGAATTGTTAGGTTTTGACTTGTATTCCTAAGCGAACCCGATGTGAACCAAACAAGACTCAACTGATGTGGTACTTCCTAGAAGACGTGGGATAACGTTTGGAAGTTGAAGGCGGTGTTTTAGGGAGGTTTGAAGATCATGAAGAATTGAATAAGTGGTTTGTTTCATCGTATGGATCGCGGTTTTCTGAGCGATGTAATTTAAGGTGACTTGTAACGGTTTAGGAAGCGGGTGTACAACCGTGACCCAAATCGTAGTCAATAATAAACATACGTGAAACGGGAAATCTTCAACGGAAAAAGAAGTAGTTTGTTTCTAGAAGTTCTTGTGCTTGAAGGAAAAGGATTTACTCCTTACAAAAAGACTTGTCATAAAAGGAAATAGTATTTATGTTGAACAAGTAAGTCTTGTACGTTTAGGAGTAGGATTTCCTTTTATATTATACTCCCTATAACTAGTATAAATAGACTTTGTATTTAGGTTATTTTGTGTGGAGCAAAAAGAACACCATGTAAACATCAGAGAGTGTGAGTGAGATCCGGGGAGACCCAGTGGGAATATCCGAGGAGGGATCCAAGGGAATATCGGTGGATCAAGTTAGAGATCCGTGGGTGATATTTAGGGGAGACCTAGGGGATATTGTGGGGTTCTTGGTGAGGATCTTATGAGTGTGGTTTGGGGTTAGGTGTGAGAGAGAATCCTGAAGTATATGGTTGTAACAATTTATCATATAGTGGAACTTTCTCTGTCGTCTTGACGGCCCGTGGTTTTTTACCCGTTTTGGGTTTTCCACGTATATCTTGTGTTGTGATTGTTTTATTCTCTCTCATCTATTTTTCTGCTTATTGACGTTATTATTTACTATGAGTTATGGGCGTATATTAGGCACGGCATTTCCGCGTTCATCGTTCTAGAGGATTATCCCCAACACAATGGCACTGAATTGGAAGCCGGCAGATTCTCTAATCTCCTTCATGATATCCGTAATGCTCTGTTTCAGTTGGGGCAAGCTATTGTGGAGTTCAGTCCTCGTATCTCTAATTCTTTGGCGGATTCTCTGGCCAAACGTGGTTCTAGAGGTGTTGGAGACGGAACTTTCTGGAGCAACTCTATTTAGCTTTGTTTTTGTTTTGTTTTGTTGTTGTCTTTCTCTTGTAGTTGCTGTTTTTGCTTCCTGGTTTGCTGGTGTACGTCAAAGTTCAGCAACAGGTTTTGCTTTTCTCTGCTGGCCCTGTTGTAGCTTTTTGATGCTCTTGTTTCTAGAGCCTACCTTTGGCTTTCAATAAATCTCGCCTTTTCAAAAAAAAAAAATAGCAAAAGCAAAAGTACTTGAAAGGTCATGATGATCTCTTCTTTCTTAGCTGTATATATATATTTAACACAGTGAAAATTCTGATGGCAATTACGTACCACTGTCCAATATGTATTGGTGATAAATTGTGTTCATTCAACCTTACAATATTTATGATTTCAATCGTCGCACAAAATGTGATATGTAAAAATTTAAATTCGGATGACAACTTTAATGAGCCCTATTCAATAGAAGACCACGACCGCTCGGCTTCGAAAATGACAACTTTAAGGGTTGTTATGTGCCTACTCCAATTTTTTTTTTTTTTTTTTTGAACTGCCTTTTTATTAAGGAACCAAACAAAGCTCCAGAGAGCAGAGAAACAAAAAGGAGAACAGGGGACAAACCCCCCAATCCAAGCAAACGAAACAAAGGAAAACGAACAAACAACAAAAACCTAATAAGTCAACAGATGCTCCACTGAGTTATATCTCCAGCCATCCTGGAACCCATCTGGCCAAAAAATTCGTGATTGCATGATCAATTATATATTCGTGATGTTTTGTTTACTGCATCACTGAGTTACACACTCCAGTTGCTTGTATTTCATGTACAGCGTGCCATTTGAAGAAATATTGCTGGAAATTCTGGACAGTTTCAGTACCTAACCCATGTGGTTTGTGTTTATGTGAATCGTAATTTCCATATTGTAAAGAGAGTTGGTATTAAAATTCCATATTTAATTTCTTCTTTAAATTTATCTATGTTTTCGTATTGATGTAAATCCTAAATTTATTTTGGAACAAGTGGTATCAATTTTTAGATCCATCAACTTTTCATTAATATTGTTCTCAAATCTGTTAGCTCACAAATTTGGAATGAGAAAGCCCAAACGGGTCAAACCCAATAAGAGCCTCTAGTGTGAGTGGCAATTTTTAAAGAAAATTGTTGGAAATATTTTATATACACAAAGACTTGAAACCGAATACGTTTTCTTTAAAGTGTTATTTGCCCCCTTCGGTTGAGATTGCTTATGGGTTATACAGCAAACTGCTTCTAGGATACGACAAGCCCGGTAAATCCGTACAAAGTAAATGTGAAAATTCACAGAAAAATTATGAATACTTCTATATATGACACTTTAGAATTATATATATATATATATCGGTGTTCTAATAAGCGTTAGGTGCCAGTCGTATGGTGGACCGACGCTTAGCGTCTAGACCGACTAGTCAGTTCCTAGGCAGCAATCATTTTTTTATTTTTTTATTTTTTCACGTTTTGCACTTCTATCCGACTATTAGGGCCTGTCCTGCAGACGTTTTTTTAGCCTGTTTCCGTTTTTATTTTTGTTTTCCAAAAATGATTTCGAATTCGCTTTCGTTAATCGTTAAAAAGTGGAAATTTTGAAAAAAAAAAGATGTTTTCTTTGTTTTTCAAAAAAAATTATTATTTTTTCTTTTTTTCTCTTGAACGAGTTTTCATTAGATATTTCTTTCCCATCATCTTCTTTCTTCCTTCATAACTCTTCCTCCTCCTCTACTCACCGCCGATCTGGTCTTCTTCTTCTTCTTCCTCTTCCTCCTCTGGTTGCTGCTAATCTGCTTTGCTTCGCCTCTCACCGCCGATCTGGTATTCTTCTTCTTCTTCTTCTTCCTCTTCCTCTTCCTCCTCCGCTCGCCCCTAATCTGCTCTGCTTCGCCTCTCGCCGCCACCGATCTGCTCTGCTGAGTCACCGATCTGGTCTTCTTCTGCAGCTGGTCTTCTTCTTCTTCCTCTTCCTCTTCAGCTGTTAACTTTTGTTTTATTTATAAATTACATTGCAAAAAATTTATTGGTAATCATTTAATCAATTTGTTTATAATTGTTATGATATTAAACAAAATGTAAAAATTGATATTTCAATTTTCGATAGTTTTCAGTTAGCCTACCAGACACGTTTTTCCCAGTTTTATTTTTAAAATACGGATTTCAGTATATGCTACCAGACGCGTTTTTGAATTTCGAAACCGAAACCAAAGACACTGTTTTCATTTTCATTTTCATTTTTCTTTTCGAAAAACAATAACTGAAAAACGCTTCCAGAACGGCCCCTTAGTTTTCTTATTTTCTTTTTAAAAAAATTTGTTGGTGACAACTAGACCCCACCACTATCATTTTTCTTAATTAATGTGCACACCATCACTCATCTCTTCTATCAATCGACCCAATGACTCTCTCTATCCATTAATGTGCACATCATCACTCCTTCTCTCAATCCACGGGACCACGAGCAACCACTCTCTCTCTCTCTCTCTCTCTCTCTCTCTCTCTCTCATTTCAACACACTCCATCTCTCTCCATAACTTTTCATTTCATCACTGTTGCTCTCAATCTCAATCTCATTCTCCATCTCTATCTCAACTCTTCATTTCATTTTTTGTCAGACTCTTCATTTCTTTCGGTCTCTCTCCAACTCCTCACACATACTCTCTCTCTCACTCCATCTTTTTCATTTCTTTTTTCTTTTCTCTGCAACTCCAATCCCTAGATGGCTTTTGGAGCGATTGGTGAGGATGACCGGACAACCGGAGGACGAGATGACGTCAACGATGGTAGTTGCGGCGATGATACGTGGCAAGATCTGGTCATAGACCGACTAATCGGTGCTAGAAATTGGGCTAGGTGGCCGATTAGTCAGCGCTAGTCGCCGGCTAGGTGGCCGGCCGCCTAGCACGATTTCTAGAACACTGATATATATATACACTACAGTACAGTCCAATACAATCTAATCCAATCCAATCCATCTTAATACAATACAATCTACGGAAGTGTATTCAATTTAAATATTGAATTAATTAATTTAATAAATATAAATTGTTTATTTAAATTTTGTGTTGTTAATATGTTTTGTATTCCGGGCACATATTAACATGACTCTTTATATCTCACTCACATCTCAATTCATGGTGTGTCCATTTATAAATAGATACTGTACACATGAACATAGTTACCGGGCAAAAGCCACTTGAAAATATAATTCAAAACAAATTATTCCCTTCTTGGCTCAAATGAACAAACTTTTTATTCAAAGTAAACAAACAAACAGATAACCCGATGTTCAAACGAAACAAGTTAAACTCTAATCCATCATTAATGATCGCCATTGGTCCAGATCAAATCCTTCTCAAAAATCCAATGACACACCTCAATATGACCCGGACCCGAACCCAAGGCATGAAAAGCTTCATGACCCGCGGACCACGAAGAAGTATCCAAGTGACTAATGGCCACACCATGATTGATCTTTTTCTTCGTTTTCGGATCCAAAATATCCGCTTTGTACACCGCAACATCTGGAACCGAATGACAATAATAAAGCAAGTAAGGATACAACTTCTGGTGACAAGACACAGCTTTAGTCACTTTACCACCGTTGATTCTTTTCACCGATCCGATCAAAATGTCTTGCTTCGATCCCTTGTTGTTCTCAGTTTTACGGAGTGCCACGTCACGTCCAAGAACTGACGTGGCAAAGTCAATCATGTCCTCCGATGATGCAACGCATCGTTTTGTTTCCCCCCGGTTGGGTTTCCTCTCACAGTCCTTGAGAGCGTCCTTGATTATACGCTCCATTGCTGAATTATCACTAGCGTTGAAAATCTCTTTCATGGCACTCAGTTCCGTTGACGAGAACGGTATTTTGTTAACAGTGGTCCGGGGCAAAAACTTACTTCCAGGCATTTTGTTTGTAATATCAGGCATTGGCATGACAGTTCCTTTCTTCAAGTTGGATTCACGGAAGAATCTACCTGGCTCCAAGCTTTTGTTATTATTTTCCTTTTTTATTTTGCTGTTACTGCTGTAATTAATGAAATTAATGTCATTCTTGAAATAATCTTCGTATGGACCGTATATGTTAAACATTGACGGAAGGAGGAGTGAAGGGAGCTGGAACAGCTGGTTGTTGTTTTTAGCTGTTGCGAGTTTGGCGAAATTCGCAATGTCGGCTTTTAATGGTGATGACGCCTTTGAGTGAAGAAAGTTAGATTCTGGTAAATTGTTGCTGATCTTCATGTGCCAGTATCGCTTCAGGTGTGCTTTTGGTGTAGAGGGGTTCTCTTTGGTGCCCTTTAACTCTCTGGCAGCTACGAAAGTAACCTGTATATGGTCGACAAGAGGAAAAAAAAAACCTCAAGTTCAGTTACTATGCAGATACTCCATAGTAATTCAAAGATTTAATAAAATATTAATTAAACTAAAAGAAAATAATTATCTCTAGTTACTATCCAGATACCGTTCTTTTATATAGTAGCTAAATCTAAACATAAAAAGACTGGTAATTAATAAAGATTATAAATAAATAAAAGAAATTGCATCAAGTTCGCGTACATTGAGAGATGAAAAGAGCAAGAAAAAGAAGAAGAGGAGAGACGACATTGTTTTTTATGGGTACGCAGAAGAATTGTGAGATAGTGAGGTTGGCGGCAAGATATATATATATATATAAACAAGTTGAGAGGAGTTGAGATAATTTTGACCAGTAACTTTGATTGTTTACACTTTTCATATACAAGGTATACATATACATATACAAAAATTTTGATTGTTTAATGAATTAAAATACGGAGGAAATAGGCTTTTTTAGTCAAAAATTAAGAGGCATTATTGTTTTTGTCCTCAAAATGGCTGTGAAGACATAATTACCCCTCATTTATTCATTTTTATTATTTCTCTTAAAAGAGATTCTCTCTTATTTATTGCATTTATTCCTTTTTCTTTATTCTATTTATGCCTCTCAACTTTCTCTCTCTTTACTCTCTTTCACGGTCACCATTTTTTTCTCTGAAATTTTTTCTTCTCTTCACTTTCCTCTCTTCGTTCTCTCTCTGTCTTCAATTTCCTCTCTTCGTTCTCTCCACCATATACCATCTGGTCCTCTCTTCTTTATCTTTCTTTCTTTCTATATAATGAACACAACACCCATATAGGTTGAAGAAGATATTTTGCGGATTCGGCTTAGTTTTTCACGGATTTGGCTTCGTATTTCATGATGAATCGAGATGATCCAAGTCTTTCTTTCCGAGGTATGTATTTGAAACCCTAATTTAATTTGTTTCATTTGTAGTAAATGATGATTTTAGGTTGAAGAAGATTGTTTGCTTTGGTGTTTTTAATCTGTTTGCCTTGGTGTGTTTAATTGATTAGTCGTGGTGTGTTTAATTTGTTTGCCCTGGTGTGTTTAATTGATTTTCCCTAGTGTGTTTAATTATTTTACCCTGGTGTGTTTAATTGATTTGCCCTGGTGTGTTTAATTATTTTGTTTTAGTGTGTTTAATTGGTTAGCCCCTAGAGTGTTTAATTGGGTTGTCCTGGTGTGTTTAATTGTTTAGCTCTGGTGTGTTTAATTGGGTTGCACCTTGTTTAATGTGACTGGTTTAATAAATTGAATTCTAAATGTAAGAGGTGTCGTGTATTTTGCACATTTAATAAATTCTGGAACAAAATTCTCCCAAACAAACAAGAAAATGTTGTTAGAAGTCATTATTGTTCAAATGATAATATATTGCCTGTAATTTACCAACCACACAATAGTTACATACCATGTCCTGGGTAATAGTTTCTTTTTTGGCTGTTTTGTAAATCATATTAGTTGAATATGGAATGCATTCTGCTAAATTTCCAAAGATCAAACAAGAAATTAACATTCATAACATGTGATCTTCAACAATCAATTCACATTCTATCTCTTTTCTCTTGATCAAGGTGCTGCATCAATGGTGGGAAGGAAGATCACAGTTATACGACAAGCTGGAGCAGCCTGTGATCATTCAATTGACCCATCATACCCAGAAGGCACATATCTGTCCAATATCCTACTTAGAGTGCTATAAAGTGCCTACAATATTATTTGCATACACCCGAGTCTAATTTGCACTTTGAATCAAGCTGAATGGTTGATGAGAGAACTAGAAATTGTATTGATCTATTTAAGAAATTATACATGAAATTTACTTGTGTCTTACATAATGCTTTTCAAACAGGATATATTTGATACCATTTAAATATTGATACACAAAATTACAGCAACCAGTCCATAGAATATGCTTTACACATTTTAGATCAGCGCCAAATAAGAAGGATCTCTAAGTCGCATGAAATTCCAATGCAAGACATCAGTATTCAATACAATGAATAACCAGATAAGTTACAAACAAATTGCAGTAATCCTTTATTCAAACTTCGTTCTCCATCATAATGATAAATATACAAGAACGGAGTAGCTAGATCTCCCATAATCAACATATTTTGGCAAAACGAATTACACACACCAAGGCAAAACGAATTAAACACACCAGGGTAAAAACGAATAAACACACCACCACAAAAACCATTAAACACACCAGTCAGGACCAATTAAACACACCGATACTGCCCAATTAAACACAACAACAATACCCAAATTAAACACACAACTATTTCAAGCCTATACCATGGAAACAAAATCATCCAATCCCATACCATCCAAAATCCGAAAATTAATGATATTCCAAAAAAGAAATAACGTATAATCCATCAGTAAAATCGAAGAAATTAATTTAACCGGCATAGAAGAAATTAACAATTCCCAATAATTAAACACACAACTTCAAAGGACAGAACAAAATACTAATAAAATCAGTTTGGATTATGGAAAGCTGCACTTAAACATGGTATCAGTCTAGTTACAAGCCTCTAACTAGTATCAAGCTGTAATTGAACACACCACTTCATTGATAACTTAATGATGGAAAGCTATCATTTTATTTTTAGATATAATAATTGTCTACATTGATGTCTCTCTCTATCCCAATCAGCAAAGCCAACAGCAAACAAAACTGGTCAACATCGAAATCCAAATCAAATTGAAAATCTAAAGCAAATCCAAATCCAAATCAAATTCAAAATCGAAAGCAAAATCTAAATCGAATTCGAAATCAAAATCATATTAAACATCGAATGTAAAATCAAAATCAAAAGAAAAAAAAAACACTAAGCAACCAAAAAAAATAAAAAGAAAGTCTAAAATCAGTTTTATGGTCACTGCAAACCTTCTCAATTCTTCCACGCCGTTGTCTTTCACATCGGTGATTCTGGTCAGTGTCGGTCGCCTCTCGTCTCTCTCCGATGGTCTAGGTCTTGCTCGTTTGTCGCTCGTCTGTACGCCGAGGTCGGGTCTCCATTGTCTCTAGGGTCGGGCTTGGGTCTTGCTCGTCTTCTGCTCGTCGATGTTGGTCATCAGCGGAACTGGGTCATCGGCGGATCTGGTCTCTCTTTATGGTTTCAAAAACTGAAGCAGTTTAACTTTGTCTTTGCTTTTCAAACTTTTCTTTTACTTTTGTTTTTTTATTTGATTTTAATTCATTTTTATTATCTTTTGTTTTATTTTATGTTGTTTTGTTTTTTAATTCTTTTCACTAAAGGGTAATTCTATCCCAAAAGTGGATATTTTGACAAAAACAATAAAAATGATAATCTTGGACAAAAACAATAAAGCCACTAATTTTTTGGCTAGTTATAAAGTTCTCCCTTAAAACATGCCAACAACTTTGGTGGCGGCATACTGGCAGTACTAATTAAATCAGATAGATCAGTGAGACACTGAGACACCTATCCAAAATCCAATAACAAACCAATTATAATCCACAAACACCCATCCAAAATCCAATCACAAACCAATCAAAATCCACAAACATCCAGCTAGCCAGAGGGAGCAGCAAACCCAGCATTTTACTGTGCCCCCAGCTGGTCCAATCCAATATCACTTTAATTTTTTTAATATTATATATATATAGTCTTGTTCTGGTCAGTACACACTGATGTAACTACACCAGTACCAATGCATGCGGACTGTTGATTATGGATAAGCTTTGACAAGTGCATACACTTTGAGTTAAAGTATGTAAATCAAATGGTCTACATCCAACGCACTGATGAAGTTATATCAGTACGTACTGACGGAAACATTTCTATATATATATATATATATATATATAATTTGTCACAATATTATATATAGTGCATAAGGTGTAAATCGGTTAATAGCTGTTTTAGAAACATATCAAGGCTCAATTGACCAATTTTGTACTTGAAAAGAAAACTAAGGCTTGATTCCTTACTTACAAACAAAACCCAAATTCTATAAATTGTAATCCTATTAATATTATATATAACCCTAAAAGTAGTTATTTTACTTAACACATTTCTCATATCATTTACAATAATAATAATAAAAATTTATGGGGCCCCGATTTTTATTAATATCATTGAATAGATTGGGTCCCGCAATATATGAAGAAGACCCTGCAAACACCTATCTAAAATCTAAATCCAATCACAAACCAATCCAAATCCAATCACAAAGACACAAACCCTAGATGGACGAAGAGCGGATGAGTGACGACGGCGGCGACGTGGCGACAACGGACGGAGGCTTTGGACGACGAGATGGGGGATTTAGTGGCGGACCCAGAAATTTTAATCAGGTGGGGTACTTGAATAAAATAAAAGAGGAAATAGGGGTATATAGCACTTTTTAAATTTTGACTTGTACAAGTATCACACTTTAATAACTCTGGTTTTAATAGCACCAAAAATAGAATTTGGACAAAAATACCCCCCAGCTTCTTTTCTTTTCTCTTGTGTGTCCTTCACCTTCTTCTTCCTTTTTCCAAAATCTCCGTTGATGGAGCTTCAATGGAGGTGCCACCGCCGACCAGCGCGTTGACCGATAAAACCACTGGGAAAACGTTCGTCGAGTGCCAATCATTGTAACCGAAGTGTTCGTTTTTATTTTCGAGTTGTGTAGAGAGAGAAACGAAGCAAAACCCAAACTGTCGCGAATCTTCATCGTTTGATCTATAACGATCCATTGCGAATCTAACGAAACCGATGGCGCCAACGAACTCGGCATTGTTCGATCTTCCAGATCTAACTATCTCCGGAGTCAACCGGCGCCGTCGTCGGATCGTCACTGTCACCATTGATGGAGGTCGAACATAATAAGTCCCGAACAGAATAAGTCTCAAACAAACTTGAATTAAGTCTCAAAACGCATGAATAAGTCTCGAAAAAACCATGAATAAGTCTCGAAACTGCAAATAAGTCTCGAATTTTCGAGAAAAAAAAATAAAAAGGAAAAGAATAAGTGGGGGTATTTTGGTCTCATCACCTATTTTGGTGCTATTAAAACAAGACTTATTAAAGTGGTGCTATTTGCACAATCCCTCACCCAAAAAGTGCTATTTAATTTTTGAACCCTAAAATAAAAACTATATATTAAAAAAAAAAAAAAACACTGAAAAATGAAGATCACAATAAAATGAGTATTTTTTTTATTTTTTTGGACAAAAATGAGTTTTCTTATATAAGGAAAAATTGATGGTATAATAAATTTTAGATAAAATAATACAAATAGAACACCTATTCAAGATGAACTAAATAATCTTACATTCAAAAAGAAATAAAAACAAGAAACATAATATTAAAAAATAATAATAATAACAAGAAAAACAAGAAAAACAATGAAAAATTACAATATTTATTCTTATAATAATAAATTACATTCTAATTTTATAATAAGAAATTTTGTTTTATATTTATAATGAATTCACTTTAAATTTATACGAAAGTAATTGATTAATAAATACTACTAGACCTATTTTTTTAATTTTTTATTCTCCTACTTTTTTGCTAAATTAATTAAAATTATATTATAAAGAAAAATACTAAGGTTAAAATAAAATGAATCATAATAATCGATAGACTACTTTAATACAATAATTAAAATTTGAGATTTTATGATTTATTAATTGCATGTGTTAGGTATGTCAAACTAAAACTATTAGAAATAATAAAAGTTTAAAATAATAATAGATAATTTAATATAAAATAAAATTGATTTAAGTAACCACAAATTGAGGGTAGTTTAAGAAGTTGACCGTGACAGAAAAGAAAAAGTGAATTGTTCTGTTTCAAAAAAAGATGAAAATTTGATAAAGGAATCGGAAAAGATAGTAAAATAAATAAGATATAAAAAAATTATTAAAATTACAAAATAAAATTGTTTTTAAAAAAATATATATCTATATCGTTTGAAAAATGCTAACGGTAGAGTTGAACCACTCACAAACAAACAAGGTGGAAAGAAGGTACAAAAACAGTTGTGATAAAGGTGATAATGTTGTGATCCTCAGATCTCACATCGCTCCCGCTGCATCTCTACTGAGTAGTTTAAATGGGGGGTGCGCCATTTCCTAGTATGATGCGTTTTAAACCCATGAGGCCTAGTAGTGCCAAAATGGACAATATCATGCTAGGCTCATTTATAACACGTTATCAGCACGATTGCAATGGGGGGTGTGTTGTGATCCTCATATCTCACATCGCTCTCGCTACATCTACTGAGCAGTTTAAATGGGGGGGGTGCGCCCCTTCCTAGTATGACGTGTTTTAAACCCGTGAGGACCAGTAGTGCCAAAGCAGACAATATCATGCTAGGCCCATTTATAACAGATAATCTATAATAAAGGTTATTTTGTATATATTTATATAATATAAACATAATCGATTTTCTTTTTATTTTATTTTATTTTAAAATTTTGAGATAAGGCGCATGCCCCATCTGGTCCTGAGGTGGGTTCGCCCATGGAGGGGACTGAAACTTGAATGGGTTGGGCGAGAGGTTTGCTATAGTGGTGTCAAATTGGGTTGTGCGGCCGGCCCATTAACATGCCAGGCCAACCCGCGTGCTAGGCCAGCCCATGTGCCAACCGTTGGCTAACGACAACTTTTATTTTTTTTTTAGAATTAATTTTATTGTTGGGAGGCAAAAAATTTTGAAACAAAAATTTAAAAAAAAATCTTTAAAATTACCATTTTATCCCCATTTCATTTTTTTCTATAAATACTCCTTCCAAATCAAATTGTTTCACACCTCTCCCTCTACTCTCTCTAATATCTAATTTCTCTCTCTCTCTCTCTCTCTCTCTCTCTACTCTAACTCTCTCTCTACTCTCTACACACTAGATAATATTAATCTCTAATCTCTGATTCTCTAGTCTCTACTCTCCACCAATTCACCATTTTTCTACAAATTACAAACTACAAACAAAGGTAATTTCTTATTTATTTTTAATTTTATATTTATAATTTATGCTTAGTATTTAGTAAATTTAATATTAATATTTATGCTTAGGTTTTATTCATAATATTTATGCTTAGTATTTTTATTCTTAGTTTTATATTTAATATTTTATGATTTTGTATTGAGAAAGTTTTACCTCTTTCCCATTCCAAATCTCATATGATATAACGAGGTCCAAAGGCTTTGATGGTCCTCTATTGGTCAAATACATTGTTGTATTGACTGCTTCCGCCCAGAATTGTTTTGGCAATCCTGAATGTAACCGCATGCTTCTGGCTCTCTTAGTCAATGATTATTTCATTTGTTCTGCTATACCGTTTTGCTATGAGGTTCCAGGAACCGTCCTACTGAGTTTTATTTTGCTCTGGTAGTAAAATTTCTTGAACTCATTGTCTCCATATTCTCTACCATTGTCTGAATGTAACTTTTTGATCTCCAACCCTATATTGTTCTTAACCCTAGCTTTCCATTTCTTGAAAGCGTCAAACACTTCAGACTTGTGCTTTAGAAAATAAACATACACCTTCCTAGAGTGGTCGTCAATGAATATGATAAAATAGTGTTTACCTCTGGTTAACGAGACTGAAGCTGGACCCCAAACATCGGTGTGCACTAGTTCCAGCTTCTTCTTCGCCAATGCTCTTTCAGTCTTCTTGAAGCTCACTCGTTTCCGCTTTCCCAACACGCAGCTCTCACAGAAATTAACCTCAACACTCTTCAAATTTGACAACTTTCTTTTCAAATGCAGACACTTCAGCCCTTAACTACTCATGTGCCTAAACCTCAAGTGCCATAAGTTCGGATCATCTTTACCTTCTGCCATAGCGATCAAACCATAACCATTCGTGGTTGTGTAAAGCGACCTATTCTTATTTCTCGGGCGATTGCCATTATAACCTTCAAAATCTTTCACTTATCACCTGTGAAAGTTGTTGTGTAACCAGCTAACGCCAGTTACCCAATAAAGATCAAATTCTTCCTTAAATTTGCTATGTGCCTCACATTGTCAAGCTTCCAAACTGATCCATTCAGCTTGATCTTCACATCTCCCTTTCCGACAACATTGCAGGTCTTGTCATCACTAAGATATACTTGTACCATGTTTCCGGAGACATAACTCTCAAACAACTCCTTATGAAGTGTGGCATGGAATGACACTCATGAATCTAGAACCCATGACTTCGTCTTGCTTTCCAACGAGCAGATGAGGCAATCATCTGGCTTATCTGACGCGTAATTTGCACTGTTTTTGCCATTATCTTTCTTATCAGATCGACACTCATACGAGAAGTGACCCTACTTACCACAATTCCAACACTTCACATCCTTCTCGCATCATTGCTGATTTTCTGAATAGTTGACCTGATGCCTGGATTTAGACTTTGATCTTCCCCATTGATTTGTGTTCCAATTTTTGTTTCTGTCCTCTCTACCTTCCATATTCAGTGTTGAAGATGTAGATTCCTTTAATCCTTTTTCACGCAATCTGATATCTTCGATCATGATCATGTTCACAACATGTAAGAAGCTCAACATTTCCTTCCCGAACAAGTTGGCAATTGACTGACTTGTCATCTTCTAACTTTCTGGCAATTGGGTGAGCATAAACACCGCCAATAACTCTTTATCAAAACCCATAGACACAGAATTTAACCCATTCTTCACTTCATTGAACTAGTTTAGATGTTCCTTAAAGCTCTAACCTTTCGTCATCTTCAGATTTGACAACTTCTTGACAAGATGGACCTTTCTTACCGTAGAAGGTTGTTCATATAGATTTGATAGAGTATTTATAAGATCTTTGGTAGTTTGATGATCCTTTACGGTGAAAGTGACATTCTTCGTCAAACTACGACGAATTGCTCATAATGCTTTCTGGTTTAGGAGTTCCCAATCCTCTTCATCCATGCCCTTCAACATCCACTTCTCTTTTATCAGCCAGTGCAGGCCCTTCTGGTATAGATAATCTTCCATCTGCATCCTTTAGAAGCTGAAAGTCATCCCATCAAATTTCTCAATCATGTACATATCCTTCTATGATCCCATCTCTTCTCAACGAAATAGATGACCTCTAGAAAACCTAGATTTACGTAAAACCTAATCTATCCCAAACCTGTGCTCTGATACAAATTGTTATAAGAAAAATCGCACACATAAATCCAAACACACACGTAGATAATATGAAATTAATAAGAAGAAAAAAAAAACACCAAAGATTTTACGTGGTTCAATAATTTGCCTACGTCCACGGAGCGCACCACACTCAATCCACTACTTTCAGAGTTGATTACAATCTCTCTGTCTCTCTTTCAGTCTCTCTACAATTGCTCTCTCCCTTTCTCTCTAGCAATTTTTCTCACACATATTAGTGTATACATAATGGTGGTATTTATATAGGAATACTAGGGTTGGCCAAATCCAATTAGGAGTCTTTTTTCTTCTCGTGCAAGAAATCCTATCACACGCGGATTTACGTTTGACCGTTGTCTGTACCACTGTCAGAGCCACATCGGTCATGACAGCGAAAACCTATTGGAGTTGGACCGATGTCCACCCTGTCAAATTACACAGCGTTCCTCGCAGCAATGACATACTGGTGATGGACCGTTGTTCTCACCGCTCCCTATTGCGCAATGTTCCTTACAGTGCTCACCTCCTGGAGACGATCGCTATGCAATTGCACAACGCAATGCACATCACTCATCTGCTTCTTTTGTTGACCAACATTGAAGTCTTCACCAACTCCAACAAAATTGATAAAATATTATAACATATTATACTTTATCAATAAGGAAGAACCATAACAAAGAAAGAATTATAAGATTAATTGTCACGCGGCGATTGATGGTCTGGGTGGTCATATCGGTATAGATGTCGTTATCCAAGACTCTACATGTTTTTTTTATGGTTTCTTGCTCTCAAGTTTTGGAGGCAATCTTTTCTCCTCAAGTGGCGGAAACGGTGGCTATCTTTAAGAGTCTCCGGTTTGCTAAAGATTGTAGCATGATTCTGTGTGTGTTTCGATGTAGCTCTAGTCGTTAAATGGATTAATGATGGTAGCCGCTATGATTCAGCTAGCGGAGTGGTCCTCTCTAATATTTCTGATCTTTATCTCTTTTATGGGTGAGTTTCCTATTAGCCATGTGCCTAGATTGGCCAATCAAGTTACCCACATTCTTGCTAAATATGCTTTGGTCAGCATTGAAGATTCATTCTAGATGGAAAGCTACCCTCTCTGTGTTAGAGGTGTTGTTATGGCAGATGTGCCTTCTTAGCTTTTTCTATCTTTGTTGTCTGTTTGTTGTCAAAATAAAAAATATGTTGAAGTCTACTGCACATTCTAGAAGGTAATCATAAGTTTAAGACAATTCTAGCATAATCTAAGGCAATTGTGTAAAATAAGTTGTAGCAACTTCTAGAAACTTCAATTAGTTAATTATGTAGAATTATAGATAGGATTCTAGAAAATTCAAACATCTTCCTAATGTTGTAATAATCGACTTGTAAATTGTATAACTTGAAATATAGAAACCACAACTACTTCAATAAAAATAGAGGAGATAAAAAGCTCCTGATTTTCTAAAATCATTTCTCATCTAAATCCTTTTCTTCATTGTGTTCATTGTGCTTCAACTATCTACGAATACTAACAGTGGTATTAGAGCCGCGTTTGATCGTTGTCAAGCATTCATTGTTGGGCGTTCATTCGTAAGCTGTCATCATGGCTGAATCAAGTCACTCATCAGTTTCGATGTCGATTCCAGTATTTAATGGTGACAACTACGATTTCTAGAGCATCAAGATGAAGACATTCTTTCAGTCTCAAGATCTTTGGGAGATAGTCCAAGATGGGTTCGGAACTTCAAAAGAAGAAAACAAAAAGAGCTCCAAGGCATTATTCTTTCTTCAACAAGCTTTAGAAAATAGGATGTTTTCGAGGATCATGGGAGCAACTAGTGCCAAGCAAGCGTGGGATATCTTGAAGGAAGAGTTCCACGGTAGTGAGAAGGTACGCATCGTAAAACTACAAACTCTAAGAAGAGAGATAGAAAATATTAAAATGAAGGATTCTGAGACTGCAAAAAAATTATTATGCTAAAATAAAGGAGATAGTTAATCAAATGAGAGCCTATGGTGGAACTATTTCTGATAAGAAAGTTGTAGAAAAAATATTAGTTAGTGTCACTGGAAAATATGATCCAATAATTATTGCTATAGAAGAGTCGAAAGATATAACTAAACTTTCAGTGACAGAATTAATGGGCTCTCTAGAAGCTTATGAAAATAGGCTTAGTCAAAGAAACGAAGACTCTGTAGAGAGTGCTTTTAAGTCCAAACTAAATATTCAGTCTCAGAAATCTGGATCTGGGTGGAAAAAATC
Organism: Acer yangbiense; assembly: GCA_008009225.1. Classification (NCBI taxonomy): domain Eukaryota; kingdom Viridiplantae; phylum Streptophyta; class Magnoliopsida; order Sapindales; family Sapindaceae; genus Acer; species Acer yangbiense. The sequence goes on along the minus strand of CM017768.1, from coordinate 5,584,724 downwards.
TAAAAGCAATTTTAGAGGAAAAAATTCTAGAAACAATGATAATCAAGAAAAAATTACAAAATACCCACATTGTGGTATTTGTAAGAAGAAAAGCCACCTAGAAAAATATTGTTGGTTTCACGGGAAACCACAATGTAGAAATTGTAAAAAATTCGGCCACGTAGAAAAAGTGTGCCGTTTAAAACAAAATCATCAAGCTAATTTTTTTTTTAAATAAAGATGAAGATGGAGTTCTCTTCTACGCTTGTCAAGCTGCAAGTGAAGAGAAAAATGATAAGTGGTATATAGATAGCGGCTGCAGTAATCACATGATAGGTGATGCAAACATCTTTTGTGATATTGATACATCTAACAAGTCACAAGTGAGGCTTGGAAATGGTGCACTGGTGGAGGTAAAAGGAAAAGGTACGATTGCCGTCGAGACCAAGAAGGGAAGAAGATTCATAAAAAATGTTCTCCTAGTCTTGGAAATGGTGCACTGGTGGAGGTAAAAGGAAAAGGTACGATTGCCGTCGAGACCAAGAAGGGAAGAAGATCCATAAAAAATGTTCTCCTAGTCTTGGAAATGGTGCACTGGTGGAGGTAAAAGGAAAAGGTACGATTGCCGTCGAGACCAAGAAGGGAAGAAGATTCATAAAAAATGTTCTCCTAGTACCCAATTTGCAACAAAACTTGCTCATTGTGGGACAGATGATCCAGAATGGCTACTCTATTCATTTCGAAGGAGATTCCTACACAATCTTTGACAGCAACAATAAAAGCACCGTGATAGCTCGAGTAAAAATGGAGAACCAGAATTTTCCTATTCGGTGGAGCTATGCTACAGAAGCAGCTATGAAGGTGTAACTAGATGATTATTAGTTATGGCATCAGCAGTTCGGTCACTTCAACTTTCAAGGATTGAAGATACTCCATCAGAAAAAGATGATGAAAGATTTACCTTTCATCAAAGATAAAGATGACGTATGCGAAGGTTGTTTACTCGGAAAACAACACCGCCAAGCATTCCTTACGGCAAAAGCTTAAAGAGCCAGAAGGTTGCTAGAGGTGGTGCACACAGATGTTTGCGTTCCGATGAGAACTCCTATACATGGCCAAAACAGGTACTTCATCCTCTTCATCGATGACTATACAAGAATGACTTAGGCCTATTTTCTTCGAGAAAGATCACAAGTCTTTGGAATTTTCAAAAAGTTCAAGAACTATGTGAAAAAACAAAGTGGTCACCACATCAAAGTAATTAGAAGTGATCGAGGTAAAGAATACAACTCTAAATAATTTGACAAATTCTACAAGGATGAAGGCGTAGAGCATCAACTAACTGTTGGCTATGCACCGGAACAAAATGGTGTTTCTGAGAGAAAGAATCGGACAGTAATGGAGATGGCAAGAGCAATGTTAAAAGAGAAGGGTCTTCCAAATGCATTATGGGCTGAATCAGTCTACACAACGGTATATTTACTTAACAGGTGTCTGACTAAGGCAGTTCAGAATAAAACTCCAGTTGAAGCATAGAGCAGAAGAAAGCCCTCTGCAAAACATCTCCTAGTTTTCGGAAGCATATGCTATGTACACATTCCAAAAGAAAAAAGAAGCAAGTTGGATGACAAAACTGAGAAAGGAATATTTGTGGGATACAGCTCTCAGTCAAAAGGCTACTGCATCTACAATTTAAAATCTAATAAAATCATCATTAGTAGAGACGTGGAGTTTGATGAAAATGCAACATGGAATAGGGATGAAAAAAAGATAGAGAAAAGAAAAATCCATCTGCAATCATTCGTACCACGGAATCCAGAAGAAGAAGCGGAAGCTGAACCGAAAGAATTAGAGAGTCCAGCACAAACAACAACTACCCAGCTCGAAGTGTCCTCTCCAAAAACAATACCAGGGAGAGTAAGATCTTCAACATAAATTTATGAGAGTTGCAATTTTGTGACTCTTGAACCAGAAAATTATGAAGCAGCATCCAAACAAGAAGTTTGGGTCAAAGCTATGCAGGAAGAAATAAAGATGATTAAGAAGAATAAAACCTGGGAGTTGGTGGACTATCCAAATGACAAAGAAATCATTGGAGTCAAATGGGTTTACAAGACGAAGCTCAACTCCGATGGTTCTATACAGAAACATAAAAGCAAGGCTAGTCGCAAAAGGATACTCTCAACAATACGGAGTCGACTACAATGAAACCTTTGCTCATGTTGCTCGCTTGGATACGATTCAAGCTCTTATTGCCCTTACTGCACAAAAGAAATGGCAAATCCATCAACCAGATGTGAAGTCAACATTCCTAAATAGGTATCTTGAAGAAGAGATATATGTAGAGCAACCTCAAGGGTTCGTGATTCTAGGAAAAGAAGACAAAGTTCTCAAATTGAAGAAAGTGTTGTATGGGTTAAAGCAAGCACCAAGACCCTGGTACAGCAGAATTGATGAGTACTTTACAAGTCATGAATTCAGGAGTTGCAAAAGTGAGCCAACACTGTACATCAAAACCTAAGGTAACAATTTTCTTATTGTTTCTTTATACGTAGATGATCTCATCTATACAGGAAACAATGAGAAGATGATGAAAGAATTTAAAGAAGATATGATGAAGACTTTCGAAATGACAGACTTGGGTTTAATGCACTACTTTCTTGGTATTGAGATAAACCAAGAAAAATCTGGAATCTTCGTATCTCAGAAGAAATACACGAAGAGTCTGCTCAAGAAATTCAAGATGAGCGAATGCAAGCCAGTAGCAACTCCTCTAGTTACTAATGAAAAATTCAGAAAGGAAAATGGGTCAAACATGGCAGATGTGTCAATTTACAGAAGTCTTATTGGAAGCCTGTTGTACCTGACTGCCACAAGACCAAATATTATGTATGCTAAAAGTCTACTTTCAAGATTTATGCAGAATCCGACTCAAGTTCACTACAGGGCAGCAAAGCAGATACTTAGATACTTGCAAGGCACAAAAGACTATGGCATTTGGTTCAAACCTACGGATAAGTCTACATTGATTTGCTACACAGATAGTGATTAGGCGGGATCAGTGGATGACATGAAGAGTACTTTAGGATATACATTCTCTTTGGGCTCAGGAATATTCTCATGGACATCTAAGAAACAAGACAGTGTAGCGCAGTCATCAGCAGAAGCTGAATACGTCACATCGGCTACTACAACTAGTCAAGTTATATGGTTAAGACGAATATTCAAAGATATGGGAGAAAAATATAATCAAGCTACAAAGATCCTTTGCGATAGTGCAATGGCCAAAAATCCCGTCTTCCATGGTCAAACAAAACACATTACAATCAAGTATCATTTCTTAAGAGAAGCTGAAGCAAACAAAGATATTGAGCTCGAGTATTGTAGGACTGAAGAACAATTAGCTGATATTTTCACCAAGGCATTGCCGAAAGTAAGATTCGAACTACTTCGGAGCTTGATAGGAGTCACCAAAATGTGCATCAAGGAGGAGTGTTGAAGTCTGCTGCACATTCTAGAAGGTAATCATAAGTTCAAGACAATTCTAGCATAATCTAAGGCAATTGTGTAAAATAAGTTGTAGCAGCTTCTAGAAACTTCAATTAGTTAATTATGTAGGATTATAGATAGGATTATAGAAAATTCAAACATCTTCCTAATGTTGTAATAACCGACCTAAAGAGCCTATAAATAGGCTTCTCTGTGTTGTAAATTGTATCACTTGAAATATAGAAACCACAACTACCTCAATAAAAATAGAGGAGATAAAAAGCTCGTGATTTTCTAAAATCATTTTTCAACTAAATCCTTTTTTTCATTGTGTTCATTGTGCTCCAACTGTCTACGAATACTAACAAAATAAAATAACAAAGAAAGAGCAGTATCATGAGCAGTATTACATCAGTAGTATTGAATAACAAAGTAGATATTTGTAAAAAATGAATCATGCTGTAGTTTTTTTTTATTGTTTGTTTTATTTTTATTTTTTTATTTTTTATGTTTTTTTATGTAGTTTAAAACGAGAACAGAGGAAACCTCATAATATTCTAAGAATTTTCTTTCTTTTTTTTCTTCATCAATTTAAATCTTAGAACAAATGAAAATTTGAAAAATATATATAAAAAAGACAAATAAATTAAAAGAAAAGTGTTACCGGATATATAACGATCAAAAGAGCAACCGGCAACAATGACCGAAAAGAAAATGACTATGATAATTGACGACTTATATTGGTAATGGAGACAATCGATAATGAACGTGCTTATAATAAAATTGATTTATATGAAATTAAATCTAAGATATAATTGTTTTATGTTAAATCAATAGGGATAATTTTTAGTCTTTAAAAAGATTCCCCCACCTGTTTCTTAAAATTGCTGTCAAATTAACACAGATTATCAAATAATCACTTTTGGAAATTTTGTCAAACATCTTTTTTATATCTAAATTATTAAATAATCAGATTTTAACTTCTTAAAAACAGTACCAAACAATACCATACCCGACCTAAATTATGGACAGGTGTCTTGACTCATGACTCCATGAGAGGTGGTTTATGTTGGGGACATGGGGTCTTCACAGACTTCACACGCATGAGTCATGAATCATGATAAGAGTCAAGAGATGCAATATTAAATTGTACCACTATCTATGCACTAGTAGTGGAAAGTGTGGAAACATATGTTCAATCTATTGTACCGCTATCTACCACTATCTTGTCGCCTTGGTTGTGGAAACATATGTTTGAGGTAGTGCTGATGCAATATGAACATATGTGGTAGACGCAATATGTTCATTCTCCACTCCTCAGACCCAGTTGACAAATCAATGGCAGAAACCAGAGACGACAGTGAACTAGAAGAAGATGATGAATTGATGATGATGAGGTGACAGGTGCCGATGCATAGTAGTGGAAAGTGCTGATGCACTACAAAGTTCAAACATAGGTAGTGCTGAATGCTGATGCACTAGTGGTGGAAAGTGTGGAAACATATGTTTCAATTGTACCACTATCTACCACTATCTTGTCGCCTTGGTTGTTGGAAAGTGTGGAGTCATCGGTTGATGAATTGGTGATAATGTTTTTTTTTTCTTTTTTCAATTATTTATTTTAAATATTAAAAATACTATTTTTTTTTAAATGATTAAAAATACTAATTTAAGGGATAAAAAATACCTTTTAATGAACTCTAAAAAAATTAATTAGATAAAAAAAATATATTAAGGTAGCCGATATTGATACCCATAAATATGATAAACACACCTATATTTTAATAAAGAGAGCTTCTCCTTACAATCCACAAATTATCTACTCATACTCCAATTTAATTTTTTTTATTAATGACAATTTTAACCTAAATTAAAATTACTAAACAAGACAAAAAAAAATTAAAGACACTCCAAAATAATTAAATTAATAAAAAAAAAATTCTTTCTCCTAAATCATTAGCTTAAATATTATGTATTATACTCTCTCTCCTAAATCTGTTATTGCCATATTAAACACTCTCTCCTAATTAATCTCTCTCCATTTTTGAAAAAAAAAATCATATTTCCATACTTTTTGATCAATCTCTGATTAATAGTTTTAAAAAAAAAATTATAAATTTTTTAATTTTTTACTAACGGTAATATATATATATATTAAAAAGTCAATTAAAAAAAAAAAAAAGATATATGAAAGTTTGAATTGTTTCAACTAGATTCAATTAAACTTAGAATTTCTAAAACTAATGAAAGAATTAAAGTTCTTCAGGCAATCACATACCTACAAGAGTAACAAAAAGCGTTTTCATATTTCGATTTTTAAAAAAAACAAACAAACAAGGTACTTGTTTTTTGAGTTTTTTTTTTAGTATATACATACATATGGTTCCTAAAAATCAAGCTTATTAGGAAGTATTTTTTTTTTTTTCCCTTAACTGTTAGTGTTGCTTGAGAAAGAATGGAGATAGGAAATTAGAGATGTATTGGAGGAAAGAGAGTTTAATATAGTAATTAAAAATTTAGGAGAGAGTATTTAATATGTAATAATTATTCTAATGATTTAGGAGAGATAATTTCTTTTTTTTTTTAATAATTTAATTCAAAAAAGATAAAAAGGATAATCTTGTAACAAAATGAAGTGTCTTTAGAATTTTTAAAATTTTAAATTTTGAGAATGGAGTGTTTTAGAAAAGAAGTGTAAAAAGAAAAAATTGAATTGTCAAAAGAAGCTCTCTTTAATAAAAAATTTAATTACAAAAATATCCCAATAGGAATTTACCAATAAGGACAAATTAGTTTAATTAAAAATAAATAAAATACTATTTATACCCACTAATACATAAGGTACGCAAAGGGCTATCAGCAGCTTCATTATGATAGGAAAAACAATCTCCCACGGCACCCAAAGACCTTACAACCTTGAAAAACCATCTTCTCTCACCATTTCGAATTTTATTCGCCAGCTTTTATCTACCAGTGGCATCATGTGATCCAACATAAACTGTTTCAAAAGGGGAAAAAGTTAAGTCCCTGTAATAATAATAATTAAAAAAAAAATCCACTTTTCTTTACAATATCCATGACTGAAAATCAAAACCTTGAAATATAGTTAAGGAAATTTGTGGAATCAAAGAAACACAAATTGGAAATTCTTTTATTTTTTTCAAGATGTTATGAACAGAAACACATAACTGAAACAATGGCAAGGAAAAAACATAAGCTTTCATAGTGTCTAACATAATTAAATCATTTGTTAACCAAAAACATTGAAGAGAAAAATATAAAAGACGAACAAACATCCTCTAAGATTATTAAAAATAATAATAATAAATAAATAAATAAACAAAATGATCGCATAAACAAAAGTGCAACATCAATTCCACCACAATCTGCACTTACTTTTCATAGCTGCAACATTGAAGAGAAAAATATAAAAGACGAACAAACATCCTCTAAGATTATTAAAAATAATAATAATAATAATAATAAACAAAATGATCGCATAAACAAAAGTGCAACATCAATTCCACCACAAACTGCACTTACTTTTCATAGCTGCACGCTCAAACATTATTATTCATATAATAAATATAATAAGCATGCCTTAGGTAAATACACAGCCTGAAATTGGTCTGAAGTAAAGATTCTTGAAATTTAAGAATTTAAGAATTTTCATGACTGTGTTTTCGAGTTTGGAGAACTTAAAAATTTATCATTCGTAAAATTGGGTGTGTTAATAACTTATGAGGGTTTATAAATAAATTGTATTAAAATGAAAACATTCATTTAAATAAGGGTACTATTGTCATTAAGATGGGTGTTTATAGTAATGTTTTAATTTTAAATTTTAGACATTGGTGTATTTATAAATATGGGTGCGCTTATCATTTTTATGGGTGTCAATATCCGTACCCATAAATTAATTAGATGTGAAATATGACATTACGGGTCGGATCCAAATTCGGGTCACAATGTGGGTAATAGTACAAGTTAAATTACAAATAAAAAATATATATGTAAAAAATTCGGGTCATAATTCGGATCCGGATCCAAGTCCAAGTCCAAATCACAATGTGTAAGTAACAGTAAGGGTCAAAGGGCGGACTTTGGTAAAGCCCTGACTTTTGCAGATTGGGTTCCAACCCTACCGTATACATAAATTTATTACTTAGACAGGTTTTAAGCCCTTTTTAAATTAAGCGGGCTTTTTGAGGGCTTGGGTCCAGTGAGGGCCCAAGCCCTCAAATTGCCAACCATGCACTACCTATAAAGTTCAAACCCTAATTATCTATTATTAGCTCAATAGAAACATATATTCTTTCAAGAATTATTAGGCGACAAGATCTCGACTTATTAAGCGACAAGATCTCAAATTCAATCTCTAATAATATTTAATAACCATTTGTCAACTGTCACAAATAAATTAAATGGAGTTGGAGAATAATGTTTAATTAGATGACAAGATCAATTATTGGTAGAGCTCTTGAATAATTAATTGGTTGTTGTTTTCCATTTTTAATTTGTGTATGTGAGTTGGGCTTTTTTTCATTATATATTTGTAAAGTCACACTAGGACAAAGTTATACTAGGACTATGAACTCATTTTATCCATTCAAAATTCTTCAATCTAAACCTTTCAAAAAAAAAAAAAAAAACCTTCAATCCAACGGCTACCAAATAATATTGGAATTTGCATGTACAAGCTAGAGAAGTTATTTGCTCCGAAATTTACATAACATAAAAGTTAAAAAATATTTAAATTGGGTCATGCTATATTAACTTAAAATTTTGATTTCCATATCCAATATTCATGCATTTGCTCCCAATTCAATGGTGAAAAAGAGGAAAATAATTAATAATAAATAGATAACAACCCTTGGTTTTAATGAAAATGAATGGACTGATATCAAAATAACAAATTTAAATTAATATAGTCTAATCTATTAAAAATATTTATAATTTTTCAATAAACCTATATATATATATATTATAATAATTTTATTTTACAACATCGATCAAATATTTACTAGATCTGAATTTTACATCAAAAACATAGTTTATATTTCCTAGAAAAAATAGAGAGCAAATAAAAGCTTCCAAGGCCTATAGGCAAAATGAGCCTGCAATAAAATGTTGGAGTAATTGCACAAACCTCCCTTAAGTTTAAGCTTAATTGCATCTAAATGGAGATTTTACTCACAATTACACAAACCTCCCCTAACAATGGTTGACTTCCGTTAAACTTAACGTTTGACCAAACTTTTAGAGTAAAATAACTTTAATGCCCCTATTTGTATTATTTTAAAACCTAAAATAAATAATCAAATAAATATTATTTAATAAAATCAATTTTAATATAAACATTGAATATAATGTTATTATTATTTTTTTAAAGATATTCATCACTAATTTTCAGAGATATAATATATAATATATAATAAAAATGTTGAGGATAATGTGCAATTAACCCAAAAATAATAATAACAACATTATCCTTAACATTTTTATTATATATTATATAATATATCTATGAAAATGGTGATGAATATCTAAAAAAATAACAGTATTATCCTCATTATTTTATAATAAAATTTTAAATTTTTATTAAATAATATTTATTTAATTATTTATTTTAGGTTATAAAATAATACAAATAGGGGTATTAGAGTCATTTTATCCTAAAAGTTTGGTCAAAGTTAATTTTAACGGAAGTCAACCAATACTATGGGAGTTTTGTGTAATTTTGAGTAAAATATCCATTTAGCTGCAAGTAGGCTTAAACTCAGGGAAGGTTTGTGAAATTACTCCTAAAATGTTTAGAAAAATCAGAAACCACACCTTATTCTCATCAATTTCCTGCATCAATGTGAAAGCTATGATCAAATCACTCAACAACAACCTTATAAGTTATATGTACAACAGAATTTCAGATCTTCTGACTACAGTCATATATGCTGCAGCAAGTTGCATGGGCTTCAAAAGAATTATAAAGCAATCTAAGGGGCTGTATTCAATTTAAATATAGAATTAATTAATTTAACTGATATTATTTAATAAATATGAATTGTTTATTTAAATTTTGTGCTCTTAATATGTTTTGTATCCCGGGCACATATAAATATGACTCTTTAGTCTTTATTAATATATAAGAGCTAAATTAACGAATAATATTTACTTTTCCGACCTCACTCTTTTATCTTACTTATATCTCAACTTATGATATGTATATTTACAAATAGGTAAGCATAAACAGAGTTATAGGGTGAAAGCCACTTAAAAATATAATTCAACATTTTTTTTTATTCCAAACTATTTAATGTATTAACAAATTATGCCCTTCTTGGCTCAAATGAACAAACTTTTCATTCTAAATAAACAAACAAACAAATAACCCAATATTCAAACGATCAAATTAAACTCTAATCCAACATTAATGATTCAGTTCTCGGCTAATCATTTTAATGATGAGTGGCGATATTTGCACCCCTCTAAAACTGTATGTACATCCCAAATTTGTATATTTTTGAAATTTCAATATTACCCTTAAATTAATTTATTAATATTTTAATTAAAATAAATAATAAATTTTATAACTATTTTACTGCTTTGAATAGTTGACTAACTAAACCAAATTAAAAAAGGAAGCAAATAAAATAAAAATATTAATGAAAAAACAAAAATCCAAATCTATAAATGGGTGAACTTCTTACAATCCTAAAAATTAAGCTGAAAGTCTGTTGCATCCTCCATTCTAGATCCGAAAAAAACAAAGAGGAGGCAGCCAAAAAAAAAAAAAACCCTCATATCTAATAATAATTTTGTGTAATAATTATGTAAAATCTCATTTGTTTATTTAAGTTTAGTAGGTTTCTCACTTTCATTATTTTCTCTGGCATCACATCAAGCACATGAACAAACGATTCCTGCTCAACTTATTAAACAATTACAAATGAACGAAAAAAAAAACTGAAAAGAAATTAGATTACCCTTTCTTAGTAGCACTTATAATAAGAAGCATTGTAATGAAAAAGGGTGCACATACAGTTTTTTAGGGGTATAAATATCGTTACTCTTTAATGATCACCATCGGTCCAGATCAAATCCTTCTCGAAAATCCAATGACACACCTCAATCTGGCCCGGACCCGAACCCAAGGCATGAAAAGCTTGATGACCCGCGAACCACGAAGAAGTATCCAAGTGACAAATGGCCACACCATGATTGATCTTCTTCTTTGTTTTCGGATCCAAAATATCCGCTTCGTACACCGCAACATCCGGAACCGAATGACAATAATAAAGCAAGTAAGGATACAACTTCTGGTGACAAGACACAGCTTTACCACCGTTGATTCTTTTCACTGATCCGATCAAAATGTCTTGCTTCGATCCCTTGTTGTTCTCAGTTTTACGGAGTGCCACGTCACGTCCAAGAACTGACGTGGCAAAGTCAATCATGTCCTCCGCTGATGCAACGCACCGTTTTGTCTCTCCCTTGTTGGGTTTCCTTTCACAGTCCTTGAGAGCCTCCTTGATTATACGATCCATTGCTGAATTATCACTAGCATTGAACAATTTTTTCATTTCACTCACTTTTGAAGACGAGAACGGTATTTCGTTAACAGTGGTCCGGGGCAAAAACGTACTTTCAGGCATTTTGTTTGTAATATCAGGCATTGGCATGACAGTTCCTTTCTTCAAGTTGGATTCACGGAAGAATCTACCAGCCTCCATCTCGGATTCAGAGCTGTTACTGCTGCAATTAACCCTATTACTGCTGCAATTAATGAAATTAAGCTCGATCTCGGAATATTCGAACTCGTATTCGTTAAACAATACCAGAGGCAGGGGGAGTGAAAGGAGCTGGCTGTTGTTTAGAGCCGTTGCGAGTTTGGAGAAATTCGCGATGTAGGCGGCCTTTAATGGTGACGACGCCTTTGAGTGAAGAAAGTGAGATTCTGGTAAATTGTTGCTGATCTTCATGTTCCAGTATCGCGTCAGGTGTGCTTTTGGTGTGAAAGGGTTCTCTTTAGCGCCTGTTAACTCTCTGGCAGCAGCTACGTAAGTAACCTGTACATCATCGTCGGATGAAAAAAAAAAAAAAAAACTCAAGTTCAGCTACTATGCAGATACTCTATGGTAATCCAAAGATCTATAAAAATAGAATCTAAACATAATAAGACTGGTAATTAATGAGACTGGTAAATCTAAACATAATAAGACTGGTAATTAATGAAGATTATAAATAAATAAATAAATAAAAATGCATCAAGTTCGCATACAATGAGAGATGAAAAGAGCAAGAAATGGAAGAGGAGAGACGACATTGTTGTTTTATGGGTACGTATATAATTGTACGTATAAGAATTGTGAGATATATAGTAAGGTTGGCGGCAAGGTATATATTATTATATATACACAAGTTGAGAGGAGTTGAAAGAATTTTGACTGGTGATTGTTTAATGAATAAAACATGCCAACAACTTAATTTGTGGCCAACTGGTTGTGAAACACCTATCCAAAATCCAATCATAACCTATCCAAAATCCAATCACAAACCAATCAAAATCCACAAACACCTATACAAAATGCCAATCTAATCACAAAGACACAAACCCTAGATGGACGAAGACAACGGTGACGTGGCAACGGCGGCTTTGGACGATGAGATGGGGGACTTAGTGGCGGACTCAGTAATTTTAATCAGATGTGGCACTTGAATAAAATAACAATTGTCTTTCGCCAAGACTCAACTTCCGGTCTACCTAGCTCAGATCAACAGACAAGACTGTCGTCACACTATCAACAACCTGTCCAGACCATTTCTTGACCCGTTTATAATGCCACCTTTCTACTATTTTTCTCCTCAACTCCTTTGGTTCCTCTGGTGTTTATCAGTTCTCCATTATCATGCCATCGTCTTCCCACTTCAGACCCTATACGGTCATCTCCATGATCCTTCTCAACGGAACTCTCTGTTATGGGTTTTCCTCCAATGGTTCACGTCCTTGTCCAACTGGAAGCGCGAACTCACTGAGCTCATGGGCAAATATAACATTTGGAAACTTGATTATGAATCAGCTGCCTCTGTATGCTGTATATGGATCTTCAATAGGCCCTACAGGTACAATCCCCACAAAAGACTCCTCTGGACTGCCAACTCCAGTTCTGAATGGCATACCACATATGATTATCCAAAAATGTATCCACAAATCCTTCAAGTCGGTCTGCTCAATTTCCTCTGTGATGTTAATTATGTCTCCACCGACGAAGTTTTCATCCTACCAAATATTCCCAGAGACCCCTCTCAAAGCTGGAACCCTTTTCTGAATTCATACATGATTGACTCTCAGGACCCCTTTGACGCTGCATGGCCCTGCTTCATCTGTGGAGCCCAAGATTCAGATGATGAAAATCATGCCAACTGTAATATGTCTTCTAGTCCGTGATTCAGCTTCGCTCAGACCAAAAATCTCAACTCGTCACGTGAAATGAAATAATTCACTTTCTTTTTGCTATTTTGTTTTATTAGGCAACTGTTTGGCCTTATTAGGTTTAATTATGATATTTCGTTTTATTAGGCATCTTTTGTCTTTCTTTCAATTTGAAAGTCTGTAACCTTTGGCCGATGGCCCTGCTTTGCTTTAGCTAGGTATCTGCCACGTTTGTGGCCTTTCTGTACAATAGGTTTGTCAGCACTCTATCTCTCTGCCTATATAAGGAGAGCTCGTCACTTGTGTAATCCAAGAAACACATCAATAAAAATTTTCCTTGTGTGTTAACTCTCATGTCTTGCTAAATTGTTCCTCTTCTTCCTTTGAATACCATGTCACTCATATAAATAGCAGTCTGTAATTATCTCAGTATGCTCTGTGCTTGCCTCTAGGTTGAGGATCCTGCACATCAGAAGATGAGATTTGTTGGCTTTTTGGCTTAAGGTCCCTGTCTGTCTCTAGTGGGTTGGAAAGTTAGTACCCTGTTCAGGCCGTGGTTAGGCCGCCATTGTGGGGAAAACTCTAAAGACCTGTATGAGAGGCACCCAGGGGTACCTGCCACCCGAATCATTCGGCTTTGAAACCGACAACTTTAAGGGTTGTTATGTGCCTACTCCAAATATTGCATGATCAATTCATAATGTCAATTTGGTTTCACCACATCGATCAAATATTCACTAGATTCAAATTTTACATCACAAAAATATATGTAGTTTATATTTTCTAGAAAAAATAGAGAGCAAATAAAAGCTTCCAAGGCCTATAGGCAAAATGAGCCTGCAATAAAATGTTTAGAAAAATCAGAATCAACACCTTAGAGCAACTCTAAGAGCAACTCCAACCGGTGCTTTAAAATAGCGCACGATACAATTTCCCAAAAAATATTACAATTCTCTAAAAAAAAAATTAGTGCGAGCCATGTCACGTCCAGGAACTGACGTGGCAAAGTCGATCATATCTTCTGCTGATGCAACGCACCGTTACGTCTCACCTGGGCTCGGTGCCCTCTCACAGTCGTTGAGAGCATTATACCCTCCATCGTAGAATTATCAATAGTATGGAAGACCTGTTTCATCTCACTCTCAATCAATTTGGAGGATGAAAATGGTAATTTAGATACAATAGTCCGGGGCAAAAACGACCTTTTAGGCATTTTGTCTTTAATATCAGGCATTGGCATCACAGTTCCTTCTTTGGACGGAAGAATTTACCCGGCTCCACCCATTTATTTATGGATTTGCCACTCTTCATATATTCATACATCTTAAAAAAAAATGTCAATAATCTAAAACAATACATGTAATTATTTCTAATGATCACTTTCTACTTTCTTCAATGTCAGGTACCCTACCCAACTAGAGAAAATCAAAGCAATTCGAAGGAAACTCTAATTTAATGTTTTCGTTTTTCATGCATTAAAGATGGAAAACACATATTTTCTGTTTTACACTTTATCAATCTATTTTGCATCCATATCTTTCGTTTTTCAAACAAATAAAGCATTAGTAAAATGCTTAGGCTATAATTTTCCATCGTCAATTCACCTTATCATTTTATTTCCAAGGAAAAAAATCACTCATCATATATCTATTGCCTACATATATAGCAATTAGCAAAAGTGAAAGGTTTTGATCTCTCTTGCAAGCTCATGCATATATAATTTTATTTTATTTTAGGCTTTTGTACATCGGAGAATGGAGATATATATAACTTGGTTGTAGTGAGCAGAACTGGTGATGAGGAGGTCATCGCTTCTGTGGATGGTGTAGATGTGCTTGAAGAGGATATTGAAGAGATGGTTGATGAGGAGATTGTTGTAGAAATTGGAGACAGGTTAAGTGTACAGAGTTGCAGGTCTACTGCGAAGGTAGGAGAATTGGGTTTTCTTTCTTCTGCAAATCCAAAACCAAATTTAGTTGATGATGGGTTGACCGGAGGTAATATTCAGGTTGGAGAGGCTTCCAAATCTGAAAGTGAATGGCGTGGGCTTTTTCAGTCTGCAAGTGCAGGGGTTTCTCTGCAATATTTTGAGCCAGAGGTTATTGATGGGAAAGTTGTTGTTGAACCGCCATCTGAGGTTACTGAGGAAGGCATTTCCAATTGGAGCTCTAGTCTAGTAGGGCAATTTCTGGATAAGCCTCTTCCTTATTATCATATTAAGTGTTGTTGAAAGAGTAGGTAGATTCACACAAATCTATAACACAATAAACACACACACAGATAATATGAGAACAATAAAGAAAAGAAACGACACCAAAGATTTTACGTGGTTCAGCAAGTTGCCTACGTCCACGGGGCGCACCGCACTCAATCCACTACTTTCACAGTTGATTACAATCTCTCTGTCTCTCTCAAGTCTCTCTACAATTGCTCTCAATCTTTCTCTACTCTTCTCAACTCTCACGGTGAATTTCAACACACATATTAGGGTTTACATAATGTAGTATTTATATGAATACTAGGAGTAAACAATAACCCTAAAGGACTCTTCCTTTTTTTTTACTTGCGCTGATCTCCTAATTCGCGCAAATCACGTCATTACCGCTGACCGGACCGCTTGGCGTGCATGT
Source organism: Acer yangbiense (assembly GCA_008009225.1). Classification (NCBI taxonomy): domain Eukaryota; kingdom Viridiplantae; phylum Streptophyta; class Magnoliopsida; order Sapindales; family Sapindaceae; genus Acer; species Acer yangbiense. The sequence continues at coordinate 5,569,196 of CM017768.1, read as the reverse complement.
GCCTGGTCAGCGGTAAATGAAGCAAGACGACACTGATCTGGGTCGCTTGCCGTGCCGCTGACTAGGCACCTTGCCTGGTCAGCGGTAAATGAGAATAAACGAAACTGAGATGAGTCGCTGGTCGTGCCGCTGACTAGGCACCTTGCCTGGTCAGCGGTAAATGAGAATAAACAATTCTCATTTGATTAACGCTGCGCGTGCCGCCCCCTGGGCACTTGCCTGACCAGCGGTAAATGGCGAGGAGAGAAGTTTCAGGGCTTCACAAAACCCAACAATCTCCCACTTGAAGAGCTGAAACTTGAACATACGTCCTCCATCTTCCCTTGATGACTTAGTGGATAATTACGGTGCACTCATTCCCCACGTCTTCACTCTTGAAGACCCACTGAAGCTGCGCACAGCTCCAGTTTCTCTGTAGTGACTGGCTTGGTCAATATATCAGCTGGGTTCTTGCTACCTGCTATCTTTACAAGCTTTAACACACCTTCTTCGATTAACGATCGAATGAAATGGTAGCGAAGATCTATATGTTTGGTCCTAGAATGGAACGCCGAATTCTTGGCCAAGTGTATTGCACTCTGACTGTCACTGTGCAACACATTCATCACTTGATCGAATCCCAACTCAGCTAACAAACCTTGTAACCATATCAGCTCCTTGCTTGATTCTGTCACTGCCACATACTCTGCTTCAGTTGTAGAAATTGTCACTATCTTCTGCAACTGGGACATCCAACTAATCGCGGTACTAGCCATTGTGAACACATATCCGGTGGTACTTCTTCTATGATCCACCTCCCCAGCAAAATCTGAATCCACATAACCTTCCAGCTTGAGTTCGTCTCTTCTGAAGGTTAGACATCTCTCTGTCGTACCCCGCAGGTATCTTAGGATCCACTTCATGGCCTCCCAGTGAAGCTTGTCTGGATTTGACATGTAACGGCTCACAACTCCCACTGCATGGGAAATATCTGGTCTTGTGCAAGTCATGGCATACATTAGGCTTCCAATGGCTGAAGCATAAGGAACTTTAGCCATGAAGTCCTTCTCCTCTTCCGTCTTCGGACTCTGTTCCTTGGACAACCTGAAATGACTAGCCAAAGGTGTTCTTACCGATTTTGCATCACCCATGCTGAATCTCTACAACACCTTCCGAACGTACTCAGCTTGAGAAAGCTTCAATGTACCTTCCTGTTCGTTTCTGCTAATTCTCATTCCAAGAATCTGCTTTGCTGCACCTAAATCCTTCATCTCAAACTCACTTGAGAGTTGCTTCTTCAAATTGTTAATCTCTTCTAAATCTGCACCAGCTACTAACATGTCATCAACATAAAGTAGCAGAATAATAAAACTTGATTTAACCTTTTTGAAGTAGCAGCATTGGTCAGCATTGCATCTGAAATATCCATTGCCTTGCATAAACCCATCAAACTTCTTGTACCACTGTCGAGGAGCTTGTTTTAAACCATACAAGCTCTTTGTCAACCTACACACCAACTCTTCCTTGCCATCTTCTGCAAACCCCTCTGGTTGCTTCATATATATTTCTTCCTCCAAATCACCATGAAGAAAGGCAGTCTTCACATCTAACTGCTCCAAATATAATCCTTTCGCTGCGACAATGCTTAATACTAACCGGATCGTAGTTAGTTTAACAACAGGAGAAAATATTTCAGAGTAGTCAATACCTTCTATTTGTTGGAAGCCTTTGACCACTAGTCGTGCCTTGTACCTCTTGGAACCATCATGTTCCTCTTTGATCCGAAACACCCACTTATTCTGTAGGGCTTTCTTTCCTTCAGGCAACTTGGCTAACTCCCAAGTTTGATTAGAAATCAACGACTTCATCTCATCCTTCATTGCAAGCTCCCACTTGCTCGCATCTTTTCCCTGATATGCCTCATCATAGCACTCAGGTTCCCCTGCATCTGTCAACAGCATGTATTGCAAGTACTTCCTATTTGGTATAGGAGTTCGAGTTGATCTTCTTACTGTACTCTCAGCCTGTGTCGCTTGAACATCTCTATGTGGAATAGGATTTGTAACCTGGAGCGGCACACCTTGTTCTTCATCATTCTGATTAACTGGTTCCAAAAACCTGTTCTCTGACACATCATTCGGCCCAAAGTACTCTGGCTCTTCTAGCTCAGACACCTGTGTGTTTCTGTCTTTGTACATAACCCTTTCATTGAAGACAACATCTCTACTTCTGATCATCTTGCGGTTTTGGTCATCCCACAGCTTGTAACCAAATTCATCTTCTCCATAGCCCACCAAAGTACACTTAACTGACTTGGCGTCTAGCTTATTCCTCGCATGATCACCTATATGCACATAAGAAACACACCCAAACACTTTAAGATGAGAAAGTTTTACCTCTTTCCCAGTCCAGATCTCTTCTGGTATGGCGAGGTCCAAAGGCTTTGATGGTCCTCTGTTGATCAAATATGCTGCTGTATTGACTGCTTCTGCCCAAAACTGTTTAGGTAACCCAGAATGTAATCTCATACTTCTAGCTCTCTCAGTCAATGTCCTGTTCATACGTTCTGCTATCCCATTCTGCTGTGGGGTTCCATGAACCGTTCTACTGAGCTTTATCCCGCTCATATAGCAAAACCTCTTGAACTCACTGTCTTCATATTCTCCACCATTGTCTGAATGCAGCTTTTTGATCTTTAACCCTGTCTCGTTCTCAACCCTAGCTTTCCATCTCTTGAAAGCATCAAACACCTCAGACTTGTGTTTCAGAAAATAAACCCATACCTTCCTGGAGTGGTCGTCAATAAATGTGACGAAATACTGTTTACCTTCGGTTGACGAGACTGAAGCTGGACCCCAAACATCGGTGTGCACTAGTTCCAGCTTCTCCTTTGACGGTACCCTTCCGGTCTTCTTGAAGCTCACTCGTTTCTGTTTTCCCAATATGCAGCTCTCACAGAAATCAACCTCAACACCCTTCAAATCTGGCAATTTACCTTTCGAATGTAGACACTTCAGCCCCTGACTACTCATGTGCCCAAACCTCTGGTGCCACAAGTTCGAATCATCTTTACCTTCCGCCATAGCGATTGAACCACAGCCATCCGTAGTTGTGTAAAGCGACCCATTCTTATTTCCTCGGGCGATTGTCATGATACCCTTCGAAATCTTCCACTTATCATCTGTGAAAGTCGTCACGTAACCCTCTGACGCTAGTTGCCCAATAGAGATCAAGTTCTTCCTTAAATCCGGTATGTGCCTCACATTGTTAAGCTTCCAAACTGACCATTTCAGTTGAATCTTCACATCTCCCTTCCCGGTAATGTTGCATGCTTGATCGTCACCAAGATACACCTTACCCAAATTTCCTGAGACATAATTCTCGAACAACTCCCTGTGAGGTGTGGCATGGAAAGACGCTCCTGAATCCAGAACCCAAGACTCCGTCTTACTTTCCAACGAGCAGATAAGGCAGTCATCTGACTCCTCCAACACACAGTTCGCGCTGCCCTTGCCTTTATCCTTCTTCTCAGATCTACACTCATACGAGAAGTGGCCTTTCTTACCACAGTTCCAGCACTCTACATCTTTCTTGTTTCGTTGCTGATTTCCTGAATAGTTGACCTGATACCTAGATTTAGACTTACCTCTTGACTTTGATCTCCCTCGTTGATTCATGTTCCGATTTCTGTTTCTGCTTTCTCTACCTTCCATATTCAATGCTGAAGATGTAGACTCCCTCTTCACGCATCCTGATTTCTTCAGTCATAATCATGTTCACAACTTGTGAGAAATCTAATTTTTCTTTCCCGAACGAGTTGGCAATTGACTGACATGTCATCTTCCAACTTTCTGGCAATTGTGTGAGCATAAACACCGCCAAGAATTCTTCATCGAAACCCATAGACACAGAAGTTAACCCATCCTTCACTTCATTGAACTGGTTTAGATATTCTCTGAAACCCTGACCTTCCGTCATCTTTAAATTTGATAGCTTCTTGACAAGATGGACCTTCCTTACCGCAGAAGGCTGTTCATACAGGTTTGATAAAGTCTTCATCAGATCTCTGGCAGTTAGCTGATCCTTTACGTTGAAAGCGACCTGCTTCGTCAAACTGAGACGAATTGCTCCCAAAGCTTTCCTGTCAAGGAGTTCGAGATCCTCTTCATCCATGTTCTTCGGCTTCCGCTTCCTTGACCAATCTTCATCAGTCATAGTTGCCGGCTTCTCTTTTATCGGCCAATGCAAGTCCTTCTGGTACAGATAATCCTCCATCTGCATCTTTCAGAAACTGAAATTCGTCCCATCGAATTTCTCAATCTTGTGAGAATCCTTCTCCGATCCCATCTCTACGATAAAATCGTTGATCTCGAGAAAACCTAGATTTGTGTGAAAAAATAACCTGCCCAACCTAGGGCTCTGATACCAATTGTTGTTGAAAGAGTAGGTAGATTCACACAAATCTATAACACAATAAACACACACACAGATAATATGAGAACAATAAATAAAAGAAACGACACCAAAGATTTTACGTGGTTCAGCAAGTTGCCTACGTCCACGGAGCGCACCGCACTCAATCCACTACTTTCACAGTTGATTACAATCTCTCTGTCTCTCTCAAGTCTCTCTACAATTGCTCTCAATCTTTCTCTACTCTTCTCAACTCTCACGGTGAATTTCAACACACATATTAGGGTTTACATAATGTAGTATTTATATGAATACTAGGAGTAAACAATAACCCTAAAGGACTCTTCCTTTTTTTTTTACTTGCGCTGATCTCCTAATTCGCGCAAATCACGTCATTACCGCTGACCGGACCGCTTGGCGTGCATGTGCCTGGTCAGTGGTAAATGAAGCAAGACGACACTGATCTGGGTCGCTTGCCGTGCCGCTGACTAGGCACCTTGCCTGGTCAGCAGTAAATGAGAATAAACGAAACTGAGATGAGTCGCTGGTCGTGCCGCTGACTAGGCACCTTGCCTGGTCAGCGGTAAATGAGAATAAACAATTCTCATTTGATTAACGCTGCGCGTGTCGCCCCCTGGGCACTTGCCTGACCAGCGGTAAATGGCGAGGAGAGAAGTTTCAGGGCTTCACAAAACCCAACATTAAGAAGGTAATGGATATTCTTTGGAAGCAATTTGGGAAGGTGGAGGTGTTTCTTTTGGATAATGGTATGTATATCTTCCGATTTGCTGATGAGGCTACTAGAGATGAAGTTTTATCTGCTCGATTGTGGCATATTTCCAACAAACCTCTTATTCTTCGAAGGTGGGAACCAGGTATACAGATTTTAAAGTTGTCTCTTAATTCAATTCCAATTTGGATTAAATTGATGCATCTCCCTATGGAATTTTGGACTCCTACCTGTTTGAGCTATGTGGCTAGTGGGGTTGGGAAACCTCTCTATGCTGATTCTATTACAGGAGACCAAACCCGTCTTGGTTTTGCTAGGGTCCTTGTGGAAGTTCATTCTGATTCTGCTTTCCCTAAGTAAGTTGTGATTAAAGGGGCTGGTGGTCAATTGGTGTCTGTTGGGGTGGAGTATCCCTGGATTCCAGTTCAATGTAAAAATTGCAAGTCCTTTAATTTGGTCATGCAGCTTATTCTTGTTCTAAGGTAGAAAAGAAAATCTGGGTACCTAAGGCTCGTACTGCATTGAACCAAGTGGTGGAGGGGGAGGTTCAAGGAGTGATTCCATCTGTTTAGGTTCAAAGTTCTAAAGGTAACGAATGGAAGGAGATTTCGGCTCCTCAGACACAGAAACATAAGGAAAAGGATGTGGGTGGGAGTATTTTTTCACAAGGTATTCCTGGAAAGCAAATTCCAGTAATCCATACTAATACAAAAGCTTGGTCAAATTCTTTTGAGGCATTGCATAATAAGAAGGATGTTGAGTTTGAGGAAGGAGAAATTCAGAGCAATAGAGTAGCTATCAATGCTATTCAAAAAATTATTGAGGATGCTTTGTCTAAGGAACACTCTAAGCTAAAAGTAAAAAAGCTTTAAAAGAAGGGGCAAGTGGATGAGGAGAATGATCATGAGGGTAGGGGTTTTTCACCTACAATATGAAGATCGTTACTTGGAATATTAGAGGTCTTAATGACCTCTTGAAACAAAGAGAGATTAGGAGTTTGGTTAAAAGGCTTCATATTCATTTAAGTTGTATAATTGAAACTAGGGTGAAAAGTGATAAGTCTCTGAAGATTTAGGGAGATATTTTACTTGGTTGGTGAGTTATTTCTAATTATGAGTATCATCATTTGGGCAGAATTTGGGTTTGTTGGGACCCTAATGTTTTGAAAGTTGATATTGTTAGCAAAAGTGCTCAAGAGATAAGTTGTAAAATTGCTGCTATTCAAGAGAATCTGATTTGGTTTCATTCTTTTGTGTATAGGGCTAACAAAGGCATTGAGAGAAGGCAGTTATGGCATTCTTTGGTTTTGGTTAAAGCTGTTGTAGCTTCTTCTCCCCAGTTGATTGGGGGTGACTTTAATGTAGTGTTGTGTGCAAAGGAGAAGTGAGGTCAGGAGCATTTAAATTCTTATGAGATTGATTTTAAAGACTCTTTAAATAATCTAGAGGTTGCTGATCTAAATTTTTCAGGATGTTTTTTTACTTGGTGTAATAAACAAGAGGGTGCATGTTTTATGGCCAGGAAATTAGATAGGGTGCTTGCAAATACAGCTTGGATGGGGGCATATGGCAATACTCAGGTTGATTTTCTTGAGGCAAGAATTTCAGATCATTCCCCTTCTGTGGTTACTGTGGGTAAGTTTAAGAGTTTCGGTCCTCGTCCTTTTAAATTTTTTAGTTTTTGGGCTGATAATGCAGATTTTTTGAATTGGGTGGAAGATGGATGGAGGTTACATGTTAAGGGAGTTCCTATGTTTAGATTATATGCTTGGTTGAAGGCTGTTAAACGCATTTTGAAGGATAAGACTTCGATTTGTTATGGGGCTATCCATCAAAAGGTTGCTCAAGCAAAAGAAAGATTAGAGCAAGCTCAGAGAGAGATTTTAATGTATGGCGGGTAGGCTGATTGTGTCAAAAAAGAGAAAGAATGTCTTCATGAATTTCTTTCGATTAGTAAGGCTGAGGAAGCTTATTATAAACAAAAGTCTCGAGTTAATTGGTTGAATTTGGGGGATCAAAACTCCTCCTATTTTTTCAAGATAGTTAAAATCCGAGCTTCTAGGAATTCAATCACTCACTTGTGGGATGATAATGGGGGTAAAGTGGTTGAGGAGAATCAAATTAAGCAAGTTGTTGTTGATTTTTATAAGAAGCTTTTGGGTTCTGAGTCTCTTGTTTTCAATGAAGATAAAGTCAACAGAGTCTTTAAACTTATTACTAAGCGAATTACTACTGTTCAGTGTGCTATGCTATAGGCTGAGGTTACTGATACAGAAATTATGGCTACTGTGTTTGCTATGAAAAATGAGAAAGCCCTTGGTCCTGATGGTTTTCCTATTGAATTCTTTAAGAAGGCTTGGTCTATTGTTGGTCAGGATGTTATTATTGCTATTAGGAATTTTTTCCAATTTGGAAAGCTTCTAAAAATAGCAAATGCAACAATTATCACATTGGTTCCGAAGAAAGTAAATCCTTCAAAAATGGGTGATTTTCGTCATATCTCCTGTTTTAATCTTATCTACAAGTGCATTACTAAGATTTTGGCGAATCGGCTGGTTTATTGTTTGGAGGATTTAATTAGTCCTAACCAAACAGTTTTTATTCCTAATAGAAGTATTGCTGAAAATGTGTTATTAGCTCAAGAAGTTATGAAAAATTATCATAAGAGTGGTGGATCGGTTCGTTATACAATGAAGGTGGATCTTATGAAGGCTTATGATTCTGTCAATTGGGACTTTGCTCTTCATAGTCTTTGCTGTTTTGGTATGCCTGGAAAGTTTGTTTCTTAGGTTCGGGAGTGTATTACTTCTCCTCGATTTTCGGTGGCTGTAAATGGTACTTTGGTTGGTTATTTTGAGGGGAAGAGAGGTTTTAGGCAAGGTGATCATTTATCTCCTTATTTGTTTGTTTTGTCTATGGAAGTTTTGTCTAGTCTTATGGCAGAATGTGTGGTTAAGAATGAGGGATTTGGCTATCATCATCGCTGCTCTAAGGTTGGTCTCACCCATTTATGTTTTGCGGATGATCTTCTCATTTTCTCGGAGGCTAGTGCGCGTTCTATTAGTGTTGGTTCTATTAGTGTTGTCCAGAAAGTTCTTAATGAGTTTGAGTCTCTCTCTGGTTTGAAAGCAAATCTTGATAAGAGTACTTGTTTTTGTGCTGGGGTTTCTCATTTGGTTCAATCTCAGATTCTTTCTACTCTGAAGATGGGTGAAGGTAAACTTCCAGTTCGTTATTTAGGAGTTCCCTTTATTTCTTCTCGGCTGTGTGCAGCTGATTGTGATACTTTGTTGGAGAAAATTAATGCAAGAATAAATTCTTGGCTTTCTAGGAATTTATCCTTTGATGGGAGGTTGCAACTTATTTCCTCTATGCTATATAGTGTGCAAGTTTTTTGGAGTAGTATTTTCATTTTACCAAAGAGAATTATTAGAGCAATTGAACAAAAATTTAATAGATTTCTTTGGAATGGTAATGATAAGGAGAATGCGAGAGCTAAAGTTTCTTGGAGTGTGCTTTCTATGCCAAAAAAAGAGGGGGGTTTAGGCATTAAAATGCTTGAGGAATGGAACCGGGCAGCAATGATGAGGCATATTTGGAGTTTGTTTGCGAAAGTTGGATCCCTTTGGGTTGCATGGGTAAAGGAAAATCTTCTAAAGGGTAAGAGCTTTTGCCAAGTTTCTACCCCTCAGATTTGCACTTGGAGCTGGAGAAAATTGTTAAAGCTTAGAGATGAAGCAAAACATTTTGTCTCTTTTGATGTTGGTAATGGAAAGAATATTCATCTTTGGTTTGATGCTTGGCACCCGGATGGGGTGCTTTATGAGAAGTATGGGCATATAGTCATCTATAATGCTCATAGTAAACTTGAGGTCCGGTTAGATTCTATCATCCAGAATGGTCAATGGTATTGGACTGCTGCTCGTTCAGATCATCTTGTTAATATTCAAAGTAGGTTGTGTATGGTTCCTATTGGTGATGAGGACAAGCCGAAGTGGAATATTTCAAAAACTGGTACGTTTTCTTGCTCAGATACTTGGGATTCCATTCGGGTTAAGGGAAATATTGTGGATTGGTGGGCTTTGGTTTGGTTTCCTCTTTCAATACCTAAGCAAGCTTTCATCACTTGGTTAGCAATGAGGGATGCTTTGACCACCGGGAGGAAGTTGTTGATTTGGGGGCTTCAAGGGGATGTGAAATGCATTTTTTGTAGTCATATAATAGAGGATAGAGATCATTTATTTTTTGCTTGTAGTTATAGTAGCAGAATTTGGCAGCAGATTATGAGTTTGTGTAGCGTGCTTAATCCGCCTACTTGCTGGGAAGATGTGGTTTTTTTTGGGTTGGAGGAGTGGGGGGGCAAAACTATAAAGGCTTATTTGTGTAGGCTAGTCTTTCCTTCTACAATATATAATATTTGGAGGAATCGTAATGCTTTGCGGCATAACAATAACCCGTGCACTGAAAAGAAGCTTAGCCAACATATTAGATGGGAGGTGAGGATTCGGTTTGCTACAAAAGGTAGATTTAAAAAGACTAGAGGAAATGATATTCTTTGTAGTGCTTGGGGTATATATAGGATTTTGGTTTAATCTTGTGTTGTTTCTTTGCTTGTATAGGTGTTTTTGGCTTTAGCCAGGTGCTTTAGCTTTTCTCTGTAATGTGTTTTGTTGTTGGTTAATGAAAGTTACTCATTCATCCAAAAAATATATAACTTGGTTGTAAAGGGAGTTTTTTAAAAAAAAAAAAACTTGGTGGTAAAGATGTCCATCCATCCACCCTAACGACATCTTATTAGGTTCAAATCACCACACCAATGTGACATATAAAAATTATAATAAAAATTCAGATGACAACTTTAATGAGCCTTATTCAATAGAAGTGCTTAAGCAATGATGACAAACTTAAGGGATGTTTACATGCATCTTTAGTGGACCTTCACACTCGATTTGTTTGTATTTCATGTTAAGTGTACCGTTTGAAGAAATATTATTGGAAACTCTCGGCAGTTTCAGTAAGCAACCCATATTAAAATTCCATATATATATATATATATATAGAGAGAGAGAGACAATATCTATTAATCCGAGATCATGTATTTTTGTAAAAGCTTTCGCCAATTGGTAGGATTCGAGCTGCGAGCTGCTGACCTAGGAGTCATTTGTCCAAACCCTAAGTTCGTCCATCTACCGGCTGAGCTACGCACCTATTGGCTAAAATTCCATATTTAATTTCTTCTTTAACTTTTTTTTTTTTTTTTTTTTTTTGACAGTAATTTCTTCTTTAAATTTATGTTGATGTGAATCCTAAATTTATTTTGGAACAAGTGGTATCAGTTTTTCGATCCAACTTTTTTTCATTAATATATTGTTCTCAAAATTGTTAGCTCACAAATTTGGCATGAAACAGCCCAAACGGGCCAAACCCAATAAGAGCCTTTAGTGTGAGTGGCATTTTCTAAGAAAAAAAGAAACATCACCAAATAAAAGATGGGTCTCATTCCATTAATTAATTAATCTGGTACATCTTGTGTTGGGTGCAAAAACAACAAATATAAAATAGCAGCAAGGGGGCCACTTATTAAACAATTTCTTGATACAACTTTAATGATCAGCAATGGTCCAGGTTAAATCATTCTCGAAAATCCAGTGACACACTTCAATCTTGCCCGGACCCGAACCCAATGCCAGGAAAGCTCCATGGGTCGGGCTCCATGAAGAGGTGTCCAAGTGACAAATGGCGACTCCGTGGTTGATTTTTGCCTTGCTTTCAGAATCTAAAATATCCGCTTCGTAAACCCGGACTTTAGGCACAGAGTGGCAGTAATAAAGCAAGTATGGGAACAAACTCTGGTGGCAAGACACTGATTTGGTCACTTTACCACCGTTGATTCCTTTGACAGATCCGATCAAGATGTTTTGCTCTGAACCTTTGACGGACTCAGTTGTACGAAGAGCCACGTCACGTCCAAGAACTGACGTGGCAAAATCGATCATATCCTCTGCTGATGCAACGCACCGTTTCGTCTCTCCTTGGCTGGGTGTCCTCTCACAGTCCTTGAGAGCGTCCTTCATTATACGCTCCATTGTAGAATTGTCAATAGCGTGGAAGATCTGTTTCATCGCACTCATTTCTGAGGACGAAAATGGTAATTTAGACACAATAGTCCGGGGCAAAAACGACCTTTCAGGCATTTTGTCTTTAATGTCAGGCATTGGCATCACAGTTCCTTCCTTGAGCATTGACTCACGGAAGAATTTACCCGGCTCCACCCATTTATTTACGGATTTGCCACTCTTCTTCTTCTTCTCGGTCTCTGTTTCGGTCTCAGAGGTCGTCTTCTTGCTGTAACTGGAAAAAGTCACACCATCTTTAGCGTACTCTTTGAAATCGCGATTGGGTCCGTATTTCTTGAACCCGATTTGCTGTGCATTGGCTCCCTTCTCTCCATACCCATTAAAGCTGTGTGAGACTGGATTGAAATCCTCCTCGTAATTCTTGAAATTAACTTCAGCTCCGTTCGAATTCTTTGCATATGATTTGAAAGTGTTGTCACCGACATTGGACTCTTTGTTGTAGCTGATAAAATTATCGACAGCTCCATTGCCTCCATCTCCATAGCTCTGGAACTTATTCTCCGGGACATTCCCGTTGTTTCCATAAGAAACGAATGTGTCGTTTGCGCCGTTGCCGGTCTCGCCGTAGCCTTTGAAATCCGATTCGATCACATTCGAATTCGTCGAATAACCCACAAACTCGTTATCGGCTGCGTTCCCGTTCTTCCCGTAACTCGTGAACGACTCGTTCCCGGAGTTGGTGTTCAGAGAATAAGCCTTGAACGACTGCTCCCTACCGTTAGTTTCATCTGAGTACGAACTGAATCGGAGATCCGGCACATTGACTTCGGCGGCGTAATTCTTGAATTCACTAGTGCCACCGGTGGTCTTGGTTCCGTAATTGTTGAAACTTTGGTCGGCGACGTTGGAGCTGGTGGCGTAAGAGTTGAATTTATCATCTTGACCGACCGCGTCACGGCTGTAACGGCGGAACGAGTCGACCGGTTCACTCTGACCGTCGTCGGAGTAGTTCTTGAACGAGTTTCCGGTACCAAGCCCACCCGTACCGTAATTTGTGAAGTTCTTGGCGGTATTGTAAACAGTGAAGCTGGTTTTGCCGTCGTGTTTCTCAAGACTCGCCGATAAATCGGGGAAACAGAAGAGTTTCGCGGAGGAGCAAAAAGTTGGTAGGACTGAAGAAAGGGTGTTTTGAGCGGCGAGTTTTGCATAACTCGCCGTCTCCGCCGCCTTGAGCGGAGACGCCTTGGAAATCAGAAACGGAGATTTAGGTGAATTCTGGTTGGTTTGTTGGTTCCAGTATCGAATCAGGTAGGCTTTTGGTGTGAATGGGTTCTCTACTTTGGCTTTCAAATCACGAGCAGCTAACAAATCAACCTGCATTATTATATTTTCGCATCAAATAAAATAAATAACATTAAAAAATAAATAAATGAAGAGATCAAAAACAAAACAAAACAAAAATTTGCTTACATTTAGAAATGAAAGAAAGAGGAAGAGGAAGAGGAAGAAGAAGTTGAGTTGTGTAATCATTGTTGTTCTTGTATGGAGACAAAGAGAGAGAATGTTTACTTGTGATTGATAGGTTTCAAGAAGATCATATATATATATAGGAGTTGGAAATGGTAGCAGTTGGCTAATTAATACATTGTATGATAGTAAGGTAAGTATTTAATTATGTGCAAGTATTTTTAGTATCAACAAAAGATAACACCTCAAAAATAAATCCATTTTATGCATCCATAACAAATCAAATATTCATATCTTTAATGCAATTATCTAAAATCAAATATACATTTATTTTATGATCAATCACTATAAAACATTTGGCTCACTCTCTCTCATATTTTATTTTATGATTAAATTGGTTGTAATTATTGATGAAAATAGTTAAAAATACTAACTATGATTTCTAATAGTGTTTCTCAGTTGACAAACCTATCTACATAATTCATCTTTCCTACATAGATTTCAATAAAGTAAAATACTAAAGTACAAAGAAAAAGAAAGGAAGAATGATGATGATAAAAAATAAAGAAAAACAGATAAAGGGCAAAACAGCTACAGCTTTTGAAAATCTCAAATGAACTTTGCTAACAATTTATTTATTTATTTATTTATAATAATTATCAAGTGAAGTATATCTTTCTTTAATTTTTGGTAATGACATTGATGAAAAGAGTTCAAAAAATTTCTAGCACTTTTTGGAGTTGGCTTTTCAACACTGTCTCCGTTTTAATAACTTATGTTTAAAAGATACCTATTATGGTGAACGGAGTTTTTTTTTTTTCTTTTCTTTTCTTTTCTCTTTCAAAATCCTCTATCAATGGAGGTGGAACTAACGAATTGACAAACACACGTACACCGACTAATTGGAGTTGGAGAAAATGAACCGAACAAAAACAGAGGAGCACAAAACAACAACCCAAAAGTCTCAAAAAGCAATCACAAAGTCTCGGAACACAAACACAAAGTCATGGACACACAAACACAAAGTCTCGGACACACACACACATAAACAAACACAAAGTCTCGAAACACAATCACAAAGTCTCGAAAACACTGGGTTGTTGTTCTGTGCTCCTCTGTTTTTGTTCTGTTGTTTTTTCTCGTGTTTAACAATGGAAGATTCAAAACCAAGACAATATAGGAAATGAGAGAAAAATCTCTGGGAGCTCGACCCCCGAGTGTGTCAGCGTAATAATCCAATGAAGATGCATTGATAATGTTATGAAGTTGGTTTTGTTCGATTTCGACCTTCATTGGAGGTCTGTTAAATAGACCTTTATGAAGAAGATGAAAGAATAAAAATAAAAATAAAGTAAAGTAAGGGTATTTTTGGAAGTCACTTACTTTGGTGCTTTTAAAATATAAGTTATTAAAGTGATGATAGTCTTGAAATACCAACTTAAAAAAAGTGACAAAAACCCCTATTTCCTCTTGATGAAAGCATATTAATTTTTATGAATTGTGATCGGAATTTTTTTGTAGATGATAAATTTAATGAAATCTATCTATGAATAAAATTTGAGAAGTTTTCAAGCACCGGAACTATTTATCCCAATTTTGTTAAATATAAACGCATTGGAAAAATGAGATAAATATAGGAAAATTCAAAAAAATAGTTATAGTATTTAAAAAATTCTCAAATTTTATTCATAAGTAGATTTTAATAAACCTATCATCCATAAAAAAAATTTAAATCAAAATTCATAAAAATAGATGTGACTTCATCAAGATCCTTATTAAAATTAAAGTAAAAAAACACGATTTGGTTGATAACACTTTAAGACTTAATTGGCATAGGGGACTACTTTAATATTTAATTGACACATGTGAAACTCACATAACTACATAGGTGAATACAAAAGTACATAATCTTTTTTTCTTTTTTCTTTTTACAATTGCTCAATCACTTTTATGAGAATGGATATCCGAAGCAAGAAAGATTATGTACTTTATATAACTAGTTAGTAATTGTCCTTCATGCAATATTTAATTGGATATATTACATTACATATTTACATCAACCAAGTTTTGAAAAGTTTCAGAAAAAAAAAAAAAAAAAAAAAAGTTTTAAAATTAATAGTTTAAGTGGATGTTGATTTCATATTTTCAACAACCAAAAGTCCAGAAGTCCCACATAGATTACAAAATTTCAAAAATAATTAACGGCCAAATCACATTGCGACGTCATACACTAAGTAAAAAATATTAAGTAACTAGTGGGTGGGTTCCATGTGAAATAGTGAAATATACCGTTGGTGAGAAAATGAGATCATAAAAGGGCATTTAATGTACTAAATTGATGGATGGTAGATTAGTCATCAACAAAGAGCGTAGTTAGTGTACGTGGCATATTGTGATTGGTTGTGTGTCACTGTTATAATAGACATAGGCTTGTAGGCTTGTAACCGCATATCATTTCTATTTTTGGACAATTTTTTTTTTTTTGAAATACTATTTTTGGCTTTTATAGATTCTTTTTGTGAATGATCATCTTCTAATTTCCATGTTTTTAACATCATTATCCGCTAACTCCACAACTTGATAGAAATGACAAAGATTGTGAAAGTGACTTTTTGTATATTATAGCTCACAAAAATCATTTTTATATTACTAAAGTTCTATTTAACAAATATCAATTTTAAATAAATTTACAAAAACGATAAAAACACTAAATAAATTTTATTTTACAATCAATTGTTAAAATAACTCAATAATAAAAATTTGAGTAAGTGTTTTCAAATCCTAAATACATGAAACCATTTCTAAAGAATATCTTAAACTATTCTTTAATGTTTATATTATTATAAATATAATATTAAACAATAATTTTTTTTATTTTTTTTTTGGTATTATGTTAAAGATCTAAGAACCAAACATCACGAATTCATTGTAGAAATAATGATGGTTAAAAGCCATCAACAAACCATGACAATTGAAAATCATCATCAATTTATGATTGTTATTTAGTGTCATATGTTTATGATGGCATTTGAAACCATCACAACCCATTTATTATGCTTAAAATACAAACAACAAAAAGGTCCAAAACCATCATAAAAAGTGTGTTTATGACGGTAATTGTTTTTAAAAACAAAAAATTAAGCAAGGCTAATTTGAAGTGATAAGAAAATGAAAAACCACGCACATTTCCATTCTTGGCTGCAAAATTTGCTGGAGGCCGGCTTCAAACGCTATATCGAAAGTAAAGTTATGGTTAGATTTTAAAGTTTAACGAAATAAAGGGTTTAGCTACTATACAAGTTCAGTATAATTACGGAGTTTGTTGTTGATGTTAATCATTGAATTTCATTACAATAGTTTACAAAAGCCAAATATTTAAAATTTGGAAAACAAAAATAAAAAGAAAAATAAAATAAGAAGTATGCAGATCTAGCTAATTAATCCAAGCATTCTTTCAGTATTTCAAAGGGTTAATAAAACATAAAAGATGTTGACATATCGTCTTTGGTTTAGAGACATAAATTGACCTTACCAAAATTCGGCAAGTCATAATTTCTACATGAGTGGATCGAGCATGTGTTTTTAATTAGAATTATATATGGTCTCAGTCGCAAATCCAATAATAAAAAATATCTGAGACACAATCACACGATCATGTGGTGAAATGTTTTCATGCAATGGGCGAAAATGACATCGTAGATAAGAAGAATAAAAGTATATTATATCAATAATGTTGATATATATATATATATATTGTTGCATGGAATGTGAAAAGTATGGTGGCCATCTGATCTGATCTACAAATTTTTGATAAATATTACATGCCTTTCGATCGGGATCGGATGGTCTACATTCATTCATTTATATATATGGTTCAACTAATGTAATCCTAACACATGGTCCCTTGCCATAGTGGTGGGCCTTCCTTTGGGAACCCCCCACCACCAAGGTTCAAGACCTAGTGTGTGTATAGAATTATGTAAATTTTCCTTGGTCCATTTAAAAAACATGGGTGTTGTCCCACTTTGTGTGGGTGGTTGTCCCTCCTATGTGTGGGCTCGTCCGTGGGAGCTTCAGTCTGGGCTGCACTTGGAAATCAATTCTCGATGGGTCCCAGTTATTGTTGTTATCATATTATCATGTTCTGGATCTGCATTCCAGTTGTTGTAATCCAGTTGTTGTATTCCAACTAAAAAAATAAAAACTAATCTAATCCTCTACATCAAGAATTCAATATATAGTGATGAAAAATGATGAACACCGACCGACACCCTATCAACTTATTAAATCATAACACATCCTACCAGTTGTACTGATTTGACGCTTTTATTTCATGATTTCAGTGCTTTTTTTTTTTTTTTTTTGTTTGGAAGGAAAATGATTTCAGTGCTACGTACATTGGTTTTACCATTTTTTATTTTTATTTTATTCTTTTGTTTTAGAGATTTTTGGATTCTATTTTTTATGGGTCCTCTTAAATCTTAAAAGAGAAAATGTATGGATTTTTCGGTTGATTTTGTGAGCTTCACACTGAATAATTTGAAAAGGAAACAAAATGGTTCCAATGCTTAAGTCACATGTAAAAGAAATATATCTCGTCTTAAAATTTGAAAAAAAAAAAAAAAAAAACTTAATTTATGTTTGTATTTAAATGATTTTTTCTTTTCAAAACACATATTTAATACTATTAAAATTCAAATTATTAAATCGGTGATAGTTGCACAAAAATCAGGAATTAATGCTGTAAATTTTAAGAATTCTCTTGATATATACCTTTAGAATACACATTTAATTTAGTTTATAAATAATGAGAGTGAATCGAGATACGTGAGTTTGAATAAAATGTTTGTAAGAAATAAATTTGGACTATATAATTTTATTTACGTTCAAGGTGTCAATCAATTAATAAAACAATTCGAATTCATAAATAACATACGTACTTACTTGCACGGTGCCTAGCTTTATCATTAAATTTGTAGTACATGCTAGTTAGCCTTATAGCAAAATAATGTGCTTCGTGTTGACGTGTTGTAGAAAATTCTAAATCATTCAATTTAAGAAGAATGGACAAAATTAATGTGTCGGTAGAATAGACGAGTTTGTTTTGTTGGGCTTTTGAAAAACCTCTATTTGTAAAAGTTTAAAGAGTAGCGATAATGACACCCCTTAAAAACTGTATCTACACCCCTTTCGTAATCACACCTATCAAAATTTTTAAAAAATCACTAATTTGTAAATAAACCCCACTTAATGCCAAAAATACCATTTCTTTAATTATACTTATTGTATTTTTGTAAGTACACACCACCTATGACTATTATTATGTTATTTAATCAACTTAATTATTATTTCAAAAAAATTTGTTACATTTAATTCTCTTACTATTCTTTCTCTTCCCTACTTTTTTTTTCTCTTCTTGGTTTTTTCAAAATCAAACTCCATTTTTCGTTAAAAATCTATTTTAAGATTTTTATTTTATTTTATTTGAGAACCACTTTCTGTTTGAGAGAGTTGTAGGAATGCAAGATTTGTGTCATATCTCAACTGATGTGAAAGTAGATATGTGTTAAATGATATTAAAAAAAAAAAAAAAAAAAGATAGGTGTTCATGAAATTGAAGAACATATAATTTTTTTTTTTTTTTAACAAGAAAGAACATATAATATTGATAAATAAATAAATAAAAAAAGTCTAAAGTGAGTTTAAAAGAAATAAAATAAAAAAATATAGATAATATAGTTAATTTAAAAGTCTGTTTATATACATAATGATTTTGTTCTTCTAATAAAAATTAATTTAAAACTTTACTTTTTCACACCTAAATTTGTCTCATGATTTTAATTCATTTTTCATACTTAGCAATCAATTTGTATTTCCTTAAAAGAGATTGAAAATATATTTAAAAGAGAATCTAGGGTTTATTAAAATAGAAAGAGTTTTTATGATATATGGTAATAATATCAAACCATTAATAGGAAAAAAAAAATACAAAAGATTAGAATAGGAAACTAATTAATAATTATTGGTGGGTGTACTAACAAACAATTAGTCCTCTTAGTAATTTTATTCAAGGGTATTATTGGATTTTTAAAAACATACTAATTTGGGGTGTACATACGATTTTTAAGGGGTGCAAATATCGTCACTCAAGTTTAAAATAGATAATCTCAAAAGCCCCATGAGCTTTTATTTAGTAAATGTTTAAAATAGACAATCTCAAAAACCAAATCAAACCGTTCTAAAAAACTCAAATAGAGATATACGTGTAGAGTTTTTGAGACGGTAGAAAGCCTAACCTAACAAGTACTTAATATACGAATTTGTCACTTATGTCTGCTCAATTTTTATATCAAAGAGATTGATATTATTATTCGTAAAAAATAATAATAATAATAATAATAATAATTAACTAGTTAATAATGCAACCAAATACTCCATCATGAAATAATCATGCATGCATGAAAGAATGATTAGCAGCTTTGAATGTCTAATAAGATATGCTACATGCACATGAAGTGAAATACCTGACCCTATTTAATTAATTAAAATTATTGCTAGGTAAAGAGATGCTCCGTTACACCTAACTTTTATACCAAACCCAATCAATGATGATTTATTTCACTCGATAAATGTCATATGAATTAAATTATTAACATTATGATAAGTTGAGATATGAGTTTAATAATTTTCTAGAATATTACTCTTTAATTAATGGATTATGTTAACCGACTATATTATAACGTCGCAAAATTCTTTTTATTTTTTTTCCCAAATATGAGCGTGTCATTTCATTTTCTATATTACATATATATGTAACATCACATAATTAGTTATGCAATATTATATAATCACTTATTGTGTGCTCGTACACTCACACATGTTAACGGGGTTCGAAAATTTAAAAGCACTCTTTAAAGGGTGGGTTTTAAAACTATCACCAACTTAATAATTTAAGTTTTAATAACACTTAACGTGTGAATCTGACAAAAATACCTTTAAAACATATTCACAAAAATAAGTCTCGTATTTTTTTTTTCTGAGACTTACTTTAGTATTCCAAAGACTTAATTTATAATTTTCGTGATTTATTTTGTAGTTTCCGTTACTTATTATGTCAACTTAACTTGCAATTTCCAATTTTTTATTTATTTATCTTCTTCATCTATCTCCATTGGAGGTCAATTTTGACCTCCAATTAAAGGTCGATTTTGACCTCCAATGGAGGTCGAACAAACCTCCACTCCATTGATAGAGAACCTCAATTGGTCCTCCATGTATGAATGGAGGTTTTTGAAAAGAAAAAGAAAAACCCCTAAAATTGGTAAAATTGTACTAAAAAAGGAGATGATGGTATTTTTTTATCTATTGGTGTCATTTAGACTTAATTTATTAAACCAATATTATTCTTAAAAGTTTACATAAAGAGAGTGTTATTTCCCTCTAGGCCTCTAATTCCACCACGTTAGCTAGCGTCACCCTAAATTAATTGTCATGAAAGCTCACGAACTTTCATTCTCTTGCAGCCTCATTATTGTTCTTTAGTGCTTCAATACAATGGAGATATATAAAAGTTGGTGAAATTCAGATGACAATTAAATATGTGATCTGATCAATTCATTTGATGAGCAGATATATATATATATATATATTTTATTTTTTGAAAAGGAACATTCATAAAAAACAAACAAGAACATAACAGATTAATAGCTAAGAAATAGCATGTGCTTGGATCAGCCTTTCCACAGAAGGAGGGCTGTCCTCAAGGAGAAAAAAATCATCCGAAGAAGACGATAATGATAATTGCACAATCAGCAGAGAATCGAAGAAGAGTGTTATTATATATCATCATGTCATGTATAGTACACATTACACCATTTGGTTTTTCATCATCTTCGTTACAGCTTTTCTATAAGCTTCTATGATAACGTGGTACGATCATTTCCTTGCTCCACCCATATTTGTTTTCGAATTTAATTTGACTTGGAAGTGGAAAATATCATTAATTTAATTTATATTTTCTAGATTTCCACTTTTTTGCAGAGATCTTCTAAAAAGAATTTATCTGAGTATATATACTGAGAACTTTTAACAAAGACAGGCTTTATTAATCAACTTTAAAGTTCAAACCACAAAATGGATTAAATCTAGCATTGAATGGATTAGGAATTTGCTAACTGATTGAAATTAAACACAGTACGAATAACTTAGATATATAGTCTCACAATATTTAGAAAGAAAACTCTCCACACATACTTATAAAATGTATACAATAAAACTTGAACCTCTCATATGAGAGGTGCACGTGGTTGCCTATGCTAGGAGAGTAGGAGGGAAGGGAACGTTAAGTGACTACACTGTTTAACTTAGTTCAGGTCAATTGATGACATTGTGCCCTGTCCTTTTGTTTGTTTATTTGTGTGTTTTTTTTTTTTCTTAAAAAAATTTAATTAAATTACTTGTTGTGATTCTTGGGAAGTGGCCAGTCTCTTGTAATGTGATTTAGATGTGGTCACTAAAGACAATAATCACATTTTAAATTTATCTGATCATATATGAATATAATTTCTTTTTGTTGCCTAGTTATAATAAAATGTATATTAAAGTATGATTGATCAGAATTTAATTATAATTATAGCAAAATAAATATATATAAAAAATCATATTTCAATCATGTATTGATGGCAATAATTATGTACATTAAGACCCTTCAAAGTTCAAATCAACTGAGCATTTTTATCTCGACATGTTTTCTCAATATTCATCTTCATTTCCTTCACATCACTTTTGCAATATCGTTTTAAACGTACGACAATTTTTTTTCTTTCTGAAAATTGAATATAATTATAATTAAATATTGTTAAGTTGTTTATTTTTTAAGATAAAAATTTATGAAAACAAAAACAACAAACGTACGATTCAATAAATTGCTATATATATATATATATATATATATATATATATATAGTTATTGATGTGATTTCAAATTTTAATTTTATGACTAAAAATATCTACTAAAATGTCTAATTTCGAATGTAAGTAAAAACATCATTATTAAACCAACTTATTTTGTAACTTAAAATTTTGATTTCAGCAGCTCAACCATCCATAATCAAGGGCGAAATTAGGAGAGGCCTATAAGGGTCATGGCCCCCAACCAATGAAAATTCACTTAATTTTATATATACAAAAATTATGATATTTTAATGAATGACGATATTTACATACCTAAAAAAAAAAAATATGTACACCCCTTTTTGTATATACAACCTATTAAATTTAATTTAAAAAATTAGATTTTATAAACACACCCCACACATTACCAAAAATACCCTTCTATAATTTTAGAAAAACATTACAAAATTATTTAAACGAAAAATGAAATATATATAGTATCCACAGTCCATTAACGTTTGATGGAGGACATCCTTGGCTATCAAGAGATACCCCACCAGCGATCACTTCTTTGTCGTTCTTTTTCCATCAGCCGGTATGGAGACAAACTTGGGTGGACAAAGTACTCAACTCAATAACATTAAAAACCTGTGAGAAGTGCATTCACAAAAGAAAGAAGCCAATCCTTGAATGTTAAAGTTGGTTGTAATATGTGTCGTATATGAGATGGAAAGAGAAGGTGCTGTTCAAATCTGGAGTGATCTCACGTCTTTTCAGGGTTCTTTAATAATTTATTTTTATTTTTATATTTTTTCTACTTTTTAAATTTAATTTAGTTAATTAGTACTAATTTTAAAAAAAAAAACAAGTTATAATATATTTTGATTATAAATACTGATAATTTAACATATGGATAATTTTTGAATTTAAAAAAATATATAAATTCGGGATGTACAATGTACATACAATTTTAAAGGGATGTAAATATAGCCACTCTATTTTAATATGTAGATAATAATATTAGATTGACTGATCCTATTGTTTTAATAATATTAATTAATTAATTAATATCTTTCTTATTTTATTGCCCTTGAAAGTAGATGACAAATTCTATCCATTTTCCTTTCATGATTTTAATTTCCAAATTCTTTCATACATTATTCATTATTGTCTAGTCTAATATACATTATTATTTCATATATTTTCACTTCAAAAAGCTAAGTAAATATTGAAGGCATACTCATATCAAAATAATTAATCAAAATGTTATCTTATTCTAAGATACTCATTTATCTTAAGACAATTTTTAAGTTTTACTCTAAATTGTTTGTTAATCACAGAGAAAATTAAATCAATTTGGTTTGAGATGATTTTCATGATATAAAATAGCGACGTGTTACATTTTAATTCTCAAAATTAATATCTATTTTTTTTGTGACATTAACTTTACGACTAAAGGGTGTCACATTTTTTTTAACGACTTATTTTCTTAAATATTAATATATTTTTCTCGAGTGACATTAAATATTAATTTTTGTGTTGCCACCACCCCCCAAAACCAAATTCTTGGCTTCGCCCATACTTTTAATCCAAGAGTTATAAATACATTCAAGTCTCAACCATTGGATTAAAAGTACATGAATGATTGAGATGTTAAAGTCAAAAATTTTAAATCATAAATTAAAGTTGATTTAGCTTGACTCTAAAAGAAAACCCTTACTCAAATTTTAGTTTAAAAAAAAACCCTTGTATTGTATATCATAAACCCCTTCGTAAGTGGTTTTTTTTTTTTTTTTTTTTGTTATCTAACTTGGAAATTAGAAGGTTATTATTATTAATATTATTTAAAAGGTTAAATCTTCATCCAAAACGCATTGAGAAGTGAGAACTAGTAGTGGTTAATGAGAAAGTAAAATCTCAACTATTTTTTTCATCTAAAGTCAAAACAAAAGAAAAACCACCATAAAAGGACAAAATTTAGAAAATGTCTCCAACGGTGACTATTCGATCTATTAGCGTTTGTGGTGTGAATGTGAGAGAACTTGCACATAAAGTGAAAAGAAAAGAAAAAAAAGTACTAAATCAAGAAAGTGCAATGAGTAATGAATGATTCTACCTATGGACTTTCAACTTGTGTCGGGCTCCACTCCACTCTCTGTCTCCTGCATTTACTTGCGGGGTTTTTTTTTTTTAACATCTCGATCTATTCATAAGTACAAGTCAGAAAGCATACCTTGATCTTGATGTCTCTGACGTTATCAACTACAATGAATACGTTTCGAATAAGAGATTACTAAACCTAACTTGATGATAAAGGAAACCAGTATAGACAATATTTTAAGATCGAATCGATGTCATTGGAGATGGTATAAATAAAATACATACGTATAAAAACACTATAACTATTTGAAACTTGGGATTCTCAAATTCAAGATCACAATTCTCATGCTTTTAAAGAAAAATCTTTGATATGATGTTCCTGGTTCATTTTCAAAGTCTCTCTCATTCTCCCCACCAACCCCATTAATGGAAAAGAAAAGGAAACCAATTTGTAAAGGAGAACATGATTCTTGTTTTTGAATTTTTATTTTATTTTTAAATTCACAACGTGGTTCAGGGAATCATATCATATCATATATAGGGACATTCCATTGAGGGATGTTTTGCTTTTATGAATCATTGGACCACAATTTTCATGTCTGTAAACCATGTCCGATTAACAAAAATATAAGTAAATAGTTGCTCTACTTTGATAATTTTTCAGGCCAGTAGAGTAGACCCACAAAAAAGATGCATGTATATATCTTTGTTTTGATAAGATCAAAGACCCCAACAATGCAAATAAATATTCTTTACACTCGGTGGAGATTCATGTTCTTTCTGATCAATCTCCGGAATTTGTCTCCAATTATGTTTTGTGTAAGAAGATGCAACTTGGTTTGACTCTCAACTACCCCACGAATCATCCATTAAACTAATGTAGTTTTTTCTGTGATCGAACCCATTTGATGAAACTGATAATTAGAATAGAGAAAGGGTTTTTCATGCATTTCAGACCATGCTTGTAGCTTTAATTTTATCGAATCCTGATGATGTCACCTTTTTCTTTAAAAAAAAAAAACACCTAAACTGGGTGGGGTCTTAAATAAAAATTTATAAAAAGTCTCGAAATACTACTTTAGAAAGTGCTTTGAAGTGCTTCTGAGTTCTGATTAAACAATGCCTCTACTTTAAAACATCTACACACGTCAATTTAAAATTTCTGATCACTCAGCACAACACACACAAACGTCATGCACAGCTCATATTTACACCTCCGGCCTCCCCTTCAATTTTTCTACATGGATCATATATAAACACTAAAAAAAATTCTGGTGGACACTGTCCATTTGGTGTTTAATCATATAAAAAATACAGACTGGTTATGTTTGCATTTCTGATGACAACAAACAACAAACATAGGCAATATATCTTTCTTTTGACCCTGGCGGTGTACAATAAATAAACATGTTTTTTTTTTTATATATATATTTTATATATATATATACTAGATTGATAACTCGAACTGAAACATTGACATACCCTTAACTAGTCACAATGGATGGTGCCGGTGATACAATAAATAAACATATTAATCGCAGACTTTTCAGGTTGATTATAACGGCCATGACAGAAATTTAAACACATAAATTTTCTGGGAAAACATTTTAGTTGTCTCAATGTGAAAGAAAGTTCTGCAATTTTCAAAGTTCCTATTAGTTTCTGAATCTCAAGTGCCCAAATGTCTCTGCTGTTTTCTTTCAAAATAATCATCGTAAATAATCAGCTTTTAAGTCAGATTTTTTGGTTGAATTTATAAAGATTCGACTGACACCAAGTGTTTGTTTTTCACATATCCATTATATTTTATACAATATTTTTTCACTTGCTGAAGAGCTAGGAGCCTAGGATATATCTCAGTAAGGAATTTTTGTCTTTTTTGTTGAAGACACGGCATTGATGTAGACATTTGATTCTTTCAAATCAAGACAATATACAGTATAAATGTTATGTAAACAAGCAAATTCAATAAATTACTTCATTTATTAACTCTATGGTACGTGGACACCGTTTATTGCCATTATGGAAGTTTTTGAAATTTGTGAGTTCACTGGGAATTAATTAAGTAGTGATCATGTCAGCATGTCAGCATGGATGGATATTATCATATTATTGATGATGACATTCAACAGATGGGTCCAGAGATAATACATTATACAGCTAAGATTTTCTTTATGTTTTCTCATCTATACTGTTCTAAGATTATATAGCTATACAAATGTAATTATGCAGTTTATAAATGTGAAAGAATTGGTCATATTTGACAAAAAAAAAATATACATAATTCTATTATAAAAGCTTTTGTGCTGTAATCTAGAGGAAAAATCGATCAGATATTAGTAAGCGAGGCTTATTTGGGTCGTCTTATAAATGTAAACCTAGCTATTGACGGTCGAGGTGAAATTTAAGCTTCTAAATCTCGATTAATCGAATCTCCAACTTCAGGTATTATTTCGAGACATTCCGTGTACGAGCCTCTTCAAACAGGATGATTCTGTGTAATGTAAAATTTTAAACAATTAAAAGTTGTGGATATGCATAACAGGACTTTGATAATTAATCATATACAGAGCATCTTTTTTTTTTGCACTAGATTAAGTTTTGCAATGAAACTCCCTCTGTCTGCCCTATAAATTATGATGTCTAAAGGTGAATGAATGATGATCTTTTTAATTAAGTATTGGTAAAAAAAAAAAAAACTCAAGCAATCCATCAATGGAGTATTTTTTGTGCTTTTTTAAGCCCCACAAATGCAATTTTTACTCAATTTATCAGAGAGATTTGATGAAGCAAGTGTGCCACCTCCAGTCCTCCATGATCATGATCATGATCAGTCCGCTTGGGCATCCACTAACATGCACAACATGGCCTAGCAAAGTATTCATTAACCCCACAAGAGCACTCAAAGAGTAAGCAAAAAGCAAGAACTATAATAATTCAGACAAATTAGTCCACTGTTTATTTATGTTAATAAAACCTTAAACATTTGATTTGATCAATCAAATTTAATAATATTTCTGAGCACAAATGGTCAATTCAAGAAGGGAAAATCAAATCAAAGTTTTAGTGAATGCAACAGGACAACAACATGAAGACAACATAGTCCATATAAAATCAAACACAATATATACATACGAAGTTCGTTACAATCAACAAGTTCAATCATGGAGTTTCATTATTGAGCAGGTGGTTGCATTTGCCTAGTAAGTATACAATCCTCTGACGTCAAACAATCGTAAGATTATGCACCATTAATATTTCTTGTATTATTGCTGTGGTGATCCTATTTTTTTTTCATTTTTTTTTTCATATATTTGGGTTACAAGTCATGTGGGTGGTCCTTGTTCAAGTAAAATTTAGAGAGCATGAATAAATGATAATGGAAGGAGCCTACATGAGTCCCACTTATGCCTATGCGCCGACAAAGATGGTGGAATGTATAAGTCCTATAGCTCTCAAACCAGTTTAAAAAAACATGTATGCTCCATTTTTTTTTTTTTTTTTTTTTTTTGCTGTGCAATTGTGCACAATAAATCTTCACTCTAAATATTCTTCACTTAACGACAGGCTTATTGGCACAATCCACTTGCTTATAGACTCGTATGGAAGGAAGTAAATATTGGTAGTGATGAATAAAACGAAGATCCGAATTTATGGAAATATCGATATCAGTTGGAGAAAAATAAAAAATGTATAAAACGATTGATGTTCTGCTCTTGAAGTTAAAAATATCAGTAGAACTATATATAAGATAAACTCAAACGATTAGTAATACATGAAATGAATTACTTTTGACAATAAATTAACAATACCTATGACAAATTATAATGAGTGAAGTGTATGTACATGCTGTGGTTGTATATATAATTTTAAAAATTAATTATTTTATGACAAAAGTATTATAATTTGCAATATTTTATGTTGTACAAGGAAAACTAAATATTTTACTACTCACAAAATATCTTCCTACACCTATGTTTTAATGAATTTTTTTTTATTTCAAAAATATTCTTATATTTAATTACTTAAAATACATGGCTTTATAATGAATGGATTTCGAATGCATTCAGATATGTTTACTTTCATTTTTATTATTATTTTGTGATTGAATAAAAAGTTATTGTGGTAGTAGTCTTATAGAACTCTTTTTTTAAAGCAGATGTATAACCCGATCAAGTCTACACGGTTCTTTAACACAATTCACCTACTCACTTTACTTTAATTCAAATATAAATTCTTATTAATTTAATTGGTTTGTTAGCGGAACAACTTGGTGGATGGATTAAAAAAAAAAAACAGAATTTATAAATGAAAAAAAAAATTGATTTGTTTAGTGATTAAAAAAATAGTTTTTTTTCTTAAAGATAAAAGAAGTTGCATATTGTTATTTGTTTAATTATTATTGCTATTGTTTTCTATGATGGTGATTAAGTGTGTAAACCATTATTATTTCATGGTTTTTTTTTTAGATAATTCAATACATTAATTCAACAAGTAACAATGAAAAATAATAATAATTAGTTTTAGAGTTAAATTTGTATTTTATTTTTTCTCAAGTAAAATCTTAGTTGTAGAGTTTTATTTGAATATGATTTTTTTTTTTTATAATCTATGTAAATTCTATAACATTTGTTAAATTAAGGGAAAGAAGAAACTATACGTAGTTTTTATTTTTTTAAAAGAAGAAACTATATGTATGCGATATTCGGTGGTGGAAGCAAATGAAAAAAAAAATGGATGTAATGAGAAAAAATATATGTTTAAAATTTAAAAAAAAAAAAAAAAAATACTTAAAGGATAGTTTAGATATTTTAAAGGGTGTAGGGAGTAAAATTAATAATTTATTTTTTTAATATGGGTGTAGGAAGATATTTTGTGAGTAGCAATAGAGCCACCCTATATAAAATTGTCTTATTTCACAATAATTTACATAATACAAAGAATTCACTAAACGACATTCAAAATGGTTAGTTTAGTCATACATTTTTACATGTCATGAAATTTAATACAATGAATTTAAGATACATTTTCATCTTAATTTTCCCAAGATTATATACTTGCATAATTTTGAAGATAATTAATTAATTATTAACATACCACATGTATACGTTAATTTGATCTCTTCCAAGTTCCAACCAACCACAAACTGGATGGTTTGGATTAATTTGATTTGATGGATATTGTATGCATATAATTTTTTTTTTATGGCATTTGAGTCCTAATTAACACTTGTCTTTAAGCTGATTTCAAGACTGCATTTATTTCTGGGGACTAGTTATCGCAGCAATGGCAATGACCAGTAGCCACTTTTACATTTGCTATGTGAATTTGTATGGCAATGACCAGTAGCCACTTTTACATTTGCTATGTGAATTTGTATGGCAATTCAATTTGACCGGCAAACCTGATAATCGACATCGCTTGTCCCTGCTAATTTCTATTACAAAATTATCAAGTCCTGCGAAGTGAATTCCTTCATCGCATTTGATTATGCTAAACTTTATCTGAAAAAGTTAACCTAATAAAACATTTCTCCCCGCAGCAGTAACTTTTCAAACAAGCATCGACCTTCATCACATCTGGAAGCACTTGATCACTATAGCTCATATACACAAACATATGAGTTGGCCAAAAGATGACATATAAATAGAAAGATCAAACAGGCCAAAACCACACGAGTTACAATAGTATAGAACATACATTTCATAATATAAAACCGGTTTTAAGTATGATCTTATACCCAAAGAACAGTTAATTTCCAAAATAAATTAGGTTGTAAACAAACCAAAGCCAGTTCCAAAAGTCAGCTGCTTTAACTCATCAACTTACAGTCATCACCATCTGTTTGGAAGTCCAATCAAAAGGTTTCACTGGATCTGCTGCAAAGGTAGAAAGCAACTCGGGTATTACTAGGCTCCAGATTACTTCCTAAAAGCAAAGCATTTTGGACAAGAGATGTTGCGTAGACAGTACTATGATATGCTGGAGTTGTTTTTATTCTTGGTCACAATGTTGTAAGGAAGTGAACACTGTCCGGTAAAGTCACTCTTCCACAACATTCACAAGTTCATATTCAATTAGTGAGAGATTGTTATCTTCCTTCACGGTGAAACTGGCAGGTTCAGTCACTTCAACCCGACCCCACTTGTCCACAGCAAGCCTCATTGATCCCTTAAACATGTCAATTTTAGCATTTCGCAGAGTTACGGTAGCACCCTCTTCCATCAGGTTCACTAAACCGAAAAGAACAAACGTATATTAGAAATAAATTGAAATTCATATACCTCAAACAACTCCATTTCATATAATGCTTGCAACTTATAGATTAAAATCATTATAAATTCACACGACATTTCCCCCCGTTCAATTGGCATATCAAAACTGACTCTGAAGAAACTCCCAAAATATAGTAACAGAAAAGAGATTACAGCAGCAAAGACTCAGATTATAGATGCATATCAAGCTATAACAAATAATGTCACAGAAAACATTTAAAAAGCTAAACATGAATATCAAACATATAAGAGGTGAAAATAAGATGAGTAAATTTTCACCTAAAAGAGACTATTTGAAAAGAACATTTCACACATCTCAGTCCACACCACCCAACACTTCAAAACATGGACCATGCATGTTTGGACATCTCAACCATTGGCATGAGTCCAAATGCTGTTAACTTCCAGCGGTTTTTGAACAGCCAACCCGTTTTGATTCAAAGAAAGTTCAAAACACTAGACCTAACTCTAAAAATCATAACAAGAAATTCATATACAGGTCATTAAATTCCGTGAACATTTAACTTTAAAGATGTGAAGTTAACTTGATTATTGATTTTAGAAACATAGTGGTATTTCCTTGACCCATTCCAAAAACTTTAATTACTGTAAACACTCATAAACCCCTCATTGTGTTACCAAATGGCAACTAAATATTCATGACAAACTTGAAATAATATTTTTCATTAGATGGGGATCTATTGCACTCACAAACAGCATTACACATATGAAGTAAAATTCTATCTTCAATGCATTCATTATCTATTCAAATGAAAGAGGAACTAACAACCAGCAACAATATGAAATTCATGTATTAGAAACACAGCTACTGTAACAACCACTGTTCTAGTAGGTGCTTGCTCTAGTTGGGTGGTGGTCCGGTGCCTAGTGCCTATGCGGAGCCGCAGCTGGTTGGACAAGTGGTGGAGAAGGGGGGCTCCTTTGTGCTTTGAATAGGGCTTGATCAAAGAACAGAAAGAAAAAGATGAGCTGTTTTGGTCTTTAGACTTCTATTTAATGAAGCCCAAGACGACAGGGGCTGTTTTGGGCTTTTGGCTCCTGTTTAATGAAGCCCAAAAGGATGTTTTGGGCTTCAATAAACAGAAGCCGAAAATGACGAGGTTTTGGGGTGTAATGACGTCATTTTGATATTAGGGTTTTTGAAAAAAAAAAAATGCCTAGACGTAGTCAACGACTTTGACTCTGCTTAGGCCGCATAGTCGGCGACTAGCACCGACTAGGTGCCCAGCCGCCTATGAGGGCGTATTAGGCCTAAATCGCAGCAGCCAGAGCCACCTAGGCCGATATTTCGAACACAGGTAACAACACAATACTGCAATAGCTAAATAATACAAAAACTTCTTGACCAGAATCACCAGACAAGTACAGCCATTAATGCAAATATGTTACCTTGATCATTTCTAGCAGTAAATATAATCATTCCTGTCTCATCTCCAACCAAGCATTCGGCAATTCGCATTTGACGTACTTGAGGACCATCAGAACGACCCTTCTGCATCACCATCTTTGTACTAACAACCTTCACAGTGAGAGTATGCCCACTAGTACCTGGACGGAGCTGATCAACCTTGGTGAAAACTGGTTTCCTCAATCCTGCTTTTGAATCCGCCATCTTCAGAGAAGCAACAAAAACCTAAGCAGTAAAACTCTTAAAGTAAAACAACTGAAAATAAAAACAAGAAACTGCACAATGAAAAGGAAAAAAGGATTCTCTAAATCCATCCTAACTAAATAATTGGACAAAATTTAATTTAGCAGACTGCAGATACTATATCCATGCTATTGTAGCTAGGTTATCCTAAAGCATATTTACATATAGTTTTCTTAATCCTATGAATGAACAACTAAAATTTAGAAATTTTAAGGTAACGATAAATTATTCTTAAAGTTTCAGAGTACCATTAACCTATAAATTACAAGCTATGAACCATTTAAAGAGGAAAGACATCTGATTTCAATTATCAATTAATTTCGGCCTTTTGCTTTATAAGCAGCATGAAGAGCTTGAGATTTGCTTGATTTTTCAACACCCAAAAACACAGTTTTTCATTTGTTTCTCTTTGAGAAACTAATTTACAAAGGAAACTGAAAGTACCACCCGAACTAATCCAGCTACCAGTTTAATGCACCAGTAGCAGGTAGGGAAGGAGACAGTGCACTAAATAAATACCACAAATAGGGACTTTGACAATTTGTAAACAAAAAAGTGAAAACCAAAAAAGAACCCCATTCATATGTGAAAAAAGTTCAAGTGTTCACATCTTAGTACTTCTGATAATTGGGTCCAGGCAAGTCGAAGACAACAAATAAGACTAGTGACTGCACAACACAACTCTCTTGGGACAATTGGTTACTTGTTTTAAGACCTAAAGCAGCTAAAACAATAGATGCTTTACAGCTTCTTGGTTCTTCTCTTTCTCATTTTCACATTCTCTCAGCAACCATATGAGGACTATATATAATTAGTTGCTAAAAGGTACAGTAAATAATCTCTATTTTTTTTTTACTCCAATTTTCTCATCACCCAAACAGCGAATAAAGAAATTGATATATTTAGGGATCGCACATAGAACTTTGAAAACAAACAAATACGCATAAAACTACTCTCAATCTTAAAGGAAAAAAAAAAAAAAAACACTCTTAATCAACTTATATACATTGCCAATCAAAATCTAATATTTTCCACAAAGAAAATAAAAATCCTTTAATTCTCCACATATTTAATGATTTCATAATCAGATCGGAAAAAAAAAAACAAAAAAAAAAAACTTGCATATAAGAAACATAGTTTCGCAAATCAAACCTAACATTTCAAACAAATGGAGAAACAAAAAAAAAATGCTAACATGATATAAGATAACAAAACGAGATCGAGAAAAACTAGGGTTTCGGAGGCACCTGAGTAGCGGAAGCGAGACGATTTGGGAATTGAATGGAGAGAAAATGAGAGACAAAGAGAGCG
Source organism: Acer yangbiense (assembly GCA_008009225.1). Classification (NCBI taxonomy): domain Eukaryota; kingdom Viridiplantae; phylum Streptophyta; class Magnoliopsida; order Sapindales; family Sapindaceae; genus Acer; species Acer yangbiense. The sequence continues at coordinate 5,536,281 of CM017768.1, read as the reverse complement.
AGATCTGATGATTGGGAAACGTAGCCGTCAGAGTCGGCTCTTGATGGAAAGAGTTCCCAATCAATATAGACCGTCGATCTCTCTCGCTGACCCAAAACTAATCCCCACCGTACACGTTTCAGTCACACACACTTTCCTTAAAAACGGTGCGTTTTGAGTTCCATATAATTTTCGACACGTGTCGTCACACGAATCAGAACGATAAGACGCGATTCTATGAATAAGAGATAAGACGTTGAAAGACAGAACAGGAACAGAGTTGGAAGCCAAGTTCCATGGAAACAACAATGGTCGCATGCACCACAACTTGTAAACTCACACTCGTCACAGCTAAAACATTGTCTCCCAAATTTTCCTTCAATTTCCCAGTAAACAAACAGGTCAGGAGAAACGTAGCCACTCTTAAACAAGCCTCGTTCTCTTACCTTCCTCTGAGAGTCAGAGCAAGTTCACAAGCTGCTTCTGCTGCCACTGAAGCCACCAAAGTGGGTGCAAATTTAATACCCAGTGAAATGAAGGCGTGGGTTTATGGAGAATATGGAGGGGTTGATGTGTTGAAGTTTGATGAGAATGTTTCAGTTCCTGAAGTGAAGGAGGACCAAGTTTTGATCAAAGTGGTTGCTGCTGCTCTCAACCCTGTTGATGCCAAGAGAAGGCAGGGAAAATTCAAGGCCACTGATTCTCCTCTCCCGGTAAATTTTTTTTTCTTTGTTTCAAATGTTGTTTTTGAAGTGATTGGATGCAGAGAAAGTAATGTATAGCATGGGATTTTGGACATTTTCTTGTGTTAATAAAGACTGTATACAATGTATGAAATATGAGTTCTTTGTTATGTTCTCTGAACTTATATATTAATTGAGGTACTTCACTGTGATTCCGAGAACATGTGTTGTCACTGATGTTCTAGGAACTTTTTTTCTCTGAATTTTGTCCATGGCTGTAAATTTGGGTTAAATTAGTGAAGTTGAGAGGGAAAAGATGCTAAGAATTCACCATTAACACCATCTTTGGTGCAATAGTGATAGTTGGGTTGTGAACTTGTGAAGCCCGAATCAGTAATGTTGCGCCAAGAGCTCATGGTTGTTTCCGATTTTATTGAGGAGTGACAATTTTAGCCCAGGGTTTTATCCTGTATTTACTTTCGTGTGTGAATTGTGATTGTCTTTCGGTTTGCATATTCCGTAACAATAGTGGGTACAATTTTACTGCAAATGATATTATATAATGTTAGTTTGTTATAGAGTATAAGGCCGGGATTCTTCCTTGATTTGGTTTGTTTATAGACTGTTCCAGGCTACGATGTTGCTGGAGTGGTGGTGAAGGTTGGCAGTCAAGTGAAGGAATTCAAGGAGGGGGATGAAGTATATGGAGACGTAAATGAGAAAGCATTAGACGGCCCCAAACAATTTGGCTCTCTAGCGGAGTACACAGCTGTTGAAGAGAAGCTGCTGGCTCTGAAGCCTAAGAATTTGGATTTTGTACAGGCTGCCAGCCTTCCACTCGCAATTGAGACAGCCTATGAAGGTTTGGAGAGGACCGGGTTCTCTGCTGGTAAATCTATTCTCGTTTTGAATGGTTCTGGTGGTGTTGGAAGCTTGGTCATTCAGGTAAGCTACTTTTGTTTTTGTTTTTATGTAATCTTAAATTGCCAATACTAAGCAATCAATATTTAGATATGTGAGGGCAAGTAAACAATGAGTTGATAAATAACTCATTTGTGTCCTATAAGCAGCAGAAATTTTGTTCGAAAGATGTTTTTCCTATGTGTTACTGGAAACTGTTGATATGAGATGAGATGTGGTCTTAGTTTTCATCCTGCATTTACTTTTGTTGACACCAAAATTTCGCTTGTGTACACATGAGGCCACCACCCACGAGGTATTGTCCACTTTGGCCCATTAGGCCTCACGGTTTTATCTTAAAAGGGCCCTTGTGGGTTTAAGTTAGGCTAACCTTTGCTTATTTATACCATAGACTAGTCTTGATTTCAACCCCCTAACAACAACTTTAAATGAAGGATTGAACTGCATCAGCTCATTTTATCCCGGATAGATTCACTATATCATATTTCACTTGTCTTTATCGGTTTATCAATGGTGAAGTTCATTCACATTCATTGATGTCTATACTACAATATTTTTGCTGATGGGTTTGCCTTTTCAAATTGTCTACAGACTTCCCGTGATCTATACTTATTAATTTGCAATGCATGTTTGTTTTAACCTTATTTATTCTTTCCATCTTGTGCCTGTCTTCGGCTTCCTTTCACTGATCCATTATTAATTTCTCTATGTTTTTAGTGAAATCCAAATACAATGACTAGCAAGAGGTTGGAGGCACAACAATTACCCTTTATACTTGAGAAAAGATGATGATATTTGTGAATGAAGATGAAACCTTTATAGACTAGGCAGTGGATTACATTGACGATATTGATAAATTCTATGGACGTATAAGGCGTTGTTAGTTACAACTGAACTTACGAATGTAATGAAGAACAGATATCCCGTATTTTCTGCATACTTTGTTGAACTTATAATATCTTGTTGGTGCAGCTAGCAAAACAAGTGTTTGGTGCTTCAAAAGTAGTAGCAACATCAGGTACCAGAAATTTGGAGCTCTTGAAGATTTTGGGTGCTGATTTGGCTATTGACTACACTAAAGAAAACTTTGAAGATCTTCCGGAAAAATTTGACGTAGTCTATGATGCTATTGGTAAGATTTTGCACTAATTGCTTGCTTTTTGGTGGGTAACGTAGAGGGCTTGAGTAAGTTTGGATTCAACTATTTGTGGTTTGCTTTCTGCATTTATTATCAATACATAATATGATATTACTCCGTAGTTGGTTTTGAACTAGCATGGTCATATACTCGTATGAAAATTTATGTGAAACTAATTAAGAACAGCAAACTTTTGTATATTTAATATGGAAGAAATCAACTAATTTGTTAATATCATTCTTTATTGATGCAGTCGATTGACTGAAAAATATCTCCATTTTCTTTTAAAATGACAGGGCAATGTGATAAGGCAGTGAAGGTAGTGAAAGAAGGGGGTGCTGTGGTGGCCCTGACAGGTGCAGTGACACCTCCAGGTTTCAGATTTGTAGTCACTTCAAATGGAGCTGTATTGAAGAAATTAAACCCATATCTAGAGAGCGGAAAGGTGAAGCCAGTGATTGATCCCAAGGGGCCGTTCCCTTTCAGCCAGGTTGCTGAGGCTTTCTCTTACATTGAAACAAACCGAGCCTCTGGAAAGGTCGTTATACACCCAATCCCTTGAAAAAATTTAAAGAATTTATGGTTAGGATGTCTTGCAATGCATATTTTCAATAACCCGAACATAGAGATGTATGAGTATATTAATGTATACGAGTTACTTTTATCTTCGATTCTCTTCCATAAATACAATGATATTGTGAACTCCCTTTAATGGTATTACTAGTTTACCCTGTTGTAAGTGAGACAGTATGCTGATATTAACTTGTTTCCTTTTCAATTTCTTCTTCTTCTTCTTCTTTATTAGTGTTCCACTGCTCGTATCGTTTAATTTTTGGAAATCAATTTCCCAGTTTGGTTTAATCTATTGTTAAACACTGCATAATAAGCAAGGTCGTTCGAGGAATCTAATTCGATATCTAGGATTGTGAATTTACTTGCTACTGGATGCAAGCAATCATGGTCCGATGGCTCTACTGTTTGTGCCTGTGGTCCAATACATATATGGTCTATAGGAGTGGTCCTGTAACATAAATGCAGTTTCCCATAAGCTTGCTGTAACTTCTGAGCTGTTATTATTCCGCATTACTCCTGTAACAGGGCGCTGCATGCATGTGCTGTCTGTCCTAGCTTATAACCACACGTATTTGCTGCAATTATATATATATATACATTCCAATCCCAACACAAACTTGTACACTCACTCATTAATTCACTTCATTTACCTCCGTACAAAAACTCACGGTAAAATTTTCTAGTATCACCGGAGTTTATTTCCACATTGTATTCATTAAAACTACGTGGTACTGTCTGTTTTGATCCATTACTCATTTGTTTTGGCCTTAAAAGAGGTATTCATGAGGTTAAAACTAGTCTTTGTTTATATATATATATATATATATTAAGTGCTAGAGGTTGACCTCTAATTGAAAACTACCTAATGAATTGAGTCTGACGCAAAAAAGAGTAATAAGTTGAAAGTGACACTACAATAATTGTGATCAACGTGGACTCGTGGAGTGAAAATAGAGAATTAGATGATCCACCGTACATGACTACGTGGGGCCTAATTATTTACACCACTAATGCTGAAACCAGTAATGCCATAAACGAACCGGCATCTCCACTTGATTTCTGTGTCGAGAAACTGATTGGAAATGTTATCAATTGTGTATCAAGTACTCCTCCATTTCACTGCACTCTTAACACAGTACTTAACGCCACTCCATTGGCAATGAACTTCACCTTAGTAAATTCAGATTCATTCGAATATAATAAACTATGTAGAGTATGATCAGCTTGGTGATCTTATTTGGGTCGATTATTGTCTACAATTCCAATTTCTGAGGAAATTTTGAAATTTATAACAAAATGGTCCCTGGTAGAAAGTGAATATTTCATTTGTGTTTACTGATGATCATGGACACCTACATCGATAGTGAAAGGCCGAGAAAGGGTCAACAGAGATGACAAACAGAGGACAGTAAGAGAGGGTCGATACAAATTTAATGAATAATACAATAAAACAGGTTTGAATATCAAAGCTCCTTCAATACCATAGAACCTCTCTATCCCAAGTCTTGTACCAAAAAAATCTGTCGGTTGCTAATCGAACAGGTACAATTTACAAACCAACTTTGTCACCCACTCTGTCTTGTATCGGTGAAATTGCACAAATGTATATATATACATGGTATGATATTTGGCTTATATAAACACGTTATGCTGTTAGTTTTTTTTTTTTTTTTTTTTACCATATCTATTAATTCTGGACCAGATTATTTTTTTGAAAGTTTTTGTCATTGGTAGGATTCGAGCTGTTGACCTGTGAGTCATTTGTCCAAGCTCTAAGCTCGTCCATCTATCAGCTGAACTACACCCCTATTAGCTATGCTGTTAGTTGACTACCGTTAGAAGTAATGATCGATTAAAATTGTCATTCCCGCTAGAGGCCTCTCATTTATTATTTTATTATTGTATTATATAAGCTTATTAGTTTATTTTAATTATTTAATAATCCTGACATTGATTATTACAGGGCTAATATAATCCAAGGGCAATTATGACTTTTGTTAATATTTTAACTGTGGTTCATTTCCAAAATGGTTTTAAGTACAGTTGACTTTTAAAAAAAACAAAAAAAAAAAAACAAAGAGTGGTGCTATTGGCACACCCCGGTCTATTTATGCCCCACTTTTTTTAATTATTTAATATTATTTTTTTTCCTTTATCAAAATTACTAACATAGACACAATTTAAAAAGAAAAAAAAATCTATAAAGTAAATTTAATAAAATCCCATGTTCCTTTTCATAAAAATAAAAAATAAATAAAATAAATAAAAGTAAAAAAAAAACCCAAACGTTCTTTTAATCGACACTAAAAATTCCACAAACAATTAAAAAATATAAATTATAGTTTTACTCAGCAATAAACAAAATACAAATTCATAAATCCAAAAACACTTGTATAATGATTGGGATAGATTAGAATGGGCAGTCCCCTTTTTTTCAGGTGGTTCATTTTGGGTGCTATCTTGCCTTTTGGTGCAGTGTTTTTGTTATCTATTTCTTTTGCTCTGTTTTTTCATTGGCTGCTGTTTGTTTTTGCTCTGCGCAGTGGTTTTTGCTTTCTTCTTGTTTGTGTGCTTGTAGGCTTCTTGCCTTTCTTCTCTGAGAATAAAGTTTGCTATTGTCAAAAAACAAAAATTGTTGGCGGTGTGTGTTGTGGCAAAGAGAGATATAGCAGTAGAGAAAAAATAAATTCGTTCATGGAAGGTGAGAGAAAGATGAGACCAGTAGATAGAGAGATTAGAAATGTTGTGTATTAAGTTTAAAAAATAAGTAAAAAGGGTAGTTTTGAAAATAAATTAATAAAACAATTTAACTTTATTTAATTAAATCAAAATTTAAAAAAACGGGGCATAAATAGACCAATAGGGGGTAGACCTGGCATGGTTCCGGTTGGAACCGTCAGAACCGGCCGGAACCGGAACCGGAAAAACCGGAACAGGAACCGGATTTTCGGTTCCGGTTCAAGAACCAAAACCTGAACCGGAGGAGGCCGGTTCCGGTTCCGGTTCTATGATTTGGTCAAACCGGCGGTTCGAACCGGATTGGAACTGGCGGTTCCGGTTCCGGTTCGAACCGCCAGTTCGTGCAATTTTTTTTTATTTTTTTTTATTTTTTTCCTATAAATACCACCCCCCCCTTTCATTTTTCCTCACACCAATTCTAATTCTAATTTCTCTCCAACACTCTCAAGTCTCCAAGTCTCCAAGTTTCTAAGGTTTTTAATATTTATTTCATTTTGTAATTGTTTTGAAGACGGTATTCAGCTTTGGTAAACAATGAGTATTGAACGGAATAGAGAACACAAAGTGTCAAACTCTTAGTAGAAAAATTTACGTTGACAACGAGAGAATAGAAAAAATTTGCCTCAAAAAAAAAAAATTGCGGTAAAAATATTTTTATATATGCCTTAAACTTTGAAAGGCCATAACTTTGTGCTCAGATGTCCGAATTGGGTGATTTTTTTTTTGAAATCGCATAGAATGATGCAAGGAATCCAATGGGAGCAATCCAGAGGGCTTGTGGCCACTTTTCGAGCCCCAAAAACCCCTTTTTCATAAAACAAAAGTGTTTTTAAGTGTTGTGTCCATTTCGAACCTCGTTTAAACCTAGTAAGAAACCTTTTCCTCCCGATCCGACACCACATCCGTGCCCGTCTTGGTCCGGAGAATTACTTTAACATCAGGCCTTGTGTAAATGGACACTTTTTTAAAAAAAATCCTTTATACTACTTATAGTTGTTGTTTGAAATATTATACAAGTATTGAATGTGGTTTTAGTGGCTAGGCTAGGTTGTTATTGTTTTTCTTTTGCAACCATGGTTCAAGCATCCATAAGAACCCATAAATTATCATTTGTAATTTTATTTTGTAATTTTATTTTATAATTTAATTTAATTTTGTAATTTGTCATTTATATATTTTATTTTATTAGAGAAGTCTTTTTTTGTTTGTACAAAAAAAAAAAAAAAAAAAAAGGGTTCAAAACCGCCGGTTCCAATGGAACCGGAACCGGAACAGGCGGTTCCGGAACCGGCATATAGCGGTTCCGGTTCCGGTTCCGATTCCATCAAACTGCGGAACCGGAACCGGAACCGGAACCGAAACCGGACCGAAACTGTGTCAGGTCAGGGGGTATATCAATAGCACCACTCCTAAATTAATCTTATCTTTGTAATACAGTTGACTTATCAATAGTATACTGCTGAACAAAATTTTGTTTTCTTTACCTTAATTGTCACACTAAAATGACAACAAAAAAAAAAAAAAAAAAATTAAAAATAATGTGATCAGGGTAAAAATCGGAAAAGCCAATTATTTACATGTTTGGAGCTTGTAAAAAATGATACACCAGCGGTAATATTGGTGATTCAAAGGAGAGGGTCAAAATGAAAGGGAAAAAAAAAACACAGATATTAATACTGAAACAGAAGAACCCAAAAAATGGTTGGTGGACGTCCACTTTCTTCAGGATCTTAATTGTCATAAATACTTTAATGCATTTGTATTTGGAGAGTGAAACCTTGCCAGGTAAGTCACTACAAGAAACCTGGAGAAGAAAAAAATAAATAAATAAAATGCATATATAGCTTTTCAAAAGAATCCAAAGGTGACCCAAAACTCTCACTCACTCTGGGTACTGCAACAAGAAGAAATGGAAGCAGAACATGGAAATAAGAAAGGGCTATGGACAAAGGAAGAAGACATGATTCTGAGTGAATACATAAGGGTGCATGGAAGAGGTCAGTGGAATCGCATTCCCAGAGTGACAGGTAATCTGTAATCAATCAATCACAAGATATATATATATATATATATCATAATAAAACAAATCGATTACATTTTATATATATATATATATATTATATAGTTTCTGATACTGTTATTGTAGGTTTGAAGAGGTGTGGAAAAAGCTGTAGATTAAGGTGGTTGAATTATCTGAGCCCAAGTGTGAAACATGGAGATTTCTCTCAAGAAGAAGAAGACCTCATTATTAGACTCCATAATCTTCTCGGAAACAGGTTTTTGAATGTCACATTTTCAGGAAATGTAGTCTCATTTTTCATGTTATTTGGTTCATATTCAATCTTCTGTATAGGTGGTCTCTAATTGCTGGCAGAGTACCAGGACGCACAGATAACCAAGTCAAGAACCACTGGAACACTCGCCTCTGCAAGAAATTTGGCAACAAGAAGCGGAAAAGAGAAGCTGTGAGCTCCTCTGAAACTCACTCAACCCACATAGAAGATCATAGTGGCAGAGTACTGGGTGAGAGTGAGACCCTGAGTTTTGAGAATCTCCGACACGGCGAAATGGCAGAGAATCAAGACCCTGGTGAGAAATCTATTGAGGAAGCAGATTCGTTATACCAGAACTGTAATGAGTCACTTTTGATTCCCACTGATTATCACTTAAATCTGTTTAGTCCAGGATTAATTGAGTTTCTAGATGGCTACCCTCTTGATGATCTAATTTGGCAAAATTGACTTGTCTCTCTCGTTTTTCTTCCTTTTTTTTTCCCGTGATTACAAGGAATAACTAATAAAACATCGATTGTCATAAATTTCTATGCTTTTGTCCTGCTTATTATGGCTTAAGGTTTTGTCAATACAGTTATGCAGACAGAGCAAAGATGTGTTCATGATGGTCCCAATTTTATTCAGTGAGGGTTAATCAATTCGGTGTTATGATTTCAATTGATTGAACATGATTGTACAAACATTAAATAATTTGTCAATGTTTCTTTGATTGTGGAACCATAACTGTATGGTGATGTTTTGAATTAAGGACATTAATTAGATTTGCCAAGAGCTTCTTTCCACTTGCATCGAACCATTAGGGATGATGACATGAGGGATGACATACCACATGACACGAAGTGAGTGAAAGACACACTGAAATACTTTTCTTTACCATCGCTTTGTCGTGTACATCAAATCTTCCTCCAGGTTCTTGTAAAAGGTGTTGCGGAAAGATTCTTGATCTATGAATTTTGTTTGGATTTGAGGTATGTGTGTTTGTACGAGAGGTCGATGTGAATGTGTGAGTGAGTGTGACAACACAGCTTTCCAAAACGTTTGTTCATGAAGCACTTCACGTGCTTATGAAACAAGAGCCCTGCTAAATCTTACAATTTGCTGCATGATTTTTTTTTTTTTTTAACATCCCAAAAAAAAAAATTCTGCCGAACCCACTTAACAAACCTGAGTTTGAAATTGGGAACCCCACTAATTCCTACAATTGTTGAGAAAGAGGAAACCGTGGTTTTAGACCATATAGATATTACCATGAGATTGAAGATTCGAAACCCAAAACTTATGAGAACAAACGACGTGAGTTACCATTCCGTTAACCCCTCGCTACATGAGCTTTAGTTTTAATAGTTCTATTAGGCAAGGGAAGTTATTGGGTAAAATCCATGGAGTCCAACAATTTAATTGGTCGGGGAGAGAGTTAGTATGATATCTGTGGTAGCCAAAAATAGCACATCCCGAATGATAACCAGGCTTTTATTGATCTTGACTGCTGACAAACCCAAATACTAAGGCCCAAAACATGAGTCGGCCCAACACTAGCCCAATCTGAAAGGATTCAAACCTTTATCAAGTCTGTGAAAGACTAAGGGGGGTGTATTCAATTAGGATTCTTGAGGACATTAAAAGACATTATAAATCCTGGTGTATTCAATTAGGACATTTAAAGACTTTAAAAGAGTCTATATAAATCTAGTGGTATTCAATTAGGATTTCTATGGACTTTTAAAGAATCTTTCCAAATCTGGGTGTATTGAATTGAGATTTTAAAAATGTCTACAACAATCAAGGTGTATTCAATTAGGACTAGATTTTAAAGGATTTTCTTAAGTTATGGATTTTGGTGGATTTTGGTGGACTTGATAGTGAGAGGTATAAATATCAAAGTCCATAACAAGTCCAGCTATCTCCCCAAAGATTTTCATCGGTCTCTACCATCGTTCAATTGAGACTTTCCGGAAATCTTCTACTCTTCCACAGGTTAGTACATCTTCTACTCTTCAACATCGAATTTTTTCAATTTTTTTCTGCTCTTTCACTTCTCCATAAGTTTTATCTATCAAAATCTTTTTTTTTTTTCCTCTTTGTAATTCATTATTTCTTGTTTTAACGATTTGGGTTTCTTGGGTTTATAGATTATTTGAAGCCTTTATTATTATTTTAACGTTTGACCCAATTTCTGTTTTTGATTTGTTCTTGGTGTTTGCTTTGTTCTTGTTTTTGCGTTAGTTAATAGCATATGAATAAATTATGCGATGATTTTGACCGTAGTAGATCCTTATATTCTTTAGGCCTTGCGGAAAAAAAAAAGGTACAGAAATAGAACTTTTTTGCCTCACCTAGTTTCGGGTTTCGGGTTACTTGTATTGTGCAGCTCGGTTTGAGCAGTAAAATTTTATGGATTGTCATGACATAAACACATGTTAGTCGACTCTTGAGTGTCTTATCACTTGGAAGATTCACCAGTATTTATGGGTGGCAAATCATAGTAAGAAGATTACACATTAATTTTACTTTGGTTTAGGAAATCATATGATATATTGTTCAGATTTATCTTGCGATCTATGAGCAATTTAGACACCTCTAACTTGGTATAAGAGAAGATCATTTATAATCCAGACTAGGTTCAAAAATCCATCTATTGATTTAACACATAAATTTTATAGGAGTCTTCTATTTATCCAGATCGCTAAATATGTGAACAACAAAGTTAAAACCTATAAAACGTTTTGAAGCAAAATGCATTTCATGTATCTGTAAAAAAAGCACTCGATCCACTTGCAACCAAAAGGCTTGTTTGCGTTACTCAACAAAACTTCATGTCAATATAAGATTTGAGTTTTGAAATGTATAGGATGAATACTGTCTCCAGTTTTACTTTATAATCTATCTGTACTTAGAAACCACTCAACCCGGAGAAGTGTTTTTGCATGGCTCGATCTTTCCTAAAAGTATTTCTTCCTCCTCCTCCATTATGTCTAACATCCATGAACAAAACAAACACAATTCTTCCCTAGAATTTTATCAATGCCTTTGATAGAATAGTTCAGCTATTTCACCTGCCTTTGATAACAGGATGCGACGTAAGTAGCTATCGTAATTGTCACGGAACAATATCTCAAAATGTATTGGCAGCTTGTAATTTCGATTTGGAATTCATGTATGTCCTTAGTGGGTGGGAGGGTTCAGATCATGATTCAAGACTGCTAACTGATGCTTTAACAAGGAGGATGACCACACTTAAAGTGCCGCAAGGTTCGTATTTTTTTTTTTTTTTTTTTTAACTTTACATTAGGCCATACGTTGCATGCAAAGTATTTGCATTGCATTTTTTTTTTTTTTGATAAAAGTATTTGCATTATATTATTAGGTAAATATTACTTAGTGGATTGTGGATTTCCAAACCGATGCCAATTTTTGGCTCCGTTTCAAGGTGTTCGATATCATTTCCAGGAGTTTGGTGGTCAAGGACGTGACCCTACAAATGAAGTTGAGTTGTTCAATCTTCGTCATGCTTCTTTGAGGAATGTCATTGAGAGGATATTTGGTATATTCAAATCACAATTCACAATTTTCAAGACTACACCTCCATTCCCGTTTAGGACACAAACAGAGCTTGTATCAGCTTGTGTAGGACTACACAACTTTCTTCGAAAGGAGTGTAGATCTGACGAGTTTCATGTTGAACAAGATAATGAAGTGGATCCTGAACCAGTTTTTCAAACGCAAGAACAACAACGAACTGAGGCTAATGAATGGAGAGATGCTATAGCTTTGAATATGTGGATGGATTCAGGACACAATGATAACAATGAGAATCAACGAAGATGAGTTATGAATGAGAATATATATTTTTTATTTTGAAATTGACAAAGTGTGTCAGGATTTATCCAAACTTACCGAGATCAAACATTTTATTATTGTAAGCACATGTTAAGGTTTAATAGTTTTTTTGAAAGATTAAATGAAAATATGTTTTGTAATCCATTCAAGTTATGATACATAGATAAAGCTCATTAAAGCTACAGAAACAGCAGTTTGCTACCAACTAAAACAACATTGTTGACCCGACTAGAACTGAACCAGGCATTACATTGCTTTAATGCTAGAAAGAATCAATAGTATCTCACTTCACGAACAATTTACAGAGCATGTCTAAAGTCTCTTGATTACACTGTTCTCTTGATCTAATATCACTAGTGTGTGTTCAGCTACCTTTCCAACATAATCACTAATTCACAATTCACAAATAAAGTAAGGAAAAGATGAAAATAAGAACACTAATATTTACATATCTTCATCTATAATTGCATCCGATGAGTAATGACAGAATGATTAATACATGAACATTAAAATTCAATCATCCTTAATTAAGAATTCTTCTGTACTTTCCATTCACATTCAAGATAAGAGTTCGATGCTTACTTTTATATGTAAAATCACAAACTGTGGAAAGAATCTTGTAATGAGAGTTGTTTTGTAGCAATAGCTTTTTATATTTGAAAGCTGAGGAAATAATTCATTAATATAGAAATCTGAAAAAAAAAATATCTAAACAAATCCATAAAAGTCCATGGATGTCTAAACAAATCCATAAAAGTCTGAGATAAATGTCTAAGCAAATCCATAGAAGTCTAGATAGATGTCTAAGCAAATCCATAAAAGTCCATGTGGATTTATATGGATTTATAAAAGTCTGTATAAATCCATGAAAATCTGTCACTTAAAAAATGTCTTTAAATGTCCTCAAGAATCCTAATTGAATACACCCCCCTAAGTCAGTTGTGCAATTCAAGAAACTGATCAAGTCAATACAGTTGAAACAGATTGAGATCCCAAAGATCTCAGAGGATAAATAGTTCCACGATTTGAGGCAGTGATGGAAGGAGAAATATCAGGATATATACTCTTCTGTTAGCAGACTCCTGAGATGACTATAAATATGAAGGGGGATGTGGGACGAAAGGGGGAGAGATGCTCCTGACTCATGAGAAATCCTCACTAAGAAGTTAAATTTGACTTTATTGGCCCACGCATAAAAGCTCCTCCAATATCAACACCGGAGAAGATGCCTTCTCAACTCATTCCCTTTCTTAAACAATTAATTCTTAATTGTTTCTTTGTTAAACCATCATCTGCTCCCACTCACATGAGCAATTATTAGTCAACGTATCAACATTCCAAAAGGCTGTGTCTAAGCCTTACATTTGCCATGCACTTGCCAACCTATTTTCACTCCAACTATAAGTGATCGACTACTTTGCATTCGACGAACGTCCAAGTACAGAAAATCACTCCTTAATAGACCGATGGCGGCCTTGCCTCGTTTCCTCTCAGCAATTTAATTTGCTAAACGCTCAGTCCAAACAAACCTAAGGCTATATGAACGACATCATCCAAGGCTTGACAAGCCTTGTCTACGGTTTGCATTAGAATCTACATGGTTTATTTCTTGATCCAAATTATCAATGTTTATAAATTGTCTAACTTGGGTGTCGAGTATATTCCTACAAGACACCCTTTCCTATAGCTTTGTTTTACAGGGAATCCAAAGCACACGACAAAGCATTGTTCATAGATTGCCGGTGCCCCAAACACTACGATTTTGACCGAATTTTGACCGTAGGATTTTCTAGTTCTACAATATCCATCAAACTTACAAATATGAAATATGTTAGGTGGTGTTATAAATCCGAACATGAACCAAACCCATGTATTTATGTGACATTAGACATATGTTTAATAGGATATGATCAAAACTATAATATTTAAGAAAATTTATTAATAAAACGACAAGCAAACTGGGCCATATAGCAAATTACAAACTTTGGGCCAGCCCGAACAAACAACCAAGCATCATAGGTTATAAAAAAAGATAGAGTCAAATTACATTAAAATTGGAGGGCATTCTTGTTTTTGCGAAACATTATTTATATGTACAGCACGCACTGTAACTGTAACTGAAAGGTGAAAGATAAAAGGTTAAAAAAAAAAAAAACAAAGGCAGGGAAGGACATGAGAAATTGAGAATGGTAAATACTCATAGAGAAAAAGCAGGTGCGAACTTGAAGTCAAGATCCCAGAGCTCGAAATGTCCATCAACGAAATCGTAATGTGCTCCCTTCAAAGCCAATTTGTTATTCACAACACTCTCTCTCACAAATGGATATGTCAATAGGTTCCCTAGTGACACATTCACAGCCTCCTGCAATTAGGGTCACAAAAATTCATCATTACATTCATTTCTCATGCCAAGACAACAAGTATTGTATTGTATATATAGTATATATGTAACTTGCCTTTTCACAATTCTTGCACTGCTCATCGAAAGTTAAAGCATCGCATTCTGTTTTCACCTTGTTCTTTGCGGGATCACAGATTTGGACCCATTGCTCTATGAAATCACTGAAGATTCAATGCACAAATTTTTTTTTAAAAAAAAACCCAACTTTTTTCATGTTCTTCAAACTATGTGCACATCACATGTATTGTTTTGGTTTAATAAAATATCAAACTAGAGACAAAAAGTGAAAGGATGATCCAAATGTCAATGTGGCTCCCAAAACTCATAGAGATTTATAAAAATATTTCTAAAATTCAATGTCATTTGTACACTAGTACTACTATACAATTTGGTATATATCTTTCTTTTTATTTTATTTTTTACAATATATATTAATTTAGTTACCAAGTATTTTTTTTTTAAAGCTTTCGCTATTGGTAGGATTCGAATCGTTGACATGGGAATCATTTACCCAAGCCCCAAGCTCGTTCATCTACCAGCTGAGCTACACCCCTATTGACAATTTGGTATATATCTACCTAATGTAATCAATAAATATTGCAATATTTAAAAATTATTTATTCATTGGTCTACATTAATTCCTAGATACAATAAAGTATAAACTGTAATACTTTCCTTTTGCTTTTTCTCCTTTTCTCTTTTTCTCTTAAGTTTTCTTTTTCATCATCATAATTTAAGCCAACCACAGCTAATAGTTAAAACTTTAAGACAATTTTTAACTTTTAAGGCCACTACAGAGAAGTACGAAAAGAGAATTTAATCGATGACAAGTTGTCTCCTTGGTTTATTCTAGCTTTTTGGATTCCTCTCCAAGAATATAGTAGGTACCACCATTAAAGAAAAAAAAAATGGAACTTCATATTTGAGAGATACCAATTAATCAAATATATAATTAACAGTCACATGGGAAGTCAAATTTTACTTTACAAGTTCTTCAAAATCAAGTAATCAACATATATAATAGCTGTGTAAGAGACTAATGATAAAAAAAAAATGTCTTACCTAGAAGTGGTCCCATCTTCTGGGATAGACATGAGCCCTTTTATACCGCCACAGCAACTGTGTCCAATCACTACAATATTCTCCACCTAAACTCCAGTTCAAAAGAAGAAAAAAAAATTATTATATATTTATATTTTTTAGAATATTCACACACTACTCGTGGATAGTATTATAAGCCAATGCACCTTTCATGGTCCATATCAAGATTGTGATAAAAATGAAAATTTAAATATATTGGAATTATTTAAAATTAAGATTCGATAATATATTTATACTTTTAAGTTCCATGAGCTTCCAAAATGGAGCGTGTAACGTATGTCTTACGACTATTCACTAGAAAGTAGAAACCAACTGAGCATCCACCAAAAGAGTCTATCGACATTATTGATTATATAAAAATGATGGCCCATTAATCATGCGTTTAAAATGTAAAATAATTAAATTATATATTAATTAATGATAATCACCTTGAGATGCAAGACGGCATATTCAATTGCTGCTCCCACTCCCGAGTATTTTTTCTGCACCAACCAAACACATAATAATTAATATAGATAACGCCTAAACCAACACGATAATGCATCATTAATATTAACGTTTTGGTAATTTGATTAGTCAAACCTTGTCGTAAGGTGGGACCATGCTAGCGATGTTTCGCACCACAAACGCCTCCCCTGGTTGGAAATTCAGGATATGTGAAGGACAGACTCTAGAGTCCGAGCAAGCAAATACCAGAAACTACATTCAAATTCAACTTTGGTTAGCTCAAAATATGTATCAAAAGAGATCCATTATAGGAAAAAAAAAATGACAACCAAAATTGACTAAAGCTATCTTCCACGACAGCACAGGTCAATTCTAATTTCTAAAGTGACTATTAATTCAAGCCACTTTTCACAAAAGCAGCATTGCAATTTTTATCACCAACCAGTGAGTGGTTGACAACGTGATGAGTACGTGTATGGTTTGGATTGATCTGTTAATTTAAAAAGTAGTGCTCTGTTAAAGAAATCAAACAAAGGTTCAACGCCGTAAAACGGACGTCAGATATTGGTGTTTAAATCTGTTCACTTTGTAAAGTGGAAAGATAGAGAAAACGGAAAGAAAATAATCGCAGCCATCCATGTAATGTGACACTGACAGAATCAGGAAACCGTTACTGCTAATAAAGTTACGAACCTTGGGGCTCTGGCCTCTCGCCAATCGACCGTACAAGTCGGGATTCACACTGAAAAAAGAAAAAGAAACACGAACCACCGTCAGATTCGTTTCATCAGCATTACAAAAGTAATAAAATACACGTGGCAGTGATCTACGCGACTTGAATAATCCCATTCCCTAATTAAATAAATCATGTTTAGTTCTTTATCCCTTTATCTGATCTAAAACTACCAATCAGATTTACCTTTGTTAGAGAAGATTCCTTTGGGTAATTAGTAATACAATATCAGAGACTGAATTCACCTAATTACCCTTGTATATTAGCAGACAAATGGTCATTTGTATGACAAACAGAGAGGGCGGTTACGGTAACTTATGGCTACAATTGGACAAAGCGAAATGGCATATTCATGTACTGGCAGAGAAGGTTCCAGCACATAAAATAATTTTGTACTCACTCGTATTTCTGCGTCTTAAAGTGAGTGAATCCGGCCCTTATCTTCTCGACCGGGTCAAACTTTTCCGGATCCGCTGCCTCTAATTCCGCCGTCAAATTCTTGATTTTCTCGGCAGCTATGCCTTCTAGGTCACATCTCATGCTGAAATTCAGGGAAAGATCAGAAATGTCGTTAAAGATACTGAAACTAATTCGAACTAAAATCAAGCCTGAAATCAGAGACGATTGATGATCTATCCCGCATCGATTGATGCGCCTCAAGTGAAAAATGAAATCAACGGACAGGATTTATTACGTAATACACAAGAAATAGAGTAGTACGGTACCTGAGGAGCTGGCTCAGTTTTGCAATTGCCTCTTCGTATGACTCCATGTCTTCTTCTTTCTGCAAGTTACACAAAGTAAGACAAAAACTGATCAATCGACATATACTATTAAACATCCAAATTAAAATTACATTATACAAAACAATTAATCATGTCAAAGTCGGAGAACTCAACAAATTCATCTCAAGCAAGTAAATCAACGGATTCTTTGACATAATTCACCGGAAATTATACAGTAATCAAGGAAAATTGATGAAGAAAACGAATACGAAGAGTGAAATCAAAATCGAAATAAAAAGCTATAACAGTATAAAAATGGCTAAGATCGGTATCGTGATCGACGCAAAAGAAATTCTAAGAACCTTTTTTTCTTCGAGACTGCGCAGGTTCTGACTTTTGGATGATCAGAAATGATGAGCGCTAAAGTACACAGTTTTTTCACGAGCTTATACAAGTTTTCTGTTAACTATGACTCTATGAATTGCCACAGCAGATAAGCTATACTTATAGCAGTGAAATGGACAAAATTATAGCCAATTTTCCATTCATGGAACTAATTTAATTATATAATCTGCTATAGAGATTAGAGAGCAATAAAGGAAGGCTCATTATTGTGGTCCAATTTAATTAGGACAAAATATGTGAATATGAAACGCGCTGTCTGACGTCTGCATGTGGTAAAATGACTTGTCTTGTTAACAAAAAATGACACGGTCCAAGTAAATTACAATTTTGCGTTTAAGGAGATCACGGACGTTGAATTTTTCGAGACCTTGATGATCATATAGTTGGGGAGTTGTTCAACAATGGAGAACAAATTAAAAATATAAAAAAGAGAAACAAAAAGATGACGGTGACGGCGTTTGGAAAAAGTGGTTACCGGATGTTAAGGCAAGTCAAATAAGGAAGACGTGTGGTATGATGTGAAACGTGGTGGGCGCTAAAGGGCTGATGATTGACGACTTTTTTTTTTTTTTTTCTTTTTAAAAAAAAAGAGTGATTGACGTTTATTACTTTCTAATCTATATTTGGCATGCCTTCTCTAATAATTTATTTTCTTTTGAAAAGAAAATTTATTGACTGATAATCGGGTTTTTGGTTTAATACTTAAAAGTCCATCCCAACTTATACAGGTGTCGGTGTGGATGTTTTATTTATATAAAAAAAAAAAAATACAAAAAAAAAAAAACTCATATCTATCAAGTTAAAGTTCGGTTGAGAGTCGAAACTCGACAAAATCAACTACTATAAATATGATCCAAATTCCTAAATGCAGCTCCTAATTGGCTCTCCTCACACTTGAGAATTTAATAGGTAAGAGGGTATGTTCAAGCACTTTACTGGGAGTTATTGTACGGTGTTGAAATTGTTTAAGTTGGATAGTTGTAAATAATTCTTTTGTTTTTATAAAGTAACCTTTAAAGGTAACTTAAAGATAAAATTAAACTATTTACTATATTTTAAATATATTCTTTTTATTGTCAGTTCGAACTGATATAAAATATATCAATTCTTTGTATGTGGGTCATTGGATTTAAAAGATACTTTGACAAGTACATGCAATCAAGTCAAAGTATTTAAATTTAATGACCTATATGCAAGAAACTGATATATTTTATATTAGTTCGAACTGACAATAGAAAAACTATTTTAAATAAAACTAAATCTTTAGTTAGTTCTTAAAAAAAATAAAAATAAATAAATAAATAAATAAATAAATAATCTTTTTATAAAGGAATCTTTAAATGTAACTTAAACATAAAAATAAACTATTTACTATATTTTAAATAAAGATAATACTTGGGTGCTGACCGATCAGCACCCAAAATACTGATCTAGTGATATGGTCTAATTCAACTGTAATAAATGTCCTTTTTCTTTCACTCATTTCAAGACTTTATAGTCGTATGAAGTTCAGTTTTGTTGGGAGTACAAGAAGTCTTGGAATGGGCAAAAAAAAAAAAGAACATGTGTTACAGTTTAATTGGGCCACATCACTAGATCAGTATTTTAGGTATTGACCGGTCAACACCCAAGTATTATCCTTTAAATAAAAGTAAATCTATAGGAAAAAACACAAAGACAAATAATTGATGCTTATCTTATAAATTATAAGATACAATGTTGATTGGTTAATGGTGTGTTAAGGACAAATCAATTTTCACAATATTTGGATTGATTTTTAAATTCCTTTGAAAATGTAATATGACTATTTATATAAAATGTTGCGTGGTTGAATTAAAAATAAAAAATAAAAAATAAAAAAATAAAAAGATATTAATGAGGCAATTTATACGATTGATAACTTCCTCCTAGAGCTTGGTGCATTTGACCCTTCGAGGCTGGTCCAGAGGATATCAAGGTCTAGAGAGTAGAGATAGACACGATCACATAATTTTTGTGACCATATATAAGGGCATTAATTAATGAAATATATAGTTTCAAAAACTAATTCATGAATTATATTTACTATAGTTTGGATATTAATCAATGTCACAACTGATTTTATATTATATTTGTCTTTATTACATCACTAAATAATTGGTGCATAAAAATATATTCTTAACCTTTCAAAAAAAATATATATTTATTGATATTAAAATTAATGATAGGTTGATAAATTCACTTTATTTAGGCAATTAAAACTTCAAAATAATGGCCCCACTCAAGACTCGTGTCCAATTTACAAGAGGAATTTATCTCTTTGTAGTTTGTACTTGTTCACATTAAATTTTTGGAATATTGATTTTTGGAATTCACAATTCCGAAATAAAAGGTCATGGGTTGACGACTTGACGAGGATGACCACAAGAATTAAAACGACAGATTCCAGATAGAAATCAAAGGTAAATAAATAAGTCAATTAATTAGGCCATTATGCGATTGCGACCACACAACTTGGTCATGAAAACAATTGCAAAAAAAAATAAAATAAATAAATAAAATAAAAAAATAAAAATAAAAATTAAATTGTATAGATGACACCTATTAAAGTTTGAGAGAGATTTTTTTATATATAAAAAATAAAATAAAAATAATTACACAAGAGAGTAAGTTTGTGTTTTGTATGTTAGAATTTAGAACCTCAAATGAAGACTAACGAAACCATTATGTTGACAATAGTTGACATAATATATATATATATATATATATATATATATATATATTCTTTTTATTATCAGCTCGAACTGATATAAAATATATCAGTTCCTTGCATGTGAGCCATTGGATTTAAAAGATGCTTTGCCAAGTGCATGCAGCCAAGTCAAAGTATTTAAATCCAATGATCCACATACAAGGAACTGATATATCTTTTGTCAGTTCGAACTAATAATAGAAAAATTGTATATATATATATATGTTTTTAGGTGCGCGATAGCGATTAGTATTAATGTAAAATGTATATTTACTTCATTTTATATCGGTCAGTAGCGGAGGAAGGGGGCCCACAAGTGTCATGGTCCCTTCCATCTATATATATTTTTAAAGCCCTTTATAAATTTATATACTTAACACTAAATTTCATTGGTTTTAGATTTGGTGCCCTCTATAATTTTTATTTTAATACATTGGCCTCTTCGGATAAAGAAGACTGGCTCTTCCCTTATACTATGTTTGGTAGGAGGGAGGGAGAGTATGAGAGATGGATGAATTAAGAGGGAGAGAGAGTAGGAATGATGGAGATGATAACATATATCCTTCATGTTGTTTGGTATTTAAAAGAGGGTTGAATGGATGGATTGGTATTTAATTTATAAAATTACTTTATTACCCATAAAAAAAATTGGAGGGCAATGCAAAATTGGAGGGCATTGTGTTCATTTCCCTC
This sequence comes from Acer yangbiense, assembly GCA_008009225.1. Classification (NCBI taxonomy): domain Eukaryota; kingdom Viridiplantae; phylum Streptophyta; class Magnoliopsida; order Sapindales; family Sapindaceae; genus Acer; species Acer yangbiense. The sequence goes on along the minus strand of CM017768.1, from coordinate 5,514,881 downwards.
CCATTTTGCTCTCCCTCCTCTCATCCGCCATATTTGGGAGGATCAAGAATGGTGGGTCTGGATGGATCCCAGCTCCCTCCTCTTCTCCTCTCCTTCCTCTCATCCCTCCAACCAAACAAAGGAGGGATTTGATCTCTCCCTCCAACCCTCTTCCTCCCTCCATTTCTCCACCCAACCAAACAGAGCGTTAATATCGATGTAACTAATTGAGGTATTGCACAAAAAAAAGACGTGTAGCGTTCCCACACACACCTAATAATTTTTTTGATATATATAAACATATATTATTTGATTTTTATTTTATATACTTTAGAAATTATTATTAATTGAAATATTCATTTAAAGTATACAAACACAAACTTGCTCTTTAGTTATTCAAATTTTGGAGGTTTCAACTTTCAATGTTATATTTTACCCACAAGCCTTGAGCAAGTTACAAAGGATAACATTTCATAAGGAAGTTTCAATGGAGTGGCCAAGTTTTATCTGCATCATATTGGTTTGACTCAGTACTACATAGCAACTACACTTTTAATTTATTTAACGAACATATATAAAAATGGCAAATTGGCAGTCCTGAATTTTATATCTATAATTGAGTGACATGTAAAAAGCTCAGTTGACCGGTGAATATATATGAGATGTCATTAACATTTAAATACATGCTATAAATTAAAGTAACAGAGAGAGATCTCACCGGGATTTTTCTTACACAACAGAGCATCATGCACTTGCTAAATTTCGCAGCCATGACTCCTTAATTTCTGTTCCTCCTTTCCCAGTTCTCACCTGTACGTATACAATAACATGCACCACAGAAAATGAGAAGATAAATGTGATTTTTTTTTTTTAATTACTATTTTATTGGGCCAAAATGGTTTCTTTGACTTTTTGAAAGTGATAATTACATTATTATTGGTCCATGATAACACCAATCATGCATATATATAACTAAAAAAGTTTTTTGGAGCTTACTTATAAACTAAGCATCTCTATGACTCTATATAATCTTATCTCTCACTCTCGATCTGACATATCTGTTCTTGAAATAGGGTGCATGACTGCAACAAAGAGCCAGGAAACATAGCTATATATATATATGGGGGCCAGCCAGTGACTCTTGCAACTGCTAGTGGGACAAAACCAAATTAACAACTTAATTATAAATAAGCTCAAAAGCTAGCTAGAGCAGGAAATGACTTTGAAGAATTCAAACTACTACAACTTCGATCTACACAGTTTGGAATTGTTCAATGAGAGAGAGAGAGAAGAAACTAGAAAGGATACCAAGTGATGAAGAGCCAAAATTGCCGAAAAATGACTTTATGAGAAATATGTGGAATGGTGGTGTGAGTGAGGCAGCAAAATGAAATGGTGGTGGCCATCCAAACCAAAGGAATAGAGAGGATATATGTGTAGAGGCATGCATCATCCGATATTAGGATAAACTGATAAAGAAAGCGAAAGGTGTCTCAACAAGGGCTTTTAACTTGTTGATTGGAATCCCTAGCCTGTTGGATACACACATCACCTTCTATTCTATCCAACTTGGTAATTATTTGTTATTGGCAATAATAAAATAAACCAAAGTAATGTTCCACGACTCAAAAAATTAATCCAAAAATTACGTAAACCTACTATTGATTGAGTGGCGTACACTTCTCTCTTCCCTTTATGACGAGGGTTCAAGTCTCTTACGGTGTGTTCGGTAGGGAGGAAAAAAAATAGAGAGGATAGAAAGATTTAGAGAGATAAAAAACATGAGGGAAAGAAAGGAAAATAATTTTCCCTTGAACTGTTTGGTAAAGGAAGGAAAAATAGATCTTTCCTTTCCATTGTTTGGTATTGTTGAGGAAAAGACAAAGGATATAAAATCTTTTTTATCAAATTTACTATTTTAATCTTACATTATAATGAGAGGATTAAAAAAGATGGGCACATTTGTAATTTCAATTAAACCCAAAAACCATTCCCTCTTTTCTCTTCATTTTCCATCCACTTTTGAAGGATTACAATTAGTGGGTCCTACCCAAAAAAATTTCCTCCAATTTTTCTCTTCCTTCCATTTTTCTTTCATACCAAACATCATACTTCCCCATTTTCTTCTCCTTTTTCTTTCCTCTCCCTTTTCATACCTACCAAACACATTTTTAATGCGTAAAGTGATGGGGGATTTTTCCTCAGTGCCATCATAATAGATATCTTTAGTATAAGTTTATAACCAGTAGGAATTTCGTCATTTTCTCACATCAGCTCATCCTCATTTTTCAATGCATATTATATGAATTAGTGGTTATGATGTGACACAATTACTTTAATCATTAGTTGTAGATATCCTAGCCCAATGGGTGTGAGATTTGTTTTGTTTTGTTTAATTTTTTTAAAAAGCATTCGATATTTCAACCATAAAAATTAAAGCATTCGAGAACATTCGTGGGCCTAAAGAGCCTCTCATAAATCAGCAAAATGTGGGGCCCACGCAGAACTAATTGAAAACTAGAAAACAAACAGGCCGCATTCTGGCCAAAGTAGCCCATTATTCAGCCCACATTTGAATCAATAATTAATCTTTTACTTTCCGGATTTACATCTTCTTTCTCGCGATGATCGCTTCTTTCCCTGTTGATCTGTCTCCGATTTTCGTCTGCTTGTGGTACAAAAGCATGCGTTTGTTTGATCGAAAATTATTACTGCGATAAAGGAGGTTACTATGGGGATCGAATCCACGGCTCCTTCAAAACTTTCAGACGACGAGAAACCAAATACTCCACGTAAGTTTTTAATTCGCTTAATATATTCCATAATTTATATCTGTATTAATGTTTTTTACTTACCGATAATTCGTTTACTGTCATGGACGGATCGTATTCTAAGTTTTTAACACTGATTTCCTCTGTTTTCTGTTATTGTTGATGAAATTTGTTGAAGTTTCGTTATTGTCTTGTAATATTGTCATGTCAAATAGTTATCAAATCATTCTCTTAAGCATCTGATTTTATTATTATTATTATTACTGCAATATTCAGCTGCTTAGCTTCTTGAATATGTTTTTCATGTTGGCTGAGCTGAACAATGTGACGGAATTTTGAATTTGTTACATTTCAACTTTTTATATGTTTCATTGATTTATTTTTTGGTGACATATCGCAGTTTTAAGTATCATATCATTGAGAGAATTAAATCTTTACGTGTTAATTTCATTGTACAAGAGAAATGAGAGATAAATTGTTTTAATCTTATTTGCAACAAAATTTGTGAGTTTATTGTTGAGGAATGTATAAACATTAAGCACCTGGTTTCTTTAACAGAACATGTATTTGAGAATCATGAACCAATGCGAGAGGAGCTAGTTCAAATGGCTGTGAAGTTTCTATCACATGCTACGGTTAGAAACTCTCCAGTCGACTCTAGGCGTTCCTTTCTTGAGAAAAAGGGACTTAAAACAGAGGAGATAGATGAAGCCTTTCGCCGTGTCCCTGTAAGTCTATCATTTTCTTTTTCTTTCTTGATTTTTCACTTGAACATAAACCCAAAAGAACACATGAAACATTTTAACCTGAAAAGCTATTTTTTTTCTCATATTTTTACTGGGTGCAAATTTCAGGATTCACCTCCAAATGTCATAGTTGGACAGAGTCATACGTCAAATCAAGGTGAGAAATTAACATCTTTCATCTCTTGAATGATTAGTGGTGTCTTTAATTCACATTGATGTTCTAGTTGCTGCATCCACAGAAGTCAGAACCATGAACTTAACTGCGGCTTTTTACCAAAGTAGATTGTAGTCACACACAGTCGAAACTTAAAATTGATCATTCTTTTTTTTCTTTGCCATTGTAACATCCTTGTATATCTCTATATAATCAAAAACAGATGTACAGTCAAAGGAACATCTACCAACCGCTTCTCTTACTGGAGTCATTTCCACATTAGCAACATCTCCACCATCCCGGTTTTACTGGTCACATGCTTTTTTTGTTGTGGGTTTGCTTACTGCTTCATTTGCTGGGACCGCCATACTCCTAAAGGTACTTAAAAAAAATTTCCTATCGCTCAGTCATGTAAAAAGATGCCTTGCATGTTTCATGTTCGTCCAACAATATTAATATTGTTTTCCATTCAATGGTGTATGCTTTGTTTTAGAAATTCTTTTTGCCCAGGTTGAAGTCTTGGATTCGTACGGTTGTTTTAGAAGAACATGATGGTTCTGCAAGAAAATCAAAACCAAGTTTGTTTGAAGAAGTGACAGCAGCTGCCAAGACAGCAAGCATTGCAGCCGCCAATGCAGCAAAAGCAAGCATGGAAATGTTGAACTCAAAATATGAAGGTACATTTATTTGAAAAGTTTTAAATTGGAAATCTAGCATATCTGTCTTCTATAATTTTCTACAACTTTTTCTTTAATTGTTTTTAGATTGCTTCATGCAGTTTATGTATTTTAACATTTTATTTATTTTCACTTTATTCTTTTTCAGAGAGGCAGTACTTTGAGGCCTTGATTAAATGTATGAATGTCCAAGTAGCAGAAATGAGGTCAATGAGTAAAGCAATCAAGAAGCTGGAAGGCACAGGGGAGGCTGAACAGCCAGACAAATATATTCAGCATTTATCTAGGAATGGTGGGTTATTATGTTGTTTAACGACATGTAGTGCTGTTGAATCGTTGCCTTGTTCTGTATTTCTTCATATTTTTTGCTGGATCTTATTTGACTTAATATGCCCACTTAATATGAGCTATTGAATTTTTCCTAGCATGACTGACAGATTTTTAAAATAATTGGTCCAAAAGTTGCTAATTTTCCCTTCTCTGGCTTTCACCCTCAAGGACAAGTCAGAAATGCCTAAAAAAATCATTGTTTCTTATTTACTCAATTTTGTAGTTATTATTTTCATGCTATCTCAAAACTTATTCACGTCTCCTATATAAGATTATTCTATAAATAGAATTCATTGTCTCTCCTATCAACATCATTTATAGAACCAAATCTCAACTTAATTGATATGGATGCACTTCTTACTCTACCTTCCAGGATAACAATTATAGTTTGAGGTCATCTTCTCTGTCTTATAAATTATAATCCAGGTGCCATTCAAATGGCGTTGATTCGAGTTTTTGATGTCTACTGATGATAAATCAAGAAATTAGTTAGATGGAGCTGCAATGCCACTCATCATCAGTGTCTAGAATGTGCCAGTGCCATATATTTTATAACCTAATAGTTAGTTTGCTTTCTTTTTGAAGTCTCCATCTTCTGAGCAACAGGTGTGAGGAGACCTGGTTATTTATTTTCCTTCCCTTATCTTTGCATCTTTGAGGCTGCAGCTGCAGCTAGTGAGGTTTTAGGGTTTTTCTTTTTTTCTCTCATTAATTCAATTCTTTTGAAATATGGAGTGAACTTAGTACCCCTGTTGAACTACTTTTAACTGCGATGGAGATTGATGTCCTTAATTACTTGTGTGGCTTAATTTTACAGCAATTGCAGAGTTCTCAGATGCTCCTTCTTGCTGTCGTAGGTGTTTGACATTGTACTGAACTTTTTCTGTGACTTTTTTGTTTCTGTGAAATCAGGACCAAATAACACACCACGAGAAAGCACTTTATTTGACAGTGAAGATCCCATAAGCTATCTTGAAAGTTCGATGGTAAATTAAGAACTGTTACACTTAATAAGTTCTCTAACTGATCTATGCTTTGAGTGTTTCAGTTTCTCATGACTTAAGTTCTTTCTTTTTCATTCAGAAAGTTAAAGTGAATGATGTGTCAAAGTTTGGTGGCTCAGGTATTCATTCTGAGCTCTTGTTTTGCTTTCTATTTGTATTTTTTGTTAATTTTATGTTCCACCTATGTGTTTATTCTGACGATTGGGATCACTTCTACAGTGAGACCTTCATCAGCACCTGCATCTACAAGGCCCGTTGGTCAGCATCCAAAGTCTTATATGGAGGTATTAGCTTTCATTAGTACTGGATGTTGTTCAGTGGTGATTTACTGCATTCTCTTCTGCAGAGTCTTCACATCGCATTATGTTCTTTTCACCAACCATAAACATGAAGCTCGCTTCCTGAAAATGGATGTATGAATGGATATACGGCTAGAGCCAGCTCGAACTGTTTTTTATTATAAAACCGATGCATGATCTCCTTTTTGGCTAGCTTTGGATCATAGTAAGTTAGAACCTACAAATGGAGCACGAGAGAAGGATTAGTTAATATGTGACTATTACATGATCATACAAATGGATTTGTAAAAGATGCTGAGTAATAGGCACTTAAATCTTGGGCACCTTCATCACCTTTAGGATGTCGCAGCTAATTAATATTTATGCGTGTTACATAGCTAAGTAAGCGTCATTAGGTAGTTGTCCATATTTGTAGATTAAATATATGGATAGCCTGTGGAAGGAGGAAATTTTATTTGCATGCATGGTAGGAAAAGCATGATGCTGCTACTGCTTTCAAGCTGGCATGCGTGCCCACACACACACACACACACATGTATATATATATATATTCCATTTTCTTAACACTGTTTTGAGTATTAAAACCAGTTATTTTGCAGATTATGGCTATGATACAAAGAGGGGAGATACCTCCAGGGATAAAGGTAAGCTTTCTTGCTCTAGTTTTGGATTTTGAGCTTTTGACCATTTTGAGGGTTTACATTAATGCTATTTTCATTGGTGTTAAAATTTAGGAGATCGATGATTCACCACCGAACCCTGATCAACCTCTACCAAATCCCCACATGGCTCCTAGATCTAAGGTAAGCATTATTCATCTTTATAGATGACGTGTAAGACTTGTATAGTTTTATGATTGAGCATGTTATTCGAAAGGGATTTAGAACATTGTCAATATGGATGGATTAAAATCCCCTTTATATATAATCACTAGATTGATATTCTTCTTCTTAGTTATATCTTTCTGAGTTCTATTTGTTTCTTTGCTTGTTAAACAGCCTTGGGAGGTTGCTCAGCCCTATAATAATGGTACCCATGCACAGAACATCGGGACTACCTCTAAATTGAATGGTGACGTGGTGGTGCCATGGTGGCATCGTAAAAATGCCAGAACATCAGAGTTAGAACCTGCAAATGGAACAAGGACATATATCAATGATGCAATGACTGATGAGCGGCAACTCCAACATCCATGGATGCATTCCCAGCCATCATCAGTTGCCATGTCCAAAGCAGTTGATGCTGTCTGACATCCAAAACGTTGATTCTGGAAAGATCTTGCGATGAACAATTGAAGGGCTAAAGGGAAACCGATGAGTTAGCAAAACGTCAAAATCAGGTGATGGAATGGTTGGAGATTAACGATGACAATTTTGAATTCAAATAGTTTGGAATTGAACTGGATGATTTGATTAAACTGCGTGGTGTGCATTAGTCTGTAATTAAAAGAAATTTGAAATTTTGTTCAATGAAATATAAAATAGAAGAAACCTTCAATTGTGCAAAATATGAACAAACTTATTATTTTTCCTGGCCATTTCAATTGAGATTTTAATGATGTCGAGATAATTTATCAATATTAATGGATTACCAGTTTTTTTTATTTTAAATTTTTTTTATTTTAGGTATAAAAAAATAATTAAAAAGAAAATGATTTAGCGATAAGCCAATAACTACCCAAAAAAAAAAAGATAAAACAAAGTTCCCCTCAAAACATAAGAAAAAATTTCTATTATACTCTTTATGCTGGGCCTTCTTTGGGCCCATTAGCCCAAAAAGCCCAAAATTAGCATTTGGGAAATGGGTTAGATTGGTTTACGGGTCGAATTAGCGCCAACCCGGATCAGAGCCGAAACAGAAAGCGAACCTCAAAAAACGGAATTCTTTGTGTAAACTGAAAAGTAAAAAAGAGAAGAAGAAACATGAGTTGCAGGACTAGGTAGAAGGAGGTACTCACAAGTGACACCCGATTCCCGACAAATTTTCCATTGTTGTCACAATCAACTTATAAACTACCAATCAACGAAGGAAGAATCGTGTGTTTATCAACAAAACGATGATATACTCATCAGGAATCACAGTTCATCCTTATCAGTAACAGATGTTTTAGGTGCAAAGTTTCTTCAACCTTATTTTGCTTGAATTCCTTTTGATCTTTTTGATTGGAAATTTTAATGATGATATGTTGGCAGTCCAGATATTTTTATTCTTTTATGTTTTTATTATTATTATTTATTGTTTTTTCTGGATGGTGTTTTAGTTGAATTTTTCTTTTTCTCTTGTTTATGTGATCACCATATTCATCTTTATCATATGCTTGATGTGTTCTTGTCTAGTAGTAGGTTGTCTTTTTTGCTAAGCAGTTGAGCTTCTGCCAAATTATGTCACTAATTTTGATTTAATTTAAGAGGTCAATTTTTTTTTTTCTCTCTATAAAAATAAATGGAAATAGCAAAATGAACCTACAAATGGTATCTGTTGCTTCTTTGGTAATCTTTGAATTCTGGCTTTCTTCTTGGCTTTTATGTGTTATTTTTGCATCATTTACTTTAACTTTGTTGTTTTTCTTGTCAAGTTCAGGGCTCAATCACTTAATCAGTTCAACAAAAGAGAAAGCATCATTGCTTCAAGGTATAGAATTATAAAAACCCATGTAAATGTTCTATCTTTCAATATTAATTGTCAACAAATAAAAGATAGGAGAAATTAGGAGTTCAATAGCAAGCATGTTGAAAAGCGAAAATGATATCTTAATGCACAAAAGTTGAGATGTTAAGCACAGATATGAGATTTCTGAGTTGGGATTCAAGGAGGAAAAAAACCGCGGAAAAGAGGTCGTGTTAATTTTCACAAGTCTTTGTCAGGCATGATCATGAGCAGTTTTGACTTGGAAATTAGAATTTCTAGAATTCCGGTGCTGGATTAATTTGCAATATGATGACTGATAGTTTGTATAAATTTTGTTCATTACATCACAGGGTCCAACTTCAAGTTAATTTATTTCTTTTTCTTATTTGATTAGTGCTTTAGAGAAATGGGACTACTAAAGTAATTTCAATTATACAATCTTTCTCAGATGTACCGGTTTGTTGAAGAAGAAGAAACATATAAACCTGGCCATGATTCAAGATCTCAAAAAGTCCGCAGCTCTTGTAATGTAATTAAAAGAAAGGTAAAAGTAAACTCTGTTGCTGTGTAAAAACTTTGAATGAAAATTACTTGTGTTAATGGTGATGAATTTCTTTCTCCAACCTTCATTCAGACAATAAACAAATGGCAGCGTGTCACTGGTCATACTGTTACTCAGTATCCTTCACCATCAAATTCCTATATAGTGAGTGTGCCGCAAAATGCACATGTTACACGTGTTACAGTAGCTGAACCAGATAAACAGGTGTACAGTGAGCCATCAACATCTAAGGTCTTGCAGGATGTACATATAGTAAGAACTCAGAAAATGCTTTTTAATCCTCGAATAGCTCTATTTTAGAGTTTCTAGATTTGTTTTTTGAAGAACTGATGGCTGATAAGTGAATGTCATTTTTTTTTTCTCAGTCAGCTCGTTTAATGGAAGATTTTCTTGATCTTGCTAAAGAAAACACAGATAAGGATCTGGAAACCTGTGGGGTTCTTGGTGCCTTTCCTGTAAGATTCATTCTTTCTTTCATGCATTCTGGTACTGAAATGCATTGATTTGTTTTACCAATGATGCAAAGAACTTTGTTATGTTTTAATGATTCAAGTTATTGTACATGATCCTTCATCAGAGTAAGAAAACCACCACTAGTATATGTAGTCTACAGTGATCTTATGGATATGATTTGTTTAGTAATTTCAGTGTGTTCCTACAAGCACCAACATAACATGCCTTTTGGTTTGCAAGACTTGAGCTGGTGCTTATTGTCTCGGACCAGACATTAGGAACCATCCTAGAAAACTAGCTTATCCGGTGATTTTTCATAGTCATGTATAAGCTGGGATTAAACTTATTTTTCTCCAATGTGGGATTGTGAAATTTTCTCCCACCTAATCACGTGACACCTCCATCGATCATCACATCTGGTCTCTACATTTGACCCAATTCTGCCTGTTGATGGAATCCATTTATCTCGGATGTGAGGACCCATAGAAGGGATAGAAAACTGGGCCTACTTAGGTGTACCATTCACTGGCCAGGTTCTGGCAACCAAAGCAAAAGACTAATTTGCTTGGTGGTTCTTCATATCCTCCCTTAAAATCCCATTTTTCAGTCAGTTTTTATTTGATGTGTGACGATATGTCTTTTGGTCCTTAAATTTTTTGTTGCATTGACGAACGTGTACACAGTACAAGATGGGACAAGTCATATGTAAGCCTTCAGCTTGCCGCCTTCCAAGAGCAATTTTTGTGTTCTTTACCTTATGCTTTACTACTTTATTCTGATAATTGCAGAGGATTATTTTTAGCTCATATGCATTCCTTTCTTTCGTCTAACAGGAGAACAATACTTTCTATGTGACCACTCTGATAATACCCAAACAAGATTCAACTTCCAGTTCGGTTAGTCTTATGAGTCTTCTTACTTGTTTAGATTGGAAATCTCGGAGTGCTTTTTAATTGCCAAATATGTGAACTGCTAGCTGCTAACTTAATTCAACCAAATGACAGTGTCAAGCTATAAACGAGGAGGATGTTTTCACCATACAAAATGAACGATCTCTTTTCCCTGTGGGATGGATTCATGTATGCCATTGTTTTAGTATTCTTTCTCATTTTTAAGTCTCTTGAACCTTTTAATCTTTCTCCCAAATGTAGATTCAGAAGTCATCACCTTCAAACTTTTGCATTGACAGCTTTGTTTTTTCCTTCCTATTTTCAGACACATCCTTCACAAAGTTGTTTCATGTCATCAGTAGATCTGCACACTCACTTCTCGTATCAGGTAACTATCCAACTTGTGAATTGTCCTTATCATTGGTCAAGGAATTTTGTGCCTTCTTTTTATCTTATCTTTTGTTTTTCTGATAATATACTATCCTGTAACCCTATAACATGTGTAATATATCGCAAATTGAATGTTAATTTATTACGGAAAACTATTAGCTCTGTTTCTGAATAGAGTATTAGTACCAATTAAAATGCGTTTGGGATTGCATATGTAGGAATTCTTAGAACAGGTCTCTACCATTTGGTTGGCTAAAACCATTTGATAGCAGTACATGCTACCTACAAAAAGTTAGTCCAATATGAAAAGCGAGTGAGAGTTAAAATTTCTATATTCAGAATTTCCTAACTGTCCTTGCCAAGTTGACTATCATCTATTCTGTCTATCAGTCAAGCCCCATTTCTGGATAAACTTGAAATTCAAGAGATTCAACTTTCAAGTGTTTTTTTTTTGTTTTGTTCTAATATTGTATCTTATTAATGTTTATACCCACAATTTTGTTGTGTCCAAAAGAATACATTGCAGCCGATGCAAATAAAAGATAAAGAAGCTACTAAAAGAGAGAAAGTTGTAGGATTTCAAGAAGTGTCAAATCAGTTTAAGCTTATTCTTTGTTAGATTGCCTAAAAGATTGGGAATAGAACACGATAGTTTTTGGTTTGTTTTTGTAAGTTAACAAGATTTGACAATTTTCCTCTTTTTTTTTTTTTTCTCATTTTGTTCATTCCAGGTAATGGTACCAGAGGCTTTTGCCATCGTAGTGGCTCCAACTGATTCTTCAAGGTGTGCAACTCTTACACTGCATTTCAACTTGGATTTTGAAACTGTTTGTACTTGTTATAGATCAAGTTGACAATTCCCATGTCCCAATATTTACGATCAACCACACGTCATTTATCCATCATTTCCTCCGTTTCAACTATAATTATGAATTGTCATCAACTTGCTTTTTCTATTTTTCCTTTATCATGTCACAGCTTACTAATGTGATCATCTGACACAAGAAGGATGTTTCTACCATTTTATAAATATAAGAGATTATAGATTATAGTCTTTAACACTCAAATGCACACAAATCTCCGCAAAGCAACAACAGATTTTTTTCTAGTATAGGTGAATCATTATCATGTTCATACTGAAGTTTACATGTCCATGTCCCTCAGATCCCATGGAATATTTCGGCTAACTGATCCCGGTGGAATGAGTGTACTGAAAGAGTGCCAAGAGACAGGATTCCATCCCCACAATGAGACAGCAGACGGGAGCCCCATTTACGAGCACTGCTCTAATGTCTACAAAAACTCAAATCTGAGGTTTGAAATCTTCGACTTGCGCTGATTTGTCATCTATGCGAAAAGAAGATTAATTGTGTACAAGTGAACATGAATGTCTCCATTGTTGCACCTAAGTACCTGACAACAGTGTTTCTGGGGCATTGTTGTTCCATAATGTTAACGTTAAAACTATAACTAAGAAGACCGCTTTCTTCAAGCATATGTATATATTACATTCGATCTTCATAATAAAGAAGAGGATGCTCCTCTACTACTGTTCAACTGTCTATTAGGCTGCTATGAATGTCTCAACTCTCAAGCTTAGGGGCTTATGGGGATTTGAAAGGCGTTAATTCTGAAATTCATTTCGTAAAATTTCTGATAGAAACAAAATTAATCTCATTAATTTAAAGAGTTTAAGAGGACGGAGATATCAGAATAGTGGGTAAAATATTCGATTAATGGTCCCTGGGGAACATGTGATTCATCTTATTCGGTCAAATATTTTGCCTTTGGTATCTTCTATATACTATTATTAGAATGGGTCAATGTAAAGAGAATTCTATTTATTTTTTATTTTTTTATGTTATTAGAATGGGTCAACGTGGAGTGTTCAAAACCTTTTAAGATTCTAGAATCAAGACCCAAAAATGTTGAAATTTGAGTGTAATGTAAATATACAGGATTTGTATATTAGTGTTGGTGGATTTAAACTAACGAAACATGCAGCTAAACCCGAAATTTAACGGTGGAATTGAAGTGCACGACTGGCTCCTAGTGTATAGGCGGACAGAATTAGGTCACTAACTTGGGTGGAGTACAAAACAGCAACATCATCATTTTCTAGGTCTCACTTTTTAACTTTCTTTTATGAGTTTATTTTTGAAAGGGGTAAGTATTACTTCTTGCCCACGTGTTGACATGTTAATTATTAATTTACCAATTTATTATTGTAATAGTTAATTTTATCAATTCCTAATTAACAAATGGACACATGTCAATATATTAGCAAAAATAGTGAGTAAAAAACTAAAAATAACTCTTCATTTTTCCTTTATTTTTTTTTTTAAATTTTTAATTTTTTATCATCGATCTTATAATCTTATCAAATCTTATGATCTTATCATTTATCGTTTTTATCGATTTGTGTTTTTTTCATTATTATCTATGTCATTCATCTTCTTCTACGCAGCCATATTTTAACACTCTTTCTCTCTATCTCTCTCAACCGACTCCATTTTTTTTCATTTATTTTGTTTCCTCTGCAAATCTTTTTCATTTTCTTTTTCTAAGTTTTCCTTCTTCCCATCTCCATGCTCCAGTACTAACTATCAGCGTCGGACATGGCATCATTTTAATAAAGAAATTTAAAATAAATAAAAAATGCCTAGTTGGCTCCCATTTTTGTTTAACTTTTCAAGTCAATATAGCACCGTTTTACATCCCAAATGATACCATTTTAATGAAGAATTAAAAAAAAAAAAAAAAAAAAACAAAAGCGTAGACCAATTGATCGGGCTAGTCGGCCTCCTAGAAAGGCCAATTAGGCCTTCCTTGCAGCAATTGGATCCGCCTAGCCCAATTTCTAGAACCATGATAATGATTAATACTTCTACTCGGTCACTTGGATCCATAATATTCATTAGTCAATTTAGATAGATTATAGATTAAATTTGAGTCACCAATTTAGTCCAGCAATATCTAAAATTATATTTTAAATTTGAGTCATCATATCTCTATCCCCAGACGCCCACCCCACCGTGAGAAGTTTTATACTAAATAAATGATTTTATAAAAGAAAATAAAAACCTTAACGTCACATTAATAACAAGGCTTTATACAAAATCTTCATTGTCATGGGGTATGGGGAGCAGCAGCAAATAGAACTGTAAGTCCCACAAAATCTTTACTACACACTTTCATACTTAAGAAAGTTGAACAATTTATATAACAAAAATATATATATAATCAATAGAAGAACCCAAAAATGAGGAGAAGAAGAAAAAAAAAAAAAAAAAAAAAAAAAAAATTGTATACAGAAAAAAACAAAAAAAAAAAATCTGATTACACTAATGGTTAAAACGGATGGACGTTTCTGCTCATGCCGTTAACGTTAGTGAAGAAGCCAAGGAGTTCATGTCTGTACGGTGAATACGTTTTCCGTTTATCGCCTTCTCTCGATTCCCTGTTCTTCACGTAATGCCGTTCGTATGCAGACGACACCGTTTCAGCTTTCACCTTCTTTTCACCAGTCATTTTGACTTTTTCAACTTTTTCGCTGATCTTACTCGTTTTTTCATGTGTCGTCGTCTTTTCGTTCTTAATAATTTTCTCCGTCGACGTCGTCGTTTTGCCATTACCAATGTTTTCGCTGCTGTTGTTGTTAAAGAAAACGAACGCGTCTTTTCCATCGCTGTTGCTTCGTAAAGCGAATTCTCGAAACCTCCATAGCTTCGAGAACCCTGTCGAGTTGCTCTTCTTGCAAGTCTCCGGCGAAACTTCCTTCACAGATTTTCCCGACGTCCACTCGCAGTACGGCCCGGCCGGTTCCTCCTCATTTTTGGACCGTTCTTCGACGAAAAGCTTCCGCAGAGGAGGCCGGACCGACGCAGACGACGACGAAGAGTTCAAACTCCGTTCACCGTCGCCGTTCACGTTGTCGTATAGCAGACTCTGATCGAATATCGGAAAAGTCGGACGGATCTGACCGTTTAGAAAAATCGCGTCCGCAGAAATCGGAGATCCGTCCAGATTCGTGCAGGCAAAAGAGAAATCATCTTCGTTTTCCTCTTCTGCTTCACTTTCCCGATCAGGAGAACTCAACTGCAACTTCTCGGCGAAATCTTCCGATAATTTACCGGAGATTTCTCTATCGGAAGGCGATATTTGCATTGTTTCGGAGAAGGAACAAAACGATACCGATTGAGGAAACTCTTTTAACCGGTGGCTCTGTTCTGGTTTGGCTTGATTGGAGAGAAACACAAGAGCAGCGGAGAGATTTTGAAGCTTTGAAATAGAGTTGTATTAAATTTATTGCGTTTATATATGCAGCTGTGAGCCTGTGAAAGAATGAGAAAGCGCGTCACAAGCCGATATCTTTGCAAATTGTATCAGTGGTTGATATTTTTTTTTATAGGTACCTTTCAATTTTGTGGTACTTGAATGACAAGGTACACGTGTTGATAAGTACGAGAGATGCTCTCTACGATTGACACGTGTACATGTTGGTTCCTTCTAGATTGATGATCTAGTTCTTCTTCTCTCTTCTTGGTGGGTGGGGTTGACTTTCTTCTTGAAAGTTTTCAGTCAAATCTGTTTATCCACTTCTTTATTAAGTAATGTTCAGCTTGTATTGATTTTTATTTTTTGAAAGATAGTTTGTGTGGAATTGATTAAGGTAGTTAATGTTTTTATACATCATGGGTGATGTAATGCCTGTTTTGGGCTGCAAGGAATTGACAATTCTGGTCAATTTAATGATTTGATTAAGATAATAAATGTGTGCTACAAGAATCTTAAGCATGTTGGTTATTGTTGTTTTATAAAAGTGTTGTCTATTTCTCAAAATGAAAAATTGTGAAGAATGAGTTCATCGTCCATGCTTTTAAATGAAAACGAGGACTAATGGCCTCTTATCTTGGTGGTTGAAATCTCCAAGTGAGTTTTCACCACCAAGGTTCAAGCCTTGGTCTGTACATAATTATTGTCCCACCTTTGGCTATTAAATCCCAAAGTGTGGGGAGCCCTCTCCCAGTTACGGGAGCAACTCTCTCTTCAGTTGTGAGAGTTGTAATCCATTTGTAACATCTCCCCGATAGTGGGAGTAGTATTCCGGACTGTATGTGTAGAGTCTTATCTCACCAGGTCCCGATCATTGTTGTACTTCAAAAAAATAAAAAATAAAAAATAAAAAATAAATGAAAACGAGAAAATACGAAACATATTTTTCAGATCAAAAATTGAAAACGTCTATTTAATGATCTGATGAATATATTTAATGCGTCATAAGAATCTATTATAAGAGAATAAATATATAGATAAGCTATTTAAAAATAACTTTATATATAAATAACAACTATAAATGCTAAACAAACAAGCTATATAATTTTGTCAATTTAAATATGTGTTTTAGAAAGATTATTTTGTTCCTTAAAAAAAAAAAAAAAAAAAAGGATTGTTTTGCATGAAATCATACAACCACATTTAAAATACATCCCAAAAATAAAAATTTTGTAGTATGAATCCTTATTTGCAAATTATTTTAAAGGTATTTGTTTTTAGGGAAAATTGCACAAACTTACCCTAACGTTTCACATTATGGCATAATATTCAACTAATGCCTTTAATTGCACAAACAACCCCTCCTGTTAGTCAACTTTGGTTAAAAATAACCATTGACCATGATTTTTTTTGAAAGCCCAAAATTGCCCCTGCACTTTATTACAAAAAAAAAAATCTTAATTGCCCTTTGTTTAAAACATTATCTACTTTAAATTATTAGAATATAAAAATTAAACACTAAACATAATTTTTTTTAAATAAAAAATTTTAAAAATAATATATTAAAAACAAAACAATTTAAGAAAACGTTATTTTGAGAAAATATAATTTAAAATTATGCAAGTCCAATATGAATAGTGGTAATGTGTTACATATTTTTTATTTTTATTTTTGTTTTTATTATATTATTTTTGAATTTTTTTTATTTAAAAAGGATTATGTTTAGTATTCTAAACACAAATATAAATAAAATCATCAAGAGTTTGAAATAAAAATATAATCATTTGTCATAATAAAATACAGTAGCACCGAAAATTTGTTCAATGTTCATCTCTATAAGACAAAATAATTTGACTCAATATAAATTACGCATTATATTTTGATTCAAAAATTTTAAAAAAAAATACTAAACATAATCCTTTTTAAATAAAAAAAAAATATGTTTTAAATTTCAAAAATATGTAGCACATTACCACTATTCATATTGGACTTGCATAATTTTAAATTATATTTTTTCAAAATAATGTTTTTTTTTGTTTTTTTTAATATATTATTAAATTGTATTTTCTCAAAGTAACGTTTTCTTAAATTGTTTTGTTTTTAATATATTATTTTTGATTTTTTTTTTATTTAAAGAGGATTATGTTTAGTATTTATTTTTTATATTATAATAATTTAAAGTAGATAATGTTTTAAATAAAGGGCAATTAAGATTTTTTTGTAATAAAGTGCAGGGGTAATTTTGGGTTTTAAAAAAAAAATCATGGTCAATGGTTATTTTTAACCAAAGTTGACTAACAAGAGGAGTTGTTTGTGCAATTAAAGGCATTAGTTGAATATTATGCCATAATGGGAAACGTTAGGGTAAGTTTGTACAATTTTCCTTTGTTTTAAAAATAAAACATGAAAAATTAATATGGGTTAGTGTTAACCTGAGCTCTAAGGGCACATGTTAACAACTAAAAAACTATCCAAAAAAGAAAATATTAATTACATCTACTATCTTAGTCAATGCAATAAATATATATTTATAATAAATATTTTTTATTTTCAGTCAATTTTTAGTTGTTAACCTGTGTCATAAGGGCATAGGTTAACACTAACCAATTAACATAAATAAAATAAACACAAGCATGGGTAATTGGTTCCTGGGTAAGTATAAACGGTTGATGGCCAACCAATAATTTTGGTGTTTTCAAATTCATTAAATGGGGTAACTGTGAGTCTGTCGATAAGGATATGCTTGTATATAATATAATAATAAATAATGAGAGCAAGAGTTTGGTAGCTGTTGTGTATTTTTAAAACCACCTAATTAATTTGCTCATATTTTTGCCGGACAAGTCACTCCTCACTCAACACTTGGTTTTTTTCATTGCGGTGGTTGAGCTGCAATAATGTCAAAATATTGCACCTGCTGCTATTGGCTTGATACGTGTTCGGCGGAGGAAACGGAGGCCGTGTCGTGGACTAAAACTTAGGTGCAACGGATGCACCATGCATCCCCACCCAGATGTTACCACATGATCTGGGTTAATAAAAAATAAAGATATGTGCCGTCATCCAATGTGATTGGACGGTAAATGCAGGTGGTATATAAAGATCTATACAAATTAGGGTAAATTACACTGCACCCCTTGAGGTTTGACCTTAAGACATTAAGATGGAAAAGTTTTGTTATTCTACGCTAACACCCCTGTATTGTCGAAAATACCCTTGTATAATAATAAAAATAAAAGTTTTTTTACACTCACACCCAAGGGCATTTTGGACCTTACAATGGTCAAAAAGGGGTGCTAGTGTAGAATAACGAAACTTTTCTATCTAAGTGTCTTAAAGCCAAACCTCAAGGGGTGCAGTGTAATTTACCCTACAAATTATGTGGACTGTCCAATAGAAATATAACATTTTCAAGTTTAACAGTAATGCTACACATTTCACCTAAAATCTCATTTTTTTCATTTCAACACATGCGACACTTGAAATATCTAATGATGAGTGGATACATGTGGTAGGTGAGATAAAATATCATTAATGTATATCCACTCATAATTTGACACCTCACATGTCACATGTGTTGGGATAAAAAATATGGGATGTTTAACATTATTCCAAGTTTAATAATATATTTTTATGTTTTCAATACAAAAATTACACTTATATTGGACGGTCTCACCATGTCCCACGATAGATTTTCTCATAAAGCTCGAGCTTTGAAACTACAACAGGTATTTAAACAAAATTAAATAAACTAAGGTACGTTATATTAATTCGATTGTAAATAGTGTTGGTACATTGAATATATATATATATATATATATATAGTGGTTATCTAATAAGAACGTCATGAAATTATAAGTTAAAGATATCCAACCATATCTACACATTCATATTGAGTGTGGATATTTATTAATGTGGGACTGTGGGCCCACTATGATTGTGTGGCTGTGATTGTACGTTTTAAAATTATAAAATGATGACGGTGCTAATTAAAGAAGTATTATATACGTATATATACATTTTATCGATTCAATCATTCAAATAGTGTTTTTTTTAAATAATAAGTTGAATAAAATCTTCTCTAAAACAAAATTTGAATTTTTTTTATATAAACTATAGTTGACAAATCAACTATAGAATGGCTTTAATAATTGGTGCAAAGCAAATTGTTAAACCAGTGCTTAATAATATTAAAATTAAAGAAGCCAATTACCAAGTTTGAAGGACGTCATTTAATCAACGATTAACAGGTAATTAATCTCCAAGCACTTGACACCAATTAAAAAGAAAAGAAAAAAAAAAGGGATTGACTGAGTCAACTGTGTAATGTGGACGGAGAAGGAAGATCTTGAATGGAACTTTCAATGTAAATTGGTTGAAAATCCAAAGCAGCGTCCATGTGTGCGTCTGCGCGCATATGGAATTTAAAAAAAAAGAAAAACTGGCAGTGGTGGTTTGGTAGAAATTACCAAGCGCACTGCGAGAAATTCATCCGAGGCTTCTTTTTTTGGTTTTTTTTGGTACTAGAAATCTAGAATCCATCCATGCAATTGTAACGAAATTCAGTTTCAATAAAACAAACAAATATGACCAAGAATGCTTCAACAATATTTGAATTTGAAGCTGCTTAATAACAAGCAGTAAAAAAAGATTTATGTTGACTTTGCACATTAATTAGGCTATTAAGTTTTTAAAATTGCTACATTTCTTATTTGACTCCTCACACATTTATTGATTTATTTAATTAAGTTCAGTTTTAACAACTTGAATAGTTGATAATCAATATTACATTTAATTTAGACGACTACTAGGGCCAAGCGAGTGTAATAGTCGCCACAGTTGATATATATCCACTTGAGTTGAATTTTTGAATTTAAAAAAAGAAATAAAAAGTTTTGTAATAAAATTAAGGTTAAAGGACACACATGTTATGCTTATAATAAGCAAGTGTACATTTGTGAAATACTCTAGCAATGTTGATTTCCCATAAATTTAACTTTATGTCTTATAATCTAATAAATTAATAGGAAATATCTAAAAGTCAGCTTGTCATGTAGGCTAATTTGAAAATATGATGTGGAGTGTCTATCTCACTCAGGTAGGAATTGTTTTTGTTTAGACTAAAAACTTGAATGTGTTTGTGCAAATGATATGTCCATTGATGGAGGTCTGTGAACTACTAAAGATGATAAAAATAAATAAAAAATTCATTGTATTAGTTTATTATAGATTCAATCATTCAGACATTTCAGTACAATAGGAAAAAGATTCTCCTTTTACGGATTTCAATTTCTTTTGATTTTTCAAATTCTTTCATATAGCTGGACAAAAGCAAAATAAAAAGCTATTTAAAGATAATTTTCAATATAAAAAAACAAAGGTTTCAGATGAATAATAATAATGATATGTCAAGGAAGACCCCAGATATTTCTGTCACTTTAAACCTAAATTCACTCAACGGAATCTTATTCTCCTATAATAAATCAAACACATTACACTAATTTAAAATAAAGCATCAAATGAAATTAAACAGAAGAAAATAATAATAATATAGGATAGATTTAGTTGTAATAACTTACTTGGAGATCATTAGCTAATTCATTAATGATAACCATTTTAGGAAGATCCATATACTTTGACATAATTTTGATTACTGTCGAAACCCTTAACAACGATGGGCTTGCAATTGGTACAGTACTGATAGAACATGAACATTGAATATCAAACCAAATATGAATAAAGAAAATATAAGCAAAGGTAAATTCCTTGTTTTTCATATAGTTGCGCAGAAGCTTGTCTCATGTAGCCGCAGAAGCATAACTAAAAGCTATTCAAAGAGAATTTCCAATATAAAAAACAAAAGTTTCAGATGAATAATAATAATGATATGTCAAGGAATTAATTAAAGTGACTTAACAATTCATACCTCATAGTAAGTGACCGCGAAATTTGAGTATAGCATTCAACAGCTTGACCCCAGATACTTCTGCCACTTTCTGCCTAAATTCACTCCATGGAATACTATTCTCCTATAATAAATCAAACACGTAGCATAGTTGGCACCGATGGCACTGATTTAAATGAAGCATCAAATGAAATTAAACAAGAAAAAAAGATTAATATAAGATAGATTTATAATAACTTACTTGAAGATCATTAGCTAACTCATTAAAGATAACCATTTTAGAAAGATCCATATACTTTGATAGAATTTTGATTATTATAGGAACCCTTAACAACGATGGGCTTGCAATTGGTATAGAACATGAACATTGAATATCAAACCAAATATGAATAAAGAAAATATAAGCAAAGGTAAATTCCTTGTTTTTCATATAGCTGCGCAGAAGCTTGTCTCATGTAGCCGCAGAAGCATAACTAAAAGCTATTCAAAGAGAATTTCCAATATAAAAAACAAAAGTTTCAGATGAATAATAATAATGATATGTCAAGGAATTAATTAAAGTGACTTAAGTATTTAACAATTCATATCTCATAGTAAGTGACCGTAAAATTTGAGTATAGCATTCAATAGTTTGACCCCAGATACTTCTGTCACTTTCTGTCTAAATTCACTCTATGGAATACTATTCTCCTATAATAAATCAAACACATAGCATAGTTGGCACCAATGGCACCGATTTAAATGAAGCATCAAATGAAATTAAACTCACTAATTTCTATAAATACTAAGCTCTTATTCATTGGAAGGGAAGAATTTTTTCACTCTCTTATTCACGCAAAGGCAGTTGACATTCTCGCTCAATTCATTCTCAAAGCCCTCACATATTGCTCATCTCCTTATTTACATGAGAGCCACCACTAAGCTACAAAAATCACTAAAGTTATCTTGTTGCATTATTGTCTTCAATTTTGCTTGACGTAAACAGGGCTGGCCCTGAAATATTTGGAGCCCAGTGTAAAAAATATAAAAAATGGGGAAAATGGGCCCTATAACATGTTAAATGAGGAATAAGGTATTGTCATAAAATGGACCCCACGATTTTTTTAACATATTTTATACAAGATTGGCCCTAACGCCTTAGGAGCCCAGGGCAAAAATATATATTTTTTGTTATTGGGCCTAGTTTTAAAAAAATAACTACTAAAATCTAATAACACTTTTATGTTATTTGTAATGGGCCTTGCTTGCACCAGCCCAAGGCCGGCTCTGATTCCCAAATATTGTAAGTACACCCCATATGTTACCAAATATGCCCTTTCTTTTATTTTTTAAAATATTATAAAATCAACACTATTTAATGCCTACCGTTAGATTAATCCAAGAGTTTTCATTAAATGACTCATTTTTTCTTTATTTTACATAAAACACAATAAAAAAAAGGAAAATTTAGTTAATAATAATAATGAAAAATGAAAAACGAATAAACAATAATAATAAAAAAAAAAATTGGAGACATCTTCTTCGTCTTCATCTTTGATCTCCTTCCATCCTAGATTATACTTTTTTGTTTTACTAGTTTGTGTTGTTTGTTGATTTATTTTTTTATTTTTTTAATGTAAAATACAAAATTTAGGCCATGTTTTAAATATAATAGGAAGAGCTGTGGTACTCCCAAATTTTTGAGCAGGTTGCTGTCCAATTTTCTAGTCTAGGTCATTTCAATATATATATATATATACAGTTTTTCTATTGTCAGTTCGTTCTGACAATAAATATATCAGGACGAAGAATGTGGATCGTAGATTATAGAGAAGTTTTGACAAGTGCATACACTTTGAGTCAAAGTATGTAAATCTAGTGGTCCACATTCTTCGTCTTGATATATTTGTTCTGAACTGACAATAAATATATCAGGACGAAGAATGTGGACCGTAGATTATAGAGAAGTTTTGACAAGTGCATACAATTTGAGTCAAAGTATGTAAATCTAGTGGTCCACATTTTTCGTCCTGATATATTTATTGTCAGAACGAACTGATAATAGAAAATATATATATATATATAATCTACGATAGAATAGGAGGTGGCAGCCTCCTCCAGTGTTTTCACTTTTTGATTTTGGTTTTGGTTTTATTATTATTGTTAATCAGTCTTTCTATTATCAGTTCGAACTGACAATAAATATATTAAGACGAAGAATGTGGACCGCAAATTATGGAGAAGTTTTGACAAGTGCATACACTTTGAGTCAAAGTATGTAAATCTTGTGGTCCACATTCTTCGTCCCGATATATTTATTGTCAGTTCAAACTGATAATAGAAAATCTGTATTATTAATTTGATTTAGTTTATTAAAAATTCAAAAAAGTAAATAGTTATAAGAATTTATTATAGGGTACGGATATTGACACCCATACAAATTATTAGTACACCAATTTTTATAAGTACACCCATGTCTAAAATTTAAAAAATAAATATTACTATAAGCACTCATCCTAATGTCAATAGTACCCTCATTGAAATAAATATATTCATTTAAATATATATTATTTATAAACACTCTTAAATTATTATCACACCCAAATTATAAAAAAAATCATATTATTTTTGGAATCATATCCTCTTCTAATGACAATCCAATTTACTTCTAGAAATATCTCGAATGTAGGAGCCTTATAAAATGGAATATGTGGAACCGTATATGGGGTCAAGAGATTTTCAATCTAGAATTCTCTTATTTATACAGTTATTAAAAATAAAAATAAAAAATAAATAAATAAAAAAACCCTTGTTGATATCTACATCTATTGTTAAAAAAAATAATTGTTTATTGATAAAGTTCATAACTATACATAAAAGAAAGACAAAAACAATACGATAATCATGTGATGATGAGAAAGTTTGATATATACTTGAAATAAACTTAGAGTTTAATTAGGGTTTATCATAAGTTTTTTTTTTTTTTAAAGGTAAGTTTTTTTAATTAAGAAATATAGTTGAAGATATGTGTGTAATTAATGAGTTTATATAGTTTTTAGTTTATTTTTAATTAAAGTAATTTGTCCTTAGTGGTAAATTTCTATTAGGATATTTTTGTAATTGATTTTTTTTTTAATAAAGTATGGGTGTACTAATAAGTTTTGTAGGTGTCAATATCGGTACCCTTTATTATATTTTTGAATTAAAATATTAATAATTTATTTTAAGGACAAGATTAGAATTTTGAAAATATATAAATTTAGGATGGACATACGATTTTTAAGGGGTGTAAATATCGCCACCCTTAAAAAAAAAAAACAAAAATTGGGCCCTTCAGAGTCATAATTTTTTAAAATATATTATATGCATATAATTAAAAAAAAAAAAAAGAATTGGGCCATTCTGAGTCACAATTTTTTTTTCTATGGACTATAACAACTCACAACAGACCCAAATTTATGTACCCAAAACCTAATACTACATATTAGCTATAATAAATAAATGAGAGCTCCTCCTTACAATCCACAAAATATCTATTCACACTCCAATTTAATTTTTTTTTATTAATGACAGTTTTAACCTAAATTAAAATTACTGAACAAGACAACAAAAATTTAAAGACAATCCAAACTAATTAAATTATTATTAAAAAAAATCTCTCTCCTAAATCATTAGATTAAATATTATGTATTAAACTTTCTCTCATAAATATGTTATTACCATATTAAACACTCTCTCCTAATTAATCTCTCTCCATTTTTCAAAAAATAAAATAAAATAAAAATCATATTTCCATACTTTCTCAATCAATCTCTGATTAATAGTTAAAGAAAAAAAAACTTATGAATATTTTAGTTTTTTACTAACAGTAATATATATATATATATATATACATATATACAAAAGCTTGAATTGTTTCAACTAGATTGATTAAACTTATAATATTTAATACTAATGAAAGAATTAAAGTTCTTTAGACAATCACATACCTACAAGAGTAACAAAAAACATTTTCATATTTCGATTATTTAAAAAAAAAAAGATTTTTTTTAAAAATATATATATACATATGGTTTCTAAAAATCAAGCATATTAGTAAGTTTTTTTTTTTTTTTTTCCTTAACTATTATTCTTATTTGAGAAAGAATGGAAATAGAAAATTAGAGATTTGTATTAGAGGAGAGAGAGTTTAATATGATAATTAAAAATTTAGGAGAGAGCATTTAATATGTAATAATTAATCTAAAGATTTAAGGGAGATAATTTCTTTTTTTTAATAATTTAATTCAAAAAAGATAAAAAGAATAATCTTGTAACAAAACGAAATGTCTTTAGAATTTTTTAAAATTTAAATTTTGAGAATGAAGTGTTTTTAGAAAAGAAGTATAAAAAGAAAAAATTGGATTGTTAAAAGAAACTCTTTAAATAAATAAATAAATAAAAATGTGGCCAGGGCGGTTGCATTTGGTGCACCACCCCAGGGCTGGCCTTGGACGTAAGCCGTTCGACCAACATTTATTTTTCACAATTTTTCTCTAATTCACATAGACCAGTGATTGCATTGCCTCGTCTCTTGCCAGTCTTTCGTCTCCACGTCTCATGTCATCCAGCGTACCTTCATACGAACATTTTTTGTATTATCGCAATATAATTGTTTGATCGTTCATCTATTGCTTGCATTTATTAATTTATCAATTTCTTATCGAATTCGACACTGACTTGAGAGCCAGAGAGTCCCCGACTGACACCACCCCAAACGTTCTGGATTGCTTTCTTTTGCTTTTATTTTGCAGGTTGTCAGTAGATTTTTTGGGTCTACAATAGTAATTATAAATCATTAAAAAAAAAAACAAAAATCAAGTCAATTAAGTGGTAACACGCATCACTGATATTATGGATGTGAGTTCAGGTAGCATTCTGATCTTCAAAAGCTCAAATTTGTTTCCTACTATAGTCGATACATAGATATTTTTTGGATTCCTTCGTCCTCCAATTATTGTATTAGAAAATTTTAATTCCTTTTAATTACAGATAAGAGTATGATGAGCGGCCCATTGCAGATTTTCTTATCAAGTCAAGTCAAAACAAAGATAGAGATTCAGTCATTTCAGAAACAACTCAAGGCCCAACCGCCCATGAGTGGTAGATGAGATTAATCCAATATCGCTTAAAGGCACGTTGTAACTTGTAAAGGTAATAGAAAAAGATTCTCCTTATACGGACTTCACTTTCTTTAGATTTACAATTTTTTTTTTTTTTTTTATTGGTAAATTTACACCATTCTGTTTCTATGAATTGCATTGTTTTTCTTAGGTACAAGATCGAATTGAAGTAAAAAGAAACCAATTTACCCTTAAACTCCACAACTACAATAACTCTCCCTTCTTCTTCTATTTGCCTCCTCTTTTCTGCCGCTGCTGGGTAGGCTTTTGGTAAGTTAATGGTAAGTTGGTAACACGCATTTAGTATGACACTTGAGGGCATCATTTGTAATTTTCAAAGGTGTTTCTGATTTGTATACACATTTTTAATCCATCTACTAACCCTCACATGTCACATGCATTATGATGCAAAAATTGAGCGTGGTTTTATTATGTACATAAATTAAGAATTAAGTATATGTTCGAAAGGAAACTTAATTCCTTTAACCAAACGAATTATATCCCTTTCCTATTATATTTTTTTGGTGAAACTTAATTCTTTCATTTCCCTTTATTACTCGTCTCACCTAACAAATTATGTCCCCTTCCAGATGTTAATGATAAGATCATTAAGGAACCAAATAGGCACTTGACCAGGTGGAATAATCGAAGTTACCATTTCGTGATCACTAGGAGAGAACCCTCCACCACGAGCTAGATTACTAGGAATGATCTGTCACAAGACTATCGGGATTGATCACATCTAGTTCCCAATCTACAGGAAATAGCACATCCGGCACTTAAAAGGATTGGCATATTGCAGACCCAAATTTTTTTTATTTTATTATTATTATTTTTTTAAATATAAGTACTTTCCAAATCAACCAAATCGTTAGGGCAACAAACATCCCCCAAAATGCCAGCAACGGTTGATGTGAATTAAGAGATCAGTTATAGTCCTCACTGCTGTAATGAGACCAAATATACAGAATACCCTAATTGTTCTCCAAGTCAGCCATGCTAGCTGACAAGGAGCGATCACATCTAGTTCCAAGTTTCCAGGAATCAGTACATCCGGATCTTGAAAGAATTGCAAATTGGCATGTGGTAGACAAAAAAAAAAAAAAAAAAAAAAAAATCATGTATTTTCTTGGAAAAGTGATCTGATTGATAGGATTTGATATGATACTTTTGTGATCGGTGAGATTTATATTCAAATTTTTCGTCTACATCAACCAACTATTAGACAAAAACCGTTAGGGGAACATATATGTATCCTCCAAATTAAATGTAAACAAGGGTCAACTTGAATTAAGGGATCTCTCATCTTGTTTGATCACTTGAAGGTTGAGTGTTCCGGACAATAATTGATTGGTTTCGACTTTCGACTACGTCGGATGAAGCGTTGAGCATTGATTGTTAGGTGACATGGTAGCGCATGCCTAGTTTAGCCATCTTCCTTATCAAATCAAAGGACAATTAATTCTACGCCATTTCAGTAATAACGGATCAAGGCCCAAGGGCTGTAGATGAGATTAATCCAACATCGCTTAAAGGCACTTTGTAAAAGTAATATAAAAAGTTTCTCCTTTAACGGACTTCAATTTCGTTTGATTTACACCATTCCCTTTCTACGAACTGCATTGTTTTTCATAGGTACAAGAATAAGATAAAGTAAAAAAGAAACCAATTTACACTTAAAATCCACCACTACAATAACTCTCCATTCTTCTTCTATTTGCCTCATGTAGCTGCACAATTTATACCTAGTCATGACCACGAAGTTTGAGTATATTACTAAACAGCTTGCCCCCAGACACTTCTGCCACTTTTTGCTTAAATTCACTCCATGGAATCCTATTGGCCTATAATAAATCAAACACATTTCGGTGATTAAAAATGAAACATCAAATGAAATTAAACAGGGAAAATAAAAATAAAAATATAAGATAATTTACAAATAATAACTTACTTGATGATCATTAATAAACCCATAAATGAGGGCCATTTCAGGAGGATCTAAAAAAATTGGCAGTATTTTTATTATAGTCGAAACCCTTAACAATGAGCTAGGTACAGTACTACCGGTAGAACCTGAACATGAAATATTAAAACCAAATATCATTAGCAATGAAAATATGAGCTTGGTACACTACCTGTGGAAAATTGCTTTTACATGTGTACCTTCATAGCATGGGAACCTGAAACTGACAACGTGACTGAGCAAGATGTGTGAATTCATCGAACAACCCCACACAATATATCTACGTGGCGCTGCAAGATTGTCCACACCAGAATCATAGTCCTTGACACTTGGATGAAATTGATTGGAACCAGAAGGAACCGTTTCCATTTTCCCCAATATCACGCGACAGAGCAATACATGCCTCAACCCATTTTCATCCATCTCTGAAGATAACACGCTGTAAAAAAAATTAAAAAAATTTACTGTTTCATTTTTCTTTTACTTACTCTCCAAGAAACCAAGCAAACCTTACAAGAATGAATCACATGAGAAAGTTATTACCTGTCCATAGAAAACTTAGAATTAGACAAATGGACGCCATGGCCATAAGTTTCGCCATTTCCAGCTGCCTTATCTAGGCGGCTGAACCCGTGACGGAGAATCTCACGAACTTCATCCTTGGCAGCGCCGTACCAGGCGCACCTTACATTAGCGTCGCCGCTGCCGCTGCATTTCCTGGCCATGGCTTCCTGGAAAATCTTGAAGGAATTCAAGCGAGCTTTTCCAGTCAAGCTAGAGCTCAAGTTCTTGTGTATACACACAATTCTGGTTTGGTCAGCCAACAATCCCATCCCGAAGAGGAAGCTATTCTTGACGGCGTTATAATCGTTGCTTGCTTCGTCAGTCTTGAACATTCCATTATCAGTGAAAAACCGAAATCGAGCATCCAAATCGGAGTTGCTCTCGTCGGCTTCCGGAATTTCATCGTAGTTGATATCAATTGTGACTTGTTCTCCACGGTTGCCTGGATCCATCTATTACATTAAAAGAAAGAAAAATCACGTCAAAGAAACTTTTATAGCAATTAAAAGAACCTTAACGAAGAAGAAAGTGAAGCTATATATATATATATATATAAGAAGCAGAAGGAGACACATAAAAATATATACGGTGAAGTTGGGAGGTGTGAACAATGTGTGCTGTCGCTGGTGAGTAAAAAATATTGCTCGGAGAAGGAAACAACGGACGATTGAAAAATATATACGGTCAAACTTTATCGTGGTCGATGGTCGCGTCACGTTTGCATTGTGAATTTACTAAAATACCCAATATTGTTTGCGAAAGTAGGAGAATCTTTATCTTTATGACATATAAATGGTAGGCTGCAGACGTTTTGTTGAAGGGTGTTTTAGGAAATTTAATTGATGATTACTTTCTAACCAAGTTAAAGAGGTAGCACGCATATAGTATTGATCATTCATGAAGGGGCTGTGAGGATAGTGATGTCAATGGTACGGGGTCGAGGATGGGTTTTCCATTACCATTCTCAATCCCAATTTATATGAGAAATACTATTCCGGTGAATACCCACTTTAAAATAAACGGTGCGGGTATGGAAATTCCCCATTAGAGGACATTATTGTCTATAGAAATCATGTCAAAATTATTTAATAACATGAAAATAATACAAGGGATCAAGAGTCTCATTTTACAAAAATCCCAATTTGTATGAGAAATACTATTCCGATGAATATCCAATTTAAAATAAACGGTGCGGGTATGGGGATTCCCCATTAGAGGACATTCTTGTCTATAGAAATCATATCAAAATTATTTAATAACATGAAAATAATACACTGGATCAAGAGTCTCATTTTGCCAAAAAAAAAAAAAAGTTAACTATATGGAGGCTTCGGTATATATATATATATATATATATGATAACGGGTATGGGGATTTAAAATCCTGTAACTGTCTCGAAAGTAAATTGGATATTGAAAAAAAAATATAGGCCCTATACCATAATATAAATTGTAGACACTAAACCTGCCCCTAACGGGGTGGGTCGCCATAGGTCCTCGAACCACCAATGGATAATTTTGATATCCCATGTGGAGGGATTAGGATATTCTTTTTTTTTTTTTTTTTTTTTTTTTTTTTCTCCTTAGCTTTGCACCAGATGTTGACATCTAGGTATAAATGAAAATATATGAGAAAAAAAAAAACAATAAAAAACAAGGTCAATGAGAGAATCCTAACTCTTATGTGGAGACAATTAATTCTTCGACATGGTTATGAATACTTATTCTCTCTATTAATTAGCGTTAATCTCGTATCTAAAAATTGACATATCTACGTTAAATTCTTAGTTTAGTTGGGCACGTCTTCACCCTTTTTAATTAATTATCTATATTTTCTTTGATCCTCTGAGACCAATTTTAATATTCCTAAATGATATATCATGCCAGTCGAGATTTAGATACAACAAAAAAAAAATATTAATCATAATATTGATAGCTATTTATGATTCAGAGTACTTTATGCTTAGCCGTCAATATTACGTGGCATTGAAATTTAATTTTATATGATCAGCTCACATAATCACATGCCATAAGGTGCCAAGTGTGCAGTCGTTATTTTCTAATTTGGCTCTACTCCAATCGCTGTTGCTGTTGCTGTTGCTGTTGGGTACGGTATGTTATATGTAAATGTAATTACCTTGACCATGATATTGAATGTGAGCCACTAGTTTTGACAAGTGCATATACACTTGAGTCAAAGTATGTAAAACGAGTGGTTCACATTCAATATCCTCATGAAATTATATCAGGATGCACTGACTTGAAAATTTTTCTTACCTTGACTATCGTATTTTAGTTATATATATAAAAATTTTCAAGTGAAGAAAATTACGTACAGAATCGTCGATAACTACCAGTGGTTATTGTAGCAATCGAATAACTACTAATATCTATTGGATTACTACCAATAACAATTGACGATTCCATACGGAATTTTCTGTATAAAAAAGTTACTATACATATATAACATCGTATTTTAAGTTAGAATTACCAAAATGGTTTCTTGTAAAATCCGAACAAAAAACCTGCAGCATATTAATTGCACTAGTTGTATTGAGTTAGGAATTAGGACACGTTTTTCTTCTTATTTGGACTTTGATCCTTCATAAATATAAAACTAAAACAGTCTTTTTGTTTTTTTATAGAACCAGTGGGGATTTGCTATTTGAAATGGATTTGTATCCTCTCCTCGCATCATCTTGTCTTCACATTGTTATTAACTAAATCAATAGTCTTATTAATTCTATTTAATAGAAATTATCATGATCATTGATTTGATATATTAGACACTTGTCAATAGATTATGGAGGTGAAAACAATTAAGATGAGGAGAGCATCCATATCCATTGGAAATTCGCTCATCCATCCAATCCCATTGGATTTAAAAGTTGAAATTGAATAATCCAGTCAAAATCATAAAATATGAATCAAGTTTAGATTGAATTGAATTGGGTGTGCATGATCCACTTCAATCCAATCCAACAAATTTATTGTTTGATTGGATCGGATCGGATCCAAAATTTAGAAATCCATTAAATCGAATGGGATATGATCTTGGATTTATGTATAAAAATCCGTCAAATTCACATAAATATAAGACTTAGGGGTCGTTTGTTTTTTTGTCTAAAGACTAAATAGTCCTGAATTTTTCTGAAGACTGAATGGGGACTAAAATCTGAACCTGAATGACATGTTTGTTTTTTTTTTTTCTCACATCTGAATGCACTGTCAACACGTTTGTTTTTTAAAAGTAAAATTGTCTGAAAATAAGTAATTTTATATTTATACCCATGTTAAACAATTATACATATAATATAAAATAAAAATAATCCGAAAATAATAATTATATATGAACACATATGATCATGATCTTCTTCTTCGATTACAAACAAATTTCATTTCTACTGGAAAGAAATTTTTTTTTTTTCAAAAAATAAATGGGGAAACAAGAAAATTCATACAAAACATTCTAAATAAATAAATATATATATATATATATACATCACCCTAATATCATAATAAAGTATTGATATTAAACACCAATATAAGAAATGATTAGGGTTCTTTTTTATTTTTAAAGCTATTTAAAATAAGCATTACATTAAAATAAAGATTTTTATAACATATATAATTATAATGAAATTGGAAATATGTTATATATGTGGGATAGTATTGGAAGAAAATATTTTGAATTGCATTTAATGCAATTCAGTGATTTGGCAATTAAGTGAAAAGTCAGGATTTTTTACTTTTTATTTTAAGTTGTTTTTTGGTATTTTTAAATTGTTTGACCACTTAAAAAAAAAAAAAAAACAACTTAATAATTATGATTCAGACCTACTAAGTTTTAAGTGGAAAAAACAAACGACCCCTTAATTTTGATAGGGTCAATTCATTTTATCTTATACAAATGAACATTGAGTAAATTTTGGGTGTAATTGTATTTTCTTACAATAAATAATTATGTTTTTATTTGAAACTTTTAGATGATTTTATGTATGTTTGTATATATATAGAACCTACACTTAGTTTATAATTTGTTAAACTTTTGAACTTTAAATGGTACATTTATGTATTGCTTTTTATGAATTAATTATTGATTTTATTAATTTTAGGAATGTTTTAACTTTAATTTATTAAGAATTGATTCATATGAATCCTATCTATTAGATTGGATCGGATTTAAGTATTTTACAATTGGATCGGATCATATCCAATTGTATTGGATTGAGTCGGACCAAATTGAGTCAGATCAGAGATTGAATCTGATCGTAATGTAATTTTTCTGATATGCAACAGTACAATTAATAGCAAAACCCTTTCTATGAACTGCATTGTTTTTCATGGGTACAAGATTGAAAAAGTTAAAAAAAGCAATTTACACTCCATCACTGCTATAACATCATCATCAATACTAAAAGCATGAACAAAATATGATATTTTCCATTCTTCTTTTTCTATTGCCTCCTCTCGGCTGCCGCTGGTGGGTACGCTATTAACCAAGAAGTTTTAGTACAGTATCGAACAACTTGACCCCAGATACTTCCATCACTTTCTGCAAAAAATCATTCCATGAAATCCTCTGAGCCTATAAATCAAACACATTGCACTGATTATTAGTCTCGGTCGATATTGAAGGTAAAAATGACGATACAAATGATGTACTTGTAACTTACTTGAAGATCATTATGGAACCCGTAAATGAGAGTCATTTTTAGAGGATCTAAATACATTGAAAATATTTTTACAATAGTCGAAATCCTTAACAGTGGTGAGCTTGGTGGTGCACTGGTAGAAGCAGAAGCTGAACATTGAATATAAAAAAAAAAAATTAAAAAAAATTAGTATGAGCAAAGAATATTTACAGAGGCCATGACTTGGAATTAAAATTGGGACTCAAATCAGCTGTCAAATTTTGGTGTCCCAATTTATGTCCAACCAACCAAATTGAAAAAAAAAAATTAAATGTGCTATAAATGTACACAAATTGGGACACATGTCCCAATTTGGTTGGTTTGACACAAATTGGGACACCAAAATTTGACAGCTGATTTGAGTCTTTAAAATTGCTTTCACGTACCTTCTTCATAACAGGGAAACTTGAAACTGACAATGTCAGTGAAATATATGTGAGAGTTCATCGAACAACTCCACACCATGTACCTACTAGGCAGTGCAAGATTGTCTACACCAGAATCATAGTCCTTGACACTTGGATAAAATTGATTGGAACCAGCAGGAACCGTCTCCACATTCCCCAATATAACACGACACAACAACACATGTCTCAACCCATTCTCATCTATCTCCGACGACAACACACTGTAAAAAAAAAAGAAAAATAATTGTTAGATAAAAAGAAAAATAATTTCATGTTCATTTTTCTTTTACTTTCTCTACAAGAAACCAAACAAAGGTCTACAATACCTGTCAATGGAGAAATTAGAATTCGACAAATGAAGGCCATGTCCATACTTTTCACCATTTCCAGCTGCCTTACCGATGCGGCTGAAGCCATGACAGAGAATCTCTCGAATCTCGTCCTTGGCAACACCGTACCAGGCGTACCTGACGTTGGCATCGCCGCTGGGGAATTTCCTGGCCATTGCTTCCTGGAATATTTGGAAGGAACTCAAACGAGCTTCTCCTGTCACAGTAGAACTCTTGTTCTTGTGAATTGCCACAATTAAAGTTTCTTCAGCTAACGTTCCCATCCCCAATAGGAAGCTATCCTTGACCACGTTATAATTGTTGGTTGTTTCCTCACTCTTCATCATTCCATTATCAGTGAAAATCCGAAATCGAGCATCTGTCGGCTCGTTGGTGACAGAATCATCGTCGGCGGCTACTGGAATTTCATTGGAATCGATGTCTACTGTGACCTGTTCTTCATTGTTAACTGGCTCCATCTGTTACAGAAAAAAAAAAAAAATTAACGTCAAAATAAACTTTTATAGCAAAAAGAATCTTAACGAAGAAGGAAGTGAAGCTATAACGAATAAGAAGGAGACGCATGAAATGAAAATATTTACGGTGAATTTGGTGGATGTGAAACTGTGAACAGTGTTGTGTTGTCACTGTGAGTAAAATTGCTTCGAGAAGGAAATAAACTATGTACTACAATTGATAAAAAAAAAATAAAAAAAAAAGTTGGTACATGCGTATATATGTGATTATTGTAACCGTTGTTAGTGAACTTTTTCCAGGTTTTGAGCCAGAGCACGGAGTTAGCGTGCCGCAGTTACAAAACAAAGGATGTGGTCAAACTTAATCTTGGTCGTGTCACGTTTGCATTGAGAAGCTTGGTTTTAAAAGATAAATTTACTAAAATACCCGCTATTATTAGCAAAAGTAGGAGAATCTTTGTCTATCTGACCCATAGATGGTAGACTGTTGACGTTTTGTTGAAGGGTGTTTTAGGAAATTAAAATAATTATTAGTTTAAAACCAAGTTAATGGTAAACACATGAGGCATAGTTATATGTCACATGAGACATCATTTGTAATTTTCAAAGGCGTTACTAATTCATAATCACATTTTTAATCCATCTACTTGCCTCACATGTATAATCATGCACAGGGATGGCCCTGTTCCGCCCCAAACTGGTGGTGATCGATCCGTTTGTGATGGGTTTGAAGCACTTAAAATGTAGCTCGGGTTGAATATAGGTTAATCGTTGTTGACCCATTTTATAACCGGGTCGGGTATGTATCAAATCATTAATTCATTATACCCTGATCTGCCCCATTATTTATATAATTAGTTTTCAAAGTATTAAAAATATAAAAGGAAAAAAAAAACTCTAATATTTTTATCTCATTGTATTTTATGTTTGAATTTAAGATTTATTTAATTTAAATGTTATCTTCTATTAAATTTAAAGTTTACATTAAATTTTAAGTTTTAATATTTATTTGTAGTTTATGTTTAAATGTAAGTATACGTTTAAATTTAAATAAATTGAATCAATTTAAGTGTATTTTTAAATTTGATTGATTGTTAAAATTTAAGTTTACTTCCTAAATTTCAATTGTACGGTGAAACTTGTATACTTAATTGTTTGCGCATTTCTTTTTTTGTTCGGGTATG
Organism: Acer yangbiense; assembly: GCA_008009225.1. Lineage (NCBI taxonomy): Eukaryota > Viridiplantae > Streptophyta > Magnoliopsida > Sapindales > Sapindaceae > Acer > Acer yangbiense. The sequence goes on along the minus strand of CM017768.1, from coordinate 5,479,061 downwards.
AGTCACTCTAACCCAAATAGGTTCGGGTATGTGGTGGAAATTGAAGATTCATTCAGGGCACAGGTCGAGTATGGGGCACTTTGCCCCAACTAGGTTTCGAGTATAGGGAAAGTTGATTTGGCTCCGATCTGACCTATTGCCATCCCTAATCATACGACTTTCAAATTTAGGGTTCATTTAATGATCGAGAATCATAATGAAGGAAATGTAACTTAGTTCATAATTTGTGATTATTTTGTTTCCTAAAATTTTTAGGAATTAAGTTACATAATCTCATATACAAATTATGAATTAAGTACATGTTGGAAAAGAAACTTAATTATCCACTCATCGAACTTCTGGTGAAACTTAGGTGGTGTTTGGTTGTGTTTTTAAAAACTGTTTTCTGTTTTTAAAAACAAAAAACAAAAAACAACTTGAATGTTGTTTGGTTAAACGTTTTACAAAACTGTTTTTGAAAATAAAAAACAACTTTTTAAAAGTTATAACTAAAAAGTTAAAAACAATTTTTTATTGTTTTCTATTGTTTTCAAAACAGGTTTTCAAAATAAACCATAACTTTTCCCTCCAAACAATTATTTCACTTATTTTAAAAACAACAACCAAACACTTTTACATCGTTTTCCGTTTCAAAAAACTACTTTTAAAAAACACTACCAAACATATTACATTTTTAAAAACATCATTTTTAAAACATGATTTCCATTTTTAAAAATAGTTTTCAAAAACACCATTTTAAAAACAATACCAAACGCGCCCTTAGTTCCCTTTCATTTTGAATAATTACTACTCTCACCTAACACATTTAATATTAATGATAAGATCACTAAGGATTAAGTAGGCACTTGATCAACTGAAAACCAATCAAAGTTACCCTTTCGTGATCACCAGAAGAGAACCCATCCGCCACGAGATTGCCATGAACGATCCCATCTAGTTCCCAGTCGCCAGGAACCAGCACATCCCGGCTCTTGAACGAACTGGCACATATCAGACAAAAAAAAACATTCAAATACTTTCCACATCAACCAACTATTAGACAAAAATCGTTAAGGCCTTAAGGGGGTCAATATCCTCCGAAGTGTTAGCAAGGGTCAACGTGAATCAAGGGATCTATTATGGTCCCTACTATAAATGAGATCACTTATCCAAAATACCATAATTGTCCTCTAGGTCAACCTTGTCACCTCACAAACCATCTAGTTCTCAGTCTCCGAGAATTAGCACATCTAGCTCTTGAAAGGATTGGTATGTGGCATGCAAAAAAAAAAAAAAAAACATTCAAGTAGTTTCATGAAAAAGTGATCCGATTGATGGGATTTTGTATGATATTTATATGATCAATGAGATTGATATTCAAATCTTTCATCTATATCAATCAACTATCAGACAAAAATAGTTAAAGGAGCAAATATCCACCAAAATGTAGCAAAGATCAATGTGAATTAAGGGATCTATTATAGTCCCTATTACAAATGATGTCACTTATCCAGAATACCTTAATTGTCACCAGGTCAGCCATGCCAGTTTATAAGGAGCGAACCCATCTAGTTCCAAGTCTCCAAGAACCAGTATATCCGGCTCTCGAAAGGATTGGCACGTGGCCAAGTAGTTATTCTCAAAAAAGTGATCCGATTGAAGGGATTTGGAAAGATATTTATGAGATGAATGATATTTAAGGAGATTGATATTCAAATATTTGGTCTTCATCAATTAACTATCAGAAAAAAAACCATTAGGGGAGCAAATATCCTCAAAAACGTCAGCAAAGGCCAACGTGAATTATTATGGTCCCTACAATAAATGATTTCAGTTGTCCAAAATACCCTAATTGTCCTCTAGGTCAGCCATGCCGGCTGAGAGTGAGCGATCCCATCTAGTTCACAGTCTCCAGGAACCAGCACATCTGGCTCTTGAAATGATTGGCAAGTGACGAACAAAAAAAAAAAAACATTCTAATTACTTTCTCGAAAAAGTGATCCGATTGATGAGATTTTGTATGATACTTATGAGATCGATGGGATCGATATTTAAATCTCTACATCAACCAACTATTAGACAAAAGCCATTCAGGATGAAAATATCCTCCAAAATGCCAGCAATGGTCAACGTGAATTAAGGGATACGTTATGGACCTCACTGCAAATGAGGTCAGCTGTCCAAAATACCCTAATTGTCCTCCAAGAGCGATCCCATCTAGTTCCCAATCTCCTGGAACCATCACATTCAGCTCTTGAAAGGAGTGGCACATGGCAGAAAAAAATAAAAATAAAACATTCAAGTAATTTCTCGAAAAAGTTTTTCTATTGATGAGATTTGGTATTGTATTTATGAGATCGATGAGATTGATATTTATCTTTCGTCTACAACAACAAATTATAAGACATTAACCTTTAGGGGAACAAATATCCTCCATAATGTCAGCAAGGGTTAATGTTAATTAAAGAATTAGTTATGGACCATACTGCAAATGAGGTCTGATGTTCAGCATACCCTAATTGTCCTCCAGGTTAGTCATGCTAAATGACAAGGAGCAATCCCAATCTCTAGGAACCATCACATCATTTCTAGTGGTTACCATAACTGATCCATTAATTCACATTGACGCTTGCTGACATTTTGGAGGATATTTCCTCCCTTAACGGTTTTTATCTAATAGTTGGTTGATGTAGACGAAAGATTTGAATATAAAATCTCATCAATATCATTGATCTCATAAGTATCATACCAAATCCTCCTAGTGATCACGAAAGGGTAACTACAATTTATTTTCACTTGGTCAAATGTCTGTTTAGTTTCTTAATGATCTTATCATTAACATTATGAAAGGGACTTAATTTGTTATGTGAGAGGAGTAATTAATGAAAATAAAAATGAAAGGGAAATAAGAAAATGAATACGGACTATAAATATGGACTTAAATCGTTGGGTGAGAGGAGAATTAAGGGGGGTGTATTCAATTAGGATTAATTAGGATTCTTGAAGACATTTAAAGACATTTTTTAAGTGACAGATTTTCATGGATTTCTAGACTTTTATAAATCCACATGGACTTTCATTGATTTGTTTAGACATCTATCTCAGACTTTTATGGATTTGTTTAGACATCCAAGGATTTTCATAGATTTGTTGTCTCTGACTTATCAATAGTAAGCTAATTATAGCTAATTATCAAAAAAACCTTTGAAGTTGGAATGAACAAAATTTGATACACCAGTCAATCTATATTTGCGTATATATATAGTCTGAGGTTGTTGCTGATGCAAACAAAACGATTGAATTGAACCCAAAATTGGCTAAGGCTTATCTGCGTAAAGGCACCGCTTGCATGAAGTACAGATAAATTATTTTTCTTTAAAATAAAATGCTAATAAAGAGTGAGCATTTTGGTGTTTGATTGAAGGCTCTACAGATTATTTTGGTGTTGTTTTGTGCAGTTTTGGCACGTAGTAAGCTTTGTACTCGTGCAATATAATTTATATTTTGTTCTTAGCAAATGTAGCGGCTCTATTTGGGAAAAATAAGTTGCAAGCGTTCGTTGTATTCACAACACTTTTTGGCTTCCACTGGTCACAAATTGTCTTGCTTCATCATTTTTATGGTCATCAAAATAAATGCAGATACTCTTTTGACAACAATGACGCTGGTGACCGGAGCTAAGGCTAAATTTTTTAAATCAGGTTGACATGAGATTGGTTTTTGCTTGATTTGGAAATGTACGATAGGAAGATTACTTACCATAGTTCCTAGATGTTTTTTAACTTTTAAGGTGGCAATTTTGGTGCATGATATTGTGTACGAAATTTTGATATCTTGGACTACAGCATTTAAAAACATTTTTTTTTTTTTTGGTTATAGCAATTACTAGAGATAATTAATAATTTGATTTTGTATACTACTCTGATTATATTTCTTAAATTGGGCAATAACAAACGTGTTTGGGTTGGGGTGGGTTGTTTTGTGTCTGCTTGGGTTGTGTTTGCAGGTGTTGGGTTTTGGTTGTTTTGCGCTTGTAACCTCTTCCTTGGTTAATAAATAAAAGTTTGCCTTTTCAAAAAAAAAAAAAAAAAAAAACGAACAAACAAACGTGTTTACACTTGCTTGTTCAAATATATATATATATATATATATATATATATATATGTGTGACTACAACATATTCCATTATTGTATGTGGCTTGTTTTCTTTTTGAACTCGATTTTTTTTTTCCTTTTTAATTCAAAGAACATGTTGGCGATGGAAGCTTATTATTCTCACATGCATTGGTTTTTTTAATTTTTACATATTAGTGCTTTTCGTTTCTGTTTTGAGAGAGAGAGAGAGAGAGAGAGAGAGAGCAAAATCCACCAAAATCTTTGGGGAGAAGGCTGGACATGTTATGACATTTGATATTTATATCTCTCACCATCAAATCCATTAAAATCCATCAAAATCCATGACCTAAGAAAATCCTTTAAAATCTAGTCCTAATTGAATACACCTTGATTCTTGTAGACATTTTTAAAGTCCCAATTTAATACACCTGGATTTAGAAGGATTCTTTAAAAGTCCATATAAATCATAATTGAATACCACTGGATTCATATGGACTCTTTTAAAGTCTTTAAATGTCCATATAAATCCTAATGGAATACCACTGGATTTATATGGACTCTTTTAAAGTCTTTAAATGTCCAAATTGAATACACCAGGATTTATAATGTCTTTAAATGTCCTCAAGAATCCTAATTGAATACACCCCCCTAAGTTTCATTTCCAATATGTACTTAATTCTTAATCTGTGTATGAGATTATTTACTTAATTCCTAAAATTGTTAGAAAACAAAATAATCACACATTAGGAATTAAGTTACATTTCCCTTATTATGATTCCCGATCATTAAACGAACTCTAAATTTGAAACCCGTATGGTTAGGAATGGAAACGGGCAGGATTGGCATGCCCTATTCCCGAAACCCGATTGGTACAAAGTTCCACATACTCGATATGCATTCCGAATGTGTTTTCGATTTATGCCTCATTCCCGAACCCATTTCGTACATGGTGATTCATACTTGACCCGAACTGATTTATTTCATTTAACAATCTCAAATAATTAAATATACAATTTTCACCATACAATTGAATTTTAAGACAATAATTTAAATTTTAACATTCAATCAAATTTAAAGATACATTTAAATTTAAACTTACACTTAAATTAAAACATAAACTATCATTAAATATTAAAATGTAAAGTTTAACCCACACTTAAAATTCATATATATATTTAAATTTAATAGAATATAATATTGAAATTATATAAACCTGAAATTCAAACATAAATACAATTAGACAAAGAGATAAAAATATAAGAGTTTTGTTTTTCTTTTTATATATTTTTAAAACTAATTATATAAATACTGGGGTGGGTCAGGACATAATGGTTTGACACATACCCGACCCAAGCTCCTTTTAAGTGCTTCAAACCAGCTCCAAATGGATCCGATCCCCAACAGTTTGGGGCCGGTTAAGGCCATCTCTGTGCCTGATCATACATGTGAGGCAAGTAGATGGATTAAAAATGTGATTATAAATTAGTAACACCTTTTATTTATTTATTTATTTTTTTTTATTTTTTTTGAAGTACTACAATTATTACAAGACTGTTGGAACATACCAAAATCAGACAATACATGTGCGGTCCGGATAACTACTCTTATAAAGCCTTTGAAAATTACAAATGATGCCTCATGTGACAATGTGACATACTATATGCATGTCTACCTTTAACTTGTTTTTAAATTAATAATTATTTTAATTTCCTAAAACACCCTTCAACAAAACGTGAACAGTATACCATCTATAGGTCAGATAGACAAAGATTATCCTACTTCGCAAACAATAACGGGTATTTTAGTAAATTGATCTGTTAAACACAAGCTTCACAATGCAAACGTGACACGACCAAGATTAAGTTTGACTACCTCCTCTGTTTTGTAACAGCGCCACGCTAACTCCATGCTCAGGATCAAAACCTGGAAAAAAGTTCACAAACTACGGTTACGATAATCACGTATACGCCTCTATAAATATGTACGCATATACCATCTTTTTTTTCATCAATTGTAGTACATCATTTCCTTCTCAAAGCAATTTTCCTCACCAGTGACAACACAACACTGTTCACAAATCACACGCACCAACTTCACTGTAAATATAGCTTCATGCGTCTCCTTCTGCTTCTTATATTGCTTCACTTTCTTCTTCGTTAAGATTCTTTTTGCTATAAAAGTTTCTTTTGACGTTAATTTTTTTTTTCTTTTTCTGTAACAGATATGGAGCCAGTTAACAATGAAGAACAGGTCACAATAGACATCGATTACAATGAAATTCCAGAAGCCGTCGACGACGATTCTGTCACCAACGAGCCCAACTCCAATTTGGATGTTCTATTTCGTTTTTTCACTGACAATGGAATGGTCAAGAGTGAGGAAGCAAGCAACGAGTATAACGTGGTCAAGGATAGCTTCCTCTTGGGGATGGGAACGTTAGCTGAAGAAACTCAAATTGTGGCAATTCACAAGAACTTGAGCTCAAGCTTGACGGGCAAAGCTCGTTTGAGTTCCTTCCAAATATTCCAGGAAGCAATGTCCAGGAAATGCAGCGGCGGCGATACCAATGTCAGGCCCGCCTGGTACGGCGCTGCCAAGGACGAGATTCGAGAGATTCTCTGTCATGGCTTCAGCCACATCGGTAAGGCAGCTGGGAATGGTGAAAAGTATGGACATGGCCTCCATCTATCTAATTATAATTTCTCCATTGACAGGTATTGTAGACCTTTGTTTGGTTTCTTGTAGAGAAAGTAAAAGAAAAATGAACAGGAAATTATTTTTCTTTTTAACTAACAATTTTTTTTTTTTAACAGTTTGTTATCGTCAGAGATGGATTCAAATGGCTTGAGACATGTGTTGTTGTGTCGGGTTATATTGGGGAATGTGGAGACGGTTGCTGCTGGTTCCAATCAATTTCATCCGAGTGCGAAGGTCTATGATTCCGGTGTGGACAATCTTGCAGCGCCTAGTAGGTACATTGTGTGGAGTTGTTCTATGAACTCTCACATATATTTCACTGACATTGTCAGTTTCAAGTTTCCCTGCTATGAAGGTACGTAAAAGCAATTTTAATTCCAAGTCATGGCCTCTATAAATTTTCTTTGCTCATACTAATTTTTTCTTTTTTTTTATATTCAATGTTCAGCTTCTACTTCTACTTCTACCAGTGCACCACCAAGCTCACCGGGGTTAAGGATTTCGACTTTAATAAAAATTCTTTCAATGTATTTAGATCCTTTGAAAATGGCTCTCATTTTAGGGTTCCGTAATGATTTTCGAGTAAGTTACAAGTAAATCATTTGTATTGCCATTTTTATCTTCGATATAAATGGAGAGTAATAATCAGTGCAATGTGTATGATTTATAGGCTCATAGAATTCCATGGGCTGAATTTAAGCAGAAGGTGATGGAAGTAACCGGGGCCAAGCTGTTGAGTGGTATACTCAAACTTCGTGGTTAATAGCGTACCCAGCTGAGAGGAAGCGATAAATTGAAGAAGGGATATTTTGCATATGCTTATTACTGATGATATCATTGTAGTGATGGAATTAAGTGTAGATTATATTGGTTTCTTTTTACTTTTTCAATCGTGTTCCTATGTAAAACAATGCACAGTTCATAGAAATTAAAGGGAATGTTGTAAGTTTACCTTTGAATATCAAAAGAAATTGAAGTCCGTAAAAGGAGAATCTTTTGCTATTACTTGTACCGTTGTTCAACGTGCCTTTAAGCCATATTGGATTAATCTTAATCTTATCTACCACTAGGGGTTTTCGGCGGATCGAATTGTAAATCATCCGATCTAATTACAATTAGATCCAATTATAAAATACTTAAATCCGATCCGATCTAATACAATGGATCGAATTCAAATTAAGCAACTCTTAATATATAAAATTTATAGCATTCCTAAAATTACAAAATCAAATTATTAATTCATACACTACTTAAAATAAATTTAACAAACTAAAACTTAAAATGAAAGTAATACATAATTGTACACTTTAAAGTTCAAAAAGTCTTCACACCACCTCTTAGTAGAGATGGTAGTGCACCTTCCTTCCACAGTACTGGTGAGGGGTTCGAATCCCATTACGTGCATTTTAAAACATGTGTGGAGAGTTTTCTCCCGGTTTATGGGAGCAGTTATCCAGGCCACACATGTATTGTCTTTTATTTTGGTAGGTCCTGACCTGTCATATTACAATAATTGTAACTTGTAATACTTTAAAAAAAAAAAAAAAAAGTCTAACAAATTAGAAACATTGAACATAATTTCCAAACACACACATAAATAAAATTGTTCAAGAGTTTGAAATAAAAATATAATTAGTTGTTATAACAAAATACAATAACACCCAAAATTTGCTCAAAGTTCATATATATATAAAACAAAATAAATTGGCTCAATATAAATTAAGCGTTATATTTTGACGGATCCGACGGATTGATGGATTTTTTGATGGAAATCCAAGATCCATTCTGATCCGATGGATTTTAGATTTTAAGATCCAATCCGATCCATTAATGTCCTCAAATCAAAATATCAAATCCAATTAAATTGATTGGATTGGATCTTGTACACCCTATCTACCAGACTACTATATACCACCCTTGAGTTATAACTGAAATGTCTGAATCTCCATCTTGATAAGAAAATCTGCATTGGGTCGGTCATTATTATACTCTTGTCTGTAATTAAAATGAATTAATTATTATCTCATATAATCAAATAATACAATAATTGGAGAACGGACGAATCCAATTATTGTATATAATAATATTTATAGACTAAAGACTATATATAGTGGGATACAAATTTGAGCTTTTGAAGAGGAAGATGCGACTTGAATCCAGTATTGGTCTAGAGCAAGTGAGACCGCACTAAGCCCAACATCAAAGGGGTCCAAATATTTTTAATGAAAATTTTATTGTTATATTACAAGATAGGATTTAGAGTTCAATGAGAAACTGAATCTTGATGTATTTACGTCTTCACACACGTAACCGTACAAATATGATGTGTATCACTATACAATTAAAAAAATATATATATCAAATTTCATAAATAAATAAATAGATTTGCTAATTATAAATGAAGCCTTATATTTTGGTGGATTTTCATATGAAAATCTAAGTTCTGATTCGATCTAATAAATTTCAAAATTTAGGATTTAATCCGATCCAATTATGTACTCAAATCCAATCCAAACCAATGGATTAGATCGAATCAAATGAATCTTATTGGATTGGATCATGTATACTCCTAAATGAGACTCAAATCATGTACTACTAAAATGAAGAGAGATGTGCTAAAAAGACGTGCACTACCGTATGTGCTAAAAAAATGATATGAGGTCAAAATCATATTAATTACTTATAATATAACAAATATATATAACTTTGGACTGTTCTCTTAATTTGTAGTAATTTTTTTAACAAATAAAAAATGGTTCCAAGTTGTTTACAGGTTTTTTTTTTTTTGTTATAACTAAATCGTCTACGGTTGTTTGTATTTGTTAAGAGTTGATTATTAATTTGGGTTGAGAAATTTTTATGCATAGAATACCAAGGACAGCTCACAGTGGCGCTTTAACAGAGATAAAATATCCAAAATCTGACGTGGCAAAACAGAATCGGGTTATTTTGGTTACCCGAAAAGAGAAGCCCTTCACATGGATGCGCGGTAACCCGAATTTTGAGGGGAGAGAGAGAGAGAGACGAATTAAAAAAAAACAGTTAATTAACGGAAATCGTGCCTACAAGTATAGTATAGAGGAAATGATGATGATAGATCACAGAAAGAGAGAGAGAGAGGGCACACACAAATATATTAACCTCAAAAGGCAAAGATTTGAGAAATTTTAGGGCAGTTAACGTGGTTCCAAGTAAGTACCTCTTTGTTTCAGTTTGTCTGAAATTGGGTCACCACCATTTCTTTGCCATTTCAGTCCCTCTGTTTTTATTTTTTATTTCTCTCTCAATCGAGGTTTCATTAGTTTCTTCTTTATCTATCTCTTTATTTCTTTTCTCTTGTTCATTTAGTGTTTCTTTGTTCCTCTGTTTTCTTTTTTAATTAACGATCTGTTTCTGTTTGTATACCGGTAGAATTTTTTTTTTTTTTTTTTTTTTCTGGGTTGGTTATAAATTTCAAAATTGGGAGAAATTGAATTGTGTTGGTGAGTTTGTATACGGAAATGTTGATTCATTAGATTACAAAGAGGAGGGTTAGAAGGGAAAATTATAAGAAGGGAAACAATTAAACTAGAGAGGAGGAGATCTAAATACGAGAAGGAGAAAAATGTCGGACTCGGCGGAGACGCCGGGTTCTGGATCAAATTCAACCACGACGGTAGACACAACTGGATCTGGGACGAAAAATTCAACTTTGTTGCCTGAGCTAGCCCAGAATAAAGCCCCTCCACCATCTGGTGACAATGCACCTCCCCCAACCTCAAACTCTCCACCATCACCACCGCCTTCAAATGGAAGTCCTCCTCCAGCATCACCGCCTCCTCAAAAATCACCACCACCATCATCACCCCCACCATCGTCCTCACCACCACCATCTTCACCACCTCCATCATCATCATCATCTCCACCACCATCGTCATCCTCATCACCACCACCTAGCTCCCCACCTCCATCCAATTCTGAAAAATCGCCGCCCCCTTCATCTGATAATAATAATAATGATAATCAGCCATCTCCATCTCCTCCTTCTCCACCTCCGCCTGAGAAATCAAATTCAGCACCCTCAAATAACACAGAAAGCCCCCAAACATGGTCTCCACCACCACCACCACAATCTGCTGCTGCTGCTGCTTCTCCACCCCCACCAACAACTGAGAAACAATCACCACCTGCCAATACAACATCAAGTGCACTTAGCCCTCCAACTCCTAAATCTCCGTCTCCTGGAAAAACCACTGGTACAAGTACATCAAACTCAAGTCCTTCTTCATCAACATCATCATCATCATCATCATCAAGTACAGCTCAAACCGCGACTATAGTTGGTGCAACTGCAGCAGGTGTTTTTCTCTTAGCATTCATTGCAATCTTTTTTGTGGTGAGAGGGAGAAGAAAGAAACGAGACGCCTATGCTGTGCATTACATGCCTCCACCAAATAACTATTCTGGTAATTCAAGTACTAATTGACCCTTTTTCGAGATTCTGATTGATTAGCATCATATGTTCATTTTTTTTTCCTTTTGATTTTCGTCGCGTAGGAGGATTTTACTATAATCATAGTGGTCAACATCCGATAGGACATCCTGGTCCAGTAGATCCCTTCTTTGGTTCACAAGTGCATCCATCTCCTATGGGAAATAGCTATGGGAGTCAAAAAGTATATGGAGGAACAGATTCTGGCATTTCCAGTTCTAAAACACATTTTAGCTATGAAGAGATGATGGACATAACCAATGGATTTTCCCGTGACAATGTTATCGGTGAGGGAGGCTTTGGATGTGTTTATAAGGGGACTATGTCAGATGGGAAAATAGCAGCTATCAAGCAGCTCAAGGCAGGTAGTGGACAAGGGGAGAGAGAATTCAGGGCTGAAGTTGAGATTATCAGTCGCGTTCATCATCGACACTTGGTCTCTTTGTTTGGCTATTGCATTTCTGATCAACATAGATTGCTCATATATGAATTTGTTCCAAATAACACCCTGGAACATCATTTGCATGGTAAGACAAACTTCCTTTTATTTATTTTTTTGCCCATCAAATTATAGGTTCTCCATTTACTATGTTACATATTGTTGTTGTATGTTATCAGCTAAAGGATTGCCAGTGCTGGATTGGGACAAAAGAGTCAAGATTGCTATAGGGTCTGCAAAGGGTTTGGCGTATTTACACGAAGATTGTACGTATCTCTTCTTGCTTTTTCATTCAATATAGTACTGATTGAATTTCTTTTTGTTACATGATTTGTTTCTTGGTTGTAGATACATATTTATGAAGTAGTCCTCTAAAATTTCAAGTACTTTCTTCTTGTTATTTGTAGGTCATCCAAAAATTATTCATAGGGACATTAAGTCAGCAAACATTCTGTTGGATAATGATTTTGAAGCACAGGTTGGTGCTTGCTGATTTCTTTTTTTCAAATTCTTGTTGCTTAGAGTGCTGCTCAAGATGCCTCTTTTATTTGTTTGTGAGTTTCATCATTGTAATAAAAGAAGAATTGCTTCAAATACAGGTTGCGGACTTTGGACTTGCCAGGCTAAACGACACTAGTCAGACTCATGTATCGACTAGAGTCATGGGGACATTCGGGTAGGTTTGAGTTGACATGTCCATTTCAGATTGTAGTTCTTTCCTTCTCCTCTGTCTTGAGGGTCTTCAAAAGTTATTAAGAGTCCTTTAACAACTAATCAATGCTCAATTTGGCTTCAAGGTACTTGGCACCAGAGTATGCATCAAGTGGAAAATTGACTGATCGGTCAGATGTTTACTCATTCGGGGTTGTGCTCCTAGAGCTTATAACTGGGCGTAAACCAGTTGATGCAAGTCAGCCTTTGGGAGATGAGAGTTTGGTTGAATGGGTATGAATTCAAATATTTAGCTTTGCTTCTTTTATCATCTGAAAATAATGCTTTGTATACCTGTTCTTCTATGGTTGTTCATGAACGATGTATTTTTTTTTTTGTCGTGATTTTGGCAGGCTCGTCCAGTCCTTAATCATGCCCTTGAAACGGGTGATATGAGCGCGTTAGTTGACCCACGACTTGAAAACCAGTATGTAGAGAGTGAAATGTTTAGAATGGTTGAGGCAGCTGCTGCATGTGTTCGTCATTCTGGTCCAAAGAGGCCTCGCATGGTTAAGGTGACATTGATAGTCTGCATTTTTTTTTCTTGGAGTTTCTAATACATAAAGAGTCAATGGCTCTAGAGAGTTTTTCAATCAATGAATTTTTATCTTGTCTATCCTGTTGTATTGTAGGTGGTGAGAGCATTGGACAGTGAAGGAGAAATGTCTGATCTCAGCAATGGAGTGAAATATGGTCAGAGCACCGTTTTTGATTCTGGTCAATACAATCAAGAAATTATGAAATTTAGGAGGATGGCACTTGGCATGGACGAAAGCTCTGAATTCAGTGGAGATTACACTTCCAGGGAAATGCCACAAGGGCCTCCATCTGCACCGAAATCTCGAGAAGTTTCAAGTGATTTCACCAGTGGTGAATCAGAAACTCGAGCCATCAACCAAAACCGCTTTAATCGCCAGTTTTAGCTGAAAGAATTTCCAGATGTTGTCCATCGGCAAGACTCTTCTTCACAATTATCCTACATTTACAGTACTAAGAAAGATTCATTTCTGATTGAGCTCCATTGCTTGACTTGATCCAGATTTAATTAGAGAGCGTAAATAAAAACCAAAACCAAAACCAAATTTTATTTTTATGTGAAATTAGTGGATGGATTCTTTAGTTCCCTCAAGTGATTTAGCAGAACATTGGGAAAGTTTGTAAAGTGTGTATTTTACTTGTGTTTCTTTTTGGGTGATAAAATCTGTCTAACATTAGACAGAAAATCATTCAGTTTTGAGTGCCTAGTTATGACAAATTTCTGATTATGATGTAAAGTTTGAACTTATAGCAAAATATGAGCCTATATCTATTACTTGTAATGAGTTATGAAACTTCAAGAATTCAAAATTGTAGCTCAAAGACACTTGAACTGGCTATTCATACATGTAAAAAATTAGAAATTCTTGCCTCATATAATTAGAGCACACTTTGATAATTGATTTTTTCTGATATAATATGAAAGACAGTTGTTGATGAAGGGAAAAAAACTCACCGAGTTGAGGAGTAAGTAATTTTCATGGTTTCGACAGCGAAATGTCAAATTATATACAAACATCATGCAATGTGAAGAGAAATTGGATTGTAAAGAGGAACCCTTCAACTATCTGATCGAGTTGATCCCTTTTTGTTATCTGAGATCAAAATACTCTCTCGCAGCTTCTTTCTAGGATTTTTTATCTACTATCTGATTCTATCTACTCTGTTAACGCGATCAATGAGTCCCTTAGGTTTTCTGGTTGAATGTCCTCCTTTTGTGACTGACTTATAGCGCGATCAATGAGTCCCTCAGGTTTTCTGGTTGAATGCCCTCCTTTTGTGACTGACTTACAGGAAAATAAATAAATTAGAAAATCGATCCAATGAACTATCTTGTATAAAATGAAGAGTGTGCTAGCAATCTTTACCTCAACCTTGAGACTGTTCAGGACCATGCCATTCAATGTGGTAATATTAGCTTCAACTGTCTGCATCCCTAAAGAATGTATAGCCTCCATCAATCTTGCGAAACCACACCGCTTTTGTTCACAAACGTACTTAACCAAGAAATCTCTTTCACCAATATGGTTCACCTCTACAAGTGCCTAGAAAAATGTTCATTTCAAATTGATTGATCAGTTAATTAAGTGTTTTAAAATTATAATTGAAAGTTGTAAGATCAGTGACAACTACTATATAAGAGCTACTGCTAGTGAATCCTTTGTACCTCTGTCTTTCTTTCAGCAGAGTCACCGGAGCTTTTATTGTGCTCAGTAGGAGGCAAGTATCTTGTGCTTTCATGTAACCCATCTAATTTTGAAGACTTCAATTCTGCATTCTCTTTGCATTTCTCTTCTTCGATTTCTTCGAGCTCCTCATTAAGCTTCTTAAACTCCTGCTGCAACTCCCCTATATATTCAATTGCATCTCCAACAATGGAAGCTCTATCCATCTACAAGAATTCATTAACAACAACATTTAGATACAATGATACAAGATAATAACTGATAAATCAAATTCCTATATCATAGTAATCAACACACAAATCATGTTAACCTTGGATATCTTGGGGACCAGAGCGCGTAAAGCATAGAGCCCGTCTTTTATCCTGTTCCTCCTATTCCTTTCCGTGACAAGATTCTTGGATTGGTAGTTTTCTCTGCCTGTCCTCTGGACAGCTCTCTTATTTCTTGTCACAGCCTTATTGTTGCAACCCAAGACAAACTCCGTTTGTTCCTTCAACATGTTTACGTCAACATACATTGGTTTTTCAATAATTGATTGCTTCAGAGGCTCATTTTGAGTAGTAGTACCATAGCTATAATTTGAATCAAATGATATTGTATGTTCATTTGAAGGGTTGGAACCACTGGAGGATCCTTCATAGCTAGGATAGGTACTGTTAAATTGGGTTAATGGGTGAAGAATTTGGATAGCAGGAAGCAGAGTTAAAAGATGAATTGGAAGTGGATGGTTCTGCAAATTATCTTCAATTGAAAGATCGCACATGTTGGCATAGCTTCGTTCCGTAGAAATATTACATTGATCTACAACAAAGTCTATGATGTTCTGATCTTTTGGTTTCTGAAATAAAAGATTCTCATCAATCGAAGGGAAATAAGGATAATATTTCAATCAAACAGTTGAAATGCAATAAGCCAACAACACTGTAAACAAAATCTTACATGCTTGGAAGCAAAGAGCTCAATAAGACCACCGAAAACTGGGATAATAACTTGGGTTCCATTTGATTCCTGATTCAACAAGGTTAATACAAAGACATTTAGAAATATGTCAATATTTTCATTGTAAGAAAAAGTTGGAGAGATAGCTAGAACACAGAGTGCTCACATGTGGATGATTTGAGTCTAAGGCATTGGCATGTATGATCCACTTGGTTTGGTTTGTTATCGCCACCTCTCCATGAATCCTGGTTTCAAATCATCACTTATAAGATCGAATGTCTAGAAACTGATCGAAGAAATGACCAAATGATTTTTTTTTTTTAAAAGACCATGTACGTACCCAGAATAAAGAGCCATGAAAAATGGAAAACATTGAAGAGCATCGCAAGCTTTGGTCCTTATAGTGTGCTTTGAGTGAGAATCTCTGCAAAGAGCAGACAACTGTTGTTCCTGATCTTCTCTGTTTTCTTCTTTGACCTTGGCATCTCCATAGACTCCACCACCTCCACTGCAACAGCAACCCATCCACTCTATAAACCTAAAAAAAAAAAAACCCAATTGTCAAACCAAAAAAGAAAAAGAAAAAGTGAAACACAAATACAACACTGAGTAGCTCAAAAATATATATATATATAATGACCTTGAAGGATCATCACCGAACTTCCAGACAACACAGTAATCCCAATCTTCTTGTTTTGCATCAACAAGAGGTCTAAGCCACTCCACTGCTCTATCCAAACCTGCCATGTCTCCTTTTCACAGAACAAACAAATTAACTACTGCTCTTCCTCTTCCCTCTATGTGTGGACTGTGGAGATCGAGCTTTCTTCTAGACAAAGAAACCTTTAATGTCTTCCTTTTGTTTAAAATTTGTTTGTATTGAAAACGAAAAGGCAGATGGCTGTACTGGTACAGTGGTACAAGACAAGAGTAACCAACTTTGTTGATATATATATATATATATAATTATATGTAGAGAGAGAGAGAATATCAAATTAATCAGTAGCAAATCTGCCACAGAAGACCACAGAGGAATCTGATCTGGTAACTGCAGAGAGAGAGAGAGAAAGAGAGATCAGAGAAAGAAAAACAGTTTCGTTTTTTTGACTGACTACGTACTTGAAAGTTGAATCATGGTGCAGTGTGGAAAACCGCCATCGAATGGTTCAAAAAAGCTCAATTGATAGCTACCCGTAACTGCATACAATCAAAGAGTTTCGTTGTTTTAGCTAAAAGGAATATTGATATTTGTTACTCTCTTCTCCTTCTGAGTAAATACACGCTCCACCAATTTGTTTGCATGGTACATTGTGATTTGGAAATTTGGAATGTGTCCTTGTGGTTTGGTAAAAAAAGAAAAAAGAAAAAGGAAAAAGGAAATTCTATTCAGAGAAAAATAATTTATTTATTTATTTATTGATTTGTAACTACAGTATTTATTAAAAACACTTAGGAATCAATTTACACACAAATATAGATTAAGTTCTCTTCATTTATTCATTTCTAGTGGAATTTGATTCTCTTTTGTTTCCGATTAATAAATGGACATTTTATAAAATCTTATTGATAGTGACAAATGATTGTTGTGTATACAATTTTTTTAAAGGGATTATTGTATACTAATTAATTATTAGAGTTTATAAAAGACTATGTTTTAGTACAAACTTGCTCAAAAAATTTGTTTCAGTATGGTCAAAATGTCAAATTTAACATGGACTATTATGTTTATAGAAAATAAAAGGTATATTATTGATTTAGTCCCTATTTTTTTTTTTAAATATCTATTTTTTACTCACTTATTCATTTTCATTAGATTGGTCACTTTGTTTTCAAAAACCACTCAATTTGGTCCATTTGACTAGATTTTTGACGGTCAACGGTCATAAAAATGTAAATTGACTTTCTTACCCTTCATTTAAATAAAAGGTTTAAAAGTACGATTTTACCCTCTAACTTAACAAAATTTTACAAATTAACTTGGGCTGCAATCCAATCAAAATTTGACATGTGTCACTAAATTTTAAAAATAAAAATTAAAAAATAAACTAATGGATCTGAATTTTTTTTATAAACTAAATGTAAAAATAAAAATTAAAAAATAAACTAAAAATTAAAACTATTCAATCAGTTCATCACAAATCATTATCATCTCCAGATTCAATCTTCGCCGTCCATCTCGTGAGATGAACGGTGGAGATAAATCAGAAAAAAAAAGCAAATTCTAATACTTCATCAGTTCATCACCATCATCATCCAACCCACACAATCATCATCAACACACCACCAGAAAGCATAACCGGACCTTCATCATCACCATTCACCAACACCTATACTGTCATCATCACCAACACCAGAACTCAGAAACCAAAACCAAACCCAGAAACCCCCCAACACCGAAATCAAACCCAGATAACCTAACACAACCACCCAAACCCATCAACCAAACATCCAACACAAGCAAAACCTACCTACTAGGCCGCCGCCGCCGTCTGCACCACCACCTACCAGGCCCCTCCAATACCAAAACCCGTTTGTGCCGCCATCAAAATCCAATTTTTTCTTGAATCCTCACTGACAGCCAAGCAAATCCTCAAATCCCAACATAGCCACCAAATCCCTCAAATCCAGTTCATACGGGAGAGATTCAGAGAGAGAAGCAGGAGGGAAAGATTGAGAGAGTGCTGCGGGTGGATTCCTGAATCCAGACTTCCATGATTGGGTCTTTCAGCCTTTGAAGTCTGATCCAACAAAAAACAGTGATGGTATTTACCAAAAATAAACTGATATTTCAGAGACTAAAATATCAGATGAAATTAACAAATTTGAACCGAATCATGGTGGTGATACTGATATGATTAACAGATGAAACAAAGAAAACTAGAGTTGAGGATGGATTGGATTTAAAGAGCAAGCATATATGAGAGTCAAAATAGAGAGACTTAGAAGAAGAACAATTGAATCCTGAATTTCTATGGAATACCCAGTTGATAAAACAAAACCCAGAAGAATAAAATCTTGATTCTTGAAGGAGGGAAGACTTTGAGTCTACTGGGACATGACAAATGAAGCGGAAGCTTCAGATGAATATGGAAGAAGAGAGACAGAGCTTAGAAACGACTTTGTAGTTGAGTTGACTTGGAATTTGGAAACCCCCCATGAAGTGAAAAAATCTATTAAATTTCTATTTTCATTTTTAACTTCTTCTTTTTTAGCTTTATATCCAACTGGATCCAGGTTTTTTTTTTTTTTTTTTTCGTTTTATGATTTTTTTTATAATTTATAATTTGTATTTATATATTAATTTTAGGGGTTTTATTTTTCTATTTTTATAATTTTTATGTTCTATTTTTTTGGTGTTGACAGGTGGCATATTTATGGTTAAAAGACAGAAATACCCTTAGAACTGTTAAATTTGACTAACGGCAGACTGACAGAAGGACCAAAATGAGTTGTTTTGGAAAACATAAGGACCAATCCAGTGAAAAATGGATAAGTGAGTAAAAAATAGATATTTTAAAAAAACATAGGGACTAAATCAATAATATCCCAAAATAAAACTTTGTTTTTATTTACTCTCATTGGTGGGAAATTCTCACCATAGAACTTTCATTTCGAATCGGATACAACACAAGTTATTGTATGATTAGTAAGAGGTGTTCCATGTCGTCTGATCATTATCATTTCCCATCGGAAGAATTTCTTGATGGTAGGAATTAGGAACATTGTTACATTAACAAGACCCTTTAATAATTATCTTTTCGAAAAATAGTTTTTAAAATGAAAAAGAAAATTTTGAGATGTTTTTAGTTTTTAATATAATTTTTTTAAAGGAAAAATTTATAATATACATTTGATAAATAGTTTCAGCATAAAATGAAAACGATTAGATGCATTTTTATATATTAATATGTAAAATTTTCCACCCACAAAGTTTGTTGTAGTGTATACAAATTTTGTATAATTGTATGGTGCCGTATAATCACCGTCCACGGTCGAGCGTGTAGAAAAAATGTACCTACAAGAGAGGGATATCAAGTAAGGGAATATGGTACGTTCTAAGTTTTCAGTGGACTCTGCTTTTTCAAAACGGTGCAATGACACATGCCGGTACAGCTTCCTACAAAAGGTCCTTAAATAAGGGACACTGTTTTTCTTTTCGTTTTATTTTTTGTTTCATTTCGGCTAATTGGCATTGATGTCCCATAAACTCTTCCAAAACATGCACTATGTCCCCTATATTTTTTTTTTCCGCCACTAAACCTCCTGAACTCTCACAAATTGGCAAATACTGACTATAGATGCCTCCTCATAGAGGGCTAAAAACTCAAGTGTTTGTCAAAAAACGAGAGTTCAGGGGGTTTAGTGGCGAAAAAAAAGAGTATAGGGGCATAATGCATATTTTGAAAGAGTTAATGGGGCATCGGTGCCAATTAGCCTTTCATTTCATCTCTCTCTTGACCAAATTACAAGTTTTTTTTTTTTTTTTTTTTTTGACAATATCTATTAATCCGGGACTATATATTTTTTTGAAAGCGCTCGTCATTACTAAGATTCAATCCGCTGACTGGGAGTCATTTGTCCAAACCCCAAGCTCGTTCATCTACCAGCTAAGCTACATCCCTATTGACAATTACAAGTAAATTTTGATAAAACAAAATTATAAAAATGTATTTTCCTGGTAAACATATTTACAAAAAGAAAAAAATAGATTAGTTGATTAAATCTCTTATTAATAAGATATTACATTTACTAATCAAATTTTCTTCACATTAATATATATTAAAGTAATACGTTTATGTTCAATGAGGTGTCGTGTTTGATCAAGATCCTCTCATTAGCTTGTTTTTCCTTGACTTTCCATAATCCAATGACACCTAAGCAAAATACAAAATACAAAATACATGGTAAAGATTGGTTCACTTTTTTCTCTCTCATGCAATTAGATATTTGAATTACAATTGAATAATGCCCAGGAAAAACAAAGATCAGGAAAAACAAAGATCAAGGAGAGGATCCCAACTCGTCGTGTTTCTTTGTTTCATCTCCTAACAACATGTTGCTGTCACACTTGCTAAATTTGCACAAAATTCAGGAGAAAATAAATAATTAATAGTGTGGTTGGATGACAACTCCTGTATTACCATATCTAATATAAATTATATCGTCATATCACAAATTGAGTTATAAAATTAAAATGTTTTGCATATTATTCGTTCATTTAATTTATTATTTGGTGTCTATTGCAATTTGCAATAGGATGTGTGGTAAAGAAAAGTATATAAGAAAATGTAAGACCTACGAGAGCTCAAATTTATATGCGGGTGTGAGGAGATGCCTATGTGTAAATGTGCTTACCAAACGTTACACTTCAATTATGGTCTGGGCTGCACATCACCTTTTAGTAGAGATGGTTATACACCTCCCTTCCATACTTAGTGGTCAGGGGTTCGGGTCCCACTATACGCATTTTACAAGTATGTGTGGAGAGTTTTCTCTCGATTTGTGGGAGCAGCCCTCTCTCTGATTATGAGAGTTATAGTTCATAGATTTGGGGTTTGGAGGAGGTGGGATATGACTCGAATCAACAACCTTAGTGCATGTTTTTTTTTTTTTCTTGAAAAATTACAATAATTTAGGGTTTGGGGAAGGGACATAACTCGAACCCAGTCACCCACAATGCCACAACCTTATCTTATAGTGTAGTTATTAGCTCATGGTTAATTCAAAAAAGAAATAAAAAGTGTTAGCTTATGGTGTATATTTTTTAAGTTTATTAAGATATAATAAATTCCCTCGATGATTTTATAAACTAATTATATACTTTTGCTTTAATCATGTACGAATAATTCTAATATAGTAAGGTGCACCGTGCACGAATCCCCAAAGTCTCTAATCATTTTCTTTAATTCTAAATCAAGTGGACAACTTCGATTTGTCTTTTGTTTTTTTTTTTGTTTTTTTGTTTTAGATCGAGACTTGTCTTTTGTTGGCTAGTGCATTTTCCACATCTATGCTGAACCGTTGATTTTAAAGTTTTGAATATAACATGCTTGATGGTGAAGATCTCGTAAACTTTTGGTTTTCATCACAATCTTTTAGTCTTTACTCTCTGTCTCTATCTCATGATCAATAAGACAGAAACAATGTCAGAGTTATATAGTACCATGTATAATTACATAATTGAAGATTTGAAGTTGCAGATTTATAGGTTGAATAAATTTAAGAAACTGGGACGACCCAAAAAAAAAAAAAAAAAAAAATCAAAGTAGAATAGTGATATACTGATATCTGATAGAAATGCGGAGGAGATCAACAAAAGAAAATATGAGATTGAGAGACAGATATATTGAAGTCTCCTTCATGCACTGGGCTTGGCGTCAGCGAAACTAACAAACTTGGGATCAAACTTGATGTCTCCTTTTTCAGACATCTTGAAGCCTCTTGGTTGTCCATTAACGACAGGCTTTGAAGCTGCAATGTTCTTGTCGAAACCAAATTCTATGTCTCTTTCTCTTTCTCTTGGACGGACGTTGTGGTTCATGTGGCTTTGCTTGTTGGGATCGAATTCCATGTCTCTTTCTCTGCTTCGAGAGCCGCGGTGGCTCTGCTTTGAAGACCTCTGCTTGTGGAACCGTCGGTTGCAGAGTCGTCCAAGACAGCAAGATATGCCTGATATGACCACGATCACTGCTAAGACAATGAAAACTGTCCCGAACGATCCATTCGAGTGGTGGGACGAAGATGAAGACGAAGAAGGCGGCGGTATGGTGACAGTTGGGTAAGTCAAAGCTGGCTGCTGTGGTTGAGTCGACATGGACATGTTTTTTTTTTTTTGGTTTGGTTTGGAGATGAGAAATGGAGGAGGAGGAGGTGGTGATGGTGATGTTTGATTGGTTTTAGTAGGTGTCTGCAGCAGCTCTGGTGGTGCTTTGAGTGTAGACAAAGGGAGGCTTTGGAGAGAAACAACAAAAACTCATGAAACAAGCCAAGAACCAATGTGTTGCCTGTTTGAGAGGAAATTGAATTAAAGTGTTTATATTTATGTCTAGTTGGTGTTGTTGTTGTGGTTTTTCAATTCAAAAAAGAAGGAAGGTTCTTTAATAAAGATATTCCTTGTGTTTCTTTACTGTGCAATGGAAGAAATTGGAGCACTTGCACTTGCTTTGTAAAGAGAGAAAGTAAGATTTTGGAGCCTTTAGACAAGCACACAAACAACCTCATGGCCCCTCCTAACAACAAAAAAGCAACAATTAGGTACGTATAACCAAGCATTTACTAATAACAATTCAATCATTGGATTGGGATTATCTTCTGTGCAATTCATGCATACAATTTACAAACAACCCTGTAAATCTGTATGCACTTATCTGTTATCAATATAAGATCCAATCACAAATCTTAAATTCTCTTGTGGACTTTTATTAACAGATTATGCTGATTGACAACACTTGCAAAATGATATGATTCTAGTGATTGATGATTAGAGAGTAATGAATAATCTCTCTGTGGAGACACTCATGATTATGAATCCATGATCTTTTGGGATTAATGGTCCAAGTTGTGGGCTTGCAGTGATTGTGGAAAGAAAGAAAGAAAGAAAGAAAGATATTTGGGGTTCAACTTGGAGATTTGAGTAACCAATCTTATGCTTCATTTTTCCATGAAGAAGCTTTATCTGCTTAACGGGGTCACCCTCCTTGCTTGATTGTCATCTTTATTCCTTTCTTTTTACAAAGAAGATTCTTGATTGGATGGACTGAGCTTTGATGATATGTCTTTTGATGATTGGAGACAATTGGTAATGCAAATAATATAATAATTAACATACAAGAGTCCTAACATAATCTGAAAGCTTTAATCCAAAACCAGAGTGTTCACTGTTCAAGCCAAGTCATGGTGTGTGTACAGGTAATGCTATTACTTGACAGCAATTAGATTCTGCTATGCTATATATCCAAAAGAAAGTGCCAGTATAAAGCCATTCTTGTCACCTGTTTGCATGACATTTGGTCACCAATACATAATTTATGTTTGTGATCTCAATGCAATGCTTTCTCTTGTTTAACATTTCAACTTTTCCATACATTACACACCGAGTTTTTCTCTGTTAGACATATAATTGCAAGCATATTTATAGCACACTTATCCACCTCATCACTGCATATGTTCACACTTGTTAAAGTTATACGGCAGTCTCTGTATATCTGACTATATTTGTATTGGTTCCTCCAATTTTTGCAAGATTTGGGATCAAGATTTACCCATTGTGTTTAACATCAGTGCTAACAACTACTTAGCTAACTCTAGAGAGGAATGTTTACCAATTGCACCTCATAATCAACTGAAGTTCAAGAAATACTAGTGGGCATGTTTGGCTATCCAAGTTAAGAAAGATTTCTAACTAAATGAATAGATTAGATCTGTATCTAAGAGCAAAAAGCAAAGCATGAGAGAGCATTGAAACTTAATTTAGACCAAAACAGAAGAACAACTTTAAAACCATAAGTATACCTGCTATTTACCATCCATTTCAACAACTATTATATATATATAAGTCAGGAAACAAAAAATCCCAAGTCAATCAACTAGTATTTTGGTTTCTATTGTTCATATTTTCAATGTTGATTTTTGCATTTCTTGCTTTCTTCCTTCTTCCATCTCCAACAGGTATGATTTAAACTCTTTCATTCTATACAAATTTTAATGTAAATAACCATTCTTGATCATTTCTCTAAACTGCAGTTGCTGCACCTGTTGGTGTATGTTATGGCCACCTTGCCAACAACCTACCACCACCAACTGATGTGATCAACCTTCTTCAATCCAATGGCATCTCAAATGTACGAATCTTCAATCCCGATCCATCCACTCTACAATCCTTCTCTGG
This sequence comes from Acer yangbiense, assembly GCA_008009225.1. Taxonomy (NCBI): domain Eukaryota; kingdom Viridiplantae; phylum Streptophyta; class Magnoliopsida; order Sapindales; family Sapindaceae; genus Acer; species Acer yangbiense. Next base: position 5,454,600 of record CM017768.1, on the reverse strand, counting down.
CTCCGGAATCAAACTCATGATCGGTGTCCCTAATGAAATCCTCCCTTACCTTGCCACCGGGAACCCCACCTTGTCCCTTCAATGGCTTCAATCCAACATCTTCTCTCACATTCCTCCCAACCAAATCCGATACATCGCTGTTGGTAATGAAATCCTTCTTCAAGAACCATATTACACTCCCTATGTAGTACCTGCCATGTTGAACCTTTATCAAGCTCTACAAACCCTCAACCTGGCAGATTTTATCAAGTTATCTTCACCACAAGCAGCTTCAGTTCTCTCTGTCTCGTACCCTCCATCCTCCGGAACGTTTGATCCTTATATTAAATCTGCTATGTTGCCTCTCCTTCAGTTCTTACATGATAGCAAATCACCTTTCATGGTCAATATCTATCCATACCTCAGCTACACTAGGAACTCAATGTACATATCATTAGACTACACATTGTTCAGGAGCCAAAATGCAGTCCCAGATGGTGCTTCGATGTATAGTAATCTTTTTGATGCTAGCATTGATGCATTTGTGTATGCAATGGAAAAAGAAGGGTTTGTGGACATCCCGGTGGTGGTGACGGAGACAGGGTGGCCAACAAGTGGTGGTGTGGCAGCGAGCATTGAGAACGCGGTGGCTTATAATGGGAATGTGGCGAGAAGGGCAGCGAGTGGTGTAGGGACACCGAAGAGGCCTGGTGGGGAGGGTGTGGAGGTGTACTTGTTTGATCTTTTTGATGAGAATGGCAAGGGTGGAGAGGAGTATGAGAAGCATTTTGGGATTTTTGGAGTTGATGGATTCAAATTATATGATATTAGCTTTAATTGAGAGGTTGGTTTGATGGTTTCATTTGAATTGCTATGTATTTGGCTTGATATATCTTGATATAGTAATGTAGTTGACAGACTTGTGTGTGCAATTTAGTTGTGATCAATTATTCAATTCTATGGGGACTTGTAGCTATTTCATAATTATGAAAATAAATCATTACCAGAGTTATTATTTTTAAATTTTGTTACAATAGTTACGAGTAAGTGAAGATATATGGTCAAGTTTACCGAGTTATTGACTGATTGAATAGAACATTCTACCACTCGAATTAAGGAATAAAATTGTACTAGAATTTACATCAATAAGACTTGCATACAATTGTATTGACTATAACTTGTAAAAAGGAATCTTTATGAGTAACATAACAAGAAAAGAATCATTTTTTATCTAAAAAGAATTTAATATATGAGAAATTATTAGAAATAACCATTTTAATATAATAATATGGGCTTGATAATTGACTAGGGATGGGCACGCCCCCCCCCCCCCCCCCCCCCCCCCCCCAATAATAATAAAAGAAAAAACATTTAGGGGGATTGGGGGTGGGGGCGTTTCGGGGTGGAAGTTCCCCCTCCCCTACACCCAAACCTCATTTCACCATTTTTTCTTTTCATTTTTAATTCTCAATCCGAAAATTAGAATTTAGAATTTGGAATCCGATCAATCCAATATCTAGTTTGAACCTGTTAAAATATTCAATTAAAATATTAGTTTTAAAATATATATAATTGGTTTAAAGAAATCCAAAATAAATACAAACACTTCTAATAAAGTATTACACAATAAAAATAAAAACAAATCAAATACTCGTATACTAAGTTTGTGTGTGTGTATTTAATGGTTTGATGTAAGTGAAACCAAATCAAATGCTAAGTAGGTGAAGATATATGATCAAGTTTACCAATTTATTAACCGATTGAATAGAACATTCTACCACTCGAATTAAGGAATAAAATAGTACTATAATTTACATCAATAAGACTCACCTGCAATTGTATTGACTATAACTTGTAAAAAAGGAATCTTTTATGGGTAACATAACAAGAAAAGAATTATTTTTATCTAAAAAAGATTGAATACATGAGAAATTATCAAAAATAATGACCTTGACAATTGATTAGGGTGGGCGTTGGGCCCAACAGGACAGGGAGGGTGTTAAAAAAAAAAAAAAAAACCTATTTGAGGGGACTAGCAGTAGGGGCGTTTTTTTTTGTGTTTTTTTTTTTCCCGAAACCCCATTTCCTCTATTTTCTCTATTTCTTTTCATTTTCAATTCTCAATTCAAAAATTGGAATTCAAAATTTAGAATCCGATCAATCTAATCTCTAGTTTAAACCCATTAAAATATTCAATCCAAAAGGTAATCAAAATATTCATTTTAAAATATATAATTGGTTTAAAGAAATCTAAAATAAATACAAATACTTCTAATCAAGTATTACACAATACAACTGAAAACAAATTAAATACTCGTTTATTAAGTACTGATTAGTAACTACTAATTCAAGTTAATATTATAATATATTAGTTTTTTTTATAATTGTTAAAACTTTATACAATATATATATTGTTGTAAAAGAAAGAAGAATAATTGATGAAATAAATAACAAAGAAAGAGATGATAGAGAGACGAGAGATAAGAGAAGAGAGAGCACGAGAGAGATAGAGAGCTTTGCTCTTTGTGTTGATATTAGCTGATCAATCTTTACAAGTGAGATGAGAACATATATTTGTAGACTTTGATCTAAGTATTGGTCACCGACTTGCCTTCTAACATCATTGATTACATCACATACTTAAGCATTAAGCAAAGAGTACAATCAAGTGAGAGGCGGTGGGTTTATTGCAAGTGATGATGCTGTCAACAAGTGGGAGATATTTAGGGAGATAATTAATATGTTTAGGCTGTGCAAATGGAGTAAATCCACACATTCACAACACTCCCTCTTGGATTTTCACTACTTTAAATTGCTAAGGAAAACCTAATGTGACAAAAACTTTGGTAGTAATATATACAATTATCTTATGGATCTTGTGATGTTGGATGATCTCAAAACTATCTCGTTAAAAACCTTGTCAGGAAAACTCAGTCGGACAAAACCTAATCGAAGGGAAAAAGAGTATAGTGTACATATGTCCGTTCAAAACTTTGCTCGCCTTGATTGTCTTGTTAAAACCTTGTCAGGAAAATCCAGTATGGCAAAACCTGATCAAAGGGGAAAAAAAAATACAATGCAAATATGTTCATAGTTAATGTTTCCTTCAAAACATTTCTCACATTTATATTTTGCTAGGAAAAACCTAATGGGATAAAACCTGAGCAAATATATCCATTGATTTGTCGGATCAAAGTAATATTTGTGATGATCTTTTAAATCAAGGTAATATATATACGATGATTTGCAAGATCAAAGTAATATTTACAATGATATTTTTGATCAAGATAACATATATATGATGATATATTGAATCAATGTAATATTTATGATGATTTTGTGGATCAAATGATTTTTGGGTGTGCTTAGAGAATTGCCTAATTAAAAACCTTATCAGGAAAACCCAATGGGATGAAAAACCTGATTGAAAGGGAAAAGAGTACAATGCACATATTTCCCAATATGATTAATATACTTCATTTGATATGCTCCCCCTGATGAGACGCTCCCCCTGATGAGACGCTCCCCCTGATAAAAGTTCTTTTAAAGCAATCTTCTAGATTGCTAAACTGGGGTATACAGATGTTTATTTCATGAAATGAAATAACATCATAAATGATTGGAGGGGGGGTATAAGTAAAGACTTGTTTTATAGAGTAATATCCATATGGAATCTTTTCAACATATTCTGATTGATGGACAAACGTTCCATTTGATCCATGCTCGACCTTCAGGTCGAGATAATATTTCCTTTCCCATGTCTTTCATTTTTAAACTTATTTACCAAAAATTCAAGAGTTTTCAAGAGCTCCCCAAGAGCTCCAATTAAATTCATATAATCAACATATATTGTGAATATAGTAAATTCGGATTCGGATTTCTTTGCGAAGACACTTGGGTATATAATATAATTATTATGCCCTTATTTTATCAATATTCATTGAGACGGTTATACCATATCCGTCCAGATTGTTTTTAATCCATATAAGGATTTTTGTATGTTCATCAAATACAGACTACGATATCTCGATTTACATGCTTCTAGCATTTTAAATCCTTCCGAGATTATAGATATCTGCATTAAGTGAATCATAGAGATAAATTATTACTACGTCTGAAGACACATTTCAAGCCTTTTAAAGGCAGCCAATTTTATCAAAAATTCAGAACGTAATCGTATTTATCACTAGTGAATACCAAGTTTCTATAAGAAACCTTGTACTACGAGTCGTGCCTCATGTCTCATGATCTCGTTTTTCTCATTACGTTTCGTATAAAGACCCATTAGTATCCAACTAGTTTGACATCTCCAGGTGTCTGGAGTACTATTGGTCTAAATACTTTATGTTTGGCATATAAAGTCAATTCTTCTTGAATTGATTCTTTTCATTTAGGCCAATCATGTCTTTTGTATACAATCATTGATATTATGAATATTATAATTATCATTTATAATTTCAGTAGCGCTATTGTGTATAAAAATACATCATCAATGATTGTTTCTTTATGATTCCACATTTCTCTTATATGATTTATATAAATTTTCTCAATTTCAATATATTTGAATCTCTGTTGAGATTTCTTCCATTTCAAATGGATTTAGTCACTATATGGACTTTATAGAAATTTTCTTAATTTCAATATAGTTGTATCTCTGTTGAGATTTCTTTCCATTTCAATGAATTTAGTCATTTCATAGACTCGTATACAAATTTTCTCAATTTCAATATACTTGTATCTCTGTTGAGATTTCTTCCATTCCAGTGAATTTAGTCATTTCATAGACCTGTGTCTCATTTAGATATATCAGACTCTTACAAAATTGATTTAGAGAAAGTGGATTTATTTATAACTTAAGTTTTGTTTACATTAGGATCCTGATAACAATACCTTTCAAAAATATTCATAAGCTTATGAATTATAATATGTATCAGATGATTTATTTGTTGCTTTTTACTCAGATTGTTCTTTAGGAACAATCACCCGATCGGGTTTTATGAGATGACAACTTATAAAATCTTATTACCTTTAATATATCAAGTAACAAATTAATAATTATCTGATGATCAATTATCTTTTGTATTTGAGTGATACAAAAATTGAAATGAGACACATTTATATATAGAGAACCGAACTGGTATCTCTATTTTGTATAAGAGTAACCTTTCATTTACTCTTTCTGAATAAACTTTCCATTTGGAAATTAATCAATATAATAATATATAGATTGTGCGTAAAAATACAAACTCTCTGAAGTTTAAATGATCTAATAGAGATTAATCAAAATCAAAATTAATCTCATAATGATATAGAATTCTTATCTTAACTCATGCTAGAGATGAAATAAGGAGATATATTACATAATCAAATATCTTTAAAATGTGAGCAATTCAATGACCGATTACAAGTTGTAATGGTAAATACCGATGATAGGTAGTGAGTCATAGATGAATGCATCAACATGTAATATAGAACGTCCCATATAGAAATTGGTAACTGTATTGGAATAATAAAGTTCTTGCAATTACCTGGAGACATTTGATAAGCGATTCCACTGATATATTCTGATTACGAGTACATGCGAAAAACTAGATGTTGAACGTCGATCTCAATCGGAGACGTTTGATAATTCACAAACATGTGACCATCACGTAGATGCATCAATCAGTACCATAAAATAATTGAAGGATTCATTTGGTGGATGAATATATCCACATATACCCATTTGAATGATAGGGATTCAAAACCAACTTTAGAATAATATAGTTTATTTGGTAGATGAATATATTCACATATATCCCTTTTCTGATCAACAATATAATCCGGATGATAAAGAACGCAGCTTTTCTATAATCAGCTTCTAGCTTGAATTATGCACAGATGTTCAACATTCTTATTATTCATGGTCTCAATATGACATTAGTAAAGTTATATGTCTTTGATCTAAACAGATTTCTTTATGTTCTGCTTGAATGATATAAAGTATCATTGATACACAATTGAATACCATCTGGTAATAAGATTATGGCTCTTTTAGAGCCTTTAATTAGATCCATCAGATCCGCTAGATTTGATCTGGTATTAACTTTAAATGCTTTTGAACTAAACATATTTCTTTATGTTGTTATTGAATAATATCAAGTATCATTGATACATAATTGAGTATTGTTTGATAACAACATCGTGGCTCTTCCAGAGCTTTCTATCAGACCCGTTAGACCTGATACATAATTTAGTATTATTTGATAACAATATCGTGGCTCTTCCAGAGCTTTCTATTAGATCCATTGGATCTGATACATAATTTAGTATTGTTTGATAACAATATCATAGCTCTTCCAGAGCTTTCTATCAGATCTGTTGGACCTAATACATTAATAACATTTGCTCTCAGTAAAGTCGAATTCATAAAATATTTGACTTCACAGAATTATATGAGTCGTTGCACTCTCGGCAAGACATATATTTTTCCTTTTAGAAATTTTATAGACATTATGTGTAATGCCATTTTATATCTCATCTGAAATGATAATAATTCCCTCTCCTTTTTTTTTTTATTAATTCTTTTTCTTAAAGAGAAAATACAAAACTGCCCCTGATTTTGTAAAATTACGGAAAGGTCCCTCAAAATTTTATTAATTATAAGTCAGCCCTAAAACTCTTTGAAAATTACAAACTAGACCAATAAGTTTTGGTAATTATAAATTGATCTAAAATTTTGTCAAAATTACAAAATGGCCCAAAATAATTGCAAAACAGTCCATCAAGAATATCGAATTCTCCAAAAGTGACCCAGTCCAAAAACGAGCTCTGTGATCGATCTGGACCAGATCGTGGGTCATGACCAATGATCTCTAATCGTCGCCGTAAAACGCACTGGGTTGGTGCGAAAACCGACGAAGTCCACCGACGAGGTGGTGTTGACCCGAGGAGGCGATGGGTTTGGGTTGAAACCCACCAACCTAGAAGCAAACCCAGATTAGGGTTTGGTGATACCAAAACAGATGATCTGACGATCCAACACCCATCACATTCACATGTTCATCAAGTTCATGAATTTCATCTATTGTCAAGTAGACTACTGATCTCAGAATTCTCTTTTTTCAGCAACTCTAAATTTTGCTCTCCAGGAGCATCAAACACGAATGAAATGGATAAAATATTACATCCAGTTCATTATACATTAGGATCTTAAATCTTTTTATGTCATACTCACATCATCCTGTTGGATGTGTATGAAATGGATAAAATATTATTTCCAATTTCATTATACGCTATGATCTTAAATCTCTTTTACGATACTCACATCCTATTGGATGTATAAATCTTTTTTCTCAAATGAAATGATATGTAAAATATCATTTTATAAATATGAGATAAAATAAAAGCATGGGTCATAATGATTTTTCGAATTTTCGGTTTGACCATGAACTGTAAGTTCATATATAAAATCTAGAAAACTTCAGATTTTGAGTGGATTTGAAACCCCAAGTTCCAAATAATGAAGTATGACATTCATGAATATAACACTGGATCTAGAACTCCAGGTTTTCATCAGTTTTCAAAACCGTGCCGACTTAAATATTATAATTCCAGAAACTTTAAGTTCTGGTTCGTTGGTCTAGCCAATCTCATATGTTTCGTAAATAAACAGTTCCAAAACGGTATATATGTTCTGTAAATAAACAATTCCAGGAGGCTGAGCTCATCTGTTATGTTCCGTAAATAAATAGTTCCAAAACGGTATATATGTTATGTAAAAACAATTCCAGGACGGTATATATGTCCTGTAAAAACAATTCCAGGAGGCTAAGCTCACCTGTTATGTGCATAAAAAATAAATTCAGAACTATATATAAATGATCCGTTGACGGCATAAACCATCTTGTATACGGAACTATAAATAGATCCAGAATATTGGGATTTAAAGAAAATAAATGAATAAATTCAGAACTATATATACAGAAATTATATTATCAGTTCGAACTGAAAAAAGTTATATCAGTTCCTTGCATGTGGACCATTGGATTTAAATACTTTGACTTGGCTGTATGCACTTGTCAGTCAAAGTATTTAAATCCAATGGCCTACATACAAAGAACTGATATAACTTTTGTTAGTTCGAACTGATAATAGAAAGATTGTATATATATATATATATATGTATGTTCCGTTGACGGCATAAGCCATCTTGTATACGGAAATATATATTGATTCAGAATATTGAGATATGAGTAAATCACCCATCAGGGGATTCTTTTTACTTATATACATTCGTGCTGATAGTGTTGTAAAAGAAAGAAGAAGAATTGATAAAGAAAGAGATGATTGAGAGATGAGAGATCAGAGAAGAGAGAACACGAGAGAGATAAAGAGCTTTGCTCTTTGTATTGATATCAGCTGATCAATCTTTGCAAGTGAGATGAGAACATATATTTATAGACTTTGATCTAAGCATTGGCCACCAACTTGCCTTCTAACATCATTGATTACATCACATACTTAAGCATTAAGCAAAGAGGACAATCAAGTGAGAGGCGGTGGCTTTATTGCAAGTGATGATGCTGTCAACAAGTGGGAGATATTTAGGGAGATAATTAATATGTTTAGGCTATGCAAGTGGAGTAAATCCACACATTCACAATATATATATATATATATATATATATATATATATAGGCTGCCCTTAGGTGCAACGTTATATGATGCAACGAAATTTTTTTGACTGTGATCATGTCTCCTTTGGTACAACCACATCAGCTAATATATGATTGTATGTTCTAACATGCGATCACAATAATTTAATTGTGTGATCATGTGCAATTCATATGCGATAACATTATATATATTTATGATCACATGTAATCATATGTGATCACATACTATTTTTAAAAATTATATGGTGTCATGTTGCACTCAAGAGTGGGCCTATATATATATATATATTGGGGACATGGGGGAATGGGTTTGGGGGGTGTCCCCCCACCACCTTCCTCATTTACAAAATGGAGGTCTAGTTTACCTCCACCCCAACCTTAAAAACTCATTTAGGGACAAAATTTACCTCTAAAGCCCTATGGGGGATGAGGCCCCATAGAAAAACGCCCATCCTTACAATTGACATGCATATTTGGACTAGTTATTTTTTTAAAGCTTTTGTTATTGGTAAAATTCGAACAGTCAACTTGAGAGTAATTTACCTAAACCTCTAACTCGTTTATTTATCGGTTAAGCTATGTCTCTGGTTTCTAGCTTTTCAGTTGCTCTAAGAAATGTTTTCTCTTTTGAGTTTCTAATAAGGTTAAATGTCTTCGTAACAATACAATATTATTGCTAAAAACAATATTGTTAATCCTGACCTAAATATAAAAATCATAAAGGTTTTTTTGACGTTGATAGAGATTTATTAACAACTATATTAACTATATTATTGTAGAATAATGGATTTGGATCCTCTCCTAAGCTAAGCTTTGCCTAAGCTTTTAAAGATTTGGAGACATGTGGCACTCAACAAAGTGAATGGTTCTGATTTCTTTTTATTTTTCTTCTCCTTTTAATTACCCCAAACGGCATATAATTAGAAATTTAAAAATTTTAAGGAAAAAAAACAACAAACAAAACTGAAAAAAAATATTAATAAAAAAAATAAAAATGAAAGGAGTGGATGTGGGTCACTGGGTCTCCATCGTTCCAACTTCCAACCCAGTTGCCTTCCCCGCCGCCTCAAATATGCCAACACCACCAACATCAAACATTCATGAAGTTCATCAAGGTGGAGTTGTCAGAGTCGGCGAGGGAAGGCCAGCAGTGATTGCCTGTCTTGGTCAGGCCGTCAGGGACAGCATGAACAATGGAACCGACCACTGGTTTTAATGTCAGTCTTTGGCCGAGTTGACTCAACCGAGTGTGATGAGTTATGATAAGTTTGAAGGATTTTCCCATCTTTTAGAGGAAGAAACTTCATCAAACAGAGAAAAGAGAAAAAATTGATTTTTTTTTAAAGAAGAAATAGTACTAGAAGTAGGATCCAAATGTTATTGGGTGTAAAATCTCGATTGAATTTTCAAATTTCTTTTGCTTGAATCAGTGAATCACCTTGATTGTCCTCGTATAGAATAAATTAATAATTCAAAAAAAAAAAAAAAAAAATAGGTCTGGTTCACGAGGAAAACACAGGGGCGGTAGAAAGGTAGAATTGTTTGGAATTTTGAAAGGAAGTTGTCTTGAAACGCTGCCGTTTGGGGTAATTAAAAGGAGAAGAAAAATAAAAAGAAATCAGAACCATTCATTTTGTTGAGTGCCATATGTCTCCAGATCTTTAAAAGCTTAGGCAAAGCTTAGCTTAGCTTAGGAGAGGATCCAAATCCATTATTGTAATCCTAACCTAAATATAAAAATCATAAAGGTTTTTTTGACGTTGATAGAGATTTTTCTTTAGAAAGAATAATATACTCCTTAGCTATTAAGTTTTCCTTGAAGAAAGAATAATATGCTCTTTAAATAAATACAGACTTATCTTGTCTCATTTGTCACTATTATATAATAACAAATATTAAACAGGATAATATGGGTACTTTGATCATTTGAACCTCTTGTCATGTTCTGTTCCAGTCATACCAAACACATAACATTAAAGATAACCATTCTATCCCAGATGTTTCAAACACAATATAGAACAACTGTTTTGTCGTGTCCCGTCTCCGTAACAAACACAATACATTTTTCCTTGAGGGATGCATTTAAAAAAAAAAAAAAAATGTAAAACAATTTGTGACAGTTTTATCAAATACAGTGAAATAAGTGATATTTGATCAAACTTCACTGTATTTGATAAAACTGTAGAGATGTTAATGATTTGTTTTTCTTTGATCTTTAATTTAATTGTCCTAAATTTAAAACCCATTTTACATATTTTTATGGGATTTTAGCAAGATTGCCCTATTTTAGGGGACCAATTGCAAATCTACCCTAAAATCAAAATCAATTGCAAAAATGCCCTAAAATGACGTTGTTACCCTTGAGTTAAAAAAACCAATTCCACTCCCTATTGCCCTATACATCCAAAAGCCTCCTGCTACCCAGTACCCAACCCGAATCCCATCTTGAGGTTACAGCCACCGTCGTTAACTTTGCCAAGGTTTCCAGCCACCTTCGCCTTTGCCGTCGCCGTCGCCGCAACTAGTAACAGCAAAGTCTTCGTCGCATCACGTTCGTCGCAATGTCTTCGTCGTGAGTTGCCCGAAAGCCACCTAGCGGGCACGCCAACGCCGTCGTGGTCATTCATCGCCGCCATCCGTCTTCTTTTGGTAGCCTCCTCGTTCCGACGCAGCGATATATCGCCGATTTGGGTGCCATTTTAGGTATTTTGAGTTTTGAACACTAACATTTAGGTTTATGGTTTTGAGTTGAAATTTATTAATGTGTTTTCAATTTTTGAGTTTGATTTGTTTGATTTAGGGGAATCATTGTAGAAATTGTGTTAAATTTTGAAGAAATTTGGGTGATAACTCCCAAATGACAGACTTCGTGATGGGGTGACCTGATGTCGGGTCACCCCTACCCGAACCTCCTTCCCTTGTTTTGTCAAGTTTGTTACTCGGATGTTGAAAGAATCATTTCCACCTTTGTATAAATGGGTTTGTTTGGATGTTTTGAAATTTGAATTTTAGATATGGTGATATTTTGTTGTCTTGATTTTGAGATGTAGTTAAATGGTACGAGTTTATACGCTGTGTTGATTGGTTTGCTTTCACAGGTTCCAAGTCCGATGGATCTGGTAAACGGATGAGAGAAGTTGCCTGTCCTATTTTACGTTCCATTTACAGGTTTGAAATCATTGTCCACAGTCTGTTAGGAAATTAAACATGTAATTTGTAAAGTTATCATACTGATTTTGAGAATTGTAGGTCCAGGTTCCTAGCTCAGGTTCTGAGACGATTAAGTTTGGGGTTTGCCAGCACCCAATCCTTGTGAGTGCTCATTGATTGATCTCACATGTGCTACGGAGACATCTCCAATCAAATGCCTCTCTCTAGTAGTTCTGGTTGATTTTATTCTACTTATTCAGCTTATGGTTGCTAACGATTTGGATTAGATTGTATATCATCTATTCGATGCATTTTCTAGTTGCAGGGGAGGTAGCTGGAGAAGATAACAATATCCTTGCAGCAACTGTTAGCAGAGCAATATTGAAGTCAAAGGAAAATGAAGACCGTAGGATTTGTTCAACAAAGTTTTGGATTCAAGACTGTTAGCCTGGTGTTAATTAACAGAAGTTGTTTGTTAAGCTGTAGTGAACAAGTTTGCTTAGTAGAAATCAGATTGTATATATATACAGAATATATATACCAATCACCACCCAAATCAAGGGAATGGGTATACCACAAACCAACTTTTGTTATCTAAACAAGTGCCATGTAATAATATAGTCGAAGGTAATTTAGTTGAAAATGATTGTAATTAACAGATTATTAGTTTAATTAATGAGATTTCTATTTGTATCCGTTGTGGTAGTAATTGTGTGTGAAATGAAATGTTGGGAGTTGAGAAGTGTTCTGGATATTGGGAGTGTCTTGTTTGCAGGTACAGAAAATGGTATGGATTTGTTGAAAATACAAACAATGCTTATGCCAAATTTTTTATAAATTCGGTTACCATCTAGTTCATTTTGATTAAAAAAAAGCAGAAGTGTTGCTGCCAGAAAATGTATAAACAAATCAAAACAACATTTATGTATATAACTAGCCGCAATGTTGCAAATCAAATCAAAACAACATTTATGTATGGCATGGCAAGAATTTTAATAGATAGTATGATTACATTAACTAGTAAACATGGTCTGGTAAATACGAAACATAAAAATACATAAACTTTTTTTTTTTTTTTTTTTTAAACTGTTCTTGTGCTTCGGGTCATGACTGACCTGATATCAGGTCAGGTGTGACCTGAAGCACAAATTCATGGCTTCGGGTAGGGGGCAACCTGAAGCCATGAATTTGTGCTTTGGGTCATGACTGACCCGATATCGGGTCAGGTGTGACCCCGAAGCACAAATTCAAAGCTTGAAAATGATGGAGGAATTTGGGGCAATTATTATTAAGGGCAGTTTCGTCTTTTAGGGGCAATTTTGCTATAAAAATAATTGATAGGGTATGTTTTCAATTTATACCCTCAAATAGGGCAATTTTGCTAAAATCCCTATTTTTATTTTGTTTAAGCTCTAAGACTTCTTAAGATAGCAGAAGCTTTTACGAGAAAAACTCAACAATAATTTGAGAAGCAACCCACTATTATTCATGGATGCTAGGATAATATGCTTTAAATTCATTGACTACTTACGAATGGGAAATATAGAGAAAACTCTCTGATTTTTATTAAATAATCAACTCACCGCCTCATAGGGCTGCAAAAACTTATCAAATAAAAAAATTAGATTAGATTTAATAAAATAAAATCATAAAATAATTAATAAAAATCTATATAATAAAGGAATTAGATTTGATTTAATAAAATCAAATCATACAATAATAAACTATCTAATTAAATATATAATTAATAAAATAAAATAATATATATTAATTATAAGAATAATTTTAAAATCTAAAATTATTATAAAAAAAATCTATCAAAGAAATTAGATTTAATTTTTAAATCAAATCATATAATAATTAACTATCTAATAGAAATAAAATAATATATATTAATTATAAAAATATTTTGAAAATCTAGAATCTTCGACAATAATATATTTCTGTATCGCTTCTAGAGTGTTCGGTGTTACTTTTTCAAAAACCAGTTTTTTTTTCTTATAATAGATAGTGGATAATGGATATAGACTATATAGTCACATGTTATTGCCGCGTAATTTCTCGACTAAAATTTCAAACTATCATTATCCTTCCTTCGTCATCAGTCCTACGTCATTCATTTTATCAACGGTTGGAAAAAATAAATAAAGAATAATGTTTGGGTACAGATTGATCGGTACCCAAAATACTGACTCAACCAATAAAAGTGTAACATGCTATATGTGACTTTTTTCCTTTAACCTTTTACATTTATTACACCGCGTGCTACGATCCTATTGGTTGGTCATTATTTTGGTATTGATAAGTCAGCATCCGAGCATTATTCAAAAATGAATGAAAGAACCGATCACACTCCTCTATAAATGGAGGATGCAAGTTTCACCCGGATTATTCAACACTGAAAACAAAAACCAGTAGACGATAAAGAGAGAGAGAGAGATGGCGGACGGTGGAAGCAGCGTTTCCCAGACGATCGACGGCGGAGATTCTCACGATATTCAATCGCTCCTCTCTTCTTCCGAGAGGGACTTTCTTGTCCGCAACAACGGTGATCAGGTACTTAGTGCTTTGTTTTTATATGATCAAATTCATAGTCGTGCTTTTCTTTGTTTACTTCTTTTATGCTAGAATTATTTTGGAGTGAAACTTTTGGGTTTGAATAAAATCGTCGCTGTGGATTTTTGTATCTGTTTTGTTATAATCTAGACTGGTAGTACTATTTTAATCACATCAAGCAGTGATTTTGAGATACATAGTTCAGCTGTGGCTGATTTATTGATTTATGTTTGAAATTGATTTGTAGTGTATGATGAATCGAATATAGAAATTCAGCTGAAATGAGAGTTGTGATGATATTTTGTGATGCTTTTGCTTCTGTTCTGCTCTGTTATGGGTTCAAAAAGATTGTTATTATGTTTTTTGTTTGGGGGAATTGCACAAACATCCCCTGAGATTTGATACAATTGCACAAATATGGAAGTTTTGACCATTTACGCACAAACTTCCCTCAACATTTGAAAATTGTTGCACAAACATCCCCTATCGTTAGATGGATCCGTTAGTCAACGGCCAAATGTGTAAAAAGTGCAAAATACTCTATATTTTTATTTTAAACATTATTAAAAATTTAAAAATAAGATAAAAAAATATTAAAAAATCTTTTAGAAAATATAAATGTATTTTAAATCAGAAAGTTGGAAAAAAAAAATTCATCTTTAAAAAAAAATAAAATTGTTTGTGCAATTCCCCTTTGATTTTAAATAAATTTAAAATTTAAAATTTATTTATTATTAAATTGTTTTAAAAACTATTTTTTTATTTGTAAAGATGATTTTTTTTTTCCAGGTTTCAGATTTAAGATACATTCATGTTATCAAAAATATTTTTTTTTTATATTTTTTTATCTTATTTTTTAATTTTTTAGTTTATTTAAAATAAAAATAAAGGATATTTTAGACTTTTTACACTTTTGACCATTGATTAACGGATTTATCTAACGGTAGGGGATGTTTGTGCAATAATTTTCAATTGTTGAGGGAAGCTTGTGTGTATATAACCAAAACTACCATATCTGTGCAATTTCATCAAATCTCGAGGGATGTTTGTGCAATTCCCCCTTTTTGTTTAAACAAATTAAAAAAATAAAAATAGATCTTTTGAATTAGAGGTTGAGTTATTCTAATTGCCAATAAGCTATTATTTGTATTTTAATCCATATTAGTTATGGAAATGATGAGGGTTTTAGTAATCTTTTAAGGCATTAGAGCATTTTGTTTTTGGTTGAACTTACTCATACAAACTAATAAGGCAATAATAGCATGATTATTGCCACGATTTGAATTTGATTTGAATTTAGTTGACTTGATTAATTACCAGATTTTAGCTAGACAAATTAGCATGATTACTGCCTTATTGTTTGTACTTAATTACAGCCAAATATTGTGTTTCCTTCTTAGTATTGTAAATATTACATTATAAATGAAATCAAATATTAGTCTTCGTATCTATTCAGAAGACACCAAAAATATCTCTCTTTATTTTCTTCAAGGTTGCTCTGTTTTTATCATGGTATCAGAGCATTGAATCCATCACTTTCTTTTCATCATGACTCAAACCGTTGCTCAAACTTCTTCACAACCTTCATTGGATTCTGTTGAAACACAGATTTCACCCAATGATTATTTTTTTATTCACCACTCAGATAACCCAACAGCTGTGCTTGTCACGCCTCCTCTATCTGGGGATAACTATGGTACGTGGAGCCGATCTATTACGATGGCTCTTCGTGCTAAAAATAAATTGGGGTTCGTCAATGGTACAATCAAGAAACCCACTTCGTCTACCGAGTTGACTCAGTGGGAGCGATGTAATGATCTCGTTAACTCATGGATTCTTAATTCTGTTGCGAGTGATATTCGTAGCAGTATCTTATATGCAAGCAGTGCACATGAAGTATGGGTGGATTTACAGGAGCGATTTTCTCAGTCAAATGCTCCCAAAATTTACCAATTGAAGCAATCAATTGCTTCACTTAAGCAAGAAGAATCTTCCATCTCAGCATATTATACAAAGCTGAAATCTCTTTGGGATGAACTCAATTCACATGTCATTGTGAATCCTTGCACATGTGGACATGCTCGCATTTTTGGTGAAAGATTCCAACAAGATCGAGCCATGGAATTCCTTCAAGGCCTGCATGATCGTTTTTCCGCTATCCGAAGCCAAATTCTTCTCATGGAGCCTTTCCCTACTGCAACCAAGATATATTCTCTTGTACGCCAAGAAGAAAAACAGCAGGAAATCCAGTCCTTGTCTTCTCCAATGCCGGACGCGGCTGTTCTTAATGCTGCCAAGGTTGAGAATCGTACAGCCGGTACATCTAACCGTCAATTCAGGCCTGCAAATCGACAAGGAGGAACCAATTTTGATAATCGCCGAAAAAATAAGCCTCGTCCGCATTGTGATTATTGTGATCGTGATGGACATTTCAGAGCAACTTGTTATAAACTACATGGTTTCCCTCCTAAACAAGTTGAATCACCTGCTCATCAAGCCAATCAATCCATATCTCTTCCTAAGTCAGATGAAACATCCATGGTAACGGCTCCCATGATCACCCAAGAGCAGTATAGCAAGCTTTTATCAATGCTCTCGCCAGGTAGTCTCAACTCAAATGCAAACCTGGCAGGTATATCTCTTAGTGCTTCCACACATTCAACTTGGATCATTGATACCGGAGCCACAAATCATATGTGCTATTCTTTATCCTTATTTTCATCTTACAAGCCATGCTCTATTATTTCTCATGTTCAATTACCGGATGGATCAAATGCAGAAATTAAACATATAGGAACTATCACATTATCACCCACATTCCAACTTGAAAATGTTTTCCATATTCCTTCTTTCAAATATAATTTATTGTCGGTCAGTCAGCTTACCAAAAATCTTCAATGTTCAGTAACTTTCTTTCATGATCATTGTGTATTTCAGGACCTGTCATTGAAGAAGAGGATTGGTCTGGGTAATGTTCATGAAGGGCTCTACTATTTCCATTCACCATCAGCCTCCCTTGTTAACAGTTCATCTAATATTGATCTATGGCACTGGCGACTTGGTCATTTATCGTCTACCCGGTTACAAAATTTGGCTAAAGATTCTGATTTTATTTCATGTTTGAATAATTATGTTTGTGAAATTTGTCCACAAGCAAAACAGAGTCGTTTATCATTTCCTTCTAGTTTAATTCGTAGTATTAAACCTTTTCAGTTAATTCATTGTGATATTTGGGGTAGTTTTTCTCATCCATCTTTTACTGGGGCACGTTTTTTTCTTACAATTGTTGATGATTTTACTCGTTGCACTTGGATTTATCTCATGCATGTCAAATCTGAAACCAAAATGTTTTTACAATCTTTCTTTTCAATGGTACAAACTCAATTTAATTGCCAAGTACAAAATCTTCATTATGGAAATGGAGAAATATTTTTCCCTCAAATTCAGACAATCCGTTCTGATAATGGAACTGAATTCCTTTCTCAAGACATGCAAAAATTTTTTACTCATCATGGTGTCATCCACCAACGAAGTTGTGTTGCTACTCCACAACAAAATGGAGTTGTAGAACGCAAACATAGGCACCTCCTTGAGGTTGCTCGTGCTCTTCGATTCCAAGCTAATTTGCCTTTAGAATTTTGGGGTGAATGTATTCTCACAGCAGCATATCTCATCAACAAAATGCCGACACCCATATTATCACATAAATCCCCACATGAAATTTTATTTAAATCAAAACCAAATTATTCTCATTTGCGTGTTTTCGGCTGTTTATGTTTTGCTCACAATCATAATGTCAAGCATAAATTTGATCAGCGTGCTAAACCTGGAATTTTTATTGGATATCCGTATGCTCAGAAAGGGTATCGCATCTATGATTTTGCTACAAAAAAGATTTACACTTCACGCCATATTATTTTTCATGAAACCATTTTTCCATTCAAAGATTTGCTTAAATTAAATTCTCCCACCACTGTTATACCCATGCCCATTAATGATGACCCAAGTTTTTCATACTCTTTAAACCCACAGACTACCCCAGCTACACATGAAACATTAGCATCTGATTCCACTGAAATTCAACAAGACCAGGACACTAGGCTTTCTCATAGACCTCATCGTAATCGTCGGCCACCACCATATCTTCAAGATTTTCATTGTGCAGGAGCCACTCATGACACGTTACCTACTCCATCCAATTCTTCAAAGGCAAGTACTTTACATTCTTTACATCAATACATATCTTTTAATTGTTTCTCTGTTGCACATAGATCCTTTCTTTCTGCCATATCTTCTGCAGATGAGCCCAAAACCTTCTCTCAGGCAGTCAAAATACCTCATTGGCGAGATGCTATGGCTGCTGAAATTTCTGCTCTTGAGAAAAATAATACATGGAGCCTTACTTCTCTTCCTCCTAATAAGAAGCCTATTGGATGTAGATGGGTGTACAAAATCAAATTTCAGTCAGATGGCACTATTGAGCGCTATAAGGCTCGTTTAGTCGCAAAGGGTTATAATCAAGTGGAAGGAATCGATTACCATGACACTTTTGCACCGGTGGCAAAACTTGTAACGGTCCGTACTTTGCTTTCGATTGCAGCTATTAAAAATTGGTCTCTTCACCAGTTAGATGTGAATAATGCTTTTTTACAAGGAGACCTTAATGAAGACGTTTATATGACTCTTCCACCGGGATTTACTCGACAGGGGGAGCCGCTTGTGTGCAAATTGAATAAATCTTTGTACGGTTTGAAACAGGCTTCACGGCAATGGTTTGCCAAATTTTCATCAACTTTAAAAAAGGCGGGTTTTTCTCAGTCACTTGCAGATTATTCTCTTTTCACTAAGGTTCGTGGTGATTCCTCAACATTTATTTTAGTTTATGTTGATGACATTATCATCACCGGTAATGATGAATCAGCCATCCAACGTCTCAAGCAATTTCTTGAACATCATTTCTTCATCAAAGATCTTGGAAGACTTAAATACTTCCTTGGTATAGAAGTCGCAAGATCTCAAAAGGGCATTTTTTTATCACAACAAAAATATGCTCTGGATATTCTCAAAGACACTGGTTTGAGTGGTGCTAGAGTCTCTGCATTTCCTATGGAGCAAAATCTACATCTATCACCCACAGATGGGACATTATTGCCTGATCCAACTTCTTACAGACGGCTTGTTGGACGGCTTATCTATCTTACCATCACCAGGCCAGATATTACATACAGTGTCCATATATTAAGCCAGTTTATGCAAGCACCTTGCAGCAGTCATATGGATGCAGCTCATCGATTATTACGATACCTTAAAGGTTCACCAGGAAAGGGTATTTTCTTATCATCTTCTAGTAGTCTTCATTTGAGTGGGTTTTGTGATTCCGATTGGGCTGGTTGCCCTACTACTCGTCGCTCCACCACTGGTTATTGCACCATGCTTGGTTCTAGTCCCATCTCTTGGAAGACAAAGAAACAACCTACAGTTTCTCGATCATCTGCTGAAGCCGAATACCGTGCAATGGCTAGTTTGACTTGTGAACTTCAATGGCTTAAATATTTGCTCAATGATCTCGGAATTGCTCATCTTGCACCCATAACATTTCATTGTGATAATCAAGCTGCCATACACATCGCGAATAATCCGGTTTTCCATGAACGGACAAAACACATTGAGCTTGATTGTCATTTTGTTCGTGAAAAAATTCAGTCGCAACTCATTGCTCCTCGGTACATCCCCTCATCAATGCAAGTTGCTGACATTTTCACCAAAGCTCTAGGGAAGGATCCTTTTCACCGTTTACTTACCAAGTTGGGTGTTACTTCCATACACGACCCAACTTGAGGGGGAGTAATAAGGCAATAATAGCATGATTATTGCCACGATTTGAATTTGATTTGAATTTAGTTGACTTGATTAATTACCAGATTTTAGCTAGACAAATTAGCATGATTACTGCCTTATTGTTTGTACTTAATTACAGCCAAATATTGTGTTTCCTTCTTAGTATTGTAAATATTACATTATAAATGAAATCAAATATTAGTCTTCGTATCTATTCAGAAGACACCAAAAATATCTCTCTTTATTTTCTTCAAGGTTGCTCTGTTTTTATCACTGTTTCAAGTGGAAGAAGTTTCATACATTTAGTGATTGAATTGTTGTTACTGTGAACTCTATTTGAAAAGGGGGTCACTTTTTATATATTTTGAATTTTACAGGTTAAAATTAATAGCTTGAAGGGAAAGAAGATTGGGCTGTATTTCTCAGCATCATGGTGTGGTCCATGTCGGCGATTCACACCAACTTTGGTGGAGGTGTACAATGAACTCTCTCCCACTAGTGATTTTGAGGTCATTTTTGTCTCACGTGATAAAGATGATACTTCGTTCAATGAGTACTTCTCCAAGATGCCGTGGCTTGCAATCCCTTTTTCTGACTCAGAGACGCGTGATCACTTGAATGCGTTGTTCAAGGTGAGGGGAATTCCTAACCTTGTGTTACTTGATGACAATGGAAAAGTTTCGAGTGATGGTGGAGTTAGGCTTATTAAAGAGTATGGAACGGAAGGGTACCCTTTTACGACAGAAAAGATCAAAGAACTAAAAGAGCGAGAGGAAATAGCCAAAAGAGAACAGTCCTTAAAATCTGTCTTGGTCACTCACTCTCGTGATTATGTAGTTTCATCTGATGGGAAAAAGGTAATTATGATGAAATTGCTTGTTATTTGAAATATTCATAAAGCTAATCTCATGATTCTCATCTTAATGAATTGTGTCTTGAAATGCCATTGTTGCTCCCTAATCTGTATTTAATTCTTAATGTATGTACAAGGTACCTGTTGCAGAACTTGAAGGGAAGACTGTCGGTCTGTATTTCTCAGCCTCTTCATACAAGGCATCCACTGATTTTACTCCAAAGCTCGTGGAGGTTTATGAGAAACTGAAAGATAAGGGGGAGAACTTTGAGATTGTGTTGATATCACTTGATGACGATGAAGAATCTTTCAAGAAAGACTTAGGAAGCATGCCTTGGTTAGCATTGCCTTGCAAGGACAAGAACTGTCAAAAGCTGGTTCTATACTTTGAGCTCTCCACTCTTCCCACTGTGGTGATTATTGGGCCAGATGGGAAAACCCTTCACTCCAATGTTGCTGAAACTATTGAAGAACATGGAATCGAGGCATTCCCTTTCACCCCGGAAAAGTTCGTAGAGCTTGCTGCAATAGTGAAAGCAAGGGAGGAAGCTCAAACCTTGGAGTCAGTTTTAGTTTCTAGGGATCAGGATTTTGTCATTGCGAAAGATGGATCCCAGGTATGAGACTTTGAAGACCCTAAATGCTGGTATCTCTTTAATAGCATTAACCATATTACTTACACATTTTGTCCGATCAATCTGATTGTGTGTAGCTCCCTAACTCTATAAATAACGATTTTATTTTCTGTTTCAGATTCCAGTGTCCGATTTAGTGGGAAAGAACATCCTCCTGTACTTTTCAGCTCATTGGTGCCCTCCATGTCGTGCCTTTCTGCCAAAACTTATCGAAGCATACCATAAGATTAAGGCAAAGGATGAAGCATTTGAAGTGGTCTTTATCTCTAGTGACAAGGACCAATCTTCATTCAATGATTTCTTTTCAGGCATGCCATGGCTGGCGCTTCCCTTTGGTGATGCAAGGAAGGCATCCTTGAGTCGCAAATTCAAGGTCCGTGGCATTCCTATGCTAATTGCCATTGGACCAACTGGTCGAACTGTCTCATTGGAAGCCAGAGATATGATTGCATCCCATGGAGCTGACGCTTATCCCTTTACTGAAGAGACTTTGAAGGAGCTCGAAAAGAAGTACGATGAGATGGCAAAGGGGTGGCCTGAGAAGTTGAAGCATGCACTACACGAGGAGCACGAGCTCGTGCTCTCTCGCCATAGGAATTATTATTGTGGTGGATGTAATGAAGAAGGACATACATGGGCATTCTATTGTAATAAATGTGAGTTCCATCTCCATCCCAAGTGTGCTCTGGAAGAGAACAAAGAAACCAAAGAAGATGAAGCTAAGGAACAGAATCCTACCAAGGAAGGATGGAAATGTGATGGTGATGTTTGTAAAAAAGCTTGATATGTTGGTCTTTTAATAATGTCTAGAAACCAAGGTGATTTTATCTGTCTTGCCTCAATTACCATGAAATATCTTCTTCATGTGTGGTGTGTGTGTGTCTTTTTTTAATGTAATAGCAGTGTATTTGCCTGTTAAATAAATTGTATTAGATATTAGAATATATTTCAGCTTATCACCTTTAGATTTTTGAATTGTTTATTGTTATTACAATGCAAGAAAATGGTATATTTAAGAGATAACCTGAATAACAAGGTTTTGTCTTCAGATTTTCCAATGTGGAAGAAGTGGATTTATGCGATTTACAGTTGATTACAATTCACATGGCCACATAAATTTGAACAAATAATTTGAATTATTATTATTATTTGAAAATGACTACTAAATTATAAAAGCCTGTTTTGAGATTTCTTTTTAATGTAACTTAAAAAGCTAGTTTTATATAATTCTCTTTAGTTTAAGCTCCAAGTGTCCCAATAATATAATTTTTAAATTGATTATTTATTTCTTTAATTTTGTTTTATAATTTTTTTTTAAAATCTTGTAAACTATTTTTTTTTCCATTTTTTTTGTTTAATTTTAAGAGTCAAATAACTATTGAGTTGGAAATTTCCACAGTTATTGTTCATCTATTTACTCTGTTTAAATCTAAGGGTTGTCATTGGCAATCTAAAACTGTATTAAAATATCACTATTAAATAGAAGGGTATTATTGTCGTTATATTAAAATAGTAGGGATATTAGAGACATTTTAATGATAAGAAGCCCACTTCCCTAATAATCAGCTTTGAAAAGCAACCCCAGCTAACTTCTCAAAAGCTGCTTATCGAATAAGCAAATTGTAAAATAAGCTGTTTTTGGGAGTTTACCAAACATTTATTTACTCAAAACTTAAGAAATAAGTGATTATTTCTCAAGTAGAAGCAATCCCAAACATAGTCTTTACTTCATTTATGTAGAACAAAAATAATAAAAGATAAAAATCACTGCTTAACCATGTTAGTATACCATAATCAAAATTGCGTATGAGCGTGATTTCATGTAATTATGATTAATATCAAACTACCCATTTTTAGGTATGGGTCTTATTCAACAACCAGGTGCGGTTTTTATATTTTATCTTTAGTAACTTTAATGAATTTTTGGTAGATTTTTTATATTCATTGTTATACTTTCGTAGAGATGTGTAAACGTTAATATTATTGTCGATTTGTTATATTTATAATATTTTGACTAATTATAAAAAATGACTAATTATTAAAAAAAAAAAGAGCATAATGTCTTAATAATGCAAAATATAATTAAAATAAAAATAAAATTTTAAAATCACATATATAGACATAAATGCTTTTGTCAAATTTAATTAACGAGGTTTTTTTTTAATTTATTTGAAAAAATATTTTAATTGACATAATAAATATATATAATTTTGTTAAAACAAAGTATACATTATATTTAAAAGTCAATGAAAGTCTATAAATATCTATAAAAGTCTTTTGAAATGAAAATCTATGAAAGTATTTTGAAATGAAAGTCTATAAAATTTTTTCATAATCTTGTAAAGTCTATAAAAGTCCATAAAATTTGTAAAAGTCATCCACTTAAAAAAAAAGTCCCCCCCCCCCCCCCCCCTATAATTCTCTTTAGTTTAAGCTCTAAGTGTCCCAATAATATAATTTAAAAATTGATTATTTATTTCTTTAATTTTGTTTTATAATTTTTTAAAGAAAAACTTGTAAACTTTTTTTTTTTTTTTTTTTTAAATTTTTAAGAGTCAAATAACTACTGGGGAAATTTCCACAGTTATTGTTCATCTATTTACTTTGTTTAAATCTAAGGGTTGTCATTTGCAATCTAAAACTGTATTAGCTTTTTGACATTTTGTAAAAGGGTTAGATAAGAATACTTTGATGTAGTTTTAGCAAAATTTAAACTATCATCAAATGGCGGGTACTTTGTTGCAAGTTGGCTTTAAAAATATGCTGGTTGACACTTCGGTCTACGTGCTCATACGATGAGTCAATCTAATCTCCGACCCTTTTAATCTCGAAGAAACATCAAAGAAATTCGATCAATGTCGTCATTCGTCACCAGTTGGAACAAAATGAATAAACAAAAATCTGCAGCGAGTAGCGAAAGAGAGAGATGACGGACGATGAAAGCAGCGTTGCCCAGACGATCAACGACGGAGATTCTCACGATATTCATTCGCTGCTCTCTTCTTCTGAGAGGGACTTTCTTGTTGGCAACAACGGTGATCAGGTATTTTAGCTTGCTTCTTTTATATGATCAAAGCCCTCTTTTTTATGGATACTGGGATTTTAGTTTAGTTTTGTTATATCTAGTAGTACTATTTTAATCACACCGAGCAGTGATAGAAATTGAGCTAATTAAAATGAGAATTGTACGTTGTGAATTTTTTTTGATGTTTTTACTAATGTTGATGTGTTGTTTTTCTGCTCAACTCAGCAAAGACAATTAATTAGCGTAATGATTGATAGTAGTAGTTCAAAGACTGTTGTTATTTTTGTGATTTAATCAAATTTAGGAAAATGGATCTCATGAATTAGAGTTTGAGTAATTCTGATTGCCAATAAGTTATGATGAATTTACAATGTGGATACAAGGCAATTTCATGATATCTGTAATTTAATCAACATCAGTGTTGGAAATGATGAGAATTTTAGTATTCTTTTAAGGTATATGGACATTTTGTTTTTCAATGAGCTTACTTATACAAACTGTTTAAAGTGGAAGGAGTTTCATGGATTTGAATTGTTATTACTATGAACTCTGTTTGAAATGGGAGTCACTTTGTATGTTTTGAATTTTACAGGTTAAAATCAGCAGCTTGAAGGGAAAGAAGATTGGGCTGTATTTCTCTGCATCATGGTGGGGTCAATGAACTCTCTTCCACAGGTGATTTTGAGTTTATTTATGTCTCGGTTGACGAAGATGATAATCCATTCAATGGGTACTTCCCTGAGATGCCATGGCTTGCAATCCCATTTTCAGACTCAGACGCGTGATCGCCTAGATGATTTGTTCAAGGTGATGGGTTTTCATCACCTTGTGTTACTTGATGAAAATGGAAAAGTTAGGTGTGATAGTGGAGTTGAGTTTATTCGAGAGACGGAAGGGTACCCTTTTACGACAGAACAGATCAAAGAGCAAGAAGAAAGAGCCAAAAGAGAACAGTCATTAAAATCTTTTTTGGTTACTCAATCTCGTGACTTCATAGTTTCATCTGATGGGAAAAAGGTAATTATGATGAACCTGTTGTTATTTTAAATATTCTTAAAGCTACTCTCATCTTAATGAATTGTGTCTTGAAAAGTTGAAATGCATTGTTCCTTTTCTAATCTGAATTTTGTTCTTATTGTATGTACAAGGTACCTGTCGCAGAACTTGAAGGGAAGACTTTTGGTCTGTATTTCTCAATGTCTTCGTGTATGCCATCCACCGAATTTACTCCAAAGCTCGGACGTGGAGGTTTATGAGAAACTGAAAGTAAATGGGGAGAGTTTTGAGATTGTACGTGTTGATATCACTTGATGACGGGGAAGAATCTTTCAAGCAAGGCTTAGGAAGCATGCCTTGGTTAGCATTGCCTTTCAAGGACAAGAGCTGTAAAAGGCTGGTTCGATGCTTTGAGCTCTCCACCCTTCACACTTTGGTGATTATTGGGCCAGATTGGAAAACCCTCAACTCCAATGTTGCTGAAGCCATTGAAGAACATGGAAATGAGGCATTCCCTTTCACCCCAGAAAAGTTTGCAGAGCTTGCTATAATAGAGAAAGTGAGGGAGGAAGCTCAAACCCTGGAGTCAGTTTTAGTCTCCGGGGATCAGGGTTTTGTTATTGGGAAAGATGAAGCCAAGGTACGAGGCTTTGAAGACCCTGAATGCCAGTATCTCTTTAATGGCATTAACCATACTATTTTGTCTAATCAATGTGTTTGTGCATTGCTCATTCTACCTGCCCTCTCTTTATGAATAATGATATTTTTTTTTTCTTTCTGTTTTAGATTGCTGTGTTCAATTTAGTGGAAAAGAACATCCTCCTGTACTTCTCAGCACATTGGTGCCCTCTATGTCGTGCCTTTCTTCCAAAATTTATCGAAGCATACCATAAGATGGGAAAGGATCAAGCATGCCCTGGCTGGCGCTTCCCTTTGGTGATGCAAGGACGGAATCCTTGAGTCGAAATTCAAGGTCTTTGGCATTCCTATGCTTGTTGCCATTGGACCAACTGGTCGAACTGTCTCAAAAGTAGCCAGAGAGATGATTGCATAGCATGGAGCTGACGCTTATCCTTTACTGAATATATTTTGAAGGGGCTCGAAAAGAAGTATGAGGAGATGGCAACGGGGTGGCCTGAGAACTGAGAAGTTGAAGCATGCACTGCATGAGGAGCACGAACTTGTACTCTCTCGCAATATTTCAGTTTATCGCCTTTATATTTTTGAATTGTTCATTTGGTATTACAATGCAAGAAAATGGTTTGAGAGAGAACCTGCATAACAAGGTTCTGACTATAGATTTTTCAATGTGGAAGTGGTGGATTTGTAAGAAAATGAAGTTTGAAGTTGGAGAGTATATAGCTAGAGCAATAACAATAAGTCTGTGGATTTAATTTTTCCCTTGCCTAGTTATTTTTATGTTTTATTCGTTTGACGTTGTCAAGAGATGGATTCAACACTTGTTTGACGGATGGATGTTTTAATCTCTAGTGCCACAGATACGGGTACATGGTTAATAGTTTGTAGGAGCAGATTGTAAACACACAGAAAATGATTGATAAGAACAATTAAAACCATCCTCTTTGATAAAAATAAAAGATAAAATTTTTGAAGTATTTTATTTACAACTATTACGATAGCTAGGGTTGTCGAGACCTATCGAGATTAGACAGTACATGTACGGTCCGGATAACT
Source organism: Acer yangbiense (assembly GCA_008009225.1). Lineage (NCBI taxonomy): Eukaryota > Viridiplantae > Streptophyta > Magnoliopsida > Sapindales > Sapindaceae > Acer > Acer yangbiense. The sequence continues at coordinate 5,427,216 of CM017768.1, read as the reverse complement.
ACTCTCATCGACCCGGAGAAAACTCCCCACATATATTTGTAAAAGGCATATGGTGTGACTCAAACCATCCATTGTTTATACGGCTAAAAATGAATATAATTTATCGAACACTTGAAAGATAAAAAAAAACATAAATACTCATACTTCAAGCCTTCTAATGATATAATTGACTCATGCCTCGTGACTATCTAGAATGTTCGTCAAAGCACCAAGACCATACATACAAAGAATAATTTATTTAAACAAATTATTTTACCATTTTTAGACGATAATAAATTACTTTTAGTGTTTTTGTTATAATAGTATAATACTCTACAAACACCTATTCTGATTTTAATTTAATAAAATCAATTTCTTATTTCTTTAGGCGCGTTTACTAATTGGGAATGAGTGGAATCGGAATAAATGACGCGTTTACTGATAAGTAATCAAACTCAAGAAAGGGAATTAAAAGTTACTGATTTATGAATTTCAGTGTTTACTAAATATTTAGGGAATTAAGTTACGTGGACCCCACTTTTAAATCAGTAATTAAGTTATTGATGGAATGAGAATTTGATTCCTCCCACCCACCCTAGGAATCAAGTTCCCTTTCCTGATTGAAAAAAGGAATTCATATATTTTTACTAAAATATCCTCACTTATAATAATTAAAAAAAATGTCTTTCCATTCGTTCTGTTTTAGTAATTTTTCTATGTCATTTGTGTTCATCAATTTTTCTCCGAATCTTGCTACAAGTACGATTTTTTTTTAATCGTAGATTTTATAAATATACATAAAAATCATGTTCATGATTATTATTGACTTGTTGCATTGATTCTATATTTATATATATCGAATATGGTATGAAATCATGGTATATATATATATATATATATATATATATATATATATATATATATATATATATACACACACGTTGTACTTTGTATACGTAAATAAAAATAAAAATAACTGTGTTGATGATTAATGTTGAAGAAAGCTTTGAATTATTGGTTTACAATTATACATGTTGTTTTCTTTCTCTCATTTATTTATTTATTTTTTTTTTTGGCAAAGTTTTTTTTTTTTTTTTTTTTCTTTTTTCTTTTTACGGAAACAATAAGTCAAAGCTTTCATAGCTGTGACTTTAATTTTTTATGTTATGGATCTCTTAGAGCATAGGCTGTAATTGTTTATATCACTGTATTTTTTGTTATCTTTTTATTTAGTTCTATTGACAATGTTTTAATGTTTAAAAACATTTCAAATCATTTATGTATGTTTATATTTTTTGTTTGACAATCTTTCTAGACATGGCTTATAATATATATAGTCTTTCTATTATCAGTTCGAACTGACAAAAGTTATATCAGTTCCTTGTATGTGGACCACTGGATTTAAATACTTTGACTGACAAGTGCATACAGCAAAGTCAAAGTATTTAAATCTAGTGGCTCACATGTAAGGAACTGATATAACTTTTGTCAGTTCAAACTGATAATGGAATTTCTGTATATATATATATATATTTGTTTTCTTTTATACGGTTAATAATGAATCAAACACTATGTGAGCTAATTGTATATGTTGGGTTATTTTGTGTTTTAATTTTTGCATTCGATAGAAAGGAAAAAAAAAACACCTAAATGTGAGAAATTAATTCAACATCAAATTAATTATGTTTTCAAATCTAAATTGCTCCTCAATTTTTAATTTTTATTGACTAATTAGTTCAAAGTTTACGATATAAAGATATTAATTATTATAGTTACAGTGTTATGAGCAGTATAAAAAATATTTTTTTAATAATAATTTTTTTTTTTAACATGTTATATACACAAGGGTATTTTTGTAATCAACTATATATCATTTCGATTCCTTAGTTTAAGTAAACACTAGAAAAGGAATAATTTGATTCCATTTATGATTCCTAAATTGTTAGTAAACAATGTAATGGAATTTAATAACTTAATTTCGATTCTCCTCCGCTCCCTTTCCGATGGAACTTAATGGTTATGCACATTTATAACAAAAAAAGAAAGAAATTTTATATTTTTCTGAAGTCATAAACGATGTAATTTTTATAAGTATAGACTTGGGCTCTTCATTTGTTTAATTAATCAAAATTCAACACCATTGCACGTTGTGAAATTTAACTTACAAGATTTATAAAAAATTAAAGATTGATGAACATGGTTACGTAAACTGTAAACATCAAGAAAATGACAGTTAGGACAAGGTAGGACTGTAGGAGAATGGTCACCGTCAGTTGGTAGGAATGACTCGAAATTTTTGACACGTGTCCAAAATATCATTTGATAAGTGAGAAAAACTTCAGTGGGACGGTCCCACTGACGTGGATATGGGACCGTCCAATCACAGCACGCCACATATGTATTGGGAGAATATATGGCACACTTGTGGCATGCTGTGATTGAACGGTCCCATATCCACGTCAATGGGACCGTCCCACTGAAGTTTTTTACTTGATAAGGTGTATACTGTATACAGCATCAAAAAAATTCTGGACACATCCGTCTGCGTGCTCCTCATCAAATATTCGACTTTAAAAAAAATATATTCTAATGTTCGACTCTTAATCTCGAAGAAACATCAAAGAAATTCGATCAATGTGGTCATTAATGACCAATTGGAACAAAAAAAATCAACAAAAGAATCGACCCCACTCCTCTATAAATGCCAGCCCACTTCGCTTTCGCTTGAGCTATTGAACTCTGAAAACAAAATTCTGTAGCGAGTAGCGATTGAGAGAGAGGGAGAGAGAGATGACGGACGGTGAAAACAGCGTTGCCCAGACGATCAACGGCGGAGATTCTCACGATATTCAATCGATCCTCTCTTCTTCTGAGAGGGACTTTCTTGTTCGCAACAACGGTGATCAGGTATTTAAGCTTGCTTCTTTTATATGATCAAATTCTTCTTTTTATGCTGGAATTAGTTCTCTTATGTTATAATTAATTTGGAAGGATTAAAATCATCAGTGTGGATTTTGCTTTTGTTTTGTTATATCTAGTAGTACTATTTTAATCACATCTAGCAGTGATTTTTGAGATAAGTAGTTCAGTTGGTGGCTGGTTTTTTATTTATATTTTGAAATTGATTCAAAGTGTTGGGTGAATCGATTATTGAAATTCAGCTGAAAATAAAGTGGCGGAGCCAAGATTTCTGATTTGGGGTGGGGGGGGCTAAACTAGGCGGCTCCGGCCGCTGCGAGGAAGGCCTTCCTAGGCGGCCGGCTGCCTAGTAGATGACTAGCGCCGACTAATCGGCCGCCTAGCCCGAAACCGCCATTATCGCCGCAGCTGCCGTCCCGTCATCCGGTCGTCCTCACCGATCTCTACGGAAGCTGTCTAGGGAGTGAAAAAGAAGAAGATAATAAGAAATGATGAAAAAGAAAACAAGAAACAAAAAAAAGGCCTAAAAAAGAAGATAATTTTGAAGAAGATGAATTGTAGCGAAGATTTAAGTTTGAAGAGTTTGATGAATGAGTGATGAGAGTTCATAGAGATAACTATAAGTTGAAGGATAAAATGAAAAGAAAAAAAAAATGTCAGAGAAATGATGGTGGTGAAGAGAAGTGAACGGTTATGATTTGTAAATAAGAGGATTGATAATAAAAATAAAAATAAAAAGAGAAAAATAAATAAATAAAGTGGAGTGAAGTAGTCCAGTTGTGTCCCACTAAATTATTAAGGCCCCGTTTGATTCGTTGTATTGTATTGTATTGTATTAGACGATTAAAATATATTAAAATAATATAATATAGTGTTCGGTGTAAAAACACTTTAGTGAGATATTATATTTAGTGGTATTAGGTTATATTGTATTAAAAAAAACACTTTTTTTTCAACAAATATGAAATATATGTTATGTTATTAATATTTTTTATAATTTCAAAATTATATAGGAAATATTTCTTTATTTATAAAAATATTATTTATTTAAATTTTTGTTTTAATTAAAAAATATATTTATTGATTTTTATATAAAATATTTATTGATTTATTAACTATTTTTTTTTAAATATTATAATTTTATAATATAATTAAATATAATAAAGTCACATATAAATAACTTAATACGATATAATACAGTGCATCACCAAACAAAAGTTTGTATTAATGATAATACAGTCCAATACAATCCAATCCAATCCAATCCAATCCAATACAATACAATCCAATCTAATCCAATACAATACAATCCAATACGGTGTACCAAACGAGCCTTAAAAAAATTTAAAGGTTGGAGAGTGTGTCCCACTAAGTTATTAAAAAAAATTAAAAGTTGGAGAGTGTTGGATCAGAAATGATAGTGGTGGTTAGGGGTGGGCACAAAAACCGAAACTGGATTGAACCGAACCGAAAAAGGGTGTTTGGTTCGATTCATAACTTCTATTCGGTTTAAACTGATTTGAAATTTGAAAACCAAATTGAATTTAGTTCGGCTTCGGTTTTGGACATACAAAACCGAACCGAACCAAATTGTCTTAATTAATTATTTTCTAAGGTTCGATTTTATTATGAACTATTTGTTGATGATGTTTATTTTGGATTACATTATGTACTACATTTTTTTACTTCTATTTTATAGAAGTTATGAAGATTTTATATTTTGATTGATTATGTGGACAGAATATGATTGAAATTTTAGATTTGGATTAAAAATAAGGTTGTATTTTGTTTAAATTATTTTTTACTTATTATGTTTTCTCTAAAAAGTTTAAGCCTAAATGCCAAAAATAAAAAAATATAAATTTTTTTTTAAAAAAATACATATAAAAAAAAAAAAACCTTCAAAGTCCAATAAGCCCAAAACCGAATTGAACCGAACCGAACCGAGATAAGGGTGTTCGATTCAATTCGGTTCAAACCGATTCATATTTTCAAAAAACGAATATATGTCAGTTCAATACGGTTTTGGCCAAAACCGAACCAAACCGAAACATGCCCACACCTAGTGGTGGTGGTGTGCTGTTGTCACCAGAAATGAGTGATGAGAGTTCATATATAATTATTTTTTTTGAAAAGTTTGGACCGGGCTACAGCCCGGTGTAGTCTCCACTTGCCTCCGCCCTTTTGCTGAAATTAGAATTGTTGTTGATGTTTTTGCTTCTGTGATGTGTTGTTATTCTGCCCGACTCGGCAAAGCCAATTAATTAGTGCAGTAGTTCAAAGACTGTTATTATTTGTGTGATTTAATGAAATTTAGGAAAGTGAATCTCATGAAAATTAGAGTTTGAGTTATTCTGATTTGCCAATAAGCTAAAATGAATTTTTACAATGTGGAGACAAGGCAATTTCATGAAAACAGTCCATCATTTAACTTCTAAAATGAGCATAACATTTCAATTTTCATGATATCTGTATTTTAAACAATATCTGTGATGGAAATGATGAGAGTTTTAGTATTCTTTTTAAGGAATATGAGCATTTTGTTTTTTGATGAGCTTACTTATACAAACTGTTTCAAGTGGAAGAAGTTTCATAGATTTGAATAGTTGTTAGTTGTTACTATGAACTCTGCTTGAAATGGGAGTCATATTTTTTTGCTTTAAATTTTACAGGTTAAAATCAGCAGCTTGAAAGGAAAGAAGATTGGGTTGTATTTCTCAGCATCATGGTGTGGCCCATGTCAGAAATTCACACCAACTTTGGTCGAGGTGTACAATGAACTCTCTCCCACATGTGATTTTGAGGTCATTTTTATCTCAGGTGATGAAGATGATAATTCGTTCAACGGGTACTTCTCAAAGATGCCGTGGCTTGCAATCCCATTTTCTGACTCAGAGATGCGTGATCGCCTGGATGAGTTGTTCAAAGTGATGGGAATTCCTCACCTTGTGTTACTTGATGAAAATGGAAAAGTTATGAGTGATAGTGGAGTTGAGATTATTCGAGAGTATGGAACTGAAGGGTACCCTTTTACGACAGAAAAGATCAAAGAACTAAAAGAGCAAGAAGAAAGAGCAAAAAGAGAACAGTCCTTAAAATCTATCTTGGTTACTCACTCTCGTGATTTCTTAGTTGCATCTGATGGGAAAAAGGTAATTATGATGAAACTGTTGTTATTTGAATTTTCATAAAGCTAATCTCATCTGAATGAATCGTGTCTTGAAATGCATTGTTCCTCCCCTAATCTGAATTTTGGTCTTAATGTATGTACTAGGTACCTGTCGCAGAACTTGAAGGGAAGACTGTTGGTCTGTATTTCTCAGCGTCTTCATACAAGCCTTTTACTCCAAAGCTTGTGGAGGTTTATGAGAAACTGAAAGATAAGGGGGAGAGCTTTGAGATTGTGTTGATATCACTTGATGACGATGAAGAATCTTTCAAGCAAGACATAGGAAGCATGCCTTGGTTAGCATTGCCTTGCAAGGACAAGAACTGTCAAAAGCTGGTTCGATACTTTGAGCTCTCCACCCTTCCCACTGTGGTGATTATTGGGCCAGATGGGAAAACCCTCAACTCCAATGTTGCTGAAGCCATTGAAGAACATGGAATTGAGGCATTCCCTTTCACCCCAGAAAAGTTTGCAGAGCTTGCTGCAATAGAGAAAGCGAGGGAGGAAGCTCAAACCCTGGAGTCATTTTTAGTTTCCGGGGATCGGGATTTTGTCATCAGGAAAGATGGAGCCAAGGTATGAGATTTTGAAGACCCTAAATGCTATTAACCATACATTTTGTCCGATCAATGTGATTGTGCATAGCTCCTTCTATCTGCCCTCTCTTTATAAATAATGATTTTATTTTTCATTTTCTGTTTCAGATTCCCGTGTCAGATTTAGTGGGAAAGAACATCCTCCTGTACTTCTCAGCTCATTGGTGCCCTCCATGTCGGGCCTTTCTGCCAAAACTTATCGAAGCATACCACAAGATTAAGGCAAAGGATGAAGCATTTGAAGTGGTCTTTATCTCTAGTGACACGGACCAATCTTCATTCGATGATTTCTTTTCAGGCATGCCATGGCTGGCGCTTCCCTTTGGTGATGCAAGGAAGGCATCCTTGGGTTGCAAATTCAAGGTCTATGGCATTCCTATGCTTGTGGCCATTGGACCAACTGGTCGAACTGTCTCAAAAGAAGCCAGAGAAATGATTACATCCCATGGTGCCGATGCTTATCCTTTTACTGAAGAGCATTTGAAGGAGCTCGAAAAGAAGAATGAGGAGATAGCAAAGGGGTGGCCTGAGAAGGTGAAGCATGCACTGCATGAGGAGCACGAGCTTGAGCGCTCTCGCTGTACAAATTATGATTGTGATGGATGTACAGAAGAAGGACATACATGGGCATTCTGCTGTGAAGAATGTGATTTCTATCTCCATCCCAAGTGTGCTCTGGAAGAAGACGAAGGAACCAAAGAAGATGATGATGATAAGGAACAGAATCCCACCAACGAAGGATGGATCTGTGATGGGGATGTCTGTACCCAAGCTTGATATATTGGTTTATTAATGCTATCTACAAACTACTGTGATTTTATCAACTTCTTGCATCAACAGCTATGAATTATCTGCTTCTGGTGTGTTTTTGATGTAATAAGAGTGTAAGCTAAGAAAGATTGAAAGTCTTTTCTATCAGCTTGAAAGAATGTAATTTTCCTATATCAAATAAATAAAGAGTAGAGAGTATATTACTGTTTATTTCCTCGATAGTTTTGAATCTAAATTTGGCCATTACAACGAGAAAAAATGGTATATTTCAGAGATTATGTTATGACACCATCTTTTTAGATTTTTTTTTTTTTTTGGTGGGGGGTGGGGTGGGCGCTAAACGCCCAGAAACAACAAGAAGAGAACAAAGAGGCTAAACAGGCAAGGCCACCTGCCTAGCCAACACAAAACCTAAAGCATCAGCCTAAAAAAATAGCAGCAACCTGAGAAGGAGGTTCTTCAAAAAACTCAATACCATGATCCATAGTATGACCTATCTTCGCAAGACTATCAGCCAACATGTTGCTCTCTCTATAAATAATCTTTTTAGATTTTCCAATGTGGAAGAAGTGAAAAGTTTTATTTTAAGAGGATTGTTATCTATAGTTACACATTTTTTTGGCCACTCAATTCCAAAACATTGCCAAACTAAATGAATGCTTTTAATACCAAGTAACGTGGGGTGACAGTGTTAACACAATTATATTACTCGTAACGCAATAAATAGATTAGTAATAACCTAGTGAGTGACATAATTATTTTTCTCTAACCGTTAATACATTTAAATTAAGTAATTAACTATATTATTAATTAATTGGCTTCTTTTATGAAGCCTTTAGGTATAGACCCAAAAGTAAATCTGTGAGGGCTTAGACCAAAAGCAGACAATATTATACCAAGTGGAGAATGTGGGTTCCGTACTTATATCAAATAAGTTGTGTCTCTTTGCAATTAAAAATTGTCTTTGAATGTGGGTTCTATAATTATAACAAATAAGTTATGTCTCTTCGCAATTAAAAATTGTCTCTTATAAACAGTCGTGTTCGTTGCGAATGGTTACACCTTTTAAAAAAAAAAATTAATTGGCTTCCTTTTTTATTATAAGGTCGTTTATTTATTTATTCATTCATTCTTATGGCTTTATGAGTTAATCTAATTATATCAATTAGATTTCCTTTAAAAATAATAATAAAAGAAGGCAATTTGGTCTCAATCTAATTGGGAAACGTCATTTTTTTTATTCCTTAATTGAAATTTCATCAATTTGGTCCTTACATAATTGAAAATCAATCAAATTAGTCATACCGTTAGTCAAAGTAACGGTTTTGATTAACGATGACTAATTTGATTGATTTTCAATTATATAAGAACCAAATTAATGAAATTTCAATTAAGGAGTAAAAAAAATGATGTTTCCCGGTTAGATTGGGATCAAATTGTAAAAACCCCTAATAATTATATGTTATATGAAAAAAAAAAAATAGTATCATTTATTACATACCACGTGTCGTGACCATAGCAAAAGTAGTTATTTTTATTACATATAATTATTTAATAAATATTATGAGTATATGTTATATTGTATAATTAGATATAATAGAATATGGGAATTTTTTTATTAAAAAAATTAATATGATTGTTATTATATATACAGTTTTTCTATTGTCAGTTCGTTCTGACAATAAATATATCAGGACGAAGAATGTGGACCATAGATTATGGAGAAGTTTTGACAAGTGCATACATTTTGAGTCAAAGCATGTAAATCTAGTGGTCTACATTCTTCGCCATGATATATTTATTGTCAGGGCGAATTGACAATAGAAAATCTGATTTTATATATATATGATTATTATTAATAGTATCATTTAATACGTATGTTGCTAACTTTGTGAACTCTAGAAGTTGTGACTATTATATATATCAGAAACTGGAAATATATAATTATTATTTTTTTTTATTGAATATTATTATTATTATATGTTATATTGTATAATTAGACATATTAGAATATGGGAAATTTTTTAAAATATATATATGATTATTATTAATAGTATAATTTAATTCGTATGTTGCTGACTTTGTGATCCAGAAGTTTAGACTATTATATATATACAATAAATATATCAGGACGAAGAATGTGGATCATAGATTATGGAGAAGTTTTGACAAATGCATACACTTTGAGTCAAAGTATGTAAATCTAGTGGTCCACATTCTTCGTCATGATATATTTATTGTTAGGACGAATTGATAATAAAAAATATGTATATATATATCAGAAATTGGAAATATAAGATTATTATTATATATGTATATATTTAATAAATATTATTAGTAGTATATGTTATGTTGTATAATTAAACATATTAGAATATGGAGAAATTCTTAAAAAAAATCTTAAGAATATAGTATCTTTTATTGTATACCATGTATCGCAGCCATAATAAAAATAACTATTTTTATGTTATATAAAAAAAAAAAATTAAATATAGTATCATTTAATGTAGGCATATCTAATAATAAGAGGTATTTACAATTAGATCCCAGTCTAATTAGAAAACGTCATTTTTTTATTCCTTAATTGAAATTTCTTTAATTTAGTCCTTACATAATTGAAGATCAATCAAATTAGTCTTATAGTTAGTCAAAGTAACGGTTTTGACTAATGTAGAACCAGAAATCCTACGGTCAAAATCCGGTCAAAATCGTGATACTCGGGGCACCGGCAATCTATGAATGGTTCTTTGTTGAATGCTTTGGATTCCCTGTAGAACAAAGCTAAAATGGGTGTCTTGTAGGAGTCGACTTGACACCTGTAGGTGGTCGAAATACGTGGTACGTCAATGGGTCGGGTGGTATCAAGCCCAAAGCAACCTAGCTGATAGTCGATTGGTCGATGTCGACTGTCGTCTGGATATGGTCGTCTAAACTTCGATGAACCAGTAGCTTAGCTGATGTCGATTGGTCGATGTCGACTGTTGTCTGGATATGGTCGTCTGAACTTCGATGAACCAGCAGCTTAGCTGATGTTGATTGGTCGATGTCGACTGTTGTCTGGATATGGTCGTCTGAACTTCGATAAACCTGCAAAAGGAACTTAAAACAGAAATGTAATGTAGAAAAATGGAAAGGTGGGGATCGGTTTATTAGCCTTAGGTTCGCTTGGGCTGAGTGTTTATTATACTTGAATCGTGATTGTGAATCAAGTATAATTCCGGTGGCTGGAATAAATATGAACAGAGTTTGACGATGCTAATTAGCTTTGTTTTTTGTAGATATTTTCTCCCCCAATTTATGAAATGGTGGTGGCCTTTTATAGCAGGTGGGGAGTGTTCCCTAAGTGAAGTGGTTGTATGATCCTGAGATCATGGGTTGAGATTGTGGTTTTTATCCTCCGAGATCTTTAGGATCTCAATCTGCTTCAACTGTATTGACTTGGTCAGTCCCTTGAATTGCACAACTGACTTAGGGGGGTGTATTCAATTAGGATTCTTGAGGACATTTAAAGACATTATAAATCCTGGTGTATTCAATTTGGACATTTAAAGACTTTAAAAGAGTCCATATGAATCCAGTGGTATTCAATTAGGATTTATATGGACTTTTAAAGAATCCTTCCAAATCCAGGTGTATTGAATTGGGACTTTAAAAATGTCTACAAGAATCAAGGTGTATTCAATTAGGACTGGATTTTAAAGGATTTTCTTAAGTGATGGATTTTGATGGATTTTGGTGGACTTGATAGTGAAAGATATAAATATCAAATGTTATAACATGTCCAGCCTTCTCCCCAAAGATTTTGGTGGATTTTGCTTTCCCTCTCTCTCTCAAATCAAAAACAAAAAGCACTAATATGTAAAAATTAAAAAAACCGATGCATGTGAGAATAATAAACTTCCATCCCCAATATGTTCTGTGAATTAAAAAGGACAAAAAAAAAAAAAAAAACTGCACATAATTATATATGTGAGAATATGTTGCAGTCACATAATTATATGCAGTATAACAAGTACAAAACTCACTACGTGCCAGATTTGCACAAAACAACACCAAATTAATCTGTAGAGCTTTCAATCAAACACCAAAATGCTCACTCTTTATTAGCTTTTTTTTTTTTTTTTTTTTTTTTTTTTTTTTTTTTGAAAAACTCTTTATTAGCATTTTATTTTAAAGAAAAATAATTCATCTACACTTCATGCAAGCAGTGCCTTTACGCAGATAAGCCTTAGCTAATTTTGGATTCAATTCAATCGCTTTGTTTGCATCAGCAACAACCTCAGACTATATATATATACAAATATAGATTGACTGGTGTATCAAATTTTGCTCATTCTAACTTCAAAGGTTTTTTTTTATAATTAGCTATAATTAGCTTACTATTAATAAGTCAGAGATAACAAATTCATGAAAGCCTTAGCCAATTTTGGATTCAATTCAATCGCTTTGTTTTCATCAGCAACAACCTCAAAATATATATATACGCAAATATAGATTGACTGGTGTATCAAATTTTGCTCATTCCAACTTCAAAGGTTTTTTTTTATAATTAGCTATAATTAGCTAATTAGCCTACTATTGATATATAAGTTAGAGATAACAAATCCATGAAAATCCTTGGATGTCTAAACAAATCCATAAAAGTCTGAGATAGATGTCTAAACAAATCCATAAAAGTCTGAGATGGATGTCTAAACAAATCAATGAAAGTCCATGTGGATTTATAAAAGTCTGTAGAAATCCATGAAAATCTGTCACTTAAAAAATGTCTTTAAATGTCTTCAAGAATCCTAATTAATCATAATTGAATACACCCCCCTTAGTCTTTTACAGACTTAGTAAATGTTTGAATTTCCTTTGGGCCCACGTTGGGCTTGTCTTTCGTTGGGCCAGATCATGCTTGCTTCAACAGACCATCTGGCTCATCTCTTGGATTTCTAAAATTGGGCCTCGGTGTTTGGGCTGTGCTATTTTTGGCTACCACAACTAACAGTATGACTAATTTAATTGATTTTCAATTATGTATTATGTAAGGACTAAATTGATGAAATTTCAATTAAAGAGTAAAAAAAAAAAGATGTTTTTCAATTAACCTGGATTCGGTTACTTCCACGTGTCAACAATCCAGCATTTAAAACTACTGTATTTCGATCCAAATACTTTCAATATGGATACGGACCTTTGACCCGAGATCTGATATGGTGAACAAAGAAGATCAATCCACGATTGCAATTTTCCACAAATGGCAAGTTGCAACGTTTAAAGTGCTTTCGGTGGACTTCCAGAATTTTTGCCTGAACACGTGCATCACGTGAAAAAAATGGCAAGGCAAACAAAGTGAAATGCGATAGCTTTCCAATTTTTTGGATAGAATGAATATTCTTCTCATCAGATCCGATCTGTAAGTGAACCTTTTCGCTCTCTTTCTTTCTATATATATTTTTTCCTTTTTGTAATGCTTTTTATTGAGCTGTTTCGAAGTAAAATATGTTCCAGTTCTTAGTTTGTCTATCTGGGTTGTGTAATTTACTAATTTTGGATGTAAAATGATGACCAAGTCTTGTTTGTTTCTTTAAAAAGCTGTGTTCTTGAGATTGCAAGAAATTACTTTGGCTCAGATGGATTATGTTTTCATTGTTTTGTGTATATGGAATTAATGTTGCTTGTTCAAGTTCTTTGTCATAACAGTTGATGGTTGTGATGACTGATGAGCTTGTGGGTCAGCTTATTCTATCTCTAGAATTTGTAGTGAGTGATTGATGTTTGACATTTTATATGGATTGGTGAATTCTGATTTCATATCGAGCCTGTGCTTAGCTCCCTAGATTACTTAAAAGGATTTCTTGCATTTGAAATTAATGGAACCATGGAAGCTTTCACTGGAAACATGGTGTAGTCACTAAAGTCATAACTAAAATCTTGTAGTTCTTATCGGTTAATCGTCAAAAATGCTTATACAAAATTTTGTTTTTACATTAATACAATTTGGTCTATTTGCATTCTAGCTCTGTTTTCTACCCTGTAGTTTATCTGCTATGCCAGAAACTGCTGAGTCTTAGCAATATGTTGTTCAATGATAGAACCACATGCGTTTTCTTAACAGAAAGCATGGAAAAACAACTTTTTTTTTAGATATTTAAAGGAATAATGTGCACAAAATAATTTCAGGTTTTAATGGCTGAGACCGAAGTGTTGAAAACAAGAATGGATGTTCATAAGAGCAAGAGAAACATCAAACCGAAAGTGTTTGATCCAGCAATTTCTAAATTTTTTGTGCAACTGCCTTGCAAGCTTCAAAACTGTCTTCAGGTCAGTACAATAGAAGGCTGGGGTGGATGTTGATTGTATATAGTGTTTTAAATATTGAAATATAAAAACTTCTTTTTTTTTTTTTAATTCACAGGCACGGTTCATGAAATTCGCTAAAGATAGTGAGGGGGAAAACTCAGCTAGCTCTGTCCTGAGAAAGGGGAAGGGATCATCTACAGCCTTGGAGGTCGATCTGGAGAGGCAATTGCAATGCTGGAGAGAAAATCCTTCATGGGCTGACCAACCTCCTGAAATTAAGGTGAGGAACATTGATGTGCGAAAAAGTTCTTTCCTATTGTTGGGGAAGAAAATTAGCCTCCGTTGATAATCAGTTACGCGAATTTCGGTGATCTGGTTATGGAAAGAGAAATCCTTTTTATTATGGTGAAAGTAGTCCTTAACTTCCGAGTGATTGCAGTTGTGTTACAATTGTGGAAAAAAGTAAAAGTGTCCCCTTACAAGTACAAAATTGGGGGTTTATATAGGTTTTGGTCCTGACATAGAGGGTGTTGTGTCAGCCCATGGTTGGTTGAATCAGACAGGTGTCGCTGGCTTGTGTCGGGTATTTGGTCCTTCGGCTTGGTGTCTTCCGAGGCCATTTCGGAGGTTGAACATGCAGAAACAGATGCAGCTATGGTGTCTTCGGAGGTTTACAATCGTGTCCAACACCTATAAAGAGTTAATATTTTTTATTTTAATTTATTGGGGTTAAAAGTTAGATGGAGCTCACCTTAAACTTGGTGTGTCTCCAAGGAGGACTTGCTTGCATAAGAAATCTTTTAGTTTATTTTGGTGAAATTACAGTTTCTGACACATTGTTAGTCTGGACACACCAAATCCTCATATTTAGTATGCATCAGTATCATTTGCTTCCTTCTACCTGGCAGACTCTTATGTGTGGTAAATCTGATATATATTTAGATCTGTATTAATTACTTACTATATACTTTATAAATGTCAGAGAAACTGTTTTGCAAGAAACAAGTATTTCCGTGGTCCAAATTTTTTCTTATCTTTGTGTTCTTGTGTTACAATCATCTTATGGAGTTCAAAACTTTCCAGTGTTCCACAACATATTCAGATTCTGATGTTACTTTTGGCAGGTCAGCGTACCAAAAGGTTCTCTTTGTAACCTCAAAGTAAAGGTCGATGTTGGGTTGCCTCCTGATGCAGTATATAATATTGTGACCGATCCAGATAATAAGAGGGTTTTCAAGAATATTAAGGTATGCAGTATTGTCTAATCCTTTAATTCTTATAGACTTGATTAGTACATCATGTTTATGTTATCAGATAGTGTGATTTGCTTGGAAGAAATTGATTTTCAGCCGATAAATTTTTCTTTATCTTGATACAAACATGTAGCATATGTTTGCCTAGTGTTTATGTTATAGCATTTTGGTGAAATTCTAATTATATGCAACAACATTATTGCCCTTATCAGGAGGTTATTTCCAGAAAAGTTTTGGTTGACGAAGGGCTTAGGCAGGTAGTTGAACTGGATCAAGCAGCTATATGGAAATTTCTTTGGTGGTCAGGGACCATCTCAGTTAACGTTTTGGTGGATCAGAACAGAGAAGATCACTCGGTAAGGACATACAGTTGTTTCTTTTTGTTTTTTCTTTTCTATCGGTATATATTTTACTGTTACTTTATAGCATTATTTGACATTATTATTGAGGGTTTACTATATCTCTCCCCCTTAAATGGCTATTATATCAAATCTTTGAACATTTTTTTTTAACATCAAGAACCAAATGAACTTGCATGTATAAAAGAAATAAATGATGGTTCATTTCATCTAGTTATGCTCTACTTCTCTTATGGTGGTGGCAACGTTCACACTACTATGTATGTTCTATTCAGTGAAGGACTTGTAGTCTTTTGCTTTAACAGATATATTGCTATATTTCCCTGTTGTTTTTGGTTTCTAAGTTTCTCTTGTTTTATGATCACTGTTTGGCAGATGAAATTCAAGCAAGTTAAAACGGGGTTCATGGAAAAATTCGAAGGCTGTTGGAGAGTAGAACCTTTATTTGTTGACGAAAAACTTTGCTTTCCTTATAAGCCTAAAACATGGGCAGACTACCATTTACGTACGGGAGGCAATGGAAGGATTGCATCAAGAGTAAGCTTGGAGCAACTGATTCAGCCTGCTATTGTTCCACCGCCTCCAATTTCCTGGTATCTGAGAGGAATTACTGCCAAGACCACTGAGATGCTGATAAACGATCTGCTTGCTGAAACTGCCAGAATTAGGAGAGGTCTCGACACTGCAACAAAGTCGAATGAAAAGCTTGAAGAAAGGTGTCGAGAAATAGAAGACGATTGCCAAATTGATCAAATATCTAATATTAAAGAAAGATGGACTCTTCGTAGAAGAAATGCGAAGCAACATCATAAAAGGTTGTTGACTGGTTAACCATCTGGTTCGTTTCTAATGATTCATGATCTTCTCATCTGTATTGTAGTGTACTTTGTATTTAGTATCAAAGTTCTTCGGCAATAATATAATCAGTTGATTGCACAGTTAGAAGAATTCCTATTTAACTCAAATGAATTTTCATTTCTATATAGTATATATAGTATGTAAGAATTTAAAAAGTCTGAACAGTTAGAATTATCTGTTTGATGACATTCTCAAGCTGGATTGATCGCGATCGGGATTGGAATCAATGCACGGGAATACAGTTATACAACAAATCACAAATCAGAACGATATACATTAAACGATGAACCAAAATCTCAACAAATGCCGTAGATTAATCTAATTTATTCATAAATTGCTTTTACTAAACAATCAAGTTACAAAATGTGTCTGGAAATCTTTGTAGAGATTATACAAGATCTTGTTTAATTATGAACAGTAATATGATCTTTCCTTATTGTTTTCCATATTCCCTTTATCAATTTCAGTAGTTGGTGTTATAGTGTTTGTATTTCTACTATATGTTACACGTTCAGACTTGTAATTTTGACTTGCATGGTGTTGAATGCAGGCCTCCAATTGCCAGGTCTGGTGCGCCATTATTAAGTCCAAGAGAGAATACTGCAGTAGATGCTAAGCTACATAGACACTACACTCTAAACTGTCGTTATCGCTCAAATCCCCGTTTAGCGGGTAGCAAATCTTATCTCCCACAAGGGGTTTGCAAACCGGATATCGTTGCCCTAATTGAGGGGATATCGAGTCATCACGACCGTGCTTTTTATAGCTCATGAATGCACCCAATGCTCCGAGAAATCCTTCATGATTCAGAAACATTGCTTTTGCCTCACCTTTAGACCTGAAAGAAAGAGGGAGAGGGGGAAGGGGTGTGGAGGATTAGAGGAGATGAGAGTGAAAGACAAGCGAAAAATAGGATGTTGTAGGAACAACGGAAAACAAGCCGGTTAGTAAACATGACAAGGTCTCTGGCAATATGAACCAGAGGATAAGATCAAATGTAGAAGACAAATATAACAACCAAGAAATAAACTCAGTTCTTTTGTGTCAACAAGACATTTGAATATTTTATTGGTTGCAAGCAGAAAGCTATTGTTACACTTTCAGGAGTTGCTGTTTATTTTCTGTTTCAGTGATAATTTGTAATTTTATCTCTTATATATATATATATAGTTTTAACAATTTTATAACAGTTTTCATATTTAGTACCTTTTTTCTTCTCATTGTGGTTGATCCATACCTAAGGATGAAGTTGTGCTTTGCAATGCTAAAAATGTAACTATTCATAATTTTCAGTTGACACCAGCTAGAATTTGTTTTATAATTTTCTCAGTCAAAAGCATGCAGGAAGAAAAAACTAATACTCAAATATGAGACATGAAAATGAAGAACAAGCTCCCAATGATTACCAGAAGTTAACTGCAACAGAAATGGTGTCCATGGTAAATGCATGACTCCGAATGAAAAATCCACCAAAGAATATACGCTTGAGGCCAAATCGGAGAGCATTCAAGTAAGCAATCTGGGGGCAAAGAAGCAAATTGAGGCCATATGTTATTGTCCTGATGAAACTAAATAGGATGATAATATGCAAAATGGTGAATCTTAGGCCAAAAAAGAATAATAAAAATTTTGTTAGGTGTATCTACAGTGACTAACCAGTTAATATAAAAGTCCATATTACTATAATTAAGAACTTGTTTTATATCATACACCTCTGTCTAGAGCTTCCCAAATTAAACTCAAGTAGCAATTTCTAAACCTTAGAAGAAAATTCAGCACCTTCTAAAATATTAAATGGAGGGCCTGAAATACATGGGCCTCCTAGAGAGACACAAAAGGAAGAGTGAAAGAACTGAAGCCTCACAATATCAAATAGATGTGATCTAAAGAAACAAGGTTTTCAAAATCTTTTACTCTTGATTACATTGATCATTCACCATATTCATTTAATAAATGCGTTAGAATTCTACTTAACCAAGTTATATTAATGACAGTATTCCAGCAACAAATTACTACCCAGGACTGATGACCAATTGCTGGTTTAGAGCTCTCCTAAAGAGTCACTTGAAATTAATCTTTGTTTTTCCAGTAAGTACACTTCTATACTTGCAGCATCGCTAGGCAGGGTATGTTGTTAATGTACTACTACATTAAAAATTCTTTTATAGGGACTGACCTGTCCAATATTATTTGAAATCATTCTTAAAAGGGAACGGGCTATGTCTTCAGGTTTGTACTCTTCAAGCTCTCTAGTATTAGATATTGCCTTACCAAAGCTGGAAGCAATAGTTGTCGATGAAAGACCAATCTGTCATTATATGGAAAAATAAAACGCAGTCAACCTTTATAAAATGGAAAATTAAACTAGTAAATAGCAAGTTCTCATAATTTCTATAATTCAAATTTCAAACACTTCAAAGATGTTTAAATAAGTAAAGAACCAAGAAAAAAGAGAATATTTATACCTTTGAATAATCTAATCCACCGTAAATATCCCCAACAAGCATGTCTATAACTCTATTGTTTCCCTGATGACTTAACTCCAACAACTCATCAAAACTGAGACAGAAAATAGATTTGTTTGCCTACAGAGAAAAGCTATAAAAGGAAATCAATGATTACATTAGAAAAAGAAAAAAGAAACTTACCTCTTGCATTTTGTTAAAAGCCTTCCTAAACCCCAAAAGGTACCACCGCCAACACTTGTTCCACTAATGCGCTCAAACTTGCCATCACCATCCACCTATATAGCATAGGACTGACAATCAACTGAAAATTTTAAAGATTTCTCTGTTTGATCATAAAACTGTCTCCTAAGTTATTAAGATGACAACAATACCTTGATCATGCTGACACCAGAGCCAATATTAACAAGAAGGTAAGGGTATAAGTCATTGTGATCAATATGCACAAATTCCTTCCGACCATCCATGTAGGTATAAGCTTCTTGGTGGACTGCCTACTCAAAGAACAACCAGAATGCAGACAAAACATTTATAAGGAAACAGAAAAATGAGTCCATGCATCACATGTCATAGAACAATTAGTTGCCAGTATCAACATATGTATGTGGTATCAGCATCCCACCTTAAGCAGAAAATTTGCACCAGCAACAAGACATTCCATTTCCTCTTCCTTCTCAATACTAACACCAAGCTTTTCTTTGATAAGATCGGCAAACCTGTATGCCCCACCACCTGTGGCCTTTTCAAATATAGTAAATAGTTAACTGATTCATCTACATCAGTACTTTGTAACATAAATCAATTTTATTATGACATGTATCCATTTCCAATGTGTTTTTTCATCCCAGGAATTTTGTACTAGAGACTACATTTAGTAACAAAAGCATTTTCAATTCTTAAGCTCTAAGTCAACTTTTTTTTTTTTTTTTTTTTCAAATTAATATATGAACTGCGAATTGGTTTGAGGAAGAGACTATCGAATCAACATGTAGTTCACAAAAACCCATCACTCATCACTTCATTTATAATTTCATTAGAAAAGAGCACAGTTTCTATTTAGATAATAAACTTTCAGGAAAATTGTGGTACCTTAATAAGGATATTGTCACTGGCAGGATCCTCGTGATGCCGAAAACCTGAATACATCTCCGTTCATAAGCAAATGACAAGAAAATACACCCTTAAAGGTTCAAGAAAAATTGACTTCCAATGATCATTGAAAATTGGTTCTAATTATGGCCTGTTTGGAATTTGTTTTACTTCAATTCTCTATTTTTGCAAATAAAAAATAATTGAAAGACAGAAGTAACTTATGTAGTTTCTCCTATCAAATTACGGATCAAGCAAGTTTACACCATGCTCATGGATGACAGCTTAACTGATCAAGTGTCGTGCATAGCTCAGTCGTTAACTTAATTTCTAATTTGCTCATACAAAACATTAACACATGGTAATATTAAGCAATGAAGTGCAATAAACAGAATTCATATTCATAATATTGGAATTTGACAGTTTGTGATGCATTGAACTAAATACCAGCCAGAATACATATTTCACAAGATGCCACGAGTTCCGTGATTTACATAAAACATATCATTTTCAATTGCAATTATTACGAACAGACACATACGTACCACCAAGATGGAGTTTATTGGAAAGAATAAACTCTAAGCAATCATTTATTTTGCTGGTTTCGAATTTCGCAAAATGGAGCCTCCCGTCAATAACAGAATTCTTGCTATTTTTATTCTCATCAATCGGACGATCTTTATTTCTCGAGAAATATACCAACTTTATTAACGTACCTGCCAACAAACACAAACATGCATGAATCTTAAATTCTAATTTAACCAAACATATAAAAGAACAAATCCAAGAAAAAAACCGATCAATGGAATAAAAAAAAAAAAAAAAAAAATCGTAAAACGAATGAACATTCAGCGGAAGATCACCTCCAATGTCGAGAGCCAAATGAGATATTAGACTTTCGGATTGATCGGCGTCCAACTTTCCGTGAAATCCAGCATCCATTTCAGTGATTGTAGTTCAATCAATAGACCTAAGAGTGTCTCTTCGTAGATTTTTTTTAAAGAGCTGGAAAAATAATTAGCTACTAGCTTCTTCACCTAACCCATCTCTACTTACAAACACAGCAATTATTAAGATGGATCCTTCCTTATCTTCAAAACCAGAATATTTTTTTGTCAAATCAACATTGCAAATCACGAGTCACGGGCGTGGTTTCTTATGATTTTTGCGGTGAGTATTTTAAAACGCGTTTTTCTCATGGTCAAAATGCGTTTTTCTTAAGGTCAACGACTTTTTATTTATTTATTATTATTATTTTTTTATGTAATACTATTTTGTTTAAATTTTGTATCAAAATGATGTGGTAACACACACTCTGATCCATTCACTTAAATCAGACATTATTTTTGTTTGCCCCCCTTGAAGGGGGGTGAGCATTACCCCCCTCCCCAATACTTGACATGTGTCAAGAGAGGGGTATTTTTGTCCAAAAACTGTTATGTGTTTAGACAAAAATACCCCATTCTTAAATACATGTCATGTGTTGGGTAAGTAAAAGTATTACGCCCAACAAAATAAAACTTTACACTGATGAAGACAAAATATGGAATTTTTAGATTTTCTACTACAATAAAATTGATTGGGCTTGGGCCTGGTCCTGGACCGGGGCAGAAAACAAATAGTCCGACCTGAATAAAATTATTCAAAATTCAAAAACAGATTTGAAAACGCAGTGTTTTGAGATCTTTTGCAGGAGCGCGGGAGTGATTGTGTTTTGTTCTCTCGCCGCAAACTCAAAACATCCAAAAATGGGCGTTTCTTCTGTTCAAAAGCTGTGTATACATGTAAGTTGTGTAAGATCTTTTTGAATGAATCTCAATTTTGATAATTAGATTCGATTAATTTTATGTTTGAAATTCAAATTTGCAGTTAATTTCTACTGCATTTCAAAGATGTCGTGTATCCGACGATCTTTGCAGATTATCAGTCGTTCTTAGATGCTGTTCTTCAGCTCCTGATCCTTCAATTGTTCGAATATCAAGTAATTGATCTCCTCCTCTGTCTCTCTAATATTCTAGATTTTTTTTTTCTTTTTTCATATCGGTGATCTTTTTAGTTCAGTTTCTGGTTATTGAAGTATTACAATGCAATATCTGAGAAAATGAATGAAAATCGTTGGTTTTGGCTGTTCAAAGAAGTCAAACGGTGTAGTTTGGCAGTGTGTCCTAGTGAAATCGTGAAAGCAACTTTAATTTCATTGTTTAGGTCAGAATTATAATGCTATTAGACGAAATAATATTTTTCTTTTTTGAGCAGTATCAGATACAGGTATTGGTAGCAGCTTGGAGGAGTTTCAGGATCTAAATTTCGGTAGAGAGATTATTGATGCCGAAAAGTGGGGTAAGTGTCGAGGTTTTTTTTTTCCTCATTTTCATTGTGCAGAAAACATGTATTATTGTTAATTGTAGTGAAAAGCTAGATATAATAAAATGTTATTAATTTATATTGCAGATGGACTGCTTTCTGTCAAAACAACTAGTAAGTCTTTTCATGGTAACTGTGGAAAAATCTTTGAGTGCTTGGAACTAAGCAAGTTAATATGTATATAGTACTTGTTCAATTACTATATGAAACTTTAATTTGATTTCCAGTATTTTTTTATCTTCTTTGTGTTGCTATGTTTTGTCTCTATGGACATTTTCAGGCATATCTGATGACGAGATATACCATTATCATTTAAATCTAAGAGAAAGCATTTCTGCTAGAAGGCTAACTAGGCTGCCATCAAATCCCAAGAGTGGTGTGAAATTCAGGCATGCAATTTCACTTGAACTCTCATTTGTTGATATTTAGATCATCTTTTTTTATTTTTTATTTTTTATTTTTTTTTAATTTACTTGTTGAATCTTTCTGTAGTGGGACTGAAGTATGTCTGTCCATTTCTGAAAGCATTGATGTTTTCCTGACAGAGTTCAATAGCTACTTTCGAAAGGTTGGTAGCTCTAGTATATATGCAGAGTGTATTTTCTTGTGTCACTTGATGGAAACAGATTATCAGTAAATAGCAACTTTTTTTACTATTTTACACATACTGCTCATGGAAGACATCCAGAAAAGCAGTGATAGTATTTGACTATTTTCAAACACTTCCTCTTGTAAACTATGATGCATCTAACTCTATAAATCTATAATAAAATGGTTGAAAATATCAGTTGGTCATTATATACATAATGCCGCAGGATTTGATCCAAAATGTATGATGAATAGAATAAGCTAATAGGCAGTCGATGAAAATATCCAGTAGTGAGAATATATTGAGAATATATTTCATTGTTTAAAATTCAAATTTCTAGTCTGATTTCCATTATCCCATCAATTTTCCCTGAATCTGATTCTGAACTCTGGTTTTGCAGATGCTCATTCTAAAGATTCCTGTAAGTTCAATCTTTGATTTCACTATATAGCAATATCATATTTCAGATGTTTGATTAATGGTAGTCAAAATGGTTGATATTTGGTTGGTAAAAAGTTTATCTTATGCCATATGTAGCAGCACTGATAACTTATCAGCTAATATTTACATTTTGGTTTTTCCAGAATGTTGCCATTGAATTGGTAGTTGAACGGGAGGATGTTCCTGGATCACGATGCAAAGATGTTTTTCTAGCAAACGAGTGCAATCCCTTACCTTTTTCAGCTTCAAATGTTGAGAGACTGAAATCAGGTCTTGAAGATTACATCCTAAAGCATGGAAATACTTTACAAGGAATGTGCAACTCCTGCTTCCCCAGTTGGTAAGTTCACACTCAAATGAGTTGACTTGTGATAAGCTCTTGAAGCAATTGTGAGGTGCACATAAAGGAGCAAATTATGTCTACTTGTTTGTTTAATTATATAGGTGTAACTATCTTCTAAGTCCACTGTTAATACTTAATTGTGTAATTGTACAAACCTTTTTTTTGACAAGTAATGCATGCTTAATCATATGTCTATAACTTTCAAGAGTTTGTAAAATATGTATGCGATTTTCAAGAGTTTCTAAAACATGGATGCATACCCTTCAAATCTCTAACAAGTGCAAATTCATTTTCCATGTCTCTTGTTAGGGAACATCTGAAGGTTGGAAATGGAGTAGCATGCTGCACAGAAACTCGAAGGAATTCTGGAATGTTGATGGAAGTCATAATTATAATTAGTGAATTATCAGAAAATATTTCTTGCATCAGGGAATGCGGAGCAAAAACCGAGGTTCGGATCATCTCTTAGTACATCTCTTCATATTTTTATTGAAGAACTAGTCTCAAACTTGTTTCAGTAAATTTGAGTTTGCTAGAGGATTTTTGTGTGCATTAAAAGATAAAATTATATCAGTCATATAATTATCAATATGTACTACTACATGCTGAATCTAATCAATAAATTCCTTGCATATCTATATTGATATTATTGATTTGATTGACCACTTTGAGGATCTAGGGTGCAATTTCTGGCCCAAGTTCACCCCCCTCAAAAAGTAGTTTAAAGATATAATTTGAACTTGTAAGTGTGTGGTTCACTTGTTGATTGATTATTTTTTTCCCTTTTCAGTATTTATGTGGGCTTGTTATTGAATGTAAAAAATCACTGGTTTATTCTGCAATCGCTGCTGTTGAGGAAATTATATACTCTGGATTGGATCTAGGCCCCATTAATTGCCTTGATGTGTAGTAACTCTTTCTTGTCTTGATTATTAATGATAATAGTAGCATAAGTCAATATAGTCTATGACATGGGCAAATGACTACAACAATAAAGAACCTTGCTCATGCGATTGGTGTTGAATTTGATAATACAATCAAAGAAATTAGGGAATGAAGGTCATTAGGAACTTCTACGGTTGCCATTTATTTATCTATCCACAAATATATTACATTAATCTATGTCGTTTAAGTAGAAGAGAACTTTGGATGGATATCTTATCTCAACTTACAATCTAGCTTAATAAAATATGTAACTAGTAAGTTAAAATTTGCTCACTTGCATGTTTTCATTAGTTCATTGTCTTGTTTCATCTGTGTCTGTTTGGTGTCCTGAGAATATTCATTCCTTTGTAGGTTTTATATTTTAAAGATTTCACACCTTGCTCGATCAACCAAATATGTCTAACAGCACTCACTACTGTTGACTGGAAAAGCTATGGGTTGGCGTTGGAGAGGGTTGACGATCAAGGGGGCTGTGCAATACTAGAATGGGAGAACTTACCCCCACATGTTCATATCGACATGGTCCTCCACTGTTACCATAAGAAATATCCTTCATCATATGCTTTCTTTTCTTTATAGCTTAATCTGTACTTGGATGTTGGTATACATGTTGCTATATTCCTTGACTTGTTGCCAAGCGTAAATTACCACTACTTAGGCAAAAGACTCAACTTAATCAGAATCTCATAAAAAAGGCAGTCAAACTTGCTTTGGATGATTTGAAGGAGAAACATGCAGGATTGCTTCTAAGTGCACATGCCGTAAAGGTACATCTCTCTAACTAGTTCAATGCTTATTTGAAGTTTCAGCAGTTGGTTCTAAGTAAAATATCACTAGAAGGTGTTTAATATTGTCGTACATCACCTCACACTTACCTGCAATCACTGAAAAGAAAACAATTCAAGTTTCTAGAACAAAAGTTATGCTTCAATGTTCTAATGCAGTTGCCTATTAGTTGGCCATTACAAGTAATTATAGCTCCCTTACCATTGGTTATGACCATAGGCTATTTCTGTTTTTTAATGGAAAGATGATTGATGGCTAAATGCGTATGATGCAGTTTGAATTTAACTTGTAAAAAGTTCTTGATGCCGCGATGAGATTATTGAACACTTGTCAAATAATTGATCTAGCTATTCCATATGTTTCCTGAATAGCTCATTCTCCTTGACTTCTTGTTGGGTTAAAATATCTAACCATATGCACGAAGATGCTGTATCCATTTTAAAAAATGCAGCCATCTTAAATCACAAGACATGAATCTAGAAATCTATAATTAAGAGTACTTGTAATGATAAATAGACATTTTTTTACTGATCTAGTAGGTTTATTATGTATTTACATTGGAAGCAGGTTGAAAATAACTGCCTTTATTTTCAGATATGCAGCTATGCGCCTGACCTTGCAAGGAGCATTACTGGCCTTATCTTGTCATCCAATGACTCGGAGTTCCAAGGAGAATGTCTCACTCTTCTCGGCTTGCAGTCTCAACATATTGATGGTGAGACTGTTGAAGGTTGTATCAATGAAAAGATTATTTCAGTTATAGAGATGAATGATAGAAAGCCCCGGAAAAGCAAAGAGGTTGCAGCACCTTTTCTCTTTGAAGATGATGGCCTCCAGGAACTCAACTTACAAGATGAGGAATACGATACAGGTGAACATCTGTTGAATCCTTTGGATTTGTTTTAATGTTTGTCAAGCATGTGTCATTACTTAAAATTAGAAATTATGTTAACATACAGACAATTCATAACTTCTATAACATCATCACAACAAATCCCTTTTACGCTTACTAGATCAAATTTATTGATAAAACATAGACTTGTACATTCTTGTAGGCATTTATGTGAATGATCAAACACATTGACAAGTCAATATGTAACTTTTACTTTTACAACAAAGAAAGATATCTTAACTGTAGGAGAACATCAACTTCAAACACTTGATTTTTTTTCAAGCAGCAGATGGAACAGAAATGTAAGAAATGGCTGGGTTAGGCATAGAAACGATGGTTGTAGAGGACCTAGCTTCATCTTGATCATCAGAAATAACAGAATTAGTTTCTGCCTTGAAATCAAGACATTCATCGTTATTAATATAAGGTTTGATACCTAACTATGAACTATTATATATCGAAGTTCCAATATGGAGACAAACTCAAGAATTTTTTTTTTTTTTTTTTTTTAAGAAACTTAAGAAATACATAATACTGAAAGAACTATTTGCCAATATTTCCACCTGTATCCATTGTTTATTAAAATTTTATATGAGAAAAATATCATTAAATAAAATTACAAAAAAGATAAAATACAAATTGATTTAAATATATTTTTTATCCGTTATTATTTGAAATAATTTATTTTATAAATTAAATCTATTTATGAATATCTGAGGAGGTTTTTTTCAAATGTTGTGATATGTAACAATTTTTAGCATCTTAATTGATATAAATATTCTTCTAAGTTTTCTAAAGTTCTTATAAATTGTTTTTCTTTTTTAACTATTATTAGGGTTCGAGAAGGAGGCACGACTCGAACAAACAACTTTTTGGTGTATTTATGAGGGATATATTCAACCTCATCTCG
Source organism: Acer yangbiense (assembly GCA_008009225.1). Taxonomy (NCBI): domain Eukaryota; kingdom Viridiplantae; phylum Streptophyta; class Magnoliopsida; order Sapindales; family Sapindaceae; genus Acer; species Acer yangbiense. The sequence continues at coordinate 5,400,200 of CM017768.1, read as the reverse complement.
TTTATTTTTAAGGTATAGATCGAGTGGAGCATCTTAATTACAACAAAATGTTAAATGTTAAGAAAATTTTGTGTAGGATGTTCTCGTGGTCCTATCACTCTAACTTCAAAAAAATAATAATAATAATAAATAAAAATATCCATTTTGATTGTCTAAAATTATTTGTTGATTATTACAATTTAGAAACACATGTTAGATTTTCTTCAAGATGGAATCATGGAATTGGAAGCAATACAAATATACAAAACCGGTGTGGCAAATCAACAATGTTTAAACATCAACATGAGGTCTTTCCAATCCGGAACGTTCTATGAGTATTGAGTAGACCCGATCGGGAATCTCTCTAAGAGCAACAATCCAATACAGGTCCATTTTCTTTTGGTTTTTGAGTTTTCAATTTTTCATAGAATGGTTCAGCCCGTCATACAGCTGCCACATTCATACTTTATTGCAAGCCACATGCGATTTTTTTTTTAATTTTTTTTAATTTTTTTTTTAACTATTATAATATTTCGGGATTTGGATACACCGAGCGAACCTCATCCTGCGGATCAAATATATGAAATATACAAAGATAATATATGTTATGGTGAAAGCCTTTGTGAGTGAGGGGACATGCCACATGCCCAATCCCCAAAGGCGGAACTTGAAGTGTAAAGATGGGGGCTAAATTATAAATATTTGAAATTAATGGTCTTAAATCGTAAATTTACAATTTTAAAAAAAAAAATTATATTTTTTTAACTATTAATTTTTTTTTTCTGTAGCAAGGGGATCCATCCGGCCTCTACAGGGTTCCGCCCCATCCCTACAATTTTTTTTTAAAGGTTATTTACATTTTACCTTAATTATTTTTATTATTTATAATTTTCTATTAAAATTTTATTAGTTCTTCAAATTAACCCTCAGATTCCTTAAGCCTGGCTTGGCCTCTGAATACAAGTGATGATATCTCATGTGTGCACCTCCAAGTTAATTCCTCATTAACTTTTCTAATAACATAATATAGAAGACAAAAGTTATACATATATTCTTTTAGACACTTATGTGACTGTATTTTTATCAAACACACATATATCCTCACAACAAAGAAAAGCCTAATTAGTAGCATAAAAAAAAAAAAAAAAAGTATATCACTAAAATACAAAAACAAAATAGGATATATATAATTAGTAGCTATAAGAAACCACCAACTTCAAAACACTCTCCAATTATGACTCTAATTTTTTCAAGCAGCAGAGGGAGCAGGAACGTAAGGAATTGCAGGCTCACGCATGGAAACCATGATCGATGACTTTGTATTTGTTTCCTCTGTATCTGCACTAACAGGGCTTTCTCCTTCCTTCAAATCAAGAGATTCATCGTTGTATATATCCCACCATTTTGCCACTAACATCTTGATGTCCTCTCTGTCCATATTAACTTCCTCGCCTGTGAACCTCCACGGTTTTGATCCCTATTTTTAGCACAAAATTACAAATAGATGTTTATTAATAGATAATAATTATCATGTGCATAAATCCTGTTTTTTTTTTTTTTTTTATGAGATCGACTTTATAATGTTACATAGCTCACCCTGTAACATTACATAGTAACATAATCACTTTTGGAAGAGTGTGCATATCACTCCGTAAGGTTATGAAGTGGGCTACGATCATGATCATGTAACGTTACAAAAGTCGATTCCGATTTCATGCATTTGAAGGCAGAGATGAAAGTACTTACAGCCGCACAATAGTGCACCACTTTAACTTTCTCAAGCTCGACGTTGTCTGGGTGCTGCCATAACATAGCTACTACCAGGTTGTATACCAGAGGAATGGGCTTGTACATCTTTCGAAAGTACAAATTCAGATAATCCTTTTTTTTTTTTTTTTTCCATACCAAAAAAGAAAAAAAGAAAAAAAAAAGTGAATAATAATATTAATAGGAAAAGAACATCTTTTTTCTTTTTCTCTTTAATTTCCTGTAATTAATTATGGTGATGGTAATAATAATTCCTTAATTAATGTATAGAAATTTAGTAAACTCACTTGCTCTGCAAATAGTGTTGGTGGGGTGATCTGGACAGTCCGGAGAAGGTCCTCATAAATTAAACGGTTTGGCTCGAACACGAACATGCCGGCGTTGAAGTACAAAGCAGGAGGAGATCCCATCTCGGCAGGCCATTTCACTCTATCTGGGCACTGTTGGCAATATCCAATGGAGAATTGCGGGGAGTTGCACCATGTCTTCTCACAGAAGCAGTCCATTACAGCGTAGAAGTAGCCGTCTTCCATGTCGAAAAGATGGTCTATATTGTCGAACACTTGAATGTCAGCATCCAAGTATATCATCTTGCTGTACTGCTCGAACTGTAACCACACAAACAACGTAAACATATACTATCAAGATTAATTGAACATCGATCTATCTATTTATTGGGTGATTCTTTAATCAAACAGTAGGGTTTGTATACAATAAACTTACATTCCAAATACGGAGCTTGGAGTAGTTGATGACATAGTAAGCCATGGCGAACTCAATCTGGTTCTCCGGTGGATAAATAGGCACGATTTCGCGAAGGATGCATCCCTGAGACCTTAAGATCTCGCGGTGCTCTTCAGGCACATCAGGCAGCATTGCAACAACTAGAGGGTATGCACTTTTGGCCTTGCGCAAACCCTTAGCTAATCCAACAACCCCTTTCACATAATCACCATCTCCGGCTAAAAATGTCACAAAGGCCCTCTTATAGTAGCCTGTTGAGTTGAGTGTTGAATTCATCTTTCCGGTGCCGGAAAACACGTCCACAGCAACTTCCGGTGCCATATATATTGAAGTTGATTTTGTATTTTTATTTATTATTTATTTATCGTAAGATGTGGGATTGGTGTTGTGAGGATTGTGGGGAAAGTAAACCAGCAACTCTAAAGATGCCACCCTACTGAGCTCTCCAAATGGTAAATTTGGCTTGTTTAAATAGATGACCTCAAATGAGGAGTAAATGTATGCAAAATGAACTCTAAATGAAACTCAAATTCCAACTCTATAAATTGTCATTTTCATGTTTTTAATTAATAATATTCTTTGGTACAACTTCAGGCTGGTATAAAGTTTGTGAAATGAAAAAAAAAATGATTTAAAAATTAAAGAAAAAACGAATGAACATCATTGATTCTTTAATCGGCCATTCATCTAGCCTTATCACATCAAAATGGACAACTGAGATTTGATGGGTTGCGGTCATCATAGTCGATTGGATATGCATATATATATGTTATATGTATATGCCAGAACCATATATAAACAAGGTAGCATCTGTTGGATTGGAAATGGCCAATGTGGTCCTTTCAAAGTGAATCCAAGATATTGAAGAAATATGAGTAAACTTGTCTTATCGATAATTATATCATGCCATTATAGTATCCGATTAGGCGCACTTATTTGAAGCATTTCGCATGATTTGCATAGATGTATTACATAATTAAATTCTAATTATTATTATTTTTAAATATTATATAATTAAATTCGGAATTTGGGGAGGGGAGAGAACTCGAACTTAGAACTTTGTAATATAGGTGCGGAGCTATACCACTGGACCAACATTCTTATCATATATATGTGTTTGAGTGCAATATTAATATGATATTTTCTCTGAATTTTAATTGTCACTGCTTAGGCCAACATGGACGTAGCTCAGCTGGTAGATGGAAGAATTTAGGGTTTGGGTAAATGACTCTTAGATCAGTAGCTCGAATCCTACCAATAATAAAAGCTTCAAAAAAAAATGCCTGATCCGGATAAATAAATATTGTAAAAAATAAAAAATAAAAAATAAATAAAAATTGTCACCGCTTAGAAAGTGGCGATTGTAGTGAGAAGAGGCCTCTAGTCTCTTACTGATATTAGCTTTTTTCAATTTTATTATAATTTGTTCTCTTCTCCTCCTTTGTCTTTTTCTTTTTTGCTTTTGCTGTAGACTTCAGGATTTTTTTTAAAGCAAGTTTTGGGCTCCACAGCATCCATTCCTTACTCCTTAGATTTCTCTGGATGTTTTGTTTTTCCCTTTTAATTCCATTAGACTTTTGTAAAAGTTATTAGAATAAATGGCCGAAAATTAGGATATCTAATATTCTATACATCTTTTAAATCTTTTACTTTATTTAATTAATTATTTGTTTGAATAATTTAAAAACATTGTACATGATTTTTATTGATGAGATGGGTTTGCATTGACTAGCTAGTCGATGATAAACCTCTTACATTCATATATGATATCGTAGCCGATCATTCAAATTATATATGTTCACCTCCTTTAAATTTCAAAATTTATTAAATACATAAATTCTAAATTATATATATATATATATATGAGTGATTCTATGCGCAACCGGGGTCGCGCAACCTTTACGGCCACGTAGTGCAATTTTTGTAAAAAACATGTGGGGTTCGTGCATTTAATACGTGGGATCCACATGTTTTTTTTTCAAAAATGCACTACGGGGCCGCAAAGGTTGCGCGACCCCGGTTGCACAAATCATTTCTCTATATATATATATACAGATTTTCTATTATCAGTTCGTTCTGACAATAAATATATTATAACGAATAATATGGACCACTAGATTTACATACTTTGCCTCAAAGTGTATGCACTTGTCAAAACTTCTCCATAATCTGTGGTCCACATTTTTCGTCCTAATATATTTATTGTCAGGACGAACTGACAATAGAAAGACTATATATATATATAAATGGGAAGAAAGATACATCCATGACTAATGACTCCAACCTTACTTAAAAGCTTTACAATTTTAGGAAGTCGGTCGAGATGTTGATGGCGACCGAATTTTGAAGCTTAATAATTAAGGGTCTTTTTCTAATTAGAACGGTCCTAAAATTTTTCATATGGAATCTCAATTAACATAATTATCAATTGGGATCCCATACGAAAAATTTCAAGATTGTGATCTTGACCAAGGGATTTTCATCATTATATAAATATCCCACCATTTTAATTACCACTAAAACATCTTGATGCTTCTCTATGTATAGAAAAGTGCGTACGTACACGTAGTTGGCACATGAGAAGATAAGAATTCATAATGTCCTTCATCTATGATGATCTAACATGTTAAGGACAACAACAACTGTATGCAAGATTCTCAACCATCTGTCAAAATGTTCTATCTTATTCTTACACAACCAGAAAATCTTGAATTCCACTTGATGTGTGATGCATCACTAGTATTCCCTACACTGAAAAATCAAACATATCAGCCTAGAATATTGGGATATTTTTTATTTTTTATTTTTTTTTAAATATTACACTATTACATGTTTGGAAAGAAGCAGAATTCGAACACGTAACCTTGTGCAAGTATGAGAGGTTTACCTAGAGTATTGGGATATCGTTAAACCGAATATAATGAACATACTTTAACATTGGTAGGTGATTAAATTTGTCGTGACGTTGATAGTGTTAAAGAGGAAATAAAAAAAGGAACATTCTAATTTTTTTAAAATAAGCAAGTTGCAAGTTGCAACTATCAGTTGTCAATATTTTTGTAAAGTAATTTAATTAAATTTTGTCATTTGATATAGAACATGGTGGTGGCCTACCATATCAAATCTCAACTCTCAAAATCATTAATTGGAATGTGACCAAAAGCAAAAAGTCTCTCAAGTCTCAACATATAAAAAAGGAATAAATAAAAGAAGATGATATATCTTTTCTTTTGACTAATAAGAAATATTTCCTCCTTGGCTCCTTGTATATTACAATGTCAGTGACTACAAGCTTTCCAAAGGATAAACACAAGGGCAAGAATCAAACAATAATCATGTCCCACACTACAACACAATGAGTTTTTTTTTTTTTTTACAACACCACGAGTTTTGTGAGTTTGAACTCTGAATCATGTCCCATACTAAAAACCCTAAATTTATTGTAATAGTTTAGCTCAATCACCCCACTTTGCAAGTTGCAACCACATCTTCAAACGTGACTAAAAGCTGACTCATAAGTTCGGAATGCAACTCTTTTCTAGAGGAGGGGCTCCCTACAATTTATGGTTTAATAGGCAATTTGAAATCTCCGAGCACTAAAGCAAAAGACCTTTGTTAACAACGACTTAACATGACTAAAAACTTGATAATTAACATATTCCTCGTCAAATTGCTTGTAAATTCCACAAATTTGAGTATCAAATTCTGAATATGCGATTACATATAGCATATGAAATGGGAGTGAGTTTGGGGCAACTAGTTCAGGCGCAGGAATATGTTTTGATGAAGACACATGCATGAGAATATATGGGTCTCGTAGTGATGTGATGTGAGCCATGTAGGATCCAGTTATATTCTTGGTGGATTTTGGTTTCATATATACTTCATTTCTTCAAACTAAAGTTTCTGTAATTCATCGTTTGCTTATTCGTATATGTAAGTTTACTGCAAACATATTTAAAAAATAAATAAAAATAAATAAATAAAACTCGAAGCTTTTGATCATATAAATCGTCTAAGACGTGGATGCATATCTCTAATTGCTGAGACCCACAGGCCACAGGAGACAGGTGGACCAAGGGCCCTCTTTGTATGTTTCTGCTTTCACTAATTAATTATATATAGATCATAGATGCGATGTGACCTGAATTCATGATCATCATTTATATTTTATTGTAAAGCTAATATTGTTCAATAATTAAATTTGATGAACAATATTAGCATGTGTTTATATCATTACAATTATATGTAAGCACCTGATAAGATCTCTTGTGGAAATTGTAAGGAATTTTAAAATATTAAGAGTATGTTTGTGATGAATTTAAATGCAAAGCCAATTTGTCCTTACATTTGTTCTCATTGAATTCGATGATTGAAAAATGTAATCCAAAAATTATGTTTATTTAATTGCAATCAAACAAAAACTGCAAAAGCAACTTTCGTTTTATCTTTGACAATAATAATAATAATAGTAAAAAGCAATGTGATGATTGGTTGGCATTGTTAGTAAGTTTTGGAAGCTACGATGAATACAAAAATAGAAGATGAGTGATGAGTCACAGCCTCTCAATGTTATATTTCAGATACATGTACTAGGAATAGGAATGAAAATGAAAGTAAATCATGTACCATTTGAAAATCTTAAATCAAGAAAGAAAATTTGATTCCTTAGATAAGAGAAGGGAATTAAGTTCTATTTTCAGCAAAAACATAACTACGACCAGGAATTAAAGTTTCCTTCTTAATTAGGATTCTTGATTAGTAGTATTAGTAGTAGCACCCTAAAGAAATAAAGAATTCAAGATGAAAACTAGAGCAGAAATGGCAAACACAAAGTAGAAGCCCAATTACAAAAAAGGGGCAGGATTAGTTTCGATTACAGACAAAGCATAACTTCTAAAGCCGAGAGATGGAAACCTCGGACATACATGGTATCCAACCATTCTTCTTCTATTACAATTATAGCCACGAAAAAAGGAAAAGAAAAGTCCTAAACATAAAGTTCATTCCCGAATAAAAATCACATAACACAATCCAACTGTCTCAAACAAAAACGATTTTGTTTTAAAAGAAAAAAAGTAGATAATATTCACCCTTGCATCCAGAATCTTCGGTCCGCAAAAGATTAGTATCTTCAAGCCTGTAATTAGAAGAAAATACAAATCAGAACACTTCAAGAGACTTAAAACAGCCTAAGGTGCATGGAGCAGCAAGTTCATTCGCTTTCACAACTAGAATCTGCAATTAGTAAAGGCATGTGGTTCCAAAATAGTAAAATTGACGGATCAAAATCAAAGGGCAGGACATGTTATTACACTAATCAGTAGTTTTCTACGTTGCATAGAATTTGGTAATTTCATAGCTAATATATTTTGGTTCCCATTGAGTTGTAGAAAATTCAAACAAGGGATGTATTCTCACCTTGTTAGCAATATTGTTGGATAGCCAATCTAAACCTTCATAAAGACCCTCACCAGAGGTTGCACAGGTGCTCTGGATGTACCTGGGGAGAGACAAAGAAGGATATTAGATCCCATCAGAAGCATGAGGAAACAAACAACGTTATTGAGGAAAAATAAAGTCAAATTTTACCAGTGACGCTGCCGAAGGGAGTGGAGACCAAGCTTATCAGTGATCTCAGCGGCATTCATTGCGTTTGGAAGATCCTGCTTGTTAGCAAATACAAGCAACACTGCTTCACGCAGCTCATCCTGAAAAAAGCGTGCATAAGTTCAGTTTAAGAAAGAAAATTTGTAATAAAAGTAAAGAGTGCATGCCAATAGTTAAGCCAGTAAAATTATTCTTTTTTTTTTTTTGAACAAGATCCTGCATACTTTAGGAGATGGGAAGTTACAAACTTACAAGGGATGGGAGATAGCTATCTTCCATTATGTTCCGCATAAACACAATGGGACTTAATAAACCAAAAAAAAAAAAAAAAAAGGTAAATGACAAGAAGCCAATGACTAAGATCAGGAGACTCAGACTTCTACATTTTTTTTATGTTAGTAGATAATGTGACACCCATACGAAAGAGAAAATCCCCATCTGAAAAACCTTTGTGTAGCCCAAACACCAAAACTGATTTAACTTGTATATATCTTTTCCATTTTTCATTTTTCTCTCTTTTAGAGGACCAAAAACGGATTAGCTACATTGATGGCTTTGCTATAACACGAAAATTAAATGCATCAAGAGCAAAGCAACCTTGCAATAAGTGGCCGCTTACTTTCCCTAACACTAAATGTATTATGCAAAAGTAAACTAACATGTCACAGCAGGTCAGCAGGGTGTTCAACATGAGCCACTAACTTTCCTTTACATAGTAATCTTTGTGTGAAAACCCTAATAATGAATATATGACTAAATAATTTAGATCATCATCAATTATAAACCTCATCACTACAAATTTGATGTTTGTCATGTTAACAGCTCTAACAAAAACATAATCAATGTCACAGATAACTATGCCATATTCATTCATAGTGACACTATTGATAGAATTATCACCATTTTTTAACTACAGTTAATACCTTCACATCTATTCTTCATATTTATTTCTAGTTATGTGATGAATGGTTATATTGTAACACCAATAACAACTATAAGCATCTTTATCAGTACAAACAAGCCATGAGAATCAAATCAGAAACTATACAACTACACAAGCAAAATAATCTGAAACAAAAATGAACACCCTATCATTGTACATTTTTACCGTATAATTTCCATCTGAATACAGACCATATCTTAAGAGTATTTTCAATTATTACATGTTTCAACTGCTCATCTCTATTAATTTCATTTAAACTATAGCTAAAACCAATTGCACTTTAATATAATAATAATAAAATGGAATGGAATGAAGAATAGAAGATGCAGAAACAGCTTGAGTCTGCCAGTAATAGCAATCAACATACCTCATTCAACATCCTGTGCAACTCATCCCTTGCCTCAACAACACGGTCTCTGTCATTACTGTCCACCACAAATATGAGACCCTGGGTGTTTTGGAAATAGTGCCTCCACAATGGACGGATCTGTGGGAGAAGGCAAGCATCATTATTTAGTCCTTAAATGAACCAAAAGTTTGACAACTGAACCCTTAATGAAGTATTTAGAAGTAACATAATAGACCAATTCAAAAACAAGTGGATATAACAGAGGCATAAAAACTCAACTACTAAACATGGAATAAAATGAAATTTAAGAATTCCATACCTTGTCTTGACCTCCAACATCCCACACAGTGAAACTAATGTTCTTGTATTCCACAGTCTCCACATTAAAACCTGTAGACAAAAATTGTCTGCTCAATTACAATAGTACAGATTATGTACATGTACACAGTATGCACAATGCTAAAAATAAGACTTAAGCAGATAATAGAAACCAGGAAATGAAGGTTAATGTGAGCTTGGATGCACGTCTATTTTTCTACTGAGCATTGACAATATAATGCAGTATTCTGTAGTTTGACAGCATTACAATAGTTGGGGCAGTCGGTGTTCATGAAATTACTATACATTCTTATTCAATAATTAGAAACCACCTTCTCAATTCAATCCAATGCTCCGACTTCATTACTTCGCAAATAAAGTTATCAAAATTTCAATTCACAAATATTGAACCATCAAGCTAAATATAGGACCAGGAGAAACCATTATGAGACTCCTCATCTAAAGTTCCCTATGCTATCTTTTTTGCATGGATCTTACATCCAGTATATATGCCAATCACATAAAAATACCTGATAGTATTATATAAGTTATTTATAATATGATTGTTTGCATCTTATGCTCTATGTCAAAATGGGGGATTAAAGGTCCATCTTCGATAAGTAAAATGATTAATTAAAAAATGGAGATAAACAAAAAGGCAAACAAAAGACATGGCTAACTGAAGATCTAATATCAAGTTGACACAGATGCATGCAGCTAATGAGATTAACTAGCAGGCCTACTTATTCTGGTTGGGTACTATTTTCAGGCCGACACATTTAGCCCATTTCTGGCTCAGGTAATGAACAGCACTGCAGCACTATTTGCTAAAAACCAAACATACAGGAGGGGTTAGAACTTAACAAGACCTGTTTAGATAGCAAAGAATTCAACATAGAATGAAGATTGGATAAAACTGGAGGAGATGTTAAAAAAAAAAGACTTGACATCTCCAATTCTCCTAAATCGCTATTTTAAAATTCTATTCAGCTAAGAAAACACCCAATAACCCACACAAGATTGCCACCATTTAAAGCAAAAGCAAAAACACATAATCAAACACTTGAACTAGCTCAATTAAACTTAAAACACTCACCAATAGTAGGAATTGTGGTGACAATTTCTCCGAGCTTGAGCTTGTACAAGATGGTGGTCTTACCAGCAGCATCAAGACCCACCATCAGAATTCGCATCTCCTTTTTGGCGAAAAGTCGGCTGAACAGCTTTGTAAAGGTCAGCCCCATGTTTCCTGGCTGTGGATCCCTGTAGATAATCACAACGATATCATAAATCCGCCAAAAGGAAAATTGAATTCAAAAACCAAACCACAACGAAACAAATTCAATCACTTTTCCAGTTCTCATAATTACATATGCCATCCTATCAAAAAATCAATCTAACTCGAACCAAAATAGGTTTACGAATAAAATGAAGATTTTACATGATCATTACATTAGATCAGACAGATCTAAAGGTAAAATCGACAAAATCAAACGAAAAACCACTAGATCAACTTGTTGAACGGCAAATGGAAAACATCGGGCTCCATTTACAAGATTAAAAAAACAGATCTAAATGATTTAATCACGCGATCTTCAGATCAACAACGAAACCGAATAATTAGAACATGAAAAACCATTCCATTAACGAGCAAATCGAATCATACACCATGTAAAAATCTTAGAATTTCATAAGAATTCCGATTCACTAGTCGCATCACCTTGATTACAAAATCACAACAAACATGCAAGCCAAAAATTCTATAAATCAAACATAAATTGAATTCGTTCAAGCGAACACAGCAGTTACCATAACCGAAGAGAGATTCAAATTCAAATTCAAATTCAAAATCAGAGATTTAAATTTTTACCTTCAAGAACGCGAGAGAGAAACAGAGCGAGAGAGAGGAAAATGGGAGCTTAACAAGAACGCTAAATGTGGGATGAGAAATGTGAAGCAGATAGAATTTATAACGGAGAGAGCAGGGGCACCAGATTTGTTTGTAATAACGAAAATGCCCCCCGTTAGAGTGTAAATGTTGGATTGCGACCTACGCTATCCTTTCCAATCAGTGACTGCCACGTAGTGTATTGAATCGGGCGGGAAACCTGATGGACGGTTCGTTCTGGGTTGCCATTAGGTTGGTGCCACGTCATGAGCATTTGTTAGTGCTGTGACCAAACGAGTCATCATTGGTTCGAATTCAAAGTCAATTTTGCGGAAGGGGCTGAAAGCCTGAAATTTAATGAGAAAGAGAAACTATAGGAGCCGTATGCAAAATTATTAAACAAAAAATATATGGTGCTCTGTCCACCGTCAGCTTTCATTAATTGATATCTTAATATTCTGAATATATATATATTTTAAATGTGACACCAATCGAGACATGATGAAATCCACCGGTATAACTATATAAACACCGTCTAGTATAGCCCGAAATATAAATCTCTTTATAGAAGAAGAGTAACCTCATACTTTTCGATTTAATTGTGAACCCGTTTCCTTGTATGATTGAGTCCGATGCGGAAGTGATAGTTGGTTGGATTAATAGCAGGAAACATCTGGCATCTGAGATTGGTCTTTACATTGATGATATTCATGGCTTGTTGTGCCAGTCACGTTGTGTAGCAGTAAGTTTCGTTCCAAGATTGGCTAATCAGGTAGCCCATATGTTAGCCAGAAACGGTCTCTCCTGTGTTGAGAACATGTTTTGGCTGGAGGATTCCCCTCCGTTTGTTTGTTCTTTTCTTGCGGTTGATCGCCGTGGGTGTGTAATTTGTTTTTTTTTTTTTTTTTTGACAATATCTATTAATTCGGGGTCAGGTATTTTTTTTTAAAGTTTTCGCTATTGATAGGATTCGAGCCGCTGACCTAGGAGTCATTTACCTAATCCCCAAGCTCGTCCATTTACCAGCTGAGCTACGCTCCTGTTGGCGTCTAACCACTTTGTTAATATGATATTTTTCTTATAAATTGAATTGTGAGAAATGTGGAAATAACTGAATTATATTACGAGTCCTTAAAATTTCTAGTACTCTTTCCAAAGCCATTTATGGAAAAGTCACCCACTTAATAAGTTTTATAGAATTAGCACCAATTAAGGTGATCCGTCAAAATTGCCTCTCATCTCTTTTTATCTCTCTCTTTCTTCCTTTCTCTCTTTCTTCCTCTCTCCTCTTTTTTTTTTCTCAAAAACCTCCATTAATCCATCAATGGAGATCAAAACGACTTCCGTCGAAACGACCTCCGTCGAAACGGTCGACTCCATTAGAGGTCGTCAAAAACGACCTCCGTCATAAAAAAAAAAATCTGGAAATAAGTATCGGGTATTTTGAAATAAGTCTCAAGTAGTTGAAATAAGTCTCGGGTAGCTGAAAATAGCTTAAAATAAGTCTCGGGTGACCTACCCAAGACTTATTTCCAAATATCCGAAACTTATTTCCATATAATATATTTTTTTAATCTTCTTCTTCATCGACCACCAATGGAGGTCGAGGTCATTTCGACTCCAATGGAGGTCTTTCGACCTCCATTGATGGATCAAAGAAGAGAGAGAGAGAGAGAGAGAGAGAGAGAATAAGTGAGGGGCAATTTGGGCATATCACATACTTTGGTGCTATTTCTATAAAACTTATTAAGTTGGTGATATTACCACAAAACTAATCCAATTTGATGCTATTTCTCTCTATTTCCTCTTATATATATTACCATGCATGTTTCAAATTATTTATAAAAATAATAATATTTATTTAAAATTTTATATTCAAAATAAATTTAAATCGACCCAATAAATGATTTGATCATACAATGACAAGATAGACAAGGATTAACAAATCACTTATAATCTTATAATCTTATTTAAATAAAGTTTCGGAAAAAAAAAAAACACTTTAACTAAATACTATTAAATATAAATTTACCATCTAATCTTTAAGTAAATGGTAAAACAATATTAAAAATAGCAAAGGCAACATAATACCAAATGAAAACTAATAAAGATATATATATATATATATATATAAATTCCTTATATTCATTAGGTATAAAAATAAGGGGAAATTACATTGGACCCCATGAGGTTTAACCTTAAGACACCTAGATAGAAAACTTTGTATATTCTACACAGACACCCTCACAACTTAATGGTACTCTGTTAACAACTAACTATGGAGGGCTATTTTGGTCTTTCGATCAGTAGTTATTTTCCTAAAACAAAGGTACCTTATTAATAAATATGAAAAAAAAATGCATTTCAAAAAACACACCCTCCGACCTCTCTCAAAAGTCAAACCCTTGGAGGTGTCCAAGGAGGTCACGTCTCCGACAATCGAAACCGGCAACAAATCTACTCATTAGCTTCTTCATCTTTTGGTTTGGTGTTTTTTTTTTTTCTTTGTTTGATGAGTTTAAGGTCTGGAATTTGAACTTGGATGTAAATTTGGGTTTTGAAAATGGTTTGGGAAATAGAGATTACTACTCCACTGTTTTGACCGAGAAGTATTCGACTTTCTCTCTCTCTCTTTGGATTTGAAGGTTTGGAGTCTCACTCTAAAAATGTTTTCATCTGAAATGAGTTTTGATGTTTTTATTTTAATTTGAGTTGCGTTTTGGAATTTAAGTTGGAGAGCAGTGGGATTCAGTGTTGCCAATGAAAGTGGCTTGCCTCCCCCACACGGCCACACTAATTTACAGGGAGGCGGTGGGTCTTCCCCAATCCCCACTGCTTTGAAACTCAAACCATTGGAAGAGGCATAACTTTATTATTATTATTATTATTATATATTATTATTTTTTATTTGTAATTACTATAAGGGACACATAACTTTTTATATATACTATGTTTTGGAGCACATGCAAGGCATGTGCTTAAATCCGTATTTGAGTTTCATATTTTCAAATATACATATCCTTGAAAAATAAGAAATGTTCATATAACACATAGTTTTAGTTCATGTAAATATTATTACATTGATATAACACATTGAGGAAGTCTTAAACTCATGGGTTTTGCAAGAAGCTCATCTACACTTGCCTCAAAAGAGATCCTTCTCGTGATGATTTAACAGTTGTCTACAACTTTTATTGAACATCTTAACAATTTAAATTCAACAACTAAATTATTATTTTCTTACATCCAAAAGTACTCTTCGACTAAATTGCATAAACTGTGATGAAATGATCACTAAAATCTTCAATAACAGTATCCACATCTTCAAAACTTCATAATATTCACTAATTTGTAGTTATTCTATCAACCACTTATAGCAATTAGCATACGAATTGAAAATCCCTACCATATACATTACCACATTATTTCATTGGCGATGCTAATTGTTGAAGTAAAGTTCACGTCTCTACAAACTCTATTAATGGTATCCACTGCACGATAGATCACCAACAACAATACCATCAATCTAACACTGCTTATGATATTTCTATTAAGTAATTCTACAAACTTGTATTTGTCATTTGACTTTAAAAAAAAAATAATAAGGGATGCTGTAACTAAAATCTTACTAAAAGCTATATATTAAGTAATTATATAAAGTTTAAGTTGTATTTGTAATTTTACTTTTAAAAATATTAAAAAAAAAAAAGAAGAAAAAAGTCAAAGAAATTAAAAGGAAGGGTGGGGGGGCTATAATTCCAACCGACCACTTCACACTTTTATACTATCCACTTTTATATATAGTATAAGATATGTGGTTTTATATTATTTATTTTTAATTTGTTGTTATTTCTTATTTTATTTTTCATGTCATAAAAGGGTATTTTAGACATTTCGAAAGTCAATATGGGTCAATTTAACAGGAAATTTAACTACCATTAAAGTGCAGGATGTTTATGTAGAATATTCAAATCTTTCTATCTAGGTGTCTTGAGAGCAAACCTCAAGGGGCTCAGTGTAATTTCCCCTAAAAATAAATGGAACGAGAGCCACAAGTCAACAAATAGAATAATAAACGTGAGAGAGATTCTGAGACCCACAAGGTCGATGCCAGTGGCACCGACTTGCAATAATAGATCACTAAAATATTATGTACACTTTGTAATGGATTTCAATTGGGCTCTACCAACCAACACGCACCATATGTAATGGATTGGACCGAAAGCTTATATAATATAACAGCCCACCATTAAAAACCTTCCGGTCCATTCCACTAGTTCCATTTTTTGAGTCACGATAATGACACCCATTAAAAGCTGTATGTACACTTCTTTCGTAATTATACCCATAAAAAAATTTATAATTTATAAATAAACCCAATTAATACCAAAAATATCCTCTCCTTTGTTTAAAAAAAATTATACTGTATTATAGTTTTGTAAATACACACCACTTGCACCATTAAAAACCTCATAGTCCATTTCACTACTTCCATTTTTTAGTAACCTCATAAAAAATCAACTAAGCCTTTGAAACTGATAATAAAATTGTAAATTTTATATATCTAAAAGCATGATAAGTTATATATGTTGTCACTAATAATGCTTAACTTGAATACACGATTGAAAGATGCAACCAAACAATAAGTCAATAATTGATTATATACAACCATTTACATTTTTTTTTTTTACTTTGTCCTCTCTATCACCAGATTTTACTTCCTCAAAAGATGTCTTTCATTCTTCAAACCGATAGTCATCTGAAACAAAAGAAAACTGAAATTAAGAACATCACAAGCAATGCAAGACTCTCCAATCCAGACTCCTGACCCAAGAAAACATGATTTCACAATCCCAATCAGTATAAAAATTCAGAAAATAGGTTTATGTGCAGAGTTCAAAGGCAAATGATCAAGTCTGACTATCCTCTGATACAAAAATAATTATGCATCATTCGCATATTGGTGTCTACCTACTACCAATGTGACGGTTGTGGAACTAATTATCAATTAAAAGCATTTGAAAATCATACATAAATTTATTAAATAAGCGACCAAGAGAAATATATTTACCATAACGCTCCTATTAGTTGAAAGGATGTGATTGTTGTAACTTATGAATTTGTACACAAGTTGTCTTCTATACACATAGTACAAGGGTGTTGAGACGTCAGTCTAATCTGGTCCAACAATTTTAGCCACCATCTGCAAATGTTACTGGCTCAGCTCACAATATATATATATCATGTTACTGCAAACAAGTTTTAAATAACAAGCAAATACCTAAAAGAAACTAAACATTACCAGGTTGTTTAGAAAGGCATGAATAACCCCCAATTCATTTCCAGGATCAGCGCCAGTATTGAGCCCACCGATGAATGGTTTCCACCATTTGAGGGAACAATGCACTAACGCTCTCATTTATAAGATCCTGGAAGAAATGTACACATGCCTCGTCATCCAAGTCCAATCGAAACTTCTCCTGAAGCTGTGATTACCAATGCAGTCCCGGTCATATAAAAGAAACATAAGCATGTCTAGACACAGTCACCGGATTACAAACATCAGAGTAGGTACCTTTAGAATGCTTTTTTCAGGATCGGAAGCTATGTCAGGAATGTTTGAACCCGCCATCAGATGGAACAGATTTAAAATAAGGTTGCTAGATTTGCGGAGGATGTTGTATGCTTCACAACAATAGGATTTGAACCTTGTATAGTATGGGCTGCAATAAATGAGTAAGCAATCATTTAGGCTTTTTGTCATGATGATACAGTTCCCAAGTTGTATAAAAGTCATATATTATAAATCCAGTATGGTCCAGCAGAATTAGAACATGAAAGAGATCCACAGAAAGGTCAATTTAAAAAAAAAACTAAAAACTAAAAACTAAATAAATAAATAAAAACCTTTCTGCTCCACCCATAGCCTCAACCATTTCTTTGCAAAGCTTCATTGGTGGAGGAAATGGCTTGGGATCTCGACCAAGAATATAACCAAAATCCACATGGAAAAGGCGTCCATCATCCCTAAGAAGTAGATTGTCTAGGTGCCTGCAGACCAAAAAATTAATGTCTTCAGAAACACAATTCCGCTTGACACATTTACATTGCTCTAGAAAATTGAAACATACTAGCTTAAGATTGAAGCTGCATATTTATCTCATTTGACTCCATAAAGCATATAACAAACACCAGAAAATCGTCCATAAAATGGGAATGTAACTCCATAGTGGTATGAGAGTTTAACAGCATCAAAGATACAGCAACATTATACATAATATAGGCTTAACAACAGAACCAGTACTGCTGAAAGTGCAGAGATAAGACAGATAAATGTGTCTTACAATTTGATGGATCACTGTTTGCTACATTTTACCCCATTCTCTTTGAGGACTGGGGCTGGTCCCCATTTCGAATCTTATGACTTTCAGCATATGAGATCGTTATATTTGACAATTCCGACATGAGGGAGATGTAAACAAACCACAAATGCACGTCCTAAAAACATAATGAATCTAACAATCACAAATAGGACAGACAAACTACTTTAAAGTGCTTAAACACATGGCTAAGATAATAAATAAAAAGTAGACATTTAACCAGCTGCCTTCCATAGCCTAGGAAGTTGCTACACTGTGCTTCCATTCACAACAGTTAAGAAAACGTAAAATCACAAACT
Organism: Acer yangbiense; assembly: GCA_008009225.1. Taxonomy (NCBI): domain Eukaryota; kingdom Viridiplantae; phylum Streptophyta; class Magnoliopsida; order Sapindales; family Sapindaceae; genus Acer; species Acer yangbiense. Next base: position 5,381,923 of record CM017768.1, on the reverse strand, counting down.
ACAATGTTTGAACATTTCAAAAACTATCCTTCCCTTCCTCCTCTCTCCCCTCCTCTCCTATTCTCTAACAGCTTCATAGTGACAAGAAACTTTAATTGCTAATTAAAATGGCTTGTGTACATAAGACTTAAGAACATTACCTGTCTCCAATGCCAAGTATGTACGTGATAACAGAGTAGCCAGCACAGCTTTTTATAAATGTTTCAAGACAAGTGGCTGTAATTCCAAATGGCCCATGCTCATCAGGATGAAACTTCTGCAAATAGCTTATAATGCTACGATGCTCTGAGAGAATCTGAACATTGAAACAAAACAATTTAGTGAATTTACTAACCCATTGCACAATTGTACATGTAAAAGAGAAGATAAACTTATCATGCACACTTGCTTAAAGAGATAAGATAATATTGTTGGGCCCCTTCCTAATAGCTTAAAATTTTGAGTTGAGTGATCACTAACAAGTATATATTTAGTTTGTCATCTATGATGATAAGATTAATCCTTTGTAACTCAATCATATCAGGGAACAAAGAGATTGTGAACTGTATGCTGTAAATGCACTTTGTAATCAATGAAGTTCAGTTTTTGATGACAAAAGTGCACTTTTTTAATCAAAGAAGCATCTTAAAAAGGATATAATACCAGTGCTAAAGAATGAGATGGTATGAATTCCAACATGCCCTCATCTTGTCCAGTTGCAAGCACCTTATATGGAGTTAAGTGCAGATCAAGATTTTCCAACTTAAGCAATCGATCCATGAGTGACACCATTTGCACAACCTAAAGTAATCATACATCAAAATATAACCAATGTGAAGGTTTTCCACTCTCCCTCCCCACCCTGATTAACCTCTGTGAATGGGTGGAAGAATGGAAGGAAGGAGAAGGGGTAGTGAAATGATAACAATTGTTTAAGATTTTGTTCTAGGCAACAGCAGGAATTTAGCATTTTACCAATTGATCTTGCCGGATATCATCACCCTTCTTGAAAATCATCTTGCAAGTTCCACCGCTTGCTGTTCTGAAAGTCAGACGCAAAGGATGCAGTGCACTTTTGAATATAGATGACTCAGATGGCACAATACCAGTGATGAGAACACTTGGGGCCAATAGTGATCGTACTGGCTGAAAATATAACACCCCAACAAAATACTTAGACAATTGGTAATGATTTTAGCACTAGAATCAAACAAACACCAATAAGAAGGTATCAAATAAGTCTCAGAAAATCATAAAATGCTTCAATAGACAAGAAACTTTATGTCAAATAATCACCTCTTCAAAATAAGTAAGTTCACTGAGGAGACCAGAAAGAAGTTGTCTAAGCTTTTCAATTTTTTTTTGTGTATTGCCTCGTACGGCTCCAACTTCTCTCATTATAGTACACAACTGAGCAACCAATTCTGTCTGACGCACCAAACTCTGCCACAATTTAGATCCATCCTCCCCATATCCAGTAGGTGCCAACTGTTAGAAAGAGGATGTGATTATTCTATTCTATTTATTTATTATTATTATTATTATTTTGATATAAGAGGAAGTGATAATTAATATTTCAATTTATAATAGAAGCAATTTCTTTATAAATATGCACTTAACATGGCAATCATATTAGGATAGCTTATTTCCAGAAATCAATTTTCTTCATCAAAAGGGATTCATGCTCCACACAGTCAATTTTTTTTTTCAAAACCTGTAGGGTTCCCTGCCGATACACCTATTCTCATGGTAATTTAGAGCTATACAAAATTCTATAATTCAATGCAAATAGGTATCTGTCTTCTGTTTTTCTTTTCACTAGAAGAAATTTGACATTTATCGCACAATCAGGGTTTGCTTTTAAGGACCACTGATTTTAAGAAATTTAACGATTTCCAATGCAGAAGATTTTCTTAGGAGCTGAATTTTTTCATATAAATTAAGATAGTATCAAATATAATGACAGTTAAATGATTTTTTAAAAAACTGTGGCATGCAGCAAAACATACAAGTGATGAAATGACATAAAATTAAGAACTCGCACCTTCTTCACCCTCTCTTCTAGAATCTCATGTGTGGAATAGAAATGTTTGGTGAGGGCAAGCTCTCCTAATTCCACAGTGACATACCAACGAAGAAAGCTGGCCAACTCGATATTTCGTGATGCTGTAAAAGTTCAAGAATACTATCAGATGGTATCACTAATTAAGTGAACAATACATAAAATGCAGCCTTCAACATGCACATGCACAAGGACATGGAAAATGCACCCACATGAATGCACACACAACAAATTAATTAACTTGTTTAAGTGCCTACAGCGTTCTACAAGAAATTGAGAAAGGTGAGATTTATCGGAGCGCTCAAACCGAAGAGCCTGAACCAGTTGCAGTAAGTAACACTGGAGCTCCTCATCATCAGCTCTTCCAAGAACACGGACAGCATAAGCACGAACCTGTTAAAGTGAAATTAGGCATTACTGTTGGGAATAAGGTGTAATTATCTACATTATTAGTGGTGAAATACATCTACACTCTGACTCGTTGCTTTTATTAATTGGAACTTGATGACAGAAAGTAGGTCAGAAGACAAGGTGGTGTGTTCAATCCTCCTTGGGTGCAAGTATATTATTGCTAACCCAAGAAGAAGAGATCCATGTTGATAAGGAGACAAGGTAATTTGAAGGGCAGAAAAAACTGTATTTATTCAAAATGCATATAACCGGATTCAAAGGATGAGTACTCCAGAAACTTCTCCATACGACTCCACTTCATGCCTAACCAAGTGTAAACCTAACCAGTGAAGATGGTTGGCAGCACATCTTACCACTCCCATGGTAGAGATATTTACAAGGACAGAAACATAGTTTTGTGCTAATAATCCATCAAGTCCAGGAAGCTTCTAAGTCAAAAGCACAGAAACATAGTTTTTGTAGTAGTAAACCCTCTAATCAAGTTTTATAGAAATAAAGTACCCCATCTAAATAGAACAATTCCTAAAGCAAGGCTGAAAAACACCATATATATTCTATACATGCACCAACCTCTTCACTTTCAAAAACAGGCGATAGAAGCTCCAGCGCGTCACAGACATCAATCATTTCCCATCGACCCATCAGTTCTAGTGCCTGTTTTGCTTCCTGTAAGTGCATCAGAATAACAATCTTCAAAAATCCACAATATCACAATTCACAATATCAACCAATTGTAGCTGACATTCATTCTTGTTAAATTTAGAAAATATATTTATTCATTGATTTTTATACTACATAGAACTTTGCACTCAGCTGAATTCAAAGGTCTAATAAAATCAAAAAAGAAAATTTTCAGAGTGCATTGATCCTTGGGGAAAATGAAGACTAACATAGCAAATGAAAACAAAAGGCATTCTGGTTGTAGGCATGGTCTGGTAGCAACCGCATCTCTAAACCAATGTTGAGGTCCCAAGTTCAAATCCCCCTCCCTCGAGTGGAAAAAAAAGGACATAATTTTCAACAAAAAAAAAATACCAATAATAAAACAGCAACAGCAACAAATACAATACAGAAGGAGACATGTGAATTCACAACAAATGAGCATTGCAGTCCCTAAGACCTAACAGCGGACCGTCCGAATTCCATTTTGGGGTCATGTAGAAGACTCTGAGATCCACAAGGTAACTTCCATCAAATCAAGACATGCAAGAGCATTTTCTATGACAACAAATCTTGCTTTTGAGTGTTGCGAGCAGGACAAAGTGATAGTTAAGCCACACACCAATTCCCATTCTGGACCCATCAGAAAAAGAATCCAGTTGGCAAGGTAATCTCTATCAAAACAAGACAATCAAGAGCATTACTCATGGCACAAATTTCATATGATGGACACCCATGCTATTACACAAAGCACCCACCACAACCCACAGATAAGGTAGGACATTAAGAATCACATAAAAAGGAGTGCAAAAGCTCATAAAAGATAAGATGAAAGCATAAAAGGAATTGAAGAAGAGAAATAGAAAGCTAGAGAAGTGCAATATTCCAATTAATCAGCCATACTCTTAAAGAAGAAGAAAAATGCTAACCTGGACATCACTCCACTCAACACTACGGAGAAATTTTGTGAGAGCCCTCTTCTCAGACATCAATGAGAAACGGAATTTCCAAAGGAGCTGTTTCTCATCTCCACTCAAAGTCCTTGTGGGTGGGTACTTTAGAATTCGTTGTATAGACCTTACAATCAAAAAATAGGCAAAATGATATATCACCCAGCCCTAAAAAAATCAACTAAAAGTAGCATGCAAATAATGCTGAAAATAGAACATCAACGAAACAACATAATTAAACCATCAAACAGATAGACAGTTAAGACCAGAAGGGCCATTGGTTATGCCACTATGAAGTAAACAAAATCTTGATGTGATATGGCATAAAAGAAAAGACTCTCCATTGAATCTCTTGTATAGTTCCTATATCAGAATCTTAATTTTATTATTAATTATTTTTAAAAAATAAGAATATATTGGTAAGATGTGAGTCACTTTTATGTAGATTCAAAATTCAATAAAGAAATCCTAAATTCAGCAAAAACCAAAAAAAAAATTAACAATGGCAGCAAACATCTATTTTTTTTTTTTACGTGAGACACATCAGCTATGAAAGGAAGAAATGAAGGTGAAAATCATACAATAAACTTCAAATTTTTCTCATTAACATTAAAAAAAATTTGAATCTTAGATGACAGGATACTAAACTTACTTTCGTTCATTTGAGCTTGGCTTAAGGTCCCTGTCAATAATACCACGGGTTAAACTCCTGGCCAGCTTTAATTGCTTGTGCTCTGAGGGATTTATCTTTCCCACTTCAGGGTCCCACACAGTAACCAGTTCATTTGATGAAGCTATAGGAGCAGGTAATAAGAAATTAGCTCCTGACTCCTACATGTCAAACAAATAAACATTACCACTACATACAATAATTTGGTGAACACAATAAATTAACTTCAAATACTCTAATATGCACATAATTAACAACTTTTGCTATGGTGAAAAATATTATCACAGACATAATAGGGATCCAACATAATGATCCCAACACCAATTGAAAAGACAAAGGTGAATCTTCACAAAGCATCAGAGTTTGGCTTTTGAACTAATAGAGATACTACAATTGCTTTTGACAAAAAACTGAATTAAGCTAGAAGGGGTATATAGATGCAATCATACAATAGGCCATCCTAAGACAGAGAATCGTGTCATTGATATAGCCATATTGGTATTAGCTAGCACTTGTTTCATATTTTACTTATGTGGCTGACCCATCAGATCATGTGTGAGAAAAAAATAAAATTAAAAAACTTTTAATTCCATAATATGATAACCATCTACTCAAAGGGGAAAATAAATCAAGGTTTTCGGAACAGCATCCTGATAAAATTAGTCACAATTTGTTGAGTTATCATGGTTAACTCGTCTAGTAGAAATATATAATTAACATGAAAATAAAATGCAACTAAAAGGAGAAAAAAAGGATTAAAAAACTAAACTAAATTTGCAATACTATTACGGAATTCCTACAGATACAGACAAAAATATCAGGGTAAAAGAAAAATAGTAGGGCACTTGCAGACAGGGACCACCTGAAAAACAACTCGGTGTTCAAAACCACAGAAATCAACAACCAAGTATAAATAAGAATTTCCATTTTTACAGCTTTCAAGCTCCTTGATTCTCTCCATAGCTTTGAATGTGAGACGGTCCAGCCAATCAACACGCTGAATCTGCCCCCGCTCATACTTATTTACAAGCTTTTCCAAACGCTCCAGTTCCCCACGCTCATTCCTGGGGACCTTTAGAAAGACAAAACACAGTGTATGGGTTAGCAAAACTAGAGTGTATGGATTAGCAAAACTAGCTATGTAATAAAAATAACATGGGGAAGCCTTCACATATTAAATCTATAACATTTATTGAGTGATAATGGTCAACCTTTCCAGGAGTAGTTGTAGGCAATGATCCATCTGCCTCTTTTCCTGGACAAAGCCTAAGCTTTTGCTTCCCTGTTTTGAGTTGCATTTTGCTGTTAAAGAGAAGTACAGTAGCCCCACCGACCAATCCCTCATCCCTCCCGCATGAAACATCCCAAACCTGAATTTCAAGGATATTGAAAATAAATAAAATCTTAGCTCCAAGGAATGTGAAAAGTGTTAGACAAAATGTACTATCTCTACTATAAAGAAACTCAAAATATGAAAACTGAGCCATTTATACTACTAGAGAAATGTATCCAATGCATGAAACAACATGATGTCTTAATTGCAAATCAACATGAGTCAGCAATGAGCCAAACCATTGAAGTTAGGAAGGAAATTTGGACTAGTAAGCAAAAGTATGTTTCCTATCAGTTAATACCAATGGAAGTTGTGCAACATTATTAAAACCGCATGGTACATGATCTTTTGATGTCATTTACAAGGACCTTTAATGGTAAACTGCAGCTAATAGTCAGCTGATGGCAATGTTGCATCAAACCTTTGCTTCAAATATAACCAGAAATTCTGTAGCCCAACCCAATGCAGACCTATCTAACCTGTTATATTTTTTTTTTACTCTTATGAATAGCATGAAAGATATCTATATAAGAGATAAGACCAAATTGGTAAGCCTAACACTGTGGATAAACTATTCCATTTTTGAGAACATTAGGGAAACCATGCATCATTTGAGAAAACAAGGAAAAAAGCCTTATACAACAAAATTCCAAAAAGCATTTGCCTTCAACACACACACCAAACACGTTCATAACAATGACTTCAAGACACCTAAAAGGAGACTAACTCACCGTTAGAGCAAGTTGTGAGTGTGCAGTTAAATCCCGATACTTAGTACTCAAAGTAATAAGTTCGTTCCAGCAATATGATGGTCCCATAGATTCCAACCTGCAACCGAAAATAATGATCAACGTATAGGAAATATGATGGTGAAATTATTCAAGAACTTTAGCACAAACACACAATGCAATAAAGCAGTCGAACCTTGTTCTTGTTGGAAGGCCGAATGGAGCACCATCAATGTACAATGCACACTCAACATACAGCTCTGGTCTTCTTTCCTCTGTAGTAGAATCAATCCCTAAAAAAATGTTCAAATAAGTACACTAATATCAAAAACTAAGTTAAGTTTATTTTCACACACATTCTTTAACAAATTCAGCTAATGATAATAAGCAGTCAGCTCTAATTCACTCCAAAATTCGCCAATTTTTTTTTTAGAAAAATCGTATCAACGCTCTGCTCAAGCCAAACACTAGCATACAAATTCAAAATTAACATCAACCAAAAAAAAAATTAAGACATGACTCGTTATCGATTTCAAATATAATCAAATTAGCTGGAAATAACGATAATACCTGAATTGTAGGACTTGGTGGAAGACAGAGTTCCTTCCAATCTCTCAACCCGAAAAGTCACAGGGAGATTGATATCGCACGACAAGAAGAATCGGAATTCGTTTCCGGTCATCGTACCTTCTCGGATTTTACAAGCTGTGATTCTTCATGATTTAGGGTTACAAAGGACAGCTGATGTGGACTTAATCGGAGACTCGGAGTTTCAGTCGAGTTAGCGTGGAAGAGAAATAACTGAAATTCAACTGGTCGTGGTTTTTTTTTTTTTTTTTTGCAGGGAAGAGAAGAGAGAGAGAGAGCCAGTGCAGAAGTAAAGTGGAAATTGTTAATTTAGACCACACAGTTTTTAAGAAATTTTGTTTTTAACCACATCTATAAGTTCGATTGTTACTAACCAAGTATAGAAATCATCCATAGCCAAATATCTTACAGAAATACCCTCCACCATAACTTACATCTTCCTCCCTCTTTTCTCTCTTCTATTACTCTTCTATTACTAATTTCACTCATTACTAATTAGATTCGTGAAAAAGCAAACATTAAAGGGGTGTATTGGTTCAAGATTTATTAGACAATTTAGGGAAGTAAAAGTCTTGTGGTATTGAATTGAGATTTTTTAACGAGTTAAATAAGTCCAATGGTATTCAATAAAGACTTTTAGGGGGCATTTGGATCCATTTTTAAAAACTGTTTTCTGTTTCAAAAACAAAAAACAACTTAAAAGTTGTTTGGCCAAATGTTTTATAAAATGTGTTTTTGAAAACAAAAAACAATTTTTTAAAAGTTATAACTAAAAAGTTAAAAACAATTTTTTATTGTTTTTCCCAGTTTTCAAAACAAATCATAATTTTTCCCTCCAAACAAATATTTTACCCATTTTAAAAACAACACCAAACACATTTACATCGTTTTCCATTTATGAAAACTATTTTTAAAAAACGTTACCAAACACATTTACATTCTTAAAAACACCATTTTTAAAACTTAATTTTCATTTTTAAAAATAGTTTTCAAAAACATCATTTTAAAAACGATACCAAACGCGCCCTTAAGATTTTAAAAAAAAATCCATATTGTCTTGTGGTATTAGATCTAGACTTTCAAGGGGCAGCAAATTGTCTAGTGGTATTGAATTAAGATCAAGATTTTTAGGATTTCGTGACAAAATGGATTTTTCAAATTTTTTACTGATTATGTATAAATAGTTTGAACCAAAAATTGTCTTGCCCTCTCTCTCAATACTTTCCAGACTTTTCTCTCTCGCTCAAAATCATCTTCAACTTCTCTCTTGCTTCACTCTTTTCTGGTTTCTGGGTTGTTGTCAAAATTTTATATTTTTGTGTTTTGGTTGTGAGAGAATCATCATAATCATAATCATAATCAGATAGTAATACACAAACAAAGATTTAAAAAAAAAAAAAAAAATTATCATGGCAGTTGTTGAAAATGGGCATCAGATGGTGGTGAACTGGTGATGCCAAAATCTAGTGGTGGGTATGTGAATAATGGGAGTGATAATCAAATGGATAATAGCAAAATCTGGTGGTGGGTATGTTTTTTATTTTTTTTATTTTTTTTATTTTAGTTGTATTTTGAATAGCAAGATAGTCAAGGATGACTACCCATAGAAAGATATTGTATGGAAGAAACTTTGGTCTAGTGACTTTGCTCTGTTGTTGTTTCTTTCCTAGTCTAAAAGAATCTTTCATGAATCCCCCACCTTGAATTCGCTTTTTGGTTCTTTGAGTTTTGTCTTGTTTAAATTTGTGTTTTGCTACTTCACAGTAATGGAATTCTTGAGCATCTCTTTGCTTATTCTATGGCTGCTTCAGCTTGGTTATGTACAAATGGTCATCGAACCAACATGTTATGTGTTGGTTGGTGATATTTTAAAATTTCATTACTTCTCTTCATAGTTTATACATGTTTCTCATTCAATTTTTATTGTTCAGTAACTGTCCTCAACAAGATTATAGAGCACTGGAACTTTGGGAAAAAATTGAATACTACAATCGACTCTTGAAAGTCCATATTTTTAAAAGTACAAAAAGTCTTGAAATAAAGTTTAGATAATCTCAATAGTCTATAAATAAAGTCCAAAGACTCTTTTATAATTCTAAGAGTTTAGTCCATATAATCCTAATAATCATAAAAGTATAATCCTAACAATCCTAATAATCCTAATTGTCTTGTAAATCCATAAAATCCTTGCACCCCAAAATTGTCTATTAAAATCTCAATCCAATACACCCCCTAAGTCATCATATACTTAAAAAGTCAATGAAAAACATTTTCATCTTGTACCATTGTTGAAGATTTTTGCTTTGAGTTTGAATTTTTTTTAAAAAATATTTTCAAATTTTAACATCAGTCCAAATATATAAAACTTTTACTTAAATCCATTTTTTATACTTTGAAGTTTGAAATATCGTATATTTCATGGGTTTTTTTTTTGGTGGTTTAATGTATTATTTAAGGAGAATTTAAACTCGCATCTCTAAGATTCGGTTTAGTTACAGCAAGATAGTGAAGTAAGGTTATTCTACAAATAGATCCCTCAAATAAACGGTAGCTAACTAGCTAATAATTATGTTAGGCAAGAGGTGTGTAGAGCCTTTGACGTAATAGAAAACCCAATCAAAGCCCAATCAAATTAGCACCGTGTATTACAATATCCTATTATTATTATTATTATTATTATTATTAAATTAATGAGATATTAGGATAAGCAATTTTCAATGGTGCAAATATAGTGGGTTCAATGTTTAGATGAGTTCGATTTTTAACTTAAACCCGTGAGAGCAATTAAATAATAAGTGACGATATTTACACCCCTTAAAAACTGTATGTACACCTCAATTTAGTATATTTTTTAAAATCCAATATTATCCTTGAGCAAAATTACTTAAAGGACTAAATAATATATAAGTACATACCAATAATTATTAATTGGTTTTATATCAATCATTTGTAAAAAAAGAAAAGGAAGTTTCATATTAATTGTTTGATATGATAATAAAAACCTTTCTATTTTATCAAACCCTAACTTCTATTTTAAATATTAATTTCAATTTCTTTTATGGAATACAAATTGATTGAGTTGACAAACAATTTACTGTTATATTAATTGAGTGAAACAAAAACCAATACCAACAATAAACTTTCTTATGAACAATTGTTTATTTTATTTTATTTTTTAAAAAACTTTCTTTGGAATAAAGGAATTGAGATACACTATTGTGTGCCGAGAGTCTCTTTTTACATAAAGAATAAAAAAAAAAAAAATTAATACAATGAAATGAAAAAAAAATTTCATACAATTTTTTAGTGACATCAAATGTTTTTGTAGGAGTTAGAAATTAATTTTTTAAAGAGAAATTATTTATTTGAATAAAAAGATATAAAATAATAAAATTTTAAATAAATCTAATTAGATAACAAAATAGTGGGGTGTGCTAACAAAATATAATACAATAAAATTAAAGAAAGGGTATTTTTGACATTAAGCGGGGTTTATTTAAGGATCAAAGATTTTTAAAATATGTTAGGAGTATACTTACAAAAAGGGTGTACATACAGTTTTTGAGGGATGTCAATATCTCTACTCTTAAATAATAAGGTGTCTTAATTGTAGGCCCATTGAGAAGTAGTTTAGGTTAGAGAGTACTATTATGGAACATCTAATCTTTTTGTTTTTTGGTAAGAATATAAAATCATTTCGATTACTTTTTTTTTTATATTTTAAGTAAATCATTTCGATTACCTTAATATAAATGAAAAAAAAAATGGATTTTGTTAATCTAGTGTAAATTAATAATTAGTAAGATTGAATGAAAAATAAGTTTGATTTTTTTTTAATATTTTTAATAACTAAACAAAAATTTATTAACTCTATATTTATAATATATATATAAAAAAAAAAGGCATGAGGGTTGGTGAATATCTTTGAGAATTATAGACCCCTTTCAATTTGTTTGAAAATAAAAAGATGTTTGTGTCCCTCAATAATTTAAAATTTACTAAAAAAGTAATAGAATGTTATTTCGAAGGAAGGATAAATGTGTCATTTGATATATTTATTTTGAAATTTATTTATTATAAGAATACAATCGTTCCCTCGATTCTTATATAACATAAGATGTTATAAAGTGCGAGTAAATGTGTCATTCCGTTTGTAGAACTATAGGAGCGGATGTGAGGTTACTAACAAGAAAAAATGAGATCATTGGTAATAAAACACTAATTCAAGGTACTTGCTTCAAATTTCCTCTTCCAATTCTTGCACTCCAAATAGGGAGATTGGCCCCGGAAGCACCTGCCTTCCTTGCAGTTCATAAAACTAAGAGAAGAAACTAACTCAACATCAAGGTCGTCGAGGAAATTTCGAAAACTCGGGGCGTCTACGTTCCACATATGCTGTCTTCCCCTCGTTACCTTCCTCGGTGCCATAAAATATGAGTGTGGCATTTCCACCAAGTTCCTACAACCAAAATAAAGCAGTATAGTTAGTTTAACTAATTATAATATCACTGAATTGACAGGATTTGGGATTCAAAAATTGTCATTCTGTTGTTCTTTCATTTTCAGCAAGAAATTGAAGTGTTACTCATGACTTCTAAAATGCTGCTCCAACCATGTAAGTATGTAACTACATAAATGAATGGAAGCTACCTGGAGTCCAGCATGACCATCATCAACTGCATTTAGAGCTGATTTGAGCACTCTAAGCGCAGTTGGGCTATTTCTTAGGATCTCTCGACACCATTTAATTGTTTCTCCCTCTAAGTTCTCTAGCTGGAAATAAAAGAAAAAAAAAAAAAAAAAAACATCTGTCATGTTCAATAACAAAATGGTTTCAGTACCGAAGGAAAAAGAGAGTCTACACCACAAGATGAACTCACAGGTACAACAGTATTGACAAGTCCCATTTTATCCGCTTCAGCAGCTGTGTAAAACCTTGTTAAAAACCACATTTCACGTGCCTTTTTAGGCCCAACCTGTGTAGCCAAAAATCATATCCAAAATTACCCTGAGCTAAGAATATCAGAAAGAATTTTGCTCAACAAAGTCTTCGAGCATGTCGATAATATTGTTGATCGAACAACCTCTGACAGGACAAAGAGTGCTCAACTCATAGAAATCTTATGATTGGATTTTCAGCTTCAGAGAAAGTAATGATACAAGCATCAAACAATTTGCCTAAGTGCTTACCAAGCGGGACATGATTGAGCTTCCATAACCAGCGTCAAAGCTTCCAACCTTCACAAAAACAAACACCATAGAAACAGCAAAATTATTAACAACAGTTGATCATAAATGGGACATCAATGACATTGGTAATGTATAAAGGAAAGCAAGAGCATTTCCTGTGAACCTTGGAATTCTAGATTAATTCCAGCACACCATTCAAATTTCAATTAATAGAAAGAGATTATAGAATAGGTACCTTTGGACCAGTTTGACCGAAAATAGCATTATCTGCTGCAATGGTAAGATCGCAAACCATGTGCAATATATGTCCTCCTCCAACAGCATAACCTGCAACCTGATTTGGGATACATAGTAAAAAATACACCAAACAATATCTCACTGACTCAAGATTTTGGTAAGGAACTATAGGTAAACATAAATGCATCCTGATGCCACATAGAGCTCAGTGCTACGCTGTTCTTTTAACACATCGAGTCCATGGAATCATCTGGACTTAAAATTCAAAGGCATACCATTGCTATTACTGGTTTCGGAAGACGCCTGATCTGAACCTGCATTGTTGTAAGAAATGAATTAACATGAAATTACTCGTTAAGAAGGGAAAAGAGAGGACAAGATACATATGTTGTTGAGAAGGCATTCAAATTACAAAGACCAAACAAAATGTTTATGGAAAGACAACAATTGCTAATTGCATTCAAATTACATTGAACACAGGAATGGTACTTATATGGCCTCTGAAGGAGTCTGCGCAGGTTTCCACCAAATTTTGGTAAAGCGTCAATGTAATATACCTGCAAATCTAAGACATTAAGACGGCCAAAATCTTCATAATCGGCATAACCATCTTTAGTTCTCAATGCTTGGTCGCCACCACTACAAAAAGCCTTGGTTCCCTAAAACAACATTTTATCGATAATAACAGATTAGTATAAAGTTTCTAGAGAAACATGGAACATCTTAAATCCATCCAGGAATACCATACCCAGATTCAAGAACTGTAAATTTGTAAAAAACATGCCAACAATTCCTCAAATATATTTTATTTTTGATAATGCAAGTGACAATCAGCAGATTACCAAAATTTACAATTCTCCAGAGTAACACACAAGCAAAACATTATTGCAACTTGCAACCAAAGATAACACACAAAATTGCAAGACTAAAAAAGTTACGAGAACTTTAAGCATTTACTCTAGAGCACATACTTGTTGATGGATTCTATAAAATCAAGGATCAAAATATATGTTGTGTCATGTGTGCAAGTTGATTAATCCATTTTTATGGTTCATTGAATCCCTCAAACAGAAATTATTTACAAATTACACTATTTAGTAGTTAAACACGTCAGTAATCAGTAAAGGGTAGTTGTTAACATGCTAAGGGCACAAGTTAACAACTACATAATTACTATAAAAATAAAATATTTATTACATAAATACATTTAGTCAAAATGTACAATAAATACTTTCTTTTTATAGTAATTATATAAATATACAAGGTTAACACTGTCCATCGGGAAATACCTTGCCAGTAAGAATAATGACTCCCACCGAACTATCATCTCTGGCATCATTAAATGCGCGAATCAACTCTTTAATTGTCTGCGGCCGAAACGCGTTTCTTCTCTCCGGCCTATTAATCGTAATCTTATATATAAAAAAAAAAACGCACAAAATCAATCTACATAGTTAACGTTTCAATAGAGAGAGACTTCAAAGTAAACCAACCAACTACCTTGGCAATCCCTTCACCGTCAGCTTTCTCATAAATAATGTCGGTGAATTCCTTGCCAGACTCATCATCGCTTGCAACGATCCTCCAAACGACGTCGTGGCTCGGCACCTCGCCGTGTATCCGGTGATAACTATCGCTCATGGCGGAGGCATTGTTCAATCCGACGGAAACGGAATTCGAAGCCGAAGTAGCCGGAATAAGATGGTTGGCAACAGAGGAAATTCTTCTCTTCACTGAACTCAGCTCCTTCTCCGAAACTCGCGCCATTCGAAGGTCAGTAAGTGGTAGCTCTTGAATACGTACAAAAAAAATCAATTTATAAACATTTGTTATACTACAAAGTGAATTTCAAGTGAAGAATTGTATTGTATTTTTGTTGAAGATGATAGATAGACAGTTTTAGGATATTGTTATTTGTCTGTTTAAGGTTGGATAAGATAAGGCGGAGGAGATCGGTTGGACAAGAGGGTGGTGTCAGTAATTTCTAAACAGACATTAACGGACTAATAACGGTTGTATTTTCCAAGGTGAATATGTGATGATCTGGAACGGTGCGTTTCAAGGAAAGTGCCCAAACGTCGCCGTTTACTGCGGTTTTGATTATTGAAGTGATTTTCTTAAAAATGCTTAAAAATGTTTAGTAATAGAATGTTTTCATGTGATTGATTAATAATAGGAAAACACAATTTTAGCTTTAAAAGGACGTTTAATTTGTGATTTCTAAGATTTTCATAAATATAGATATGCATAAAAGCAAATTGCAGCCAACCTTGTTGAGGTTTAGTCTTTGACAACTAAAAACAATTTTATCATTAATTGACAATGACCTCCTCTACCGTTACTCAAAATCGGTCAAGTTTAACCGTTAATCGGATTTGACCGCTACAAATATCTAAATACCCATGAATAACAAAAAAACTGATTTTAAAAATATATAAATATATGAAAACAAATTTGGATCTCTAGTATAAAAATATATGAAAATTACAAATTAAAAAATAAAAAAAACAAAAAAAAAACGTGGAGACATATGTTGTATCTCCATATTTTTCTTCAAATTCTAAATTCTAAAACATTAATAATCTGGATTATCAAAATCCAATCCAACAACATTTTTTTAAGATAATTTTTTCTTCTTCCATATGGATTCCTGAATTTTTCTTCAAATTCAAGTTTTTCAGATTTTTCAAAACAAAAAAATAAATAAAAAATGACTCATCTAAATCTAATCTAACAACATTTTCTTCTTCCAATAATGATGTATTTCTAGATTTTTCTCCAAATTTAAGTTTTTTAGATTTTTCAAAAGTAAAAAAATGTGGCCAAGATGAATGGTGAAGATTTAAAACTTTTAAATCTTTTTTTTTTTTTTAATAAACAAAAAGGTTTGAAAGGACAAAAATACCTTTATCTCTGTTAAGTTTGAATAATGGTAAAGGAGGTTATTGTCAATTAAGCATAAAGTTGTTTTTGGTTGTCAAAGGCCAAACCTCTAAGAGGTTGGCTGCAATTTGCTCTATGCACAATGTTTAGTTTTTATGACATAATGTGGATGTAATTTGACAAATAATAGCTAATATAGTCTTCTTTTATTGGTATATTTTAGATTATTTTGAAGATTATGTATTTATGTTTGAAAATCATTTTTTAAACGCATCTTAATCAAATGCATTTTTTGCCTTCTTATTTTTCAATATCTTTTTGTATTCCAAATCTGAAAACCTGTAATTCGATTGAAAATCAAACTTTCACTCATATTTAAATTGATTTGAATATGGTTTATGTCTATTCAAAATGTGTAAGGAACCCTCTGAAATTGGTTCTTTGACTACACTTTATTGGATAGATATTAAATAAATATGAATTTATCGCCTATATAAAGTTGTTTTTAACTCAAGACAAGTCAAAATATTTGATGATCTCACTTGATTACTATGCAATTATACTAATATGACTTATTGGGTGCCAAATGTTTCTTCTGCCCGACATTATCAAGAGGAAAACTTGCATGGGATGGTCTCATTGCCACGTGGTGAGATCATCTAATGAAAGTGTACCATTTATATTGAAAATATAAAAATATACTTTCAAAGTTACACACGGTACATTTTCATTGGACGGTCTCATTGAACGTTTTTTACCACTATGACAAGTTAATTAGGTAGTGATCCCATTATGGTTTGTTTGGTTGCGAAGAAAATGAAAGTAAAGTCAAAATCTCAGAATTCAATTACCACTCCTATTATTATTGGTTCCAATCACGTTTTTCCTTTTTGCTTTCCTGATTCTTGTTCCCAGAAATCAAATGAAGCAAGAAGTTCTATGAATCTTATATAAGACTTCCAAAGTCAAGGAAGCTAGCATTTGGTGGAGTTAAGAATTTAATCTTTAGGTAAATTTTGACAATAAGAAATCAATCTTTTTGACTTTCACATAAAATATAATTCATAAAGATTATTTTAATTTCAACCAAATAAAGAATTTCCCATACAACAGAGTTGCACAACATAAGAGGAGGCAACCTGCAGTTTAATTTTTTGATAGGATGATTCATTAGAAATCGAAAACAAAACTCTTCAATTAAATAAAGCTGATAATATGTTGAGTAACCATGTCAATCTTATTGAAATCGAAGAAATTTATATAGATTCAGATTTATTTATAGCACATTAAGCAATCAAACAACTGTAGCTGGCTGGCTGGTTTACATTCTTTGCTATCATGATATCAAACTCAGAATACTATACCCTCTCACACGACGAAAAACAAATGTAAGTCAACTAACCAAAGAAGAATTTCTATGAACTACTAACTGTCTAAATATACACTCTTTACCTATGGTGTGATAGGGGTCAGGAATATCATGCCTAACACACAAATGAATACACCATAGTTATCTAATAAGCTAATAATGCTCAACAAGCATCGTGATCAGACTGAGGCCGGTTGCTCGATGGCTTTCCCACCTGTAAGCAAGCAATTGGAGGGACAGTAGGAGTCGTCAACTCTCCGAACGTCTGCCAGCAGAAGGGGTCATACATGTGGTATCGTTCTTGCATCGGTTTCAGCTGTATGGAGTTTAGAGTTACATCTACACATGGAAGGTTGTCACTGCAGGCAAAATGTACAGGCTTTACTGTGTATGTCCCTCTAATTTTTTCGTAGGTGATTCCTGATAGAGCCACAGCTGATGTTTGGTTCTTGCATTTCATTTTGTCACAATAAAATTGGTCGATCACAATTGGAAGTTGGACCTCGGAAACTTGAATGTTTGAGAAAAGCACACCCTGCACAGAACCTGATCCACCCTGCAGAAGTGGAATTTGAAAATTATAACCCAGAAGTCTTGAAAAACCTCAGATTGTGTTCAATGATCAAGATTTTAATTAGCACTTTAACAGAGAAGAGAACGTTAACCAGTCCACAAGGCATTTTTCCGAATCAGAACCATTTGATAATCTAACCCATCATTCTACCTAAGTTTTGATTGCATCAGTTTTTAACATTTGAGAGTTTTTTTTTTTTTTTTTTTTACCAGTATTGGGACTGTGGATGGTAATAATACCTGCCACGTCTTGATTCTGACACCATTCATTGTGTTGTGCATAATGACATCCCGGATGGTGATGTTTGAGACACAGGCTTTGCTATTATCTTTTCCCAGGCTTCCGATGCTGATTCCATGTCCTGGCCCACAGTTCACGTTGTGTACGTATATGTTTGAACATCCAGTTTGAATAGAAACACAGTCGTCTCCTGTAAAAATCATCACATTTTAAGAATTAATTTAGCACCAAAAACATCATACGAACTTCTATAATGTTTGCTTAAGTTTGACTGTAAGCCAATTCTCTATCCTACTAATTGAGCTTAGGGATTTACATAACATAAGCATGATCATTTTTGCTGCAATACAATTAGATTTAAAAGCTTCTTTTATTATGATACACAATGTGTGGACCAATTTTACATTCATTTCTATGTAATATGCTTTCTAGACAAAGACAAAAAGATGGAAGCATAAGATTATGTTGCTACTGAAGACAAAAAGCAAACTCGAAAAAAAATACAACAGAAGTCTGTTGAGTTGTCAGTGGGGTTCAAAACCTCATCCTAAGTTGGTCCATTCCTAGAAAGTGTTGTATGATTGGCCTCAAATAAATGGTGGCTAAAAAATTCTGCAATGCTGGAGATTGGTCGTTTCCACGCGTCAAAATTATAAGAGTTGATCGACAACAAAAACAATAAACTCTACTGTCAAGATAAGATGGTGCCCTGAAATTGAAGGACCATGTAGCAAGGCATGTCAAACAAATGATCAATTATGCAGCTTTGTGTTGTTTTGTTTCACAAGTTCTTATCCTGGTTGAGCCAGATAACTTCAAATTCTGACTCAACAGGTCTAGTTCTTGTCAAGATTTAAATCTTGACCTGCAGAGACCAACATTATCTACTTAAATTCAATATTTATACTAAAAAAAATATTTATTCTTCTACAAGCAAGCAACGAAAAGTTACCGCAAGCAAGAGTGCTGCTACGAATCACCGCATCTTTAGAATTCTGCAAGTGGATTCCATCCGTGTTCGGACTGTCACCGGGAGATGAAACGCTTATATCATGAACCATAACTCCTATGCAATTATCAAACTTGAGATGGCATTGGGGACTGTTCTGAATCGTTATACCAGTCACCGTAACATTAAAACTCCCGTAAAACCTCAATGCCTGTCACAGTACAACACCAAAGTCATTTTAAAAGGACTACAAACTACAAAGTCATAAAAAACAATCTCACTTGGGAATTTTCACAGTCATTTAAGTGGTGGTCCTTACAGTTGGCTTGATGCTTGGCATTTTCCCATCGAGTTCACTTCCAACCTGCCACACAATTTCAAGCTCAGTTCCTGTTGATAATATATAAAAAAAATTGCATGGAAAAATTAGATTAAGTTAATTAATTACCGGAATTGGTTTGTGTTTTTGTGTTGTGTTGTATAAAGGGACAATGAGTTTTGATTCATCATCAAAAGGGTCATCGTACGGATAATCTTGCCACCAAACAGAGCCTCTTCCATCAATGATACCATTTCCTTGAATTGTAATTCCTACGAGCTTTGTAAAGTCCATCCACCATAGCAGACCTTTGCCCCAGTCTTTGTAGCTTGTTGGAGCAATTATCTTCCCATCCAGCTGATCAAAATTAAATTCATCATCAGAATTCTAATCGAATTCCAAAATCAATTAATTAATGATAATTAAGAGAGTTAATAATAATAATATACCTGAAATACAATGTTTTTTTGACAGTATGGACCAGAGAATGAAATGGGTCCTACAAGAAAGACATAATCTGTTGGGACGATCATGATTGATGACTCTACTTTACAAGCAGCTGTCCATGCAGCTTCAAACGCCTGCATCGCATCATACAATTAATCATTTTCTAACTTTACAACATTTACTTTCTTTAAATATATGGCATCAATAATAATTATTATAATCATAAAAATACGGTTGGTAGTTTAATGGTTTTCTGCACAACCGTATTTGTATGCACATTTATGGTTGGAATCGTGACCAAACTGCCGTAACGAGAATCAATTCTTTTTAGTGGGCCCGCCTTTTTGGTAGTTTTGTTGTCTTTTTCTTTGTATTTATATCATTCTTTTTTTGAAAATATTCTCCTTTCTTTTTCTCTTAATATATATACTTTTTATACACTTTATCTATTTTACAATAACATACGACACTAATAAAATAATGTAGGGCCACAAGGCCCATTATCTTTAGTTGTTTCAAACATTAGAGTCCTGAATTTTGTGATTTTTACCGTTATTGTTCTTAAAAATAACATTAAAGGTAGAAAATTGAGGACCTTTTAGAATAATTTTTATTTTTTCAAATAATGTTAAATTGTTCAAATTCACTAAAAAGTAAATAACATATCACTCAACAAATCATTTCATAATTTATATGGTATTAGCGGGTAATATGTCACATCATTTAAATTAGCATTACTCTCACTTCACTAGTTTTGTGGATTCGACTCGTGTTTCTCCGGTCCTTCCGAGACTCTAGAATTTGTTAAAATTCAGAAGAGAAAAAAATTGAAAATTTTAAGAAATTACATTTGAAGCTACCTTTCTAACAATATATATATATATAATTTTTAATGTGGAATTTTAAAATCATAATCACATTATACTTAACCTTTTTTAAAAAAAAAAAATACATTGTACTTTATAACATTAAACTGTATTCTAGTTTAACTAAAAGCAATTCTTGAAGAAATTATCTAGAAGTTTAGAACAAATGAGACAATGTGAGAAATTGCGACATTTAAACGTTGATTAATTAATTAATTAATTACATAAATTACCTTGGTGTCATCAGCAATTCCATCACCCTTAGCGCCAAAATCTATCACATTGAAAACCTCAGAATGGCCGCCGTCGTCAGCTTTTGGCGGCGGGACGTTCGGTTTCGGCTTACTGTAAGGCGGCGGAGATGCCGGAGGAGTAGGCTTATGATACGAAGGCGGCTTTGGTTTCGGTTTGGATCCGCCATTGTGGTTATTGTGACTGCTACGATGATGACTACTACTACTTCCTTTCTTCTTCCAAAGAGAAGAATCCGAAGAGCTCCTGCTCTGCCTCCAATGCTTCCCTCTCCTTGCATTGCACGTCTCGAAAGCCGAAGACCACACCAGAAATGCAACGAAAATCATGAATGTGACGCTCTTCAAACTCATAGCTTTCATTTTTATTATTGAAAAGAGAGAGAGAGAGAGAGAGAGAGAGAGAGAGAGAGAGAGAGAGAGAGAGAGAGAGAGAGAGAGAGAGAGAGAGAGAAAATAGAGATTTTGTTGAGTTAGTAGAAGTAGTTAATGCAGGGGTTGGTTTATATAGAGAAAACAGAGGAGCTATAAGAAGCACATGAGAGTAAACAGTTATAAAGCAAAAAAAAAAAAAAAAATGTCGTTGTTCTGATAATGCACAAGAGGTATCTATGTTTCATTCTCTTTTTTTTTTTTTTTCAGCATTATTAATCATTTCATATGATCACATTATTCACATCCCTTTATGTGAATTTTGGTTGGGATTAAATATAGGTAATCGACAGTGATTACTGGACCCATTTTTGTATTGTCTCGTGTCGAAATCTTATTACATGTGAGACTCATCCAGTTGCTTCTAAAATCAAGTTTTTCATCAATACAAGCCATCCCCTAGCTATCTTCTACTACGTACGTACAACCATTTCAAGCCAAATGCACCTATGAATCTATGATCTATAATTATTATTATTTTTTTTCGTATTTTTCGAAACTGTGAAAGTTTTTAGCAGAACGATTTTAACACGATCCGTTGATAAATTTAAACAAACAAACAAACAAGTGTTACCTATACAAACTATCAAACAAATTAACAGAAGTTAAGTAGAAATTTCTTATATACCATGATTTCTTTTTAACTTACAGTAAAGTTAATTTTGCAAAAACGAAAGTTGCTTTTGATATATGCATGTTTCCTTAGCTCTACTTAAATGGCTATAATTAATTTCAGACTACTACTCAATATTAAAATAGATAATAATAATAATAATGTAAAAGCCAAAAAGACACACGTGAGTGGGTCTATATTGTGTCTATGGCACTGATTATAACAGCTCAATTTTAAGGTCACATGCAACGTTCACGGGCTCTAGTTTTGTTCCTTGTCTTCTCAATCAACCCAAGCAGCTCTTACATGGCTAGAAACTGACTGGTTTTTTTTACTGCATTTCTCTACTCTTTTCTGCAATAAAAAAAAAATCCAATTTCCAGGAAAAAACACAGAGAGAAATATATATTTATATATATATATAGTAGCTGAAAAGAATATCATTCAGATTTCAGATGATGATGATCTCATCTGGGTGTGGTTTTTTTTTTTTTCAGGTCTATATATGTAATTCTTTTTACCAGAAAATACATATATATATATATGTAGCTACAAACATATAACTCCAAAATGGATGCTATTTATGCTTGGCAGAGAAACTGTTCAAAAACCTCTCAAGATATCTGCCCATAGTTTTGATATATTTATTATCAATGTTTGATTTGGCAGATAAAAAAGTACGAGTGTATCAGTGTAACTGTGTAATGTACAACTGACAATAATTATTAGTTCGAAAAATTAATTTCGAAAAAAGAAAGAAAAGGGAAGCTCTCTTAAAGTCACATGTCTAATTCCTGTGTAAGTACTACTACTACTCTCCAGCTTTTTTAAGAAAAATGAATTCAGAATTCAGACAGCGCAAAAAGGAACCTAGATTTTCGTAAATCACAATAATGATAGCTGACTATATTTGTAACACAACACTTTATTTATTTCCTGAGAAATTTCAGAGAAACACATTCCTTGGCCAACAAATTATCACTTAAATTCTGTTGATGTGACATTGGGACCACCCCCCATGATTCAAGGACAATAATCTCAATATACACTCTGTCCTTAAGATAAAATTCATCTTCTAACACTAATTATCCCGAGTCTTCGTTAGTCCTGAAGCATTTCATGATGATTTTGTAAGAGGTTATGGGTTTAAATCTCGTTTATATCATGTTTTTTATAAGAGGTTATGAGTTTAAATCTCGCTTATATCATGTTTGAGAAGGTTTTGGAATAGTGCGAGGCGTTGTAATATAATAATATTATTAATTGCACTAAGCTAGATTATGTATAGTTTCTGTCATATACCAACATGTACACATAATTGGAATATGTCATGTATATATAATGCAGTGGAAGCTAGTGAACATTATTGAAATGCAGTTGGGAATAGTTTCTAGAGGGAAGTTATGGTCGCTTTCTGTTTGTTTACTCAGAAAATCCAAGAAAAATATACTTATTATGTGGCCCTCGTTATATTTCATATTTGTCTGTCTAGAAAGTTGATATATAGCATAGAATTACAGAGATGCCATTACTAGATGATGATGATGATCATCTGTTGGAAACCACACCACAACTCATTTTCATTACCCAACAATGCTCTCTCTGCTCTATCTTCCACTCCTTGGCTCTCCTTTAATTTCTTCCAATCCACTTCCTTGCCCAACAGTTTCTACATCACACATCTCTCTCATTCATGTGATATGTTGCTGCCTGCACCCTCTCCAATGCTTCATACTTATCCAAATTTATTAAAAAAAAATATAGCATATATGATCTAACTCCTGGGATTCTAAGCGGTGGCGGATCCAGAAATTTTAACCAGGTGAGGCACTTGAACAGAATAGCAATTATATAAAAAATACTGTAAAATTAAGATCAAAATAAAATGAGTATTTTTATTAAACAAAATTGATTTATATATATATATATATAAAGAAAATTTCATTGTATAATGAAGTTTAGGGTATAAAATAAAACAAAAGAACGTTTACTCAATATAAACTAAATAATTTTATATTTAAAAAGAAATAAAATCAAGAAACACAATAATAATAAGAAAAACAACATAAATTACAATCTAATTTTATAATACTAAATTTTGTTTTGTATTTATTATTAATTCACTTTAGATTTATACAAAATAATTGATTAATAAATATTACTAGATATGTTTTTGAATTTTTTATTCTTCTAATTATTGGTAAATTATTGATTTATTGATTCTAAATAAATTAAAACTATAAAATAAAGAAAAATATTAAGGATAAAATAAAATGATTCATAATAATAGATGAACTATATTCATACAATAAATTAAAATTTTGAGATTTTAGGGTTTATTGATGGGATGCATTAGGTATATCAAACTAAAACTATTGAAAATAATAAAAATTTAAAATAATAATATATAATTAAATTAAGTAACGATAAATTGAGGGTAGTTAAGAGGTTTAACGCATAGAAAAAGTCAATTATTTTATTTTAGAAAAAGATGAAAATTTGATAAATGAATTGGAAAAGATGGTAAAATAAAAAAGATATAAAAAATTGTTAAAATAAAGATATATAAATGAAAACAGAGGGACTAGAACCATCACCAGTCCACCATCAATGTGTTGTAACTTGGGAGTAACCCAACCAGCTGTGCTAACAGGTTCCATTGTCTTAATATATATATATATATATATATATATATATATATATAATGAAAACGGAGGGACTAGAACCATCACCAATCCGGAGGGACTAGAACCATCACCAATCCACCGTCAATATATATATATATATATATATATATAATGAAAACGGAGGGACTAGAACCATCACCAATCCACCGTCAATGTGTTGTTAAAATAAAGATAAATGAAAACGGAGGGACTAAAACCATCACCAGTCCACCATCAATGTGTTGTAACTTGGGAGTAACCCAACCAGTTGTGCTAACAGGTTCCATTGTCTTAACAATTTTTTTAAAACAAATTTGAGGTGGGGCACGGGACCCACCTGATCTAAACGTGGGTCCGCCCCTGATTCTAAGTAATCGATTAATTATACATGTCTTTGAATCAAAAGAGTATTTTGATTTTGAAACAATACATATATAGTTATATACACACAACAAATGTAATGTACAATTTCATTACAATTTTCAATGAGGTTGTATTCAAATTGTATTTCAAAACTCCAATTATTTTATGTATATAAACTAATAAGTATCAAATGCAATGCCTAATTAATTTGATTCCATACTAGAATATTTTGATAAAAGAAAAGAATTGATATATGTGAGGAGATAATCCTTGCGGATGAACTATTCTTAAACCACGTACAACAAACCTTCGCTGCAACAATAATACATTCCAATGTTGTACATAAAAATATCATTTCAGTCACATGCAAGGCGTAACACTTGTCACAACAAACAATTAATTGAAATTTGTTGCATACAAAGCAATTAATCTATCTCTAATTGTTTAATTAATCGTAGGTTTAACTGTTTAAGCATATAATAATATCAACAAAAGCAAGAAAAGTACTACAAGTAATTAAAGACTACCACATGCATGTATTATATATGTATATAACGCATACACAGCTTCCTCTCCCAAAACTGAGGACACAAAGGCCACACACATATACACACACCAGAAAATATTGTAGAATATATATATCACGAGCATTGTTTATATATTTATCAAATATATTTTAAGAGTGCAAGAGCATAATTAATATTAATTAATGTACGTGTTTGATATGGAGTTGTTGTTGGAGAGGAGGGGGTGGCTGGTTGTGTGCGTGAGTAGGACCTTCTAAGCCGTCTTTTAGTGGATACAAAATCGCTCGTGAACTTACTTTGAGGAGCTCTCGTGAACTCCATGCGTCGAGAATAGAGATTGTTAGCTTATTTGTCTAGACATACTTTGAATTGCCTCTCCATTATTGCCTTTGCTGAATCATTTTTTGCCACCAACCGAGGCATCCATTTTCATCATCTTTACCTTTTCCTTTTGACTTACGTACCAACATTTATCTTATGTGCATCCTAGTACCACTCACATTTTTACCCTAACAATTTAAAATATTAATAATAATTTTCAAGATAAGATGTATATAGAGAATTGAATTTCATTTTCAAAAAAAGTTGGTGGGGTTTTGTTCAATTCTTCTATTTCTTTAAATTAAAAAAAATTAAAGGGTTGATTTTGATATTATTTTATTAGGTGAAAATAAGAAATTAACTATATTATATAGTTTTGAGATCTAAAAATATGTTTTCGTAACGAAAATTGGAAATAGGTTTATAAGACAAAAACGAGAATAGGTCTATGTACTATTTATATCATACACGATCAGTAAAAGAAGAGTTTTATCGTTTTCTAATTAATTTCATGTTTTCAAAAGGGTAACAAAGAAACATTTTAACCCATCGATGAATTTCATATTTTATAAATCTATTGTTGTGCGCTTAAATATAATTATTAAATTTGTCTTTTGTTTCTTTAAAATTTATAAAACAGAAAACTTGATTTTGAAAATCACAAGAATGCTCAGTGAGTCATTTCCATACTTATTACAGTTAATCAAAGCTACACGATAATTAAGTAAGTTTGGTTTCCTCTTAAAGAATAAAAAGAATCCATGTTGGTTGGATTAATTTTTGTCATACTCATTAGTCATTATCTCTTAAATCATAATTAAATAATTAATTACGTACCTCACCCCAAATCTAAAATCTTTCAATTTCATATTCCTTAGTGTAAAGCAACAGATTTCAAGCACTACATCATTAATGATTGATCTATAATTTATCATACCTCTTTAAGTCATTTTTTAATTTGTTTCCTGAAAACAAAGTTAAAAAGGAGAAAAGAAAGAAAAAGAAAATGACCCCACCAATTTCAACCTCCAATTCAGTGAAAAAGAAACAAGAAGTGCAATTTCAGATCAGATCTTCATAATGCAATCACGTTACTCAAATCAGCTACAAAGTTTTTTTTTTTTTTGTCACGGATCATTATAGAACTTGAAGTTTTATTAAACATAATAATTTTGGATACACGTAGAACAATGCAATATCAATCTGAGTTTTTAAAAAAGATTATCAATAGAAAGTAGTTTTCGGATGTGAGATTTCTAAACATTTTTTCTTACGTGATTGACTATATAACATTAATGTATCAATATATAATGAGATATGTAACGTTACAGAGTGACATGATCACTTTTGAAAGCATATACAGATCACCGTGTAAAGTTCTATAGTCGGACTGTCTAAAAAGACTTGCAGAAATCTCGAATTTGATAATTTATATACACACACGTAAAATATGTAAGTGTTGATGATAAGCTTGGTCAAGTTTCTGAGTGTTATTTATGGTGATGTGTTTAGTTGAGGTGGGTTTGTTTTTGTTGTTGTGCATGTGAGTCACTGAATTCTGAGTTTGATTGCTTGTGTCTGCTCACTGCTGCATGATCTGATCTATTGATTGTCAGATTTACAAGGACAAAAAGTGGTTTTGTCCCCAGTGCTTTGTTTGTATTACAAGACCCTTAATACATGGCCTACAAAAAAAATACCCACCTTTTCAGCTTTGTCACGGACCCTTTTCAGTTTTCACCCCACGAAAGATTTTGCCTCCTCTGTGGCTCTGTCCCACCATACCACTTAAATATTGCCCTCCAAACATCTCCTTAAATGCAAATTAATTTCAAACTAATTTCATAATATCCTTTTCATTTTTATGATAGGGTTTGTTGTGGAAGGAAATGAGCCTCCCTTGATAATCAGCCGCGGTACAACTTTTGTACCCGCGTCTGTTAGATTAGTCCTTAATTAAGTGAGTTTAGTAAATACGGTTCTCGACCTCCGTTCCGTAGAATTTATGTTTGGTTTTTATAGAAAAGTCCAAAAGTCCTTCGAATGGAGAAAATGAGGGTTTATATAGGTTTCGATTCTGACACAGAGGGTATCGTGTCAGCTTACGATTGGTTGAGGTTGACAGGTGTTGTTGGCTCGTCGATAGGTGTCAAGCCATCTACAGTACTACCAAAAGCCTCTCGGTGAAACGCGCCAAGTGTCATCATGGGTGATTACGCCACCGTAAATAATCCGGTAGTTGACGTAATCCGAGACCAAAGCAGGTATAATATCCTTCGAAGGTACATAATTGTGTCCGGTTAATGGTTACTCTCACATTTGACAATTAAATCGTAAAATATGAGAAAAACTAATTTCTAATTGTGGAAGTGGTATTTCGAATCGTAATTGTAGCGATTAATGCTAGATCTCGACAGACTTTTAACCCTGTAAGAGTTATATTATGAGTGGTGTTTACATCAACTGATCTTACGGGACCATGACATACCACTTACCTAAGCAATTATGTAATAAAAGGGAAAGAAACTTTTCTTTACCGACAAATTTTCAAAAAAGAAACCTTCAATATGTACTAATTTTTTTTTATTTTTTTTCAATTTTTACAATTTAGGATTGACTTGGGTGTGTGGAAAATATTATTAAATGTCATTGGGATGTCTAAAATGTAATAATCTTTAAAATTACACATTTTCAACCATATTATTCCATTAAAATAGACCTAACCTAACCAATCAAATACTAATTTAGTCAAATTTGAGAACAATTTAATAAATTTTTTAAACTACACGAATCTGGATGTATCTAACAATAAAAATTGTCAATATTATATTTTTTTTTAGGAGACAAGAATGCAACATCTCAAAGACTTTTTTCTTTTTCCTGTTCATTTTTCTTGTTCTAGCTTGGCCTGTAATGCAGCAAATCATGAACATTGCAGGCAGAGGCAGCGCTGAGCTGCACATGGTTTTCAATTCAAGCGATTGTACGGTATAATCACACACACTGACAAATACTGTGTTGGAGATCTTGCAAATTTTGGTTACACATCAAAATTTGGTCATGTAAGTTGGAACGGTTTTTTTTTTTTTTTTACAATATCTATTAATTCGGGATCAGGTATTTTTTAAAAAGTTTTCGCCATTAGTAGGATTTGAGCCACTGGCCTGGGAGTCATATACCCAAGCTCCAAGCTCGTCCATCTACCAGTTGAACTATACCCCAGTTCTTTCTTGTGATCATATATAATGGGACACTGAGTCTTAAGAAAACACACATCATATCTGTATGAATTCACATACTATAAAAATTGAAATGAAGCTGTAAGAATTGTTAATTCACATTTAAATATTGAAGATTTTTATCATCATCGAATCCTGTATGAAAAAATATATGGAATTCTACAAGTAATTGACTATGTACGAAAAACATACGGAGTTCCGCACCTAATATATGAGACAACTGCTAGTTGTTACCAACAGAGAATCTATGCTGGTTTCTGCATCTCTCATTGAAAATATAGATCTTGTAATCCCAAATAAACCCATTTGTCATTTAGATATATATTTGCATACTAATTGCTATCAGATCAGTTGTTTAATAAATAATTAGCTGTTGCATTACAGAAATGTTTGAAATTATTTTATATTTGTAGCTGAGGACCTCGGTGTTTGTAATAATACAAAACAAAACCATCTGTAGAAATCACAAACTTGTCAGTTTACTAGGAGCGTAAACAAGGCATTTCACAGCAGAACTGATGAGTCAATGATTCTTTTTAACAACCAACTTTTTGTAGCAAAATTTTTTTTTGTAATTATTTGGTTCTAGGGCGATGTTAAATAATTGAATTATGAGTATGAAGTATGAACTGCACCAATGAGGAGTTAACAGAATGATTAGGTCCGTGGTTTTTTTTCCATAGGTTTGATGTTCAATTCTCTTGTGAGTACCTACATGGTCAAATGTTATAGTTTCTTATTTTCCAAAGATTGCAGGGTTCGGCGGGGGCATCGGTTTCGAACCCGGCTTCGGTAAGCGAGTTCGTGGGATTTCCGGGTTATATATATATAAAATAAAAAAAATAAAAAAAAGTATGAACTGGACACGAATATGAATGATCCTTGAATGTCTACATCTGGATTTATTTATAATTGTCTTCATTCAAAATTGATTGCTTATGATAATGTAGCTAAATTATCTGTCTGTTGTGGTTTCCCAGCTCTGTACGCATAGCAAAAGATTTATCACGAGACTTTCATATTTTATTCTTTATATACTAAATAATGTTTTTCAATTGACTGCATCGTATAAGTTAAAAGACAGATAAACACAAACTTGATAATTTCGAACTATTACAAGCTTTTTTACAAGAAAAGTTTCTGATAAATTCTTAAATATGTTTTCACTTTTCAGAGAATTTTTTAAAAACCAACTTCTTGTTTTTCTTCAAGATCCTCTGGTTTCTCTGGGTTTTTGCTGTGTTACAAGGTTCACTCAAGTAAAATAAAATAAAAAACCACAGTAATAAAGCAGTAAAGCAAAGATGTGAAACAATATACTATATAATATGTTTTTTTTTTTTCTTTTTTTTTTTCTCTTCCATATTAGCTGCATCATACACTGGTTTTTAATTTTCTCTGTCTGAATCAATGCAGTTTCTGCATATATAACTATATAACAACCATAACTTCCCATAAAATTTAACTCGGTCATCTCAAGCCTCCCGCGATCCTATACTAGTATAATCTACAGTCCGTTAACCAGAATAATATACTATCACATGATTATTCAAGTGCCAATAGGCTAATAGGAGCTAAGTCAGAGCTCAGTGTGAACAATGTCATCGCTTCTGGGTTCTGCGAGCATGGTATCTTTGTCTTGGGAGTTTAGGCAGTGCTCAGTGTGAACAATGTCATCGCTTCTGGGCTCTGCGAACATGGTATCTTTGTCTTGGGAGTTTAGGCAGTCTGCTGAAGGATGCACGATGCCATAACCAAAGCCTTGAGCAGAGTTGCAGTAGGTCTCAACTGTACCATCCTTCCTCTCTAAGTTGACATTGCTCAACACTATGTTGTTGCATGGAACAGTATCACTGCAGGCGAATTTCATTGCTTTCGAGCTCTTTGTAGTCCCACTAATGTTCCGGTACATGATCTGACTTATTTGCACAGCTGCTGTCTAGAAAATCAAGAAAGAAGACGATCATCAAATTCTGATTAGATTAGTTAAATGGTTAATCAAATACAATTTTGCCGAAGCTGAGAATCCATTCTTTAATTATCAGTAAGACAAATTTTACATGTGATAAAAGGGAACCTGGCAAAGTACCTGGTTTTGACAGGATTTCGGGGAATCACAGTAGAACTGATCAATAATGATTGGGTTTGCAACATTTTCCATCCTCACATTTTCAAAACGTACACCACGAACATAACCAGAACCTCCCTGGACCACAGAACAAAAAAAGAAAGAGAGAGAGAAAGAGATTCACATCAGTTTCAGAAGAAAAGTATTGTAATGGTAGTTTAGATGCATCTTACTTTTTGACATGTAACTGTATTAATTAAAATGTGTTCTAGTATCGCTATCAGATTCTGAATCAAAATAGGTATACATAGCCATCAAATGGTTCAATTTCATATTTTGTGGCAGAAATCACATCCAATGAAAGAAACGTACAGCAGCACAAACAATGTTTACAGTAAAGTTGCTTCAAATTTTATCATGAAACAGAATCGAAAACTACCTTACCAGTTACCCTACTTTAGTCACTTGGAAGTATATAAAATGTACAAATACGTACTTTTCAGGTCTGTAGACATATCAAAGCCCCATTCCATCCTTTTGTATTGTCTCTCCTAAATTATCTAAATAAGTAATATAATAGGTATGTCATTCAAGATCCACAAGATTTACTTGTCATGATAAAAAGTATTACCTGCCAAGTCTTAATCCTCAGGCCATTAGCAGTTTCACTGATGAATGCTGTATCCAAGACCACTTTCGTGACTATGCCTGTTGAATTGTCCTTCCCAAGGCTTCCAATGCTAAAGTACAAAGTTTCGCAACAAAAAAGAAAAGAAAAGAAAAATTCAGTTTCAGCTTTTTTATGCTGTAGGGGAAAAGAACACTGATCAAAATGTGCCCGGTGTCTTTACGGGGTAAAAAATAGGATCCTTAAACCGATGGTGTAGTGTAGAATATCAAACATATTTACCTGATTCCATGTCCAGGTCCACAGAACAATCTCTTCATCTTGATACCAGAACTACCATTGACAATTGAAACACAATCATCCCCTAAATATCACAGAGAATCAAGAGGAAACAAACACTGTCAGCATATTTCCCAACATATCAATGTGCAGAATGCAATACCCCTTTAATATATAGAAATCTGTCGTAGATGTGAGAACTGTATGCAGTCATGCAGTGTTTATATAGAGGTTGTCATTTCAGTTGTTCTTTCTATGTTTTCCTCAATACTGTGATGTTTTTGCTACTTTAAAGCTAACACTTGTAACCAGAACTATTGTTTGGTCTTTATCTCTATTCCAGTTATCATCTTTATACCATAGAAAACGAGATAGCAACAAAGATGAGGTGTCAAAACCTGTTCCAATTTTGCAGTCTTGGAGAACAACATTTGTGGACTCAGTGATATGGATTCCATCAGTGTTTGGACTGTCACCTGGAGAAGAGACTAGTACTTCAGATACTCGCACCGACTGACATCGTGAAATGACAAAATTCATCTGTTGGCTGTTCTGAATAGTGAGGCCTTTGACCCTCACAGCTGAGCTTGAATCTATGGTTAATGCCTGCAACAAAGTTGTATGTTGTTAATCTTCACTTAAGTGTACATTATTTGATACATTCTATTCTGACAAGTTTTCATGAACCATTTTAGGAAGGATGACTAATATATTGTAGGGAAGATCCTTACTGTTGGCGCCCCTCTGCAAGGCTGCAAATAAGAAAGCACAAAAAGCCTTGTTAATTTATAATCAAAAGTACATGAAAACGAAGGGTATAATGTAAATTTAGAAGAATTACATTTGTTTTGTTCTTTTTGCAAGACGATGCCCACCATTTACTGCCTGAGCCGTCAATGACTCCATGTCCTTGGAAGAGGACCCCGTTAAGCTTAGAAAAACTAAGCCAGTTTCGAAGTGACTTCGGATCCCAGTTGTTAGGCTCATCTGGGGCAACTATTGTTCCATCAATCTGCAGAATAATAATAATGATAATGTTGATTGTCTAATCTTATTATCAATGTGGATATTCTCACGGGTAAATACCAAAAACACTCCCTAAGGCCTAAGGTAAGGCTTAAAGCCAAATTACTCATTGTCCATATCAAATTATACAAAAATCCTTTGATCAGAAATATACAAAAACAATTCTACCGTTAATTTTTTGGTGTTAAATCTAGCATATCTAGTGTAAACAAGTCATCGCAATTTCATAAATCAAGAATTTTTATATTTTTTTAAAAATATTTTTTGCCTAAAATGTGACAAGTTTTCAAATCATATTTTAAGAACTAAAAATTAATAAATTTGATATATGAATTAATAACTAATAATAAATTGAAAATTAAGAAATTTAAATTTAGTTTTGATGGTTGTGAAATTTATTTTTGCAATTTAGCACATTGAATGGCTGTCAAAATTCCCAAAATTAGTTTCTATGAAATATTTATTATGTAATATATTATGTCATTATGGTAAAATGGTAATAAAGTGAAATTAAGAGCAAAAGAGCCATTTTATCATAACCACGCCACATCAGTAGGGTTCTTATGTATTTCAAAAGGACAATAACCAGTTTGGTTTTAAACCTTACCTAAAGTGGATTTTTGGTACTTGCCCTGTTATTTTGGTAAAAAGAATGACGATGATAATAATATGTACAAAAGATAGTCTAAATCATATTTAAATACATCATTAATATAATGTCTATAGAAGATTACCTGAATGATTAACTTATCTGCACATGGCCCCTTAAATTTTGTTGCTTTAACTAAATAACTACGCCCTGGTGGAACGAAGAAAACAGAATTCACTGTAGAGCAGGTTGTATTCCATGCATTCACGAAGGCCTGATGATAATAGCATAGCAGATGAACAACGACAAACTTAACAAAGAAGCAAACTATAATTGTGAAAAAAGAAGAAAAAAAAGACAGTTTGAGATATATAATTCATATGACTCATGCAGCTTTAAAATAATTTACTTCAATAACACAATATGCACCTGGGTGTCATCAGAAACTCCATCTCCAACAGCACCAAAGCTATCCACATTTACCAGAACCTTGCCACCCCTTTCACTCGTCAAAAATGGAACATCGAAAAGTTCCACCTCATTGTCTTCTTCTATGTCTAGGCTTTCGAGTTCCTCGAGCATGACAATTTTGTCATACAACATATTTCCTGCAACTCCATGAACTGCTATTAGCAAACCAAGAAAGGAAACAATAAATAATTTATCCATGTTTTGTCTGTTGTGGATGTTCCGCAAGTTTTGGCTGATTTGTATAAATCCAGTGAAGACATTGGATTTAATTTATAAGTACATATTAGTTTTGGAAATGAAGGGATTTGTGGGATATATGGCTTGGCTTAAAAGTAGATGAAGGTGCTACATTTTCTACATGCCTACACTTAAAGTACAAGGGAATTTTTTTTTTTTTTTTTTTTTTTTTTTTAGTATTTTGCTTTACTCTTCAACTAGAATCCACAGAATATAAAAGTCAAAGTGTATATAGATTCTGTTTAACATTTTCTTTCTATCCCCTCACATATATGGATATATTGAGCATGCAGAGTTATTGACAGATAAATATTATTTACATATACAATGCAGGTATGCAACAATGTATTCACATTCCCCTTAAAAATTATACGGAGAAGAAGGGTCAATCAGATTAGTTAGACCAAACAGGGTAACAGAAAAACGGATCCTGCTTGCCCTTTACATGCATGCTAATGCCAATGCTTCAAGCAAAAGATACCTTTTAGACCTATCAGGTGAAGTGAACTTCAAAATAAGGGATTGGCTTCCTTGAAATGAAGATGAAACACCATAGACAAATCGGTGGCTTTGGGGTTGGAGGTTAATTTCCTTGGTCAAGTTTACAAGTGCATGATTCAATTTTGATGGCTGCTGTTTAATTCGATTAAACTATGACCAGTCTCCCTTGTCATCTTCCTCGCGCTAGAAATGTCTCTAATTTGCATAGATCTTTCATATTCCCCTAAGTCAGCATAAAAGTTCGACACTTGCAAATAAACTGCAAAATCATTTGGCTCAAGGTCCATCAAACTTTTAGCTACTCTTCTTCCCAAAATTTCATTGCCATGAACCATACAACTTCGCAGCAATGAGCTCCACATCGCACAATTGCCCTTCCCTGGTGTTTGCTGCAGCAATTCTTCAGCTTCCTTCAGAAGACCTGCACGGCCTAATAGATCTACCATGCATGAATAATGCCGCTGGTCTGGGTCAATGCCATAAACAGATTTCATCGAGTTAAACACCATTTGTCCTTCTTTGACCATCCCTGAATGATTACATCCATTAAGCACACACAAAAACGTCACTTTATCGGGTGTCAGACCCTTCTGGATCATTGCTCCCAGCATGTCAAGGCCATCTCTTCCCATTCCATTCCGAGCATATCCGTTGATAATCGACGTGAAACTGATTTCATTTGGTGAATGAAGTTTCTCAAAAACTTTTCGAGAAAGTTCAACATGACCACACCTCGAATATGCATCAATTAAAGAACATGATACAGCAACATTATATTCAAAACCTGACTTCACTGCACAACAATGCAGCGATCTGCAACTGTCCAAGTTTGTGAAATCAGACATTGATAATGCTTTCAGTGTTGAGGACAAAGCTACCTCATCAAATCCAAGTCCTTCATCAACCATAAAACCAAATGTCTCAACAACATCCTCAATGACACCACAGTGCAACAAAGAAGTCATTAAAGAATTACAACACTCCAAACTCCTTTCAGGAACAGTCTTAAATACCGCTACTGAACTCTCAATTTCATTGCACTTCCCATACATATCCGTCAAAGCAGATTGAACATGGACACTAGCATGATCAAAACCCATTTTTAAAACACAACAATGAATCTGTTTCCCAAAAGAGATATCACTGGTCCGACTAGATAAATTCAAGAAACCCACTAATGAACGTATAGCCGGCCTCTTCCCCCACAATTGCATCCTAGAAAACAATTCAAGAGCATCGAATACTAGACCATGCTTTGCATAAACTAAAACAACAGAGTTCCAAGAAATCACATCACTCACTGGAATAGCCTCAAATGATTTTGTAGCATCTGTTAAACTACCACAAGCAGAATAAAAATCCACCAAAGCATTAGCAAGAAAAACACCCGTATCGACCCATCCAAGCTTAATCACATGACAATGTAACTGCTTCCCTTCATTAACAAACATGGCATTACTACACCCGCTAAACAGATAACAAAAACTTAGCTCATTTGGGTCCACACCATCAAATTTCATTTTAGCATA
The DNA here is from genome assembly GCA_008009225.1 of Acer yangbiense. Classification (NCBI taxonomy): domain Eukaryota; kingdom Viridiplantae; phylum Streptophyta; class Magnoliopsida; order Sapindales; family Sapindaceae; genus Acer; species Acer yangbiense. The sequence goes on along the minus strand of CM017768.1, from coordinate 5,345,728 downwards.
CAGTCTCAACAACTCATCCGATCGACCAAGTTCACAATACCCCCTCAACATTAAATTCCACGTCGGTAAGTTTCTCTCAGGCAGTTCGTCAAACAACTTCAAAGCGTTAACGTCCAATCTCATACGCATATAAAGACCAACAAGTGAGCTCCCGATATACAAATTCGATCCAAACCCGAGTGAAACCACTCTACAGTGAACCTGGGTTCCTTCTATACAAAACCCGGCATCGGTACAAATACTTAAAACAGAAGAAAAAGTGGATGCACTCTCTTTAATTCCATATGATACCATTTCATTGTAAAGAAGAAGAGCCCGTTTCGCTTGCCCGTATTTACCGTGTCCCGATATTAGCAAGTTGTAAGTAACAACATCACGTAGTGGCATTTCTTCGAACAGATGGTGAGCAGAATTTAAGCTACCAGATTTTATTAAATCATCGATTGACCGATTTTGAGAGTACGTACTCAGCTGAGGATCGGGATCACAGTATGAATCTAACCGCAAACAAGTAGTTGGTGAAACTATTGACGTACATTTTGAAGTGAAGGTAGTTATAGTACGGACAATAGACAATGTTTTAGTGCTTTGCATTAGTTTTGATCTTTTGAGTTATTGTCATCTGTGTTGACTGAGGTCTGAGGTGATTATTAGCCTTTTTAGTACAAATATTATTTTTTATTTTTTTTAATTAAAAGAAATAATTATATGCATTAGATTGCTACCTAAATTCAAAATCAATCGACCCCTTATTCCGATTTTCCTATTTGTTACTTTTATTGTCACATAATACACTAGCATATAAATTAAAATATAAAATTAAAATGTTTAATATTATTTTTTTATTAAATTTAAGAACACTTGGAAAAACAATCTAAACTTTCAAAGAACTTGTGCCTAAAATAGCATTATGCTTTTTACTTGAGTGCAGATTAAAATGGGGATGAATTTTATTTCCCCATTAAATTATGATTAATATTATTATTTTTTATTTTTTTCAAATTATTTATTCAAAATTAATATCCAAATAATTCAAAAATAATTAAATTACTCTTAAACTATATATTCCCGAATTTTCCTTCTCTCTCTTTTTTTAATTTATAATATTCTTCAATAGTATCTCATCAACTGAGAAAAGATGGAAAAACTTGCATGGACGGTAACGTAACTTAAACAACGTCTTTTTTTTTCGCCGCCCACCAGAAGAGGCAATGATTATTCTTTCTCTTCCAAGTAACTCCACCGGCCACATTTCCACCCTCTTATTTTTATTTTTAGGGTTAATTGCAATAACATGCCCCGACGTTTTGTAATAATACACGAATATTCTACTTTTACGTTTATTACAGAAACATACCCTTGACTAACCGTTGATTGGTTTGACCATGTTCGATTTAACAGTAGACTTAATAAAGAAAGGGTAAAAAAGTCTTTTTATGACAAGTAATGAAAAATAATAAAACCTTAAAAATAAATGGAAAAAAATAATAACATTAGAGATTTGGATTCTGAGATGTAGAGAGCCTAGATCTCTATTTTCGAAAGAAATAAAATTATAAAAGAATTGGGCCATTGGAGATTTGGTGAGATATACATGTGGAGATCGCACAAAATCACCATTTTGTAAGACAAAAGTTTTTTTAAAAAATGATCAATGGAGATCTAGTGCGACTCCTCTAGAGATTGCACTAGTGTCCTCCAGATGGAGGAGATGCAGTGGCCAGCGATGGTGAGCACAACAGTGGTGGTGAGAGCGGCAGCAATGAGTACGGCGACGGTGGCGCGTTGGTGGTTACAGTGGCGGAGCCTCGATATTTGTTGTGGGTTTTGATGTCTGAGAAAACAGTAGTGTAATGAATTTGGGTGTGTCATGAAATTGGAGGTATTAGAATCTGATTTTTTTTTTTTCTCAAAGTTTTACAAGAAACAAATCTATACTAATGAAGCTCCAATTGTGATGAATCAAATCAGATTTTTTTTTTTAGATTTTTTTTTTTTCCCTGTTGCTTTGGATGTGCTTTTTTCTCAATTGTGATGAGAAGGAAAAATAAAACCCTTAAAATCTGTCCAAGAACTCAAACCATAACACATTTGAGTTTTTTTTCTTAATATTTTTTTTTCTTATTTCTGATATTTTTATTTCAATTTTTTCAGTTTTTTTAATTTTATTTTTAAATTTAAAAAATACTGTTACTCTTTAAGTTTTTATTTTTATTTTTTAAAGAATACTCTTTAAGTTTTGTTTTTTTTTGTTTTTTTTTGTTTTTTATATTAATTTGTTTATTTGATTTTTATTGTTTTTAAATTTATTTAAGGAAATTCTTAGTATAATTGATAAATTATTAAAGGAGGGCAATCTGGTCATTGTAAAGTGTAATAATGGTCAATGATGGTGACCGTCAACTTTAACGGAAGTCAAATTGGTTAAGGGTATATCATTGAAATAAACGCAAAAGTAGAATATTTGTGTGTTATTATAAAATATCAGGGTATGTTTTTGCAATTAACCCTTATTTTTATTTTTATAATTATTTTGCATGGACACACTCACACACCATGATGAATCATCAGCTGTATCATGGGCATAAATATATAAAATTAAGAAAGAAAAAAAAAAAAAAAAATTTGATTCTTCGTGCAATCTGAAAGACACAATCTGAAAGACACAGCATTGCCTTGCATTTTAACATCCCCACAAAAATTCACACCATTTTCTTGCAATAGTTGTGCAAGTTTACAGCTGATATATTAATTTCTTTTGAATCTTGAAAAGCTGCAATTAACATCCTTGCAGTACTATAAATAAATACAGCTTAATAACAACAGTAACGACAGAAGGTCTAACATTTCCAGCAAGCAGTGTTCATATATTTACATCAGCCTGTAGATGACTAGAAAAAGCATGAAAATTCAAATAATCATACAGATCAACGACACTAACATGTCGAAGCAATAGCCTCCAAAAGGGTGGCTATAAATTTCATCTGGGTTTGTTCATCAATACTTGAGAATAATGGAACATGGACAAATAAAGATTTGTGACCTTTCTGCTCTGCAAATCGAAGAGATTGATAATAGACATAATTGCATACAAAACGGCCTGCATCGCGAGATATGTTTGCATCACAGCCCTTCTTCTTTAAGAACTCCAGGATTGCCTCAGTGGAGCAAAGGGTCTTCAAGAACCAGAAGATGAAAAATGTTAACACACAGAAGGGAAGAGAGGTGGCTATGGCTTTTTCAAAAATAAATAAGTAAAAAAAAAAATTAAAAAAAAAAAAAAAGAGGTCTCATGGCTATGGCGTGAAATTAAGCATACAACTCCAAGCATCAAATTACTCTCAGAATACCTCTCTTAACACGAGTCTCCAAATTTTTCTTTCTCAATTTCTAATTTTAGAAGAAGGAATAGAGTCATCGACAGGGCTCCATTGCAAATAACATAATCCATCAAAAGAAAGAAGGAAGAAGAGGAACAATGACCTTGCTAAGGGTCCAAAGAGTTGAATAATATAGCTTTTTTATATAGAAGGATGAAAGCAAATTTACCTGAGGTCGCCATCCAAATTCATCTGGACAACCAAAAGTGGCTTCGTTTACTGCCTGCTGCTCAATAGCAAACTTCGATTGCCCACTATTCACTCCAAAGTGAAGCTGATGAGGTGATAAAGTTTAAGTTCTTTAGCTACTATACAGCAGCAATAGCATACACAGCTATACGATCATAGTTCTATATGACGAGGAATAAGTAGACAGACATATATTTGTGATTAACAATTGTCATGCCAAGGGTATATGTTCAGATCGTGCTTACATATATAAGAACAATCAATTTAATGCCAGATCTCACCCCATACAAGGAGCTAATCTATCAACAGATAACTCTAAGCAGTTCAAGATCAACTACAAAGGACATAGAAAAGAAAAACAAAATGGAACAAGCAGTAATTATGAAAACAATGGAAAAAAGGGAGGGAAGCAATAACTGCGCAGAACAATTAAAATCTTCTTCTGAGATTTTATCTTCAATTTGAAATTCAGGTCAGCCAGGGAAGCAATAACTGAGCAGAGCAATTAAAATCTTCTTCTGAGATTTTCTCTTCAATTTGAAACTAAGGTCGGCCTCATAACTAGTTTATATCTGCCGCACCAAGAGAACTTTCATAAATTCTTGGTTATTTTTAAATTTATGAGTTACCATGATCACACAGCTAGGCCTTATTGCATTAGTGTACCAATCCATAGGTCCTAGGACAGCTGCTGTTAGAAAATTTAATGAATTTCCGAAATATATTTGCTTAAGTTCCATTTTCTCCTATCATCTATAAATCCCAAAATCATTAGTAATCTATAAAAATATGAGTTGCATGAAAAAAACTCACCCATACAATTTGTTCATTGTCCATGCTAGATACGCTCGATTCCAAGATCTTGTGAAGCATGGGAAGTGCCCCAATTCCGGCAGTCTCAAGAACAGTGCAACTCCCTAATCTAACACCAGCAGGCAACCCTCTTTTTTCAAGAAAAATCTTTAGATTATTAACCATAGTCTCTGTAGGATTTTCATTAACTCCTAGGAACTTCTTAAATCCAGTGACATGAATAGTTACAGCCTTTGGACCTTCGGACCCCATCTCGTCAAACCGGGCACAGATGCAATTCCCAATTTCTAAAGAACACTGCTGATAAAATCCTGTTGATGCACCAACCCCGTACCTTATGGAAACAACAAAAGTTAGCAAGAAGACACCATTATCAGATTTCCTGTTTAATACACATAAAAAAGTGATGTTTTAGGTATAGTATTGTATTGCTTGACAAATTCAATAAATAACAATATTGTGGAACACATAAATTCAAGTAAAGGACATAACCCATAACTAGCTCTTCATGTGGGGTAAAGAGAATACAATCCTAACCACCTACATTCTTTCCCATGAGTTGGCCAACGCTTAATAAATTGCACTTGATAGCTCAAGACTTGAACCTTCCCTCATAAAAAATTGCTTTTGCTATTGGCAAAGGCTATAAATAGAGCTCAAAGATTTCACTTTAAACATAAGAGTGTGATTTCAATAGTTACAGTATCATTCACTTCCTCATAATTAAGAAATGAAAAATTCAAAGCTCGAAAAGGCTTACGAAGAGGAGCCTTGATTCATTTTCTGTTTCCCTCTTTCCTTTAAAAAAAAAAAAAATTAAATTCTTTTGTCTGAATTTATCTACACTACATTAACCCAAATAGTTGTGTTCGAGTACACTACGAAAAACCATGCCCATTTCATTATTTCTTATAGATGTCAATTTTTGAAAAACTATAACACCATGAAAATTCCTTCAAATAAACTTATCAATACCAGTAAATTTAAACCCAACTATATAATCCACCAAGTCACCAGATAGTGAAGTACAAAAAGTCTAAAGCGAAGTCAATAACTTCAAACAAACTGTGTGGTCTAAATGAAACATCTCAAATCAAACAATTTACAAAACAATACGGATGATCAATTAAACAAAAACAGGTGAAATCTCTACGAATTCAACAAGCAATTGATCGTAGCGTACCTCGGATTTGACGCCGCCTACGTCAGAGGCAAGCGAAGAGAATGACAGAGTTGGTTTCTGTCTTTCCCTTTGTTGGGTGATTAAATTAAATTAACCGAATAAATGAAAGAAAAAGTTAAAATAGATAGTACCCGCCAAAGTGAATCGATGCCTCGATGGGATTAGTCATATTCTAGAATGCGTGGCGTATTTTGATTGGATGGAAATACTAATAGTATTCTCTTGATTTTATTTTATTTTATTTTAAAAAATATATAATCTCTTGATTTTTTATTATACTAATTACATAAATTTGATAATTTTGGGAGAGAGAATAACTCAAACACACAATCTCAAGTACAAATGTGAGGGGTTTACCACCGAACAAACCTTCTCTCGACTATAATCTCTCAATTTTAATTAATTAGAAAGTAATTATCGGTTATATACTTGTTTTTATCCATTTTTATGTTATTTTCTAAAGCTTTTTCTTATTTATTATTTATAAAAAAAAAAAAAATGACACCAATCACGTAGGGGTCTACTATTACCTTGCAATTGCATTTTACACATTGTGATTTTTTATTTCTAATTTTTTTGTTAAATAGAAAATTGATATTATAAATATATATTTGTTGTATTATATTTTTTAAAATAGTAATTAATATATTTATTAAATGAGTAATGTTACTTTTCCGCATTCGATGTCTAAATGATATGGTATCACTAAAAGCCAATAATTTCAATAATTCAATTCTAAGACGAATAAATCAAGATGTTCCTTCATTTGGATACTAAATTTAGGTAAATCATTATTGTTATTAAATAAATATTATTCTTAAATCATGAAATGAATTTCAATAATATTTAATCATTTCTTTATATTTATATTATTAAAATAACATTTTATTTTTATTTAATTAATTTCTTTGTATGCTGTTTATTTTTATTTAGAAGCTATTTATTTAAATTATTTTAAAATTTAATATTAAAATAATATTACATTTTTGTATTATATTTAAAAATTAATATTATCACTAAAATCATTAACCTCTGTAAATTGAAAATGTTGGGTCATTCTAAATTAATTAGTAAGGGTATTATGACCGTTGTATATATTTTCTTATGATTATGATATAACCTTTATGAATTTAGATCCTCTGCTGAATTGATTTTTATCATGTCCTATATAGATATGTAACAGAGTTCACTCATATTTTAAATTCTATCGGTAATATGAGTAATTAATTATGAAATGTAAATATGTAATATTTGTTTTCTCAAAACATATAAAATAAAGCAGTAAAGTGAATATCCCTTGAAAATGAAACTCTCCCCACAAAGCAAAAATACATTGAAAAGCAAGTAAGATATATCTTAAGTTTATGAATCCACAAAGGGTCTCTAATCTGATGAACATCCAACTTGGATGGAAGCAATCATCTTGTCATTATTGCATATTTATATGAACAACGAAAAATCTGTTGTAAATCCTCTCACGAAAGCTAAAATGGCAGAGATTCCATCAAACACAATTTTTGGATCTGTCTGCATGACCCTAAAACATCGAACTTTCAGATGAACTGTTCACTGTAAAACCATAATCATTCACAAATTCACAATCCATCACACTTTCAAATGTAAAAATCCTCTCACTCTTGAGTAACCATGAGATCGACTTGTTTTTTTCAAACTGAGAGCTGTTTGGTATACTCGGAATATGTACTGTTCTTCTCCCATTCATGTGACCAAAGTGTTAAGCCATTGCCGCTCAGGCAAGCAAGTGTTGGCCAGCTCTTTTGCATACTGCTTCTCAAGTCTGATATCTATAGACTATATATATATAACATGATTAAAAAAAATTGGAACAACAATTGAAATCATGAAAAGAGAAAACTACAAAATCATAATTGGACAATTGTTCACTATAAAACCATAAGTATTCACAAAATCACAATTCGACAATTATAACAGTAATAAAAAATCGAAACAAAACTTATAAAAATAGTATAATTGTTGAAAGAGTAGGCTTACCAGAGACGATGTAAGTGAAGAAGAATTTATCTTTATTGGTTAAAAATGGCTAGTCTTTCCCCTGAAAACCAAATTATTTAAAGATTTCCCCCCTGCCATTAGGATTTGACCGTGAAACACCAAGAGCAATATTGTAACTGTGCTACTTAAAAAAAAAAACGTACTTTCTCCATTACTTTCACAGTTTTAAAGTAATAATAATGTTGGTTTTTTTAAAGTAATGGATAAAGTACATTATTACCCCCCAATAATAACATTGATTTTTTTTAAAATGAAAATTAAAAAAATAAAAACTCATCACCATCAGTTCATCTCCAGATTTAATCTCGGTTGTCTATCTCAAATAATTAGAATTATTTTTTTTAAAGGAAAATTGGAATTAATAATAATAATAAACCTTTAAATATAATATTATTAAAAAAACCATTAAAATTTATAATAATAATAATAATAAAACCTAATTTAAACTTAAACACCAAAATCTGCTTCCATTGGTTTGTTTTTGTTTTGTTTTGTTTTTTTTTCAATTGGTTTTCGTTTTTCAGTTTCTGGTGAATGAAATCATCTAAAAAAAATATTGGTTTCAATTTAGGGTTTTGAATCTGTTTCTTGTTTGGATTATGGTGAGTAGATTCAAAATAAGTGATTTCAATTTATGGGTTTTGATTTTGTTGAAAACTATTTTTTTTTTTTTTTAATTCTGGAATTTTTATTTTTTGGAAGTAACACAATTACAATATTTCCCTTGGTGTTTCACGGTCAAATCCTAATGGCAGGGGGTAAATATTTGAATAATTTGGTTTTTAGGGGGAAGACTGGCCATTTTTAAAACTAGAGGGGGTAAAGTTACGAATATGGTAAAGTCAGAGGGAAACTAATAATATCCCTTTTTTGGAAGTAGCACAATTACAATGTTGCCCTTGGTGTTTAACAGTCAAACCGCTATTTAACGGAAATATTTACAGCAGTGGGTAAATCTTTGAATAATTTGGTTTTTAGGGGGAATACCGATCAATTTGAAACTAGAGGGGGCAAAGTTACGAAAATAAAAAGGAGAAAAAACATTCTCCCCTGCTTATGCTTATCTCGTACTTAAAAATTTGGCTGTGATTCTCTAGTAGAAATTCTGTTTGCGGGTATCTTTCGCAAAGCGTGTAGGAGATTTTATCCCATTAATTACTTGCTTTATTTTCCGTCAACCATTATGCCAATGGTGATGAGGAGACAGCGGAATCACAACAAACATAACATTCATGGGCAAACACCTTTGTTCTAAGCTTGTTGTGTCCCTATGCCTGCTCCACTAGACAACAGGCCGAGAACTCAAATATACAAATTGTTGAGGGGTTCGATTCTTTTTGAACTAATTGAAGTGCTTGAGAGGGTTGTGTAATGTTTATACTTATCAATTATCATGTTGTTTCTCGGTGCCTTGTCTAGTCTGTTAAAGATTTATAAGATTGTTTCTCAGGAATGTATAATAATTCTCTCATCCAAATTGATAAGCTTGTTTTGTACACCTTCAATAGACGCCATGACATACACCAGAAACAGAAATGTTAGATAAACAAGATTCCAGCATATATTTACTCTTAATTTGTTATCCAAGTTATATATACTATCTCTGCATATGTCACACACCATGATCAGTCATCACCTGTATCATGGGCATAAGTATATCAAATTAAGAAAGAAAAAAAAATATACATTTTAACATCCCCACAAAAATTCACTCCGTTTTCTCGCAATAGTTGCAAGTTTACAGCTGATATATTAATTTCTTTTGAATCTTGAAAAGCTGCAATTAACATCCTTGCAGTACTATAAATAAGATACAAGCTTAATAACAACAGTAACGACAGAAGGTCAAACATTTCCAGCAAGCAGTGTTCATATATTTACGAGGATGATAATGTCATAATAATATCGGGGTCACAGTTAATTTACATCAGCCTGTAGATGACTAGAAAAAGCATGGAAATTCGAACAATCCTACAGATCAACGACACTAACATGTCGAAGCAATAGCCTCCAAAAGGGTGGCTATAAATTTCATCTGGGTTTGTTCATCAATACTTGAGAATAATGGAACATGGACAAATAAAGATTTGTGACCTTTCTGCTCTGCAAATCGAAGAGATTGATAATAGACATAATTGCATACAAAATGGCCTATGTTTGCATCACAGCCCTTCTTCTTCAAGAACTCCAGGATTGCCTCAGTGGAGCAAAGGGTCCTCAAGAACCAGAAGATGAAAAATGTTAACACACAGAAGGGAAGAGAGGTGCTAGTGTTATAGCTTTTTCAAAAATAAATAAAAGAAAAGAGGTCTAGTGACTATGGCATGAAATTAAACATACACCTCCGAGCATCAAATTACTCTCAGAATACCTCTCTTGTCTGTGAAATTTCTCCATCCTCGGGAACAATTGGCATTTTCTGGGGAAAGCAAAAGCAAAATCAGTATCATAGAATTTGAAGGCAGTTTAATATGTGATACACAGGAGCATATCAATTTCTATTCAGGTGAAGGATTTTGCGTATTTGAATGCTAAGAAAATATGCTAATAAAAAAGAAAGCATAACATTAGTCTCCAATTTTTTCTTTCTCAATTTCGAATTTTAGAAGAAGGAATAGAGTCATTGAAGGGGATCCTTTGCAAATAACATCATCCATCAAAAGAGAGAAGAAAGAAGAGGAACACAATGACCTTGCTAAGGGTCCAAAGAGTTGAATAATATAGCTTTTTTTATTGAAGGATGAAGGCAAATTTACCTGTGGTTGCCATCCAAATTCATCTGGACAACCAAAAGTGGCTTCGTGTTTACCGCCTGCTGCTCGATAGCAAACTTTGATTGCCCACTATTCACTCCAAAGTGAAGCTGATAAAATGATAAAGTTTAAGTCCTTTTGCTACCAACACATAATCCAGTAAATACTATACAACAGCAATAGCATACACGGCTATACTATCATATTTCTATGTGAAGAGGAATAAGTAGACATATATATATATATATTTGTGATTAATGATTGTCATGCCAAGGGTATATATCCAGAGCGTGCTTAAATATATATAAGTACAATCAATTTAATGCCGGATGCCACCCCATACAAGGATCTAATCTATCAAACATAAAGCAGACAGATAACTCTAATTAAGCAGTTCAAGATCAACTACAATGGACATAAAGAAGAAAAACAAAATGGAACAAGCAGTAATTGTGAAAACTAAAATCTTCTTCTGAGATTTTCTCTTCAATTTGAAACTAAGGTCAGCCTCATAACTAGTTTATATCTGCGGCACCAAGAGAACTTTCATAAATTCTTAGTTATATTTAAATTTATGAGTTACAGCGACCACACAGTTTGGCCTCATTGCATTAGTGTACCAATCCATAGGTCCCAGAACAGCTGCTGTTAGAAAATTTAATGAATTTCAAAAATATATTTGCATAAGTTCCATTTTCTCCTATCATCTATAAATCCCAAAAACATTAGTAATCTAATAAACAATATGAGTTGCACGACAAAAACTCACCCGTACAACTTGTTCACTGCCCATGGTACTATGGTAGATATGCTCGATTCCAAGATCTTGTGAAGCATGGGAAGTGCACCAATTCCGGCTGTCTCAAGAACAGTACAACTCCCTAATCTAACACCAGTAGGCAATCCTCTTTTTTCAAGAAAAATCTTTAGATTATTAACCATAGTCTCTGTAGGATTTTCATCAACTCCTAGGAACTTCTTAAATCCAGTTACATGAATAGTAACGGCCTTTGGACCTTCGGACCCCATCTCTTCAAAGAACTGGGCACAGATGCAATTCCCAATATCTAATGAACACTGCTGATAAAATCTTGTTGATGCACCAATCTCATACCTTCTGGAAACACCAAATTAAAGTAAGCAAGAAGGCACCATTATCAGATTTCCTGTCTAATACACATAAAAAATCATGCTTCAGGTATAGCATTGTATTGTTTGACAAATTCAATCAATAAAAAGATTGTGGAACACATAAATTCAAGTGCTTACTGTGTCAAGTAAAGGACATAACCCGAAACTAGCTCTTCATGTATTACACTTTAAACAAAAGAGTGTGATTTCAGTAGTTACGATACCATTCACTCCCTCATAATTAAGAAATGAAAAATTCAAAGCTCAAAAATGCTTACAAAAAGGAGCTTTGATTCATTTTCTGTTTTCCTCTTTCCTTTTTTTTTTTTTTTTTTTTTTTTTGAATTAAAATCTTTTGTCTGATTTTATCTATACTACTAACTAGTACAAGGGAATTGCTTCAGAACAATCTTCTCTTCACAAAATGACATTAACCCAAATAGTTGTGTTCGAATGAAAAACCATGCCCATTTCATTACTTCTTATAGAAAACTAAAACACCATGAAAAATCCTTCTAAATTTAAACCAAGCTATATAAGCCACCAAGCAGTGAAGTACAAAAAGCCTAAAGCGAAGTCAATAAATTCAAGCAAACGGTGTGGTCTAAAAGAAACATCTCAAATCAAACAATTTACAAAACAAAACAAAACAATACGGATGATCAATTACGCAAAAACAGGTGAAATCTCTACGAATTCAACAAGCAATTGATCGATACAGGCCACAGGGTTTGAAGGAGAATAAATACCTCGTATTCGATGCCGCCTACTTCGGAGGCAAGCGAAGAGAATGACAGAGTTGGTTTTGCTCTCGCTGCGCCTGTTTTCCCTTTGTTGTTTATTTATAGATTATTAAATTAAATTAATTGAATAACCGGTTACACCGGTTGCTGGTCCATTTTTTTTGTATCATCTACATTTCTCAACCGTTGGATGAGCATCCAACGGTTTATTTATTTTTTAAGATAACAAGTCATAAGACCCGAATCCATCACCTTTGCATGCTGGATTGCTGGGTTTGAAAACTAAAACTATAAAGAGTACATTTCTCTACTCAACTCGCAGAGTCTCACTCACAAACCCATAAACACATTTGATAAGGTTTTTGTTTTCTTCTCATTTTTTTTTTTTAGGGTGTTCTTAAACACATGAAGATTCATGGAACAATAAATCTTTATGCAATTTAATCCAGTTTTCTACTCTTCAATTTCTCAACAGCTGCACTGGAAAATCAAGCAAGAATCAGACGCCAAGAAACGGGATCTAAAAGGTTTTTTTTCTATGTTTTTATTTATTCTTCACTCTTCTTGTTTGATTATGACGATTTCGGTACTCTTCTTGTTTCTTTGTTGATAATTTTTGGTATCGGGTTTCGAAATTATGTTAGATTGTTATTTCTTGACTCAATTTGAAGTCACTGTCTTTGATGGGCCAAGAAATGCTACTTCTGATTTCGATATAAATGAGTTCTAAATCTCTTCTTGTATTTTGTTCACGGCATAATTGTTAGTTCATTTCACTAGACACTTACAATCACTCCTCTCCGGGAAATCAAGCAAGAATTTCAAGAAACAGGGGAATCTTCAGGTATTCAACAATTTTTCTGATTTTGATTTTCGCTGTTTGCTTACAAAAATGTGTTTTATGATGATTTAGTTGTTTCACTTTGATTTTTGTGTGTTTTATTATTATCTTTTTTGTTTTGTGTATGCTGTAATAAATCAGAGTTCGTTCCTGCTAATCTGCTATTGATAATTAATGATTTTCAATTCGCTGTTATTAGTTGTTGAATTTATTTTTATTTTGGAATAGCGATTAAGTAGTTTATTGCTATAAACTCGATATTTGTAGCTGAATGAGCTCAATACGTGCGCATTACTTGTTTATGTGGCAAAAATGACATGAGTATATGTACGCATTTGATGTGGCTTGATCTGTAGTTGTTAGGCTGTAAAACAAACTGTTGTTGCATGTAATGGTGATTTTGGTTACTTATTTGGGTGTTATAACTGGGATTTGTTGCATTTTTCGATTTGCTCTTGCTTTGTTATTCATATATTAATTTTCCACTTGTATTTTGGTACATGTAATATTGGTTTTTATAGTTTTTTTATGTTTATGAGAACCAATGAACCGCTAACATGAATGTTGATTATTGAATATTGGTTTTTGTTGATTGTTGATTGTTAGCACGTTTTGTTGGACAGATACAAAATATAGCTGCATAAATGGTATATAATGTACAACTTAGGTTCGATAAGGGACTGAAATCAAAACTGTTAAACTTGGCTAGGACACTAGAATACCGCAGGATCATCAATACTCCAAACAGATATGCATCAAATGTGTCTGCTTTGATAACCCAAAACTATGAGTCGATTGAGAAAGACTTGTCTACTCTGTGCATTCCAACTGGATAATTCCAATTTCCATAGACTTGTATAAATGGGGGGATGACAATGCTCTCTATCTCACCATTGCAGCCAGTGAAGAATTTGTACAATTTCAACAGAGACTATACGATGTTGTTATGTTGAGGAACATGTATGGACATAACGGATTTGTTATTGAAGAAGAGTTTCATCCACTCAATTGGAAGCCTCTTTGTATGCTAGCCAATTCTGTGCCGGTGGGTATGATTAAAGATGCAGAGACCATGATGGAGAAGCTTGAGTGGCCATTCGTCGGCTTTTTTGAGAAAGTGGTGGTGGTGAACGTTTCCAATAACGTTCCCACCCATGTAGCCACTTTTGGCTTTGTGAAATCAGCGACGGCAGGTATATATTTGAATGGTTTTTTTTTTTTTTTTTTTTTTTTTTTTAATTTGTATTATATATTATGATATATATCTAACATATCAAAATTATACTAACATGTTATTTTTCATTAATTGTGCTGATCAGGGAATGAAAATAATTGAAAAGGGTCGGCTGCCTGCTACTGTTCTTTGAGACTGCCGGAATATCAAACATTGGCCACGAGCCCACGATTCAATGAACATGTTGTAAGAGTGGCACTTTTGGAAACCATTGAATATTTTGTTAGGGGCAAATTGTATAAACACCCATGACATTTGAACTAATTGCGCACATATACAGTTTTTGCTCACTGTTGCACGAATATCCCTATTGTATGGTCTAAAGGCGAATTTCACTAACTCCCCTAGGTATATACATAACTGCATTAAAACCGTTGAGAATGCCATAATGGCAATTCATACTATTTTTTTATTTTTTTTTTTGTGATAGCAGATAGGGGTATTTTAATTTTGATTAAATTACTTTTATTGTTTTCTTTGTCCACGTTAATTAGTATTTGACATTATTGATATCAAAATTCAAAAATCTTGATATTCATTTTTTGATCTAACTTTATATGTGAGTTAGACTTTCTAATGGATGAGTTTTTGTATTAAAATTAACATATGTTTAACATTTAATGTTTTTCCTGTGATATTGAGTATATAATGTCAAGTATTATCGTTATGGTAATTTATATTTTATTACCAACTTTTGGAAAGCATTGAATATTTTTTGTAAGGGCAAATTGCACAAATTAACACCTAAGATATTTGTCCTAATTGTGCTTGCTTGCGCATATATACAATCTTTGTTTACAATTGCATGAACATCCCCGGTTGTATGGTCTAAAGGCAAATTGCATTAACGACCCCTAAATATATACATAAATTGCATTAAAACCGACGAGGATGCCATAATGGAAATAATTTACCCTTTGACTTATTACCTAACGGTCGACCACCTTTAATTACTAACGGAAGAGGGACAAAATTGTCTTTTTATTTGAGTACCGTTCTCATCTATACACCTATTTTCAAATTGCAACAAAAATATTTTTTAATTTCATTAATTATACACATGTACGCAAATTTAATAGGAAAAAATAATAGGCTTTCCAGCTAGTAACTAACAACAGTAATATATGTGATATGTCAAAACAACACCAATAATTGATTTTAAAAGAAAAAAAATAATAATAATAACAATTATAATAATAAAAAATAAACAAAGCAAAAATATTATCCAAAGGATTAGAATCTCGTTCTCAGATCTTCAAAAGATGATCAAACGTTAACTTCAAATGTTAACTCGAAAAAAGACGGTGGAATCTTATTCGGTCGACATAACCCATTAGAGGTGGCCAATAGATTCTCCTTAACGTGATACTAATAGCGCGCATTCTATCATCGGGTGTCATAGGCGGTATAAGTGAGCAAACCGGAGTCCAGGAATTAGGCTTGTATCCTTTATAAATCTCAAGACCCATATTGGTTGGATATTCTTTCATTAGTGTATCACACAAGCTTCTATGAAATTTGCGAAGATGGTACTCTATTTTTGGTTGGAGGTAGATTCCTCTATCTCTAGTGGGATAGAAAGTTATTGATTTAGACAATGACATTGGGAACCTTTCTTGGAGTGGTATGGGGTCATCGGGCAGATTTTGGAGTTGAGAGGAAACCTCGAAAACAAGAAGATTGATGTGAGGCTCATGTCCGCTGTCGTTTGATTGAGTGGCTCTGTTATGGATCCCCTTCAACTTGGATTTCAAAGAGTCGTCGAATAGGAGCTCTAATGCATACACATGTTTTTCTGCTGCCTTTGACATTATTATTGTTGTTGTAAAACGATTTGGAACTTGGAATTTACAAGGGTCTTTATATTGGAATATTGAATATCTCTGTAGAGGAAACCAATTCTAAAACAGGAATCCTATTCAAAATAGTTCTTCTTATTATAATAATAAGTAAACTACACTTAAACATGGTTCTAGAATGTTTCTTTAGAGTCGTTGAGCGTTTACTAATCAGGAATCCTAGACGGAAAGAGAACTACATTCCTGATTTATGATTACAAAGTTTAATTAATCAATTAAACTTAATTCAAATTAAATGAGTCTCACATATAAATAAATAATTTAAGTGTGTCGGAAAGGAAACTTAATTCCTCCCACACCTAAGGAATCAGTAAATGTGTCATGCAAGTAACAATTACAAAGTTCTATAAAGATAATGCAATGCAAACACCACGTCTACTTTGATCAGCCATTCGAATTGTTCTGAAGTCTGGCCAATTACTTTAATTATAAGCAAAACAGAGTTGAATTAAAAAAATATATTTGGGTGAAAACTTGCTCGTGTGTCGATTCTTGTTGTGATTTCCAATAGGAGTTGTTTTTCTTATCACGAATATTTAAATAAATTTCTTTAAAAAAAAATTTTTAAGTATTTTATTTGGATATTTCTAATTTTAAAAGGGGAAATTTAATTTTTTTTTTTTAATATTACAATAATTTGATATTTATAGGACAGACTCGAACTCATAACTTTATAGTGTAGTGTGATGGGCAAACCATTGACCGATATTATCTTGTCTTCATAATACCCTTTCAACCATACTCAATTAGGGTTGAACAAACCTTAATATGGTGTTCAAAAATAAAAAATGGAACCACCGTACAATGTGGCTTGGTGGTAAGATCGTTCATCCAGTCTTGGAAATGTCTCAGTTTCAATTTCGTGTCACCAAACCTCTATTGTGCTACATAAAAAATAAGAAAAAATAAAAAACCGTATAGATCCAACTGTATCCTATAAATTGAACCTAATGGAATCGATAAAAATATTTAATTGTAAAGATACCTCAGTAGCAATAGTTATTAAATAAAAAGTAAACATATTTTGATGGTGTTGCAATAATGTTTATTTGATGGTGTACTTTGCAATAACGTTTCGGTGTGTCAAACGTGTTCTATTCTAACTTCTAATGTTATTAAAAGCTTCATCACACGCATTTGACATTGTCTCCTAAGATTAGTCTCTTGCAGACTTTTGGTTAATAACATGAGTAGCAAAATAAAGCATCATATGTACATGTTTATCACAAAAAAAGAAATCAATTGGGTTCTAGTCAATTTCAATTTAACCTAACGTTGATAGGTTAGTACAATTTTCCATCTTTTTTTTTATAGAAAAAGTTTCAATCTAATTTTGTTTAATCTATTCAAAGAACTCGAATTTTATTAAATCATCGACTCACTAGATGAAAATTTTAATTTTTTAAACAAATATTTACTAGTGTCTAATTATCTAAAAATTAAAATAAAAAATTTAAAGCAAGTGGTCAATTTGGTTTGAGGGTGTTGTTATCAATCAAATCTACCTATTAATTAAATTGAATTCATGGATTTGAGGTTTTTTTTTTTTTTTTTTTTTAATATTACAAATTCATGGATTTGAGTTAATTGGTTTACAATGTAATTTAAAACTTAATTTAAGATAGAAAATACTTGATAAGTTATGATTCACTCGTACCCATCTACAACTATTATTGAATTTTACACCAAATGGCGTAACTCAGCTGGTAGATGGATGAGCTTGAGGCTTGGCCGCTTGGTAAATGATACCCAAATCAGCGGTTCAAATCCTACGAATAGCAATAGCTTTAAAAAATGAGTAAACACATCCCACCTACAATCCCACAATTTCCATCCCAACACATGTGGCAACTGAGTTGTCATTTGATGAGTGGATACACATTAATTGTTGTATGGATACATGAGTAAGTGAGATAAATTACAATTAATGTGTCCTCTCATCAAGTGACACATCAGCTGCCACATGTGTTGGGATGGAAATTGTGAGATTGTAGGTGGGATGTGTAGCATTACTCTTAAAAAATACATAGTCTAAAAAGAGTTCATTTTTGCTTACCCACATTAACTAGAGGTAACCATTACCCCCCACCCCAAGTGTTGACACGTGTCCCAAACTTTGGTTAAGTTTGGGTTAAGTTTGAAATTTGGGTTAAGTTTGGGACACGTGTCAACACTTGGGGTGAGAGGTAATAGTTACCTCTAGTTAATGTGGGTGAGCAAAAATGCATTCGTCTAAAAAGGTGGATAGATAAATACTGTCAATTTTTTTATTTATTAAATTTTAGGAAGTATTACATCAAAAAAAGTAAATATTGATATTTTGACTGAAATATCATCGGTATTTTTCATATTTTAAAAAGATCGACATTAAAAATATCATTGAACATTTCGATATTACGAGGATGTTGACTATATTTTTGATATTTCAACTTATATTTTAAAAAGACGAGATGAAGGTGGTCCGATGTTAAACATCTCACACCTACACCACGAAAAACCCCAATGCAAAAATTTAGACCCTCCAAACTGATATTTATGAGCATCTTCAATGCAAATATATATTTTTAAGTTTTTAAATAATACCACATTAGCATTTCTATTCATTATGGGCCCACTTTTTTTTTTCTTTTTTTTTAAAGAAATATATATTCACATCTCTAATGCAATTATCTAAAATCAAATATGCATTCATTTTATAATCAATCATAACATAAAAAAACAATTATTATATTTTCTCTCCTCTTTTATTTTACAATTAAATGAGCTCTAATAGTATTGATGGTAAAAGTTAGAAATCATGGTCAGCATTTCTAAGAGAGTTTCTAGAATTATAAAATCAACTCCATATTCTCTGATTTTTTTTTTTTTTTTACCACATCATCTTCATATTGAAGTTAGATAGTTGCATCAGAGAAAGTTTTTTTAACTTTTTAACTATCTATCCTACGTGGCAATCAATTTTTTCCAAATGCACCGGAGATGCTCTACTAACTTGATTATACCACTTATCAAACCTTGAAAAATCAGCAACTGACAACTGATCTGATGATTCATCAGCGTGAGAGCTGTACGTAACTTGATAAAAACGATCAAATGTCGGTAATCATGAACCATAATGCACAGGATCATTTTGCATAAAAATTAAATTTCGATATACATAATTAATTAATTATTTATAATTCCGTGAAAGAAGCGGCTTTATAGTTTCTAGTTTCTTCAACACAACAATCAAACACAGGTATACTCGTCGTTTTGCTTACCCGCCAAAATCACCCGCCAAACAACAACAACGCTGGGTGAGGTGGGGCCCAATAAGTGGGAGGTGGGACCCACCGGAAGCAGTCAAGCCAACTCTCTTTTCCCGCTTTTATATTAAATTTCTTGTTGATGGGCCTTGTACGTACCGACCACCTCCAAATCTACTCATCAACGACTCTTCTTCTCCATAAATATTATTCAAATAATTTAAATTAATATTTCTTTTGAAATTACTTATTAGTTCAATTTTTTTTTACAAAAAAATAAATTATTTATTTATTTATTCTATAATGTTATTTAAAAGCTAAATTTATTTATATAATAATCTAATTTTTGAAAAAAATATAAATAGGTTGTGAATCACTGAATTGTGATGTTTCAAAGACCAATACCAACCTAGTAAAGTTTTTTGAAAACCAACGTCTCGATTTTCTTGGAAATCTCATCACAAAACATCTATCTTTTTTGAATGGTCACACTCACACACCAGTCACCAGTACCACTGTAGTAATTTCACACTTAATACAATTGTATTTTAATATAATATTTTGATAAAAACAATAAAAATTGAAATATATATATATATATTGTAATATCTCCAGTAACTGTACAACTTATAGAATAATAATATAATGTAATAATAACTGTACAAACCATATAATCTCAAAATCTCTTTTTCTACCTATTTTTTTTTTAATATTTATTATAAATATCTTTAGAAAAACTGTTACAATTTTCTTATAAAGTTTATCTAAAAATTTAATTTAAAATGCCAGACAAATCTAATTTTATTTAAATTGCTCGTTAAATTGTAACCATTCATTTTGGTTTTTGGGTCATCGAAACGTGTATACCTTTAATGTGAACAGATTTAAAACGAAAGAATAAGGGCAATTAAGTCCATTAATAACACGTTTTTTTATTATTAAATTAATGGTGGGAAAACGAGGAAGTTGGTAACTGGTGAGTGACTGCTACAGTTATTCAGAAATCCAGAAAGATTAAAGAGAAAAAACTGCTCCTGGTGGGCTCCACAACTTCATTTTATTTTATTTTGGGTAAATTACACTCACACCCTTAAGGTTTGAGACAAAGACACTTAGATGGAAAAGTTTAGTTATTCTACAATAACACCCCTATATTGTCGAAAATGCCCTAGTATAATAATAAAAGATAAAAGTTTTTTTACACTAACACCCAAGGGTATTTTGGACCTTACCATGGTCAAATAGGGGTGTGAGTGTAGAATAACTAAACTTTTCTATCTAAGTATCTTTGCCTCAAACCTCAAGGGTGTGAGTGTAATTTACCCTTTTATTTTTACTATTACTGTTGAACTGATTTTTATCGAGAAGAGAAAAGAAAAAGAAAAAAAATAAATAAAAAGAGTTTGCGTAACCACAACTAGTGTGTTTGTCAGCAGTACCACACCGATTCATTCATTCATTTCAATAATTCTTCTCCCACTTCCCACCGCACCCACTTCTTTTTTTTTTTTTTCTCATCAAAATCTTTCTGGTTTTTCTTATTTTTTATTTTCTATCTGATCTTCCATTCTTGCATTTTCTAGAGGTGGTCACTTCTTAGATCCTAAATGATCGGTTTGGTTTTTTGACTCTTTGTCAACAAAACGTTACATTTCTGAGGTATCTTTTCTGGGTTTCTTCTTCTCTGATGTTTTTTTTTTTCTTTTCAATATGGGTTCTTTTGGTTTCCATTTAATCTTTGGATGTGATTAAGATTGGGGTGGTTTTTGCAGGATCTTGAGCAGTTGCTGTTCTTTGAACTGATTCAAACAGCTTTGCATATATTGCAGGTAACTTTGATCCTTTGTTATATGTTTTTTCTTTTTTTGGTTTTTGTTGGGTGTTTCGTTATAATCTTGAAGGCGATCTAAGTCTATCAACTTTTCTGGATTTGCATTCTAATATCTAGTTGTGATTCTCAATCAAAACATGGTCAAACAGGACGGATTTTTTTTTTTGTGTATATTCTTTGATAATCTTGCTATGATTGTTATAATTTTTTTTGCTAAAAAGGGAAAAAATCAATCTTTTTTATTTCTGTTGACAATCCATGTATGATGCATCCTTATATCAATCCCCATCACATATCTATCAATTTGGGTATTCTAGATGCATCTTTTTTATGCTCTTCTATGTTTTCTAACCATTATAATTACGTTTTGCTCTCTCTATGTAGGCCGATGATGGCATAATCTTCATTTACTATTTAAACTGTATTGTCTATATTTGGCTGTTCAATCTGTAGGTTTCAATGATCTAGAGAAGAAATTTTAATCTCAGTACATCTCCATCACTTACCATTTCTTCACACGTCCTTTAGAATTTGAAATTGCTGCAAATGAAATTGGCTTGCAGCAGATTTGATTGCAGTATTTGTGTGCATTCGCATGCATGTTAGTGTAGCAGTGATTAATTAGTGTTTGATTTGTAATGAATAGAGATGAGAGACCTTACTGCAATTAGAGCGTTTTCCTAAATTTGTAGACACGTGTTGATTATGAAGTGTCTTTGTTAGGCTGTTTCTTGTAACGATTCACGTATGTGATGTTTATGTACAAGCATATTCTATATCAGTATCGCTGGATTATTTTACCACATTCTCCTTCCTAGTGTGAATCGTATATCCCATGTGTCCTGGTTGATTTTCTATACCACTATCATTTGATCAATTTGACCATATTTTCATCTTTATTAGTGTGAAACGTATGTCCCACGTGTCCTGCTTGTGAAATTTATAAATAATACCTCTAAGCATTTTTTTGGAATTCACTTCCATGTTTATTGTTGCAGAAGTATAATCATTAGTTTCTGATGTGTTGTAACATGACCAGCAAGTTATGATTTACCAATTAGGAACTTTAAGTACTTTCAAAATTTTCCTTTTCATTCAGATTCAAAAAATGTGAATACTTATGATGATGTTACTGGCTTTCATCAACTTTATTTTTTTCTTTACCTGCTCACAAAACTGTGGAATGTGCTTAATATTTCTTCATTACTTGTGATTTTCTTAAAATGACTACAAAATTAACTTTGCGAGTTCTGTAATTGCTGTCGGATGGTGAAGGCCACCTAGCATAAACATGGGTTTAAGTTTTTCCATCGTACTGATTTGTGGGTGTACCTGTAACTCTTTTGTCCCTCTTCTTCCGCAGGTTATACCACAACATTTCTGCCAGCTGTAAAGTTCAGAGTGGTTAGTTTCTATCCTAGTAAGATGTTGGGAGGCAACAACGGAAATCCTGTACTTCCAGTGTTCTTAGATGAGAATCGTTTTCATTATCAGACTAATGCATCAAATCAGCTGCAGTTATTTGGAACTTGTGAGTTTCCTTCCCATTGAATCATCTTGTTAAAATTACCATTTACGTCCTTCATACCATTCTGTTTATATTTGTCTGTAGAATACTTTGCATACGGCACAATGCACGAGTTCCTTTAATTCTTTCCAAAGTAGTCATCGAAGTAAAATGGAGTACAAGTTAAATTTTGCTAAGTTTGGGTCTTAGGATGTGTTTGGACCTCAGTATGCTTTCATTTGTCTGACCTTATCTAACTTCTTGTTTTTGGATCGATCAGTACCAGCTGGCTGTAGCGTTGATCCGGTAAATTATTTTGGAAATGAGCATATCACTCCTATGCTTCGGTCCAATAAACGAGGCAGGGAAACAGAAGATTTTTCAAGGCAGCAAAAGTTGCAGATCTCTTTGAATTCCAACATTTGCCATGATGAAGCTGACCGCTCGGCAAGCATTCTGAACCCAAATGCTGTATCAACAGGGTTGAGGCTATCATATGATGATGATGAACATAACTCATCTGTAACTTCCGCAAGTGGGAGTATGACTGCAGCACCACCAATCATCATGTCCCTTGGTGACAATATTAGGACTGAGCTTGATCGGCAGAAAGAAGAATTTGATCAGTACATCAAAATTCAGGTAGAGTAAATGTACAAATGCATATTATTATAAAATCTTTTGTGCATAGGGATTACTATCATATATATGTGATAGGAAACTTCGTGTACACCATCTAGGACACCTTTGATGATTATTTTTGGCAGAATTCAACTCTCTTTACATACACTATATAGCATGTTGTACTCAGTAATCTAGCTACTTATTGAATTTGTTTACCATGGTGACATTTTCATGATTTTTGCACCTTTTGAGTTCATTTCTGTTATGTTTTTCAAACAGGAAGAACACTTGGCAAAGGGGGTTAGGGACATGAAGCAGAGGCACATGGCCTCATTCCTTGCAGCCATAGAGAAAGGTATTGATAAGAAGCTTCATGAAAAAGACCTAGAAGTGGAAAGCTTGAACCGCAAGAACAGGGAACTGATCGAGAGAATAAAGCAGGTGGCTGCGGAAGCCCATAATTGGCACTCCAGAGCCAAATATAACGAGTCTGTTATCGCTGTCCTAAAGAGCAACCTCCAGCAGGCAATTTCACAAGGTGCTGATCAAGGAAAAGAAGGATTTGGAGATAGTGAAGTCGATGATGCTGCTTCATACATCAACCCCAACAACTATCTAGGCATTTCTGGTGGACCTTCAAAATCGATTTCCCAGAATCATAAAATGATGTGCAGAGCATGCAAGACAAAGGAGGTTTCGATCTTGTTGATGCCTTGTAGACATCTTTGTCTATGTAAAGATTGCGATGTCTTAGTCCGTGTTTGTCCTGTATGCCAGCTTGTGAAAACTAATAGTGTTCCAGTGTACCTGTCCTAAATCACAAAGCAAGTTGCTGAAAATTGAAAAGTTACTTGCACTCTTCCTGTGTGATAAATATGGCACTTCATTAAATTATGAATTATACAAGTAATCAGTTACATTCAAAAGATGGTGTCTGGTTAGTTTCTTTTTCTCTCTTTTGGTAATTTTGTTTTTGATCGTCAATCTTTTTTTTAATATTTTTATTTGTTAGTTGTCTTCGCATATGCATTAGCAAAGCAAGCTGATGCATCAATTGTTGCTGTTTCCAACTAGGGATATATTGGACCTACAGCTACATTGTCATTCTTTTATGTACTTTGCCGCACAAGAATGGCTGCCCTTCAAACTCAACTTTATGCCTTCACTCAAATACTGTGAAATTGGCTATCTTCATATATTCTTACAGCTTAAGTGAACCTATCTAATACATTCGTTTCTCAAAAAATACTACATAAAAATAAGTATTTATTTTATATATTATACAAATTTACACAATTGGAAATTCTTCGACAGAAAATGAAGTGAGCATTAAATTTGACATGGATACAAGAACTCTTTAAAGAAAGGTGTTCAAAATCAAGATCCGGTGATCACAGTTTAAAGGTGCAGCAGTGACATAATGTGCTTATGTAATGCACTGACATTGGCAATAACATAACCAAAATAACCGTGACAAGAGGTGAGACATATAAACCCGATTCTTTTATCTATTACGTTGTCTCCTTCCCTAGAAATTCATTAAATTCTTCTTCTATTGTCTACTCGTGTTTTCTTGGATGGAGGTCCACCTTGTAGATGCTCAGCACTGGATTCAATCTAAAACAAGAAAAGAAAAAAACGAGAATAAGTTTTCAAAATTCAATACTACTTAATGCTCATGCAATATATATATATATTTAAAATGCAATTAAGGTTTATCACCTTGTTGAGCTTCCCCCTGACCAATCGAACAGTTTCATTCATGGAATGGGATGCGAAATAATCCTGAGATCAATTACAGTAGAAAACATACATGTTAGCTGTGGACCATTGGACATCAAGCAACTTCCCCAACATTGCATGATAAGATCAAATTTTAACTTTATTGACCTATAAAAGATGAAAATTAAACAGAATGCTAAACTAAAGGTCAGTGATCCCAACCAAAAGATATTTTAAGTGATGTACTGATGTTCATCCCAACATTAGAATGAGAGACAAGAGGAGCAAAAAACACTGAAGTTCCTAGAGCAGCGTAATAGGCAATTTGGATTGGATCTTCCTACATAACAGTTAATTTTTTTTTTAACATGATCACACCCAAGAGAAGGATAAATAATATCAGTTGCATCTAAAAAAGGTGATGGCTAACACCAAGAGAAGTTTACCATTCCAGTCTAGATTAAGGTGGAACCCAGCACGGTGATGGCTAATTCAAATTAAGGTGGAACTCAGCATGGATGAAGTGTTGGACAGCACAACCAAAACCCAAACCCAAACCCATTTGGAGCCTTGGAGGTCACTAGAGAAACTATAACCTAAACGGCTAAACATACTATTATGATGGCCATATGAGCTAGATGTATTGTTGTTTCCTAGTCCAGTAAAATAAAGAAGCTACTAAATGTTGAATGTTCTGTAACAACACAGGTGATGATAATTCTTAGTTACAATAATTTCAACAAATGCTCCTTCTTTTACCCTATAACTTGCAGAAACATTTTCAATTTATACTTCCTTCGGTATCTTATCCTTTATAAGCATTCCTACAGGAGTATGAGGTGAATAGACACACTTATAGATTCATAAGATACTGGTCACAAGGTGCTCAAGAATGGCAGCTGTGCACTTCATGCTGAGCCAACCAACCTTAACTAATGCAACCCAACTAAGGTTCAGCAGCTAAAAGCCTGAAACGGAGTTGGGTTGTACATTGAATCCTTTTGGGCTTATGATCTACATCCAAAACAACCAACACAAATTTCTACATGAAACAGCAAGCAATTATAGCCATTTCTATATCGTGTAGCAATCTGGCTCACAAAAAGATTTAACGATAGTAAACAGCAGCATACCTTGTTAGAGGATACCCTAGTGATCTGAGAATAGGCAATATCTTGTGATTCACTGGAGTCCCTAATGAAAGGAAAGACAATCCAACATATGTATCACAACAGAAACAGCCAATAGAGGCTTTATTACAAAGATAAGAACCATAAATCAATATACCTTTGATTCGAGGTTATCTGCTCAGAAATGAAGTTAGATTGTGAAGGAGCTGCAACCAACGACGCTTCATTTAAAACAACTGATGTTTGACTTGTATGCATCTTGGATCTTCCAGCTGACATCAGGAAAAACAAAATGGACTTTCCGTAAGATACAACCATCAACAGCAATTAAATTTCAGAAGCAAATGAGGATTATCCCATTACATGCCTCATGGATATAGTAAAATAAGGTGCTCATTACTTCATCATGGAAATTTAAACTTACGATTCAATCTCGCAAGAACTTCTTTCCTCCTGCTTTCTAACTTATCCTTGGTATCGGCAAGGCTCTCAAATTGAGGAGCATACGAAACATCTAGTCTATTCCCAAAGAACACAAACTCGTCCAACTTTCGTTTCGCAAATCTATCCAATTTAGCAGTGCAAAAACACAAAGCATCAAAACCAGCAACAAAAACCAGTTTTCACACACACACACACACATAAATAAATAAATATATATATATATATATATTGAAATACAGTGTTCGTATATTAACATAAAAAACACCACTATTGACTTAATTACATACCTGGCATTACTGACTAGACGAAATTTGATCCAATAAACATCCGTAAACTGCTCGCAATCTTCTGCATCCATTGGTTTACATCTAAAGAAGCCAAATTTCAAAAATTAAAACAACAAATTACAGATATTGTAACTACAAAACAACAAAGACAGAGAGAAAACTTACTTACTCTTCAATGTCTCCGTAGGAAGCGAACAATTTCAGCAAATCGTCGCCACATCCTATAGCGGGGACGTTCCTCACAATTAAATATCTGCAAATTAATAAGTATTGTAAAAAAAGAACGAAGGAATTGATGGAAATTAAGCGAGTTATTCGATTACTAGGAAATTTAAATTTTTTCAAAATTGAGACAAAGAGATACCTAGATTCGTCGCAGATAGTGTAAACGCGAACTGCAGGAGGCTCGTTGTTGTTTCGAGGCATGTTTTCCTCCAAATACCCTAAAATTTACTACTACAAAGGTGATGACTTGCGAGATTTTGGCGCCGTAGTTTCTACTGTATTCAGCAAAAACACAATTCCAGATCCTTACAAGTTACAACCAAAATTTTGAAATTGGGGGTATTTTGGTCATATCATACCTTTTAGGGAAAATACTCTCAAAATCGTGAAACGGCTGCGCTTTAGGCCCTTATAAGCCATAAAAAGAGGGAGAGAGAGAGAAGTAAAAACCCTCGCAACCGCGTATTAAACCCTCGCAATCTCCAGAGCGACAAAAGAGACAGAGAAGAGAAGAAGCGACTCGAAGAAACGCAGTAACCATGATCATTCCAGTTCGTTGCTTCACTTGCGGCAAGGTAACCGTTCTTCTTCTACTTATTTTTTTCACGATTTACCAGTAGCATTCCATCTATTTTCTTTTCAATCGTTTTAGGGTTTGTTCTGTTTTATAAGAAGCATGAGAATATGATGTTACTAAATTTGATTTTTGTTTTCAGGTCATTGGAAACAAATGGGACCCGTACCTTGACCTGCTTCAGTCAGACTACACCGAAGGGTGAGAATTTTGTTTCACTCTTTTTTTTTTAAATTATTATTATTCATAATTTGTTCCATTACAAAAAGTTGATACTGGTCATGGATTTGTACAATGACGAAAAATCGGCGACTTTATTAACTGGGTTTGTTGATGATTAAGCTCATGAATTGTTGATTGTTGCCTTAATAAACAACTTTGGGTGCGGAATTAGTTTGTAATGCCTCCAAATATCTTGAGACTGTTGGCCTAATTGCTAAGATGTAAATTTGGATATATGTGCTCCTATCTATGATTTTTATTTGAGATTTTGTGTGTACATCTATAACTTGCAGAGATGTATATGTATAATAGGATTACCATGGGGACTATATATTTGATTTGACTGACATGCAGTAGGATATGAATGTCTGTCTTCAAATTTGATTAATGGTAGATGATCTAACATATCTATGATAGGATTACCATGGGAACTATGTATTAATTAAGCTTATGAATTGTTGATTGTTATCTTAATAAACCACTTTGGGTGCGGAATTAGTTTGTAATGCCTCCAACTATCTTTTGGGTCGATTTGGGGATAAACACTAAGGCCCTACAGTTCAAGATATGATGGTTTGATGTGTGTATTTAAGGCCGTTGTGTTTAGTATCCGTTGTGTGTTTTACATGTCACATTGCGAATATTAATAATTTGTTTGGCTTGACTTTGCAATGCTGAACTTGTTAATTTTTTTAATGGTTCTGATTTATCATTTCAGTCTGTTGGCCCAATTGCTAACATGTAAATTTGGATTTATGTGCACCCATATGCATGTAAGCATGTGTGTGTATGATTTTATTTGAGATTTTGAGTGTATAATTATAACCTGCAGAGATGTATATGTATAATAGGATTACCATGTGAACTATGTATTTGATTTGAATGACATGCAGTAGGATATGGATGCAGAGATGTATATGTATAATAGGATTACCATGTGAACTATGTATTTAATTTGAATGAAATGCAATAGGATATGAATGCCTGTCTTCATTTGATTAATGGTAGATGACCTAACATATGTATAATAGGATTACCATGGGAACTATGTATTGATTAAGCTCATGAATTGTTGATTCTTACCTTAATAAACAATTTTAGGTGCGGAATTAGTTTTTAATGCCTCCAATATCTTTGGGTCGATTCGGGGATAAACACTAAGGCCTAAAGTTCAAGATATGATGGTTTGATGTGTGTATTTAAGGCCGTTGTGTTTATTATCCATTGTGTGTTTTACATGTCACATTGTGAATATGAGTAATATGTTTTGCTCGACTTTACAATCCTGAACTTGGTAAATTTTTTTAATGGTTCTGATTTATCATTTCAGTCTGTTGGCTTAATTGCTAACATGTAAATTTGGATTTATGTGTGCCCATATGCATGTAAGCATGTGTTTGTATGATTTTATTTTAGATTTTGAGTGTATAACTAGAGCTTGCAGAGATGTATATGTATAATAGGATTACCATGGGAACTATGTATTTGATTTGAATGACATGCAGTAGGATATGAATTCCTGTCTTCAAATTTGATTAATGGTAGATTACCTAACATAGACTTGTTAGATTAATTAGATTTAAGTTCTATCTATATTTTGTGTAAATTAGTAACTTGTAATTGTTTGGTATGCAGAGATGCACTTGATGCCCTGGGGTTGGTTCGATATTGTTGTAGGAGGATGCTTATGACTCATGTCGACCTCATTGAAAAGCTTCTTAACTACAATAGTAATCTCTCTCCCTTTTTTTATTTCAAACCTTCTTGTGTTTGTGTGTTTACAGTTGCAGGGTTGGATTTCTCTGTTGTCTATTTGTACTGATGCTGGACTGTTTTGCAGCTTTGGACAAGTCCGAGACCACCTGAGAATGCCTACAGATGCTTGGGATGGATTGTTCTCTCTAGGAAGTTGTCATATTAGATGCTTGGGATGTTAAGTGTTTGAATATGTTTTTGTTTTTATGTGGTCATGATGTTAATCGAACAAATATGATTTATGGATGTGCATATTACAAACGAAACTAAGGTTGAATGAGCAAACATTTATATATCATGGAATTCAAGTCTAGGCTTGATGAACTAGATGTCTACATTAGTTGTGACATGTGACTGTGTGTGTCCACATCTGTTAACCATGCTTATATCCAATTTGATTCAAGAAACTGCTTGTAGCTAGCTTAAGAGCCCTGACCTGTTAGGTTTGGTTAGGCAGGATTGGAATAAAGAGGAGATGATATTTGCTAAATTAGGATTGAAAATTTCGTGACAGAAGCAACTGGAGTTGGTGATCAGCCATCTGGAATTTTTAGGTAAATTAGACTTGAGGATTAGAGTGTTTTGGCAAAATTAAGTAAATTGGTTTAGTGGTCTTCCATCGGCTTGTTTATAATTTTGCTAGAATGTGCCTTGGACACATCAGTTTCAAAATTTATACATAAACACGAGCTTTACTGAAACATGAAATTGAGCCTTTGAACTTCTGGTTGGGTTACTGTTTTTTCTTGAAGATACCCAATTTTTTTTATTTTTTTATTTTCGCCTTTCTCATCAATGGGTACCAGTAAAGGGTCATGGGTTGGGTTACTGTATTCCTTGAAGATTCCCAAAATTGATCATTGTGAAATTGTAAGCATGCATTGATTCATGGAGTGGCTTGAGTTTCTTATGCAATGGCAGTCAACAAAGTCAATTTACGCAATGTGAAAGCAGTTGTGGTCTTATCAAATGATCCATTATTGAGGCTCTGGAGTTTTTGCATTTGTAACCCAAATAAATTCCAAGTATGTGATGAAAATTTCTTTCACAATCAGCCAGGTGACGCATGGAAAAACAGTGGAGAAAAAACTTTGTTTTCTTCTCTCGCTGAATTCCAATGCATTATTGAGCTACAACATAAATATGTTTGACCACCATTACTTTTGTTTGATTACTTTGACCAATGAAAGCTGCATCTTGCGTTCTTGCCAATAATTGTGACATTACCAATCTTAAGTTCTATTTAATTTTTGCAAATATTATAAGCAGAGATTGGTTTTCATTTTTTCATTTTCTGATGAATTATTAGGGGTCATTCTCTTTTTTGATGTCTGATATATCATTGGAAGAGTGCCATTGAAACTCGTCAAACTTTCTTTTGCAATTTGTTATACAAGATTAAAAAATCGTTAATTTCTCCGGAAAGTTACATAAAAAGCTAATTAACTAAATTTGTTTTTACAAATCTCAAGATTATGAGATGTACCCTAATTAATAATCACACCAACCAAACCCTGATGTTTGCGTTTGTGGTGGCAAAACATGTGTCTCTCAAAATCGAACGATGTGGCATGTGCTAGTACACTAAAAAGACCTCAGAAATCCTAGGGCCAGAATCAATGATCAAAGAAATCAAACGGTAGCTACTATACAAGGGGACCACCCCTAGACACTGAAGAGTGAAGATGGGTCGTAGGACCCGTCAGAGGCAGCAAATGGGGTGGTGTGCAGTGGAGTGGTAGTGGTAGTGGTAGTGCTAGTGGTAGTGGTTGCCGATAAATATTGTTTGGACAAGAAGTTGTCATCGTCAAAATTAACTAAAAAAGAAATTTGAGAGACTCCCAAAAAATCATGAGCCTCTTATGCGAAGATGAGATGATCAGGTGAATCTATCGTTGTGCTTTTTTGGCCCTTCACTTGGATATCTCTTGGATAACAAACAACAATCGCTGATCTCTTCCTCTAATTAATTTTCCTTCTCCTATCTACTACTTTGCCTCTAATATATATATATATATATATAAATAAATTCTCCAAATATCTTTCTCTATCCTTTTTCACTTTTGAATATCATTTGTTTGCATTCTCTCTTTTGCTATCTCATCGATAATCAGCTTCTAATATTCTTTGACTTGTAGTAGAGTATATTCATATACTGTGTTTGTTTTGTCCACTTTCAAGTTTCAATCATTTGAGAAGAAAATGTACCACAACTACCACCACAACAGCTTCTATCCTTGTTTGCATTGCCACCCGCATACTTACATTAGAATGGTTAGTGATCTTCACTCTCACTCTCTCTCTCTCTCTCTCTAGCATGCACTCATGATCAACTCAAAAATGTTATGTTTTTTTAATGGGGTTTTGCATGGGAATTGATTGAATTTACGCAGGTCCAGCATCTTATAGAGAGATGCCTGCTTCTTCACTTGAGCCAAGACCAATGTATAAAGGCACTAGCAGACCATGCCAGCATTCGTCCACTCGTCACATTAACAGGTCTGATCATCATCATCATCATCGATCGTTCGATCGATCTCTCTCATATATAATTACTTAGAGAGTTTGATGTTCTAATTATAATTTAATTTGCAGTGTGGAGAGAGCTACAAAAGGAGAATAAAGACTTCTTTCGATCTTATTTCCATGCAATATCTCCCTACAGGCCTTTCATTACGAGTAAGATCAACCTCATATTTCATTAATTTTATGTTTTCTAAAAAAAGAGCCTGACGATCATTTGATTTAATATTATGGACTTATATATATATTACAATTGTTTGAATTTTAATTTGTTTTTTTAGGTAGGCATAATATCCAAAGAGCACCAAGGTTTACAAGGAGGAGACGGTGGATGCAGAACCGAAGGAAAGCATAATATAGAGCTTATATTATAAATTAAATTGACCAATATGCATGTGTGTATATATATATATGAACTAGCTAGCTAGGGTTTTCTTGTTTTGGATTAATTAATTAGCTAGTTTTTACTTGAGCATTGATGTATGATATATAGAAGTTTTTGTATAATTTATATGTGGTGAGTTAGCTTATACAAATTAATGAAATGGAGCTAGCTAGCCAGCAGAATCTGAATTCTGAAAGCCTCCATGAGTCGGGTACGGATTTAATCTAGCCATATCTATTTATAATTTAATTTATAAAAGAATGAATTATGTTATGGCACTCTTTTTTCTTTTTCTTTTTTTGAAAAGGTATGTTATATATGGCAGTACTCGTTAATTGTTGCAATTAACACTAATTGTTGTATATTACAACAGTCAACGTTTTTTTTATAAGGATTAGAACTGTTAACGTTAATAATTATCCGATGGAAAAGGTATATGTATGAAAGTTTCTTTATGGTTCATAATTAAAGAAAGACCCACCTATTGAAACTAGGGCAAGAGTACTTATCATACTTGTATATATAGAATTAGATTGATCCAATCTTAAAGAAACCCAATATTCATAACCCTAAAATTTTCATTAATTTTCCTTGCACACACACACACTAGCTAATTAAATACACATCAAGCATTAATATCTTCCAACACCCTAGCTAGCTTTGGAAATTAAACTGAAGTTTCTATTTAGTCAGTGTGATCGATACTACTCTCTGCTACAAAGTTGAAGAAGTCATGGAAAACCTCATGATCATCAATTCCCAAGAGCGCGCATCTCAAAAAGGCAAACGACTTAAAACCCTAAAAGATAGAGACAGACACAGCAATTTCTTCTTCTTGTGGAAGTTCATTAAGTCACTACTCGAAGGGTGACTTTGCCAAAATGGAATGCCTTGGTGCTTTTCTTTCACGGAAACAATTGCCTTCTACATGGACCTGAAACATTTTCCACAACACATGAAGTCAAGCTTCCATTTATGTCTGCATAATTAATTTACTAGATCATCATCAGTTAACTTTATGTTCAAGTACCCTTTAAAGGGTAATTAACTCGTAATAAATTTGACATGTAGTAGTTCAACTCCAATAAAATGACTATTAATTTATCACTCCTATATTCTTCTGTTCGAATTAATTATTCACTGTTCCACATTTTTGAACATAAGTTGATGTTCATGTTTTGGCTTGATAAGATATGTATAAACATCACTAACCATGATTGATCAGTGATATTAATTAAGCTTCCAGATAAGGTAGGTTTATATCGATCAAATTTGAAGAGACTTTATTTTTATAAATTTCAAAAGCATATATTCAAGTAATTAATCTTTACGATAACCAAAAGAAAAAGACCTATAATATTAGTCCAAAAATCGATCTAAATGATATGATAAATTATATTGTCTTTATAAATGAACAAATCAACTAGGCTAGCTATGCATGCTTGTGCTGACATTTGCGGCAATCAGTGGGAACATATATGAGAAAAAAAAACCAAGTCGGTCACACAATTTTCAATCATTCACACTCTTTTACCTGTTCATGAGTAGAATCAGAGTTCCATGTTGCATTTTCATCTTCCTGTCCACCACTTTCTCCATCTCCTTTGTACTGAATTGGAGGGAAATGAGCCCACTGTAAAAAAAAGTTCATCCAAAATACATCGATCTACAATTTAGTTCATATATATTTTAATAAATTAATAAAAAATCTTCATCTTAATTTTTCTATATTTTTTATGATAGTTTCATTCTAATATTGCTTACATTTTTTGCAGCAGTACTAAAAGCTTCCTTGTGAGCCATGTTTGGATTTTCAGCCTTTAGCCTTTTGATTTCTTCCCTGAAATTAAAATAATAATAATAATAAAAACAACACAGATGAAAATTCTCTGTTTTAATCATGATTCATGCATTTTATATTTATATATGTGATTACTTGATGAAGCGATTATAAGCAGAAGGAGCTCTTTGTCTCTTCTCTGGAGCTGTACAAAATCCAATAACAAGAATCTTCAGAATAATTACAAGCTTTAATTAATTAGCCGAAATCAATCAAATTATGAAAGAAGTTGATCATCAACCAAACCATATATACGTTTGTTAACGATGTGATTGACACTGATTATATCTTCTTGATCTTCATTGTCAGAAGAAGTCACCATGGAAGGGCTACTGTTCCTGTTCAAGCACTTTTCTTCTTCTTCTTCTTCCTTGCAAACTTGCTCTTCTTTTGGCTGCACAGAATAAATATCATAATTGAACAGTGTTCTTGTAACTTAATTAATGGTACACACACACATATATATATATATATATATTTAAAGCACACACCTCATCATGATCATGGTGAAGAGAAGCTAGAAGATGAAGAGGGACAAATGAAGTTTTGATCATGCTGACAGAGAGGAGGCTTGTGCAGTGGCCACACCTCACAGTCACCACCCTAGACAAGCTGGTACATGGGACACTTACCTGTATACAGAGATTTTATCAATGAAAATTGACCCCCCCAAAAAAAAAAGAGCTACCCCAGATAATCATTTTTGATGAGTTAATTTTTAATTAATACCAGCAAAATGGTGGTGCAAAAACCACATTGAACATAGCATATTTGTTCAGGAAGATCAAAGAGATGGTTGATTGTAGAAGACATAGTAGTGTGTTTTTGGTGTGAGAGCAAAAGTTGTCTAGAGAAGAAAAAAAAAAGTGAGAGAGAGAGAGAGAGAGAGAGAGAGAGATCAGGACCACCACGAAGAAAGACCACCACGATGAAATGACAAAGTGGGATGTGGGTCTTGTCTCAATTGGATGGGGATTTATAGAGATGTTAAAGAGTACAGTGAGTTTGATTATGATTCAAAACATGTTTTGAATGTGTTTGTATTTAACAAACAAAATAATTATTGTAATTCAATTTGATCAGAAGCACATGAAATTCAATCAATGATAGAAACCCACCTTATTGAAATTAAACTTGAAAACACTCATTTTGCAAAAAAGGAACAGAGGTCAAAGCAAAGACAGCAAGTACAGTGACTATACTTCTTCATTGTTTCATGTGTTGTTTTCCGAGTCATTTACTCACAAGTGAGTAGCAGTCTGAGTGAGCTTTCTCTTTCTCCAGTAGTGAAAGTGAAAGTGCAGTGAGTTTTTGCCATTTTGGAGGAATGGGGAAAGTTCTAGAAAGGTGTATGGAGATGGAAAAGAAGCATCTTAGGATTTGTCTTTCCTGAAAGACAGCAACTATCCAACTTTCTGTGTCATCACTCTGTTCATGTCACTTCCCAATCTCCCTATTTATTTTGTTTCTGCTTTGAAGCTCTTAATGCTACCCATCTGCTCATCACCAGTCACCACCCCATGTGCTTCCATGTGAATTCAATCTTCATTTTCAGGCCAGTCTCTAAGGATCAAATAAAAAAGTTCAAATTTGAATTACAATCAAATGTCTTGTGTTTTCATGCAAAATATGAGAAAAATACAAAAAACAAACACTTTCAGTCTCATCCCAGTTAATTTGCAGCAGCATTAGTAGAAGAAAAAGCACACGAATGTAATCTGGATTTTCTTGGCAGATTTCAGTCTGATTAGTGCACAAATTAAAGCAAAACAAGAAGACGGTGGTGGGAATTGGGATGGATATACAAGTATTATTGGAGAGTGAAGACAACCGAAGTAGCGAATCTCTAGCTAGGCTCTGCTATGTAGAGGGACCAGTGGACCACCGACCACATCACACAAAATGTTGAATTATTATGCATGAGAATATGAGATGAGAGAAAGGAACATGTGAGTTGTGACCGGTTGGGAGGAGGAATCAATTTTCAACTTCTAAAGTTTATGTTTTTTGTTTTTTTTTTATATCGAGTTAAGCCACTGTTCCAATGTCCTTTCAATTTAAATGCCACTTATGAGTAAGATTCAAGTTAATCCAGAAAATAAAATAATATATATATATATTTACAAAATACATCTGTAAGTATATATCTGGTTTAATAAACTATTTATTATTATAATGATAATATTGAAATTGAATTTATACAAATTTACAAAATTTTATTGGAAGGACATACATACTGAAATTATATTACATATATCTGTTAGTTTTTATGTATGAAGTTAGAAAGCCAAACTCTACTCGCGTGGGGTTTTTGAAAATTTGGTTTACATTCGAATTGTATATGGAGTGTACATTATAATGTACATGTATCGAAAATGAATTTTGTTTTATAACTTAAATTATAAAATAAAATAAAAAAAAACTTTTCAATTAATCTTTAAATCATAATTAACAAAATGATACTAATTTCCCATAATAATTTTAAATTTTCAATAAATCCTAGTCCCTAGCCCTAAAATTGGAAGTCCAATAGGAGACCACAGCCCTCCTTAGGTTCCGACTTTCGACCAAAGGAAGGAAGCAGCCTCAGTTTATGTTTTTAAAATAGCTATAAAAAAAAAAGTGTTTAATAATAAAAAGCAACCGCTTTATATTCGAGTTAATGTATAATTTTTTATAAAAAAAAAGTAGCAAATTAAAACTAATACTAGGTAAATTTTAAGACGAAAAAACAAACTTCACCCCCAAGAATCGAGTTCTTCAAAGAGTAAAAACTTGCTTGAGTGCAACAATGGATCTGGATATTGTCGTCTCCTGTTGGGCCAGATACTAATGCAAATATATTCACATAAAACACGTCTCACAGAGCTAATGTTAATGGACAAGTACTATTCCCCTGTAATCTTCACCTTTGCCGGAGGCCCAAACGCTTGATTAGAACGATTTCATTTTGTCCTAAGTTTTACTTTTATTTAAATCTCTTCCATCAACTTTTATTTAAATCTCTTTAGACCGTCAAACCTATATCATTGAATCAATGATGAAACGATGTGTTTACCAATCCCCTCCCAAAAAAAATTTCTAAAAAATATTACATTCTGATTCATTTTTAAAATTTTAAATGACCTAAAAAAACCAATAAGCATATCATATAAACAAGTGACTTCTTAAAAATGATAAAAAGGGTTGTATACAGGCTATGAGCAGACATGAAACACCATACAACAGGCACTGCTCCACCGGTGCTTATAAGTTATAATCTAGGATATCCATAAGTGCAGATATCTTGCACAATCGAACAAGTCACCCATGCATAGAATCAGAGACGCAAGAGAAATTGCAACATAGTTTATTTCACATACAAAGAAGGCTTGAAACCATCCATGGTTGCTTATTTTACCTGGCACTCATTGAAAAATCTTATAGAGCCAAATTAATAATCAGGTCTGGTTACACAGAATTCTTACACCGAACTAGAGACATCAACTTATTTAGACTGATTGGGTGAGGCCGGTGAGACGGCTAGGGGAAAAGAAAAGGAGAACCTTTCGGCGTAAGGAACAACCAACACACTCTTAGCCCCATTACCTTTATCAATGAGTAGATTTATCACACTTCTAACAAGAAGTTGAAATCCTACGAGTACAATCTAAAAAGGGTGTATGTAAACAGCAAATTCTTCTGAAACCGATAGAAAAAGAAAACCCAATTCCAAAAAAGGAAAAAACATCAAAACTTTTAACAAAGGCTTTGTTTGACACATATAACAGCATCAATTAAATTTATGGCATTTCTTTCAACCCTTTTTTTGATTTAAAAATAGACTGACAGTCTGATAGACTCATGGCATAGATGTACATACTTGCTCAACAAATTACAAAGGATAATTATCCATCAGAAAATAAAGAGTGACACCTAGTCAGCGGGTCCTAGTTTCTATAATTCTACATTGTGCTTAAATTTCCCAAGGTTTTCCCCAACTCAAATCAAGAGCATGACCCACAGTCGAATAATGAGTCATAGTGTTTATTTGTTTAATAAAAACTAATTTGCTGAACTTATTAACCACAACATAAGCCTGAAATTCAGGCTTATGTTGTGGTTAATAAGTTCAGCAAATTAGTTTTTATTAAACACTACCCAAATATAATAGTGAAACATTTCAAGATACTAAGACGCGACACTACCAAGAATATAAAAACCACATTTCATTCTCGCAAAATATTATACAAATCTTATTACATTCCCAACAATTCAATAAACAGTGCTTACTTAGAACTCTCCAACGCACATAAAGAACCTCAATGGCTTAACTTCAATTGATCAGAAACATCACTATAAATATGAATTAATCATCAATTAACAAACGCTAATTAGCAGGCAAACTAAATTCTAAATAACATTCGGTTTAAAGCATGATAATTCCAATTGCAATTCACATTCCATAAAATTAGTCAAACTATCAAAATTCATCAAACATGAAATCCATCCACAACATTTTCTGAATAAATATCAATGAAAACAAAATTAACAGCAACAAAAAGTATATGCAAATGTAAGTAAACCATCCAAAATTCGCAATTACGAAGAACATTAGAAGCTAAACGCTCCAATATCCGGTATTATAGTAAACAAAGTGCGAAATAAAACCTAAAATACGCAAAACATTATAGTAAACATTAAATCCATGATCATACTACTAATAAAAGTAATAAAAAAAAGAGCAGACAACCTAATCAATCCCCGCCGGCCTTCTGGTAGACATAGGTGAGACCGCACTTTCCACAGTAGTGTCTGTCGAAATGATTGGCCATGAACGTCCCGGCGCCGCACTCAGCGTTGGGACACTCCTTCCTCAGCCTCTGAACCTTCCCGGAGTCATCGACCTTGTAGAACTGCAACACGGCGAGCTTGACCTTCTTCTTCTTATGTTTCAACTTCTTTGGTTTCGTATAGGTCTTCTTCTTTCTCTTCTTCGCGCCACCGCGGAGGCGTAGGACCAGGTGTAGCGTCGACTCCTTCTGGATATTGTAGTCGGCAAGGGTTCTGCCATCCTCGAGTTGCTTTCCGGCGAAGATGAGTCGCTGCTGATCCGGTGGGATCCCTTCCTTGTCCTGGATCTTGGCCTTGACGTTGTCGATGGTGTCGGAGGACTCGACCTCCAACGTAATGGTCTTCCCTGTGAGTGTTTTGACGAAGATCTGCATGGCTGCAGATGGAGGACGCGACGGCTTTCTCTCTCTTTCTCTGTTTCGAGTGAAGAAGGTAGGGTTTTGATGGGGAGGTGGCGTAGAGGGGTTTTTATAGGGCGATTTTAGGGTTAGACATTTTTTTGGTGGACGGTGTGTGGTGTGGGTCTATGAAGGTCCATGTTTTTGCGGGTACAAGGGCCGTTGGATGATGAGCTGGGATTGATCTCAATTGAAATACAAAATAACAAATAATAAAAAAGAGAGAGAGAGAATAATTTTTGTTCGTAAATTTTGTCCATAAAACCAAACTTATAACAAATGAGTAGACCTGACACGGTTTCGGTTCCTGTTCGGAACCGGCGGTTCCGGTTCCGGTTCCGCGGTTTGATGGAACCGAAACCGGAATCGGAACCGCTATATGCCGGTTCCATTGGAACCGCCGGTTTTGAACCTTTTTTTTTTTTTTTTTTTTTTTTTTACAAACAAAAAAAGACTTCTCTAATAAAATAAAATATATAAATGACAAATGACAAATTACAAAATTAAATTAAATTAAAAAAAAAAGACTTCTCTAATAAAATAAAATATATAAATGACAAATTACAAAATTAAATTAAATTATAAACTAAAATTACAAATGACAATTTATGGGTTATGGATGCTTGAACCATGGTTGCAAAAGAAAAACAATAACAACCTAGCCTAGCCACTAAAACCACATTCAATACTTGTATAATATTTCAAACAAAAACTATAAGTAGTATAAAGGATGTTTTTAAAAAGTGTCCATTTACACAAGGCCTGATGTTAAAGTAATTCTCCGGACCAAGACGGGTACGGATGTGGTGTCGGATCGGGAGGAAAAGGTTTCTTACTAGGTTTAAACGAGGTTCGAAATGGACACAAAACTTAAAAACACTTTTTTTTGATGAAAAATGGGTTTTTGGGGCTCGAAAAGTGGCCATAAGCCCTTTGGTCTTGCTCCCATTGGATTCCTTGCATCATTCTATGCGATTTCAAAAAAAAAATCACCCAATTCGGACATCCGAGCACAAAGTTATGGCCTTTCAAAGTTTAAGGCATATATAAAAATATTTTTACCGCAAATTTTTTTTTTTTGAGGCAAATTTTTTTTATTCTCTCGTTGTCAACGGAAAATTTTCTACTAAGAGTTTTGACACTTTGTGTTCTCTATTCCGTTCAATACTCATTGTTTACCAAAGCTGAATACTGTCTTCAAAACAATTACAAAATGAAATAAATATTAAAAACCTTGGAAACTTGGAGAGTTGGAGACTTGAGAGTGTTGGAGAGAAATTAGAATTAGAATTGGTGTGAGGAAAAATGAAAGGGGGGGGGGGGGGGGGGGGGGGGGGGGGGGGGGGGGGGGGGGGGGGGGGGGGGGGGGGGGGTGGTATTTATAGGAAAAAAAAAAAAAAAAAATTGCACGAACCGCCGGTTCGACCAAATCATAGAACCGGAACCGGAAATCAGGTTCCGGTTTCGGCCGGTTCCGGCGGTTCCAACCGGAACCGTGCCAAGTCTACAAATGAGTTATACAAATAAATTTTGAATTTATATTTGAGTTTCTTTTCTGCTGCTTGTTGTTCTTTGTTCTCAATTATATAAAATATATATACAGAAATTCTATTATCAGTTCGAACTGACAAAAGTTATATCAGTTCCTTGCATGTGGGCCACTGGATTTAAATACTTTGACTTGGCTGTATGCACTTGTCAGTCAAAGTATTTAAATCCAGTGGCCCATATACAAG
Source organism: Acer yangbiense (assembly GCA_008009225.1). NCBI lineage: Eukaryota > Viridiplantae > Streptophyta > Magnoliopsida > Sapindales > Sapindaceae > Acer > Acer yangbiense. The sequence goes on along the minus strand of CM017768.1, from coordinate 5,304,287 downwards.
GAACTGATATAACTTTTGTCAGTTCGAACTGATAATAGAAAGACTGAATATATATATATATATATATATATTTATCAACAGTATTTCTATTATCAGTTCGAACTGACAAAAGTTATATCAGTTCCTTGTATATGGGCCACTGGATTTAAATACTTTGACTGACAAGTGCATACAGCCAAGTCAAAGTATTTAAATCCAGTGGCCCACATGCAAGGAACTGATATAACTTTTGTCAGTTCGAACTGATAATAGAATTTCTGTATTTATCAATACGTCAAAAATGTATTTGATTATCTTTTTTTCTTTTTCAAATTTGAAAGTATTGGTCAATCAAAAATCAAAATGGCAGCAAACGGCGACGTTTTTGCAGTTTCCTTAAAACGCACCGTTCCAGATCATCACTTGGAATGGTTTTACCGCTTGAGGAGTGAAGAGGTGGCTGCCACGTGGGTTCGGTGAAGACAAGGTTTACGACACCTCCATTGAAGAAAAGCTGCTTCAAGAAATAGAGCAGAGTCGAGAAGCGCAGATTGCTAATGTTAATAAGCTCAAGAACGACCCTCTTAAAACGAACCCCAACAAAGAGAAACAAAAGGTAAAGGGTTTTTCTATTTATTTTTTATTTTTTTTGTGAACCCTTCATTGAAATTGAATTGCAATTATTAATTTCCACATTTTGTATATTTTTAACTGAATTTGTTGGTTGTGGAAAATTTTGAGCTTGTTATGTATAGCAATCTTCAATTCTTCATTGTTTCTGTTTTTGGTTGTGAGGTTGGTACTTGGTATCTGTTTATGCTTGTTTTTGCATTTGGGTTTTCTATACTTGTTTGTTGGTGTACAATGTTAGAGAAACATAAAGTTTGGATTTACAGCGATGAAGAACCTGGTATGCTATAGAAAAACAAAGAAACCAACAAAATGGAAGGCCTTGTTTTGGTCCTCTAATTGGAAAACTTGGTCTCTATTTAGTAGAACTAAAAATTGTTGCTCTTAGAGGTGAACTATGAGCTGTTTGATATCTAATATATGATGAAAGATTAAACTTTAGGTTATATAAGTATCCTGTCCCATGGAGACCTATTGTTTGTTAATTGGGAATAGTCTTTCACTCTTCTTCGGCCTTACTTATAAGGGAGCTAGGTATCTTATTCCTTCAAACTGAATTGTGTCTTTCTGGATGTGGTATACAGATAGGTTCTTGCATACGAAAATGAAACTAGTCTGTTTAATTTAGCAAGCAAATTTGACCAGACCAGACCAGTGATTTAGGACTCTCTCTTTTATAGAAGCCAGCTTTGCCAATATAGTAATTAAATCCAAACACATTACAATATTTGAAAGACTATTGTTTTCTTTTCTGAGTCCAATATTGAGAATCTTATTGATAATGCAAGATAAGCTAGTCTGCTTGTCTCACTTCTAGGATCATCTCAACAGTCAATTGAACTATCAGTGGGCTTTTTTTTGCTGTGGTTTGTTCTTATGCTACTTCATATTCTAGTGAGGTGTAAATGTACTACCCAAAGTTTTAATGATTATATGATGATGACATATGTGATATGTCATGCTAGTCGATAGTGCAAAAATGTTTTACAAGACTTCCAGAACTTTTGTTCCCTAAGAAAAGGAAAGGGGTAAATAATGTTCTTCTGTACTTTATTTAATTACAAGTTTCTTTGGTCTGTATGTATCCCTTTCATAAAAAAAAAAAAAAAAAAAAAAGACTAAGGACTCAATATGCAAGGGCTTTGGTTTTGTTGATTTCAAGTCCAAGGAGGATGCAACTAGGTATGTTTTGTGACAAACTACTGTTATTGTTGTTTCCTTCTTAGATCTTGATTTTGAGTTAAGAGACACAAATGCGTGTTTATTATCTACCCTTGCATAATGTGAATTTTTCTTTATTTACTATCAAGAAGTAACGGGAGGATATATTTTGTACTCAAACATCTACCCTTCTTTCTGTCTGTGTTTGTGTGTGGCTCTATAGGGAGTGTAGATTCGGTTCTTGCATACTTTGTTATACAACCTTCACTTTTACAGATTTGAATATGTTGCCATCAATTGGAATGTTATTCAAATGGCAGTTAATGCATTCAATTATGTAAAGAAGAAGAAAATTAGCTATAAAACAGATGGGCAAAAGTTCCGGGTCCAAGATGTGAACATTCATGTTAATGGATTGATCAGAAACCATGCAGGAACATGTGAAGTGGGATTATTATTCAACTTGAATTCTAAACAGGTTTTGCTTAGGATATGATTCTAAACAACTTGTATCTGTTCATGAGCTTGTTGATGAAGGACATAATTGCTTAGGGTTCAGAATTTCAGAAAAAGTTATGTTCTACTTCTACAGGATAAGTGTGTCCTACTTAACTGCTTATGATAGTAATATAATAAAGGTCCTAACGCGTGCCCTAAGGACACACCCTTAAGGATCTAAAAACTTAATAAAAACTCATATTCATCCTTGAATACATCAATGCACACTCTCATAGTCTTAAACAAATAAATAATAAGTTCTTTATTCATTCTTTTAATAAGGTGCCTTAAGGGCACACATGAACACAATCCATATAGTAATATAGTTAGTTATTGACTTGCAATGACTTTATTGGCTCAGTTTGAGACTTTAGATCCTTTCGATACTAATTAGAATAGTGTTAACTCAAATGACTCCACTATCTGAGGCCACTTATTAATATATTTTCTACATAGAGCCATTTTCTCTGTTGTATATCTTCTCATAGCTACGACCCCATTTTGATAGCCTTTTCTGCTTTTTTGGAAGCTATAACTTCTCTCTTTTGCATAGTTCAGTCAGATTGTCATTATATTACATATTTTTTTCCGGCTTAAGTAATGCATAAGACTACTGTTCCTGTTTTTTTCTTGTTTGGCTTTCCACAAAGTTCTGACATTTTCTTGCATATGTTTGGAAGAATTTGAACTCTAAAGCTTATGCTCAAGCAAACTTGGCTGTCAATCTTGTTGGTGAGGCTTCCGTAAATTACTTAGTACCCTTTCTGCCATTAAGTTTGTTTCAATTTTCTCATTAACACTTATCATCTCTCTCTGTTGTTGCAGATGGTGAAATTGCAGAGGAGTTTGAAAATAAGCTCAAATTATGATAGGTTGTTGGAAATGTTTCAGCCTTTCAGGTTTGTATTAAGAATAAGTGTACATTTCAGGTTTGTATTAAGAATAAGTGTACATCGAGATCTTGTATTTTCATTATACCTTGTAGACTAAAATTTTGCTCTTTCTTAGGTAACTGGAATTTATTTAAAAATTAAACCCAGATTGGCTGGCCTCAGAACTCAGCCACTATGATATGCAAACATTGATGGGGTGAAGTTGCACTGAAAGGATGGTGTGGTTACAGGCAGTCAACTAAAGTCAATGACCATAGTAAAGAACCAAGGATCGAATACTCATTTTTGACATTGTGAAACTAGGGAAACTCTATTGATTAATTTCCTGACCTGGGATCAGTTCAGTTGCTTGAGAAGATGAAAGTAGAATTATTTTTTTGATTGTATACCCTTATATTCTCACAGCATAGAATATCATAGTGTGTCGTTGCCATGAAAATTCTCATGGAAACTGTCTTGCAGATGGTGTTGAAGAAGTCAAGATGGTGTTGAAATACGAAGTGTAGAGCCTCCATTGGGTTTTAAAATACGAAGATGGTGTTGAAGAAGTCAAGATGTCAAAAGATTTCACAATAATTCTTGCAGATGGTGCTAAAACAGAACCAAAAAAGACACAAATTTATAAGGTTAAGTAGAATGATGGATGATATTAAAATACGGAGAAACGTTATAAAAGGTTAATTTAAACTTAATTACTTCATTTGTTCCTTAGGGGTGCGTTTGGCACGGACATGGTGGGACGGGACAGGACAAGGTGGGACGGGACGGGACATGACAGGTTGTTCTATATTGTGTTTGAAAGGTCTGGGGCAGAACTGTGGACTGTACTAGACCTGGCACGGTTCCGGTTGGAACCGCCGGAACCCGCTGGAACCAGAACCGGAAAAACCGGAACCGGAACTGGTTTTCCGGTTCCGGTTCAAGAGTTTGGTTGAACCGGCGGTTCGAACCGGATTGGAACCGACGGTTCCGGTTCCGGTTCGAACCGCCGGTTCGCACAATAATTTTTTTTTTTTTTTTTTTTTCTATAAATACCACCCCCCGTTCATTTTTCCTCACACCAATTTCATCTGAATTCTCTAATTCTAATTTCTCTCCAATGAGAGAATAGAAAAAATTTGCCTTAAAAAAAAAAATTGCGGTAAATTTTTTTTATATATGCCTTAAACTTTGAAAGGCCATAACAAGAGGACCCAAATGGTGAGGGTTTTGGAATGTGGGAAAAGGTCTCGACTTGACATTGGTAATGAGAGAATTGACATTGTTTAGTGAGGTTTTGAAGTGGGGTTTTCTTGGTTTTGTATTATAAAATGAAAAAGTCAGTGATGACACAGAGGCAGCCATTGAAAGTATTTGAAGCTGCAATTCAATTCAAAAAGGGTTTTGGGTTTGGAGAGAGAAAGAAATAACGGTATCTAATATCTACTACTCATTTTTATGAGTATGAATTGCAGTATCTACCATTGAAGACCGGGATTTCAAGGGAACTACTGCAATTTTTTAAGATACTCAAACTGCTCAGCCAATTTTTTCTGCAATGTTGCGACTTATATAATATTGTACGTCGATAGGTGGCCTCATCCAATTAGATTGTTACTGAAAATTTTATTTAAAGAAATATTTCTCGTAGAAAAATATTAATAATTCAAAAAAAAAAAAAAAAAAATGCCATGTACAAACAAAATTTGCAGCTTCTCAACACAAAGTTCTAACTTTATTAGAATTATGAAGTTGGATTGGCAAAGAGTAAATAATTTGGAAGATAGCATAATCGGCATAAGAGAACAAAGAGATGGGGGATTTACCCAAGTTATGTTTGATCTGTTTGGGACAATATTTGGAGGTGGAGGACCAAGTTTAGGAAGCGGCGACAAGTTTTTTAAAGACAACTGTGTAAATAATAAGAAAATTGTCATTTATCCCCTTGAGGTTTGTCATATTAGATAAACTGGTCCCTATAGTTTCAATAATGACCAATCAACCCCTTGAAACCCTAAATATTAGTCATTTTACCCCTTCTGTCAAGTTTTCTATCCAAAATCCCTTTGACCGTTAATTAAAAAATAAAAACACCTATATCAAGGATTGAAGTCTAGACCTGGCACGGTTCCGGTTGGAACCGCCGGAACCGGAAAAACCGGAACCGGAACCGGTTTTCCAGTTCCGGTTCTTGAACCGGAACCTGAACCGGCGGAGACCGGTTCCGGTTCCGGTTCAAGAGTTTGGTCGAACCGGATTGGAACCGGCGGTTCCGGTTCCGGTTCGAACCGCCTGTTCGCACAATAATTTTTTTTTTTTTTTTTTTTTCTATAAATACCACCCCCTTTCATTTTTCCTCACACCAATTTCTTCTGAATTCTCTAATTCTAATTTCTCTCCAATGAGAGAATAGAAAAAATTTGCCTTAAAAAAAAAAAATTGCGGTAAAATTTTTTTATATTTGCCTTAAACTTTGAAAAGCCATAACTTTGTGCTCGGATGTCCGAATCAAGTAATTTTTTTTTTGAAATCACATAGAATGATGCAAGGAATGCGATGGGAGCCAGAGGGCTTGTGGCCACTTTTCGAGCCCTAAAAACCCCTTTTTCATAAAAAAAAAGTGTTTTTAAGTGTTGTGTCTATTTCGAACCTCGTTTAAACCTAGTAAGAAACCTTTTCCTCCCGATCCCACACCACATCTGTGCCCGTCTTGGTCCGGAGAATTACTTTAACATCAGGCCTTGTGTAAATGGACACGTTTTTAAACAATTCTTTATACTACTTATAGTTTTTGTTTGAAATATTATACAAGTATTGAATGTGGCTTTAGTGGCTAGTTTAGTTTGTGTTTTTCTTTTGCAACCATGGTTCAAGCATCCATAAGAACCCATAAATTGTCATTTGTAATTTTATTTTATAATTTAATTTAATTTTGTAATTTAATTTTGTAATTTGTCATTTATATATTTTATTTTATTAGAGAAGTCTTTTTTTTTTTTTTTTGTAAAAACAAAAAAAAAATGAAAAAAAAAAAAAAAAAAAAAGCAGGTTCAAAACCGCCGGTTCCAATGGAACCGGAACCGGCATATAGCGGTTCCGGTTCCGGTTCCATCAAACCGCGGAACCGGAACCGGAACCGGAACCGTGTCACCACTAGACTGTACTATTATGCGTTTGGTATGGCTGGGACGGGACAGGACAGGACAGGACAGGACAAGAGGTTCAAATGACCAGAGTACCCCTCTTATATATATAACAACATATATTATAATATTATATATATTATTATTATTTGATATTATTATATTTAATATAGAATATTACATGTATTATATATAAAATAATATGATATATTATATTATTATTATAATAATATATATAAGATATATATAGATATATATAATATTAAATATTAGTACATATAGAAAATATAATATATAATAATATATATTACATAATGTATATAATATATATATATATATGTTACAATATGTATATATATTTTTATTATATATATTATATATTATATATATCCTATATATATATTATTATATACGTAATAATATTTAATATATTATATATTAATAAAATATAATATATATATACATGTTAATATATATATATATATATATATATATATATATGATAATATTACATATATATTTTATATAATATATACATATTATTATAATATATATATATGTTAATATGTATTATTAATATATATATATATATACATATTATTATAATATATATATTATATATACATATTAAAATATATATATATAGGATATATATATATAGATTATTATATTTAATAATATCTAATATATTAAAGAATATTATTATATAATATATATAATATTATATATGTAATTATAATATATATATTATTATATATAATATAATATAATATATTAATATATATATATATAATATAATATATTAGACATGATTGTAATTGTTTGAAAATTTAAAGGGTAAATTGGTCTTTTTGACACTTGTCCCATGTCATGGGACAAGTTGCCCTAGGGTCTTGGGTGGGACAATTTTTTGTGATTTTTGTCCCACTTTGTCCCGTTCTGTCCCATGCTAAGGACGCGCCAAACGTGGGACAAGAACAAATTGTCCCACGTTGTCCTGTCCTGTCCCGCGTACCAAACGCACCCTAGTTGATTTACACAAATAAGGTTAACAATTAATATTTATTTTGTATATAAAAAAAAATGTCATGGGCAGAGGGAGGGGGTGTGTCATGTGTGAGTGTGTCCTTAAGTATATTTTAGTAAATATAATTGTTGTTAGGCTTGTCAACCTTTGCAAGGACAATTCCTCACTGGCATTTCATACTACCTCTATGTATTTTTACTAACACATTTGTATTTATTTATATATATATATGCGTGAGTAATTATTAAGTGATGGATACTGAATTTATTTCGAAATCTCTTTTGGCTGTTAGATTTCAATCCAATGGTAAAAAATTAACAAGGGTGTTCTCATTGAGATAAATTAAGTGGGAGGGTTTGATGTGAGGTGATGAGCCAGCATGAGAGAGAAAAAGAGAGAGAGGGTCGTAGGGTCGTAAGGGTGTCAAACAAATCGAATAGAATCCGATTATGTGACTGTGCGTTTTAGATCCAGTTCGATATTCTACAGATCAAGGTAAATCCGATCCGATAGATAGAAAATCCGGTAAGTTATATATAATTTCCATAGCATATCTACATAAACATATAATAGTCAACCGGAGAAGTAATTTCAGATTATCATATACTTTACTGACTGCTTTTATTCATCTTACATTTTACACAACGAGACGGATTAAATAATTAAAAAACAACTATTTTTATTTTAGTGCAAAGATTAATCAGCAATACAATTATAAGTCAATAATATGATCACGTTGATGGATGCTTGCATGATAAGTGATAACTAATTGACAATGGCCAAAATAGATTGATGTCTTGGACAAGTAATAAAACAAATTGATTAAAATTTATGGAAATTAAACAAGTTGTTAATCACCAATTATTTAGTGGTGTGCTTATCAATAAATTAAAAAGGCAACTAATTAAGTAGAAAAACAGATCAGGGACAAGTTGGTAAATAAGACAACAATGGTCTTTAAAGCCTTATTAAGTTGGCTTAAATTATATTTTTGAAATTGATGAAAAAAATTACAAGTCTTGAAGGATTAATTATATTATATTCTTGAAACTTTGATAAAATAGTTCTAGTAGTGGAGCAATATGACATTATGAAATCTCTGTGAATAACTGGACTAGGATTTTAAGGCTTTAGGATACAATCTGAGGTCGTCAGACATGGAGGAGGTGGCTCAAAAGCTTAAACGGCTAGAAGAAGTGATGGGTCCATTACAATCCAGCGGATTTGTCCACATGGGTCGAATCCTTGCTCTACGAGTTGAACCAGGATCCGATTCCCCATTCCGCAACTGAAAAGTCATCCAACAATATGTTGCTAGACTTGACTTCTCTTTGATACTCCAATCTCCATAACCTGTCAAACCAGTATCAAAGAGATTGCCGATCAGCCTCGTCAACATTTCTAGCAACACAACCTCGGTGTTAAGATGTTTACATATAATTGAATCATCAGCATTTCCAGCAAACACAGCTTCAAATCTCTAAAAATCACATGGAACAAACAATAATTGACCTGCCAATTAACATGCATGTAACTGCTAAATATGACATCAAAGTATATATATATTGTAAAATTAAATTAAATGTTTTAAGGAATGAATATGTTAAATTAAATTAAATTTTGTAAAAAAAAAAAATTAATACTTAGTAAATTTAGAGATGAAAAAATAAACTTAACCCAAGAATTGAGTTCTTCAAAGAGTAATACTAAAATGGACCTGGATGGCTGGATATTGTTATTGTCGTCTCCTGTTGGGCCAGAACCTAAGGCAAATTTATTCACAGCTAATGGTAATGGATAACAAATAAAATTTCTTATTTAGATTCACCCTCTTCACCTTTGTTGGAGGCCAAAATGCTTGATTAGAGCGATTGCATTTTGTCCTAAGTTTTAACAAATATCTGTTAGTTTTTTTTGTATCAAGTTAGAAAACCAAACTCTACTCGCATGGGGTTTTAGAAAATTTGGTTTACATTCGAATTGTATATGGAGCGTACATTATGATGTAGATGTATCGAAAATGATTGTTTTATAACTTAAAACATAAATTAACTTTAAAACATCTTAATTTAAAAAAAAAAAAAAAACTTTTCAATTAATCTTTAAGTCATGATTAACAAATTGATTCTAATTTTCCATAATAATTTTGAATTTTCAATAAACCCTAGTTCCTAGCCCTAAAATTGGAAGTCCAATAGGAGGCCGCGGCCTTCCCTAGGGTCCGACTTTCGACTTTCGACCAAAGGAAAGAGGCTGCCTCGGTTTTTTTTTTTTTTTTTAAATACTTAAGACTTCAGAGAAAGATAAAATAGCTATAAAAAAAAAAAACGTTTAATAATAAAAAGCAACCACTTTATATTTGAGTTAATGTATATTAAAAAATTAAAAGATCTTACATATTAAATGCGAGCTTCTGTCAATTTATCCATTAGATCATCAAATCGTGGCATCGGAAAGCGGTATTTGATTGTGATCTTATTGATTGCCCGGCTATCAACACATAGTCGCCATGAACCGTCTTTTTTAGGGACCAACATAGCAAGCACGGCACAAGGACTAAGGCTGGGGTGGATATGGTTCTTTGACAGCAGTTCATCGACAATTCCTTGCAAAATATCATGTTCACGCGGACTCATTCGGTAATGGGGCAGATTGGGGAGATTGGCATAGGGAATTAGATCGATGTGGTGTTGAATGTCATGCATTAGGGGCAACTCATCTTGTAAATCGGTAATGCTAAGGTCTGAAAATTGTTGCAGTAAATCAGTGAGCGTAGGAGGCTGTATAAGAGTCTCAGAATCTGAAAGTGTGAGCATCACTGCCTTTGAATCTGATGGACTAGGAGGTTGAACATTTGACCCTAATAACGGCATTAACACAACTTTCTTACCCTTCCACTCGAAGATATAGCAATTTTCACGCCCTTTGTTAGTGACATTCACATCATATTTCCATAAACGGCCGATGAGGAGTTGGCACGCGTCCATGTCAATAACGTCACACCAACATTCATCTTGATAAAATTTACCAATAGAGAAAGAAACCTTACATATATATGTCACCTTTGCTTCAATGCCCTGTTTGATCCAACCCACTTTATACGGATGTGGATGTTTCTCTATTGGTAGCCCTAAAGCTCGCACGGCAGCCTGAGAGATGACATGTTCACTGTTGCCACTATCAATCATTTGATAACAAACCTTACGATTAATGGTACAACGAGTTCGAAAAATCCGTTGGCGTTGAGAATGACCCTCTTGCCGTGATGTCAACAATAATTTTTGTAAAATACCCAGGAGGTGTTCTCTTTTATCTCCTTGCACTAGTTCGGCACTTCGGCCCCCTCAAAGTCTTCATCACCAAATTCTTCATATGACCCTTCCCCACTGTCAATTCCATCTACCAAGTTCACTTGTCTTCTTATGGGACACTCATTTGAGTGATATCCAAGTTGGTGGCAACTGTAGCATCTGATAGGTATAGGTCTCGCATATGGATTATGATTAGTAATGGGATTCACATGTTGTTTACTAACAGTTTTGGTATCTTGGGGAGGTGTTTCGGTAGTGGGTTTTGTTTGAGGTTGGTGGGTTGTGGTTTTTGTTTGGGATTGGAGGGAGCTCTCGAAAGAATTGATACCCATAACCCATGTCACCTTACTACTTGATACCCATAACCCACCCACTTAGTGTGAATATGTCACTCATACCTCTCCCTCCATCAGTCAATTGCATCAGATTATTTAGCCAACAGCTTGAGTGCGTGAGTTGTGTTACTTGTGTAGAGACCAAAATATCCTCACTTGGGAAATTTCCATTATTCACTGTTAAATAATTACTTGAATGCATCTATATAATGATAACCCAATCCAGTTCTACAAATCACTTAATTAGTTGATAAAATCAAACCTCCATTAATTTATGAAAAAAAGAAGTATATATTTGTTTCAGATTATAAAACATTTCTAGAGAAGAAATTAATGAGATCGAAGCAATAAGTGACTATGGTGATATATAAAAGAAATTGCACTTGGTTGAATCAACCACCAGAAGTCGTCGTACCTGAACCAGTACACTCAATTTGGGCTTTCACAAAAAAAATAATAAAAAAATTCATATATTTTTGAGCTTGCAGAGGCCGTCCATGTGTCCGGGGGATGGTTTGCCAAGTTGAAGGCCAAGCACGAAATAAGAATTGTGGACAGTAATGGCAATGACTACATTGATGAGACTGTTTGTAGATATGCATTAGGCATCGAGGGACAGTACATCTTGGATTTCGATCTTTCCAACGTATTCAAAGGGCAATCGTGACTATGGCTTCGGCTTTTGGATGAGCGTACGAACGGAGAATACCGCGGTCGGGTCAATGTTTGACTTTTAACCTCTCGGGGGAGCGCAATACTGTCTCTACTTTCTCGTCTGGCCGTTGATGGAGATATTTTTCATTATTCTCCATCCTGACCCGTCGGAAATTTTTTAAAACTTGATCTGGTGGGCTAGTAGTGTTGCGTTGCTATTTTTCGAGGGGAGAGGGACGGTACAACTCGGATTTCGATATATATCTTCATTCTTGTACGCACTACACTCAATTTAATTGGGGGGATTACTAGTTAATTACAGCTTCTATTTTCGTTTAAGAGAGCTTTTTCAAGTATTTATTTAAAGGCACCTTTGTCCAACACAAATATAAAACAATTTTGTGCTTGTGGTTTTACTTCTTCAACAATGTCTTCTGCCCGGATTGGCCCGAATAAACGAGCCTTGCTTCCGATTCATAGAATAAGTAATATAACGTTTGCCAATGATTTGTAATTATTTTTATGTATTCAAAGGATGGTTTTACCCCTGGACCATTAAATTTGTCGTCAATCAATCCATTAGTCAACGTTTTGCGAGGGAGGTTTATGTAATTAAAGAAAAAGTTCAATATACTTGCAATATCACCTAAACTCAGGGATGTTTAGGCAATTAATCTGTTTTTACGAAGGACATAATTGTCCAGTTAAATTATGTTTGTTATTGTTTTTGCACGTTTTTCCAAAGACACACGTCACACACTGTTCATTGCTAGGAGACACACTCTTTCATCACTATTCTCTTTCATAACTCTTCTTGGTATATAAATATAAACGGAGCTCAAGTTTTCTTTAGTTAACTATGTTCTTCTTCTTTTTGGCCTGTTATTTTCTTCCTTCTTTTCAATGGTGTCCTTCGCTTACTTCATTTGTCATACAAAATCATCCATCCCAAAAGTTGATTATGAATTCAAAACACCAGAAAAAATGGCCATGCACAACAGGAGATTCCATAAATCGCGCACATATTTGTGTACTGTTTGTGGGGATCAAATGTCCTCTAACACTATGTTAGAGGGACACTACACGATTGCTCATGGGTATGGGTTTTTTTTTTTCCAAGTGATTTCATCTATTTTTAATTACTTTTTTGTATTCGTTTTCAATGTTATGATGAAGAAGAAAAAGAAAGAGCAGGGAGGGGAAGCTGAGAAGAAAATGCAGGTAGAGAAAGAGGAGAAAGTTGTGAAGAAAATGCGGGTGGAGAAGTTGGTCGGTCGTACGGTATTAATAGTTTGCTTTTTATGTTTTTAAGAAGAAGAAAAACAGATATCAATTTGAACATTTGATGTATTTCCCATGTTTTTATGTCTCCATTAAGTCAATTTGATATTATAAAACTTCATATTAAGCTGCACAGCCTACACGTAATGGTTTGGTTGGAATTAATACTCCGGTTTTCAGATTTAATAGTGTGTTAATACTTGATGGTGACATAAGTGATAAAATCAGCTTATTTATGAGAGTTTGTACATAGAGAAAGAGAGATAAGAGAGAGAGGAGACGGCGAGTTTATTTTTTTTGTGGTGGAGTCAGCTGGTTAAAAAGGCAACAAAATCTCCTCGATGTAAAGCCGTTAGCCAAAATCTTCTTTGGTTAGACAGAGAAAGAAAAGAAAGAGAGGGGGGAGACGACGAGTGAATTGTGAGTGTGTGTGTGGGAGTGTAACTGCTCTACAGATGAGAGAGAGAGAGACTGTTTAGTTTTTTATGTTTTTGTGGTGGGATCAGCCGGTTAAAAAGGCAACAAAATCTCCCTAATGAGAGGTCGTTGGCCAAAATCTTTTTTGGTTAGATAGAGAAAGAAAAGAAAGAGAGAGATGAGAGTGGGAGATGATGGGTGCAGTGTAATTGTGTGTGTGTGTGAGTGTAACTGCTCTACAGAAGAGAGAGAGCCTGTTTAATTTTTTATGTTTTTATGGTGGGGTCGGCTACTATTAAAAAAGCAACAAACAACCTGATGAGGCTGCTTGGCCAAACAAGTACTATCGCATGTTGTATATGGTTTTTTTTTTTTTTGAAGTAAACAAGTAGTTGGTCTTAGCAACCAATAGACAGAAAACAAGGGCAATATCCTTGCCACAAATTATCTCTAACAGAAGAGATAGCCAGGGGAAGCGAGGTTATGGGCAAAGTCATTCCCACATTTGGAGATAGCCTTACAACTAGAAACCCCGACATCCTTACAAAGGCCAAAATATCATCGAAGACGAAACCAACAACACTTTTAGAAAGCTTAGGTGAGTTCAAACCAGCAGCAACATTAGCTGTATCCACCTCAACCCAACCAACAGATAAACCATGTTGCTCTATCAAACACAAACCCTCTCTAAGAGCTAGGGCCTCACAAACAACCACAAAAGGAAGGCCTTGAGCCAGCTTCAACATGTCAACACCACCTTGCCCTCAGAATCCCTTATCATAGCCCTAATGTCGAAAATGGAGCCACCTTTAGGGACGACTGTATCTGTATTGAGCTTAAGAACGCCAGAGGGAAGGGGCCACCACCCAACAACAAATGAGGCATGGTTGGAAAAATGAGAAGAGATGAGAGAATTATGGGTACCTTGAAATTCCTCCAACAGCCCAACCACCCAAGACACCAGCTCACTAGGATCCCTCCTTTTTTTCTTATGCACCAGCTGGTTTCTGTTGAACCAAATCCCCCATAACACCATTGCAAACTAAGCCAAAGCCTCATGACTGACCTTGTGAGAGAGCCCGCACAAAATATCCAGATTGTTTAGTCCTTCAAAATTGTCCAGCAGGACCCCAAACTCAGTAAGAGCCCAAACCTCAGCAACATATTTACACCAGAATAAGGCATAAGGAGACGATTCCAACTCTTCCTCACAACAACCGCAGCATAGATTCAAGGGAACTTTCCTTCGATATAGATTGGCCAAGGAAGGCATAACATCATTACTAATTCTCCATAAGAAAACTTTGACTTTCGAAGGGATCTTCAGGTTCAATAATAGTTTCCACCACTCACCCTTTTAGATGGAATTCAAGCATAAAACCCTCAGCTTCGCCTCATCAGCAACCTTATAGCCACTCTTCACATTATATATGCCTTTTTTTCTGTCAAAATGCCACATGAAGCGGTCATTCATATCTCTAACTGGAATTGATAGGATCAACTCTCTATCAATCTCCAAGAAAAATTTCACCAATTTCCTCCGATCCCAGCAGTGCCCCTACATATCCAAGAAATTAGCCACCAATAAATCATTCCTCAAACTATGAGAGATAAGGCGGAAAGAAGAGGGACGCGGGAGCCAAGGGTCAACAAAAGCAGCGATACTAGAGCCATTGCCTACATTCCACTTGAGATCCTTAAGAAGGAGTTGATTACCCTACAAAAGGCTTCTCCAGACCACAGAACAACCAGGTTTCACAGCCTCCTCCAAGAAATTAGAACCCCTAAAATATTTTACCTTTAGCACTCTTGAGACAAGGGAGCTAGGGTTTTCTACTAATCTCCATGCCTGCTTGGCAAGCAAAGCTTGATTAAAAGCCGACATATCTTTAAAGCCAAGCCCCCCTCTCGATTTCGGCAGACACATTCTCTCGCGACAAACCCAATTGATCTTCTTCTTTCCCTCTTTGAATGGAATAGCTATTAGTATCACACTTTTCGTCAAAAATGACCATTTAGATAGCGTGTCATCAAATTAATGACCACCGGGTAATTATCCCTTTTATTTAGTTATTTGATAGTGACTTTTTTAGTTTTTTTATTTATAACTATTTCGATATAAATGTTTTTAATAGATTTTATCCTAAAGAAAGTTAATGGAATGGTTGGATTAGGGCGGAATTACCGAGATTAAACAACACATGCGTGACCCATAAGGCCATAGCGCAAGAGGTGATAGTTATCTACTCTTAAAATATTATATAAAATAAAATATGTATGGTTCATCGAAGAATGAAAATAATAATAATAATAATGAGAAGTGCAAGAGCCAAAAGGTTATGTCCGAAAGTTTATTTAATTTAAAAGAAAGTTATAACAGATTTAATAATATTATACGTTTTTTTTATTATTATTTTAAATCATCTTGATATCTTATATATGGATTTTTTTTTTTCAAGCTTCTTATATAAGGATTTTGATTTTTTTTTTTTTTTTGTCTTTTTAGAATACTAGTTTCTTAAAAGTTATTAAAAATATACATTAAATTTTAATCTAATAGATATTAATTAATAATTTACGGACATTATTACTGTGTGGAAAAGCACGAATTATTGTAAATAACAATTAAAGAAATATCTTGAAAAAATCATAAACTTTAACCAAATCTAGGATTTTCACAAATACTTTTAATGCAAAATTACCTCCAATTAATCAGTCAATACTCAAGAAGAACGCAATAAAATGGATCTAAATGATGAATGATATAATAACATACTAAACATGTTGAGACACCTACGTACATAAATGTATGCAAACTATATGTGGCAACTGGCAAGAAATCCGTGATTTTTTTTTTTTTTTTTTTTTAACAAAATATTACATTTAATTTAGGATTTGGGAACCAAAATATGAACACTACAAATGGATCAACCTCATCTCGTTTGGAAAAAATAAAATAAGATGGACCCCGTACCTATATATATTATAAGAAAATGGACTCCGTAACTATTCCGGCCATAATTTTTCACCAACTTGGTCATGGCTGTTTCTTCTCCTTCGCTTGTCCAACACACGCTCTTCCTCTTCCTCTTAATCTCCATAACTCTATGTTCTTCTCCTTTAAGCTTTCAACTTTGTGGCCATGAAAAGTGCTTGGCGAATTCGCATCGAAATAATTCTTCAATCAAAGACCAGGTAATTGCGCTTGCTAATAATGACTTTGTCATCTACGTATTTTTTTTTTTTTTTTTAATAAAAAATTTATTAAATATATTTTTAAGAGAAACATCAATTTAATTTGTTTAGTTTTTACATGTCTGTAACTGTAAAGCATATTTGATAAATAATTTTCCAATACAACTTTTTTTTTTTTTTTTTTTGCTTTATGTTAACCAAATAATATATACAATTTTTTTTTTTGAAGTATATATAATACTATTATTAGCAACTGTTTCAATTCTTAATTGTCATATAGACCCACCACAGCTGTGTTAGTTCTTAATCGGACTAAAAACACATATTGTGATTACCAAAATAATATACAATTACAGGGAGATATTATGAGTGAACGTAAAAGAGACAAATGAGTTATTTATTGACCAGGGAACATCTTTTTCAAAGACAATATTCTATTTCAGCATAGTTACGAGCTTAAGAATAATTGTTGGTGATGATATCGGTACGTGGTTGGCGAGATGAGATTGACCTAGCCAGGGGCGAAGCCAGGATTTTAGCTTCGGGGGGCCCAAGACAAAAACTAATATTGTAGGTCAATAGGAATCTTGTACAAGAAAAAGTGCCAAATCTCGCACTTCGGTGATTGTGCAAACTGATGTTTCAGAAGCTACAACTATAATCATTGTCGTTTCAAAGGCCACTTGTTAGTTCTTAGGTAACCACAACTGTTTTCATCAAACCAACCTCGCTGAATTAATCACAAAGAGCAGTGAGCTTAAATTTAACCTACCTATACATGACCACCATCAACAGCTTTAGCCTTAATTATCAGACTAATGACACTCACTTGGATAAACTTAAAAAGTATTCAACTGACATATTTCCTAGCTACTGGAGGGGTTGTGTCGCGTTGCCATTGATCGAATATATACTTCATCCAATTCTTTCTTTAATATTATACAACTCTTGACTGGTTTGATTTACTTAAGAGAAATAGAGAATCATGTAAGAGAGTAGAATTTTATGTTAGCTTGGTTGGGTCATTATTAACTCGTAAAAGGCCTTCACCCAAAAAGATTATGAAAAAAAAGAAGAAGAAGTTGTTGTTGGGTTTTAGATTATCGAATTTTTTGGACCTTCTAAGATATTTATAGATTGCAAATGTCTTAAGAAAATAGATTGCAAAAGACTCAAATTTTTACATATTTGTCATAAATTTGTATCCGCCACAAATATAACATTTAACTAGGCAAATCTCATCTTGTTTAAACTTAGATTCTCTTGAGTACAGAGCCTCCATTGGGTTTTAAAATACGAAGATGGTGTTGAAGAAGTCAAGATGTCAAAAGATTGCACAATAATTTTTGAAGATGGTGCTAAAATTAACAGAACCAAAAAAAGACACAAAATTATAAGGTTAAGTAGAATGATGGAAGATTTTAAAACACGGAGAAACGTTATAAAAGGTTAATTTAAAAAATATGTTATCTAAATGATCAACTTAATTACTTCTTTTGTTCCTTAGTTGATTTACACAAATAAGGTTAACAATTAATATTTATTTTGTATTAAAAAAAATGTCATGGACAGAGGGAGGGTGTGTGTACGTGTGAGTAGGAATGGCAATGGGGCGGGTTCGGGCAGATTTGGTAAAATCCAAACCCAAACCCATGAAATTTTATGTCTACCAAACCCTCTCGTGAACCTGCGAAAATAAACGGGTTTGGGGGACATCCAAACCCGCCCACGAATCCGTGAACCCGCCAATTTTTTTTTTTTAGAAAATTATTTCTATATTATTTAAATATATGAAATATTATAATTTTAAAGAATAAAAACGCTTAATAGATTGAAATGTTTACATTTTATTCTTTATATAATTAAAAAGTTTTTATTGGAGTTTAAATTTATAATATTTTAAATAATAAAATATTATATAATTTTTATTTTTCGCAGGTACGCGGGTTCGGGTATGGATTTTTTTCCAAATCCATACCCAAACCCAAACCCGTGACGGATACAATTTTCAAACTCAAACCCGTCCATGGGTACACTTATCCCAACCCAAACCCTCTTTAAACGGGTTGGGTTCGGGCAGATCTCACAGGTTCGGATTTAATTGCCATCCCTACGTGTGAGTGTGTCCTTTTAAGTATATTTTAGTAAATATAATTGTTGTTAGGCTTAACAACCATTTCAAGGACGTACAATTCCTCACTGGCATTTCATACTACCTCTATGTATTTTTATATAGACATTTGCATTTATTTATTTTTATGTATGTGTGAGTAATTATTAAGTGAGAGATCCCGGATTTATTGAAATTTTTTGAACTCATTATTTGATTGATATCAAAAATCATTTTATCATCATTTTATCTTTTAATGCACACAAAAATCCTCTAGCAAACTGAAATTTACCAATTTTATCATTAGTTCTTTAATTTGAAATATAATCATATACAATAGAACCCCTCTAAATTAATATTATTGGGACCTACCCTTAAGTATTAATTTAGAGGGGTTATTAATTTGAAGGGTTTTATAATTTGAAGGGTTATAATCATATACAATAGAACCCCTCTAAATATAATCATTATTTGATGGAGGGAGCCATGAGGGAACCCTAGGAAAAAAAAAAAAAAAAGTGAATAGTGGTTGTTGCTACAGTAATTCCGTTCCTGCTACAGTCTGTCAATGCTACAGTGTTCCATCGCTGACTGCTACAGTGTTTCCGTCACTGCTATAGTGCACTACAGTGTTTCTATTGTTGCTACAGTATTTCCATTGCTGCTACAGTGTTCCACCGCTGCTACAGTGTTTCCGCTACAATCTTGTTCCCTGCTACAGTCTCTGCTACAGTGATTTCTCTACAGTACTTCCGCTACAGTTTATCGAGCTTTATGGATCCTATGTGCATGGAGGCCGCTTTGTCTCTTTCATCTCCGGTGGCAGTGTCTTCCACCTTGAATAGTCAGGTTGGTCTGAGTACGGTGAGTGGAGTGAATTCCTCTTCTCGGGTTGTTCCTCTCGCATCTGGTGGGATGTGTTCTTTGGTTAGTGGGTCGATTCCTCCTCAGCCTGAAGGGGGTGTTTTGGGGATTGTTCCTGATTCGGTTACAGGTCTCATTCAGAGTTCAGAACCTATGGTCCAGGGTGATAAGTCTTTTGCGGGTCTCTTCAAATCTTGTCCTGTTGAGACTTTACCGGTGCCATCAATTCCCTCTAAGAAGGGGGGGGGGGGGGGGGGGGGGGGGGGGGGGGGGAGGTATGCGGATCTTTTTATGGCTGCCCAAATTCAAGAGGATAATGTTTCTAGTCCTTCGATTCTTTCGAAAAAGGGTGGTTATGTGGCTGTTCAGGTGGATCCCTCTGCTTATAAGTCTAGATTGGAGGTTTGTAAGTTTTCTCTCATTGGTCGAGTTGTCCTTTCTAGTGGTGAGAAGCCTTGGAAGTTGGCTGATCTTAAAGCCAAGATGCAGTCTATTTGGAAGTTGAACTCTGTTTGGAGGCTGATTTCTTTAGGTAAGGGGTACTTTCAGATTCTGTTGAATTCAGATGCTGACAAGAATATGGTTTGGGGTTTGGAGTTTGGGTTCTCTTAATATCAAACTAGGTGTTTTACGGCTTCAGCCTTGGATGCCGGATTTTAATCCGGCATTACATAAGTCTTCAAATGCTCAGGTTTGGGTCCGTTTTTATGATCTGTCATGGGCATATTGGCATCTGAAGATTATTTCTGATTTAGCTAGAGGGATTGGAGTGCCTTTACGGCTGGACAGGGCTACTGTGGAGGGTGATTTTGGACATTTTACGCGTGTTCTGGTGGATATTGATGTGTCTACTGTGCCTCCGTCTTCTTTGCTTCTTGAGAGGGATGATTCTCATAGTTCTTTCATTTCAGTGGAATATGAGAATCTCCCAGCTTTCTGTTCTACTTGTTCCTCTATTGGTCATTTTCCCAATGTTTATCGTTGGAACAAGTCCGACAAGGGGATTCCTGTTAGTTATAGTAAGCCCGATTCGGCTAGAGATGGTTCGGCCACGGTTGTTGCAGTTGAGGGGTTTCAGGTTCCTCACAAACATGCTCCTAAACTGGTTTTTCCTCAGGCAGAAGTTCCAATTTGTAATGTCTTTACCGCTATTCAACAGGATTTAGGGTCTTTGGATTCAGTTGTGGTTCATTCTTCAGCAGGTTCAGATCCGATTTTGGGTATGGTTTCTTCTGCTAGTCTAGTTGATTCGTCATGTTTAACTTCTTTGGTGGCTCCTACTACTTCAATGGTGGCTGCTCAGGTTTGTCAATCCCAGCAGGTGGGGCAGAGTGAGGATTCTCTTATTGGTGTCCCTGTTCATTCCTCCAGAGTGGGAGCAGTGCCTGTTTCTTCAGAGGGCCCTTCTTCGATTCTTGATGTTTCAGCTGGTGCTGTTGTTTCAATCTCTTCAGCTGCTTCGATGGTCGGGCAGGGGTCGAAGGTTAGTAGGGATTCTGTTTCTCCGTTGGTTTCTTTTGCTCAACCCATTGTTTCTTCAGTGGTTTCAGTTGATGAGTTGGACGATAGGGTGGGTATAGTTTCTCCTTCGGTTGAAAGGGTTGAGAGGGTTGTTTTGAGGAATGGATCTGGATCTTCATGTTCTCCTATCTTGGATGTAGACTGTGATGTTCAGGTACAGGGTCCTAAGCGTCCGTTGTCTGATTCCCAATCTGAACTTCGCCCCATTGATGATTCTTCCTGGGCTGACCAGGTTGAGGAAGAAGAGTTAAATGATACTACTACTATTACTCGAAGGTCCACTAGGATTGCACGCAGACTAGCTTCTTATAAGTTCGGGTCCCGGGCTTTTTCGAGGGTTTCTGATGGTTAGTGTCCTATATTGGAATTGTCGTGGGATTGGGAATGGTTCTTTGAGGCAGGTTCTCAGTGATCTGAGTTGACTGCATGGGTCAGGAGTCTTTTCGTTTTTCTTGTTGTTTTTGTTTTCTTGTGTGGCCTGCGCGCCACTTTTCTAGTTGGGGCTTTTGCTCGTGGTGTTTTTGTGGTTGGTTTGGCCTTTGCTACTTTTTGTTCTTTTTTTTTATTTATTTATATAGTTTTATTTGATTGAAAAAAAAAAATTTGAAGGGTTTTACATTATAAAGTGTTAATTTGTCTTAGAAAATGTGTGGAAGTTGTTTTCTTGTTTATGGAAGGTTCCTTTTTGGGATCCCTTGTTTAGTCAGTTTTCTTCTTCAGGCAAATTTCCTTCTCTCTCTCTCTTTTTTTTTTTTTCATTTTTTTTTCAAGATTCCTTATTTAGGAAAGATTTATTAAGAAAATTTCCAATTCCTTTTGGGAATGTGATTACATAGAGACTAAGCATACTCGCCATATAAATAGTGAGGCTTATTCTTTGGTTGTATATCACAAGAGAGATCTCAAGATATACCTCAAAATTCTATTCCTAAAAGCTCCTAAAAATTCTCTCTTTTCTATCTTATTTGTTATAACAAGAGGACAATTCAAAAGATAAAGGATGAAGTCAAAAATATCAAACATGGTGGCCTTGTGCAAACTAACATCTTGAAGTACTTTTCTAGTTCTTGATTATTATGCAATATATTTTATACTTTTATGAAATTATTAATTTATGCTACAGTCGGGACCGAAATTTTACACTGAGTTTCAAAAATAAATTATTAATTATTACAATAGAGGGGTGTATTAATTTTTTACACTGGCACAAGTCGGGACCGAGATTTTTTATTAATTTATAGAGGTTATTAATTTATAAGAGATTAATTTACAGGGGTTCTACTGTATTACAAACAGTACTGCGTCTTAATTAGCATGTATATCGATTTCATGTTGGTTTAATAGAACATAAATCTTATTTCCATCAGGACACCAACATGATTGTTTCAAAAAAACATTAATGCTGAACAATTCAAAAATTTAGTCAAAATTTCAACACAAATGATTTGGTAAATGGTTTTTTCATTAACCACATTATCTTATGTGTGTGGTAATGATAACTCACTTATCACATAATTTGGGTTGAAATTTAGATTAATTATTTGGGTTGTATAGCATTAATCTTAAAAATAAATAAATAAATAAATAAAGTGGTGCAGTTGTCCCTGTTCAGACGCGTGTCACCTTAGCATTCACTTTCTTTGGTGGACCCTAATATTTAAGTAATAATATATTTATTTTGAATTATAATTATTATCGGGATCTGACGAGATTAAACCTTACAAGCACAACCCGGAATATTATTCTCACTATCGAGGAGAGATTATATATGACTATAACTCTTACATCTGTAGAAAGGGTTGCTCCCACTTTTGAGAGAGGACTCCTCACACTTTGGAATTTATTGCTAAAGATAAGATAAACATTTACAACTACCAAGACTTGAACCTTATATCACGTCCTGTGTTACCAAAAGTCAATCTACGGTGACAGAACGAGGTTAACACAGTAATACTGCACATTTTTTATTTTGAAATATATATATTATAATCTTTGTAGAGTTGAAAATTTGAGCCAACAATGTGAACAAAACAACTCAGTATTCACCAACACCTGGTTCACAGCTCCACTAAAGTGAAAACCCAACACGTACGTGAGCAACATATGTATGTTTCTAAGAAAACACTTCGCCTCTTGCTAACGTGGCTGGACACTCTCTGGGAGCCTCCGCCACCACGGTTAAAAGCCATGTGTATGTATATATTTGTATATATATTCTTTGTCCCACCTTGGCCTTTAAATCCCAAATGTGGGTTGCCCTCTCCCGGTTCTGGGAGCATTCCTCTCTCCAATTATGAGAGAAGCTGTATTCCACTTGTATCCTCTCCCCGATAGTGAGAGTAGTATTCCGGCTGTGCTTGTAGAGTCTATTCTCGCAGGGTCCCGGTAGTGGTTATATATAAAAAATAAAAAAAATAAAAAATAAAAAATAAAAAAATGTATGTTTCTAAGATTTCCTTTTATAATATCCTGATCAACCTTTAAAATGAATAATTTTTTGGGATTTAATTACAATATTCATTCAAAATTATTGGAAGATAAACAAAAAATTGCAATGGTGTAGGATTTACGTACGTTCGTGTCTGCCCCTTACAAAACATGTTACGTTACCCAAATATGTACTGGTGTGAGTGTGTGACCTTTTTGTCTTGCAAATTCCCATGTCACTTAAAAGAGAAATCATTTGCACATGTATTTATTAGCATTTAAATATTTATTAGCATTTGCACATGTATTTATTAGCATTTAAATATTAATGGTATAAAGTGAATGATAATTGATAAGGTAGTGAGGTGACACGTGCACGCGTTCGAATGGACCAAAAGTTAATTATATCTGTTTGTTTGGTTACACTTTATGGGTGTTAATTGTGTAATTGTGTAATTGTTTCCATCATTCCATTGTATTAGTCGGCAGTTAATTGTGTAATTGCACATAATATTTTTTTGGCAAGTAATACATGTTTAATCATATGTCTATAACTTTCGTGAGTTTCTAAAATAATTAATTAACTTTCAATAATTGTGTAATTGCACATGTTTAATCTTAACATGTTTTGGTAAATTTGAGTTTGCTAGAGGATTTTTGTGTGCATTAAAAGATAAAATGATATCACTCATATAATTATCAATATGAACTACTACATATTAAGGTAATCGAAATGATTTTATATTCTCACCAAAAACAAAAAGATTAGATATTCCACATTAGTCCTCTCTAATTAGAATTGGGTCTAGCACTGAGACACCTTGTTATTTAACTACGGGTTTAAGTTAAAAATCGAACTCACCTAAACCGTTAAACATTTTAACTCACTAAAACCCAACTGAATATTAATTGTGGAATAGCAAAATTTGCACCCATGAAAATTGTTTCCCTTTCTTAATATCCCATTAAAAATAATAATTTTTAATTATAATACACATAATATGAAAACACCATTTATTTAATTTAATTTATTCATTTTTTAAAAATAAACCTCACTCTAAATGGTTTTGATTTTGTATATAAATTATAATTTCTTTAAAAAAAATTTAAAAAAAATCTTAAACTAGTTATATTTACTAAAATATTTTTGATAATCTTTGAATTTACAGATTTGGCATTAACAACATTTATAGTCTTTAGTTGAAATACATTCTTCTTGGAGATTTAGATAGGGATATAGTGCCGGTTGGAACTTGGCAGCCAAAGTTTGTTGTCATGATACCCACCATTTTTGTGGTGGGTATACTAGCCAAGCTCGTTAGTGACTACTGTTGCTGTTGGTCAACAGGTCAAAGATTAGTGTGTTATTATAACATTTTTACAGATTTCATTATAATTTTGCATATAATTAGAGTAAATTTGTGTAATTACTTTTTCGAAGAAATCACACAAATTGACGGTTTGGGGAGGGACCAACCTCATCTAGTTCATAAATTTATTATTAAATCACGAAGTATGAGGGAGATTTATCTTCTATGTGAGAGTTGTCATTATAGTTCGTGTTTGCATATTGATTTCGTCAGATCACGTCAGATTCATGATCTAATCAGAGAAAATGGTTGTATTTTTTATTTTTGAAAGGTGCAATTGATTTTTATTCATGAAATATTTAAAAGGTAGTAGATGAAAAGAGTGAGTCTTTTTAAATATTATATTTAATTGAAAATTGAAATATGTAAACTTTTTAATAGTCCAATACACCAATCAACCAGCATGCACAGAATATTTTCTTTTGAATAACATGGTCTACAATGTCACGGTGATTTAGTATTTAACCCATTGCCATGTGATGCTAATGGGTGGGTTAAATACTAAATCATCGTAACAATACATGTATGACCCATGACGATAGTTATCTACTTCCAAAATATTATACAACGAATTCTCCATATAAAATATAGGGGTAATTACTCTAGTGGCCATCAACTCTTGCCACCACTATCAAAATAGCAACCAAATGGGGAAATTGATGGAAAATGACCATTTTTGGCAAATATTGTTACACTAATGGCCATTCCATCAAATTCCATCCATTTCCATCCAATTTCATTCAATAAGTGGCATTTTGGTAAATAAGGGGATGACATTAATTTATTTGATAAATAATTTTCCAATACAACTTTTTTTTTTTTTTTTGGCTTTATGTTAACCAAAATATACTTTTTTATTTATTTATTTATTTATTATTATTATTTTTTAAAGTATATATAATACTATTATTAGCAATTGTTTCAATTCCTAATTGGCATATGGACCCACCACAGCTGTGTTAATTCTATATACTTTAATTGGGCTAAAAATACATGTTGTGATTACCAAAATAATATACAATTACAGCGAGATATTATGAGTGAATGAAAAAGAGACAAATGAGTTATTTATTGATCAGGGAACATCTTTTTCAAATACAATATTCTATTTCAGTACAGTTATGAGCTCAAGTATAATTGTGGCAAGATATACTGAAATATTAACATATATCCGTATTTTGGAGGGATTGATATCGAAATAAGTAAATATCCGACCGTTTTCAAAATATCCACAATTTTTTTTTTTCCTATATTCTCGAAATAATGTGAATTTCACCTTGAAAGTCCATGGATATTTTACACATTATTAAAATATTTTTTTTAATCCTAAACAATTAAAATAAATTAAATTCCCTTTGAACATGTCAAGTACTTCTAAAAGGCATTCACCCAAAAAGATTATGAAAAAAAAAAAATAGAAGAAGTTGTTGGTGGGTTTTAGATTATCGAATTTTTTTGGACCTTGTAAGATATAATTTACTGTATGTCATTAATACTTTATTAATTATTATTTTATTTTAAAAATGATTTTTTTTTTCTTTTTCGAAACATATAAAAAAGATTTTATGAAATCACTTTTTTTAAAGTGATATTTTGTTGTGAATTCGAAACATTGTTGTGTGGCAAAAAAATATTACAAATATTGTTGTGGCAAAAAGTTTTGATGTTGAAAAATTCCTTTTTATCGTAAATCATATGGGCAAATGTCTTAATTAAATATATAGTAAAATACTCAAATATTTACATATTTGCCATAAATTTGTATCCGCCACAAATATAACATTTAATTAGGCAAATCTTATCTTGTCTAAACCCAGATTCTACTGAGTGTAGAGCCTCTATAACTCAATTGGGTTTTAAAATATGAAGATGATGTTGAAGAAGTAGGTATTGCACTTATTCGATTGCACGGTGGAGACAGCATTTCTCCTCCTCATACATCATACAACTTTAGGAACCCTTCTATTATTCCTTAAATCTCAGATCAGGATAAGGATTCTCAGGCAGCCCTTGGGCTAGGTTGCTCTTATTCATATGTCAAAAGATTGCACAATAATTTTGATTTATATATATATAAATTAATGATATGTTGTACATGAATGATATGAAAAATGAAATATAATTATAAGAAAATTTTCAGAATTCCTCAAGGAAAGTCAAATTTATCATTAATTCATTAATTTGAAATATAATAATATATTAGAAACAGTACTGCGTGTTAATTAATAATTGGCATGCAGATCGATTTCAAGTTGGTGTAAAATAGAACATAAATCTTATTTCCATTAAGGACATCAACATGATTGTTTCAAAACAAAAAGGGAGCGGTCGTCCCTGATCGGACGCGTGTCACATTAGGATTAATTCACTTTCTTTGATGGACCCTAATATTTAATATATAATTTATTCTTTTATTCTTCTTTTCCTTTTCTGTGTAATGGGGTCCACCAAATCAAAACTCTTCTGTCTCTCTTAATATCCAAAACGAACAACCAAAAGTTTACAAAACCAAACAATAAAATATATAAACCATATAAGTCCGTAAATGACATGAGTCATGACAGATTCCTAATACACCAGACAAGATAAAGTTAGTTGGATGGTAAACCTCTCGTCAAAGTCATTCATAAACCATGAAGTTAGTGTTTTTGGTGTGATGCGATGGTAGGGACCACTAAGAAGAAAGTGAATATGAGATTTATTTAAAGAATTTTTATTTGTATTTTGAGTGTGGCTATTAGAGAAATTCAAGATAATGTGGATAATGGATATATTAGCCCACATCCAAAATATACGAATACAAGGTGTGGTGAGTTTGGAATAAACTTCCTTCTAGTGATATATCTCATAGTTAGAGATGAACAATTGAACTCTATCAATAATTGTTTGATTTTTTGATTTTTTTTTTATGCATTATTTGATTAAAAAAATTAAATATTCTTTAACATGTAATTTAAAAATATTATTAAAACAAGTGATAAAAACATGTTATTAAGGGGTAACTTGAACATTTCATAATATTGACCAACAGTTGTTAATTCAAGGGTATTTTTATTTGTAATTTTGACAAAAGTTCTAATTCACCAAATATCTCAGATTACCTTTTTACAATTTACCGTATTTTATATTTATCCTAGGTTTGAAGACAAGTGTCAATACTGGGGATTTACACTTAGGTGGTTGGTTGCATATAATATTGGTCTCCCACTCTTCCTTTCTTTCTTTCTCAATTTCTGTACCAATCAACATCAAATTGGCTTTAATCAATTTGGTAATCAAGTTATTAAATAAGACAACAATAGTCTTTAAAGCCTTATTAAATTGGCTTGAATTAAAAGCCAAGGACAGAAAAGGAAGAAGTTAGTGAAGAACTGAAGATACTACTTGTCAGTTGTTTCACATCAGGAGACCGAATATGCAATCATTAACGTACAAATATTATATCAAATTTATATATTTATATATTTTTTTTCTTGTACTCCACAATCCACACACATAAACATAATTATGTAAACTAATTATTTGTTCAAACTAAAACCAAACATAAACATAAACCAGGGCCGGCCCTGAGGCTGGATTTTAGGGGCAGCCGCCCAGGGCCTTCGGAAGCCCATCATTTAGAGGGGCCTTTATTTACATGACACACATATACACTTGCTAGGCCTAATAAATCAAGTCCAATGAACGATCACGTCTGAAAGGCCTGATAAACTAGTCCAAACAAATATAATTAAAGGTTGAACTCATTTAATTATAACCTAAAATTACTACTTCCTTGACTTGTTCTCTCGATGTGGAATCCTCAGTCATAAAGCCCAGTAGCTTCCAGCTTATCCAACCAAGAAACCTCTGCAAGTCCCTCCAATGATAGTCTCACCAACTCTTCTTGTTTCACAAACCCTCTAGAGCCAGTTTCACTTGACTCAACTCTCTGCTTCAACAGCAACAAGTTAGGAGGAATGGATTCAATAGGACCCAAAGGCGAGTCCTTTTCTTTCTTATGATAATATACGTTCTGGGTTGTGTTTGGTCCCTGGTGTTTCACATATCAACAATGGTGGTGGTCGTGATATTGGGAGTAATAGTAGAAATAATTTTAGTGTTGGTGGTGGTGATTTCGTTGATGAGTTTCAATTCAATGATTATCTATCTTTTCTAAACGAGACTTCAAAAAATGAGGAATTTAATTGTGAGGTTAGAAATTGGGGTCAAGATGTGAGTAATGGAGACGCCCATTTGCATAGAAGGAGTTTCTCAGCCAGTGATGTGTGTTTTGGTACTGAAGATGCAAGTTTCGATTGGGGTTTTAATTTGTTTCTGGTGTTATTTTTGTGGAATGTAAATGTAGTTTCAATGGATGATGTGCTTGATTTGAGCTGATTTTTTTTTTTTTGGTTATGTAACAAAAGAGGTCTTTCGTTACCCGAACCGTTATGGGTTCAAATTTCAGACCCACATCCACCCGTGGATCATAAAATTGTAGGGTTGGGCCTTTAATAAGGCCCCATTTTAGAGATTCGCCCCGGGCCTCTAATATGTCAGGGCCGGCCCTGACATAAACATAAACAGAAACATAAACAAATTATTTGTCCAAACATAAACATAAACATCTCAGTCGAATCCTCCAGTTCCACACTTCCACCACTTGTAGAACCGGCTTCTCTTCTTCTTGTTCTTTTTCTTCACCGGCAAATCCAGGCCTGGTTCACTAAAAACCAAAACAATAAAATAAAATAAAATAGATAAAAAATTAAAGCTAAAAAAAACTAGAGATAGATAGCTTACTTATGGGCAGACTGAAGATGAAGACTCAAGACTCTTTTTGAACTGAAGCCGATCCCGCAAATATCGCACATATGATTATGTTGTGGATGAACAGTCCGGAAGTGACGAGAAATGGCTTCCTGTGTGTGAAGCTTTGCAGCAGCATTGACAGCTTCGTATGTAGCATTAGGCTCACGAGCTTTGGACACACAAACCATACACGGAAGATTCTCGGCCATTGTTGCTGTTTCTGCAAATTTATAGGAAAAAAAAAACATGATCATCAAAATGTAAAAAAAAAAAAAAACAGAGAACAAATGAAAAGGAAAAAGTTAATTAAAAAAGAAAAAGGAAAAACATTGCTGTAAACCGAAACATGATCATCAAAATGTAAACAAAACAAAAAAACAGAGAACAAAGATAAAGTTGAGAAAAAAAATGAAAGAAAAATGAAAAACAAAGTTCCATTATTAACTAATGAAATCTGGTTTAATAATTAGTTTATACCCAATCACAAGAACATCTAAATAAGTTAATAATCTCATTTGGTTCAATTCAAACTTCAAAGGTTCAAAGAAACCAAAAGTTTTATAAATAGAGAAATAAAAACAAATTAAAAGACCAGCTGGATTTCAGAAAATAAAAACCTGCAACTAATTAATATGGAAAAACGAAGTTCCATTGTTGTTGTGAAACATGATCATCAAAATGTAAACCAAAAAACAGAGACCAAACGAAAAAGTTAAGAAAAAAAAAATAAGAAAGAGGAAAAAGTTTAAATCTACATTTCACTCGCTTTTCTTGTGAGATTTGTTGTGAGAGGGGTTGATAGTAGAACAGACATATATATAGTAGACATGGACTAACTCTCCACTCTCCAGTGTGTGCGCCAAAATCAACCAATGACAAAGGACGAATTTCGCTTTGCGTTTTGGAAACAAAAATAACAGATATAATTACGAATTTGCCCCTCAGAAACAAAAATAACAAATATAATTACGAATTTGTCCCTCGGAACCAAAAACAGATCACGTGCCAAACTGCCAAAGTCAAATATATATATAGTAAACTATTTTAAAATAAAAAATAAAAATAAAATAAAAAATGTATTTTTTTAAATCCTGGATATCCAGAAAAAACAAACCAAAACAATAGAAGAAGAAGAAGAAGAGGCGGTGGAGAAAAAAAATGAGACTCACCGACGCGGCGACGACGACGACGACGTAAAATTTTATTTTATCATACCTTTTTTTTTTTTGAATTTGCTAAAACACAAGATGGGTGAAAATATATTATATTATATAATAATAAATGTTATTTGATTTGTGATGGTATTGGTTGGTATTGCACATGCAAAATGCAAGAAGAAAAAAAGAAAGAAAACCGAAAGATTTATTTTATTTTCAGATAAAATTCAGGTCAATACAGGAAGTAGTGAAAAATATTTTTTTATTTTCAATAACTCAAAAATGTATTTGTGAACAAATAAGCCAAAATATAATTATAGGTTGTTTAGTTAAAATATATATATATAATTCCTTCCCATACCGTAAAGAATGTCACTGAAACTACCCTTTAATTTTTATCTTGTCATTGTTAATTTGATGCACTTGAATGGATGAACCCCATTTGATCATCTGCTCTCATTTGTATGGTAAAAATTTAGAATGCAAGCAGTTGTTGAAACTTGAAAATGTCGTCTTGGCTATAGGATATGTCCCACTTATCACCAAAATTTTCTTGCTAATTAGTTGCAGGTTTCTATTTTCGGAAATCCAGCTGGTCTTTTAATTTGTTTTTATTTCCCTATTTATAAAACTTTTAGTTTTTTATTTTATTTATTTATTTATTTATTTTTCTACTTTTTTAAGTATTATGATAGGTTTGGGTTGGTTTCTATGAACCATTGAATTGAGCCAAATGTGATTATTAACTATTTATGGATTAAGATTCTCTTATTTACATTTTTTTTTCCTAGACTCTTCACAATCTAATGACACCTAAGCATTAAATAAAATATATGGTCAAGATTTATCCACTTTTTCCTCTCTCATACAAATACAAGTGGGTGTTTCACTTCCTCTCTCTAGATCTCATATTATATGTGTGCTACTTTAACTTGGTTGGAAAGTAATCATGAATTTAATTTCCTAAAACACCCTTCAACAGAACATCAACAGTACCATTTATAAACTATAGCCCAAATAGGCAAAGATTCTCCTACTTTCTTCGCAAACAATATTGGGTATTTTAGTAAATTGACCTTTGAGCTTAAGTTTGACCATCTCAATATTAGGAGGACCGAAAATGGAAGAAAATGATGTATGTTAAGTTTTGGACCTTACCTATACCTAATGGCTGTCCCAATCCCACCCTGAAAACATGGTGAACTCTTCATGACAAAAACTTGAGGATTGGATTTTTTTTTTTTTTTTTAAATATTACAAATAATTCGGGACTTGAGGGATATATTTTAGTTACCCTTCTAGAAATATTTTTACAATAAAGGCCTCTTTAATCTCTGCAGTCATGATGCTAGTTAAAGGAGAGTTTATGCATTAATTGGTTGTCCGATAAGTCCTGGGTTCAACCCCGCGATAATTCGCGTACAATGATTTATCCTCTCATATACTATGAATTATATATTTATATGAAACAAAAAGTATATAAATAGATGCAAGAAATGCTAAACATTGTAACTTTAAAATAGGTAGGTTTACTTGCATGATCTTGCATGTTGCATAGACCTCCCAATCCCAGGTAGCTAGCCAGCTAGGCCTTTGACCTGGTCTGCACTTTCAATTTTAATCGGCAACTTCTGAATAAATGACGTGTTAAACTAATGACAAGTTTGGCTGATGTGTCAGTCGAGTCAGCCATACGTTGATGTTACAGCAAAAATGGGTAAATAGATGAGCCACAAAAATCAACAGCAAGGGTCCTAAAATCGAATATTTTCTGCTCATTGAATCAACAAAGCAACACTAAATGATTCTTTATCGATCCTCTTCAATGCTCAATTTCTACATATTATCATCATCTCCAAGTTCAAAAACTCGCGTTCATTTCTATCAAGTTCTTCACCATCCTCATCCTATCTGCTTATTTCAGCTCAATCAATCAAATGGAAGACTGTTTCGAGGTTTCGCTACAGCTGCCGCTGTTGAAGCTGACAAAAAGGGTTCAAATTAACGACACTTTTTCGCCGATGACAATGTTTCCTGGAAGTCTTTAGGTTTTATCTGACAGGCTCGCCTGTGCTCTGGAAAATTCCGTCTTCGGTAGACCCTCTCTTGCTCAGGTTCCTTCAATTCCATCGCTCTTGCATTTATTTTGTTGTGATTATGTTGATATCAATATGTACATGGAAGGTATAATTA
This sequence comes from Acer yangbiense, assembly GCA_008009225.1. NCBI lineage: Eukaryota > Viridiplantae > Streptophyta > Magnoliopsida > Sapindales > Sapindaceae > Acer > Acer yangbiense. Next base: position 5,271,348 of record CM017768.1, on the reverse strand, counting down.
TGCTAATTTTGATTATGACAATGACTTCATACTTTACAACACTCACTGTTTAGGAAAGTTTTTGTGATATGTGTTTTAAGATCAGGAAGCAGAAGTCGAAGTGATTGTCGCGGTTATCGCATCAGCTTAGACTTTTGATAATTCCATATGATGCATTTTTTTTTTACTTTTCATGCACAGTAATTAGTCTTGACCAGTTATACTTATATCTATGTCATTTGATATAAGTTCATATTAACACCCATGAGTAAATTCCTTTGGTTAGTTTACTTCTTTTTGACAATCTTGCTGTTTTTGACATCTCATGCACTCTTCCCGTTTATGATTTTATGAAGGATAACGGAAACTTTGCATTTACATTTTAGGCTGCTTCCGTAGGACCTATACTATCAGGAAAAGATGTGGTGATTGCTGCAGAGACTGGTTGTGGTAACTTGATTCCTCTAATTGATATGCTATGTGGTGCAGTGGATGGTTCGGAGAATACTAGTTCTGAGAGAGCATTGACCACTTTGGAAATTATTATTTTTTGGGATTCATGGACACGTATTATTTATTATTTATTATTATTATTATTATTTTTTTTTTTATGGGGAGTGGTCCAATGGACACTGAGCCTAGTAAAAAGGTAGACTCGATAGCTCTAATAACAACTGATGCAACGAGAAAAATCACGCACACAAAAAATCGATAAATAGACGGGTAACCAATTCGAATCCATTGATTTGCGCACGAATACCTGAAGCAAATCTTCTATTATTCTGTTTATCCGCACACATATATCAGAATAACATGCGTCAAAATACATTGACCCTTGCAAAGGTATCGAAATTTGGGTAAAAAGAGATACGCTCTCTCAAATTTTTATAAATCATCAAAAACTAAAATCCATGTTAGGTACAACTTACAAGGCCTTTAAATAGGAAAACTAAAACCCTAAAATAAACCTAAAAGAATTAGGAAAGCAATAAACTAGAATCCTAAAACATCACAAATGGAAATTGAAATTATTAGAATCCCAAAACATCACAAACCTATCTAATAAAGAAATTAGATTTGATTTAATAAAATCAAATCATAAAATAATTAACTATTTAATTAAAGGAAACATAATAATATTTATTAATGACAATAATATTTTAAAAATAAAAAATCTTCAATAATTAACTGATGCATCGAGAAAAATCACGCACACTAAAATTGATAAACAGACGGATAACCGATTTGAATTCGTTGATTCGAGCATAAATACTGGAAGCGAAACCTTTTATTATTTTGTTGATCCGTACACAAGTACCAGAATAACATGCATCAAAATTCGTTGACCCTCGCAAAGGTATTAGAATTTGGGTAAAAAGAGTTACTCTCTCAAATTTTTATTATTCATCAAAAACTAAAATCCTAAAAGAATTAGGAAAACAATAAACTAGAATCCTAAAATATCACAAATGGAAATTGAAATTATTAGAATCCTAAAACATTAAAAACCTATCTAATAAGGAAATTATATTTGATTTAATAAAATCAAATCATAAAATAATTAACTATCTAATTAAAGGAAACATAATAATATTTATTAATTACAAGAATATGTTTAAAATAAAAAATCTTCAATAAAATCTTCAATAATTAACTGATGCATCGAGAAAAATCACGCACACAAAAATAGATAAACAGACGGGTAACGATTCGAATCCGTTGATTTGCGCACAAATACCGGAAGCGAAACCTTTTATTATTCTGTTGATCCGTGCACAAATACCAGAATAACATGGATCAAATTCGTTGACCCTCGCAAATGTATCAGAATTTGGGTAAAAAGAGTTAATCTCTCAAAATTTTATTATTCATCAAAAACTAAAATCCCTATTAGGGTATAAGGCCGTTAAATAGAAAAACTGAAAAACCTAAAAGAATTAGGAAAACAATAAACTAGAATCATAAACATCACAAATGGAAATTGAAATTATTAGAATCCTAAAACATTACAAACCTATCTAATAAGGAAGTTAGATTTGATTTAATAAAATCAAATCATAAAATAATTAACTACCTAATTAAAGGAAACATAAAAATATTTATTAATTACAAGAATATTTTTAAAATAAAAAATCTTCAAAAAGATCTTCAATACTTAATTGATGCACTGAGAAAAATCACGCACACAAAAATAGATAAACAGACGGGTAACCGATTTGAATCCGTTGATTCATGCACAAATATCGGAAGTGAATCCCTCTATTATTCTATTGATCCGCACACATATACTAGAATAATGGGCATCAAAATTTGTTGACCCTCACAAAGGTACTGAAATTTTGGTAAAAAGAGATACTCTCTCTCAAATTTTTATTAATCATCAAAAACTAAAATCCTTATTAGGGTACAAGGCCTTTAAATAGGAAAACTAAAAGCCTAAAAGAATTAGGAAAGCAATAAACTAGAATCCTAAAACATCACAAATGGAAATTGAAATTATTAGAATCCTAAACCATCACAAACCTATCTAATAAGGAAATTAGATTTGATTTAATAAAATCAAATCATAAAATAATTAACTACCTGATAAAAGGAAACATAATAATATTTATTAATTACAATAATATTTTTTAAATAAAAAAATCTTCAATAAGATCTTTAATAATTAACCGATGCAACGAGAAATCACGCACACTAAAATTGATAAACATACGGGTAACCGATTCGAATCCGTTGATTCACCCGAATACCGGAAGCGAAACATTCTATTCTGTTGATCCACACACAGATACTAGAATAATATGCATCAAAATTCGTTGACCCTCACAAAGGTACCAAAATTTGGGTAAAATGAGATTCTCTCTCAAATTTTTATTAATCATCGATAACTAAAATCCCTATTAGCTACAAGGCCTTTAAATAGGAAAACTAAAAACCTAAAAGAAACCTAAAAGAATTAGGAAAGCAATAAACTAGAATCTTAAAACATCACAAATGGAAATTGAAATTATTAGAATCCTGAAACATCACAAACCTATATAATATGGAAATTAGATTTGATTTAATAAAATCAAATCATAAAATAATTAACTACCTAATTAAAGGAAACATAAAAATATTTATTAATTACAAGAGTATTTTTAAAATAAAAAATCTTCAATAAGATCTTCAATAATATCACTGCATCAACATTATAATCACAAATTAGGAATTAATTTCGAATTAGTAAAAAAAAAAAAAAAAAAAACAATCAGATTCTACACTTAAAAATTAAGAGTTTATTTTCCAGAATTCATCAGGAATGGCTCATAATTGGGATGAACTTCCTAGGGACATTTTGTTGGAAATCGCAAAGCTATTACCAAGGTTCGAAGACTATGCTCCCTTCTCTGGAGTATGCACTTCTTGGCAATCTGCTGCTGCTTGTCTTTATCCGATTCCATTGCTTATGCTCGCGCCCAGAAAAGACAGCCATGTACTTGATTTCTACCATCTTTCAGATCGAATTGTTAACCAAGTAAGTTTATCTGAAGCTCTTACTGATAAGAGGTGCTATTCTTCAAAGGGATGTCTTATAACAATTGGACATGATTTGAATGTGAATCTTATGCATCCGTTTTCAAATCTACAACATAATTTTCCGAATATTAAGACAATCGATAAGTGGGACGAAAATTATAATATTTCCTACTATGATAGATTTATATTTAAATGTGTTTTGTCTTCAAATCCTTTATTGGAATCCGATTATATATTGGTGGTTATGTTGGGAGGCTTTAATCAATTGGTATATGCTAGACCAGGCGACGAAAGTTGGACCTTTATAAGCAAACGAATTAATTATTCCGATATTACTTATTATAGAGGACAATTATATGCGGTAAATTGTGTTGGTCAAATAATGGCTTGTTCTATTGGAGGCGGTGATAATCCTAGCGAGCCAGAAGTGGTGGCTGAGTTGCCTAGTAAACTTCTTCGAAACGAACCAACCCGATTATATATAGTAGAATCTGCAGGAGCATTGTTGATAATTTCACGGTTTGTTTATAGTGAAACACAGATACAGAGAAAATCATCGGTTTATGATGAAGATGATGAAAATGAAGATGAAGATGATTATGATTATAATTATGATGATGATGATGATGATGATGATGATGATGATGATGATGATGATGATGAAGATGAAGTTGATGATGATGATTGTGATGATGATGATGATGATGATGATGATGAACGTTATCAGCATATCATTAACATTCATTGTTATAGAAGTTCTAAATTCCAAGTGTTTAATGTCGACTTAAGTAATAAAACATGTACGGAGATAAAAGATTTGGGCGATAGAATAATCTTTTTGGGTCACAATTCTTCGTTTTCGTTGGCACATCCTCCTAATTGCAAACCTAATTCTATATATTTTAGTGATGATGGGATGGAATTTTATATCAATATAGAGAAAGGAGGAGGCAAGGACATGGGAATTTATAGTTTGCAAGATGGAAGCATCACCCCTCATTTCGGTGATAAATCATTGGACCCTATTAATCCACCCACGTGGATCGAACACAGTTTTATCTAGATTAGGAGGATTGATTGGATTTGGATTTCGTTTTAGTTAGAATAATTGGTTTTATATATTTATTATGTTTTACTAAATTGAATGTAATTTAGATAATGGAATAATATATTTATTATGTTTCATTTTCTTTTGATAGTTAATTTAGAATAATATATTTATTATGTTTCATTTTCTTTGCTTGTCTGATGCAATGGATCTATAATGTATTTTCGTGTATAGTGGTGTGGTGGGTGAAACCAGTGAGCCCAATAATTGGTAACAAAAAAAAACCGATTATTGGAAAGCTCACAAGCATCCATCGTAAGAAAAAATGCATCACTGAAATTATGCTCAGAGGAAAGCAAAAAAAGCCTAATAGAAATTACTCCGTTGATCAATCGATCGATACAGATTGAGAATGTCATCCAACGGAGTATTCTAACGGTGCAGACTTAATAGAAATGAAAATTCATCGAGTTAAATAGGAATCATATTATTGCCGACCATCTTTGGTACTAAATACAAGTACAGTAAAATACAGATGAGAAGTTCACGAATCATTAGAAACGAACCAGATGGTTAACCTTTTATGATGTTGCTTCGCATTTCTTCTACGAGGGGTCCATCTTTCTTTAATATTGGATATTCGATCAATTGGGCATTCGTCTTATATTTATTGACACCTTTCTTCAAGCTCATGAGACTTTGCAGTGTCAAGACCTCTCCTAATTCTGGCAGTTTCAGCAAGCAGATCATTTATCAGCATCTCAGTGATCTTTTCTGTTCTGAATTTCTGATCCACCAAAACGTGAACTGAGATGGTCCCCGACCACCAAAGAAATTTCCATATAGCTGCTTGATCCAGTTCAACTACCTGTCTTGGCCCTTCGTCAACCAAAACTTTTCTGGAAATAACCTCCTGATAAGGGCAATAATGTTGTTGCATACTTGCATATAATTAGAATTTCACCAAAATGCTATAACATAAACACCGGGTAAAAGCATGCTATATGTTTGAATCACGATAGAGAAAAATCTGTCGGCTGAAAATCAATTTCTTACAAGCAAATCACACTACATGATAAAATAAACAGGGGGTACTTAACACGTCTATAAGAACTAGTTTTTTTTATTAAAAATAAAAATTCTATAAGAACTAAAGGATTAGAAGATACTGCATACCTTAATATTCTTGAAAACCCTATCATTATCCGGATCAGTCACAATATTCAAGGGGTAATCCAACATCGACCTTTACATTGAGGTTACAAAGAGAACCTTTTGGTACGCTGACCTGCCACGAGTAACATCAAAATCTGAATATGTTGTGTAATACTGGAAAGTTTTGAACTCCATAAGATGATGGTAACACAAGAATACAAGGATAAGAAAAGATTTAGGCCACGGAAATACTCGTTTCTGGCAAAACAGTTTCTCTTGACATTTATAAAGTATATATAGTAACTAGCAAGTAATTAATACGGATCTAAATATATATCAGATTTACCCCAAATGAGGAAATGATATTGATGTATACTAAATATGAGGATGTGATGTGTCCAGATTAATCTGAATATGTCGGATACTGTAATTTCACTAAAACAAACTAAAAGGTTTCTTATACAAGCAAGTCATCCTTGGAGACACACCTAAAAAAAACTCTTTAAAGGAAAGAATTTGTTCGCACATCGCTGTTCCTCGCCTTAATTTGAGGAGGTTGGTCAATCCTTGAAGGATTTTCTCTCCAACATTGCAATTCTCTCCGGATCAACCTCCAATGCTGTAGATGATCCCTTTCCCTTTCTCAGGACACAGCTCGCTGAGTTTTCTCCCTTGTTATCTTTAGCAAATTTCATGAACTGTGCCTGTGATTTGTAAAAAACGGAGAGGTTTTTATATTTCAATATTTAAAACACTATATGCAATAAATATCCACCTCAGCCTTCTATTGTACTGACCTGAAGACAATTTTGAAGCTTGTGAGGCAGTTGCACAAAAAATTTAGCAATCGCTGGATCAAACACTTTCAGGTTTATGTTTCTCTTGCTCTTGTGAACGTCCATTCTTGTTTTCAACACTTCAGCCATTAAAACCTGAAATTCTTTGGTATGTTAATGTTTAAAAGAAATTTGTTTTTCCATGCTTTCTGTTAAGAAAACACGTGGTTCTGTCATTGAACAATAAATTGCTAAGACTCAACAGTTTCTGGCAGAGCAGATATACTACATAGGCAGAGAACAGAGCTAGGATGCAAATACAACAAATTGCATTAATGTAATGACAAATTTTTTTTATAGGCCTTTTTCATGATTAACCGATAAGAACTACAAGATTTTGGTTATGAATTCGGCGACTACACCATGTTTTTCCGGTGAAAGCTTCCATGGTTCCATTCATTTCAAATGCAATAAATCCTTTTAAGTAATCTAGGGAGCTAAGCACAGGCTCTCGATATGAAATCAGAATTCACCAATCACTCACTAAAAATTCTAGAGATAAAATAAGCTGACCTACAAGCTCATCACAAATTCACAACCATCAACTGGCATGACACAGAAGTTAAACGACATTAATTTTATATACACAAAACAATGAAAACATAATCCATTTAAGTCAAAGTAATTGTTTCCAATCTCAAGAACACAGCTTTATGATACAAACAAGACTTGTTCATCATTTTACATCAAAAATTACACAATCCAGTTAGACAAACTAAGAATTGGAACATGTTTTGCTTTGACACAGCTCAATAAAAAGCATTACAAAAAGAAACAAAAATGGAAATAAAAGAAAGAAAGAGAGCGAAAAGGTTCACTTACAGATTGACAGATTGGATCTAACGAGAAGAATATCCATTCTATCCAATAAATTGGAAAGCTATCGCATTTCATTTTGTTTCCCTTCCCATTCTTTGCAAGTGATACATATGTTCCGGCAAATTTCTGGAAGTCCACCGAAAGCACTTTTAACGTTGCAAGTAAATGTGGGAGAGAGTCAAAACAGCTGTCTTGACTCAGTTGCGTTTACATTTACACTACACATGATTGTTTTGTAGAGAATTACAATCGTGGATTGGTCTTCTACTCTTCTTTATTCACCAAATTGGATTTCAGGTCAAAAGGGTCCGTATCCATATCGAAAGTATTTGGATCAACTAAATACTGCACTGCACTGGCACTTGTATAAAGCTTGTTCAAGTGTTGTTCCACTGAACAAGAATGAAAAACTTACATATATCTGCTTTAACTATGTATACAAAATGATAGGACTATTTGTGATTAATCTATACCATTTCTCACAAACTTTACTGTACAACGAAATGTTGGCGCTCATTCAGATATATTTCTGCAAGACTGGCTTCTAGAGCTGCACCAATTGGCAGGACATCCTCATCAACAATGAAGTGAGAGGAATGTGGCCAGTGAATTGAACCCTTTTCCTCGTTTCAGATTCCGATGCTAAGCTCGACTCCAAGAATCATTTCCTGATAGAAGGCAAAGTCATCTCCTGCCATAACCTTGTTAGCCAATCTCACATTCTCAGGACCAAACATAAGTACACCAACCCTCTTGACATGCAGATGCAAGCTCTCATCATTTGTATCTGCAGGAATTGGTGGGAATTCTTCTTCTTTCATGTCAATGTATGCGTTACATCTGTGTACAGCTGCCCGTCCTTTGACAACCTACGACAACCTCCACTTATTATCTAGTTATTATCGGTTGGCAAATGATTAGAGACTTGACCAAGAACCAAAAGACAATACAGAAAACATGACAGAACAGAAAATTATGCAGGCAATTAAACAACTAACTAGGCAGTTTATAAAAATCACTCCATGTAATTGTCAACTCCACAGAACTTGGAATCTTATTCTCAACATTGTGCTACTTTCTAGAGGAATAGCATGTCAGATATGAAACGGTATTACTTTGACATTTCCATTCCATTGAAACCACAAAATGAGCACAAATGAGTTTTATTACCTATCTATTGCAGGTTAAAAATTGATGATACAAAATGACTCCTCAAAGTAACGGTGTGTACCTCTTTCAATCTCTTTTGGAGTTGTTTTAAGCCTTGAGTTGTAAGACCTCAAAGTTCCCCCAAATTCAACATATGATGGAACTACATTCAAAGCAGTCCCACCTCTCAAATAAGTAACGGATAGCACCTTCACCCAAAGGAGAAGAAACATTATCATTATATTAAGACCTTGGATGATTTATGCAATTAAAAGTCTCTACATATTCTCAGTGTTGCAAAAGTCCCCGACTAGGCGCCGCCTAGTCCCTAGTCAGCCTAGTCGGTCAAAGTCTCTACATATTCTTCACTCTTGCATAACCAAATAGCTAAACAAACACACAAAACAAAAAAACAAAAAACAAAAAAAATGGCAGAAATTTACATGGAAATTTCCTCTATATGTTACCAACGGTGGCATATCAAATACATCAAGGATTTTGGTTATGTGTTCTACAAAAACTGGTGAATCTTTCAGAGAAGTTAAGGACGATTAGTTAAAGGTTTTGAAATGACTTAGCTTTATAACTAAGTTCTTGCAAAGTTGACATGAACATTATTCATAGTATATTACTATCATGCATTGATTGCAGAGATGAAGTGACAAGATCATGTAGAGATGAAGAAGAAAGCATGCTTGACTCTGGATGGGATCAGTTTCTCTTGAAAGGAGTTGTTGCAAAGCTAATATTGTAAATGAAGCAGCAGCAATTGAATCAACTGTAGCATGGGGTGCATGACCACCTTGTCCCTCTATTTTTACTAGAAACATGCTCACAGCGGCCAACAATGGCCATGAAATGGATGCTATAGGTCCTGTGGCTGTGGGTATTCCATCGTCTACATGTAATGCAAATATTGCTTCAGAGTCATCAAGAACGCCTTCTTTTACCATGTAAGAAGCACCAGCACCTCCCTCACCAGTAGGTTGGAAAAGCAGTCACACAGTTCCCTTTAAAACCAAATGGAAGGAAAGTAGTGCAATTTGTTCAGTTTAACATTAAAATCACAAGTTGACGTCAATTATAAATATTGAGAGCAAAAGGGGTGTCCAGGATATAAATGGCTCAGAAGCTCAAGCTTGTGCATCAGCATGTTTAGCTCATGTCAGCACAAGCACTTCATCAGATGTCAGCCATCACTATCTCAGAAATCCAATTCAAGATCAACAGCATGTTTACTATGCTTCACTAACAACTCTAGACCCTCACACACCAGATCACTGCTCTTGTAATCACCATCAGCATAATCAATCTTGGTTCAGAAGTTATGATGGTGATTAGAGTTGGTTAACAACTAACTTAGCTGCCCCTTTTTGCTTCCAGAAGCTGACCTGGAAAGTTTGTTAGAGCTGGTCAGCTTCAGTCAATGTTGTATTTTGTTGGTTAGTGAGAGACGGTTAGCATCTTTGTATATAAGAGCTGTTATTGTATTGATTCACTAATTAATGAGAAAGCAAGCTTTACAACTCCATTAGTGGAGTCAAATTTCTCTCAAGCTTTTCTGCTCTAAGCTCTGTTCTTTCTCTATTTTACCGAACACTGTTCAATCTATCAAACACCTTCATTTCTTCAAGGGGAAACGGCAGGAAAAGCAAATGATAAAAGCTAGATGAAGACAAAGAAGAAAACAATGGGAAGCATGTTTTTCAGACACATTGACGAGCACGCACAGATAAAGACACTGAATTTATTCATGGGGCATTTACCAATACAAGGAGATGACATCTAACACAAATCACTAACAAGTTAGTCATATAAATAAAATCATCACTGAAATAACAAAATATATTCGAATAACAAGACCTCAAGATGGAAACACCAATGTTATCCATAACAAAAATATCACTAAATATCAACGGTAGTTGAACTAAATCCAGTTCATTTGCAAACACTAAGTCCAAGAGAGGAAATAATCTCCCTCTTTCCCACTTGTTCAGAGTACTGCTTTTAAATTGTCATCATGATTATATATCAATCTATTATGTTTACCCATGAGTCCATGACTTAGTGACAAATATTTTTAAAAGCAATCTAGTCCTTCTTAATCTCCCAATGATTAAAAGAATAAAAGGGTGATGTTCAAACCCTGGAAAACATCTTGTTCCTTAATCGCGTTTTCCATGAAAGAAACTTAGTCTTAATGCAATCACTTAACTCTAGAAAATTAGGTTACGGAAAGATTATAGCAAAGAATCGCCATTTTAGAACAAATGAAGCTATTTAGCTAAGGTCAACACAACTTTATCATTGGATCTCTAGTCTCTACTCAACCAGGAAATAGCTGGCTTAAACATGCATCCAGAAATCGAATTCCGCCACTACAACATATTATTGCTCCTTGAAAACAAAATTAGAAAAACATTAACAAGAAAAGACAAGTCAAAATCATCAACAACAAAAAAGCATGATCAGTGAAACAAGAACCAAATTAAACTTGAGTGATATGAATTTCAAGCAATTACAAACTCAAAATTGAGCTTAAGCTTATCTTTTCGTTGATGAAGTAACTTGGCAGCACCAAGGAGCATGGTGGTTGAGCATCGTTTCCGCAAGCATGCATTTTGCCATCGATTTTGCTCTTATGCTCCCACTCCACCAATTCCTACAATCCTACACATCATCAAAATCAAAACCAATCAGAGAACCATCAATCTACTCAATAATTTACTAAAGCAAGCTAAAAATGAAAGAGAATTAATTGGACTACTTGGAGAATGGAGAGGTAGGGCATCCGTGTCAGCACGTAGAGAGACAACAGGGCGAGAACCGGAGCCAATCTGTGCAACAATTCCCGTTTGAGCAACTGGGCATGTGTAAGAGATGCCAAGTTTGTCGAGTTCTCTGCGAATAAGAGCACTCGCGTTGTGTTCTTCGAATTTGAGTCCTGGGTTCTCATGGATTTGTCTCCTTATCGAGACCATCCAATCTTTGTCTCGCTGGGCTGAGCTCAAAACTTGATTCATTAAAGTCTCGGACTACCAAGAACTGCCCCGCTAATCGAGAGAATCAAATGGAAAAACAGCGCCCATTACTTAATAAATCGATCAAAATAGCAGCAGATGAGAGAAGAAGGTCAAACTCAAACTTCAAAAGGGAGATTATTTAGTTGAAAAAGATGAAGATATGATATGGAACTGGAAGTTAGAGGAACATGAAAATGGATTTGTTTTTAAAAAAAAAAAAAAAATTTGTTTAATTTATTTTTATGGCTCGATGATTTGGTGATGGTGATGTTTGTTTACTTTTTAAAATGCATATGATTTTGTATTTATTTTACATGGATTTGGTCCACGTAGCAATCTATGTGTTACGGTACTTCATATATTAATGGGATCATACATGTGGAAGCTTTTTCAAATGATAACAAGAAGAAAGTTAAGAAACCACTCTTGAGAACCAATTAGCTAGTAATTAACATAACATTAGATAATACATTTGTTGAAGCTTCTCTGATTACATCCAACTGTACATTGATTTGCACTGATCCCAAAATTCCTTACAATATTCAAATTCTGAGAATGAATTTGAGTGATAAATAAACATAAGAACAAAATCAATCCAGCTTAATTACTATAAAAATAACCGAAAGTTGGTCTTGAACTTCGCCTTGTCAAATTCCTTTGGTTTGCCCGGCCAGTAGCACTTATCTTCTGAAGCATTGCAATGTGCTTCTTCACATTCATGGTGCAACGGTTTCACATACGCATGAGCGGACCAACATGGAGGCTGCCACACTGTCTACTTCTGCATATTATTGCCTCATTAGAAACTCATTTCAGACCATTTCGCCATTCGCTTCCTTCTTCAGTTGGACAGGTTTATACATAAATTCTATTATCAGTTCGAACTGACAAAAGTTATATCAGTTCCTTGCATGTGGGCCACTGGATTTAAATATTTTGACTTGGCTGTATGCAGTTGTCAGTCAAATTATTTAAATCCAGTAACCCACATACAAGGAACTGATATAACTTTTGTCAGTTCGAACTGATAATAGAAAGACCGTATGTTTATAAGCTCAGATACCGCAATATGTTTCGCTACAAATTAATTTACAATCCCTCACGACACTGTCTGATATCTTGTTTATATGTTGTAAATTTTTTTGACAATATTGTCAGGTTTCCTGTAAATTACACGTAGATCGAGCTCAATATTTTTTGCAGTAGAAATGACTTATATAATTATGGAATAAAATTACATACTTTATTAGCTTTGTTCTTAGAAATTTCTATATGTGCATGATTACTTGACAGAATTTAATTTTTTTGAGTCCCATTTTACTGCAACCAGACAAACAATAACTACAAAATTAGTTTATAGAGCACAGAAAAAACCTGGAACGTGAAAATTAAGCTAAATATATAGCTTTCTTACAATGTTGTTCTACAAACCAAACATGTTGGCTCATGTGTTGTTGAGTCAATTGTTTTTGTGTCACCAACTCCACAAACCATATGTTATATGAAATTATTCAAAGTTGAATTGAATTGAACTCAAATTAACATATATATATTGGTTCTCTAGGAAGGACGTCCTAATATTATAAGTTAAAGACGTCCAACCACAGCTACACATTAATATTGGGTGTGAGTATTTGTTAATATGGGACTGTGGACCCAATGTGAATGTGTGGCTATGGTTAGACGTTTTTAAATTATAAAATCAGGACGGTCCTGATTAGAAAAGTATTTTGTGTATATAGTATATGATCCTCATCCGATCGAGTTCTGCAAATCACTTAATTAGTTGATAAAATCAAACCTCCATTAATTTATGAAAAAGGAAATGTATATTTGTTTCAGATTATAGCGCATTTAACTATGTAAAATTCTAGAAAAGAAACTAATGAGATCGAAGTAACAAGTGACAAGTGGGTGGATATAGTGACGATTTATGGTGATATAAGTAAAATCTCTATAAATTAATAATGTTAGACTGTTCAAAATTTATTAATTAATAGAGTTATTAATTAATCGAGTATTGATTTATCCAATTAACCTGGATCGCGACTAAAAAAAATTATTATATTATAGAAATTATTAATTTATCGAGTATTAATTTATGGAGGTTTTACTGTATAAAGGAAATTGCACTTGGTTGACTGAGTCAACCACTAGAAGCCGTGGTGCCTCAACCAGTCAATGTTGGCTTTCTATAATAATTTTAATTATAAATAATTTATTAGTTAATTATAAATAAATTTTTCCTGAAAAATTAATTATAATTATTTAAGATCACTAAAAACATACATAATTTGGACCCACTACATAATTCTCTTCATCCTTTCCACTTGCATTTTGTTTAGATTAATTAATTAATTTATTGACATATTACAATAATTCAAGATTTTGGAAGGGGAGAGATTTGAACCCACGACGACTGATTGTGAGGGGCATACTACCGTGCCAACCTCATATTTCATATATTCTCATTATACATGACTTGAGAGGTGTTGTAATAAGTAGACTAGCCGGCAATGCGAAGAAATTTGTTTAGGTTATCGGAATACCTTTACTTGTGCTACATCTAGGTTATTATCTAAGTTTGGAACAACATTGTGACTGACTTATGCGCAGTCTATTTTTATTGATTTAGAATAATTGATATTCGCTTATGCTTTCGTGTTTATTAATTTTGAACAATAAGGACACATATATAAATACTAGTGGGAGAGGCACGTGCAATGCACGTGCCAAATTTATAATATTAAACTTTATCTTGATCCCTACACTTTTCTAAGCGTACCCTATTATCTTCTCAATGCACTCACAAATGAGTTTCGTTGGCCCAATATATTATCTGATGAGGATATCTGCGTGGCTCACTCTACTTTTTCAATATTAATCCAAAACCCAAAATTGCCCATTAACTACTAAATGTTAACAATTGATCCTATAAGGTTATAAATGTCTCACCAGCCTTAAATACAAAACCACTTGCACCCACCTAAAAGCTGAAAACCATCAGCTATGATATAATATTTTATTTTTTTTGGAGATTAGCTCAGCAACCCCTTAAACGACACCCACACTACATTTTCAACAACCCCTTAAACGACACCCCCAATCTCTAACGCAGCATCTCTTATCTTTTCTTCAATCATCCACTTCAAACCCTCATAAACTAACAAAGTCTTAACCAAACAAATCTCCAAACTTTCCCTCCTAAACCAATCCCTTCTTCTCTTTAGATTCCATCTCTGGTTTCGATTTTTAGATTTCTCCTTCATAGATTTTTATTTCAATTTTCTTCTCTTGTTCGGTTTTTGATTGTATGTTCTATTTCTTGTTTTTAGGTTATTCTGTGGTGCTTGCATGTGAGTTTTTTTCTTTTATTTTATTTCATCCACATCTGTTAACTGTTTTTTTTTTTTTCCAGATTTCTGTCTTAGTTTTCTTCTCTGTTTCAAAATTAGAATTTTGATTTCAGGATTTTTTTTAATTATATATGGATTTCGAGATTAAATTTTTTATTTTTTTTGTTTGTTCTTTTCAATTTAGATCTATCTAGTAGCATCAATCTATTAGTTTATTTACATTTTCTTTTGTAGATCTCAGTTTTTTCTGTTGTATCCTTGACCTAATTGACTTGTATTTTGATATAATTTGGTTTGTTGTGTCACAGATTGGTTATTTTGGAACTGTATTAGGTTCCATATTGATTTATTTTTTTTCCTCAGGATTTCTCTCATCATTCAATTGTGATTTTAAATTCAAAATTCAACAAACCTAGTAAAAAAAAAAAATCAATCATGGTTTATTTTTGTTTCTCGGGATTTCTCTCATCATCCTATTATGATTTTAAAATCAAAAATCAAAATTCAACAAACCCAGTAAAAACAATTCAGTCATATTCAATCATCATCATCACAACTACAACCTGTATACAACAATATCAATAACCTTTAAAGCAATAAAATCAGAAATCCACAAACCTAGATTTGTTGCCTTTAGAATCAGCAGTAAGACGTTTTTATTTTCTCTTTTTTTGTTTTGTTTTACGGACTTACTCTTCTTCTATCTCAATCCCCTTTCTTTTCTTTTCATTTATTCTTTTTTTTTTTTCCACCGCTTCCCCACCTAGCATAGCTTAGCATAGGTTTGCCACCTTTGATCCCAAGAGAGACACGTTGAAAGTACAAAAAAAAAAAAAAAAAAAAAAGGACACAAAAGGGCATTTCATCACAATCGTTCACATCTGAAAAAAAAGAGGGAATTCATCAGTCATCCATAAAAGAGGAAAAAAAAAAAGTATACAAAGGGAAATAAGACTAAAGTGCCAATGAAAATGTACCCTTTTTGAAAGTTTAATCATCAGAGTTATTCACAAAAGGGGAAAAAAGGATACAAAGGGAAATAAGGTTAAAGTGTAAACGAAAATCTAACCTTTTAAAAGTTATAGCCTCTTTTATATATATAGGATATATATACATAATTATTATCCGAATGAATTTTAGGATAACAAATATAGACCGATTTCATATTTCATATATTCTCATTCTTTCTTGTTAGTAAATCTCACATTCGCTCTTATAGTTCTACGAATTGAATGACACATTTGCCCGCACTTTTTAACATCATATGTTATAGAAGAATTGAGGGAACAATTGTATTCTTATAATAAATAAATTTCAATATAAATATGTCAAATGACACATTTACCCTTCCTTCTAAATAACATTTTATTACTTTTTGAGTAAATTTTAAATTATTGAGGGACACAAACATCTTTTTATTTTCAAACAAATTGAAAAGGGTCTACAATTCTCAAAACTATTCACCAACCCTCATGCCTTTTTTAATCATTTGTATTATAAATATAGAGTCAATAAATTTTTGTTTAGTTATTAAAATTAGCGGAAATTGCCAAAAATGACCACATATATTATGGAAAATTTATTTTTAACCACAAACGAAGTTTTAATTATTAATAACCATATTTTTGAGAAATTACTGAAAAGCCCTCATATAAATACCATCCCTAAAACACACACTCTCTCTCTTTTCTCTCTTTTCTTTCTCTCTCCTCTCATCTCTCTCCTAGATCTCCTCTCTCTCTTTTCTCCTCTCCATCTTGTTGCCCATCACCGGAGTTGTCGCCGAACTGTCCGGGCTGCGCCGGACGTCGTCGTGCGACCTCACGAACCAGTGGTGTCATGGTTCGTCAAGCACAACCCGCCGCTGGTTTGTGCCACGACTAGGCGATGACGCGATGGGGGTTGTGCGCCGCTGGTTCCTCCGCTGTTGGTTCGAGCGACGACCAAGCGTCGTCTGGTGGCTAGGTGTGCCGGCGATGTGGTCTGCAAAAAAGAGAAACAAAAAACCTAACCCTAATTCGAATTTGAGGAAGGAGATGAGGAAGAAGAATAAGGGGAAAAAAAAACTCAAGTTTGGATATTTCAATTTAGCCATGATTTCAAGTTTGATCATTTCAATTTAGCCATGATTTCAAGTTTGAATATTTCAATTTAGTCATGATTTCAAGTTTGCTTCGAGGTTTTTAAAAAAAAAAAAAAACTATTTTCAGGGGTATACTTGTAATTTATGGACAAACACTGAAACATTTTTTTAAAAGTGGTTATTAACAATTAAAGTTTCAATGGTTACTAACAAATCAAATGGTTAGTTTTGATTTTCTCTCTTAAAATTATTACTTTTTGTTTTTTTTCATTTATATTAAGGTAATCGAAATGATTTTATATTCTCACCAAAAACAAAAAGATTAGATATTCCACATTAGTACTCTCTAATTAGAATTGGGCCCGGGCCCAAACTACTTTTTAATGGGCCTAGCACTGAGACACCTTGTTATTTAACTACGGGTTTAAGTTAAAAATCGAACTCGCCTAAACCATTAAACATTTTAACTCACTAAAACCCAACTGAATATTACTTGAATCCATGAAAATTGTATCCCTTTCTTAATATCCCATTAAAAATAATAATTTTTAATTATAATACACATAATATGAAAACACCATTTATTTAATTTAATTTATTACATTTTTTTAAAATAAACCTCACTCTAAATGGTTTTGATTTTGTACATAAATTATACTTTCTTTATAAAAAAAATACATAAATTATACTTTCTTTATAAATAAAAAAAATCTTAAACTAGTTATATTTACTAAAATATTTTTGATAATCTTTGAATTTACAGATTTGGCATTAACAACATTTATAGTCTTTTAGTTGAAATACATTCTTCTTGGAGATTTAGATAGGGATATAGTACTGCCGGTTGGAACTTGGCAGCCAAAGTTTGTTGTCATGATACCCACCATTTTTGTGGTGGGTATACTAGCCAAGCTCGTTAGTGACTACTGTTGCTGTTGGTCAACAGGTTAAAGATTAGTGTGTTATTATAACATTTTTACAGATTTCATTATAATTATGCATATAATTAGAGTAAATTTGTGTAATTACTTTTTCGAAAAAATTACATAAATTCACAGTTTGGGGAGGGACCAACCTCATATAGTTCATAAATTTATTATTAAATCACGAAGTGTGAGGGAGATTTATCTTCTATGTGAGAGTTGTCATTATAGTCCGTGTTTGCATGTTGATTTCTTCGGTTCACGTTAGATTCCTGATCTAATAAGAGAAAATGGTTGTATGTTTTATTTTTGAAAGGTGCAATTGATTTTTATTCATGAAACATATAAAAGGTAGTAGATGAAAAGAGAGAGTCTTTTTAAATATCATTTTAATTGAAAATTGAAATATGTAAACTTTTTAATGGTCCGAGACACCAATCAATCCGCATGCACAGAAGATTTTCTCTTGAATAACATGGTCTACAATGTTACCGTGATTTAGTATTTAACCCATTGCCATGTGATGCTAGTGGGTCAAATACTAAATCATCATAACAATACATGTGTGACCCATGGCGATAGTAATCTACTCCCAAAATATTATACAAAGAATTCTCCATATAAAATATGTATGGTAAGATTAAAACCTCCACCATTAACGGAGAATGAGAAGTGCAAGAGGTGATGTGCGAAAGTTTACTTTAATTTAAAAGGAAGTTATAACAAATTTCTTAATATTATAAATTTTATTATTTTCTTAAATCATTTCCATATCGTATGTATGGATTTTTTTTTTCAAGCTTTTTTATATAAGGATTTTGATTTTGATTTTTTCTTTGTCTTTTTTAGAATACTAGTTTTTAAAAAGTTATTTTAAAAAAACAATAATACTACATTGTCCAAATTTAGTGTCCAAATCTGGTGCTCAAATGATGTAACAACACTCTGGCCATGTATTTAAATTGTATTAGATTTGCATGAATTAAATGAATAATTTATTAATAATTTTAAATATATTAAATTTTAATCTAACAGATATTAATAATTTATGGACATTAATAGCGTGTGAAATAACACGAATTATTGTAAATAACAATTAAAGATATATCTTGAAAGAATCATAAACTTTACAAAACGATACAAGTTTTAACCAAATCTAGGATTTTCACAAATACTTTTAATGCAAAATTACCTCCAATTAATCAATCAATTATCAATACTCAAGAAGAATGCAATAAAATGGATCTAAATAATAACATACTAAACATGTTGAGACACCTACACAAATGTATGCAAAACTATGTGGCAAGAAATCCGTGATTTTTTTAAAAAAACAAAATATTACATTTAATTTAGGATTTTGGAATCAAAATATGAACTCTACAAATGGATTAACCTCGTCTCGTTCTGAAAAAAAAAAAAAAAATACAGTGATTTAGATTAAAGCATATGTTTTTTTATTTTTTGTTTATTTATTTATTTTTTATTTATTTTTATTTTTTTAATTAAAGTATATGTTGGCATAAGCAGTGTTGTGCATATATGATATATATATAAATAAATAAATTATTAAAATATTTTTCAGAGAAACATCAATTTAATTTGTTTAGTTTTTATATGTCTGTAACTGTAAAGCATATTTGATATATAATTTTGCAATACAACTTCTTCTTCTTCTTCTTTTTGTGGCTTTATGTTAACCAAATAATAAATACAATTTTTTTTTTTTTTTGAAGTATATATAATACTATTATTAGCAACTGTTTCAATTCTTAATTGTCATAGAGACCCACCACAGCTGTGTTAATTCTTAATCGGACTAAAAACACATGTTGTGATTACCAAAATAATATACAATTACAGGGAGATATTATGAGTGACCATAAAAGAGACAAATGAGTTATTTATTGACCAGGGAACATTACAGTTACGAGCTTAAGTATAATTGTTGGTGATGATATCGGTACGTGGTTGGGGAGATGAGATTGACCTAGCCCTCACACCTGTGTCTTCATGTTAATGCTTAAATACTATTCACTTTTGTTGAGTCATTTTCTATCGTTTAAACTTTTGGGTCTAATGCTTTGTTATATACATCAAGGAATTTTGGGTTCGAACTCCCTCACGTGATTGAATTTGTATCTATTTTTGAATTTGTTGTGTTTTTGAAACTGTATTTGAGCTCTCAAGGCATGTGACAAGCCAATTGATGTTGCACGAATGCTTAAATATGAGTCTCTCCTATCAGCTTAGACCTCTAGCATCAAACATCATGCTTTGGCTGGCATTCAAATATCTTTGGCATCATTTTCTCTAGTCTTGGAATGTGACGTGAGATTTCAATCAATAAGTAGTTATTCTGGAGAAAAATGCCTATTCACAGGAATTGGTGGACTGGGAGTACAAGAGCAAAATAGATGGCAAAATGCATGCTTGTGGTCATGATGCTCATGCATGTCACAATGCTCCTTGGTGCTGCAAGAACTTCGCGACACGTTACAGGTTCGATAGAATTTTAAAAAGATTTTGGTGATCTTAGAATTGAATGTTTTTCTTCTTCAATCAAACATTCTTTGTTTTTCCTTCAATACAGGGCACTGTGATTCTTATATTTCAACCAGCCGACGAACGTTAATGGTACTGGGGCTAAAGATATGATCGAAGAAGGTGTGCTAGAAAACGTAGAGGCAATTTTTGGTATGCAGTTGGTGCACAGGTATCCAACAGCTAGGAGTTGTCACGTCGCGACCTGGAGATTTTCTTGCTGGTTGTGGGAGCTTTAAAACCAAAACCACAGGTAAAGGAGGTCATGCTGCAATTCCACAAGATTTTCTATCTTCATCGTTTAATACCTGCAACTAACTTATAATTTCCTAAAACTTGATTACTTCTAGTCTGTTATTTTTTCTATCAACCAGCTTCGATCAGGTGTTAAGTGTTAGAAGAAAAGGCTGTTATATATATATTTTTCTCATGATGTGAACAACCCGATCGAGGAAGCTTGATCAAGAAACACAAGAGGAAACTCTTTTGGTCACCGGTGATTATGCAAACTGATGTTTCAGAAGCTACAACTATAATCATTGTCGTTTCAAAGGCCACTAGTTAGTTCTTAGGTAACCACAACTATTTTCAACAAACCAACCTCGCTGAATTAATCACAAAGAGCAGTGAGCTTAAATTTAACCTACCTATACATGACCACCATCAACAGCTTTAGCCTTTTTTTTTTTGAAACAGCTGTATATTTATAGAGAGCCAAAAAAGGCAACCAGCGAACAACAAAACAAGAAGACAAAAGCCAAAACAAGCAAAGAGGCCAAGCGCTCAAACAGACGAAGAAAAACAGAACATATCAGCCAAGAAACAACAAAAACCCCGACCTAAAACGGAGACAAACAGAGGCAGAAAAAGTTAAGACAAATCCCATTCCATTCTATCCCCTTGCATATACCGGAACCTGACTTAGCTAAACTATCCGCTAGAGAATTCGAACCCCTTGGCATGAACTTGATTGAGAGACCAATCATGAACTTAATCATGTAAGAGAGTAGAATTTTATGTTAGCTTGGTTGGGTCATTATTAACTCGTGAAAATTAACAGATTCTGATGGAAATTAAATTCCCTTTGAACATGTCAAGTACTTCTAAAAGGCATTCACCCAAAAAGATTATGAAAAAAAAAAAAAAAAGTTGCTGGTGGGTTTTAGATTATCGAATTTTTTGGACCTTCTAAGATATAATTTACTGTTTGTCATTAATACTTTATTTTCCAATCAACCAGCATGCACAGAGATTTTCTCTTGAATGACATGGTCTACAATGTCATGGTGATTTAGTATTTAACCCATTGCCATGTGATGCTAGTGGGTTAAATACTAAATCATTGTAACAATACATGTATGACCCATGACGATAGTTATCTACTCTCAAAATATTATACAAAATTCTCCATATAAAATATGTATGGTAAGATTAAAACCTCCACAATTATCGAAGAATGAGAAGTGCAAGAGGTGATGTAAGTTTACTTTAATTTAAAAGAAAGTTATAACAAATTTCATAATATTATAAATTTTATTATTTTCTTAAATCATTTCCATATCGTATATATGGATTATTTTTTTTCAAGCTTTTTTATATAAGGATTTTGATTTTGATTTTTTTTTTTTTTTTTTTTTTTTGGTCTTTTTAGAATACTAGTTTTTAAAAAGTTATTTAAAAATAGGGTTAATTGCACTAACTTACCCTGACATTTTACAATTTTGCAGCTATATTCAACTTTTGCATTTATTAACAAAAACATACCCTTGACCACTTTGACTAACTATAAATTTAACCATTGGCTGTTTTATTCATTCAAAAAGTCTAAAATGCCCCCAGTTATTATATTAGCATTTATATATTATCAAGACAAATTCAAATTAAATTTATAATTAATTAAATTTAAAAATAAAACTAATTAAATATTTAACGTTTTGGTGTAGATGTTAGGGTTTTTTAATTTTTTAATTTTTTTTATTATTATTGTTATTTTTAATGGTTTTTAATTTGGATTAGGAAACGGTGGTTTTTGGAAATGATTTTTTTTTTTATTTGATGGAATCAAAAGTTAATTTTTTGTTATTTTTAAACAAATTAAATATTTATTATAAGGAAAGGTATTAATATTTTATTAAAACATTTTGTATAATAAATTTATTTTAAAATATTAATTTAATTGTTTTTATTTAATTTTATTACATTTATTAATTATTAATTATTAATTTAATTAGTTTTATTTTTAAATTTAATTAATTATAAATTTAATTTGAATTTGTCTTGATAATATATAATGCTAATATAATAACTGGGGGCATTTTAGACTTTTTGAATGAATAAAACAGCCAATGGTTAAATTTATAGTTAGTCAAAGTGGTCAAGTGTATGTTTTTGTTAATAAATGCAAAAGTTGAATATAGCTGTAATATTGTAAAATGTCAGGGTAAGTTAGTGCAATTAACCCTTAAAAATATATATTAAATTTTAATCTAATAGATATTAATAATTAATTGTAAATATATAACAATTAAAGATATATCTTGAAAGAATCATAAACTTTACAAAACGATACAAGTTTTAACCAAATCTAGGATTTTCACAAATACTTTTAAAGCAAAATTACCTCTAATTAATCAATCTATACTCAAGAAGAATGCAATAAAATGGATCTAAATAATAACATACTAAACATGTTGAGGCACCTACATAAATGTATGCAAAACTATGTGGCAAGAAATCCGTGATTGTTTTTTTAAAAAACAAAATATTACATTTAATTTAGGATTTTGGAATCAAAATATGAACTCTACAAACGGATTAACCTAGTCTCGTTCTAAAAAAAATCCGGTGATTTAGATTAAAGCATATGTTTTTTTTTTTTTTATCAAAGCATATGTTGGCATAAGCAGTGTTGTGCATATATATATATATATATATATATATATTAATAAAAAAATTATTAAAATATTTTTCAGAGAAACATCAATTTAATTTGTTTAGTTTTTACATGTCTGTAACTGTAAAGCATATTTGATAAATAATTTTCCAATACAACTTTTTTTTTTTTTTTTTTTTTTTGGCTTTATGTTAACCAAAATATACTCTCTCTCTCTCTTTTTTTTTTTTTAAGTATATATAATACTATTATTAGCAATTGTTTCAATTCTTAATTGGCATATGGACCCACCACAGCTGTGTTAATTCTATATACTTTAATTGGGCTAAAAACACATGTTGTGATTACCAAAATAATATACAATTACAGGGAGATATTATGAGTGAATGAAAAAGAGACAAATGAGTTATTTATTGATCAGGGAACATCTTTTTCAAATACAATATTCTATTTCAGTACAGTTATGAGCTCAAGTATAATTGTGGTAAGGAATTGAATATCGAAAGATATACCGAAATATTCACCGATATATCCGTATTTTGGAGGGATTGATATCGAAATAGGTAAATATCCGACCAATTTCAAAATATCCATAAAAAAAATTTCTATACTCCTGAAATAGTGTGAATTTCACCTTGAAAGTCCATGGATATTTTGTATATTATTAAAATAATTTTTTTAATCCTAAACAATTAAAATAAATTAAATTTCCTTTGAACATGTC
Source organism: Acer yangbiense (assembly GCA_008009225.1). NCBI lineage: Eukaryota > Viridiplantae > Streptophyta > Magnoliopsida > Sapindales > Sapindaceae > Acer > Acer yangbiense. The sequence goes on along the minus strand of CM017768.1, from coordinate 5,247,297 downwards.
AAGTACTTCTAAAAGCCTTTCACCCAAAAAGATTATGAAAAAAAAAAAAAAAAGTTGTTGTTGGTGGGTTTTAGATTATCGATTTTTTTGGACCTTGTAAGATATAATTTACTGTATGTCATTAATACTTTATTAATTATTATTTTATTTAAAAAATGATTTTTTCTTTTCTTTTTCGAAACATTTAAAAAAGATTTTATGAAATCACCTTTTTTAAAGTGATATTTTGTTGTGAATTCGAAACATTGTTGTGTGGAAAAAAATATTACAAATATTGTTGTGGCAAAAAGTTTTGATGTTGACAAATTTCTTTTTAATCGTAAATCATACGGGCAAATGTCTTAATTAAATACATAGGAAAAGACTCAAATTTTTACATATTTGCCATAAATTTGTATCCGCCACAAATATAACATTTAACTAGACAAATCTCATCTTGTCTAAACCCAGATTTTGCTAAATGTAGAGCCTCCATAACTCCATTGGGTTTTTAAATACGAAGATGGTTTTGAAGAAGTCAATATGTCAAAAGATTGCACAATAATTTTTAAAGTCAATAGATATATATATATATATAATTTAATAATATCTTTTATATGAATGATATGAAAAATGAAATATAAGAAATTTTTCAGAATTCCTCAAGGAAAGTCAAGTTTATCAATTTGAGGCTGCATCATAATGGTTTGAAGATCAGCGTTATTCCAAGGTCGGCTAATCTGATTGCCCAGAGACTTGCTCTTTATGCCATGGATATCTCAGAGGACACCGTATGGATGGAAGACATTCCCAATTGTGTTAGGAGTCTCGTGGAAGTTGACATTCCTGTTTAATGTTTTGGCCGTTGCTCTTGTTGGTTTTCATTGTTTGTTTGTGTTTTTCTCTTGCTATGCAGTCGTAAAAAAAAAAAAAAAAATTGCTGAGTGTAGAGCCTCCATAACTCCATTGGGTTTTAAAATACGAAGATGGTGTTGAATAAGTCAATATGTCCGAAAATTGCACAATAATTTTGACTTATATATATATATTAATGATATCTTTTACATGAATGATATGAAAAATGAAATATAATTATAAATTTTTTTTCAGAATTCCTCATGGAAAGTCAATTTTATCATTAATTCATTAATTTTAAATATAATAATATATTACAAACAGTACTGCGTGTTAATTAATAATTGGCATGTAGATCGATTTCAAGTTGGTGTAATATAGAACATAAATCTTATTTCCATCAAGGACACCAACATGGTTGTTTCATCGTCCCTGTCCCTGATCGGACGCGTGTCACATTAGGATTAATTCACTTTCTTTGATGGACCCTAATGTTTAACATTTGCAATGGGTCCACCAAATAAAAACTGCTATATATAATTTATTCTTTTATTCTTCTTTTCCTTTTCTGTGTAATGGGGTCCACCAAATCAAAACTCTTCTGTCTCCCTTTAATAACCAAAACGAACAACCAAAAGTTTACAAAACCAAACAATAAAATATATAAACCATACAAGTCCGTAAATGACATGAGTCACGATAGATTCCTAATACACCAGACGAGATAAGGTTAGTTGGATGGTAAACCTCTCGTAAAAGTCATTCTTAAACCATGAGGTTGGTGTTTTTGGTGTGATGCGATGGTAGGGACCACTAAGAAGAAAGTGAATATGAGAATTATTTGAAGAGTTTTTATTTGTATTTTGAGTGTGGCTATTGAATGAATTTATTTATTTATTTATTTATTTTTCTTTGGAGGAGATGGAGATCTGATCAATAAATTAGAGAAATTCAAGATAATGTGGATAATGGATATATTAGCCCACATCCAAAATATATGAATACAAGGTGGGGTGAGTTTGGAATAAACTTCCTTCTAGTGATATATCTCATAGTTGGAGATGAACAATTGAACTATATCGATAATTATTTGATTTATTTATTTTTTATGCATTATTTGTTTTAAAAAATTAAATATTCTTTAACATGTAATTTAAAAATATTATTAAAACAAGTGATAAAACAGGTTATTAAAGGGTAACTTGGACATTTCATAATATTAACCAGCAGTTGTTAATTTAAGGGTATTTTTATTTGTAATTTTGACAAAAGTTCTAGTTTACTAAATATCTCAGGTTACCTTTTTACAATTTACCGTATTTTATATTTGTCTTAGGTTTGAAGACAAGTGTCAAAACTGGGGATTTGCACTTGGTTGGTTGCATATAATATTGGTCTCCCTCTCTTCCTTTCTTTCTCAATTTCTGTACCAATCAACATCAAACAATTCACACCCCCTCCTTTTCTTCTCACATAAACCAAATAGCTAATTAAAATGAAAATAAAATTTATAAACTAAATTCAATTTTAAGTAGATTAAATAATTAAAAAAAAAAACAATGATTTTTATTTTAGTGCAAAGATTAATCGGCAATACAATTATATATCAATGATATGATCACATTGATAGATACTTGCATGATAAGTGATAACTTATTGACAATGGCCAAAATAGATTGATGTCTTAGACAAGTAATAAAACAAATCGATTAAAATTTATGGAAATTAAACAAGTTGATAATCACCAATTATTTAGTGGTGTGCTTATCAATAAATTAAAAAGGCAACTAATTAAGTAGAAAAACAGATCAGGGACAAAGATGTTATAATCAAGTTGGTAAATAAGACAACAATGGTCTTTAAAGCCTTATTAAATTGGCTTGACTTAAAGCAAAGGACAGAAAAGGAGAACTGAAAATAGTACTTGTCAGTTGTTTCACATCAGAGATGGAATATGCAATCATTAACGTACAAATATTATATCAAATTTATATATTTATATATATTTTTTCTGAACTCCAGTCCACACACATAAACAGAAACAGAAACATAAACAAATTATTTGTTCAAACTAAAACAAAACATCAACATAAACAGACGAGAAGCTTCTCAGTCGAATCCTCCAGTTCCACACTTCCACCACCTGTAGAACCGGCTCCTCTTCTTCTTGTTCTTTTTCTTCACCGGCAAATCCAGGCCTGGTTCACTGAAAACCAATGCAATGCAATAAAATAAAATAAAATAGATAAAAAATTAAAGCTATAAAAAACTAGAGATAGATGGCTTACTTATGGGCAGACCGAAGATGAAGACTCAAGACAGTTCTTGAACTGAAACCACAGCCGCAAATATCGCACATATGATTATGTTGTGGATGAACAGTCAGGTAGTGACAAGAAATGGCTTCCCGTGTGTGGAGCTCTGCAGCAGCATTGACAGCTTCGGGTGTAGCATTAGGCTCGTGAGCTTTGGACACACAAACAATACACGGAAGATTCTCGGCCATTGTTGTTGTTCTGTAAATTTATAGAAAAAAAAATGATCATCAAAATGTAAAAAAAAAAAAAAAAAAAAAAAAAAAAACAAAGTTTCACAAGAACATCTAAATAAGTTAATAATCTCTTTTGGTTCGATTCAAACTTCAAAGGTTCAAAGAAACCAAAAGTTTTATAAAAAGAGAAATAAAAACAAATTAAAAGACCAGCTGGATTTCAGAAAATAAAAACCTGCAACTAATTAATATGGAAAAACAAAGTTCCATTGTTGTTGTGAAACATGATCATCAAAATGTAAAAATAAAAAACAGAGATTAAGAGAAAAATGAAAGAAAAAGGAAAAACAAAGTTTCTGTCATGATCATCAAAATGTAAACAAAAAAACAGAGACCAAACGAAAAAGTTAAGGAAAAAAAAAGGTAAGAAAAAAAGAAGGAAAGAGGAAAAACAAAATAAAAAGTTTAAATCTACATTTCACTCACTTTTCTTGTGAGATTTGTTGTGAGAGGGGTTGATAGTAGATCAGACATATATATAGTAGACATGGACTAAGGGGCTGTTTGATTTTTTTATCTAAAGTCTTATAAGACCTTAATTTGTTAGACATATGGATAAAACCTTAATTTGATGAAATAGGTGGTTAGGGTTTGGTAGTGGCTTTCATATGATTTTGAATGTTATTAAAAGCATCGTTTTGTTTTAAGAAATTTAGTGGCCTCCAATTTACCAAAAAATAATGGCTTCTACTAGGTTCGAAACGGAGACCTTCATTTTGTTACAAGGATATGATAACCAGCACGGCAGCACACCACGGAACCACTTGAACTTTTTTATGTTTTTTATTTATATATATCATAAATATTTATCATTATTACCTTCATTTTTTAAAAAAAAAAATTTTTGGAATTTGCTAAAACACAAGATGGGTGAAAATATATTATATTATATAATAATAAATGTAATTTGATTTGTGATGGTATTGGTTGGTATTGCACATGCAAAATGCAAGAAGAAAAAAAGAAAGAAAACCGGAAGATTTATTTTATTTTCAGATAAAATTCAGGTCAATACAGGAAGTTGTGAAAAATATATTTTTATTTTCAAATAACTCAAAAATGTATTTGTGAACAAATAAGCAAAAATATAATTATGAGTAATGCTAGAAGACCCAAAAAAGTGATCCAAATTTTGGACCCAAACCTATGTGGCAACATCACACACAACATGGGCCCACGTCACTTTTCCCAAAGATCTCATGTGATGTTGCCACATAGGTTTAGGTCCAAAATTTGGGTCACTTTTTTGGGTCCTCTAGCATTACTCTATAATTAATTATATGTTGTTTAGTATAAAAAATAAAAAAAAAGAAAAGCCAAAATATAATTCCTTCCCATACCGTAAAGATTGTCACTGAAACTACCCTTTAATTTTTATCTTGCCATTGTTAATTTGATGCACTTGAATGGAATAATTATAACCCCATTTGCTATTGTTAATATTAATACTGATCATGCTGCTCTCATTTGTATGCTCAATATTTAGAATGCAAGTAGTTGGTTGAAAAGGAAAATACTTGGTACTGACCAGTCCATACTCATGTATACTGACCACCCAATGAGGTGTTGCCACGTAACCCAAACTCTTTTACTTTTTACATTTTTCACCTTGTTTTGTATTACGTGGCGACCAACCATTGGTTGGTCAGTATGTCTAGGTGCTGACCGGTCAGCACCCAAGCAGTGTTTAGTTGAAAATGTCGTCTTGGCTATAGGATATGTCCTACTTGTCACCAAAACCTTTTTGCTAATTAGTTGGAGGTTTCTATTTTCGGAAATCCAGCTGGTCTTTTAATTTGTTTTTATTTCCCTATTTATAAAACTTTTGGTTTTTTATTAAAAAAAAAAAAAAAAAAAAATTATAAGAACTATTATGATAGGTTTGGTTTGGTTTCTTTGAACCATTGAATTGAACCAAATGAGATTATTAACTATTTATGGATCAAGATTCTCTCACATCTTTTATTTTTTATTTTTTACTAGACTCTTCACAATCTAATGACACCTAAGTATTAAACAAAATATATGGTCAAGATTTATCCACTTTTTCCTCTCTCATGCAAGTGGGCGTTTAACTTCCTCTCTCCAAATCTCATATTATATGTTTGCTACTTTAACTTAACTTGGTTCGAAAGTAATTATTAACTGTTTATGGATCAAGATTCTTTTATATCCTTTTTTTTTTCCTAGACTCTTCACAATCCAATGACACATAAACATTAAACAAAATAGATGGTCAAGATTTATCCACTTTTTCCTCTCTCATGCAAGTGGGTGTTTTGCTTCCTCTCTCCAAATCTCATATTATATGTGTGCTATTTAACTTAACTTGGTTGGAAAGTAATCATTAATTTAATTTCCTAAAACACCCTTCAACAGAACGTCAACAGTTTACCATCTATAGACTATAGCTCAAATAGGCGAAGCACTTATCTTCTGAAGCATTGCAATGTGCTTCTTCACATTCATGGTGTAACGGTTTCACATTCGCATGGAGGTTAAGACGCTGTCTACTTCTGCATATTATTGCCTCATTAGAAACTCATTTCAGACCATTTCGCCATTCGCTTCTTGCTTCAGTTGGACAGGTTTATAAGCTCAAATACTTACTGCAATATGTTTCGCTACAAATTAATTTACAATCCCTCACAACAAATTAAATGTTGTTCTACAAACGAAACATATATGTTGGCTCATGTGTTGTTGAGTCAATTGCTATTGTGTCACCAACTCCACAAACCATATGTTATATAAAATTATTCAAAGTTGAATTGAATTGAACTCAAATTAACATACAAAAACTCAAAAACCCATCTGCCCCAAATTTCAAAACAAGTTAAAAAATGGAACAGCAGTCTTTTAATTAGAAATCCTACTGAAAAAATAATATAATCTTAGAGCAAAAGTTTTAGATGAATTATATGGAAGAACAGTATGAATTAAAAACAATTTAAGGTGTGCATAAAATAGAGGAAATTAACATTGTTATTACAGACATAACGTCATCCTTAATTATAGTTATTTAAGATCACTAAATACATACATAATTTGGACCCACTTCATCCTTTCCACTTGCATTTTGTTTTAATTAATTAATTAATTTATTTAAATATTACAATAATTCAATGTTTTGGAAGGGGAGAGATTCAAACCCGCAACGAGTGGGTGTGAGGGGAATACCACCGTACTAATCTCATTTTCATATATAGAGTATTATTCATTTAGTCCCTATGTTTTTTGAATTATCTATTTTTTACTCACTTATTCATTTTTCATTGGATTGGTCCATATGTTTTCGAAAATCACTCAATTTGGTCCCTTTGTTCATATTGGATTGGTCCATATGTTTTCGAAAACCACCCAATTTGGTCCCTTTGTTCATATTTGTTCATATTTACACACCACGGAACCACTTGAGCTTTTTTATGTTTATATATATATATATTAAATATTTATCATTATTATTATTATTATTTTTTTTTTGGAATTTGCTAAAACACAAGATGGGTGAAAATATATTATATTATATAATAAGAAATTTTATTTGATTTGTGATGGTATTGGTTGGTATTGCACATGCAAATGCAAGAAGAAAAAAAGAAAGATAACCGGAAGATTTATTTTATTTTCAGATAAAATTCAGGTCAAATGAAGGAAGTTGTGAAAAATATATTTTTATTTTCAATATCTCAAAAATGTATTTGTGAACAAATAAGCCAAAATATAATTATAGGTTGTTTAGTTAAAAAAAAAAAAAGAAAAAAAAAAAAAAAAAAAAAAAAAAACCAAAATATAATTCCTTCCCATTTTAATTTAATTTGTTAATATTAATACTGATCATCTGCTCTCATTTGTATGGTAAAAATTTAGAATGCAAGCAGTTGTTGAAACTTGAAAATGTCGTCTTGGCTATAGGTATGATAGGTTTGGGTTGGTTTCTTTGAACCATTGAATTGAACCAAATGAGATTATTAACTATTTATGGATTAAGATTCTCTCGTATCCTTTTTTTTTTTTTTTTTTTTTTTTTTACTAAACTCTTCACAATCTAATGACACTTAAGCATTAAACAAAATATATGGTCAAGATTTATCAACTTTTTCCTCTCTCATACAAGTGGGTGTTTCACTTCCTCTCTCTCCAGATCTCATATTATATGTGTGCTACTTTAACTTGGTTGGAAAGTAATCATGAATTTAATTTCCTAAAACACCCTTCAACAGAACATCAACAGTCTACCATTTATAGACTATAGCTCAAATAGGCAAAGATTCTCCTACTTTCTTCGCAAACAATATTGGGTATTTTAGTAAATTGACCTTTGAGCTTAAGTTTGACCATCTCAATATTAGGGGGACCGAAAATGGAAGAAAATGATGTATGTTAAGTTTTGGACCTTACATATACCTAATGGCTGTCCCAATCCCACCCTGAAAACATGGTGAACTCTTCATGACAAAAACTTGAGGATTGGAATTTTTTTATTTTATATTTTTTTGAAATATTACAAATAATTCGGGACTTGAGGGAGGGGGACAAGACTCGATCCCACAACCTATTAATGTAGGTGTGAGGAGCAGCCTCATCTTGTCGTTAGGGTTGGACTATTGAATCACCACAATCTCTATGTTACAATCAAATACATGATTTTCTTACCTACCAAAGTAACTATACATAACCATTAACCATAGGAACCTTTTGCGATATTAATTGGATACAAGTCTTCAAAAATATTTGTAGAGAACTTGTCATGGTCATTTCACCAATGACGAAATAAATATGCACATTGAACAGTACTTTCATCAACATTATTACTTATGAGAAATTTCATTCTACAAGTTAAAAAGTTAAAGCACAACTCACTGGTTGCGGTAATTATCAATCTCTTATATATTGTAGTTACCCTTCTAGAAATATTTTTACAATAAAGGCCTCTTTAATCTCTGCAGTCATGATACTAAAGGAGAGTTTATGCATTAATTGGTTGTCCTAGGAGTCCTAGGTTCAACCCCCCACGATAATTCGCGGCACAATGATTTATCCTCTCATATAGTATGAATTATGTATTTATATGAAACAAAAAGTATATAAATAGATGCAAGAAATGCTAAACATTGTAACTTTAAAATAGGTACTAGGTAGGTTTACTTGCATGATCTTGCATGTTGGCATGTTGCATATACTTCCCAATCCCAGGTAGCTAGCCAGCTAGGCCTTTGACCTGGTCTGCACTTTCAATTTTAATCGGCAACTTCTCAATAACCGGGATAGCTTTGTAATAGCTAAATGACGTGTTAAACTAATGACAAGTTTGGCTGACGTGTCAGTCTAAAATCGAATATTTTCTGCTCATTGAATCAACAAAGCAACACTAAATGATTCTTTATCGATCCTCTTCAATGCTCAATTTCTACATATTATCATCATCTCCAAGTTCAAAAACTCGCGTTCATTTCTATCAAGTTCTTCACCATCCTCATCCTATCTGCTTATTTCAGCTCAATCAATCAAATGGAAGACTGTTTCGAGGTTTCGCTACAGCTGCCGCTGTTGAAGCAGACAAAAAGGGTTCAAATTAACGACACTTTTTCGCCGATCGATGACAATGTTTCCTGGAAGTCTTTAGATTTTATCTGACAGGCTCGCCTGTGCTCTGGAAAATTCCGTCTTCGGTAGACCCTCTCTTGCTCAGGTTCCTTCAATTCCATCGCTTTTGCATTTATTTTGTTGTGATTATGTTGATATCAATATGTACATGGAAGGTATAATTATGCTAATTTTGATTATGACAATGACTTCATACTTTACAACACTCACTGTTTAGGAAATTTTTTGTGATATGTGTTTTAAGATCAGGAAGCAGAAGTCGAAGTGATTGTCGCGGTTATCGCATCAGCTTATACTTTTGATAATTCCATATGATGCATTTTTATTTACTTTTCATGCACAGTAATTAGTCTTGGCCAGTTATACTTATATCTATGTCATTTGATATAAGTTCATATTAACACTCATGAGTAAATCCCTTTGGTTAGACCATCTCCAATGTATGTGCTATTACCAATGCCAAATTTGGCACAAAAAAAAGTAAAATGCTATATTTGGCACAACAATTTGGTATTGTGCTCCAATACACAATTCTAATTAAAATACTATTTTTATTATTTTATTAATTAAAATTGTAAAAGTCAATTAATATCATTAATGCATTCATTAATTTTTATATATATTATATTTATATAATATAAATATATAATATATATTATTTAATATAATATATTAATATATATAATATAATAATATATATATATATATATATTATTATATAATAATATATATATATATATATATATATATATATATATATATATATATATATATATATATATATATTATTTAATATAATTATATAATAATATATATTATATAATATAATACATAATATATATAATAATATATTATATAGTACATATATATAAAATATATATTTATATATCGTTAATGAAATAATATATAATAATACTATATATAATAATAATATATTTATATAATATAAATATATAATATATATTATTTAATATAATTATATTAATATATATATTATATAATATAATATATAATACATATTATAATATAATATATATAATATATAGTACATATATAAAATATATATTTATATATCATTAATGTAATAATATATAATAATAATAATATATTGAATTTCTGTAATAAATTTTGATTATATACATTAAATCTAAAATATTTTAATGATATTTTTATAATTAAAAAATAAATATTTATTGATGTGCCAAATTTAGCATATGCTATACTGAGTGCCAAATTTGGCACAAAGTTTAGCATATGCCAAATTTTGCACTGCATTTGGAGGAAGCTTTTTGTACTCTGTGCCAAATTTTAGCATTGGCAGAACAATTTGGCACAGCATTGGAGATGCTCTAATTACTTCTTTTTGACAATATTCTTACTGTTTTTGACATCTCATGCACTCTTCCCGTTTGTGATTTTATGAAGGATAACGGAAACTTTGCATTTACAGTTTAGGCTGCTTCCGTAGGACCTATATATAGTTATATACTACCAGGAAAAGATGTGGTGATTGCTGCAGAGACTGGTTGTGGTAAGACGAATAGCTACTTGATTCCTCTAATTGATATGCTACGTGGTGGTGCAGTGGATGGTTCGGAGAATACTAGTTTTGACAGAGCATTGACCGCTTTGGAAATTATTATTTTTTGGGATTCATGGAAATTATTATTATTATTTTTAATATGGGGAGTGGTCCAATGGACACTGAGCCTAGTAAAGAGGTAGACTCGAAAGCTCTAATAACAACTTATGCAACGAGAAAAATGATGCACACAAAAAATTGATAAATAGACGGGTAACCAAATCGAATCCGTTGATTCACGCATGAATATCGGAAGCAAACCTTCTATTATTCTGTTTATCCGCTCACATATATCAGAATAACATGCATCAAAATACATTGACCCTTGCAAAGGTATCAAAATTTGGGTAAAAAGAGATACTCTTTCTCAAATTTTTATTAATCATCAAAAACTAAAATCCAATTAGGTATAAGGCCTTTAAATAGGAAAACTAAAACCCTAAAATAAACCTAAAAGAATTAGGAAAACAATAAACTAGAATCCTAAAACATCAAAAATGGAAATTGAAATTATTAGAATCCTAAAACATTACAAACCTATCTAATAAGGAAATTAGATTTGATTTAATAAAATCAAATCGTAAAATAATTAACTACCTAATTAAAGGAAACATAATAATATTTATTAATTACAATAATATTTTTAAAATAAAAAATCTTCAATAAGATCTTCAATAATTAATTGATGCAGTGAGAAAAATCATGCATACAAAAATAGATAAATAGACGGGTAACCGATTTGAATCCGTTGATTCACGCACAAATATCGGAAGCGAATCCCTCTATTATTCTATTGATTCGTGCACATATACCATAATAACAGGCATCAAAATCCGTTGATGTTCACAAAGGTACCAAAATTTGGGTAAAAAGAGATACTCTCTCTCAAAATTTTATTAATCATCAAAAACTAAAATCATGATTAGGGTTTAAATAGGAAAATTAAAAGCCTAAAAGAATTACGGAAGCAATAAACTAGAATCCTAAAACATCACAAATGGAAATTGAAATTATTAGACTCCTAAACCATCACAAGCCTATCTAATAAGGAAATTAGATTTGATTTAATAAAATCAAATCATAAAATAATTAACTACCTAATAAAAGGAAACATAATAATATTTATTAATTACAAGAATATTTTTAAAATAAAAAATCTTCAATAAGATCTTCAATAATATCACCTGCATCAACGTTGTAATCACAAATTAGGAATTAAATTTGAACTAGTAAAAAAAAATAAAAAAATCTATAAGTACAAGAGATGGTAAGGTTTGCATGTGTGCTTCTCTTTTCAATCAGATTTTACACTTAAAAATTAAGAGTTTATTTTCCAGAATTCATCAGGAATGGCTCATAATTGGGATGAACTTCCTAGGGACATTTTGATGGAAATCGCAAAGCTATTACCAAGGTTCGAAGACTATGCTCCCTTCTCTGGAGTATGCACTTCTTGGCAATCTGCTGCTGCTTGTCTTTATCCGATTCCATTGCTTATGCTCGCGCCCAGAAAAGACAGCCATGTACTTGATTTCTACCATCTTTCAGATCGAATTGTTAACCAAGTAAGTTTATCTGAAGCTCTTACCGGTAAGAGGTGCTATTCTTCAAAGGGATGTCTTATAACAATTGGACATGATTTGAATGTGAATCTTATGCATCCGTTTTCAAATCTACAACATAATTTTCCGAATATTAAGACAATCGATAAGTGGGACGAAAATTATAATATTTCCTACTATGATAGATTTATATTTAAATGTGTTTTGTCTTCAAATCCTTTATTGGAATCCGATTATATATTGGTGGTTATGTTGGGAGGCTTTAATCAATTGGTATATGCTAGACCAGGCGATGAAACTTGGACCTTTATAAGCAAACGAATTAATTATTCCGATATTACTTATTATAGAGGACAATTATATGCGGTAAATCGTGTTGGTCAAATAATGGCTTGTTCTATTGGAGGTGGTGTTAATCATAGCGAGCCAGAAGTGGTGGCCGAGTTGCCTAGTAATCTTGTTCTAAACAAACCAAGTCGATTATATATAGTAGAATCTGCAGGAGCATTGTTGATAATTTCACGGTTTGTTTATAATGAAATACAGATACAGAGAAAATCATCAGTTTATGATGATGATGATGATGATGATGATGATGATGATGATGATTATGATTATGATGATGATGATGATGATGATGATGATGATGATGATGATGAACGTTATCAGCAGATCATTAACATTCATTGTTATAGAAGTTCTAAATTCCAAGTGTTTAATGTCGATTTAAGTACTAAAACATGTACGGAGATAAAAGATTTGGGCGATAGAATAATCTTTTTGGGTCACAATTCTTCGTTTTCGTTGGCACATCCTCCTAATTGCAAACCTAATTCTATATATTTTAGTGATGATGGGATGGAATTTTATATCAATATAGAAAAAGGAGGAGGCAAGGACATGGGAATTTATAGTTTGCAAGATGGAAGCATCACCCCTCATTTCGGTGATAAATCATTGGACCCTACTAATCCACCCACGTGGATCGAACACGGTTTTATCTAGATTAGGAGGATTGATTGGATTTGGATTTCGTTTTAGTTAGAATAATTGGTTTTATATATTTATTATGTTTTACTTAATTGAATGGAATAATATATTTTATTATGTTTCATTTTCTTTTGTTAGTTAATTTAGACTTTGCTTGTCTGATGTAATGGATATATAATGTATTTTCGTGTATAGTGGTGTGGTAGGTCAAACCAGTGAGCCAACGGAGTTGGAAAAAAATGCATCACTGAAATTATCCTAATAGAAATTACTCAGTTGATTGATCGATCGATACAGATTGAGAATGTCATCCAACGGAGTATTCTAACAGTGCAGACTTATAATAATGAAAATTCATCGAGTTAAATAGGAATCATATTATTGCCGACCATCTTTGGTACTAAATACAAGTACAGTAAAATACAGATGAGAAGTTCACGAATCATTAGAAACGAACCAGTGTCAAGACCTCTCCTAATTCTGGCAGTTTCAGCAAAACTTTTCAACCACCTGTCTTGGCCCTCCGTCAACCAAACTTTTCTGGAAATAACCACCTGATAAGGGCAATAATGCTGTTGCATACTTGCATATAATTAGAATTTCACCAAAATGCTATAACATAAACACCGGGTAAAAGCATGCTATATGTTTGTATCACGATAAAGAAAACCTGAAATCCTTTGGTATGTTAATGTTTCGGGTTTATGTTTCTCTTGCTCTTGTGAACATCCATTCTTGTTTTCAACACTTCGGCCATTAAAACCTGAAATTCTTTGGTATGTTAATGTTTAAAGAAATTTGTTTTTCCATGCTTTCTGTTAAGAAAACACATGTGGTTCTGTCATTGAACAATAAATTGCTAAGACTTGACAGTTTCTGGCAGAGCAGATATACTACATAGGCAGAGAACAGAGCTAGGATGCAAATACAACAAATTGCATTAATGTAATGACAATTTTTATTTTTATAGGCCTTTTTCATGATTAACCGATAAGAACTACAAGATTTTGGTTATGAATTCAGTGACTACACCATGTTTTTCCAGTGAAAGCTTCCATGGTTCCATTCATTTCAAATGCAATAAATCCTTTTAAGTAATCTAGGGAGCTAAGCACAGGCTCTCGATATGAAATCAGAATTCACCAATCACTCACTAAAAATTCTAGAGATAAAATAAGCTGACCTACAAGCTCATCACAAATTCACAACCATCAATTGGCATGACACAGAAGTTAAACGACATTAATTCTATATACACAAAACAATGAAAACATAATCCATTTAAGCCAAAGTAATTGTTTCCAATCTCAAGAACACAGCTTTTTATGATACAAACAAGACTTGGTCATCATTTTACATCAAAAATTACACAATCCAGTTAGACAAACTAAGAATTGGAACATGTTTTGCTTCGACACAGCTCAATAAAAAGCATTACAAAAAGAAACAAAAATAGAAATAAAACAAAGAAAGAGAGCGAAAAGATTCACTTACAGATTGGATCTGATGAGAAGAATATCCATTCTATCCAATAAATTGGAAAGCTATCGCATTTCATTTTGTTTCCCTTTCCATTCTTTGCAAGTGATACATATGTTCAGGCAAATTTTTGGAAGTCCACCAAAAGCACTTTTAACGTTGCAAGTAAATGTAGGAGAGTGTCAAAACAGCTGTCTTGACTCAGTTGCATTTACATTTACACTACACATGATTGTTTTGTGTGGAATTACAATCGTGGATTGGTCTTCTACTCTTCTTTATTCACCAAATTGGATTTCAGGTCAAAAGGGTCCGTATCCATATTGAAAGTATTTGGATCAACTAAACACTGCACTGCACTGGCACTTGTATAAAGCTTGTTCAAGTGTTGTTCCACTGAACAAGAATGAAAAACTTACATATATCTGCTTTAACTATGTATACAAAATGATAGGACTATTTGTGATTAATCCATACCATTTCTCACAAACTTTACTGTACAACGAATCGTTGGTGCTCATTCAGATATATTTCTGCAAGACTGGCTTTCTAGAGCTGCACCAACTGACAGGACATCCTCATCAACAAAGAAGTGAGGGGAATGTGGCCAGTGAATTGAACCCTTTTCCTCGTTTCAGATTCCGAAGCTAAGCTCGACTCCAAGAATCATTTCCTGATAGAAGGCAAAGTCATCCCCTGCCATAACCTTGTTAGCCAATCTCACATTCTCAGGACCAAACAAAAGTACACCAACCCTCTTGACATGCAGATGCAAGCTCTCATCATTCGTAACAGCAGGAATTGGTGGGAATTCTTCTTCTTTCATGTCAATGTATGCGTTACATCTGTGTACAGCTGCCTGTCCTTTGGCAACCTACGACAACCTCCACTTATTATCTAGTTATTATCGGTTGGCAGATGATTAGAGACTTGACAAAGAACCGAAAGACAATACATAAAACATGACAGAATAGAAAATTATGCAGGCAATTAAACAACTAACTAGGCAGTTTATAAAAATCACTCCATGTAATTGTCAACTCCACAGAACTTGGAATCTTATTCTCAACATTGTGCTACTTTCTAGAGGAATAGCATGTCAGATATGAAAAGGTATTACTTTAACATTTCCATTCCATTGAAACCACAAAATGAGAACAAATGAGTTTTATTACCTATCTATTGCAGGTTAAAAATTGATGATACAAAATGACTCCTCAAAGTAACGGTGTGTACCTCTTTCAATCTCTTTTGGAGTTGTTTTAAGCCTTGAGTTGTAAGACCTCAAAGTTCCCCCAAATTCAACATATGATGGAACTACATTCAAAGCAGTCCCCCACCTCTCAAATAAGTAACGGATAGCACCTTCACCCAAAGGAGAAGAAACATTAGCATTATATTAAGACCTTGGATGATTTATGCAATTAAAAGTCTCTACATATTCTCAGTGTTGCAAAAGTCCCCGACTAGGCACCGCCTAGTCCCTAGTCAGCCTAGTCAATCAAAGTCTCTACATATTCTTCACTCTTGCATAACCAAATAGCTAAACACACACACACACACACACACACACACACACAAAGGACAAATTGACAGAAATTTACGTGGAAATTTCCTCTATATGTTACCAACAGTGGCATATGAAATACATCAAGGATTTTGGTTATGTGTTCTACAAAAACCGGTGAATCTTTCGGAGAAGTTAAGGACGATCAGTTAAAGGTTTTGAATTGACTTAGCTTTATAACTAAGTTCTTACAAAGTTGACATGAACATTATTCATAGTATATTACTGTCATGCATTGATTGCAAAGATGAAGTGACAAGATCATGTAGAGATGAAGAAGAAAGCATGCTTGACTCTGGATGGGATCAGTTTCTCTTGAAATGAGTTGTTGCAAAGCTGATATTGTAAATGGAGCAGCAACAATTGAAGCAACTGTAGCATGGGGTGCATGACCACCTTGTCCCTCTATTTTTACTAGAAACATGCTCACAGCGGCCAACAATGGCCATGAAATGGATGCTATAGTTCCCGTGGCTGTGGGTATTCCATTGTCTACATGTACTGCAAATATTGTTTCAGAGTCACCAAAAATGCCTTCTTATACCATGTAAGAAGCACCAGCACCTCCCTCACCAGCAGGTTGGAAAAGCAGTCACACAGTTCCCTTTTAAAACCGAATGGAAGGAAAGTAGTGCAATTTGCTCAGTTTAACATTAAAATCACAAGTTGACGTCAATTATGAAGATTGAGAGCAAACAGAAGCTCAAGCTTGTGCATCAGTGTGTTTAGCTCAAGTCAGCACAAGCACTTCATCAGATGTCAGCCATCACTATCTCAGAAATCCAATTCAAGATCAACAGCATGTTTACTATGCTTCACTAACAACTCTAGACCCTCACACACCAGATCACTGCTCTTGTAATTACCATCAGCATAATCAATCTTCATTCAGAAGTTATGATGGTGATTAGAGTTGGTTAGTAACTAACTTAGCTGCCCCTTTTTGCTTCCAGAAGCTGACCTGGAAAGTTTGTTAGAGCTGGTCAGCTTCAGTCAATGTTGTATTTTGTTGCTTAGTGAGAGATGGTTAGCATCTTTGTATATAAGAGCTGTTATTGTATTGATTCACTAATTAATGAGAAAGCAAGCTTTACAACTCCATTAGTGTAGTCAAATTTCTCTCAAGCTTTTCTGCTCTAAGCTCTGTTCATTCTCTAGTCATTTTATCGAACACTGTTCAATCTATCAAACACCTTCATTTCTTCAAGGGGAAACAGCAGGAAAGGCAAATGATAAAAGCTAGATGAAGACAAAGAAGAAAACAATGGGAAGCATGTTTTTCAGACACATTGACGAGCACGCACAGATAAAGACACTGAATTTATTCATGGGGCATTTGCCAATACAAGGAGATGACATCTAACACAAATCACTAACAAGTTGGTCATATAAATAAAATCATCACTGAAATAACAAAATATATTCAAATAATAAGACCTCAAGATGGAAACACCAATGTTATCCATAACAAAGATATCACTAAATGTCTACGGTAATTGAACTAAATCCAGTTCATTTGCAAACACTAAGTCCAAGAGAGGAAATAATCTCCCTCTTTCTCACTTGTTCAGAGTACTGCTTTTAAATTGTCATCATGATTATATATCAATCTACTATGTTTACCCATGACTTAGTTACAAATGTTTTTAAAAGCAATCTAGTCCGTCTTAATCTCCCAATGATTAAAAGAATAAAAGGGTGATGTTCAAACCCTGGCAAATTCAAGTGTGAATTGAGGCTATAAAAGTATAAATATTTCTTTGACATTTTTATTGGTTTGGATGGAAGGTCACTTCAACAAATAAGATGATGAAATATCCAATTCCAAACTGATAGTAGTAAAATCAAAACATCTTGTTCCTTAATCGCGTTTTCCATGAAAGAAACTTAGTCTTAATGCAATCACTAACTCTAGAAAATTAGGTTACGGAAATATTATAGCAACGAATCGCCATTTTAGAACAAATGAAGCTATTTAGCAAAGGTCAACACAACTTTATCATTGGATCTCTAGTCTCTACTCAACCAGGAAATAGCTGGCTTAAACATGCATCCAGAAATCGAATTCCGCCACTACAACATATTATTGCTCCTTGAAAACAAAATTAGTTAAAACATTAACAAGAAAAGACAAGTCAAAATCATCAACAACAACAGAAAAGCATGATCAGTGAAACAAAAACCAAATTAAACTTGAGTGATATGAATTTCAAGCAATTACGAACTCAAAATTGAGCTTAAGCTTATCTTTTCGTTGATGAAGTAACTTGGCAGCACCAAGGAGCATGGTGGTTGAGCATCGTGTCCGCAAGACCGCAAGCATGCATTGCGCCATCGATTTTGCTCTTATGCTCCCACTCCACCAATTCCTACAATCCTACACATCATCAAAACCAAAACCAATCCAATCAGAGAACCATCAATCTACTCAATAATATACTAAAGCAAGCTAAAAATGAAAGAGAATTAATTGGACTACTTGGAGAATGGAGAGGTAGGGCATCCGTGTCAGCACGAAGAGAGACGACAGGGCGAGAACCGGAGCCAATCTGTGCAACAATTCCCGTTTGAGCAACTGGGCATGTGTAAGAGATGCCAAGTTTGTCGAGTTCTCTGCGAATAAGAGCACTCGCGTTGTGTTCTTCGAATTTGAGTTCTGGGTTCTCATGGATTTGTCTCCTTATCGAGACCATCCAATCTTTGTCTTGCTGGGCTGAGCTCAAAACTTGATTCATTAAAGTCTCGGACTACCAAGAACTGCCCCGCTAATCGAGAGAATCAAATGGAAAAACAGCGCCCATTACTTAATATATCGATCAAAATAGCAGCAGATGAGAGAAGAAGGTCAAACTCAAACTTCAAAAGGGAGATTATTTAGTTGAAAAAGATGAAGATGATATGGAACTGGAAGTTAGAGGAATATGAAAATGGATTTGTTTAAAAAAAAAAAATTGTTTAATTTATTTTTATGGCTCGATGATTTGGTGACGGTGATGTTTGTTTACTTTTAAAATGCATATGATTTCTTATTTATTCTACATGGATTTGGTCCACGTAGCAATCTCGTCGGTTCCACATGTGAGAGTATGTGTTACGGTACTTCATATATAAATGGGATCATACATGTGGAAGCTTTTTCAAATGATAACAAGAAGAAACCACTTTTGAGAACCAATATTTAGCTAGCAATTAACATAACATCAGATTATACATTTGTTGAAGCTTCTCCTAATGATTATATCCAACTATACATTGATTTGCATTGATCCCAAAATTCCTTAGAATATTCAAATTCTGAGAACGAATTTGAGTGATAAATAAACATATGAACGAAATCACTTCAGCTTACTATAAAAAGAACCGAAAGTTGGTCTTGAACTTCGTATTTTCAAATTCTTCTGGTTTGTCCGGCCAATAGCACTAATTATCTTCTGAAGCATTGCAATGTGCTTCTTCACATTCATGGTGCAACGGTTTCGCATACACATGGGCAAACCAATATGGAAAATATATGTTACATAAAATTGTTATTGTGTCACCAACTCCACAAACTATATGTTACATAAAATTATTCAAAGTTGAATTGAATGAACTTAAATTAACATATACAGTCTTTCTATTATCAGTTCGAACTGACAAAAGTTATATCAGTTCTTTGTATGTGGGCCACTGGATTTAAATAATTTGACTGACAAGTGCATACAGCCAAGTCAAAGTATTTAAATAAACTCCTGTCAGTTCGAACTTATATAACTTTTGTCAGTTCGAACTGATAATAGAATTTCTGTTAACATATATATATATATGTTGGTTCTCTAGTAAGGACGTCCTGAAATTATAAATTAAGGATGTCCAATCACATCAATACATTCATATTGAGTGTGGGTATTTGTTATTGTCGACATTTATAAATTAAGGATGTCCACTGAAATATGAGGTTTTGGGAGGAAAGAGATTTGAACCCACGATTGAGTGTGAGGGGCATACTACCATGCCGTGCCAACCTCATATTTCATATATTCTCATTATGCATATGACTTGAGAGGTGTTGTAATAAGTAGACTAGCCGGCAATGCGAAGAAATTTGTTTAGGTTACTGGAATACCTTTACTTGTGCTACATCTAGGTTATTATCTAAGTTTGGAACAACATTGTGACTGACTTATGTGCAGTCTATTTTTATTGATTTAGAATCATTGATATTCGCGTATGCTTTTGTGTTTATTAATTTTGAACAATAAGGACATATATATAATTATTATCCGAATGAATTTTAGGATAACAAATATAGACTTATTTCATATTTCATATATTCTCATTCTTTCTTATTAGTAAATCTCACATTCGCTCTTATAGTTCTACGAATGGAATGACACATTTACTCGCACTTTTTAACATCATATGTTATAGAAGAATTGAGGGAACAATTATATTCTTATAATAAATAAATTTCAAAATAAATATGTCAAATGACACATTTACCCTTCTTTCTAAATAACATTTTATTACTTTTTGAGTAAATTTTAAATTATTGAGGGACACAAACATCTTTTTATTTTCAAACAAATTGAAAAGGGTCTACAATTCTCAAAACTATTCACCAACCCTCATGCCTTTTTAATCATTTGTATTATAAATATAGAGTCAATAAATTTTTGTTTAGTTATTAAAATTATTACTTTTTTCTTTTTTTTTTCATTTATATTAAGGTATTCGAAATGATTTTATATTCTCACCCAAAAACAAAAAGATTAGATATTCCACATTAGTACTCTCTAATTATAATTGGGCCCTGGCCCAAACTACTTAGCACTGAGACACCTTATTATTTAACTACGGGTTTAAGTTAAAAATCGAACTCGCCTAAACCGTTAAACATTTTAACTCACTAAAACCCAACTGAATATTACTTGTATCCATGAAAATTGTATCCCTTTCTTAATATCCCATTAAAAAAATAATAATAATTAATTATAATACACATAATATGAAAACACCATTTATTTAATTTAATTTATTACATTTTTTTTAAAATAAACCTCACTCTAAATGGTTTTGATTTTGTATATAAAAATTTAGTAAATAGTGGAATTCAGAAATCAAGAACTTAATTCCCTTTCCTAAGTAGGATTCCTGATTAGTAAACACACCAATAATGTAAATTTGTGTAATTACTTTTTCGAAGAATTACATAAATTCATGGTTTGGGGAGGGACCAACCTCATCTAGTTCGTAAATTTATTATTAAATCACGAAGTGTGAGGGAGATTTATCTTCTATGTGAGAGTTGTCATTATAGTCCGTGTTTGCATGTTGATTTCGTCAGGTCACGTTAGATTCCTGATCTAATCAAAGAAAATGGTTGTATTTTTTTACTTTTGAAAGGTGCAATTGATTTTTATTCAAGAAATATTTAAAAGGTAGTACATGAAAAGAGAGACTTTTTAAATGTTATATTTAATTGAAAATTGACATATGTAAACTTTTTAATGGTCCGGTACACCAATCAACCAGCATGCACAGGAGATTTTCTCTTGAATAACATGGTCTACAATTTTACGGTGATTTAGTATTTAACCCACTAGCATGTGTGACTCATGAGTCCCAAAATATTATACAAAGAATTCTCCATATAAAATATTTATGGTAAGCTTAAAACCTCCACCATTAACGAAGAATGAAAGTGCAAGAGGTGATGTGCGAAAGTTTACTTTAATTTAAAAGAAAGTTATAACAAATTTCATAATATTATACATTTTATTATTTTTTTAAATCATTTCCATATCGTATATATGGATTTTTTTTTCAAGCTTTTTTATATAAGGATTTTGATATATATATAGAATACTAGTTTTTAAAAAGTTATTTAAAAAAATATATTAAATTTCCAGATTTTCTATTGTCAGTTCGTCCTGACAATAAATATAACATGACGAAAAATATGGACCACTATATATTACATACTTTAACTCAAAGTGTATACACTTGTCAAAACTTCTCCATAATCTATGGTCCACATTCTTCGTCCTGATATATTTATTGTCAGGACGAACTGATAATAGAAAGACCGATTAAATTTTAATCTAATAGATATTAATAATTTATGGACATTAGTAGCGTGTGGAATAGCACAAATTATTGTAAAAAACAATTAAAGATATATCTGGAAAGAATCATAAACTTTACAAAACAATACAAGTTTTAACCAAATCTGGGATTTTCACAAATACTTTTAATGCAAAATTACCTCCAATTAATCAATCAATACTCAAGAAGAATGCAATAAAATGGATATAAATAATAACATACTAAACATGTTGAGACACCTACATAAATGTATGCAAAGCTATATGTGGCAAGAAATCCGTGATTTTTTTTATTTATTTTTAACAAAATATTACATTTAATTTAGGATTTAGGAATCAAAATATGAACTCTACAAACGGATCAACCTCGTCTCGTTCGGAAAATAAAATAAATTCGGTGATTTAGATTAATGCATATGTTGGCATAAGTGTTGTGCATATATATATAGGGGTGAATTCATAAAGAGCCAAAAAATTTATGGATTTATTGTTTTTAGCCACGGATTTATAGTTTATTGTTTTTATCACTTTTAACCCATTTTGGACAAGTTTACCCCTAAATTAATTGAAATAATAAAAAAAAAAAAATTGGGTTTTTGGCTCTTGTTAGGGTTTCAGAGTTTTAGGCAACAGAAACAGAAAGAGAAAGAGAAAGAGAGAGAAAGAGAAAGAGAAAGAAAAAGAGACTTCGTCGTCCATTGACGCTACCGCCCCGTCGCTCGCCTATGCCGCCACCTACAGCGACCATCCTCCCGAGCCCGTCAATTCCGCGCCTTTGCCTTGACTGTTTTTCTCTCGTTGTCGACGCCACTTGGAGCAACTGTACGTTCAAGCTCCGTCAACGCCACGATAAGTTTTCGATTTTCAGGTAAGTTCTTACGTAATACAAGAGTTAATCACTGTCATAATTTAGAAAAAAATAGGTTTTCTTAAAAATAAAAAAAAAATTATATTGTTGCGTTGGATTTGATTCGATTTCTATTTGGGCACATTCGAATTGCTCGAACCGCTGTTGTTATTGTTCTTGTGTTGCGGATTTGATTTGGTGACAGTTAATTGAGAAATTTGTGTTTTTTTATTTATTTTTTATTTATTTGTAACATGTAACTATATTAAGTTAATAATCTAGGAGGAGTTTTGATCCCCTTTTCACTGTTCTCTTGGTCTATAGTTCTGTGTTCCTGTCTTGTTTCTTTGCGTTTGGGTTTCTGGTGTGGCTGGGGTTTTAGTTGTTTGTTTTCCTGCTTAGTTTCTTATCTGCTGTACAAGGCTGTTATGCTCTGTTTTGGTGTTGGCTTCGTTTGCCCAGCTTTTTAGTGTTGTGGCTTGTGTTCTATGTTCTTTCTCTATGCCTGTTATGGCTTTTTCAATAAACTACTATTCAAAAAAAAAAAAGTTTTGAATATTTTTTTTCCCAATCTTAATAAGCTTCAAAATAGTTTTTATTTTTATTACAGGATTATATGGCTTGGCTTAGTTGAGAATGAGGAGATTGTTTTGAGATTCTTGGTTACTGCTTGGCTGCTTTGGCACAACATGAATCGTATCTTGTATGGTGGAGTGGTCAAAGAGCTAGGAGATTGATGGAGTAGGTCTGGTGAACTCATTGCAGATTTCAAAAATGGTGGAAAGGTGGTTGGTTTACACAGAGGACATGTCTCAAATGAGTTGAATTTGATGTGTTAGGAGTGGTGATTCGTAAGCGAACGTATTGTAGACTTTAATTCTTATATGTAAGGGTGGAATACTATATTTTGTATTGTAGACTTTATTAAGTTAGAGTCCAGTATTGAATGAATTTATTTTGAAGACCAAATTTCAATATTGAATTTAGTTCACTGATGAAATTCAAGTCCAGTATTGTTTCATGTCAGAAGTTACATGCTAGTTCAATTTGAAGTTACATGCCAATGCAAATTGAAGTTACATGCCAATGCAAATTGAAGTTACATGCCAGTTAGAATAGATTTCACAGTTGATACACTAGTTCCAAAAATAAATTCCAATATTGTTACATACCAAAAGTTACATGTCAGTTTAATTTGAAGTTACATGCCAGTTTGAACATACTTCACAATTGACACACTAGTTCCTAAAACAAAGTCCAGTATTGTTACATGCTAGAAGTTACATGCTAGTCCAATTTGAAATTACATGCCATTGTAAATTGAAGTTACATGCCAGTTAGAATAGATTTCACAGTTGACACACTAGTTCCAAAAACAAATTCCAAAATTGTTACATGCCAAAAGTTACATGCCAGTTTAATTTGAAGTTACATGCCAGTGCAATTTGAAGTTACATGCCAGTTTGAACATACTTCACAATTGACACACTAGTTCCAAAAACAAAGTCCAGTATTGTTACATGCCAGAAGTTACATGCTAGTCCAATTTGAAGTTACATGCCAGTGTAAATTGAAGTTACATGCCAGTTAGAATAAATTTCACAGTTGACACACTAGTTCCAAAAACAAATTCCAAAATTGTTACATGCCAAAAGTTACATGTCAGTTTAATTTGAAGTTACATGCCAAATCATATCTCTATAGTGTAATCACATAAAAATAGAAAAGTTAGAAGAACTTCAATATATTGTATAAATTATTCGGAATTACATTATATACACTTGGAATGTGTATGGTATAATAAATTACTCATCATTACATTATATGTGTTTGGATGCATGTACAAGTTAACAATAACAAGTTCCTAGGAATCCTGTATCCCTTCTTTTAGTCCTGTTACTCCTCCTTTTAGTCATCCCTCCTTCAAGAAAGTCGTTCGGCTCCAGATCTACTTCAAGAGAGAATTTTTGCTTTGAGCTTTTGCTTTGTCCGTGATTCTTAACAGAATGCCATGAGGGATCGTGCGTTGTTATGTTCCAAAACAGATTCAGCAGGTACCAATTATGACTATTAACATACCAACAGATTCAAAAATAAGTTCATGAGCTAAAATGAAAAAAATTTATGTTATACTCACAATTGCAATATTGTTTCCATTACAATTGCAATTTACTTGTTTTGGTATGAGAAGCTTTTATAGATCTATTACATGAATTGAGAAACATATACCTGAAGCTTGCCCTAAAGCCACTAGTCCAGTCCTGCTTATAACACAACGATCTCCCTTGAATATCATTCTTGATTCCGCGAAATGGTACAAAGCTCTCTTCCATAATTGCTTTAAGTTGCCGTAAAAAGATATTGCATTCACCGTACTATTACACAGGTAACTACTGCTGGAATTGGATGAAGAAACAATCCAAAACCTGCTAAAAATAGAGATGAATATGGAAAAATCAATTCAAGCAATGAAATGAAAAGACCTCCAATAAAATACTCAAAATATAACCCATTAGAAAGGTAAAAACCTGTGCCTATAAAACAATAGCCAGAGTCATAAATGATAAATCTCACAGCATTTCATTAAAATCTTAGGACTTTTAGGCTCACGAACAAACCCAATTTCAAAAACACGAGATAAATAGTCAAGAATATAAATAAATATAAAATAAAAACAAATGATAAAAGCAGTCAATGATTAAGCTACAAAAAAGACAACCCATTGGCTTATAGTGAAGATATTTACCTTCAAAGAATTTGAACAGAGAGAATAGTTGCAAAGAAACCTCCAAACATATAACCCTGAAAAGAATGAAAATTTCAATATTGCTCCTATAATTAATTATTGCTTTGAACACAATATCACAAACTACTTCAGTTATCCAAATCTAATTCAAGTAATTGAAATTTTTCTACATAAAAAATGCTTGAAGTACACCCAGATTCAACTTCTCAATCTTTAACATATTCAACAAAGACCAATAATGGTAAAAACAGCAGATAGAAACACTTAGAAACCCTAGACCCTACACCCTGAAGCTTTAACCGTACAATATTTCCATCAATCTCATGTAACGCCACGTTCCCTCCATCTGCTATGAGATATGGTCGAACTTCATCCATTACATTCTCAACATTCTCAACAAACTATATAAATTTCAGAAAACATTCCCAAATTTCACTGAAACAATACGAAGAGGCTGTTCTTAATTGATCTTTAACAACCAATTAGTCAAAACAGGCATTATTTGCACAAATCAAATTGAAGAAACAACTAATTATTCTTCCAAAAAAAAAGAAAAAAACAAACCACGTATGCTCGCAACGCCAGGAGTTCGAACCAGCAGGGAACTAAATGAGCTGCGCCGCATCGGATTCCGGCACCGAGCGAGCGAGACCCAGGTGCCAAAGAAGCTTGAATTCTGCGTGAAATCTGGGGATTTTTAGAAGATGAAAACACAAACATTGAATGACACTAATTAAACCAAAATAAAATGAAATAATAATAAAACCTTAGATGTAAGACGAGAACAGGAAGGAGGGTCTAGGGTTTGTTAAAAAAAAAAAATGAAAGTGGAACAAAAATGAAAGATTAAATCAAAGAAGCTTAAAGCGAAATCACATGTAAGCGTATGTTTCGAAATCTCAGGAGAAAGAGAGAGACGTATTCCGGGTTTTCAATCTTCTGGGTTTTGGTTGAAGAGAGAGACGAAGAAAGAGAAGAAGACGTCGCTGGGTTTTCTTACAGGTGACGTGAATTGAGGAGATTTTGAGACTTCGCCGTTGGGTTTTGGTTGAAGAGAGACGAAGATAGAGATGCCGATGGATGACGGTCGCCGAAGAGAGAGCCACAAGAGAGATCAGATTTTGAAATTATCAGAGAGAGAGAGAGAGAGATTTCTGATTTTGAAATGTTGAGAAATTTCAGATTTTGAAATGTGCTATCAGCCACCGAAGAGGGAATTTTGGGGCAATTAAAACAAAATGGAGGACAATTTTGGCAATTCAAGCCAAAAGATAACAAGTATAATAAAAAATAAACTTTTGGCTAAAAACAATAAGTTCATAAATTTTTTGATCATTTCTTGCAATTTCCTCATATATATATATACAGTCTTTCTATTATCAATTCGAACCGACAAAAGTTATATCAGTTCTTTGTATGTGGGCTACTGGATTTAAATACTTTGACTGATAAGTGTATACAGTCAAGTCAAAGTATTTAAATCCAGTTGCCCATATGCAAGGAACTGATATAACTTTTGTCAGTTCGAACTGATAATATAATTTCTGTATATATATATATATATATATTATATATGGTTAGCCTAAATCAACTTAAAATGTTGACTTAAAAAAGTGACTTCAAAATCTCAATCACCCGTTGGCTCTTAATCCAATGGTTGAGATTTGAATGCATTTGTAACTCTTGGATCAAGAGCCAATAAGTGTTGAGATTTGAAGTCACTTTTTTTTAAGTTGATTTAGCCTAACCCACACATATATATATATATATATATATATAATTGGATATAAAAAAAAAAAAGTTTTTTATAAAAAAAGTATTCATAATCTCACTTTCAATTTTCCATTATCCATACATTAGTTTTTTTTTTTTTTTTTTTTTTTTATGTTTTTAAATATATTTTTTTAGAAAATAATTTTTTGTTGTTAATTTATATTTATAAACCATTTAAATATTATTTTTGAAACTCAATAAATAATTTGACAAGGGTAAAATTGTACTTTCATACATATAATTAGAGTTGACCGTTAGTATTTTGGTCAAATGGACTAAAATAATGTATTTTGGAAAAACAAGGGACTTAAGTTGCTAATATGATACAAACGTTTAAATAAGTGACATTTTGCCAAACAGTAGGGACTTTAATGAAATTGCCTATTTATTTATTTAAGGGATAATTACCCCCGGTGGCCATAGAATTGATGACACACTATCAAAATGGCCACTGGATTGGAAAGTTGTTCCATAATGAGTATTTTTGGCTAATTTTATAATACTGATGGCCATTACATCAAACTCCGTTATAACACCGTTAACTTCTTATTCATTTGGTATCAAAATGGCCATTCCCATATTTAAATTATAATCCCAAGTTTTTCATCCTAATTAATAATCAACATAAGAGATTTTCACTCATATTCTTTTTTTAATTAATTTTATATTAAATTAATCACCACGACCAAGCTGAAACTTGGAGTTTGTTAAAAAAAATAAAATAAAAAAATGCACGTTTTCTACTGCCTTTGCTCAGGTACCAAGAGATCCCATTAGGCCCAGTTGCATGTATAGTTAAGGGGGGTGTATTCAATTAGGATTCTTGAAGACATTTAAAGACATTATAAATCCTGGTGTATTCAATTTGGACATTTAAAGGCTTTAAAAGAGTCCATATGAATCCAGTGGTATTCAATTAGGATTTTTATGGACTTTTAAAGAATCCTTCTAAATCCAGGTGTATTAAATTGGGACTTTAAAAATGTCTACAAGAATCAAGGTGTATTCAATTAGGACTAGATTTTAAAGGATTTTCTTAGGTCATGGATTTTGATGGATTTTGGTCGACTTGATAGTGAGAGATATAAATATCAAATGTCATAACATGTCCAGCCTTCTCCCCAAAGATTTTGGTGGATTTTGCTCTCCCCCTCTCTCTCTCAAAACAGAAACGAAAAGCACTAATATGTAAAAATTAAAAAAACCGATGCATGTGAGAATAATAAGCCTCCATCCCCAGCATGTTCTTTGAATTAAAAAGGAAAAAAAAAATCGAGTTCAAAAAGAAAACAAGCCACATACAATAATGGAATATGTTGCAATCACATAATTATATATATATATATATATATATATATATATATATATATTTGAACAAGCAAGTGTAAACACGTTTGTATATATATATATATATATATTTGAACAAGCAAGTGTAAACACGTTTGTTTTTTGTTTTTTTTTTTTTTTTTGAAAAGGCAAACTTTTATTTATTAACCAAGGAAGAGGTTACAAGCGCAAAACAACCAAAACCCAACACCTGCAAACACAACCCAAGCAGACACAAAACAACCCACCCCAACCCAAACACGTTTGTTATTGCCCAATTTAAGAAATATAATCAGAGTAGTATACAAAATCAAATTATTAACTATCTCTAGTAATTGCTATAACCAAAAAAAAAAAAAAAAGTTTTTAAATGCTGTAGTCCGAGATATCAAAATTTCGTATACAATATCATGCACCAAAATTGCCACCTTAAAAGTTAAAAAACATCTAGGAACTATGGTAAGTAATCTTCCTATTGTACATTTCCAAATTAAGCAAAAACCAATCCCATGTCAACCTGATTCAAAAAATTTAGCCTTAGCTCCGGTCACCAGCGTCATTGTTGTCAAAAGAGTATCTGCATTTATTTTGATGACCATAAAAATGATGAAGCAAGGCAATTTGTGACCAACGGAAGCCAGAAAGTGTTATGAATACAACGAACGCTTGCAGCATATTTTTCCCAAATAGAGCCGCTACATTTGCTAAGAACAAAATATAAATTATATTGCACGAGTACAAATCTTACCACGTGCCAAAACTGCACAAAACAACACCAAAATAATCTGTAGAGCCTTCAATCAAACACCAAAATGCTCACTCTTTATTAGTATTTTATTTTAAAGAAAAATAATTTATCTGCACTTCATGCAAGCAGTGCCTTTACGCAGATAAGCCTTAGCCAATTTTGGGTTCAATTCAATCGCTTTGTTTG
Source organism: Acer yangbiense (assembly GCA_008009225.1). NCBI lineage: Eukaryota > Viridiplantae > Streptophyta > Magnoliopsida > Sapindales > Sapindaceae > Acer > Acer yangbiense. Next base: position 5,217,413 of record CM017768.1, on the reverse strand, counting down.
CATCAGCAACAACCTCAGACTACATATATACGCAAATATAGATTGACTGGTGTATCAAATTTTGCTCATTCCAACTTCAAAGGTTTTTTTGATAACTAGCTATAATTAGCTTACTATTGATAAGTCAGAGATAACAAATCCATGAAAATCCTTGGATGTCTAAACAAATCTATGAAAATCCTTGGATGTCTAAACAAATCCATAAAAGTCTGAGGTAGATGTCTAAACAAATCCATAAAAGTCTGAGATGGATGTCTAAACAAATCAATGAAAGTCCATGTGGATTTATAAAAGTCTGTAGAAATCCATGAAAATCTGTCACTTAAAAAATGTCTTTAAATGTCTTCAAGAATCCTAATTAATCCTAATTGAATACACCCCCCTTAATTATGGCTTAAAATTGCACTAACATCCCATGTCGTTAGGGCATCTCCAACCCAAAACTCTATTATGCAGCAACTTTGCTCTATTATGCAGCAACTTTCACACTTCCATCTCCAACCAGCAACTCTAAATCCAACTCTAAAAAGAATATTCCCTTAATATTCCCTTTTCTATTATTTCACAACAATTAACATTTCACCCCTTCATTAAAATAATATTACGATAAGTTAAGAAATTAACATAATATTACGATAAGTTAAGAAATTAAAAAATTAAAAAATTAAATGAAATTAATAAATTAATAAATTAAATGAAATTAACTAAAATATTTTATTTATTATTAATTGAACTTTTAATGCTTTTATTATGTAGTGTGTTGCTTCAATTGTTTTTTTTTTATAATCCAATTTAGTGTTTACATTTATCATTTAGTAATTTTTGTATTATATACTTAATTTTAGTTTATTATAATTAGTAATATAAATAGTAATTAAATTAAAACAAATATAATTTAAACAAAAGCATTAGATAATTAAAAGGATATGATTGGAATATATTTGATTTAATAGGATAAAACTGTGATTAAACAACACTTTTTAAAAGGGGTACAAGTGCAAATTATGAAAATAAGCAAACAAAAATGTAATTAAATGAAATTGGAGGGACTGAACAATAAAAAACCACCAGCACCTGCAAAGTAGCGCTGAATGCTCTTGCAACCCTAGATCTAGCGACTCAATTTCAGAAACTCTACTTTGGCGATGGTTTTGAAGGTTGGTTGGAGAGGTTTGCAGCTGCATAATGGAGATATAGAGTTGGGTTGGAGATGGTCTTAGTGAGGAGGTGTGATTGTGTGAAAATGTCTTTTTGCCTATTATTTTATCAAAATTATTATTCATTGTTTATATAATATTTTATTTATTTATTTACTTAAAAAAAAAAGAAAAGAATGAATGGATCTCCACCACTGCCCTTTTTTATTATTATTATTATTAAAAAAAAAAATCAAAGTCCATCAGATGCCATTGTTCTATATCTAGAATTTGTTTTTAAAAATCAAAATATTTTTTCTAGATCTCTTCCTCCGAACTCCATCAAATGGAGCAAATCAACTTGATATGATCGGGAGCTTGAGTCCATTGTAGATGCTCCATCTCAAATGGTGCGCGCAGATCTGCTCCACCCTTTTCATTATTATTATTTTGTGGGATTGGATTAAATATGAAGAAGAGGTGTGTTTGTAGGTGGATTGATGAAATTATAGTTTAAATATAGGAATGACCATTTTGATACCAAGTGAACAAGAAGTTAGCGGTGTTATAACGGAGTTTGATGGAATGGCCATCGGTGTTACAAAGTTCACTAAAAATAGTCATTTTGGAACAACTTTCCAATCTAGTGGCCATTTTGATAGTGTGCCATCAATTCGATGGCCACTGGGGTAATTATCTCTTTATTTAATTTAGGGATAGGGATATTTTAGTCCTTTAAAGGTAAGAGAAAGTCAACAGGGGATGTGAGTGTCAAAAATTGATAAAGTTGTTTCTGTGTGCAAGAGACCAAACCTCAGGGAGGTTGAGTGCAATTTGCTCTACCCGTGAATTTCACCTTGAAAGTCCATAAATATTTTGCATATTATTAAAATAATTTTTTTAATCCTGAACTATTATAATAAATTAAATTCCCTTTGAACATGTCAAGTACAAAGGCATTCACCCAAAAAGATTATGGAAAAAAGAAGTTGTTGGTGGGCTAAAGATTATCGAATTTTTTGGACCTTGTAACTGAGATAATTTACTGTTTGTCATTAATACTTTATTAATTATTATTTTATTTTAAAAATGATTTTTTTTTCTTTTTCGAAACATTTAAAAAAGATTTTATGAAATCATTTTTTTTAAAGTGATATTTTGTTGTGAATTCGAAACATTTTTGTGTGGCAAAAAAATATTACAAATATTGTTGTGGCAAAAAGTTTTGATGTTGAAAAATTCCTTTTTATCGTAAATCATATGGGCAAATGTGTTAGTTAAATACATAGCAAAAGACTCAAACTTTTACATATTTATCATAAATTTGTATCTACCATTAATATAACATTTAACTAGGCAAATCTCATATTATATAAACCCAAATTCTACTGAGTGTAGAGTCCCCATTGGATTTTAAAATACGAAGATGGTATTGAAGAAGTCAAGATGTCAAAAGATTGCCCAATAATTTTTGAAGATGGTGCTAAAATTAACAGAACCAAAAAAGACACAAAATTATAAGGTTAAGTAGATTGATGGATGATATTAAAATACGGAGAAACGTTATAAAAAGGCTAATTTAAAAAATATGTTATCTAGATGATCAACTTAATTACTTCTTTTGTTCCTTAATTGATATACATAAAGGGGAATGCTATATACCTATCGCGGAGAGATTATATATGACTACAACTTTTACATCTGTAGAGAGGGTTGCTACCACTTTTGAGAGAGGGCTCCCACACTTTGGGATTTTATAGCTAAAGATGAGATAAATATTTACAACTATTAAGACTTAAACCTTCTATCACATCTTATGTTACCAAAAGTCAATTTACAGTGACAGAACGAGGTTAACACGGTAATACTGCACACTTTTTATTTTGAATTATATATTATAATCTTTGTAGAGTTGAAAATTTGAGCCAACAATTTGAACATGAGTAATGCTAGAGGATCCAAAAAAATGACCCAAATTTGGGAACCAAACCTATGTGGCAACATCACACACAACATGGGCCCACGTCACTCTTCCCAAAGATCCCATGTGATGTTGCCACATAGGTTTCGGTCCAAAATTTGGGTCCTCTAGCATTACTCTTTGAACATAACAACTCAGTATTCATCAACACCTGGTTTACAGCTCCACTAAAGTGAAAACCCAACACGTACGTGGGCAACATATGTATGTTTCTAAGATTTCCTTTCATAATATCCTGATAAACCTTTAAAATGAATAATTTGTTGGGATTTAATTACAATATTCATTCAAAATTATTGGAAGATAAACAAAAAATTGCAATGGTGTAGGATTTACGTACGTTCGTGTCTGCCCCTTACAAAACATGTTACGTTACCCAAAATATGTACTGGTGTGAGTGTGTGACCTTTTTGTTTTGTATTTATTAGCATTTAAATATTGGTATAAAGTGAATGATAATTGATAAGGTAGTGAGGTGACACGTGCACACGTCCGAATGGATCCAAAATTATATTTGTTTGTTTGGTTACACTTTACGGGTGTTAATTGTGTAATATATTGTGTAATTGTTTCCATCATTCCATTGTATTAGTCGGCAGTTAATTGTGTAATTGCATATAATATTTTTTGGCAAGTAATACATGTTTAATCATATGTCTATAACTGTGTAATTGCACATTTTTAATCTTAACATGTTTTGGTAAATTTGAGTTTGCTAGAGGGTTTTTGTGTGCATTAAAAGATAAAATGATATCAGTCATATAATTATCAATATGAACTACTATATGCTGAATCTAATCAATATAGAAGAACCAGATATAATTTACTGTTTGTCATTAATACTTTATTAATAATTATTTTATTTTAAAAATGATTTTTTTTTCTTTTTCGAAACATTTAAAAAAGATTTTATGAAATTACTTTTTTTAAAGTGATATTTTGTTGTGAATTCGAAACATTGTTGTGTGGAAAAAAAAATATTACAAATATTGTTGTGGCAAAAAGTTTTGATGTTGACAAATTCCTTTTTAATCGTAAATCATACGGGCAAATGTCTTAATTAAATACATAGGAAAAGACTCAAATTTTTACATATTTGCCATAAATTTGTATCCGCCACAAATATAACATTTAACTAGACAAATTTCATCTTGTCTAAACCCAGATTTTGCTAAATGTAGAGCCTTCATAACTCCATTGGGTTTTAAAATATGAAGATGGTTTTGAAGAAGTCAATATGTCAAAAGATTGCACAATAATTTTTAAAGTCAATATATATATATAAAATTTAATGATATCTTTTATATGAATGATATGAAAAATGAAATATAAGAAATTTTTCAGAATTCCTCAAGGAAAGTCAAGTTTATCAATTTGAGGCTGCATCATAATGGTTTGAAGATCAGCATTATTCCAAGGTCGGCTAATCTGATTGCCCAGAGACTTGCTCTTTATGCCATGGATATCTCAGAGGACACCGTATGGATGGAAGACATTCCCAATTGTGTTAGGAGTCTCGTGGAAGTTGACATTCCTGTTTAATGTTTTGGCCATTGCTCTTGTTGGTTTTCATTGTTTGTTTGTGTTTTTCTCTTGCTACTGTATGCAGTCGTAAAAAAAAAAAAAAAAATTGCTGAGTGTAGAGCCTCCATAACTCCATTGGGTTTTAAAATACGAAGATGGTGTTGAATAAGTCAATATGTCCGAAAATTGCACAATAATTTTGACTTATATATATATATATTAATGATATCTTTTACATGAATGATATGAAAAATGAAATATAATTATAAATTTTTTTCCAGAATTCCTCATGGAAAGTCAATTTTATCATTAATTCATTAATTTTAAATATAATAATATATTACAAACAGTACTGCGTGTTAATTAATAATTGGCATGTAGATCGATTTCAAGTTGGTGTAATATAGAACATAAATCTTATTTCCATCAAGGACACCAACATGGTTGTTTCATCGTCCCTGTCCCTGATCGGACGCGTGTCACATTAGGATTAATTCACTTTCTTTGATGGACCCTAATGTTTAACATTTGCAATGGGTCCACCAAATAAAAACTGCTATATATAATTTATTCTTTTATTCTTCTTTTCCTTTTCTGTGTAATGGGGTCCACCAAATCAAAACTCTTCTGTCTCCCTTTAATAACCAAAACGAACAACCAAAAGTTTACAAAACCAAACAATAAAATATATAAACCATACAAGTCCGTAAATGACATGAGTCATGGTAGATTCCTAATACACCAGACGAGATAAGGTTAGTTGGATGGTAAACCTCTCGTAAAAGTCATTCTTAAACCATGAGGTTGGTGTTTTTGGTGTGATGCGATGGTAGGGACTGACGACACGTCGTTGCGATGTCGGTCAAAAGATGAACATTTAAGTTCGACCTCGCTAGCGCGCGAGTCACAGAGACTAGCACAGCGGCAAGTGAGGGTATCGTTCCGCAGGGAGGTGGGATCCGCCGACCGTCACCGGTTCTAGCTATTATTACAACACTCCGAGAGAACTCGTGTGTTGCGGTTGGGGAAAAGTAAATAATATTAAAAATAAATAAACTAACTACCATAATATATACATGGATAGGATGGAATGGAGAGATGCATGAAATATGGTAACACTAGGGCAATGACTCAACCGTAACAATCCTCCTAATTAAGCACTAGACTCACTTAGTCCCTCAATATGCAAGTATATCATAGGCTCGTGTCCCCTTAATTGATCTCTAATCTCTTTCGAGTCTTAGAAATCACATCCACACATACAAAGTACACATGAATTCATTAAGTGTCGTGGCACACACATAAGAGCCCTGTATGCCAGCCTAGTGTATCTCTCACTGTCTGGTCATATACAGTGGTTGTTTCGTTGGGCATGTAATGCGCAATCGCGTGGGCCATACTACAGCCAATGATTCATTCACAATGGCTAACCAAATACGGGATGGCAACCAAGTGAAAGCATTAAGAATACGAAAATACCCATACAACACATATGTTATATGCTCGTGTCCCCTTAATTAATCTCTAATCTCTCTCGATGTCTTAGAGATTACATCCATGCATAAATGCTTGGATTCATTAAGGACTGTGGGACACACACACGAGCTCTACAAGCCAGCCTAGTGTATCTCTCACTGTCTAGTCAAATGTAGAGGATATCACGCTGGACATGTTAATGTGAACCACGCAATATATAACACATAGCCTAAATATCATCCACAAGGTGGCTAACCGAGTGAAAGCATTAAGCAATGAAATACCCATATAACTACACAAGCATAAGAGGAATTTAGTTTGTCTTTACTTTAGATACGGATTCGGTTTTATCAATCTCCCTACGATGGCTAGACATGGGAAATAAGTTTACCAAACAACAATGTGCAATAAGTTGGTTGTTATTCATTAAGACCATTCAATCTAGGTTAAGGGTTCATCCTCTTGATTTGGGAATTCTCCCTAAATCAATTTATTACCCAATCCGGCCAAGGATGGATAATTATGTCTTAAAAAGACCCATTAAGCACAAGGATTTGAACCAAGGCCAATTTAGCAACTAACTTGCCTGAATTGAAACCTTTCCTACTCTTTGGAGCTAAATCTCTAACACTCCAATTACTCTAAACATGGCATTTTGGTCATCCATCAATCAATCAACAATCATGGGAAATTAAATTACACTACTCCTATAGTAAATTACTCTACTCCTAATCCCAATCATGGACACATATCAATTTCAGGCCTCCACACACATGGATATTGCAATTAGAGCTTAAAACATGTAATTGGCAAAGAGTAAAACAAAACCCAACCAAATTTAAGCACAAACATACATATATTACACATGTGAAGGTTTACAATATTCCCCAAATCGGGGTTACACATTAAAGAAGCAAGAAATACAAAGAGAATGAGTAAAAGGAGATACAACCCTTGAAGAAATTCCTCCAAGAGCTCCTTTCCATGCTTGGCTCGAAATTGGTCAAAAAACCACTCCTATTCCTTGCAATCTGCCCTAAAATGGATGGAGGAAGTGTAAAATGGGGTTGTGGAGATGTATGGGGAGCTCCCATGGAGGAAAAACCTCCATGGGAGCATGGGTCTCTCCTTATTATGTGAAGAAGATGAAGAAGGATGAAGAAGATGGAAGAGAGAGAGAGTTGGGCGGAGGAGAGAGAGAGGGAGTGAAAGGGGGTCTGTCTCAACTGAAGAGAAGAGGGGATATATATAGTGGGGAGAAGGGTTTAGGTCAGAAATGGGGGAAAGGACGAAAATGCCCTTAAGTGGCTGAAAATTGGGCATTTCGCGGATGGGTTTCCAGCAGCGCGCACCGTTACGGAAACGAGCATAACTTTCTCCACAAACGTCGGAATCGTGATCTTGAAGAACCATTGGAAAGAAGACCTCTGGGGCTTTCCAACCATATATAGCACGAAACCCAGTTCGATCGGAGGAGAGAGATATGGCCCCCGCAAGTTGAGTGTTCTGCAGGAAACTTTTGTCAGAATTTCCACCTTGATTTTGCGCCCTTTTATGCGCCCTAGGGCGCCGATTTACAAAAAGTGGGTCTTCTGGTCCCTTTTTGCGCCCTTTTATGCGGCCCCTAATCGCAAAAATGGGGCGCAGAATCCAAGTTTCACAAATTGCACTTTTGCCCCAATATTTTGCCATTTTTGCACTATAGCCCCTGTGGTGAAAAATTACCTGAAACACTTATTTAAAACATTAAATACCCGGTTTTACCCGGAAAACAAGCATAAAAGATAAAAGTAAGGGGCTACACAACGTGTAGAAATAAGAGTTATCACACCCCCAAACTTATCTTTTGCTCGTCCCCGAGCAAAACAAAACAAAAAAAAAAAAAAAAAAAAAAAAAAATAAAACAAAACAAGCAAAAACAAGCTAAAATAAATAAAAAGTAAAAACTAAGCTAGTCCACTTCCGTAGGAAACACGGTGGCACTTAGCATGTGCCACAAGCCTTTAAACCACTAGGCGATCCCTAGAGGAGGAGTTATAGTCTCCTGAGGGTTTACAGCTACGACACCCACAAACGTATACTCTGCAAGAAAAGTTGAGATGCAATCCAAACATACCAAGCAAAGACTACATGCATGCTAGTATCTCAAATATACCAATTAATAACAATGCATCACACAATGCAAGTATGCCAATACTTAGGATGTTTCGGTTTACAAAACAACTACGCTCGAATTGCCTAAGATGAAATTCGCCTCGACTCTAATCCTCCCTGGATTTCAGTCTGATTTTTCCACTCAGATCCTAGGCGATCACTCTCAATCAAACATATGCGAATGAGTTTATGTACCGGAATCTAATATATCGCATATGAGTATTTCAATAAAAGCACATTTATAGTGATAGATCTCATGGAAGGAATTGAAATGCCATGAACGTGGAAAGAGCATGCATTGACTCGCATTCCCAATATAGACTTCCTAAGAGATCAAATGGGCTTTCCCTCACTTTATACTGTGGCCAAGGTGATTTGTGAAGGTGTATGGGATGGAATATATGGTAGGAGTGGAAAGGATAAAGCTATCAACCATGCTAAGGTGTTTACACATTACATTACAACAAAATTAGCTCTATTACACTATACTACAAGCGTCTAGGCTATAAAATTTACATTGCACATTTGTGCTACATTTGTACTCATATTTAAGAGTAACTTTACAATTGAAGAACTTGAAGGCTTAAGTGTTTATAATTCACACTTATTCTCTTTTCTTTTCTTTTTCTTTTTTTCTCTTTTTTTCTTTTCTCTTTTTTTTTTTTTTTTTTCTTTTTCTTTTTGTAAGCCTTGCCTAGCACAATTACATACATTGCCTAAGTACACGCTTTTACAAAAATTAGAGCTTTACAATACATAACTTCTATTAAGCTATACACCTCAACATAATCAATAACTAGGGAATGGTTGGGGGTGTAGTGTTTGGCCTCAATTTGCAATGAATATAGGGTTGTGGGAGTGTTTAGGCTATTTTAGTAGTTTCGCACACACTCAAACCCAAAATCATTTCTAAAAGTCCATCTAACAAGGGAATACAAATCTCAACAAGCAATCCACATTATTGTAGTTCTATGGCAATCAATGCAAAATGTATGTACAATGAGATCACAATTAAGAACAAAATCGAAGAGTGTTTAAAGAGTAGAAACAAAATATACCCTCTGAATTTGATGCTAATAGGCTCGAAACCTCACTAGGGTAGTCTCCACTATTTTCCTAGGCTAAACAAACATAGAAGTCTCATCCACCTCAACATCAAAAGATTGGCACTGTACAAGCAAATTTAAGTGATGCACGGAGCTAAAAGCATACAATGCATGTCTCTACCGGCACACAAAGAAAACAACTCAACATGGAGGCCAAAGATTTCAAAAACTGTCGAAATTAAAGTCGTCCAATGTCCACTTTCTGGTGCATATCTTTAAAAGCACTTAAAATAATTTCTCAAAAATTTTACACCATAGAGTAGACATATAAATACACACTTTTCATTTATAAAGTATTTCAAAATTCGAATGGGAAAAGTGTGAAACTGGACAATGAAAACAGTGAAAGCGCAGTTTCGAAAAACAGGGCATCGCCCATGACCTTTGGTCGAAGAAATGCTCATAACTTTTGATCCACAACCCGGAATTTTACGTTCTTTATATGTTCGGAATCAGAACGAGAAATCGAAGAACGCAGCGCGGGCGAAAAAATTAATTTCCTCACCAATGAGTACAGTTTTAATGAAACATTTGCCTCAAAAATATTCAAAACAGGGAAGTTTTTGCAGAGATTTGAAAATTTTCTAAAACAACACCCTAAAAATCCTAAGATCTAAGCACAACACATATCCACTCTTAGATCTAAACATAAATAAAAATCACAAAAATAAGCAAAGCATTATACCCTTGAAGTGCACGCCCTCACGAGTGGTTATTCGAACCAACCAAGCCTCCGCGAAGCTCTCTTGAGTTGTGTGGTCCATCCGACCTAAAATTTCCTTTCCTTGCACAAAACAACTCAAAGAAAATTAAATGCATATGCTTTAAACAAAAATAAGAAAAATAACACGACTTGCACCCTCAAACTTAGCCTAAACATTGTCGATCACACAATGAAAAGCATGAGTAAAAGAGATGATTATTTTCAACATAACAAACTAATCCGCAAAGCAATAAAAAACAATTAATCTAAGATATTTACAGAACCTAAGCTAAAACTAGTAACTATCAACGAATAAGCCACCTCCCCGGCAGCGGCGCCACTTTGACGACACGTCGTTGCGATGTCGGTCAAAAGATGAACATTTAAGTTCGACCTCGCTAGCGCGCGAGTCACAGAGACTAGCACAGCGGCAAGTGAGGGTATCGTTCCGCAGGGAGGTGGGATCCGCCGACCGTCACCGGTTCTAGCTATTATTACAACACTCCGAGAGAACTCGTGTGTTGCGGTTGGGGAAAAGTAAATAATATTAAAAATAAATAAACTAACTACCATAATATATACATGGATAGGATGGAATGGAGAGATGCATGAAATATGGTAACACTAGGGCAATGACTCAACCGTAACAATCCTCCTAATTAAGCACTAGACTCACTTAGTCCCTCAATATGCAAGTATATCATAGGCTCGTGTCCCCTTAATTGATCTCTAATCTCTTTCGAGTCTTAGAAATCACATCCACACATACAAAGTACACATGAATTCATTAAGTGTCGTGGCACACACATAAGAGCCCTGTATGCCAGCCTAGTGTATCTCTCACTGTCTGGTCATATACAGTGGTTGTTTCGTTGGGCATGTAATGCGCAATCGCGTGGGCCATACTACAGCCAATGATTCATTCACAATGGCTAACCAAATACGGGATGGCAACCAAGTGAAAGCATTAAGAATACGAAAATACCCATACAACACATATGTTATATGCTCGTGTCCCCTTAATTAATCTCTAATCTCTCTCGATGTCTTAGAGATTACATCCATGCATAAATGCTTGGATTCATTAAGGACTGTGGGACACACACACGAGCTCTACAAGCCAGCCTAGTGTATCTCTCACTGTCTAGTCAAATGTAGAGGATATCACGCTGGACATGTTAATGTGAACCACGCAATATATAACACATAGCCTAAATATCATCCACAAGGTGGCTAACCGAGTGAAAGCATTAAGCAATGAAATACCCATATAACTACACAAGCATAAGAGGAATTTAGTTTGTCTTTACTTTAGATACGGATTCGGTTTTATCAATCTCCCTACGATGGCTAGACATGGGAAATAAGTTTACCAAACAACAATGTGCAATAAGTTGGTTGTTATTCATTAAGACCATTCAATCTAGGTTAAGGGTTCATCCTCTTGATTTGGGAATTCTCCCTAAATCAATTTATTACCCAATCCGGCCAAGGATGGATAATTATGTCTTAAAAAGACCCATTAAGCACAAGGATTTGAACCAAGGCCAATTTAGCAACTAACTTGCCTGAATTGAAACCTTTCCTACTCTTTGGAGCTAAATCTCTAACACTCCAATTACTCTAAACATGGCATTTTGGTCATCCATCAATCAATCAACAATCATGGGAAATTAAATTACACTACTCCTATAGTAAATTACTCTACTCCTAATCCCAATCATGGACACATATCAATTTCAGGCCTCCACACACATGGATATTGCAATTAGAGCTTAAAACATGTAATTGGCAAAGAGTAAAACAAAACCCAACCAAATTTAAGCACAAACATACATATATTACACATGTGAAGGTTTACAATATTCCCCAAATCGGGGTTACACATTAAAGAAGCAAGAAATACAAAGAGAATGAGTAAAAGGAGATACAACCCTTGAAGAAATTCCTCCAAGAGCTCCTTTCCATGCTTGGCTCGAAATTGGTCAAAAAACCACTCCTATTCCTTGCAATCTGCCCTAAAATGGATGGAGGAAGTGTAAAATGGGGTTGTGGAGATGTATGGGGAGCTCCCATGGAGGAAAAACCTCCATGGGAGCATGGGTCTCTCCTTATTATGTGAAGAAGATGAAGAAGGATGAAGAAGATGGAAGAGAGAGAGAGTTGGGCGGAGGAGAGAGAGAGGGAGTGAAAGGGGGTCTGTCTCAACTGAAGAGAAGAGGGGATATATATAGTGGGGAGAAGGGTTTAGGTCAGAAATGGGGGAAAGGACGAAAATGCCCTTAAGTGGCTGAAAATTGGGCATTTCGCGGATGGGTTTCCAGCAGCGCGCACCGTTACGGAAACGAGCATAACTTTCTCCACAAACGTCGGAATCGTGATCTTGAAGAACCATTGGAAAGAAGACCTCTGGGGCTTTCCAACCATATATAGCACGAAACCCAGTTCGATCGGAGGAGAGAGATATGGCCCCCGCAAGTTGAGTGTTCTGCAGGAAACTTTTGTCAGAATTTCCACCTTGATTTTGCGCCCTTTTATGCGCCCTAGGGCGCCGATTTACAAAAAGTGGGTCTTCTGGTCCCTTTTTGCGCCCTTTTATGCGGCCCCTAATCGCAAAAATGGGGCGCAGAATCCAAGTTTCACAAATTGCACTTTTGCCCCAATATTTTGCCATTTTTGCACTATAGCCCCTGTGGTGAAAAATTACCTGAAACACTTATTTAAAACATTAAATACCCGGTTTTACCCGGAAAACAAGCATAAAAGATAAAAGTAAGGGGCTACACAACGTGTAGAAATAAGAGTTATCAGGGACCACTAAGAAGAAAGTGAATATGAGAATTATTTGAAGAGTTTTTATTTGTATTTTGAGTGTGGCTATTGAATGAATTTATTTATTTATTTATTTATTTTTCTTTGGAGGAGATGGAGATCTGATCAATAAATTAGAGAAATTCAAGATAATGTGGATAATGGATATATTAGCCCACATCCAAAATATATGAATACAAGGTGGGGTGAGTTTGGAATAAACTTCCTTCTAGTGATATATCTCATAGTTGGAGATGAACAATTGAACTATATCGATAATTATTTGATTTATTTATTTTTTATGCATTATTTGTTTTAAAAAATTAAATATTCTTTAACATGTAATTTAAAAATATTATTAAAACAAGTGATAAAACAGGTTATTAAAGGGTAACTTGGACATTTCATAATATTAACCAGCAGTTGTTAATTTAAGGGTATTTTTATTTGTAATTTTGACAAAAGTTCTAGTTTACCAAATATCTCAGGTTACCTTTTTACAATTTACCGTATTTTATATTTGTCTTAGGTTTGAAGACAAGTGTCAAAACTGGGGATTTGCACTTGGTTGGTTGCATATAATATTGGTCTCCCCCTCTTCCTTTCTTTCTCAATTTCTGTACCAATCAACATCAAACAATTCACACCCCCTCCTTTTCTTCTCACATAAACCAAATAGCTAATTAAAATGAAAATAAAATTTATAAACTAAATTCAATTTTAAGTAGATTAAATAATTAAAAAAAAAAAACAATGATTTTTATTTTAGTGCAAAGATTAATCGGCAATACAATTATATATCAATGATATGATCACATTGAAAGATACTTACATGATAAGTGATAACTTATTGACAATGGCCAAAATAGATTGATGTCTTAGACAAATAATAAAACAAATCGATTAAAATTTATGGAAATTAAACAAGTTGATAATCACCAATTATTTAGTGGTGTGCTTATCAATAAATTAAAAAGGCAACTAATTAAGTAGAAAAACAGATCAGGGACAAAGATGTTATAATCAAGTTGGTAAATAAGACAACAATGGTCTTTAAAGCCTTATTAAATTGGCTTGACTTAAAGCAAAGGACAGAAAAGGAGAACTGAAGATAGTACTTGTCAGTTGTTTCACATCAGAGATGGAATATGCAATCATTAACGTACAAATATTATATCAAATTTATATATTTATATATATTTTTTCTGAACTCCAGTCCACACACATAAACAGAAACAGAAACATAAACAAATTATTTGTTCAAACTAAAACAAAACATCAACATAAACAGACGAGAAGCTTCTCAGTCGAATCCTCCAGTTCCACACTTCCACCACCTGTAGAACCGGCTCCTCTTCTTCTTGTTCTTTTTCTTCACCGGCAAATCCAGGCCTGGTTCACTGAAAACCAATGCAATGCAATAAAATAAAATAAAATAGATAAAAAATTAAAGATATAAAAAACTAGAGATAGATGGCTTACTTATGGGCAGACCGAAGATGAAGACTCAAGACAGTTCTTGAACTGAAACCACAGCCGCAAATATCGCACATATGATTATGTTGTGGATGAACAGTCAGGTAGTGACAAGAAATGGCTTCCCGTGTGTGGAGCTCTGCAGCAGCATTGACAGCTTCGGGTGTAGCATTAGGCTCGTGAGCTTTGGACACACAAACAATACACGGAAGATTCTCGGCCATTGTTGTTGTTCTGTAAATTTATAGAAAAAAAAAATGATCATCAAAATGTAAAAAAAAAAAAAAAAAAAAAAAAAAAACAAAGTTTCACAAGAACATCTAAATAAGTTAATAATCTCTTTTGGTTCGATTCAAACTTCAAAGGTTCAAAGAAACCAAAAGTTTTATAAAAAGAGAAATAAAAACAAATTAAAAGACCAGCTGGATTTCAGAAAATAAAAACCTGCAACTAATTAATATGGAAAAACAAAGTTCCATTGTTGTTGTGAAACATGATCATCAAAATGTAAAAATAAAAAACAGAGATTAAGAGAAAAATGAAAGAAAAAGGAAAAACAAAGTTTCTGTCATGATCATCAAAATGTAAACAAAAAAACAGAGACCAAACGAAAAAGTTAAGGAAAAAAAAGGTAAGAAAAAAAGAAGGAAAGAGGAAAAACAAAATAAAAAGTTTAAATCTACATTTCACTCACTTTTCTTGTGAGATTTGTTGTGAGAGGGGTTGATAGTAGATCAGACATATATATAGTAGACATGGACTAAGGGGCTGTTTGTTTTTTTTATCTAAAGTCTTATAAGACCTTAATTTGTTAGACATATGGATAAAACCTTAATTTGATGAAATAGGTGGTTAGGGTTTGGTAGTGGCTTTCATATGATTTTGAATGTTATTAAAAGCATCGTTTTGTTTTAAGAAATTTAGTGGCCTCCAATTTACCAAAAAATAATGGCTTCTACTAGGTTCGAAACGGAGACCTTCATTTTGTTACAAGGATATGATAACCAGCACGGCAGCACACCACGGAACCACTTGAACTTTTTTATGTTTTTTATTTATATATATCATAAATATTTATCATTATTAACTTCATTTTTTTAAAAAAAAAAATTTTGGAATTTGCTAAAACACAAGATGGGTGAAAATATATTATATTATATAATAATAAATGTAATTTGATTTGTGATGGTATTGGTTGGTATTGCACATGCAAAATGCAAGAAGAAAAAAAGAAAGAAAACCGGAAGATTTATTTTATTTTCAGATAAAATTCAGGTCAATACAGGAAGTTGTGAAAAATATATTTTTATTTTCAAATAACTCAAAAATGTATTTGTGAACAAATAAGCAAAAATATAATTATGAGTAATGCTAGAAGACCCAAAAAAGTGATCCAAATTTTGGACCCAAACCTATGTGGCAACATCACACACAACATGGGCCCACGTCACTTTTCCCAAAGATCCCATGTGATGTTGCCACATAGGTTTAGGTCCAAAATTTGGGTCACTTTTTTGGGTCCTCTAGCATTACTCTATAATTAATTATATGTTGTTTAGTATAAAAAAGAAAAAAAAAAGAAAAGCCAAAATATAATTCCTTCCCATACCGTAAAGATTGTCACTGAAACTACCCTTTAATTTTTATCTTGCCATTGTTAATTTGATGCACTTGAATGGAATAATTATAACCCCATTTGCTATTGTTAATATTAATATTGATCATGCTGCTCTCATTTGTATGCTCAATATTTAGAATGCAAGTAGTTGGTTGAAAAGGAAAATACTTGGTACTGACCAGTCCATACTCATGTATACTGACCACCCAATGAGGTGTTGCCACGTAACCCAAACTCTTTTACTTTTTACATTTTTCTCCTTGTTTTGTATTACGTGGCGACCAACCATTAGTTGGTCAGTATGTCTAGGTGCTGACCGGTCAGCACCCAAGCAGTGTTTAGTTGAAAATGTCGTCTTGGCTATAGGATATGTCCTACTTGTCACCAAAACCTTTTTGCTAATTAGTTGGAGGTTTCTATTTTCGGAAATCCAGCTGGTCTTTTAATTTGTTTTTATTTCCCTATTTATAAAACTTTTGGTTTTTTATTAAAAAAAATAAAAATAAAAAATTATAAGAACTATTATGATAGGTTTGGTTTGGTTTCTTTGAACCATTGAATTGAACCAAATGAGATTATTAACTATTTATGGATCAAGATTCTCTCACATCTTTTATTTTTTATTTTTTACTAGACTCTTCACAATCTAATGACACCTAAGTATTAAACAAAATATATGGTCAAGATTTATCCACTTTTTCCTCTCTCATGCAAGTGGGCGTTTAACTTCCTCTCTCCAAATCTCATATTATATGTGTGCTACTTTAACTTAACTTGGTTCGAAAGTAATTATTAACTGTTTATGGATCAAGATTCTTTTATATCCTTTTTTTTTTCCTAGACTCTTCACAATCCAATGACACATAAACATTAAACAAAATAGATGGTCAAGATTTATCCACTTTTTCCTCTCTCATGCAAGTGGGTGTTTTGCTTCCTCTCTCCAAATCTCATATTATATGTGTGCTATTTAACTTAACTTGGTTGGAAAGTAATCATTAATTTAATTTCCTAAAACACCCTTCAACAGAACGTCAACAGTTTACCATCTATAGACTATAGCTCAAATAGGCGAAGCACTTATCTTCTGAAGCATTGCAATGTGCTTCTTCACATTCATGGTGTAACGGTTTCACATTCGCATGGAGGTTAAGACGCTGTCTACTTCTGCATATTATTGCCTCATTAGAAACTCATTTCAGACCATTTCGCCATTCGCTTCTTGCTTCAGTTGGACAGGTTTATAAGCTCAAATACTTACTGCAATATGTTTCGCTACAAATTAATTTACAATCCCTCACAACAAATTAAATGTTGTTCTACAAACGAAACATATATGTTGGCTCATGTGTTGTTGAGTCAATTGCTATTGTGTCACCAACTCCACAAACCATATGTTATATAAAATTATTCAAAGTTGAATTGAATTGAACTCAAATTAACATACAAAAACTCAAAAACCCATCTGCCCCAAATCTCAAAACAAGTTAAAAAATGGAACAGCAGTCTTTTAATTAGAAATCCTACTGAAAAAATAATATAATCTTAGAGCAAAAGTTTTAGATGAATTATATGGAAGAACAGTATGAATTAAAAACAATTTAAGGTGTGCATAAAATAGAGGAAATTAACATTGTTATTACAGACATAACGTCATCCTTAATTATAGTTATTTAAGATCACTAAATACATACATAATTTGGACCCACTTCATCCTTTCCACTTGCATTTTGTTTTAATTAATTAATTAATTTATTTAAATATTACAATAATTCAATGTTTTAGAAGGGGAGAGATTCAAACCCACAACGAGTGGGTGTGAGGGGAATACCACCGTACTAATCTCATTTTCATATATAGAGTATTATTCATTTAGTCCCTATGTTTTTTGAATTATCTATTTTTTACTCACTTATTCATTTTTCATTGGATTGGTCCATATGTTTTCGAAAATCACTCAATTTGGTCCCTTTGTTCATATTGGATTGGTCCATATGTTTTCGAAAACCACCCAATTTGGTCCCTTTGTTCATATTTGTTCATATTTACACACCACGGAACCACTTGAGCTTTTTTATGTTTATATATATATATATATTAAATATTTATCATTATTTTTTTTTTTATTTTTTTTGGAATTTGCTAAAACACAAGATGGGTGAAAATATATTATATTATATAATAAGAAATTTTATTTGATTTGTGATGGTATTGGTTGGTATTGCACATGCAAATGCAAGAAGAAAAAAAGAAAGATAACCGGAAGATTTATTTTATTTTCAGATAAAATTCAGGTCAAATGAAGGAAGTTGTGAAAAATATATTTTTATTTTCAATATCTCAAAAATGTATTTGTGAACAAATAAGCCAAAATATAATTATAGGTTGTTTAGTTAAAAAAAAAAAAGAAAAAAAGAAAAAAAAGAAAAGCCAAAATATAATTCCTTCCCATTTTAATTTAATTTGTTAATATTAATACTGATCATCTGCTCTCATTTGTATGGTAAAAATTTAGAATGCAAGCAGTTGTTGAAACTTGAAAATGTCGTCTTGGCTATAGGTATGATAGGTTTGGGTTGGTTTCTTTGAACCATTGAATTGAACCAAATGAGATTATTAACTATTTATGGATTAAGATTCTCTCGTATCCTTTCTTTTTTTTTTTTTCTTTTTTTTTTACTAAACTCTTCACAATCTAATGACACTTAAGCATTAAACAAAATATATGGTCAAGATTTATCAACTTTTTCCTCTCTCATACAAGTGGGTGTTTCACTTCCTCTCTCTCCAGATCTCATATTATATGTGTGCTACTTTAACTTGGTTGGAAAGTAATCATGAATTTAATTTCCTAAAACACCCTTCAACAGAACATCAACAGTCTACCATTTATAGACTATAGCTCAAATAGGCAAAGATTCTCCTACTTTCTTCGCAAACAATATTGGGTATTTTAGTAAATTGACCTTTGAGCTTAAGTTTGACCATCTCAATATTAGGGGGACCGAAAATGGAAGAAAATGATGTATGTTAAGTTTTGGACCTTACATATACCTAATGGCTGTCCCAATCCCACCCTGAAAACATGGTGAACTCTTCATGACAAAAACTTGAGGATTGGAATTTTTTTATTTTATATTTTTTTGAAATATTACAAATAATTCGGGACTTGAGGGAGGGGGACAAGACTCGATCCCACAACCTATTAATGTAGGTGTGAGGAGCAGCCTCATCTTGTCGTTAGGGTTGGACTATTGAATCACCACAATCTCTATGTTACAATCAAATACATGATTTTCTTACCTACCAAAGTAACTATACATAACCATTAACCATAGGAACCTTTTGCGATATTAATTGGATACAAGTCTTCAAAAATATTTGTAGAGAACTTGTCATGGTCATTTCACCAATGACGAAATAAATATGCACATTGAACAGTACTTTCATCAACATTATTACTTATGAGAAATTTCATTCTACAAGTTAAAAAGTTAAAGCACAACTCACTGGTTGCGGTAATTATCAATCTCTTATATATTGTAGTTACCCTTCTAGAAATATTTTTACAATAAAGGCCTCTTTAATCTCTGCAGTCATGATACTAAAGGAGAGTTTATGCATTAATTGGTTGTCCTAGGAGTCCTAGGTTCAACCCCCCACGATAATTCGCGGCACAATGATTTATCCTCTCATATAGTATGAATTATGTATTTATATGAAACAAAAAGTATATAAATAGATGCAAGAAATGCTAAACATTGTAACTTTAAAATAGGTACTAGGTAGGTTTACTTGCATGATCTTGCATGTTGGCATGTTGCATATACTTCCCAATCCCAGGTAGCTAGCCAGCTAGGCCTTTGACCTGGTCTGCACTTTCAATTTTAATCGGCAACTTCTCAATAACCGGGATAGCTTTGTAATAGCTAAATGACGTGTTAAACTAATGACAAGTTTGGCTGACGTGTCAGTCTAAAATCGAATATTTTCTGCTCATTGAATCAACAAAGCAACACTAAATGATTCTTTATCGATCCTCTTCAATGCTCAATTTCTACATATTATCATCATCTCCAAGTTCAAAAACTCGCGTTCATTTCTATCAAGTTCTTCACCATCCTCATCCTATCTGCTTATTTCAGCTCAATCAATCAAATGGAAGACTGTTTCGAGGTTTCGCTACAGCTGCCGCTGTTGAAGCAGACAAAAAGGGTTCAAATTAACGACACTTTTTCGCCGATCGATGACAATGTTTCCTGGAAGTCTTTAGATTTTATCTGACAGGCTCGCCTGTGCTCTGGAAAATTCCGTCTTCGGTAGACCCTCTCTTGCTCAGGTTCCTTCAATTCCATCGCTTTTGCATTTATTTTGTTGTGATTATGTTGATATCAATATGTACATGGAAGGTATAATTATGCTAATTTTGATTATGACAATGACTTCATACTTTACAACACTCACTGTTTAGGAAATTTTTTGTGATATGTGTTTTAAGATCAGGAAGCAGAAGTCGAAGTGATTGTCGCGGTTATCGCATCAGCTTATACTTTTGATAATTCCATATGATGCATTTTTATTTACTTTTCATGCACAGTAATTAGTCTTGGCCAGTTATACTTATATCTATGTCATTTGATATAAGTTCATATTAACACTCATGAGTAAATCCCTTTGGTTAGACCATCTCCAATGTATGTGCTATTACCAATGCCAAATTTGGCACAAAAAAAAGTAAAATGCTATATTTGGCACAACAATTTGGTATTGTGCTCCAATACACAATTCTAATTAAAATACTATTTTTATTATTTTATTAATTAAAATTGTAAAAGTCAATTAATATCATTAATGCATTCATTAATTTTTATATATATTATATTTATATAATATAAATATATAATATATATTATTTAATATATATATATATATATTATTTAATATAATTATATAATAATATATATTATATAATATATATATATATATATATATATATATATATATATATATATAAATTTAATAATATATATAATATAATACATAATATATATAATAATATATTATATAGTACATATATATAAAATATATATTTATATATCGTTAATGAAATAATATATAATAATACTATATATAATAATAATATATTTATATAATATAAATATATAATATATATTATTTAATATAATTATATTAATATATATATTATATAATATAATATATAATACATATTATAATATAATATATATAATATATAGTACATATATAAAATATATATTTATATATCATTAATGTAATAATATATAATAATAATAATATATTGAATTTCTGTAATAAATTTTGATTATATACATTAAATCTAAAATATTTTAATGATATTTTTATAATTAAAAAATAAACATTTATTGATGTGCCAAATTTAGCATATGCTATACTGAGTGCCAAATTTGGCACAAAGTTTAGCATATGCCAAATTTTGCACTGCATTTGGAGGAAGCTTTTTGTACTCTGTGCCAAATTTTAGCATTGGCAGAACAATTTGGCACAGCATTGGAGATGCTCTAATTACTTCTTTTTGACAATATTCTTACTGTTTTTGACATCTCATGCACTCTTCCCGTTTGTGATTTTATGAAGGATAACGGAAACTTTGCATTTACAGTTTAGGCTGCTTCCGTAGGACCTATATATAGTTATATACTACCAGGAAAAGATGTGGTGATTGCTGCAGAGACTGGTTGTGGTAAGACGAATAGCTACTTGATTCCTCTAATTGATATGCTACGTGGTGGTGCAGTGGATGGTTCGGAGAATACTAGTTTTGACAGAGCATTGACCGCTTTGGAAATTATTATTTTTTGGGATTCATGGAAATTATTATTATTATTTTTAATATGGGGAGTGGTCCAATGGACACTGAGCCTAGTAAAGAGGTAGACTCGAAAGCTCTAATAACAACTTATGCAACGAGAAAAATGATGCACACAAAAAATTGATAAATAGACGGGTAACCAAATCGAATCCGTTGATTCACGCATGAATATCGGAAGCAAACCTTCTATTATTCTGTTTATCTGCTCACATATATCAGAATAACATGCATCAAAATACATTGACCCTTGCAAAGGTATCAAAATTTGGGTAAAAAGAGATACTCTTTCTCAAATTTTTATTAATCATAAAAAACTAAAATCCAATTAGGTACAAGGCCTTTAAATAGGAAAACTAAAACCCTAAAATAAACTTAAAAGAATTAGGAAAACAATAAACTAGAATCCTAAAACATCAAAAATGGAAATTGAAATTATTAGAACCCTAAAACATTACAAACCTATCTAATAAGGAAATTAGATTTGATTTAATAAAATCAAATCGTAAAATAATTAACTACCTAATTAAAGGAAACATAATAATATTTATTAATTACAATAATATTTTTAAAATAAAAAATCTTCAATAAGATCTTCAATAATTAATTGATGCAGTGAGAAAAATCATGCATACAAAAATAGATAAATAGACGGGTAACCGATTTGAATCCGTTGATTCACGCACAAATATCGGAAGCGAATCCCTCTATTATTCTATTGATTCGTGCACATATACCATAATAACAGGCATCAAAATCCGTTGATGTTCACAAAGGTACCAAAATTTGGGTAAAAAGAGATACTCTCTCTCAAAATTTTATTAATCATCAAAAACTAAAATCATGATTAGGGTATAAGGCCTTTAAATAGGAAAATTAAAAGCCTAAAAGAATTACGGAAGCAATAAACTAGAATCCTAAAACATCACAAATGGAAATTGAAATTATTAGACTCCTAAACCATCACAAGCCTATCTAATAAGGAAATTAGATTTGATTTAATAAAATCAAATCATAAAATAATTAACTACCTAATAAAAGGAAACATAATAATATTTATTAATTACAAGAATATTTTTAAAATAAAAAATCTTCAATAAGATCTTCAATAATATCACCTGCATCAACGTTGTAATCACAAATTAGGAATTAAATTTGAACTAGTAAAAAAAAATAAAAAAATCTATAAGTACAAGAGATGGTAAGGTTTGCATGTGTGCTTCTCTTTTCAATCAGATTTTACACTTAAAAATTAAGAGTTTATTTTCCAGAATTCATCAGGAATGGCTCATAATTGGGATGAACTTCCTAGGGACATTTTGATGGAAATCGCAAAGCTATTACCAAGGTTCGAAGACTATGCTCCCTTCTCTGGAGTATGCACTTCTTGGCAATCTGCTGCTGCTTGTCTTTATCCGATTCCATTGCTTATGCTCGCGCCCAGAAAAGACAGCCATGTACTTGATTTCTACCATCTTTCAGATCGAATTGTTAACCAAGTAAGTTTATCTGAAGCTCTTACCGGTAAGAGGTGCTATTCTTCAAAGGGATGTCTTATAACAATTGGACATGATTTGAATGTGAATCTTATGCATCCGTTTTCAAATCTACAACATAATTTTCCGAATATTAAGACAATCGATAAGTGGGACGAAAATTATGATATTTCCTACTATGATAGATTTATATTTAAATGTGTTTTGTCTTCAAATCCTTTATTGGAATCCGATTATATATTGGTGGTTATGTTGGGAGGCTTTAATCAATTGGTATATGCTAGACCAGGCGATGAAACTTGGACCTTTATAAGCAAACGAATTAATTATTCCGATATTACTTATTATAGAGGACAATTATATGCGGTAAATCGTGTTGGTCAAATAATGGCTTGTTCTATTGGAGGTGGTGTTAATCATAGCGAGCCAGAAGTGGTGGCCGAGTTGCCTAGTAATCTTGTTCTAAACAAACCAAGTCGATTATATATAGTAGAATCTGCAGGAGCATTGTTGATAATTTCACGGTTTGTTTATAATGAAATACAGATACAGAGAAAATCATCAGTTTATGATGATGATGATGATGATGATGATGATGATGATTATGATTATGATGATGATGATGATGATGATGATGATGATGATTGTGATGATGATGATGATGATGATGAACGTTATCAGCAGATCATTAACATTCATTGTTATAGAAGTTCTAAATTCCAAGTGTTTAATGTCGATTTAAGTACTAAAACATGTACGGAGATAAAAGATTTGGGCGATAGAATAATCTTTTTGGGTCACAATTCTTCGTTTTCGTTGGCACATCCTCCTAATTGCAAACCTAATTCTATATATTTTAGTGATGATGGGATGGAATTTTATATCAATATAGAAAAAGGAGGAGGCAAGGACATGGGAATTTATAGTTTGCAAGATGGA
This sequence comes from Acer yangbiense, assembly GCA_008009225.1. Taxonomy (NCBI): domain Eukaryota; kingdom Viridiplantae; phylum Streptophyta; class Magnoliopsida; order Sapindales; family Sapindaceae; genus Acer; species Acer yangbiense. Next base: position 5,193,127 of record CM017768.1, on the reverse strand, counting down.
AGCATCACCCCTCATTTCGGTGATAAATCATTGGACCCTACTAATCCACCCACGTGGATCGAACACGGTTTTATCTAGATTAGGAGGATTGATTGGATTTGGATTTCGTTTTAGTTAGAATAATTGGTTTTATATATTTATTATGTTTTACTTAATTGAATGGAATAATATATTTTATTATGTTTCATTTTCTTTTGTTAGTTAATTTAGACTTTGCTTGTCTGATGTAATGGATATATAATGTATTTTCGTGTATAGTGGTGTGGTAGGTCAAACCAGTGAGCCAACGGAGTTGGAAAAAAATGCATCACTGAAATTATCCTAATAGAAATTACTCAGTTGATTGATCGATCGATACAGATTGAGAATGTCATCCAACGGAGTATTCTAACAGTGCAGACTTATAATAATGAAAATTCATCGAGTTAAATAGGAATCATATTATTGCCGACCATCTTTGGTACTAAATACAAGTACAGTAAAATACAGATGAGAAGTTCACGAATCATTAGAAACGAACCAGTGTCAAGACCTCTCCTAATTCTGGCAGTTTCAGCAAAACTTTTCAACCACCTGTCTTGGCCCTCCGTCAACCAAACTTTTCTGGAAATAACCACCTGATAAGGGCAATAATGCTGTTGCATACTAGCATATAATTAGAATTTCACCAAAATGCTATAACATAAACACCGGGTAAAAGCATGCTATATGTTTGTATCACGATAAAGAAAACCTGAAATCCTTTGGTATGTTAATGTTTCGGGTTTATGTTTCTCTTGCTCTTGTGAACATCCATTCTTGTTTTCAACACTTCGGCCATTAAAACCTGAAATTCTTTGGTATGTTAATGTTTAAAGAAATTTGTTTTTCCATGCTTTCTGTTAAGAAAACACATGTGGTTCTGTCATTGAACAATAAATTGCTAAGACTTGACAGTTTCTGGCGGAGCAGATATACTACATAGGCAGAGAACAGAGCTAGGATGCAAATACAACAAATTGCATTAATGTAATGACAATTTTTATTTTTATAGGCCTTTTTCATGATTAACCGATAAGAACTACAAGATTTTGGTTATGAATTCAGTGACTACACCATGTTTTTCCAGTGAAAGCTTCCATGGTTCCATTCATATCAAATGCAATAAATCCTTTTAAGTAATCTAGGGAGCTAAGCACAGGCCCTCGATATGAAATCAGAATTCACCAATCACTCACTAAAAATTCTAGAGATAAAATAAGCTGACCTACAAGCTCATCACAAATTCACAACCATCAACTGGCATGACATAGAAGTTAAATGACATTAATTTTATATACACAAAACAATGAAAACATAATCCATTTAAGTCAAAGTAATTGTTTCCAATCTCAAGAACACAGCTTTATATGATACAAACAAGACTTGGTCATCATTTTACATCAAAAATTACACAATCCAGTTAGACAAACTAAGAATTGGAACATGTTTTGCTTTGACACAGCTCAATAAAAAGCATTACAAAAAGAAACAAAAATAGAAATAAAAGAAAGAAAGAGAGAGAAAAGGTTCACTTACAGATTGATAGATTGGATCTAATGAGAAGAATATCCATTCTATCCAATAACGTTGGTGCTCATTTGGATATATTTCTGCAAGACTGGCTTCTAGAGCTGCACCAATTGGCAGGACATCCTCATCAACAAAGAAGCGAGAGGAATGTGGCCAGTGAATTGAACCCTTTTCCTCGTTTCAGATTCCAATGCTAAGCTCGACTCCAAGAATCATTTCCTGATAGAAGGCAAAGTCATCTCCTGCCATAACCTTGTTAGCCAATCTCACATTCTCAGGACCAAACATAAGTACACCAACCCTCTTGACATGCAGATGCAAGCTCTCATCATTCGTAACTGCAGGAATTGGTGGGAATTCTTCTTCTTTCATGTCAATGTATGTGTTACATCTGTGTACAGCTGCCTGTCCTATGACAACCTCCACTTATTATCTAGTTATTATCAATTGGCAGATGATTAGAGACTTGACAAAGAACCGAAAGACAATACAGAATAGAAAATTATGCAGGCAATTAAACAACTAACTAGGCAGTTTATAAAAATCACTCCATGTAATTGTCAACTCCACAGAACTTGGAATTTTATTCTCAATATTGTGCTACTTTCTAGAGGAATAGCATGTCAGAAATGAAAAGGTATTACTTTGACATTTCCACTCCATTGAAACCACAAAATGACCACAAATGAGTTTTATTACCCATCTATTGCAGGTTAAAAATTGATGATACAAAATGACTCTTCAAAGTAACGGTGTGTACCTCTTTCAATCTCTTTTGGAGTTGTTTTAAGCCTTGAGTTGTAAGACGTCAAAGTTCCCCCAAATTCAACATATGATGGAACTACATTCAAAGCAGTCCCCCACCTCTCAAATAAGTAACGGATAGCACCTTCACCCAAAGGAGAAGAAACATTAGCATTATATTAAGACCTTGGATGATTTATGCAATTAAAAGTCTCTACATATTCTCAGTGCAAAAGTCCCAGACTAGGCAAAATTTCCTCTATATGTTACCGACGGTGGCATATGAAATACATCAAGGATTTTGGTTATGTGTTCTACAAAAACTGGTGAATCTTTCGGAGAAGTTAAGGACGACCAGTTAAAGGTTTTGAAATGACTTAGCTTTATAACTAAGTTCTTACAAAGTTGACATGAACATTATTCATAGTATATTACTATCATGCATTGATTGCAAAGATGAAGTGACAAGATCATGTAGAGATGAAGAAGAAAGCATGCTTGACTCTGGATGGGATCAGTTTCTCTTGAAATGAGTTGTTGCAAAGCTAATATTGTAAATGAAGCAGCAACAATTGAATCAACTGTAGCATGGGGTGCATGACCACCTTGTCCCTCTATTTTTACTAGAAACATGCTCACAGCGGCCAGCAATGGCCATGAAATGGATGCTATAGTTCCTGTGGCTGTGGGTATTCCATCGTCTACATGTACTGCAAATATTGCTTCAGAGTCACCAAGAACGCCTTCTTATACCATGTAAGAAGCACCAGCACCTCCCTCACCAGCAAGTTGGAAAAGCAGTCACACGGTTCCCTTTTAAAACCAAAAGGAAGGAAAGTAGTGCAATTTGCTCAGTTTAACATTAAAATCACAAGTTGACGTCAATTATAAAGATTGAGAGCAAAAGGGGTGTCAAGGATATAAATGGCTCAGAGGCTCAAGCTTGTGCATCAGCGTGTTTAGCTCAAGTCAGCACAAGCACTTCATCAGATGTCAGCCATCACTATCTCAGAAATCCAATTCAAGATCAACAGCATGTTTACTATGCTTCACTAACAACTCTAGACCCTCACACACCAGATCACTGCTCTTGTAATTACCATCAGCATAATCAATCTTCATTCAGAAGTTATGATGGTGATTAGAGTTGGTTAGTAACTAACTTAGCTGCCCCTTTTTGCTTCCAGAAGCTGACCTGGAAAGTTTGTTAGAGCTGGTCAGCTTCAGTCAATGTTGTATTTTGTTGGTTAGTGAGAGACGGTTAGCATCTTTGTATATAAGAGCTGTTATTGTATTGATTCACTAATTAATGAGAAAGCAAGCTTTACAACTCCATTAGTGTAGTCAAATTTCTATCAAGCTTTTCTGCTCTAAGCTCTGTTCTTTCTCTAGTCATTTTATCGAACACTGTTCAATCTATCAAACACCTTCATTTCTTCAAGGGGAAACAGCAGGAAAGGCAAATGATAAAAGCTAGATGAAGACAAAGAAGAAAACAATGGGAAGCATGTTTTTCAGACACATTGACGAGCACGCACAGATAAAGACACTGAATTTATTCATGGGGCATTTGCCAATACAAGGAGATGACATCTAACACAAATCACTAACAAGTTGGTCATATAAATAAAATCATCACTGAAATAACAAAATATATTCAAATAATAAGACCTCAAGATGGAAACACCAATGTTATCCATAACAAAGATATCACTAAATGTCTACGGTAATTGAACTAAATCCAGTTCATTTGCAAACACTAAGTCCAAGAGAGGAAATAATCTCCCTCTTTCTCACTTGTTCAGAGTACTGCTTTTAAATTGTCATCATGATTATATATCAATCTACTATGTTTACCCATGACTTAGTTACAAATGTTTTTAAAAGCAATCTAGTCCGTCTTAATCTCCCAATGATTAAAAGAATAAAAGGGTGATGTTCAAACCCTGGCAAATTCAAGTGTGAATTGAGGCTATAAAAGTATAAATATTTCTTTGACATTTTTATTGGTTTGGATGGAAGGTCACTTCAACAAATAAGATGATGAAATATCTAATTCCAAACTTATAGTCATAAAATCAAAACATCATGTTCCTTAATCGCGTTTTCCATCAAAGAAACTTAGTCTTAATGCAATCACTAACTCTAGAAAAATAGGTTACGGAAAGATTATAGCAACGAATCGCCATTTTAGAACAAATAAAGCTATCTAGCTAAGGTCAACACAACTTGATCATTGGATCTCTAGTCTCTGCTCAACCTAGATAATTCTACAACAAAACCAGGAAATAGCTGGCTTATACATGCATCAAGAAATCGAATTCCGCCACTACAACATATTATTGCTCCTTGAAAACAAAATTAGTTAAAACATTAACAAGAAAAGACTAGTCAAAATCATCAAAAAAAAAAAAGCAAGATCAGTTAAACAAAACCAAATTAAACTTGAGAGATATGAATTTCAAGCAATTACAAACTCAAAATTGAACTTAAGCTTATCTTTACGTTGATGAAGTAATTTGGCAGCACCAAGGATCATGGTGGTGTGAGCATCGTGCCCGCAAGCATGCAATTTGCCATCAATTTTGCTCTTATGCTCCCACTCCACCAATTCCTACAATCCTACACATCATCAAAATCAAAACCAATCAGAGAACTATCAATCTACTCAATAATATACTAAAGCAAGCTAAAAATGAAAGAGAATTAATTGGACTACTTGGATAATTAATTGAACCATCAATCTACTTGGACTAATTGAACCATCAATTTTGCTCTTTGTCTTGCTGAGCTGAGCTCAAAACTTGATTTATTAAAGTCTCATCAGGACTACCAAGAACTACCCCGCTAATCGAGAGAAGCAAATGGAAAAACAGCACCCATTACTGAATATATCGATCAAAATAGAAGCAGAAGAGAGAAGGTCAAACTCAAACTTCAAAGAGGGTGATTGTTTTCCTCTCTGTTTTCAACAGTCTAGTAATCTACTTATATTAATTCTTTTTATAAAAGAAAAACATATTTTTATATTACTAACATTAGATAAAAGAGGTATTGCACAAAAATCCCCAAGATCAGTCATAATTACATAAATATGGTGCTTTTGGGGTAATGACAGAAAACCAACCCGACGATTGATAAATGTAGACCGGACAATCGGACATAACTTGTCATTAACTCCTAACGTCTAGGGGAAATATTGTCTTTATTAATTTGTCATTTTAAAATATTTTAATTTAAAAACATAAAGATTGAGATTTCTCCATATCCATCTCTGATTCGATTTCATTCCATTTGCTTCATCACTCCATCACAAAGATGGAGAGTCACCACTCCATCTCTAATGAGATGTAACACTGGTTAGAGATGGAACACTGGTTCCATCTATGATGAAAAGATGGAGGGTTTTTTTTTATAAAAACAAAAATTGTGGGGTACGTTGAATCATTGATAAAGATTTTATCAATTATCACGTTGGATTTTATTCTAGATGGAAAGAGATGGAGAAATGTTTTTTTTTTTTTTTTTTTAGTTGAAAAGGTTGAAGATATGGTATAGGATTGGAAGTTGAGAAATATGAAAACGGATTTGTTTAAAAAAAAATTGTTTAATTTATTTTTATGGCTCGATAATTTGGTGATGGTGATGTTTGTTTACTTTTTAAAATGCATATGATTTTGTATTTATTCTACATGGATTTGGGATCGGGCTTGGTATACGTACCAATCCCGTCTGTTCCAGCATGTGAGAGTATGTGTTACAGTACTTTATAATATTGTTTGGACCATTATCTTAAGTTTCTAAGTCTAATGATGATTGACAAAAGCAGTTATATATAAATGGGATCAAAGATTCAAACATGTGGAAGCCTTTTCAATTGTTAACAATAATAAACCACTTTTGAGAACCAATTAGCTAGTAATTAACATAGCATTAGATAATGCATTTGTTGAAGCTTCTCATGATGATTACATCCAACTATACATTTGATTTGCAATTGAACCTAAAATTCCTTACTATATTCAAATTCTGAGAACAAAATCACTCCAGCTTACTATAAATAGAACCGAAAGTTGGTCTTAAACTTAGTTGTTTCAAATTCCATTGGTTTGTCCAGTGGCACTTATCTTCTGAAGCATTGCAATGTGCATATTCACATTTTTCACGTTCATGGTGCAACGGTTTTGCATATAGCATACATAACAGTAACACACTTAACACTACATTGCATTTCAAATTATAACATTAATATAACATTATTATAAATTATAAGTTATAACTGTACAATGTATTGCAATAAATGGATAAGATTTATTTCATTTCCATTATCTTTAAACTCTAGGTAGTATTTTAAGTGTTGTAGGTCAGTACCACAGGATCCAAATCCAGTCACAAGTTGCAAAAAATCCATTGGGTGGCTCTATTGCCAACCACAAAATATCTCCATACATCCATGTTTTAATAAGACTTTTTAATTTCTAAAATAACCTTATATTTAATTACTTAAAATACATGACTTTGTAATTGGTAATTAAATTTACTTTCCGCACCCATAAGTTGAATACCCAGTCTATCTTAATATATAATTTAATCAAACTCAACATCAATCAGGAAATATAATTTTATTGTTATTATTGTTTTGTGATTGAATAACAAATTGTTGAGTTGTAGTCTTGTAGAACTCTTTTTTTTTTAAAGAAAAAATATAATTAGTTTTAGAGTTGAATTTGTATTTTATTTTTACTCAAGTAAAATCTTAGTTGTAGAGTTTTATTTGAATGTGATATTTTTTATCCGAGTAAATTCTATAATATTTATTAAAGAGAACGAAGAAACTGTACGTAATTTTTTTTTTTTTTTTAAAGAAGAAATTGTACATACAAGATTTTTTTTTTTTCTACGGTGGTGGAACTATGGAAGCAAATGAAGAGAAATAGGTGTAATGAGACAAAATGTATATTTAAAATTTAAAAAAATATACTTAAAGGATAGTTTTGGTATTTTAAAGGGTGTAGAGAGTAAAATTAATAATTTTAATTTTTTAATATGGGTGTAGGAAGAAAAATATGTATAAGAATATATTTTGTAGGGGACAATAGAGCCATAAAGCCATCCAATAAATAAATCTTAATCAGGTTTAATTAGTCATTAGGAAGTTATTATCAATTTAAAAAAAATTAAAAATCATTTATAAACATTATACATCTATTTAAATCATTTAATTAAAATTTAATACATCTAAATCAGCTATGATTTTAAATTCAATATAACAACATGATACAAGTTGTTATCTCTGGTATTGTCTGATTTGAACATCATCAAATAAATATGGTGTAGACAAACACAGAGTTTAATTCATTTGGTTTGTATAAGATTAGTTTCATAAAATAAAATGTATGATCACACCAAACTAATTTAAAGTAATAGTTTGGTAGGCATTTATAATTGAATTTTTAATCTGTAGGTTAGGATTGAAAATGATTTCATATTGGGTCCATGATAGGTGACACTAGCTATTTTATTGGAGTAGTGGTCATTTTTTTGGTTTCAAGTGATGAATTTCATCTTGGTGGACCAACAACCCTAGACCAAATATATATAAATTATCATATTCCCTTTCAATATTTAATTATTATTTTTATGTCTTGTTTAATTTCTTATTCGATTCTTGCAACTAATCTAAAGAATATGGTAGCCTACAATTTTCATTGAAACATAAGGTTGTTAATGTATTCTAGTGTTTTATTGTTTGTTTACATGTACAATTTAATTACATGAAGAGGTATCTATTTTGAAGGTAGTGGCCTAGTGAAACTACCATTATCTTATGACGGGTCAACCGTGCCCACAATTTGATTTTGCCCTCGAATTTAAGGTAAATCAAATCAAAATGCTATATCATGTTTGAAGTTTGATTATCAAATTAGGACAAAATATATTATCTATGTTTAAATTAATTTAAAGGATGAGTACTTTATTGAATTAAAAGAAAAGAAAAATCATCTATTTTTTAAGTACCCATAAATCATAATATATGATATGGTTATATAATGTTGATCCTATTTGAATATTGAGATAATTTTTTAATTGGATAACATCACTCGATTTGAAACTTCTAAATTTCATTTGACAAAAACAAAAAAAACAAAAAAAACTTGTAATTATCAAAATTTATTAACAATTTTTACATGTTTTAATTTATATGATTAATGTTTTATTATTATATGCAAGGTGAATGTATACATATATAGTGACGAATTTTATATGTAACCAGTTGGACTTGTTATTTTTTTTCAATTTAATTATAAAATATAAAGGCAACAATTATATTCATTTATAGGCTCTACTTTGGGCTTTTTATAATACATAGGCCATGACGGGCCTTGATTAGACTTGTATAAGCCTTAGAACTTGGAAGTAAAAACTTTGTATGGGCTCAAAAAACAAAATTATAAGGATAGTGTAAAATGTAATTTTTTCGATGATAATCTGCCAGACATAATTCTGAAACTGATCATTTCAGCTTCCAATACTTGTGTGAGGAATTTTTCCGATGTTCCGGCCGTGTATGTAATGTCTGACCATTAAGTCCTCTCTCTCTAATGATCATTTTTGACAGTGTTGTTCGCTTTCATCTTCTCCTTCTCTGCCTTATTCATCTCCTCGTCCTTCTTCTTCTTCTCTTCCTTCCCCATTTTCTGTTCTTCCTTCTTCTTCTCAGATTTCAGCTTCTTCTGCTTTTTTTCAATCTTCCTCAACTCCCTCTCTTCGTTTTCTCGCATCTCCTCTACTTCTTTTTCTCTCGGCTGCTCCCTAAAACAAGCAAATAAAATATATTAGTGCAAAGTTTAATTTATACAGAAATTTCAAAACCGAACTGATATAAGATCTCACATGTGGAACAGACAGTATTAGTTTAGATGAGAAGCCGTTCTTATAGAAAAAACATTTGTTTGTAAACGATTTGTGACTCATCTAATAATGGGTTGTCAGCTGGTTCTTTGTAAACTCTTTGTCACTACCACAAATCAAGCAACTAAAACCCATTTTGATAAGTAAAAGAAAATCAGTTAAAAAAAAGTTGGATGAAAAAATAAGAAATGAAATAAACGTGAACTGAAAACGTTACCGGAATGTCACCGAAGCAATTTGTAGAAGATTAGAGTAAATATCAAGTGGTTTTATCTCATATTTATAATCGAGCTAACCGTACCCTTCACTCCAAAATTGACTCTCACTCACTATTATTCTCTCATGCATTTCATGCGCAACACACACACACATATATATATATATATATATATATATATATATTCTTAACCCTTCTTCTGATTCTTACATGTCCTCATCATGTTTCAATATATCATAAAGATGTATTTCATGATTAGTAATCAGATATGCAATCGGTCCACCATTTTATCATTAGGACTGATAATCGAGGAAAATGCAATCCTGATGCCATTATACATTTATACCCATATTTAAAAAGGACGGTCGCCAATTTGATATGTGTAATAATTGGTTTCGTTTTCAATGTTTTCTTTAATTACTATCTTGTCATCCTTTAAACTGAAAACAACCCCAAATTTTTATATGTAGTTCAACTATACCATTGTCCTCGCCATACAAACACAAGTACTTTTCACATTAAACTGTGTTTATTTTTATTTTTTTCATAAATGTTAAGAGTTGTTTAATAAAAATAAACATAAAAAAATTCAAACAATTTCTAAAAATATTCATCAACATATTAAATTATCAACACTCATTTTCATTAAACAACTTTTTTTATAAACCCATAATAAAATTCATTATTATATTTTTTTATTAAGAGTAATGTTATATTAATTTAGCTAACTTTTTGGAGGTTTATCTTCTGAGAGGTGATCTGCATTAATATACTGAAAAAAAAAAATTATCAAATATTTTATCTTCATTAATATGATAATTGAGCTTGGCTAAATCAAAATAATATTACTCTTAATATAAAATAAGTAATGAAATTTATTATGAGTTTATAAAAAAAAAAAGTTGTTTAATAAAAATGAGCTTTTACTGATTTTTTTTTTTTTTTTTGTTGAAATATTTTATTGAATGTTGATAATTTAATACGTAGATGAATACTCTTTTAAATAGATTGATTGAATTTTTTTTTTCTAATATTTATTTGTACTAAAAACTCTTTACATTTACGAAAAAAAAATATTTGCTTTTATTTAGTCAGTTTTATTATCATAAAACTCTATGTGTCACTTTTAATTTTTGTATTTTTACTTCAATTTCTATTGATAATATTAATAATATAATAAACAAGAGAGGGAGAAATATCGAAAAGAAGGTGCATGAACTTCGTCCAATTCACATGAGAATTTGCATTCTTTTTGAATTTTTTCTGTTACATTTCATCACAAAGGCAATACATAAAAAAAACAAAAAATCAAATTTAATGATATAAACATATATATCTTGTTTTGACAATAAAATATAAATGATATATGATCATGAATTGATCGATGCAGAAAATAATTTTTTAATAGGATAACATCTCTCGATTTGAAACTTCTAAATTTCATTTGAAAAGAAAATAAAAATAAAAATAAAAATAAAACTTGTAATTATCAAAATTTATTAACAATTTGTACGATTCAAAATGTTTTAATTTATACGATTAATCTTTTATTATTATATGCAAGGTGAATGTATACATATATAGTGACCAATTTTATATGTAACCAACTGGACTTGTTAAAATTTTCTGAAGTAATACATCATTAGTAGAAATCAATTTAATTATAAAATATAAATGCAACAATTATATTAATTTACAGGCTCTACTTTGGGCTTTTTATAATACATAGGCCATGACGGGTCTCGATTAGACTTGTATAAGCCTTGGAACTTGGAAGTTAAAACTTTGTATGGGCCCAAAAAAGAAAATGACGAGGATAATCCAAAATGTAATTTTTTTTCGATGATAATCTGCCATACATAATTCTGAAAGTCTGAAACCGATCATTTCTCTAGCTTCCAATACTTGTGTGAGGAATTTTTTCGATGTTCCGGTCGTGTATGTAATGTCTGACCGTTAAGTCATCTCTCTCTAATGATCATTTTTGACAGTGTTGTTCGATTTCTACTGGTCTTGATTGATTTATTGATTAATTAGTTTTGTTCATATTTTTTTTTGTCTTCGTTTGAGGCCTTCGTGCCTACATTCGCTTTTCTTTTCCCACTTTTGTTTTAGTTGTTTATATATATAGTCTTTCTATTGTCAGTTTGTCCTGACAATAAATATATCAGGACGAAAAATGTGGACCACAAATTATGGAGAAGTTTTAACAAGTGTATATACTTTAAGTCAAAGTATGTAAATCTAATGGTCAATATTCTTCGTCCTGATATATTTATTATCAGGATGAACTAACAATAGAAAATCTGTATATATATATATATATATAAACAACTAAAACAAGAGTGGGAAAAGAAAAGCGAATGTAGGCACGAAGGCCTCAAACGATAAATTAAACAGATTTTCTATTGTCAGTTCGTCCTAACAATAAATATATCAGGATGAAGAATATTGACCACTAGATTTACATACTTTGACTCAAAGTGTATGCACTTGTCAAAACTTCTCCATAATCTGTGGTCCATATTCTTCGTCCTGATATATTTATTGTCAAGATGAACTAACAACAGAAATACTATTATAATAATAATAATAATATTAATAATAATAATAATAACTTTCAAGTGCAGGATCCTGCACTTGAATTTGGCTCTCGACATTGTAGGTGATCTTCCGCTGAATGTTCAATCGTTTTACGATTTTTATTTTTATTTTTTTATTCCATCGATCTGTTCTTTTATATGTATGGTTAAATTAGAATTTAAGATTCATGCATGTTTGTGTTTGTTGGCAGGTACGTTAATAAAGTTGGTATATTAATTTCTCGAGAAATAAAGCTCGTTCGATTGATGAAAAGGAAAATAGCAAGCATTCTGTTATTGAAGGGAGGCTCCATTTTGCGAAATTCGAAACCAGCAAAATAAATGTTAATTACTGCATGTGTGTGAGCAAATTAGAAATCAAGTTAACGACTGAGCTATGTGCGCACGACACTTGATCAGTTAAGCTGTCAATTCATGCATGAAACTTTTGAGCATGGTGTAAACTTGCTTGTTCCGTAATCTAATAGGAGAAACTACATCCTCTCAGAAATTACTTCTGTCTTTTAATTATTTTTATTTACAAAAAAATAGAGAATTGAAGTAAAACAAATTCCAAATTAAACATGTCATTAGAACCAATATCAGTAGTCAATGGAAGTCAATTGTTCTTGAACCTTTAATTAAGCGTGTATATTTTCTTTTCATGAGGCTCCTGACAGTGACAAGATCCTTATTAAGATAAAATAATTGTTAAGTTTAACTAAACAACAATTTTACAGAAAGTTTATTATCTAAATAGAAACTGTGCTTTTTTCTAATGAAGTTATATATAAATGGAGTGATGGACTGAACAAGATGTTGATTCGATATATAAATGGAGTGTTAACCTGTGCTCTAAAGACACAAATTAACAATTATAATTTTACTATAATAGGAAACTTATTAAATGCACTCACTTCAAGATCAAACGAAAGTTGCTTTTGCAGTTTTTGTTTGACTGCAATTAAATAAACACAATTAATTTTTACATTTTTCAATCATCGAATCCAATGAGAACAAATGTAAGAAGACTTTCTTTGTCTTTGATTAAAATATGAACTCAAATTTGCTTTGTATTTAAATTCATCACAAACATATATATTCTAACACTTTAAAATTCCTTATAATTTCACCTCTTATCAGCTGAACTAGCTTGTAATGATATAAACACATGCTAATAAAATATAAATGATGATCATGAATTGATCGATGAAGAAAATAAATTGAGCAGAGGCCTCATTTGTTATGATCCCCCTACATAGGTCATAGGGTCACATCTCATCCATAATAATTAGTGAAAGCAGCTAGAAACACACAAAGAGGACCCAATTGGTCCACCTGTGCCCTGTGGCCTGTGGCTCTCAGTAATTAGAGATATTCGTCCACGTCTAAACTCTTAAGACGATTTATATGAATAAAAGCTTCAGGTTTCGTACTTTTATGGGAACCTACTTTAGAGATTCCAGATTTTTTTAAATAAAAAAATATATATACTTGGAATATGTTTGCAGTAAATTTACATATGTTAATAAGCAAACGATGAATTGCAAAAACTTTAGACAAAATAAATGAAACCAGACTAGCCTTAAGGGGTGTAACTCAGCTGGTAGATGGACGAACTTAGAGTTTGGGTAAATGACTCTCAAGTCAGTGATAAACATGAAACCAAATACCTAAACTAGATAGGTGCATGGATAGATATTCTCACAAGTCCTTCCAGGGCTCACTATTGTTGACAAATTGGCTCAACTTCCACCTTCTCAACTTCCACCTACCATCTACCACCGGCCACATTCATGAGCACAACCACCATGTTGAAAATGGGGGAGGTTTGTCTCTGCCTTTCCCCTATAAATAAGACCCTCAAACAAGCAAGGAGGGCAAGCAGCAAGAGAAGCAAAGCTTCCTGATTTCTGAGAGAGTTCTTGAGAGAATCTGAGAGAAATTCTGTTTATTGTAATTTGTATAATTTCTCAATAATATTAGTTTGCTGCCTCCCGTGGACGTAGGCAATTGCCGAACCACGTAAATATCTGTGTTTGTGTGTTGTGTGCACTTTCTATCGAATTTTCTGGGCATTTCCGCAACAAATTGGTATCAGAGCCTTGGTTTTGCTCCCGGTCCAGAAAATTCGAAGTGCTCGAATTGCTGTTTGGAGGACACCGTTGTGTTCCTCTCGGACATACGATTCCAACGCACCTGACCGCGTCTCAATTGGAGCTCTCACGAACTCTCTAGCTCCGGTCAAAGTTCGGTCAAACCTGGAAAATTTTCCAGAAAAATTTCTGCAAATTTCTCAAGGAAGAAGACGACCACGTCAGCGCCACGTCATCGTCTAGGCAGTCACACGTCATCGCCACGTCATCGACCAGTCATCGACCAGTCATCGACACGTCAGCGTCCAGTCATCGCCACGTCAGTGCCAGTCAGCGCCACGTCAGCATACAGTCAGCGCCCAGTCAGCGCCACGTCAGCACCCAGTCAGCGCCACATCAGCATACAGTCAGCACCACGTCAGCGACCGCTGTTCTACAGCCAGAGAATATTCCGTCCGTAGAGAATATTCCGTCAGAGAATATTCCGTTAGGATAACGGAATATTCCCGAGTCAACTCGGTCCAGAAGTGTTTTTTGCCCAACTCAGTGCAATTTTCACCCGTTTTCAACCGAGTCGGACCTGTTCCTAGCTATTTCGACCGTTCCGGACGCAACCGTGCCATCAGTTTTAGCTAATTCCACTTGTAAGTACTGTTTTTACTTAAACAAACTTTAATGGGCACGATGGAAGATCCGAAAGCTGGAGAAATTTTGGAAAAATCAACTGAAGCTCAAGCATCAGCATCAACCAGCAGTATATCAGCATCAACCAGTAGTTCTTGGCAAAGGAGCTCGATGTCAAATGCAAAGTTTGATATTGAGAAGTTTGACGGCACCAACAATTTCGGCATGTGGCAATGTGAAGTTCTAGATCTGTTATTCCGGGAAGGATCCGATATTGCCTTGAATTCCAAACCCAAGGATATTTCCGATGAAGATTGGAATTATGTAAATCGTCAAGCCTGTGGCACAATTCGGTTGTGTTTAGCCAAGGATCAGAAGTACTTTGTCATGAAGGAGACTATGGCATCAAGTCTCTGGAAAAAGCTGGAGGACAAGTACATGACGAAAAGCATAGAGAACCGTCTCTACCTGAAGAAGAAGCTCTTTCGTTTCCAGTACAAGAAAGGTATTTCTATGATTGAGCATTTGGATAATTACAATAAAATTCTCGCTGATTTACAAAATTTAGATGTTGAAATTAGCGATGAAGATAAGGCACTGCTGTTGTTAAATTCCTTACCTGATACCTATGAACACTTAACCACAACTCTGTTATATGGAAAGGATGAGGTTAAATTCATAGATGTTTCTAATGCTCTGGTGAATAATGAGTATCGGAAAAAGGATCAACTTGATCATAGAGACTCAACATCAGAAGCCCTGATTGTTGCCCGAGGAAGGACAAACAACAGAAGATCTGGAGTGCCCAGTGAGCGTGGTAGATCTCGCTCAAAATCAAGAGGACCATCTCATTCAAAGCCAAAAGGAGAATCATCATTCAGACGTCCCGCGAAGGACGAGTGTGCCTATTGTCACCAGAAAGGGCACTGGAAGAAAGATTGTCCAAACAAGGACAAATCTAATGTGAATGTTGCAAGTAAAGCTGATAATGAAGAGGATTCAGCTTTTACAGTTTCATCATCAGAAAGCCATTCTGATAGATGGATTCTAGATTCCGGCTGTTCCTATCATATGTGTCCCAACAGGCAGTGGTTCTCAAGCTTCCAGGAGCTTGATGGAGGAGTTGTGCTTATGGGCAACGACAACACATGCCAGACGAAAGGGATAGGAACTGTTCGCCTGAAGATGCACGATGGTACAATCAGACGACTGACAGACGTCAGATATGTTCCTGATTTGAAGAAGAACCTCATTTCACTAGGGGTCTTAGACTCTAGCGGTTACAAGGTGACCATGGAAGATGGAGTCCTGAAGGTTGTACGAGGTGCATTCTTGGCAATGAAAGGTACTCGACAGAGAAATTTATATTTCCTAGACGGGTACACAGTCACAGGGAGAGCAGCCGTCTCCAGCAGTTCTGACGATGAGGCATCTGATACTTCCCGACTCTGGCACATGCGCTTAGGGCATGTGGGGGAGAAGACTTTGCAAGGTTTGGTGAAGCAAGGTCGTCTGAAAGGTGCAAAAACTGGTAAACTTGATTTCTGCGAGCATTGTGTCATGAGCAAGCAGACGAGAGTCAAGTTCGGCACCGCCATTCATCGTACAAAAGCAACACTGGATTATGTTCACACTGATGTTTGGGGGCCTTCCAAAAATGCTTCATTGGGAGGTAAACATTATTTTGTGACATTTATTGATGATTTCTCCAGGTATGTCTGGGTATATACCATGAAGCATAAGGATGAAGTTCTGGATATCTTTCTTCAATGGAAGAAGATGATTGAAATTCAGACAGGTAGAAAGATTAAAAGGCTTAGATCAGACAATGGCGGGGAATACAAATCAGATCCTTTCATGAAGTACTGTCAAGATGAAGGGATAATCAGACATTTTACAGTTCCCGGCACGCCACAGCAGAACGGAGTAGCAGAACGGATGAATCGTACTTTGGTGGAGAAAGTTCGGTGTATGCTTTCTCAATCTGGCCTAAGGAAGGCATTCTGGGCAGAGGCTTTGATGTATGCCTCTCATATAGTCAACAGACTACCCGCTTCTGCACTTGATGGGAAAACTCCCAAAGAGGTATGGTCTGGACAACCTGTTTCTGATTATGACCAATTGCATATATTCGGATGTCCAGCATACTTTCATGTTACTGAATCCAAACTGGATCCTAGAGCCAAGAAAGCTATTTTCGTGGGCTTTAGTGAAGGAGTCAAGGGATTCAGACTATGGAATCCCGAGTCAAAGAAGATCATCTTAAGCCGAGATGTTACCTTTGATGAATCTGCAATGCTGAAACAAATACCTCGAGACACAGAGAATGAGAATCCAAACTCTCTACAACAGGTGGAGTTTGAAACTCCCAAGAAGTCAGAAAAGGCTTCTTCGACAGTCGATCATCCTGATGATGAATTTGATGATCAAGATGAGATATCAGTTGAGGTGGAGGATTCAGCACCAGTACCTGAAATCAGACAACAGCCAGAGTCCATTGCCACCAGTAGACAGAAAAGAGACATTCGAAGGCCTGCCCGTTACACAGACATGGTGGCATACGCTCTTCCAGTGATTGATGATGATGTCCCGTACACTTACAGAGAAGCTATAGACAGTACGGATAATGTCAAATGGAAGATGGCGATGGATGAGGAGATACAATCACTTCACCAGAATGAAACTTGGAAGCTGACACAACTTCCAAAGGGAAAAAGAGCTATAGGGTGCAAATGGGTCTATGCCAAGAAAGAAGGTGCTCTGGGCAAAGACAACATCAGATACAAAGCCAGATTGGTAGCGAAAGGCTACGCACAGAAGGAAGGAGTAGACTACAATGAGGTATTCTCACCTGTTGTTAAGCATTCGTCTATTCGGATCCTATTGGCTTTGGTTGCACAATTTGATCTCGAGTTAGCTCAACTCGATGTGAAGACCGCATTCCTCCATGGTACTTTGAACGAAGAAATTTATATGTCTCAGCCAGAAGGGTTTAAAGTTCCAGGACGTGAGAATTGGGCTTGCAAGCTGAACAAATCCCTGTATGGTTTGAAGCAGTCACCGAGACAGTGGTACAAACGGTTTGACAGCTTCATGATGACTCAGAAGTACACACGCAGTCATTTTGATCACTGTGTATATTTTTGCAAACTCCAAGATGGTACATTTGTCTATTTGCTCTTATATGTGGATGATATGCTGATAGCATCTAAGAGCAAGGTGGAGATAGACAGGCTGAAAGCTCAATTGAGCTCAGAGTTCGACATGAAGGATCTTGGAGAGGCCAAGAAGATTCTTGGTATGGAGATCAAAAGGGACAGAGTGAAAGGTACCATATGTTTGACACAGACTCAGTATTTGAAAACTGTACTTCAGAGGTTTGGCATTGATAGCAAATCTAAACCTGTAAGTACACCGTTGGCTCCACATTTTAAACTGAGTGCACTGATGTCACCAACTACTGATGATGCAAAGAGGCAAATGGATCATGTTCCATATGCAAATGCCGTTGGTACCTTGATGTATGCGATGGTGTGTACTAGACCTGACATTTCACACGCCGTAAGTATGGTGAGCCGTTACATGCATAATCCTGGTCAAGGCCACTGGCAAGCAGTGAAATGGATTCTACGGTACATTCAGGGTACTGTAGATGTTGGTTTGAAGTTCGAGAGAGATCGGACGATTGACAAACATATCGTAGGATATGTTGATTCTGATTATGGTGGTGATCTTGATAAGCGCCGATCTACTACTGGTTATGTGTTCACTATGGCAGGAGGACCAGTAAGTTGGAGATCAACTTTACAGTCAACAGTGGCTTTGTCTACTACTGAGGCAGAGTATATGGCTGTAACAGAAGCTTTCAAAGAAGCTATTTGGTTTCGTGGTTTGATCAGGGACTTGGGCATTGTTCAAGAAAACATGGAGATTTTCTGCGACAGCCAGAGTGCCATTTGTTTGGCAAAGAACCAAGTCCATCACAGTCGCACCAAGCATATAGACGTCCGTTACCACTTTGTTCGGGAAATAGTAGATGAAGGGAACATTCTACTCCAGAAGATCGGAACTGCAGACAATCCTGCAGATATGTTAACAAAGGTGGTAACAGGGATCAAGTTTCAACATTGTTTGGACTTGATCAATATCTCTCGAGCCCGTAGCGCCTAAGGGTGTAATGGAGGCAGCATTAATCGGTGGATTCTCGCCAAGGTGGAGATTGTTGACAAATTGGCTCAACTTCCACCTTCTCAACTTCCACCTACCATCTACCACCGGCCACATTCATGAGCACAACCACCATGTTGAAAATGGGGGAGGTTTGTCTCTGCCTTTCCCCTATAAATAAGACCCTCAAACAAGCAAGGAGGGCAAGCAGCAAGAGAAGCAAAGCTTCCTGATTTCTGAGAGAGTTCTTGAGAGAATCTGAGAGAAATTCTGTTTATTGTAATTTGTATAATTTCTCAATAATATTAGTTTGCTGCCTCCCGTGGACGTAGGCAATTGCCGAACCACGTAAATATCTGTGTTTGTGTGTTGTGTGCACTTTCTATCGAATTTTCTGGGCATTTCCGCAACAACTATCACATCATTTGCTAAAAATTCTATGAGACCCATCCTCAATTCCTCAATTCCTCATGCCCATGCATGTGTATTGTGTGAACTGTGATGTGTGTCTTCATCAAAATATATTCCAGCGCCTGAACTAGTTGCCCCAAAGTCACTCCCATTTCATATGGTTTATGTAATATTCGCATATATATTCAGAATTTGATACTCAAATTTGTTGAATTTTACAAGCAAATTGACAAAGGAATATGTTAATTACCAAGTTTTTAGTCACGTTAAGTCATTAACAAGGGTCCTTTAGGCCTTGTTTGTTTTTTGGTCGGAGATCTGAATTGCTCTGAAAAGTAGTTGATATTAAAATGTTGTGTTCGTTTTTTCAAGTCATCTAATGTCTGAAATTTTGTGTATCTATTTTATTAATACTCTTTAAGCACATTATCTTTCTATTTTTATCAACAAATATATATATATATATATCATGATTGATTTCCATAAATTTAGAAAGAAAAATTAGAGTGTTACTTAACACCCTCCTTCATTTAGTTTTCATGGTACATAACAGAAATCTTAAATTTCAAAGTTTCTTATGTGCGTCATTTTTCTGTTCTTGAGTTACAAGTTGAGTTGCTTTGTCTGTTTCCCTCTCATTTCAGAAATGTGGTCTTTAATCGTAGATTTTTTTTATTTTATTTGACAAACCAGGCAAGCAACCGTCTTTAATGGTACGTAGATGATTGTAATTAGTTTACACTCGCTCAATTTTGTTTGTCTCGATCCTTTTTGACATAATCTTAAATGGCATGATAAGTTCCTTCATTGATGGTTCCATTGGTTTTCGATTCTCCATCTCCAAAGCAATTATATATTAATCGCTATTTTCTCGTTCAGCAGTTCCCTCTGTTTCGGATTGCATATTTCACTCTATGGATCATTCAAGTCATTGTGTCAATGTGGTAAAGCACATTTCCTTCCATCTTTTATTTACACTAAATAAAATTAGCATCAGCTCATTGACATTTGACACCCTTTTTGGCAGGCGGCCAACTTGTCAAACCGATATGCTCCTCTCTGGTAAGTGAAAAGTGTTTCAAAGATTAAAAAATATATTAGATGAATTTTACTAACAAAGAATTATATCATGAATAATTTGGATGCTAAAATGTAAAAATCGGTTTAATCCCAAATAACACCATTCAAAACTCAAATCGGTTTTTCAAGCAAATCCACCGACCGAATGGGCGAATACTGACATGAATTGGATCTTTTTTTTTACCATTTTTCTCCTTTCCACTTTCTTTTTCTTTAGGCAATGTAAGCGGTTTTCTGCAGCTTCCTTTAGTCCTTTACTTCTTCCAACAACCACAAGCCAGCACTCAAAGCAGAAGCCTAGGGTTTTACATGTTTCCGGATAAATTGTTCTACGTACCGGAGATATTTCACCAGTCAAACCAGAAGTTTCTGCAACTGTAACTTTGTTAAGGCACTGAGATCTGAGAGAATACAAAGGACTCTCATGATACCCCCAGAGTGAAGTCGTTTGTAACATTAGCCTCCGATACTGCACTTCTTGATGTGAAAATCAAGAAATGGATAAAAAAATTTGAAAAATGATAGATGGAACTCCTTGCAATAGAGAACTCAAAACCATACATTTGACTTTGTCACCTTATCAGTCTTGTTACAACAGATCATAACCTGATTTTTCTTTTTGACAACAGTTGACTTTATCAAAATAACATACAGGTGCCTATTACACATAAGCCATAGCATTTGAACATTTGCAGACAGAACATCTAATCTAAAGAGTGGCTGTTTTGTGTGTGTGTGTGTGCACACGTGAACATGTGGTGGCATCCAACAACTAAATATTATAGTCTGTAATTACTCTGAAACTGCTCGGTAGTTCGATAAGAAACCCAAAGCATCCACAACGAACACAATGCCAGCTGCTTGAGGCAAAAACTTTTCTAGTTTTGGTCGAAGACGAGAATGCCCAGGAACATCAGCAAGATGAACAGGCCTTACTACTTTCCTTTCTGTTAAAGGCGGCATAAATATATATATATATATATATATATATATATATATATATAAACTAGCTGTCAAATTGAAGTTGGGCTATGCCTCATTTTGTGAGGAAGAAGAAGCGTATTTTTTATTTTTTTTATTTTAATAGGAAACAGCAGAAGAAGCATGATCTTGAGAAAAATAAGATCCATGAGACCCATATATCCTCATGCATCATGCATGTGTCTTCATCAAAATATATTACAACTACACTATGAATCCTTATCTTGTCATGTGCAACTACGTGTACGTACGCACTAATTAGCCATGCATATATATTGCTCTAGCCATGCAAATATTTTACTGTTAGAAAATAACTTGTATAAAATCCCCTGTATTTGTCTTGCAAAGATATACAAGAGTTTATTCTTCTGAGTTTTCTTTCTCTTTATTTTCTTTAATATATCCATTACTACATTATTAATTAAGATGTTTAATTACCTCTCTGGCTCTCTTCATTTTCATATTGAAGATTGCTAGGATTTGCTATTATAACTTTCTTTCAATCATCTTGTTTGGATGCTTTGGATTTGAAAGGGTGACCTAAAATTCGATTTCCTAGGGTGACCTAAAATTCGATTTCTCATCAAGGCTCACTGTAGGCCAAACAATTGCTATTTTATCTCTAAATTTATCTACCTTATATAAATTGGCATCATTATTATTATAATTTGTAAAAAAAAATCATATCAATTTCTAAAATATGAAGCAAAACCATGGAGGTAAACAGTTAAGAAGCTGATATGGATAGAGAGATCATCAAGATGTTAGCGGCAAAATGGTGGGGTATATAAGAATTTCAGATGTATCTATATTTATATAATGACGAAAATTCAATTCTCTGGCTAAGAATTAAGAATCTGAAATTCTTAGTACCAAATCCAAATTGACAGTACTATAGTGCTAACTGAAATTCCATATGAAAATTTTTTGGACCGTCCTGAGTAAAGAAAAACCCTTACACAATATATATTGGAATAAAATTTGGAATTTTTTTGAATTTAAGCATTTAATAAAATTTGGAATTTAAAGGAGGTTGATATAACTCGAATAATCTACCACGATGTCATTGATATAAGTGTAAAAGGTTTATCGTAGACCAAATTTACTAGTCAAACCCATCTCATCAATAAAAAAACAATCATGTTTAATTTTTTAAATTATTCCAACAAATAATTAATTAAAGTAAAATATTTAAAAGATGTAGAGATATCCTAATTATCTGCTATTTACTCAAATAACTTGTACAAAAGTCTAAGGGAATTAAAAGGAAAAAAAAAAAAAAAAAAACATCCCAGAATCTAAGGAATGGATGCTCGGGAGTCCAAAACTTGCTTTCAAAAATCCTAAAGAGTCTACAGCAAAAGCCTAAAGGTAAAGGAGGAGATCGAAGAACAGGACTACATAGGCCAAACATGCAAAAGCCATTTCCAACCCACAAATCCTAAAGAATCTATATATGGTTTTGTCTAGGGTTTTTTTAACATATTATTGTATGTGATTTTTTTTTCCTTAAGATCAGTCTGATTTTACCTAAAAAAGTTTCACTTGACTCTAAAATATAATTTTACATATTTTAAGGATTTCACCATATAATTATTAATTTTCTATAAATTTACTCTTCACGTTTTTTTTTTTTTTTAAATAATTGTTTGTTGTATTGAAGTAGTGTGGGAATGTGAATATGTGATGCATCGCTGTGCATAATTTTGCAGTACGCAACATGATCTTGAAATAAATAATAGTTAAAAAAAAAAATTGTGAAAAAAAAAAGAAGGAAATAAAATATAATGACTATGATTATGTGAAATTAACGAGAGCAGAGAGATATATTTAAAAAACAGAGAAAAGATATAGAGGAAGTGAGACCGAGAGAGGGCTAGGACAAGGAGGAAGAAGATGTAAATTACGTTTGAGGGTATTTCAGTAATTGTATTGGCTATGGATGATAAGAAATTTGTATACTTGGTTAGTAACAATCAAACTTTTAGATTAGGTTAAAAACAAATTGCTTAAAACGTGTGTGGTCAAAATTAATAATTTCCAGTTGAATTTCAGTCATGTCTCTTTTACGTTAAGTCCACGCCAGCTGTCCATTAAAACCCTACATCATGATTCATGAAAAATCACAGCTTCTAAAATCCGATTCGTACGATGACCGGAAACCAATTCCGATTCTTCTTGTCGTGCGATATCAATCTCCCTGTGACATTCGGGTTGAGAGATTGTAAGGAACCCTGTCTTCCACCAAGTCCTTCAATTCAGGTATTCTCTTTATTTCCAGCTAATTTGACTAATATTTGAAATCGATAACGAATCATGTCTTAAATCTCTTTGGTTGATGTTAATTTTGAATTTGTATGCTAATGTTTGGCTTAATACGATTTTTTCAGATTTTGTATGGCGATTTTTGGAGCGAATTAGAGCTGACTGCATAAATTATCGTTAGCTGAATTTGTTAAGAATGTGAGTGAAAATAAACTTAACTTAGCTTTTGATATTAGTGTACTTATTTGAACATTTTTTAGGGATTGATTCTACTACAGAGGAAATAATTCTCTTTTGCTTATATGTAAATTAGGCAAGTAATCCACTTCTCATTTTTAAGGTCGTATTTCTTGATTGAATAACCTGGTTTTGTTTGTTTCATATTGCTCTAAGCAGTGGAGAAATATAATTTGCAGAAGTGCTTAGATGTCCAAAAATAGTCACAATATATTTTGTTACTTTAAGCGTTGATATTATTGACAATTCATTTCTAGCTCCTTGAACTCCATTTCTCTTCTAATTTAACCAGTGCAAGAAATTAGACTCGAAATACCAATAGTGAGATATATACCCACATCCTAGCATTTGTGTTGAAAACATGCTTTTGTGTGACATGGTCTAGATTGATTCGTGTTTTACCTTTGACAGGCAGCTGCACATTTCTATTTTCATAGGGGATCGTAGTTTGAAACCAAATCCAAATATCTTATACTGTATATACCTTTTATATGTCAATTCAGTTTCTAAATATTGTTGAATGTTGATGGATTTGCAAGCCCATACTCTGAATTCAGCTTTTTCTTTAATTTAGTTAATTTAGTTTATGTGTTGGAGATGATACTTATGTACATGTTCCTTTATGGCAGAAGTCTGCAAGCATCATTATAGTTTCATTTTAAAAAAATTCCATATTAATTGTTAGTAATGTCTGTCTGCTTTCACGTTGCAGCAAAAAATGGAGTGTACACTACCCTAGCGAAAGATTTTAAGAATGCCTTATTGCCTTTGAAGGAAGTCCATTGGTGAAGATTGACCACAAAGGGTTGCATGCAAGTGATTACAAGAAGTTGGGTGCTAAGCTTAAGGTATACTTGTTCTGCAAATTTGAGTCCCTAGGTTGTATGTGTGTGGTCTGTTATATATCTAATTATGTGGCAAATCATTACTTTTTTAAGCTAAAAAAAAAAAGTTTTGACTCGAAAATTATTTTATCTGCATACTGGCACTCACAGAAATGTCAAAATGATGCAGTCCTGGAATAATCATTGATATTGTTTGGTAGTGTTTGATTTTGCAACTTCTTCAGATAATTACCTTGGTGATTTGGATATCATGTTATTCGTTCTTCAACCTTTAACTCTTCATTTTTTGACAGGAATTGGTTCCTTGCATACTACTGTCTTTTGCCGATGAACAGATATTGGTGTGGAGAGGAAAAGATTGGAAATCAATGTACCCAGAAGGTCCTGCAATCCCTCAAAACTTTGACACTGCTGGTGGTTTGGATGTTTCAGGTGTGCATTTAATAGGAGAAATGATCCTGTCAGATTGCGTTCTGGGACTTATCGTTTAAAGCATGATTGAAATTACAAAATAGTATTTTCACTTAAGATAACCTCTAGTCATATGCCACGACTCAATGGGAAGGCACTAGATCTGGACTACAATAAGTTTGTTTACTGTGAATGTGATTACCAAATTATCATGTTCATCTTTTAATTGCAAAATTGGAAGACTATTATGTGGCATTTAGATAACAGTCGAAGGACACATCTAAGACATGTTTGTAGAGCACGTCATAGGCAGTTTCATCAGTGGTAAAATTCATATAGTTAAATAGTAAAATAGATTTATCAGATGGTTAAGTTGCATTTCAAACAAGTTCAAGGAATCTTTGGCTGGCTTCTACCCGCTAGGTTTAAGGAAAGAACAACTAAGAACTGCTAGTTGGGAAAAGTTGAAATGGATGTTGGACCTTAAGCAGTTTCCTAGAAATTGACTATTTGATACCAGTATGGCATCTCTTTATTTCATTTTGTCCTTCCAAGTTACAAATTAGAGGATCATATGAGAACATAATTACCTCTTAAGTTTTCACTATTTCAAATAAGTTAAAATATGTGGGGTGGAAATGTGGAATGATAAAATTTACAGTAGCCAGTAGGGATCATTTTCCTTATCATTTTCAAATGGTGTTTTCAAGTGCGAGATCTCTCATATACATCTCAATTTTTTCTCTCCAAGAGGCTGATGCTGGTCTTCTTCCTCATGTAACTTGATTGCTTTGCATGATTTTCTGGTCGTCATTTAATATGTGCCCACAAGTGCCTAATAATATGTTGACAAGATTGATGATTAATTTCATTATGTTACTACTTCAATTAAGCATTGATTTTAAAATGACGATGATGTCAATTTTAAACCTAACCCAGAAACTGTGAGATCGAGTCCTAAGATGATGTCCTTTTGGAAGCATGCAATTGAATTGAGAAAGACATTGTTGCTGGATGAAATTAATCTTGGTCCTGATGAGCTTCTGAAGAAGGTCGAGGAATTTGAAAACATTTCAGAGGCCACAAAGCACTCATATCCAGTGTTAGTTTTGTCAAGTGGAGATGGCTCCAGTAGTTCAATGGCAGAGTATCAAGAAATGAGAATTACAGTGATGACGATGAGTATCCTGAGGATGACATCGATGATGAATATTACGACAGTGTCCCATTAGTCTCTATAGGCTCATTACCAGTTGATCAGATAGCAGAGAGGCGTAGGCAGATATGAAAACGAGAACAGAAGAAAGACCTGTTATACTTTTTAGACACGATAGGTTGAAGAAGGTGGTATACTAAGATTTGTAATTGTTAACATTCAAGGAAAAGAACTGGGTAGCCATAAAATGTAAATTTAAGTAAAAAGTTTATATTCTTGTTTTGTCTTGGAAGGCTAGTCCATCTATTTTGTGACTTTGCTTTGAAGCAAAATGTATATTTAAAATGTTACACTACACCCACCTTTCTTAGGTGTGAAATTGTAATTTCTTATCTTGAGGAGGGTTTATATACAAATTTTGTTTATTGTATGTGATATATCTAATTGCAGTGCTTGTTAGCTTAAAAATTGTGGAATAATAGGAAAATTCTGCTTTTTAGTATAATGGAAAATTTTATTTGTCATAATTTATCAAAAAAATAAATAAATAAAAAATAAAAAAGGGCTTTGTTACATACAACCGGGATTGCGGTACCGTCGTGGTCACGTAGAAGAAAAAAATGAAAAAACACATAGGACCCGCATAATAAATACATGGAGCCCATATGTTTTTTCTCTTTTTTCTTTTACGGAGTTGTATATATATTTACTCATAAAAAAATATAAAATTTCAGTTGGAAAATAGGTAAAAGTCTTCCAGTGTAGATACTCTCCTACGCTAATTAATGCATTAGTTAAAAGTTAGTTGATATTTTGGGCAATTTTTATTTTTTTTAAAATGCTCTTTAAGCTATTTTTTGATAAACACTATCTTGATTAATTTCCATAAATTTAGAAAGAAAAACTAGAGTGTTAATACAATAATACTTTCTTTCTTCATGTGGTTTTCATGGGACATAACAGAAATCTGAAATTTCAAAGTTTCTCGTAGAAACTAGAAATTGCTTCTCTGACTCTCTCTCTCTCTCCCTTAGAAAAAAAGGCCAAAACCTGTAAAAATTTGGTAGACCACACCATGACAAGACAATACAGTCTTCATAAACCTCTTCTTTCTTTTATCTCTCCAACAACACAGAAGAAAGTCAAACAAAACAGCAGCTTCTTTAACATGGAGGTACGTATTTGCAAAACAGTAAAGTGACCCACCTTTCATTTTCTCATATAAATGCTTTTAAGTTTTTCTGTTGATAAATTTATTTATTTCTGTATATGTTCATGTGTTCTCTTCCTGTCTATCGTTGGATTAAAGTGTGTGTGTTTTTTTTCTTTTTTTCTTTCTTTCTTTAGCAGGATCTTCAAAGCATAGTTGGGCTGCCTATCATGGGTGGTGTTGAAATTGATTCAAACACTTTAAGTTATTGGTTGAATTGGAGGGTTGGTCTCTGTGCTCTGTGGCTCTTGATAGCCTTGGTTGTAGCATCAATTCTAATATGGAAATATGAAGGCCCCAAGAAATCAAAACCTGAGAGCAGACAGAATCAGCAGAAAGAAACAGTTGGGTGCTTGTATGAAGATGAAGCTTGGATCACATGTCTCAAACAAATCCACCCCTTTTGGCTTCTTGCCTATAGATTGATTGCTTTCCTACTTCTTTTGACACTGCTCATTATAAATGTTGTTCTAGATGGAGCTGGAATATTTTACTTTTATACTCAGTAAGTCATTTATCTTTTTACTCATTTATGATTACAAGAACAAAGAAATGCTATTATTTTGTGAATGTTTTGGTGTGTGATTAAATTTTTCCTCTCTTGTGATGAACAGGTGGACATTCACTTTGGTTATGATATATTTTGGGGTATGTTTCACAGACTCACAGTAGAACTATTTTGACATTGTAATTAAATTTGATAGAGATGGAATTGGAATTTACTTTGCTTTAAAGATGTTAGAAAGTAAGAAATTGGTATTTGGTTCCATATAAGAGTCTTATTGTCAAGCTAAAAGGCACCGATCTGACAGTTTCAATATCTCACTTAGTCTTTGAATTATGGCAGCATTGTATGTATGTTTCAAAATTGTGATTGTCATTGTGCATAAATCGTTTATGCTTTCAATTGTAGTTTGCCACTGCGTTTTCCATCTATGGATTGTACATATGTCAGCGTACAGTTGGTGATCATAGCCATGGACCTGCTTATCCAAGCTTAGATGCAGAGCGAGGTGGCTACGTACCTGCTAGCGTTAAGGAAACTGCAGACACGCCTGAAATGTCCAACGGTTTCAATACCCATGAAGCACCGCACTTTTGCAAGACTGCTGGTTTTTGGGGATATCTCTTTCAGATTATTTTTCAGGTAACTTTTCTGATTTCTCCTAATAATCAGTTTTTGCTGTTTTTCTGTTCAATGCCTGGACAGTGCTTCATAGCCCAAAAGACAAGTAGCCTTTACTAAATAATTTAGGTTACACTATCGGTTGTGAATTGTCCCCTTTCTGCGTTATTTTGTTATTGAAGCATGAAGAAGTATATTTAACTGGTTTTATATCAATATTTCAGATGTAAACTGATAAAGCTCTTTTTCATTTTTGGTGTCTATGAATAGGCGTCTGCGGGAGCTGTGGTGCTTACTGACTGTGTATTTTGGCTCATTCTTTATCCATTATCAGGCCCTACTCTGAATTTTGTAAGTACTGGTCTATCATCCCATCCTCTTGCTTCCTTCTGTTGGAGTCCATATTTAACTGTGCTTTTAGCGCAATGAGTGTGCTGTGTTATTGACTTTAATGTTGTAAGTTGATGGCATATTAAAGAATTTTTATGGGTTTTCTTTAAAAAATTAGTGTTGTTTGAAAACTATCCTGGCCCTAGTATAACTAGAAAGAAGATCATAAGTCACGGGACGGGGTAGACATTTTTGTGTAACATTTAAGCTTACTTGTAATCAGATTTATACCACAATGCAATGGAAAGAAACTGAAAATAGATCTTTGTGTTTCTATTTGTTTTCTCAAAATGAGAAAAAGAAGTGCAGAGTGTAGCCCTCTTCACCCCTCCATTAGTTTTTTGTCTTAAATCGATATATGTGTTGTCAAAATGTTTTAAATATCACTCTGCAGTATCATTAGGCTCCTCCAGTTGTTAAACAAGTGCACAACTATTGTAAAATGAGTAGTTATTCAGGGTTAGGAGGTATTTTAATTTGTTTTCTTGTTCAGATTTTGCAAGTTGGGATTTAAAAGTAGCACTTGGCAAGCACCTATCTGGGATGTTTATATCTTACAAGCGTCATTTTCTGTTCTTGAATTGCAGATGATTGTTAGTTTCCACTCGCTCAATTTTGTTTTCCTCCTCGGTGACACAATCTTAAATGGCATGGTACGTTCGATTCATTGATGGTTCCCCTGGTTTTTCGATTCTCCATTTCCTTCAAAGCAATTACATATTAATAACCATTTTCTCATTCAGCGGTTCCCTATGTTTCGGATTGCATATTTTGCTCTATGGACGCTTATATATGTCATTTTCCAATGGATCATTCATGCCGTTGCATCAATGTGGTAAAGCACATTTCCTTCTATACTAATATCTTATATTTACACTAAATAAAATTAGCATCAGCTCATTGACACCCTTTTTGGCAGGTGGCCATATGTAATCATTGACTTGTCAAACCAATATGCTCCTCTCTGGTAAGTGAATGACAATGACTGTAATTTTACGACTCACCTTCAATCTTTCCTACACAGAGAAGTGATGAGAAACCATTCCACCCCTTTAACCAAGCCATTACTCATTACTGATTACTTGCACCTCCGGAACAAAAAAAAAAGAGAATGTTTCAATGATCTGTATTTGTGTTTGTTAGCTTCTTTAACGTATTAAGTTGGCTTTAATTTGAAGTGTAAAACATAGATAGAATATTGTGTTTTGACTTGAAAGAAGTGGTAATTTTAGTACTTTGCCTTGTTAATGTATAGTCGGTGCTTCAACAACTAAAAATTAGCTGAATGTTACCTAAAATTTAGGATATGTTTGCTAGTACTTGACCAACTGCGTTGTTACATGGACAGGTATTTGTTAGTCGGGGTGACGTCTGTCCCGTGCTATGGCCTCTTTGCATTGTTATTCAAGCTGAAGAGCTGTTGCTTGTCAAGATTCTTCCCAGAGTCTTCTTATCAGGGTTCGACATGAGACGATCCAACTCGAACCTTAGCTATACAAATTGTTACTTGAGAGAAAAATGAATCTCCTGCTTATCAAGCTCTCTTGCTTTCAGTGGGTTGCTAATGAATGATTATGGTTGACTGGTTTTAATTCTTTGCATTGGAGTAGTGTTACAGCATTGAGATTTGTATCTTATCTTGATTGAATTCATCTACGAATTTGCTGCACAGTGAACACGACTGATACTATTAATGATCATCTTCTTCTATATGTTGTTAGATAAAAAAAAAAAAGGAAATATGTGACATGGTATACCCTTAAGAGAAGAGGTATTCAGTAAAAATCCTCATACTTTGGTTTAATACGAATTAAGAATCTTTTGTTTAATGAATTTATGAATTAAGTAATTAATTCTCGATTTATGTATGAGACCTATATAATTTGATTCTTAATTGATTTTAGTAGACATGGTAATCACAAATTAGGGAAAATTCCCTTTTTTTCCACTTTAAAATTCCCTTGCTTCGTTGCAGACTAATAGACCTGGACATAGTTATTGTCATCTCCTGTTGGGCCTGACCCATATTGATGCAAATTTAATTACATACAAGGCCTCACAGAGCTAAGAGGTGTTATTCTTCAAAGGGATGTCTTATAACAATTGGACATGATTTTAATGTGAATCCTAATCGGTTTTCAAATCTACAATTTACGAATATTAAGACAATTGATAATTGGGACGCAATAATAGATAGTCCCACCGATGATATATTGATAAATAAATGTGCTTTCTCTTCAAATCCTTTATTGGATTCCGATTATATATTGATGGTTATCTATGTAAGTAGGAGTGAATTGTTATATGCTAGACCCGGCGATGAAATCTAAATCTTACTCTGACATTACTTATTATAGAGGACAATTTTATGTGGTAGATCAAGTTGGTAAAATAATGGCTTGTAATATTTGATGTGGTGATAATCCTAGCTTGTAATATATGCGGTAGATCAAGTTCACAAACCTATGAACTTGTATGAAATGAGCAACCAAAGTCACCCTTAAAGTAAATCGGTTCCAGCACACCGTACCGGGTTGGGTGTGCCTTATATGAAATATACGGTAGTGGGTATATATTTTTTTTGGTGTTGGGAAGAAAGGGTGAGGGTATCGAGTACAAAGCAGGCATAAATATGGGTCCATGATGAAGCAAGATGAGAGCAAACCGTTGAGCAAATAAAGCAAAAAGAGAACATATATGAAAGGTCAATGATATATGAGAGAGACTATTTATAGGAGAACCAATGGGACTTGCAAGGCAAGCCATCCGTAGTTCTGTAAGGAGGCATCGCCTTAACCAAAGATTACAAAAAAGCCGGGCGATCGCCTAGTATAACCAGAGAAACCCAACAAGGGACCTCCTCCATCCAAAACAAAGCACCACCTAAGGTGAGACCAAACTTAGCAAGACAATAGGCTGGCTTATTGGCCGACCTGGGAGCAAACACAACATTACAACTTGGATGACAATCCAAAAAATAAATGATATCGCTAATGATGATCCTAACATTAGACAAAGGGACATTAGCTACATTGATCAGTCTGACTACTACTTGGGCATCAGACTCCATCGTGCATGGGAGGAGCCCCAACTCCTACGCAAAGATCAACCCTATGAAAATAGCAAGAGCTTCAGCCAAATCAGAGGCCAAGCCAACCTTAAAAGGCTGAGAGGAAGAAGCTAAAACATCACCCAAATTATCCCTAATGATGATACCAACATCGACCTTACCAGAAGCAATATCCAAGGCTGCATCAATATTGACCTTAACCCTTCCCACATCAGAAGGTCTCCAAGAGTTAGTAACCAAGGGATTTCCACCAACCCCACGATCACCACTATCATTCACTAGCTGAAAATCAGTCTGGAAAACCTCAGCCCATGGGACAATTTCATCCTCAAAAACCATAGCAGAATTTTACACAAGGCCATTTCTTTTGGACCACACCTTATAAATAATAACGAAAAGGAGTTTCATCTCATTAAGACTAAGGATACCTTTACAAATAACCATAAAGTCATAGAAGTCCATACCAATATGAATCTTGAGGCCTCTCATGAATGAGCACATTGTTTTGATCTTTTTTAAGATTATGAGAACACCGCAAAGCATGAAGAGTCATTTCTGGCCATTGCTTGCACATCAGACACAAGCCATCTATCGAGACACCTCGCCTAGCAAGATTAAAGTTGGTTGGCACCCAGTTATAATAAGTCCATTAGACCAGCATTTTAAACTTCGAAGGAACATTGATTCTCCATAGATAATTTCATTAGGACTCCAACGAACATAAACTTGACGGGCTAGGATTCAACAATAAGGAGATACCCATGTGGTAACCACTCTTAACCGAATAAGAACCATGTTTATCAAAATGCCAAGAGATCAAGTCATCTAAATTAATAGAAGAGCAATGGATAGTAAGAATCAATGACGCATCCTCAGGCAAGAAAGACCTATGGATCAGGTCTTCATTTCAAATACCAGAAGAGAGCTTTAAGTCAACCATAGTAGCCAAAGCACCCAAAGACATACGGATCAAGTCTTCATTCAATCTCTCTTCTTTTTGTCTGGGTATAATCAATCACTACATTGATCGCGCAGTCTCACTCCCTCTTTTTGGTCCACAAAATAAAATAAAACAATTTTTATATCTCTCATTCTCTCTACTCCAATCTCTAAAAAAGTTAATTATCACATAAAATAAAAATATAAAATCTTATAACATTGATTCATCGAAGAAAGAAACACCATTTTAATTACTGAATATAGAAACAAGACATTGAAACCCTATTTTATATATAAAAACCAAAGTACTACGATATATAAGTATATAACCAAGATATTGAAAAACATGAAAACCAGTAATACTACCAGATCTCAAGATTCACTCCACAGCCTTTAGCCCTTCACAATTTTCTCTTTCTCCTCCAACTCATTCTTCACCCCACAACTTCCAATGAGTCGGTCTTCTCCTCCGGTGACGCGACCTCTACTGCTTCCATGAACTTAACCTTCACAGACCCATGAACTTGTATGAAATGAGCACCCAAAGTCACTTTTTGAAGTGAATCGGTTCCAGCACACCGTACATGGTCGAGTGTGCCTTTTATGAAACTTACGGTAGTGGTCAGATATTGTTTCTGGTGTTGGGAGGAAAGGGTGATGGGATCGAGCACAAATCAGGCATAGAGATGGCTCCATGATAATTCAAGCAAAATATCAATGATGCATCATCAGGCAATAAACACCTATGGATCAGGTCTTCATTTCAAATACCAGAAGAGAGCTTTAAGTCAACCATAGTAGTCGAAGCACCCAAAGACATACAGATCAGGTCTTCATTCAATCTCTCTTCTTTTTGTCTAGGCATAATCAATCACTTCATTGATCGCGCAGTCTCACTCCCTCTTTTTGGTCCACAAAATAAAATAAAACAATTTTTATATCTCTCATTCTCTCTACTCCAATCTCTAAAAAAGTTAATTATCACATAAAATAAAAATATAAAATCTTATAACATTGATTCATCGAAGAAAGAAACACCATTTTAATTATTGAATATAGAAACAGGACATTGAAACCCTATTTTATATATAAAAACCAAAGTACTACGATATATAAGTATATAACCAAGATATTGAAAAACATGAAAACCAGTAATACTACCAGATCTCAAGATTCACTCCACAACCTTTAGCCCTTCACAATTTTCTCCTTCTCCTCCAGCTCATTCTTCACCCCACAACTTCCAATGAGTCGATCTTCTCCTCCGGTGACGTGACCTCTATTGCTTCCACGGACTTAACCTTCACAGACCCATGAACTTGTATGAAATGAGCATCCAAAGTCACTTTTTGAAGTGAATCGGTTCCAGCACACCGTACAGGGTCGAGTGTGCCTTTTATGAAACTTACGGTAGTGGTCAGATATTATTTCTGGCGTTGGGAAGAAATGGTGAAGGGATCGAGCCCAAATCAGGCATAGAAATGGCTCCATGATATTTCAAGCAAAATGAGAGTAAAATGATAAGCAAACAAAGCAAACCAAATAGAGTCTATAGAAGGTCAGTGATGTATGAGAGAGACTATTTATAGGAGAACCAATGGGACTTGCAAGGCAAGGCATCTGTAGCTTTGTAAGGAGGCATCGCCTTAACCAAAAGAATTACAAAAAACTTGGGCGATCGCCCAGGATAACCGGAGATACCTAACATTGGGCCTCCTCCATCCAAAACAAAGCACCACCTAAGGTGAAACCAAACTTGGCAAGACAATAGGCTGCCTTATTGGCCGACCTAGGAGCAAACACAACATTACAACCTCGATGACAATCCAAAAAATAAATTATATCGCAATTGCTGATCTCAATATCAGACAAAAGGACATTGGTTACATTGATCAGTCTGACTAATACTTTGACATCAAACTTCACCATGCATGGGAGGAGCCCCGACTCCTACGCAAATATCAACTCTTTGAAAATAGCAAAAGCTTCGGCCAAATCAGAGGCCGAGCTAACCTTAAACGACTGAGAGGAAGAAGCAAAAACATCACTAAAATTATCCCTAATAATAATACCAACACCGACCTTACCAGAAGTAATATCCAAGGCCGCATCAATATTGACCTTAACCCTTCCCACATCAGAAGGTCTCTAAGAGTTAATAACCAAGGGATTTCCACAAACCCCACGATCACCACCATCATTCACTTGTCGAAAATCAGTTAGGAAAACCTCAGCCCATGAGACAATTTTATCCTCAAAAACAATAGCAGAATTTTGCACACGACCATTTCTTCTAGACTACACCCTCTAGAAAATAACGAAAATGAGTTTCATCTCATCAGGACTAAGGATACATTTACAAGTAACCATAAAATCACAGAAGTCCATACCAATCTGAATCTTGAGGCCTCCTATAAATAAGCACATTACTCTGATCTTTTTAAGATTAGGACAACACCATAAAGCATGAAGAGTCGTTTTTGGTCATTGCTTGCACATCGGACACAAGTTATCTATCGAGACGTCTCGTTTGACAAGATTAAAGTTAGTTAGCACCCAATTATGATAAGCCTGCTAGACAAGCAGTTTAAACTTCGAAGGAACATTGATTCTCCATAGATATTTCCACCAGGACTCTAACGAACATAAACCTGATGGGCTAGGATTCAACAATAAAGAGATACACATGTGGTAACCACTCTTAACCAAATAAGAACCATACTTATCAAAATGCCAAGAGATCAAGTCATTCAAATTAATATAAGAGTAATGGATACTAAGAATCAATGACGCATCATCGGGTAAGAAAGATCTATGGATCAGGTCTTCATTCCAAATACCAAAAGAGAGCTTCAAGTCAGCCATAGTAGTCAAAGCACTCAAAGACCTACGGATCTAGTCTTCATTCCATCTCTCTCCTTTTTATATGGGCAGTATCAATCACACAGTCTCACTCTCTCTTCTTGGTCCACAAAATAAAAAAAATTTTAAAAAAAAACTTTTATATCTCTCATTCTTTCTACTCTAGTCTCTAAGAAGGTTAATTATCACATAAAATAAAAATAAAAAATCTTATAACATTGATTCATCGAAGAAAGAAATACCATTTTAATTACTGAATATAAAAATAGGACATTGAAACCCTATTTTATATATAAAAACCAAAGTACTACGATATATAAGTATATAACCAAGATATTGAAAAATATAAAAATCGGTAATACTACAAGATCTCAAGATTCACTCCATAGCTTTTAGCCCTTCATAATCTTCTCCTCCTCATCCGACTCGTTCTTCACCTCCACAGCTTCCAGTGAGTCGGTCTTCTCCTCCGGTGACTCAACCTCCACTACTTTCACAGACTCAGCCTTCACATACCAATGAACTTGTATGAAATGAGCACCCAAAGTCACTTTTTGAAGTGAATCGGTTCCAGCACACCGTACATGGCTGAGTGTGCCTTTTATGAAACTTACGGTAGTGGTCAAATATTGTTTCTAGTGTTGGGAAGAAAGGGTGAACAGATCGAGCATAGATCAAGCATAGAGATGGCTCCATGGTATTTCAAGAAAAATGATGAGCAAACAAAGTAAAAAGAGAGAGTCTATGGAACGTCAGTGATGTATGAGAGAGACTATTTATAGGAGAACCGATGGGGCTTCAAGGCAAGGCATCCGTAGCTCTCTCGCACATGATCTTGCAAGTTCTTGCATAATGAAGTTGTTTGTTTTAGCACGTGAGTCTCACACGCCAAAAACAACCAGAAAGAACACCCTCTCTTTTTTTGGCGCGTGTGGTATGAGTCCACGTATATATGTATGTATGTATTTTTTTTTTATTTTTTTTTATTTTTTTGAAATTTAAGCATATTTGAATCTTTTCAAAATGCAATTAAAAGTTCCTGTGAGGTTTTAGCTGTAGTTGAGAAGTGCACCATACAATATATTGGTGGTTTTATGAGTTTGCCACTTCACAATTAATTATGTTCATGATCAACATATACATTGAATCATTGATGCATTTGCAATCCAAGTAGTCATATTACATGCTAGCAATTCTCATTTGTTTTGGGCCTATTATAGAAATGGGCCTATATATCTTTGTAATGGATCACTTAAAACTTGGTAAGCTTCGCCAAGTACCTGCATAAATTAAGGTTCTCTAAGAACTTGCTACTATTTAGGATACAAAATCTCTAAATTGATTAAATCTGTTAAACATTCTTCTTCATTTCCCTCCCAAAAAAATTTTATTTTTATTTTTTAAATAGAGAAAATGGAATCCTAAAGAAAAATGCTTTACCAGGGAAGGGTGGAAAACAAATAAACAAAAAAACAAAAACAAAAATAAAAATTATCGTGACATCATCAAAACCCTCCAAAAATCATAATCTCAATCAAGTACACCAAAACGCATCACATAATCGCAATCAAGTACTCCAAAAACGCATCACAGACTCTGTCTTTACGTGGGACCTATTCCTTTTCCACATCACATCAATAATGAATGGGCAACACGTGTCACCATGATCACACCTTCTGTTTTCTTTTCTTGTTTTAATCCTGTTATTTTGATTACTATATCTTCCAATTTTTATGCTAGAGTTAATTTTTCATGTTTTCTGCTTCTTGTTTCTATGATTACACTCATCAAAATTAACACTTCGTATTTTTCAATTTGAGTCGGTTGATTTTTGCTCATAATAAATGAATTTTATCAGTCATTTTTGCTCATATATATATTTGATAAATGACCATTATATATTGAATAGTTAGCTTGTTTGAACAAGCAGCAAATTGGACTCGCCTCAAGACAGATTGTAGCTTGTTTCATCTACACTTAGTCCAACTCTCTTGAGTTCTCGATGGAAGTTACTGCAAATTTGCAATTGCAGAATTGAGAACACCAACAAAGAATATCACGAATAATTCAAATACAATCACAACTCTGTGAATTTAGTCTATATATAAGTCGTAAAAATCACCATTCATAGCTCAATTAATTTTTCAAACAAATCCACCTGACCGAATACCCTAACATGAATTGGATTTTTTTTTTTTTTCTTCCATTTTTCTTCCCTTCCACTTTCTTTTCTTTTGGCAATGTAAGTGGTTTTCTGCAACTTCCTTTACTTCTTCCAACCACCACTAGCTATTACTCAAAGCAGACGCCCGCATGAGCATGACCGGCTAGGGTTTTACATGTTCCCGGATAAATTGTTCTACGGGAGATATTTCACCAGTCAAACCAGAAGCTTCTGCAACTGTAACTTTGTTACAGCACTGAGAGAATGCAAAGGCCTCTCCTTGTACCCCCAGAGTGAAGTCGTTTGTAACATCAGCCTCTGATATTGCACTTCTTGATGTTCGTAGCTTGTCACTGTAAGAAAATCAAGAAATGGATCAAAAATTTGAAATAATGGATGGAACTCCTTGTAATAGAGAGCTCAAATTCATACATTTCCTTCTCCAATTGTTTCCGGATGAACTCCTTGGTGTGTGCTGTCACCTTGTCTGTCTTGTTACAACAGATCAGAACTGGAATTTTCTTTTTGACAACAGTTGACTTTGTCAAAATATCATACAGGTACCTATTACACATAAGCCATAGAATTAGAACATTTGCAGACAGCACATCTAATGTAAAGAGTGGGTGTGTATATGTGTGCGTGTGTGCATGCACGCATGAACATGTGGTAGCATCCAACAACTAAACATTATAGCTTGTAATTACTCTGACACTGCACGGCAGTTTGATAAGAAATCCAAAGCATCCACAACGAACACTATGCCAGCTGCTTGAGGCAAAAACTCTTCTAGTTTAGGTCGAAGACGAGAATGCCCAGGAACATCAGCAATATGAACGGGCTTTACTTTTCCTTTCTGTCAAAGACATAAAAATATATAGTTTAATTCTTGCTACGAATTGCCAATAGACACAAAAATCATTGGGTGGAAAAAAAGATGCTGCAAATAACAAATCTTCAACTAGCTGTCAAATTGAAGTTGGGCTATGTCCTCATTTTCGAGGAAGATGAAGCATGATCTTTTTTCTTATCTTTTTTATTTCTAATAGGAAACAGCAGAAGAAGCATGATGTGTAGATTTTATAGACATGAAGTGAAGATATAACACCTTAGTACTTTCAGAATGTAGCACAAAAGTGTCCTCATTTGGTTCCATTGATGTAACAGTTCCCTGATGAGAAGAACCATCCCGAAGCTGACAAAGATAAATATCATCAAATATTAGCATCTCAAAGAAATACCAGATTTTCCTTAAGAACTTAGTAGCACTCACTGCAGTAACATACATGCAAATATATTGCAAACTTTAGGAGAAAAAAGGCAATAAAATAATAACAGACATTTAAAATCCATACGAAAATACCATTCGAAAAATTTAACAACCAAATTAACATGGTCCTCTCAAGCTCAGCCCCATGGATTGCATTCTCCATCAATGACTAAAAGCAATGTAGATTAATTTGCTTGCAGTAGACATGGGCTTTGAACAAAAAGTTTACAACCTTTTGGTCTGTCGTCAAAAACCATGCAACTTCAATTATATGATCTTTTATCAAACTCATTGTTTTTATTTTCTACTTTCATTTTCTTCAATATCAGATACAGATATGTATAGATGACTTTCTATTCTGAGATTTACCATATAAACGTGGATTTCAATTAAAATGTTTGGAATTGACCATCCAATTAACAAAATTCTTGATTCTGTGTATTGTGCGAACACCTGTTACCTGTTCCTACAAATTCTTTGCCATTTTACACACTAGTTACACACACTTCATACACCTCTCCATTCACCTTTGTCCCTTACGTTTTCAATAAAAAAATGCCTCACCTAGTTTAAAGCAACATCTCTTACTCAGGTCCAAGGTCTAGTAACAGAGAACCAAAGACGGAAAGTTAACAATCACACTAATTTAACACTTTTCCATGACAGAAACATTGATAAAACAAGTGGTCCAGGCATTCAGGTTGAAAAAAGAATACAAGAGCATAACACCAAGTCACCAAGACACCAACAATGTATTCTCTAGCTATTATTAGCTTTCTCACTAACTGCTAAACTCTAGAACAAAATTAAGCCATGAACCAAGACTGGAAAGAAGAAGCTCTAATACCACGGACTAGCTACATTATCAAATTTCCCACAACTAAATCAAAGAAAAAGAACAGATTGCTTACTTGATAGAAAAGTACAGTTTTCCCACTACCGCTTAAGCCAGTGAGCACAATGGTATTTGATTTTGTCCGTCTGAACAATCGAACTGCAAAGTCAAAAGGCGAGCAATAGAAAGAGAGATATCATATCAGTGAAATAATTACAAATTCAAAATTTTAATCAGGGAACTTGTGAATATTTCATCACATTATGTCAAAATACTGAACACAAAGGGACATTTATCCGAAATTAATATCAACATTTCCTAAACTTTGCATAAAATTACGTTCCATCAGCTTTGAAAAACCCAAATTAAAACTTTGTGCTTTATGCTTAAACATCTCCACCACTCATCAAAAATCACCCGTCAATAAAACTGGCACTAAAAAGTGTTGGATAATAAGATTTTTAGATAACATCAAACATGCATAGCAAAATTACTAAGTAATCAGAGAAGGACATCGTCTTCACAAACTTCAAGAAAAGAATTTAAACACAACATATACAAAAACATTGAACAACAGTCTTCAAAATGTAATCGTAAAACAGATTCAATTGTTAGAAACAGAAATTGAAATAGTAACGGAAACAGCAAAAGGAAGACTCACTTAATATGAGAATAGTAGTTGTAAGAAGCAAGACAGCGCAAGCAGCGTAGAGCTGAGGAGGAGGGATTTGCTGAAGAAATTCGATTCCACGACGCGACCACTGCTCTATTTCCTTCTTCCACTGCTCCATCCCCTCTGTTAATTTCGACATTTCTACACCAATCTGGGCAGATTCTAAACCTAATTATTCTCAAGCAAATAAACGAAACCAAACCAAAATAATAATAATAATAATAATAATAATAATAATAATAGAACACGAAAGTGAATGTGTACCTGTAAGAGAGTGATCGATTTTGGGTTTTTCTCGATTCTGGAAGTGTTAGGGTTTTTTTTTCTTAAAAAAAAAAATAGAAAATAAAATTGACTTGTGATGAC
This sequence comes from Acer yangbiense, assembly GCA_008009225.1. Taxonomy (NCBI): domain Eukaryota; kingdom Viridiplantae; phylum Streptophyta; class Magnoliopsida; order Sapindales; family Sapindaceae; genus Acer; species Acer yangbiense. Next base: position 5,151,943 of record CM017768.1, on the reverse strand, counting down.
CAAAATACCAAAGGAAAAAATCGAAATTTTGACGGTCAACAATTGCTAAAATGCAAATAGACTATTTTGCCCTTAACATTACATGGAAAATAATCCACTCCTTGTGTAATTATGTCTAACAGTTGGTGGGTACTACAGACAAAACACAACACAACATAATCAAGATTTCAAAAAAAAAAATAGCAAAATTCCGGGTCGTGAGGAAACGGGCAAACCTGCGATTTGTACCATTTTGGCCCGGGTAAAAAATATGGGTTGAAGAGACCCGGATGAGTAAAAAAACTCTTATGTTTTTGTATCTGAACAAAAGACAAACACTGAAACACATGATGCTATTCTACAAGTAATTTACACTAAGATCAACATAATCATTGCAGAATCAAGTTATTTTTATCCAGAACATGATACCAATTTTAATATATGGTCCAAAAAGGTTTATGAGGTGTCACGGTTCACAAACCCTTCCACTTATGACACTTATGACACTTATTGATGCATGAAACTGTTCAAAATACTCACATTATGACACTTATTGATGCATGAAACTGTTTAAAAATACTCACATTGTGAGTATTTTGAACAGTTTCAGGTCGGTCTTACCTGGATTGCAGATTGCAGATTGCATCTTATTAAAAGAGTAACGTCGCGTAAAATAAAATAAAAAAATTAGTTCAAAAATCAACCAAAATAATACAGTAAGTGATTTGTTTTTAATATGTTATTCATGAGAAGAAAAAAATTAAGTGGAATTCAAAACTTTTAGGTTATTTTTTTTTAATATGTTATTCATGAGAAGAAAAAAATTAAGTGGAATTCAAAACTTTTAGGCTTTAGGGCACATTTGTTAATAGATAATGAAAATCAAAATGAATCAAATTTCATTAAAAATGAACATAAATTCTGATTTGTTTGTGAAGTGCACTTTGACTTGATTCCAACTTATAAGATGAGGTTGACTCCAATGGTATGCCCATCAAATCTACACCATAAAGTCGTGGGTACGAATGTCTCCCCTTCTTCAAACCCCAAATTATTATAATATATAAAAATAAAAAATAAAAATAAACCCTTGATTTCCAACGGTTTTTTGTAAACATTATAATAATCAACAAAAAACATTGTAAACATTATAATCTAAAAAACTTGGTGGGCTTTTTTCGATTCATCTTAAAGACTTAAACTAATTCATTCACTTCAAACCCAACCAAAAAAAAAAAAAAGCACACTTAGAACGTGTACACTGTTGTACAGGATTGTTTTACTATTAAAATTGCTCATATATAGTTGTGAATAGCGTGATTATTTTAAAATGTATATTGATATCAAAAACATTTCAGACCCATATTAAAATACATTTGATTTTGATCATGACCACATTGAATTACATAAACTAACCAGTACCACATTATTTTTTGTAAAAAACATGTTAGCTGTTGTTTTCTTTTGTTCGTTGGTTTTGGTTGGTGTTGTTCCTTGTGGTTGTTTTCGGGCTGGGGTTGATGGGTTGCTTTCTGTTGTTTTGTTTTACCTTTTATACTGTCTTGCTTTTCCTGTTTTTGGCTTTCCTGCTAGGCTTTGTTTGCTCTGCTTCGTCTGGGGGTTGCTTGGGCTCTTTTTGTGTTCTTTTGGCTGGAGTGTGTTGCTCTGGTTGGGCGTGTTCTCCCCCTGTTGTTTGGTGTTTTTTGGTGTGGGTGCTTGGCACTAGTGCTCTGTTTTCTTCTTGTGACCTGGGTTTCTGCCCTGTGCTTTCTTAATAAAGTTGCTGTTCAAAAAAAAAAAAAAAAAAATTGTGACTAGATTTTAGGGTTAGGCATACAAATCTAAGGTATATAAAATAGTTATAAATGGGGCAGGGAAACTATAATCAAAGTTTCTAAGTCATATTCCTCTCTCTCAAATCTCAAATTTGTAATTAACATTTATTTCCTAATGGTTCCTAGAGCTACATTTGCAAACAAAATTTCTCTAGTCAAAATTGATAGCATTCATTTTACCAGTAAATAAAATTTATAAATTCAAAATATCCTCCCATTATTTATTATATCTTAGAAATAATAAAATAAAAATTGAAGGATCCATCCAACACAACCCCACTTAAATTCAGAGTCTTGCAGTGGAAAAATAGAAAGAAAATCTTTGTAAATCGAGATGTGTCTGCTCGTGAACCAGATGTAATAATATTCAATGAGCCTAGACTGAAGAAGATTAGACTAAAAACAATTCCCTATTTTGTACGCAAACATATAAAAGAAATAGTATTCAAAAAATGCATTTCACAAGTCCGCAAAGTCAGGATCAATAATAACTCAGTTGGGCATTTGGTTCGAATTAGAGAAATACATGTTTCTTCAAAGGAAATTCTATTGAGACCAAATCACTAAGTCAAAGTGAGAGATAGCAGGCTAGCAGCAGCTGTACAATCTTGACTGAATTGGGCATTAAAATTTTCAAGTGTTTACTCCAAACACTTTGACTGACGAATGCTCAATTGCTCATTAATGCTTTGATTGTAAGAACGAGGAAGGACAATACTTGGGTGCTGACTGATCAGCACTAGGGATGGCAATTAAATCCGAATCCGTGGGACCCACCCGAACCCAACCCGTTTAAAGAGGGTTTGGGTTGGGATAAGCGTACCCATGGGCGGGTTTGGGTTTGAAAATTGTACCTGTCACGGGTTCAGGTTCGGGTTCGGGTATGGATTTGAAAAAAAATCCATACCCGAACCTGCGTACCCGCGAACAGTAAGAATTATATAATATTTTATTATTTAAAATATTATAAATTTAAACTCCAATAAAAACTTTTTAATTATATAGAGAATAAAAGGTAAACATTTCAATCTATTAAGTGTTTTTATTCTTTAAAATTATAATATTTCATATATTTAAATAATATAGAAATAATTTTTTTTAAAAAAAAATTGGCAGGTTCACGGGTTTTACCCGTGGACCTGCTTGTTTCACAGGTTCATGGGTGAGTTTGGGTGTCCCCAAACCCACGGGCAAAACCCGAACCCGAACCCGAACCCGTTTATTTTCATGGGTTCGTGGACGGGTTTGGTAGACATAAAATTTCGTGGGTTTGGGTTTGGATTTCGCCGAACCCGCCCGAACCCGCCCTATTGTCATTCCTAATCAGCACCCAAGGTACTGACTTTGTGTTTTGATTGATTGAAAAAATCATTTAAGGTACCTGATATTAAATTCATAGGGCCGGTGTTGGGTTTTTCAACCAATCAAAACACAAAGTCAATACCTTGGGTGCTAACCAGTCAGCACCCAAGTATTTTTCAACGAGGAATGCTAACTAGTGTGGCCATTTTGACAATTGCAACCCACTTGTGTTTCATAACTTCACCCTTTTAACACAATAAATGAGTACGTAGTTTATTGATAATGACTTGACAACTCCTATAGTCCTATATAACATTTAAAAAATAATCTGACACCGATTGAGTTAGGGGTTCGTCGGAACGTGACTTGACCTGACAATATTAACCGGAATAATACAACTCTCACTACATATGAGGGAGACTCATCAAAACACAAAGTCAGTACCTTGGGTGCTGACCGATCAGCACCCAAGTATTTTCCAACGAGGAATGCTAACTAGTGTGGCCATTTTGACAATTGCAACCCACTTGTGTTTCATAACTTCACCCTTTTAACACAATAAATGAGTACGTAGTTTATTGATAATGACTTGACCACTCCTATAGTCCTATATAACATTTAAAAAATAATCCGACACCGATTAAGTCAGAGGTTCGTCGGAACGTGACCTGACCTGACAAGATTAACCGGAATAATACAACTCTCACTACATATGAGGGAGACTCCTCACACTTTGCAATATAATTGGTGAATGTGAGACTCAAATTTATTACGGAATATGTAAACACAAAGCGATTATCAAAACATCCAAAAAACAAGAAAACAATAAAGAAAAACACAAGTTTTTTTTTTGTGGTTCAACGTAAACCTGGATCTATAGAGCACACTAACACTCAACTTTCATTATCAAATCAGTGTTTACAACGTGTCCTAATAACTTCTATTGTTTGGTTTACTTCCACAAAATGAAAAAAAAAAAAAAAAAAAAAGAATGAAATTTTAGTTTGAATGCATGAAATTAAGATTAAATGAAATTTTCAAAAATTAAAATTTATTTTTCAAAAAAGAAAATTAAAATTTAGAATCTACAATGTCACTCAAATTTATATCAAAGATGTAATTTTTCTCAGTATAAATACGACATAAATTACTTCAAATAAGAATAAATGCCTCAAGAGTCAAGACGACGATTCCACTCTTTGTACTAGTCCTTCCTTCAAACGAACTTTGGCATCTTAAATATTCCAATTTTTGGACGGACGAAAGCGAGTGTCGTTTTGACTCAAAACATTTCACCAATTAGTCAAACAAATCAACGGTGATCAACACCGCCACATCACATAGATTATCTTAGGCATCCTTTACGAAAAAAATGTTGGTAGGTGACGCATCACGCATGTGGCCATCGGTCCATTTCTAATACTTTCCCGCTGCAGAATATATATCTTAACTACCAATATTCAACCAACTCACTTTTTATTTTATTTTATTTTAAATTAAAATTGAAATATATACGGATTTTTTTTAGACTATAAATACGCGAACCAAGCAGCCACTAAGAGTCTAAGATTCAAGTTTTGGTGTTCTCGTGAATCTCGCCATCTGCTACTACGCGCTCTCTCTTCGACTTGTTCTTCTTTCAACGGTACTTTTTTTCTTCTTTTTTTTCTGGATTTATTATCTCAGACTCCAGATCTGTTTTTGTGTTAATGGAATGTAGATCTGAGACAGATATTGAGAGCTGTGTTGTTTTGTTTTGGAAATCGAATAGGTTGCGAAATGGCACGCAAGAAGATCAGAGAGTATGATTCGAAGAGATTGTTGAAGGAGCATTTCAAGAGGCTCTGTGGTCGCGAGTTGCCTATCAAGTCAGCACAAGTGAGTGTTAATTTTTCAACATTTTAGCTGTTTTTTTTTTTTTTTTTTTTTTTTTTTTTTTTTAATAATTATTCGTATAAATGTGTAGTTGATTGATTATAAATAGGTTGTCAAAATCTTTTCTTGGTTTGTTCCGGTTTCAATCTGTGATCTCGTTTGGCGAATTATTCTTGTTTTTACTATTTAGCTGTTGCTGTTAGATGGAATGTCTGATTTTATGCAGAGATTCGTATGAATCTGTTATATGAAGTGGGTGGGTGCTGTTTTGTTCATAACACATCTCTTATATGTTGAAACTTGATTGTATTGTATGTTTTACATGTTGGTCTTTTCTAATTCATTATCTAAGTAAAAGAATTGCTGAAATTATAGATTGATATACTTTACATTTTTGCTTGGGTTGTGGTTTTGATCAAGCTATGTATTGAATTTCAATGAATTGTTTATGCATTTTAGGTTACAGAGTCAACTGATTTCAATGAGCTAGCACAGAAGGAACCCTGGCTTTCGTCATGTAAATTAGTTGTGAAACCCGACATGTTATTCGGGAAACGTGGGAAGAGCGGTTTGGTTGCCCTGAATCTGGATTTAGCTCAAGTTGCTACTTTTGTGAAAGAGCGCCTGGGCAAAGAGGTATTTTTCTCGCAACACAAACTAAAGAGCTTACCCTTTTCAGTTATGGAATATGAATTTTTGTTTGTTTTGCGTGGCACTCATTGCTTTCGAAAAAATTAAGTATTCTGCTTAACGTTTATCTTTCATGGTATATAGGTGGAGATGGGTGGATGCAAAGGACCCATAACAACATTCATCGTCGAACCTTTCATCCCACACAATGAAGAGTTTTACCTAAATATTATGTCAGAGCGACTTGGGTGCAACATCAGTTTCTCAGAATGTGGAGGAATTGAAATTGAAGAAAACTGGGATAAGGTACTTCTAGATGTTACTTATTTGAATCACTTTTTTATAAGCACTTTGTAATCTCAAATTGTTTGTTTTTCCTCTTTTTTTATTAGATTACCTTACAAGAACCATAATTGTATGTTTTATCCTTTGTCCAGGTTAAGACAATATATGTCCCAACAGGGGTGTTGTTTACTTCAGAAATGTGTGCTCCACTTGTCGCAACCCTTCCCTTGGAGGTATCTTTAATCAATAACCTGGCTAACTATTTGCTCATTCGCCATAGCAATATTTTTGAACGACTTTTCTTCTAGTGTAAAATGTGGCATGATGTGCACATGATGCCATCTTTCTAAATAACTGACACTGATTACATTTGTCAATCCAGGTCAAAGGAGAAATTGAGGAGTTCATCAAATCAGTTTTCACTCTATTTCAAGGTATTTTAAAGATCTTCACCAAATTCATGGTACTTTAGAAAATTTATAACCACTCCATTAGCTTAGAGGATTCGTCAGTAATTCCAACATTTCTATTTGCCAGATCTTGACTTCACTTTCCTAGAGATGAATCCTTTCACATTGGTTGATGGAAAGCCTTATCCTTTGGATATGAGAGGAGAGCTGGATGACACTGCTGCTTTTAAGAACTTCAAAAAGTATTTTCCATTTTCTTTTGTTGGCCTCTTTTTCTTTAGAGATTGTCACAGTTATTCCCCCCTACATTATTATATACACCAAATAATTTGGTGTTATTTGTAATTTGATAAACACCATGCCACCTCAATATCCTCTAATGAAACTTTTCTTATTGTAGGTGGGGATCTATTGAATTTCCCCTGCCATTTGGAAGAGTAATGAGTGCTACGGAAAGCTTTATTCATGGGCTAGATGAGAAGGTACCATTGATTAATAGATACCAGGATCGCAACCTGAGATCTGCTTTCAGCCATTAATCACCCTGAATAAAGTAGACCAAATATATTAATGTTTTCTTTACTTTATTTCTCATAGGAAAAACATTTTTTTTTTTTAGACATATCCTAGCCAACATAATTCCATAATCAACTATGTAGATTTTGTTAACTTTCTAGATTTTTAACTAAATTAAATGTTTTCTGTGGATCTTCTTTCGAAAGTGAAAAATTTCATCTCTGAAACTTTTGACATTTTTTTCCTAAAAAGAATTTGCATTACTAGTGTTCCTTTATACAGCTCAGTAAATTGTAGTGTTATTCATTAAATTGCTTCATCCATGCGAACCTTTGATAAAGTTTATATAACCTTTTCATATTTGCTTTGCAGACAAGTGCATCTTTGAAATTTACAGTTTTGAATCCTAAAGGACGAATTTGGACTATGGTAGCTGGAGGAGGTGCAAGTGTCATCTATGCAGACACAGTGAGGGTTCTCATTGATTAGACTCTAAACAGGAAAAAGGCCTTGTTAGTTCGAATGGGTTGTCATTCAATTAGCTTTTAGAGCTCGTTACTAATGATGTTGCCTAATCAGGTTGGAGATCTTGGCTATGCTGCCGAGCTTGGCAACTATGCAGAATACAGTGGAGCCCCCAATGAAGAGGAGGTGTTGCAGTATGCCAGAGTTGTAATTGATGTAAGGAATTTTCATCTATGGACTATGTTCTTAGCATTGTGTTAATGCATCATTCTAGAGGTGACACGTTATTTTATAACTGATCAGCTAAGCTCATCTGATAAAATTTTTGCTAAAGAAATTTAAGGGTGTCCAATGTTAAATGAAAAATAATTAGGAACACATTTTAAGACACTCATACAAACTCTAGTATTTTGATCATGTATTTCCCTCTTTGTTCTGCAAATAAACACATTCTTTCTGTGCAGTGTGCAACTGCTGATCCAGATGGCCATAAGAGAGCCCTTGTGATTGGAGGAGGAATTGCTAACTTCACTGATGTTGCTGCTACATTTAATGGGATAATCCGAGCTCTGAAGGAGAAGGTAGTTAACTTGATCGAACTGCACTTAATTTCATTGTTGCCCTCTATTATATAATTGATAATCGAATATGAAACTTCATTTTCTCAGGAATCAAAGCTTAAATCATCTAGGATGAACCTATATGTGAGGAGAGGAGGTCCTAATTACCAGAAGGGTCTTGCAAAGATGCGAGCACTTGCAGAGGAAATTGGCATCCCTATCGAGGTATATCACTATACCAGAAATCTTTAAGATATTTTCTCCATTATATCAAACTTCTCACTCGAAAAAAATGAAAATCATTACTTAAATTTTGTTCTTGTTTGTATGTTATGCTGTAGGTTTATGGGCCTGAAGCAACAATGACCGGGATATGCAAACAGGCTATCGACTGCATCAGTGTTGCAGCATGAGTTATCAGAACTTTTATAGGTCAATGTTTCATTTCATTCTCGTACCAAATTTCGAGTGTTCTTTATAGTTGTTTACCATTTTCATTGTATCAGATAACATACCTCATAAAATAATGTTAATTTTTACATGAAATTAGACTCTTGAGTAATGTTTGCCAAGGATGAAAATTTGACCTCAGCAACAATAATAAAGAGCTTAGAATGTTATTCTCAATCTCAGTCTTATAATTCTTGATGATTGCTGTTTGTTACTAATTGCTACACTACTCCATTCACGTAATGCTCGAGTAAACTCGCATTTCGAAGACTCGGTCTAGCTTACACCATTAAAATTGAAGGCACACAGACAAGACGAGGTTGACTCTGTGGTATGTCCTTCACACTTGCACCATTAACGTTTTCGAATATATTTTATCTACTTTGGCCCAACTAAACTGCTTTACAGCATGTGCCTTCCTTGTCTTTGCTATAATGGCTGCCTGAAAAATGACACAAATTTTTAGCCACAGCTTGTGGATCCTTTATCAAATATTGCTTTCACTATAATTTCTTGAATGATTTCTGTCCATAATTAATAAGGTGGTGTCTTCTCTCATGGTTTTATGTGAACAGAAATGAATCATAAAATATCTATTCAAACTACTACCATAAAATCCATCTCCTCTACACTTCAATTTATCCAAAACCCATCAACTTCTTTTATTCTTTGTTGATTTTATTCAACATTTAATTTTTGAATGTGACATCGATCGGTCGGTCACATGCTTGGAGGGCACACCCCATTCTCTCCTATGATAGATACTTACCATAGTAGACCCCCTTATAAATTTATCTATGAAAACGTATCTTCAAATGAGTATTTTTTATCACCGAGTCACTTTAATCGGTGTTAAATTGACATATAAGTTAGGTTGTTTAGTGATAATGTTATTTATAATATCAGTCAACAAAAATCTCCCTAGTAGAAGTCTTTTTGGACGGTGTTGTCAAAACTCAAAAAGACATTTTGATTTCCATCCAAAAGCGGGTGCTGGTTGGCAGCCTGTCTCTCTTTTAAGTCTTTCCATTGCTGACCAAACAAGCTTCAATATGTATATTTCTAAATATTTACCATAGTATTCATTTCAAAGTCAAAAAGTGACCCTTAACCAATCAAAAAGAGGACTGAAAAGAAAATTAAAAATGGTCCTTATCTTACCTACCCAAATGGGTCCATCCCATCGCTGATGTATGCACCAGATTGAACCTTATCTAAAAACAAATAGTCCAAAAATCATATAGTTAAAAAAATGAAGTGGCATGTATGAAAACTAGTTCAAATATGAAATATCTATATGGCTTGAATAATACAATTACTGTTCATGGTTTGTCCGACTCAAACAGAAAGTCATTTAATTACCATCAAACTATATTTGACTGTTGTTGTAGATAATGTTACCGTACCTCTAAACGAAAACAAATAATCATTTTGATAACGTAATTTTAATTATCTATCTAAGTATCTAGGTGTCAAGTATTTTCTCTACGCATCTATAAGCAAACTTAAAATTGAAATTTCTTTCTCATTCAAATTGCATTCGCTAAAAGCAGTTAGTGGGTAGTTGTGTGTGATAATGATCAAGATTCAAGACACAAAAACTTTGTCTTGAAGAAACTTTAATCCATTATGATAACTTGACTAATCAATGAACACAATGCCTATTGCCGACGTGGCAACATCTGGGGCGTCCATTTTTTAGAATCAAAGATAATCAATATAGTTTTTACTTTGTGTGGTAGCACGACATATATCATCACGAGAGGTCTTAATTAAAGTATAAAATGAGGTTGGATTTATGATTTATCCACGTCTTCAACATGAAAACGTCGTCGTTGGTCCACCCAAATCTACCTGTCAATTCACTTTTAAAGCCCTAATTTATACTCTCTTTTATATATATAGAAAATCCTAATTTATCCTCTTTATTAGTAGTTATTACATCACAAAAATACCAAAAGAACCTGCATTTATTGAGTTTTAGATTTTGTTTCCATAAAAAATATATTTCAAATCAAGTGCATGTACACTGAACACACACATATGCATTATACATAGTGATCTTATGATAAATTATATATTTATATTCCTAATTTGATTTACAATGGTAATTGTTTGTAGACTCTTAGGCCCTGTTTGGTACACAGGATCGGATTGGATTGGACCATATTGGATATGATTAAATATAAGACTGTCTATTGTTTGGTGTAACATAAGATATAACTTTGGAATGACCTAGGATTGAATTAATTTTTTATTTTTTTATGAATTGTTTATATGCTTAAACTATAATTAAATTAAATAATTTTTAAATATTAGTACTCCCTCAATTCGGTTTTGAGCTGACCAAAAAAAAGGAACAAAACAGAAGTTTATTATGTCAAAAAATATATATGATTTCAGTTTTAGGAAATAACTCAAGAGCATTTTATTTTTTGACCAAAAAAATGTGAACTCATCAAAACCTTTGGATTTGTTAGATTTATTTTGCTAGTTTAAAAAAAAAAAAAAATTATATACCTGTAAAACATTTGATATTCTCATTTTTTATATGAATCCCTATATATATATATATATATATATATATATATATATATATTTTAAGATATTAGACACAACAGAAGAAATAGCTTTATTTGCTAGGATTTTATGATAGAGAAGTGATGAAAGAGAAGGTAGTTGAAAATTGAAATGTGATGAAAGAGAGTGTGGATTGGTGGGATGAATTAAATGAGTGGGGTCATGTGTAAAAACAATCCTGGATAGGTAAAAGAGGTGGTGGGTTTATTTAATCCCATAATCATGGGTTTATTTTATTTATGGGATTATTAATCTCATGTTTCAAAACATCTTCAAATGTCAGATACGAATTAAAATAGTTTAATTCCAAACCAATCTTATATGTCAAACAGGACCTTAATATCAAATTAGCAACACGATATTTTACATTAAGTGAACACATTTTTCAATTTTGATCTTCTATTATATTCCTAATTTGATTTACAATGTGAATTGTTTTTAGACTCTTAATGTCAACACAATATTCTACATTAAGTGAACACATTTTTCAATTTTGTTCTTCTATCTTTTTATAGCAAGTCTTTTATCCATTGGATTTTTTTCAAAGAAAATCTATTATTATTATTATTATTTTGAATTCAGAAAATCTATTATTATTAAAATTAAAAATAAAAATAAATCAGTGCGTTTGTTCAAAACAAGAATTTTACTAGAACCCTTGCATCATTTTTATTTTTTTGAAACGGTATCAAACATGTTTTACATATGGGAAAATGTGAATTTTTATTTATTTTTCTATATAAAATACAAAATATAAAAAAATAAAAAAATAAAAAAAAACAAAGCATTGTACTGCTTCATTTGTGTCTCTAACTCTCTATATAAACCCCATGAAGCCTCACTTCGGATAACAACTAAAAAAAAAAAAAAAAAAACTCAATCAAGAACAACAATGGCGAAGGAGACGAAGAAGACAGAGAACCAACAAGAAGATACAAATGAAATATATGGAGACATGTTAGAGTCCATATTCTCGCACGTGCCTCTCATCGACCTTGTCCCTGCTTCGCACGTGTCCAAGGCATGGAACCGTGCCGTTTTCTCCTCCCTCCGTCACTTCAACAAAGTCAAGCCGTGGCTGATGGTTCACGCTCAGAGGAAGAGGCCTCCGCACGTGAAGACCACGCTCGCTTACGATCCGAGGTCGCGCGTTTGGATCGAAATCAAGCAGCCGCCGGTTGGCCACGTGTCGGAGCTCCGTTCGTCGAATTCTACGCTTCTCTACATGCTGTCGCCAACCAGGCTCTCGTTCTCCTCCGACCCCCTCAATCTGACGTGGCACCACGTCGACGTCCCGCTCTCGTGGAGAACGGACCCGATCGTCGCGGCGGCGGGAGACTGCATCGTACTCGCCGGGGGCGCGTGCGATTTCGAGGACGATCCGCTGGCGGTCGAAATCTACAACGTGAGAAACCGCACGTGGGAGACGTGCGAGAACATGCCAGCGATTCTCAAAGATTCAGCGGCGGCTACGTGGCTGTCCGTCGCAGCGAGTCGTAGTAAAATCTATGTGTCCGAGAAATACTCTGGTTTGACGTACACGTTCGATCCAGAAACCAAGATCTGGCGCGGACCGTACGATCTCCGTCCGGATCCAAACATGTTCTTCTCGACGATCGCATTCTCTGACGACAACCGTCTGATCCTGGTGGGACTAACCGGTGTGCCGGAGAGCGTGAGTAGCGTGAAAGTGTGGGAAGTGAAAGGCGAGTCGTTGGAGGAGTTGAGAGAGATTGGAGAGATGCCGGAAGAGGTTGTGGAGAAGTTGAAAGGAAGCAGAAGCTGTGAGGTGTCATCGGTGACGGTGACGTCGGCGGGAGATACTCTGTATATACACAACAATTCGAACCCGGAAGAGATTGCGGTTTGTGAGATTGTTGAAGATGGAGTTTGTGAATGGAGTAGCTTGAAGAATGTGTTGATCAATGACGAGACTCAGGTGATGGATAGATTGGTCTTTACTAGTTCCAGAGTCTCCATGGCCGATTTGCAGAGAGGTTTGACCCGTGAGAATTCAACATTTGCTGTTAAACAGATTTAATTTAATTAATTTAATTTATTTTTATTATGGTTTTTGGTACAACCAAAAATACATTATTCGAAACCACTGTAATATCAATTATCTTCTACAGTGCATTTTGTTGTTGTTGTTGTTAATTATATTATTAATTTGTTTGATTTAGGTAATACAGTAGTAATTTTTGTTGTTTAGCCTTAACTTTAATTAGAAGTTCCTTTCTGTATGGTGGTCAAACTTAAACAAAGAAAAATATATATATATGTTGATTAAATGAGACAATCCAATGGGGATTTTCCTTATAAAAAGGACACCAATACAGACCGTGAATGGTGTCCGTCAAAAATCAAAATCAGTACTTCGTTTTGACTATTAAATACGGTAGACCCCACTTAAATGGCTTGTGACACTCAGTTGAGACTTGAGAGTTGAGATTAAAACAACAACAACAATAGTTTATTTAAATAACTTGCTGTAATTATACGTTTGTTGGTGGAAAAATAATAATAATAATACAATTGAATGGATGCTAAAGTTGAAACTCTGCTTTTGCTTTTCTTGTTTTTTAATATATATATATATATATATATATATATATATATATATATCAGTCAAAGTATTTAAATCCAGTGGTCCACATATAAGGAACTAATATAACTTTTGTCAGTTCGAACCGATAATAGAAAGATTATATATATAAAATCCAATTTTCACATCAAAAAAATATATATACTAATGAAAAGTTTTTTGATCTTTGCATTCCCAAAATTCCAAGTTTAGCCAATTGTATAATTTTAACTTTATAACTTTTATCATCATAAAAATCATACCCTTAAAAATGTCTCATCTAGATATTTAAAATAAGACTAATATCGAATATTTAATAATAATAGTTTTATTTATCAAAATTTGCTTATACTTACCACACTTAATATTTCAGAAGGTAGTCCAAATGACTTTCATATCCACATAAAACATAGAGAAAATTTGATAGAAAAAATTAGGTAACAAATAAAATATATAAGAAATTTTGATGAAAAAATTAGATGATAAAAATCCGATTGAAAAGGTTAGAAATTAAATAACTAGGTAGGGAAAATTAGTTGAAAATTGTTAGACCGGGAAAATTAGGTACAAAATTGTTTGATAAAAAAAAATTAGATAAAAATATGTGGGAGAATATAAATGTTATATTTTTTTACTAAAATTAAAAAAAAATTACAAATGCTATTAAATAATATTTGTTAAAATTTAGTTGAAAAATAAAATTATATAAAAACAATTTATTGAAGAAAGTAAAAATTAATAATGAAAATATAAATTATTTGAAGATAGAAACATAAATAGATACAAGGATAAAGAAGAATAGAGAGTGTGGTTTGAGTGAACAAAATTTAGAGATGAAATCTAAAAGAAATATTCTCTTTAAAAACTCTACTATACTATGAGATTTTATATTTAAAATTAGGTAATTACAGTTAATAAATAAAAGTAAATGAATACTGAACAATACAATAATATTAATTTATTAAAAAGAAAAGATAATATTAATTTATAATATATATTTTTTTATTATTCAAAAGTATCCCGTCCTAGCCAATCCATGTTTCCTTCATTCTTTTCTTCTTCTTCTTTTTTTTTTAAATGAAATTTGGATGATTATGTCCTGTAATTAATACAATAGATAGACAAATTCTTCCTATTTCATATAAACAATAAAAATAAATAAATAAATCGTCAATGAATAAAACCACCCCTATGTGTGGTTTGGTATCAAATAACTCTTATTCAATCCGATAATATCGCAGGTTTAAGTAGTAACTAATAAATAAATAAATAAATAAATAAAAAATCACTATTTTGGGTCCCAAAAAAAATTCCTTATATTTATTGTTGGACTGTAACCACATGTTTCTAAATAATAAGATGATCGTCTGTTTTGAGTCCCTTTGTATTATTGTTCTTAGATTTTCCAATAAATATACAGACAATGTAATATAGCCCGATCACTTTCTCTGCCTCAGCTATGTGAGTTTTGAATCTTCTTGAGTCTGGCCACTCTGGCCTACAAATTTTTATTCAAGATGATTGATTTGTGTTTTCAATCTTGATTAAGTGTCCAGTGGCTCTTCGTTTAAAGAGGTCGGGAGTCGGGACCATATATTTTGAAAATTGTCACCGAACGGATCAGAGATCAGCTAATATCCGTCAAACATTACATACACGGCCTAGAACATCGGAGAAATTCCTCACACAAGTATTAGAAGCTAGAGAAAGAGTGACGATATTTGCACCCCTTAAAAACCGTATGTACACCTTAAATTAGTATATTTTTAAAAATCCAATAATATCCTTGAGTAAAATTACTAAGAGGACTAATTGTTTGTTAGTACATCCACCAATAATTATTAATTAGTTTCCTATTTTAATCTTTTGTATTTTTTTTTTCCTATTAATGGTTTGATATTATTAACATATATCATAAAAACTCTTTCCATTTTAATAAATCATAGATTCTCTTTTTAAATATATTTTCAATCTCTTTTAAGGAAATACAAATTGATTGCTAAGTATGGAAAATGAATTAAAATCATAAGACAAATTTGGGTATGAAAAAGTAAAGTTTTAAATTAATTTTTATTAGAAGAACAAAGTCATTATGTATATAAACAGACTTTTAAATTAACTATATTATCTATATATTTTTTATTTATTTCAAATACACTTAGACTTCTTTTTTTTATCTTTTTTTTTTTTTTTTATCAATATTATATGTTCTTTCTTGTTAAAAAAAAAATTATATGTTCTTCAATTTCATCGAACACCTATCTTTTTTTTTTTTTTTTGAAATATCATTTAACACATCTACTTCCACATCAATCGGGACATGACAAAAATCTTGTATTCCTACAATTCTCTCAAACAGAAAGTGGTTCTCTAATAAAAAATTTAAAAAAAAAATCTTTAAATGGATTTTTAACGAAAAATGGTTTTTGATTTTGAAAAAACCAAGAAGAGAAAAAAAAAGTAGGGAAGAGAAAGAATAGTAAGAGAATTAAATGTAACAAAAAATTCCAAAATAATAATAAAGTTGATTAAATAACATAATAATAGTCATAGGTGGTGTGTACTTACAAAAATACAATAAGTATAATTAAAGAAAGGGTATATTTGGCATTAAGTGGGGTTTATTTACAAATTAGTGATTTTTTTTTTAAATTTGATGGGTGTAGATACAGTTTTTTAGGGATGCCATTATCGCCACTCCTTGAGAAATTATCAGTTTCAGAATTCTATTTTGAGTGATGATATTTACACCTCTGGAAAACTGTATGTATACCCCTTTTCGTATTAACACCCCCTTAAAAAATTTAAAAGATAAAATTTTGTAAGCACACCCCACACATTACCAAATATGTCCTTTTTAATATTTAAAAGATAAGTTATAAAATATTTTAAATCAATATACATATATATAATTAAATTCATAGCATTGAGTTCGAGACCACTAAACTCATAGAAACAAATGAGATTTCACTATTATTATTACACAAACAAATTGCTAAAATTATTATCAAATATCACCTTCTTTTTTTTTGGGCGGCTGCCTCCTCCATTTTTTTCCAATATTGAATGGAGGAGGCACTATCCAGTGATGAAGACAGCTTTTGGATGGAAGAATTTCCAGATTGTGTGAGGGAGTTAGTCCAAACGGACTGCCTAGCATGATTTCGTTTTTTATTTATTTATTTATTTATTTATTTATTTTTACCTGTTTACTGTTTTATTGTCTAAAAAATTAGATTTTGAAGAACACCATTTTATTGCAGAGAAATTCATTCAACTTCAAATCAATATTTTATGTGTTCAGTACTGGTGTCCGATTTTTTTTGGTTACTATTTTTCCTTTTTTAATTTGGTTAAGTTAGTTAATTATTCAAAACAGTAAAATAGTTATAAATAATATTATCTGTTTTAACTAAAATATTAATAATTTAATTTAAGGGTAATATTGAAATTTTAAAAATATATAAACTTGGGGTGTACAAACGATTTTAGAGGGGTGCAAATATTGCCACTCTTCTATTTTTTACTATTTTCTTTTTTGGGCCCATTCAAAGTTTTAACTTCCCAGACTTATTGGGTACACATCAAATCAAGGCCCATCATAATAAAAAGCCCAAAGTAAAGCCTATAAATGAATATAATTGTTGCATTTATATTTTATAATTAAATTGACAAGTAAGGCAGTATCTCTCACATTGATTCCAACTAATGATGTATTACTTCAGAAAAATTTAACAACTCCGGTCAATTAATTATAAAATCGGTCAACATATATGTATACATTCACGTTGCATATAATAATAAAATATTAATAGTGTAAATTAGTACATTTTGAGTTGAAAAGAATAATTTAGACTTGACTAATTTACAATTTTACATTTGTAATATGTTCATAAGGAACAATGTCTTTACTTATATTTTATACATATGAAAAGTTACATATTCACACGGTTCAAAAAAAGATTTTTTTTTCTTCATAAATTTAGAGTTTTTGGTTGACTCTCGAATGATATTTTTATTAAATTTTGATAATTACAATATTTTTAATTATTTTTTTTCCAATTGAAATTTGGAAGTTTCAAATCAAGAGATATTATCTTATTAAAAAATTATCTCAATATTCAAATAGGATCGGCATTGTATTAACCATAACAGGTATTAATGTATTATGATAAATGAGTAATATAAAATAGGGTAATTAGCACAAATACTCCCTGAACTCTACGTTCGTTGCTATTTCCCCCCGTACTTGTTTTTTAGACAGTAAACCCCCTGAACTATCATAAATTGGCAATGGCTTACGGAACCCTAATTCTGTCTAGGGAAAATTACACTAAGTCCCCCTGATTATTTATATAATTGCATTAAACATGAAAAATATAATAATATGACACAAATACCCTTCTAACCAATTTTTTTTTTAAATTAAATTTAAAATTGAAATAATAGTTAAATAATAATTAAATTCTGAATTTTATTATAAAGACAATTAAATAAATAGAGAAATGAAAAAAGTAAATTGATATAACAATTATTTAAATTATCTTTTTATTTAAATATCCCTAAATATAAACCAAGATAAATATTTAAATTATTTAAGAAAAATAAAAATAATGGTTAAATAATAATACAATTCCCTTTCAAAAAAAAATAATAATACAATTCTATTTTTTTTATAAAGAAAATAAAATCTTTAAAAAATTAAAACATCTTTAAAATCTCTACCATCCATCTCAAAGATGGACGGTGGAGAAATATTTATTAAAATAAATTCAAATAAAAAAAAGCATTTTTTTTTAAATTGATTGATTTATCTCAATTTGTTTTTTGAAATAGATTGATTTATCTCAATTACAAAATAATAATAATAATAATACAAGTACAAATTTTAAAAAATTGAATATCGCTCCAATTAAAAACACACATAGAAGAATTAAAAATTAATTTTTTTAATTTTTGGTTTCTGGGTGTTGCAAATTTAAATATTTTTATTTCTTTAGAGAATGGAATTTTTTAAGGATTGGATGGAGAAACAGATGTTCATTTAATTAGATGGATTGATGTTTATTTAAAAATATTTATTTGAAATTTTTTATTTTAAGGATTTCTCTTCTCTATGTTCATTAAGTTAAAAAAATTAATTTAAAAAACACAATTCACAAACCAATAAATGAAATCCAATTAAAAAAATTTTAAAAAATAAAATAATAACAATAAAAGAACATTGATGGATCTTCATTAATGAAGAAACTTATTACTTTATTTTTTGGGTAATTGAGATCAACAATTATTTTTTTTGAAAGGGAATTGTATTATTATTTAACCATTATTTTTATTTTTCTTAAATAATTTAAATATTTATCTTGGTTTTATATTTAGGGATATTTAAATAAAAAGATAATTTAAATAATTGTTATATCAATTTACTTTTTTCATTTCTCTATTTATTTAATTGTCTTTATAATAAAATTCAGAATTTAATTATTATTTAACTATTATTTCAATTTTAAATTTAATTTTTTTTAGAACGAATTACACCTACCTCCCCTGAGGTTTGCTAAATTAGAGATGAAAACGACTTTATCATTAATTAACACTCACCTCCCCTCCGGTCAGTCAACGTTTGTCAGACATAACCTTTGACCATGTCAAGAAGGGTAATCTTGTCTTTCAACTTCTTAAACCCACTAAAAGACAAAAAATATTTAAAAAAAATGAAATAAACTGGGATTTAAATATTTAAAATACAAACAATATTTTAAAAAATTTTAAAAAAAAATCCAGACTTTAAAACTAATTAAATTTATAAATAATTAAATTTTAAAATAAAACTAATTCAATTTATAATTAATAATTAATAACTTAAATAAAAAAATATTATTAAAAAACTAATTAAAAAATAATAATAGAACTTTAAAAAATTGAAATAAACTGAAGTAATAAAAAAAATTAACAAAATTTTAAATTTTTTTTAAAAACATCAAAGAAAAAAATTAAAAACAGATATGATATATATATATATATACAGAAATTCTATTATCAGTTCGAACTGACAATAAATATATCAGGACGAAGAATGTGGGCCACTAGATTTACATACTTTAACTCAAAGTGTATGCACTTGTCAAAACTTCTCCATAATCTGTGGTCCACATTCTTCGTCCTGATATATTTATTATCAGTTCGAACTGATAATAGAAATACTGTATATATATATATATATATATATATATATATATATATATATATATATATATATATATATATATACGTTCATCACAAAACAAAAACCATTCATCACAACTCAAACCCTAGCCACCGCCGCCACTGAACACCATAGCCACCCACCGTCTCTCTCTGTCACGAATCCCTTTCTCCCCACCGTATCGCGCGGCCACTGTCAAAAACCTCCAACGTGGCCGTCATAGGAGATCAGCAATCGATCTGTCTCTCTCATCTCTCTATCTCATCTCATTCTCTCGATCTCTCTTTTTGTCTCATCTCAGTTTCTCTCGCCGCCGTGCTCCATCAATCTCTCTCTCCCGCCGCCGCGCTCGATCGATCTCTCTCTCCTTGCTGCAACGACTGTTGTTGCTGGGTTTGATGTGGGTTTGATTTTATTTTTATTTTTTGGTAATGGTGGTGTATTTGTGGGTTTGGTTTGGGTTTGTTGTGGGTTTGACGATGATGATGATGATGGTGACTGTGTTGGTGTGTTTCGATTTCAGTTTGTGTTTCAATTTTATTTTTATTTTTTTGGTAATGGTGGTGTATTTCTGGGTTTGTTGTGGGTTTGATGTTGGTTTGTTGTGGGTTTGACGATGTTGATGGTGAAGGTGACTGTGTTGGTGAATAAAGAACAGATGGTGGTTGTGGCCTTGTGGGTGTTCGAAAAATCTGGAGATTTCCAGGTGGAGAAGAGATGGGTTCTATTTATTTCAGTTTGTGTTTCGATTTTATTTTTATTTTTTGGTAATGGTGGTGTTCGAAATTTGGATTTTTTGGTTTGATTTCTGGGATGGGTTTGGTTTGGTTTGATTTTATGGGTTTTAATGGGTGTTTGAATGATTTTCTGGAATTTTTTGGTTGATGATGAAGATGACTGTGGGATAATGATGGCTTGGGATGATGAAGATGATAATTGTTTTTATTTATTTTTTGTTTTTTATTTCTACTTTTCAAGTTTAATTAAAAAAAGTTTTAATTTCTGTTTTTGTTTTTTAATTATTTGTAATATTAATTATTTTAACAAGTTTAGGGGTATTTCGGACTTTTACATGGTCTGACATGGTCAAAGATTAAGTCTGACAAATGTTGACTGACGGGAGGGGAGGTGAGTGTTAATTAATGATAAAGTCGTTTTCATCTCTAATTTAGCAAACCTCAGGGGAGGTGGGTGTAATTCGTTCTTTTTATAAAAAAAAATTGGTCAGAGGGGTATTTGTGTCATATTATTATATTTTTCCTGTTTAATGCAATTATATAAATAATCAGGGGGGCTTAGTGTAAGTTTCCCTAGACAGAATTAGGGTTCCGTCAGTCATTGCCAATTTATGATAGTTCAGGGGGTTTACTGCCTAAAAAAAAAGTATAGGGGGGGGAAATAGCAACGAACGTAGAGTTCAGGGGTTATTTGTGCTAATTACCCTATAAAATATATGATTTTTCTTTTCCTTTTAATTTTAATTTTCAATAAAGTACTCATCCTTTTAAATAATTTAAACATATATAGTATCTTTTGTCCCGATTTGATAATCAAAATTCAAATATGATAGTATTTTGATTCGATTTGCCTTGGATTCAAGGGCAAAAATAAATTGTGGCATGGTTGACCCGTCATAAGATAACGGAAGTTTCACTAGGCCACTACCTACAAAATAGATTCTAAATATGCCCTTCATATAATTAAATTGTACATGTAAACAAACAATAAAACACAATAACACGCCAACAGGGACGAGCTTGGGGCTTGGGGCTTGGGCAAATGACTCCCAGGTCAGCGGCTCGAATCCTACTAATGACGAAAGCTTTCAAAAAAATACCTAGTCTCGAATTAATAGATATTGTCAAAAAAAAAAAAAAAAAAAACACCATAACACATTAACGACCTTATGTTTCGATGAAAATTGTAGATTACCATATCCTTTAGATTAGTTGCAAGAATTGAATAAGAAATTAAACAAGACATCAAATAAAAAGAATTAAATATTGAAAAGGAATATGATAATTTTTATATATTTGGTATAGGGTTGTTGGTCCACCAAGATGGAATTCATCACTTGAACATAAAAAGGACCACTGCTTCAATAAAATAGCTATTGTCACCTGTCATGGACCCAATATGAAATCATCTTCAATCCTGACCTATAGATTAAAATTCAATTATAAATTCTTACCAAACTATTACTTTAAATTAGTTTGGTGTGGTCATAGATTTTATTTTATGAAACTAATATCATACAAACAAAATGAATTAAACTCCGTGTTTGTCTGTAATTCATTGAAACATAATGAGAATGGTAAACAACAAAACATCATGTTTATTTAATGATGAGATCAAATCAGAACGTTTACAAGAGATATCTATTTATAATTATAGTTGATTTAGATCTATTAAATTTTAATCAAATGACTTAAATATATGTATAATTTTTTATTTTTTATTTTGGTGAAAATTGATAATAATTTCCTCGTGACTAACTTGTGAGTTAGGATCATCGAAGTTATTAGAGCATCTCCAATGTAAAAGTGGATTGCATACCAATAATTGTTGAGATGGTAACAATGTCAAGACACTTGCTTCCTATGTGACATAAAAATAGACTCGATAGATAATCAACTCAAAATTTAGTCTCCAATGCTTCCGTTTAAAATACAATTTTTTTTAATGATGTGTCCATCTTTTTTTCTTGTTTTATTTTTTATTTTATTTCCTTACAAAAAATATATGAAAAATTAATATCAGTTTTAAATACTTGTTGAGTCAACCTAACAAATAGCTGTGCAACAGACCATCTGAAAGTAGACTGTCATGTTGACAATGTCTAATATTTTTTTTGTCACGTCAGCTTAACGTTGAATATGTACGGCTGCATTGGAGACACAATTATTAACATAATGTCTATTTATCCTACGTGGCATCTTTTTTTTTTATAAACCACGCTTGTATCGGAGATGCTCTTATATACTAACTAAACCCGATTAATATTTATTTATTTATTTTATTAACCAAATAGGATAATTGAATATATTTTTTTTATTAAAAAAATACTATTCATTTCCCCACCAAAAGTTCAAACACCATTTTCCTAATGTCTATTCAAGCCCACTTTCCACTTTCAAAAGTGAAATGTTTTTAACTTTTTTCGTTTTTGTTTTCTTTTAAAATTCTCATAATTCACTTTTTTTTCTTTCTCAAAAAAAAAAAAAAAAAAAACCTCATAATTCAAAGACAACTTTTTATCGTTTCCTTTCCTTTATGCAAGAAAAAAATTTCAAAAAGGCCCATCACCGAATCATGCAATGTGGCATCTGATGTCAAGATATTTGACCAATAATAATCGAACACGTCAACAATGAGTACACACGATTTTATTGGGGTCCAATCCCTGAGATCTCCTAGGGTTTGGCGTTAGTAACTTAGGCCCACGTACTCTTTTGTCTTTGTCTTTGATTAACTTTTCTGATTGATCAAAGCATACACGTCCAAGATCATGTTGCGTAATGCAAATTTATGCACACTGATGCATCAAATTCCCGTGCTACTTCGCTACAACAAACAATTATTAAAAAAAATAAAAATGTGAAGAGTAAATTAACAGTAAATCGAAAAAGTTGGTCCAGTGGTTTGCCCATCAACCCTCAGCTTGAAGTTGTAGGTTCAAGTATATTTCCTATTAAGAATTCCGATTTATTGTAATATTTCAAAAATTTTAATAGCAAATAAAAAATTATATCTTGAAATCCTTAAAATATGTTAATGTAATATTATATTATTATGTAAAATTATATATGAGAGACAAGTGAAACTTTAAATTCAACCATTAAATAAAAAAAGGAATTTTAAATTCAATTTTTTTTTTTTTTTTACATTATATATTTATCCACCTATCTAGACCAAGTATTTTTTTTTTTTTTAAGCTTTTACCATTAGTAGAATTCGATAATTTAGGAGTAATTTGCCTAAACCCAAACTTGTTCATCTACCAGCTGAGCTACGTCCCTAAAGGTAAATTCAATTAATTTATTAGTTGAAACTCTACTTATTTGATTATAAGAGTATGTTGAGCTAACCTCAACCTACTATGGAATATTTAATGTCACCCATCAATTGAATTTAAATTGACTTCTCTATAATATATCTAGATGTGAATTAAATTCAAACAAGTCTATTAAATTGAGCCTGAACAACCCTATATCCCACCATCTTTATCGAACTTTTGATTTTACAGATTGGAAATATGAAATTGTCAGTCCACTCAATCGAATTGGAATGTCCAGAATCTGACATGTAAGAATAACACGAAGCTCCAAAAAAAATAAGGGGTGCATTCAATACTCCCAAATAAAAAGAGGTAATTAGTCTATGGTCCATTTCAATAAAAAAGAAATAAAAATTTATAGCTTTACTTCGTATATATTTATAGCGGAGTTCAAGTCTCACTTTACATATTTAACGGTAAGTGTATAAAGACATCCCCCGTATTGGACTCGTTCGGTGTTAGATTAGAAAAAGATACTTGGAATTCATTTTCAATATATACAACTTACAATTGTCTATGAGTTATTGAGTTTAATACAAACGGGTCATAGTGTAAATAAATAAAGTTGAGGGGTGGGTGGGGGAAATACATTAATTATTCCAAAACGACCAAAATACCCATTGAAATTGTGGTAGTCTCGAGATTAGCAATGTAAATTCTCTGACTAAATATATATAGTTGAATGCAAGTGCTTGAACATAAAAGCATAAACAAGTGGGTTGGAGAATATTCAGCTCTCCCAAAGCGACAAAAATACCCTTCGTTTTGAGGGTCTATGACTATTACTCTCTAGTCTCTATGTTGTATGTTGAGTGTTGTAGCACACCAACGCACATAATCCTATTTAATTTATTCTTAATCATTTGGTTTTTAGTATTTGATTTCTTTAACCCCACTTTTGGGTTCCCCATTTTGTCCCTCTCTTTTGCAAGTATTTACTAGAAAATGTTTTCACACTATGTACAGGCAGTCAAGCACTAGTTTTTAGGATGCTGGAAGGACTTTAATGTAAAAAACACTTATTCTTTTTTAGCATAATTAAATAATAATAATAATAATAATAACGGGACGTTTTTATATTTTCTAAATTATAAATTTTAAAATGATAAAAAATTAGTAAAGAAAACCATTTGTTTACGAACTTTTTTTTATATATATATTAGTTATTCATCTTTTTAAATCTCAATAGAAAATATCATAACTTCCTATAAAAAAAATATAGAAAATATCATGTGAACAATAATAATGAAATAAAAAAAAAATCCATTATTGCCGATGGTCTCTTGCCAATGTGGTGTGACTCTCCAAAGTGAAACTCCACCACCAAGGTTCAATGCCAAGGCATGTATATATATATATATTCATTGTCCCACCTTAAGTGTGGGTGGCCTCTCTCCATTTGTGGGAGCAGTAGTCCGAACTGTATTAGTAGAGTCTAATTCTCGCAGGGTCCCAACAGTTGTTGTAATTAAAAAAAGAAAAAAAAATCCATTATTGAATGATATTTTGTAGAGAAATTTTACTTTCTTTTTTAATTTTAGGGTGGACTGGTGGAGTGTGTGGTTTGTTTTATTTATTGGATTCACGAGTGAAATTCCGAAAATGTCCAAGAGAAAAAGGCATGCGGCATGTATCGCGGCAGGCGCATTTTAGAGATTCTCTCTCACGGCATCCGATAAAAAGAATAACTATGGTACAAAACCATGCACTCACCTCCACCACCGCTTTTTATTTATTTATTTTAATTGTTTTTAGATAAATAAAAAATAAAAAAAATAATGAGAAACCAATGGACAAATGAGCAACCCACATGCTCGTTCTCTATCAGTAGCTGCACACTATCTTCTGGTAGGCTCGTGGAAAGTTGGAGTAATAGTATCCGTTTGATGGGACTGTCTGATGTGTCGAATTGAGGGTCCTGATTTAACTCATCAAAATAATAATAATTAAAGAAAAGAGACAAATAGTGGATCCTCGGTGAAATTATTGCTCCATCCGGTGCATATTAGCACAACATTCCGGTCTAACTAACCTCGAACACGCTGTCAAAGACAAGTGGCCCTACCTTAATCAAACCCATACATTTCATTATACAATAAAAGTATAATTTTTAAATGTTTTTAAGAGGCAAATTCAATGATTTATATGCATTTAATTTAAATGAATTTACAATTGGATTCAATATACAATTTTTTCTTATAAGCATTTAGATATTTGTGGAGTTCTAATCGTCGGTTATTGGATTTCAATTCAAAAGTTACACCAATCAAATATTTAAAGGGGTGTATTAGATTGAAATTTTAACAGATAATTTTTTGGTGTAAGAATTTTATGGATTACAAGACTATTAAAATTATTAAGATCGTTAGGAATATACTTTTAGTATTATTAGAATTATACTGACGTGTTGGACTTCATTAATTCATATGTTATCAAACTCCAATATTCACTGCTCTTTAATCTTTTTTTCTTTCTCTAGTGGTGTGTACAGTGTACGTCTCCCGTTCATGTTAGTGATAGATGATTCAAGTCTGGTGAGATTAGTTAATATACAAACTATGCATGCATTGATTAAATTTGGAGAGTCGGAGCATGACAAGATTTTTTTTAATATAAATGTAAATAACAAAAAAATTGATATATAAGATTTAATTATACATTAAAATAAAATAAAATAAAATAAACTCCTAACGGTCAACTAGTGCTTGCTTTCAACAAGTTTCGACATACCCTTTTGTTATCGGATTTCAAAAAAAAAAAAAAAAAACATGTATCTAAATTTTATAGAAGCATGGTTTTATGCGATGGCCATATCTTTTTAACTTGCTCAGGCAATAAATCAATAGAAATCGTGACCATATTCTTTTGTCTTTGAACTCAATCTTCACAAAGGGCGATATTATCGATAATGGATCAGCTCTTTTTATCACGTGTGTATATATATATATATATATATTTAAAAAAAAAATCAACTTCCTCTTTATCTTTACTTTTTACCAAATCCATCTTTTATATATATAGATAAAGCATTTGATCAATCTTTACCAATGGTCTTAAAGATTTTAGATACCGGTGGTGGTGGTGGGAACATGGAAATCTAGCATAAAACTATTTTTAACTCACAAAGGCATTTTATCAGTCATTTGGTACTCGACTTTAAAGTGTAGTTTTATGCTGTTTTTTGCATGTTTGGTTGCCACATTTATTATATACCAATACACCCACCAAATATCTAAAATCAAATAAAAAGTTTGGAAAGTATCGAGGGAGAGGACAAGACAAATTTGGGTTCAAGCTATTTATTTATTTATTTATTTATTTATATTTTTTTTGAAAAAAAAGAGGTAACCATTACACAACAGACGAAAAAACAGCAGGGCTGGTATCCAGCCAAAATCGTTCATGCACAGAGGAAAAGGCAATCGATGCTAATCTATGCGCCAAGGAGTTCCCCTGAAAAAAGGAGGCCATGCACTTACAATTACCAGCATCATAAATTAAAGCCTTGATATCTTTTACAATAGAGTTAGAGTCCCCCCTAAAATTATCAGTGCATTTTAGGGAGGAAATAACAGGCTGGGTTCAAGCTATTTATACATATCACTAAAAAGTCTGGAAAATCCATTTTGTCATGAATCTTAAAAATCTTGATCTCAATCCAATACCAGCAGACAATTTGCTGCTTCTTAAAAGTCTAGATCCAATACCACAAGACAATATGGACTTTAAAAAAAAAATTTAAAATTTAAAAGTCTAGATCCAATATCACAATATAATATGGACTTTTTAAAAAAAATCTTAAAAGTCTTGATCAAATACCGTCAGACTTATCTTGTTAAAAAGTCTTAATCCAATACCACAGACTTTTATTTCCCCAAATTGTCTAATATACACCCCCTTAAAATTTAAAACTAATTAAATATTAAAATATAATAACTCATTCTAAATCCTTTTGATAATACATAATACTATATATTATAAAGTGAATTAATCTCAAATAACACATATATTTGCACTTTTAAATTTTGAATACAAATCTTATAATGTGTATTTTGTAAATATATGTCGATAGTTTTCTTTATATAGAGTGATAAGGGTAGATATTCGAACCTCTTCAATATCCAAAGTTATTACAATATTTTTGTAATGATCTTAAAAAAAATATATAATATAAATTATATCTTATAATATTTCTAAGCAGATTAAGCACTCCAATGATAGTATGATATCTTAATAAAAAAAAAAAACATTTAGTATCACCTACTCTAGTATCACCTAATGATTTTTATATAAAAATGGTAATAATACATTTTTGAATTATTTTTCATAGAGGATTGCATGTAGATAACGAGCTTAATTATTTTTACATATATTTATTAATTTGTAAAGCAAAATCCGATTAAATATCCTTGCGCATTTTAGCATGGTGGGCCACAGAGTGCAGAAACTTTAACAGAATGTAATAATTTATTTATTTAAAATGAATTTTTGAAGGCAAAAACCAACAAAAGCAAAGACAATCAAAGCACGTGACCCGCCAAACAACTTACCTGCAAAATTTCTTTTTGCGAAATCGACAATAGACATCCATCCCTTTGTTCTCTCACTGATCAATCCTACACATCCCTTCACTCCAATCACTGAATTTTAAATTACCCAAATTGTATTTAAATTAATTTAACTTTTCTCTAATTCAAGAGCATTTCACTGCTTGGTTGTAACTTTTTGTTTTTTTTTGAAAACACATTTTAATAATTTTTTCTGTAGATACTGAGCAAGTCTCTGCATCTGTATCTGTGTTGCTTTGGCATTATGTTTTCGCCTTTGCTTGTGTTGTTTGTTCTTTCTTAGCTACTGTGATTTTCATTTTGCTCTCTTTTAAATATACAAATATTATTTATTTTTGGTGGGTTTAAAAGAGGTAAACCGAAGAAGATAATGATAGTGGTTGAGGAATCAACAGCAGAGAAAGAACAATAGCTAAGCTAAGAAAGCAACAACAAAAACCCACATGGAATTTGTGGGGATCACCCCATAAACGCATTGAAAAACCAAACTCGTTGTTTTCAGATCTCTAGGATCTCAGGATTTCAGGCTTGATGCTTGATTGTTTCTTGAGAAAATTCACTTCCTTTTTTCATTTAGTTGTTTGTCTCATCTCTTTTATGGTGCTCATTCTACTCAGTTTTGATTCAAAGCTCTCTCCTTTAGCTCAACTGGGTACTTCAAAATCAAAGACAGTGATTTTCTCATCTGGGTCTCCGGTTTATTAAGTTTTTAGTGATAAGTGGCTTAGTTTTTTTTTTCCATTTTTGAAGTGAAAGTGATAAAAACGGTGCAGGCTTTTTTGTTTATGGTAATGGTTGGTTTTTCTTTAAGTGGGTTCTGATTCTGAGAGGGACATTTTTGTTTGGATAAGGACATAAGGCAAAGATTGGCATTACAGAGTAAACTTCCATGTGAGAGAAATGGCTTGGTGGGATTGCTGTTTTTGCTGGTTGTGGTGTTGGTGATCAGTGGATAATAGTTGTCTGCTGAAAAGTAAAGTTACTCAACTGAGCATAGAGTATGGAAAATAATAAGAGTTTCATGTTCTGGAGAGTCGGATTTCTGGTTTTGGTTTTGATTGGGATTTCTTCTGCCACTCTTTCTCCTACTGGTATAAACTATGAAGGTAAGTTTTTTTTTTTTTTTTCTTCTCTCTCTCGGAGGGGTAAATTCTTTGTTCTTTTCTGAATAAATGTTTTGATGTTCTGTTAAAGAAAACCTGAACTACCCAAATATCAGCATAATTACTACAATTGAGTACAACATATATCTCTTTTACTTCCACACATACTCTGGTTTCAAAATCCTTGCTTTGTTTTTTGTGTTGTTTTTTCCGCTCTTTTCCTTCTTGGATTTTTGACCTGATAACGAGTAATGTGTTGATGAAGAATTAAGCATCAATGACCCCCCTTTTTTCTATTGAAAATTTGAGCAGTTGTAGCTTTGATGGCCATAAAAATTGCTCTACATGATCCCTACAATGTTTTGGAGAATTGGGATATGAATTCTGTAGATCCTTGTAGCTGGAGGATGATTACTTGCACCTCTGATGGCTATGTTTCTGCTTTGTAAGTTGTTTGAATCTATTTGTATCATAAGACTTATTATTAGAACTTGAGCAAAAAATCTCACAGAATTCATTAAGCACATTCTTATAAATGAGTGTTCTTTCTTCAAACAGGGGACTTCCTAGTCAGAGCTTATCTGGGTCCTTATCTCCATGGATTGGAAACCTCACCAATTTGCAGTCGGTGTAAGTAATTTCTTCCATTTTATCTAATAATCTTATATTTTGTTTGTTGTTCTTAGGTTTAATTGATGTTTTGTTCATAATTTGCATAAATGTATAGGTTGCTACAGAATAATGCCATTTCGGGTCCTATTCCTGCTACACTTGGTAAATTGGAGAAGCTTCAGACACTTGATCTCTCCAACAACTTGTTTAGTGGTGAAATACCTGATTCGCTCGGGGCCCTTCGAAATTTGAATTATTTGTAAGTTTCAGAATCTTTAATTCTTATTTTTTGGTCTTGTAATCCTTGTGTTGCTTCATATGTTGTGCACAATCTGATTTTCTTGTTGATTTTACTTGGGTTTGATTCTAATTCTTACATGGTCTATTTTGTTGGTTGAGCAAGTCAGGCGGTTAAACAACAACAGCCTTTTAGGACCCTGCCCAGATACTTTGTCCAAGATTGAAGGTCTAACTCTTGTGTATGTATTCGAACTTTTACACGCTCGATTATCTACTTGCTCATCGAAAAGTCCGTTCATACTTCTATATGTGTACCTTATTCATCAGTGTAGTAAAATCTGATTGCAGGGACCTTTCATATAACAATCTAAGCGGTTCTTTGCCGAAGATATCAGCAAGAACTTTCAAGTAAGCATTCTTTCCTTCTCTTATAACTGCTTGAATCCTTATACCATCTGTTGTATTAGTACAGTAGTTTGTAATTATGATGCCCTTCATTTACTTCAGAGTTACAGGAAACCCTTTAATATGTGGACCAAAGTCGAACAACAATTGTTCTTCTGTCTTTCCAGAGCCACTTTCCCTCCCACCAAATGGTCTAAAAGGTTTCTATTGCATAGTTATGCTAATGTATTTGATGACAATTTTTAATGACATTTGGATTGATGGGAGTTTCTGTTTTCTTAGATCAATCAGACTCTGGAATGAAAAGTCATCGTGTGGCTGTTGCTTTTGGTGCTAGCTTTGGTGCTGCTTTTTCCGTCATACTTATTATTGGGTTACTTGTTTGGT
Source organism: Acer yangbiense (assembly GCA_008009225.1). NCBI lineage: Eukaryota > Viridiplantae > Streptophyta > Magnoliopsida > Sapindales > Sapindaceae > Acer > Acer yangbiense. The sequence continues at coordinate 5,120,895 of CM017768.1, read as the reverse complement.
GGCGATATAGACACAACCAGCAGATTTTCTTTGATGTCAATGGTTAGTTCTTTTGTCCTTTGTCATTCACAAGTATTAGTGTCAACAATGTAGATATTCTCATGGTAATCCTATCTGTGCATATATACATGTTATAAATTACTAAATTAGTGATGTCTATAGTCTACAAGGATTGCAAGACCAGATGACTTAATTCTAATGTGCTGCACAGCTTGGTAGTCAATGACTGCTCATAGACACTATAGTATAAAACCAACTTTCCTGGGTTGTGCCGAGGAATGTTATATCATTGTGTGTAATTGATTGATTTGGACGATCCTACAGCCTTAAAACTTGTGGTTATCACCTTGAAGCTCAAATGACCAACAATGAAAAGCTTTGGGAATCCTTATCTCATAGACCTTTCCCATAGTATAGATATTCTTTCACAACTATTTGTGAAGTTTCACCGACTAAACCATTGATTCAAGTTTCCCGAGTAATATCTTAAATCACTATAGCCTGTGTATAATCAATTATATATTCACAAATGGCTTTGTGGCCTGGTGGGCAACCCCTTAGAGTGGCAAAACCTGGTGTTGAACCCCAGTGACATATTAAAAGAAATAGTAAATCATGCAAACATAACATTATGCCCTTTTTAGTATATATTCTGCTATTATATGAAATATGATTTAATACTATTCAATGTTTATGTCATCTACCGCTGGAGGTCGATGCTATTTAATATTCATAGTTGTTATTACCTCGGTTTTGAACTTGTTTGTAGCTGGAGTGAGCTCTTGAAAGGCATTATTTGAATTTATATGAGGTTAAGGGGTGGTGGTTAATGGGAAAATCTACTTGCTAAAATGAGCAAATAAAATTAAATTGATGCCTTGCAGAAAAATTTAAGAGTTGATTTTGTTTGCTGAAATATAAATTATCAAATCATCTCTTCCTGATTTATTCAAACTGTAGTTGATATCATGGCAGTCATTTATTTGGCCTGTTATTTAATGTGCCTTTCATGGAACTATCCACTTATTCATTGTAATTCGCATGATTAATTGTTTTGCTAAAAATGCTTTTCCACATGTCTAAATTCTAATTGTATTGTTAAAAAAAAAATGCTTTTCTTTTCCCTTCATTATCTGTGATCCGTGCATTCTCATCTATGATGTTTTCCGTGGCAGAGCAATATGACCCGGAGGTATGCTTGGGCCATTTGAAAAGGTATACATTTAAGGAGCTCCGGGCTGCAACTAATCATTTCAACTCAAAAAATATTCTAGGGAGAGGTGGATTTGGGATTGTGTACAAAGGAAACTTCAGTGATGGTACCGTGGTGGCTGTTAAAAGGCTGAAGGACTATAACATAGCTGGTGGTGAAGTCCAATTTCAGACAGAAGTAGAGACGATCAGTTTAGCTGTCCATCGGAATCTTCTCAGGCTCTGTGGGTTCTGCACTACTGAGAATGAAAGGCTTCTTGTATATCCCTACATGCCAAATGGGAGCGTAGCATCTCGATTAAGAGGTTAGTTTACCGAACTTTCTAGCAATATTTATTTTATATATTGCAGGTTTTTAAGATGAAATATGAAACTTAGAATAATTTATTAATTTTATCTTTTGCGGGTTTCAGATCACCTTCATGGTCGGCCAGCTTTAGACTGGACAAGGCGGAAAAGGATAGCCTTAGGTACAGCAAGGGGATTACTGTATTTGCACGAGCAATGTGACCCCAAAATTATCCACCGTGATGTCAAAGCAGCCAACATTTTGCTGGATGAAGATTTTGAGGCAGTCGTCGGAGATTTTGGATTAGCAAAGCTTTTGGATCACAGAGACTCCCATGTGACAACGGCTGTGCGTGGCACTGTTGGCCACATTGCTCCAGAGTACTTATCAACAGGCCAGTCTTCGGAAAAGACTGATGTATTTGGGTTCGGGATCTTGCTGCTTGAGCTAATCACGGGTCAGAAGGCTTTGGATTTTGGACGATCAGCAAACCAGAAGGGTGTAATGCTTGATTGTGTATGTTCTCGCACTCTATTCACCCTCTTTTATACAAATTTGGAAGAGTTAATCTTAAATCTTAAATCTTCGCTTACGCCGATTTCAACTTATTTTTTCAGGTTAAGAAGCTTCATCTAGATGGAAAGCTAAACCAGCTGGTGGATAAAGATCTAAAGGGAAATTTTGACAGGATTGAGCTGGATGAAATTGTTCAAGTGGCGCTCTTGTGTACTCAGTTTAATCCTTCTCACCGCCCAAAAATGTCAGAAGTATTAAAGATGTTGGAAGGTGATGGTTTAGCCGAGAAATGGGAGGCCTCCCAAAAGGTCGAGACACCAAGAATCCGAAGTTGCGAAAAAAGATATTCAGATTTCATAGAAGAATCTTCGCTTGTAGTAGAAGCAATGGAGCTTTCCGGGCCAAGGTGACAACTATTTACTATAAATTATGATTGCAGAGAGAGAGAGCTTCAAATGTAAGAAAAATGTGCAATTGCTGTTGATAAGTTGCTGATGTTGTTGTTCAATGCCAATGTGCCATGTATTCATCTGTAAAAAAACTTTGAAAAGGAAACTTTTAAATTGATTGAGCTTCTTGTTCAGAAAATTTTGGAATGCTTTAGAAATATATATATATATATATATATATATATATATATGTATCTATCTATTTGTGGTCTGACACTGTTCATGCAATTGGTGAAACATGTTTTTAGTCAGTTTTTGTTGGTCTGATTGACAGCCAGTATAATATTCTTCGCATATAATTATGTTGAGGAACACAATAATTATGCTTATAATCAACAATGATTATCTTCTGTGTAGTGACACTGACGCTTAAGCTAACTTAACTGGTACGTATTTTATAAGTATGATTGTCCGAATCAAATATGAACCTGATTTAGAACACATAGAAATCTGGGCTGGGCTTTGGTTCCAATCTACAACAATCAGGCCTGCTCTAAATTTAGGTTGGGCCAACCACATACCTAAATTATCAGGTACATTGCAGAGAATTTAGTTTAGAAATATATTTTTGTGTAGAGAATCTCTTAAGGGGAAAATTCAAAACTTAAATAAATAATTTCAATGCATCAACGGACAATTTTTCGTATCTCGAAACTAAAAACTAAAAGCATTGTTTGTTAGTTCACATAGTGTTTTTGAAACAAAAGCATTTTTATCTAATCATCCAATAATAATTCAAAGGTGATGGAATAATTTTAATATTAAACATTTATTATTCGATGAGGTGTACAATGTGTAAATCGAGGTAGGCTTCGATGATTGGTGAAAACTCTAATTTGGTTAGCTGTCTGATCTGTTTCAGTGAACATAATTACGTATTATTTATTATTCATTATGCACAGATACGATGTCGTTTCTCATTTCTTGAATCGCGTGAAAATGTAAATATTGCTTTTGGCGCCATCGTTGTACAATTAGGTATGGAGAAATGTTTCAGTGTAACAACAGTAGCGTGGACCTGCCATCGTAATTATAAACTGTCAGCAATCAAAGCCCCAACTTCCACCGAAGTACGCCACGTGGGGTTAAATCAATGGACCGCGATTGGCGGTGCACGCCACGCGGTTTACACGAGAACAGCAGCATGTGCCAGTGCCGGCGTGAGAATCCAACCGATTATGCAACGGCTACAGTGAGGCCACGTGTCCCATTTCCATTTCGTGTTCGCAGTTTGGCAGTTAACAAGAACCGCATGTTTTAATGTGACTAATATGCCCTTATTGTTATCATCTCGGGTAATCCTAATCACATATATCAGGATTCAGGAGACATAACTAAAAATGGATTTTTTTTTTCATAATATTATAATAACAAATCCTCTTTTTATTTAAAAAAAAGAATGAGAAAGATAAAGTGGATTCAAATTCTTTATTTTGATTCTGTTACCTGAAAATATTTTTATTAAAAAAAAAAAAAAAGTTAAAAGTTTAGTTTATTTTTAAATTTAAATTAAACAGATATCATTGGATAAATAATGATTTTTTTTTTCATAAATTAATGTTCAACATTGTAATGATGAAGTTCTTAATCTTTGTCGTGTTTGTTTGTAATTCTAGTTCCCTTCAAAAAAAAAAAAATAAATAAAAATAAATGATCATTTTCACTTGGATTAAATGATAACCCTATAACACTCCAGTTGTACAGTCCTCCTTTGTCTGCTTATGCAACGCAAGATTGTCAAATTCATGGACTTTTCAGCTTCAAATGACTGTAAATATGGTGAAATTTCAAGGGTATTTTTGCTGCATCAAAGCACTTAATAGAAGAAGAACGATCATTACGTAATTGCAGGGTATCTATCAGTTTCTTTACTCTGTATGACTGTCTCTATCTGTCGAAGACTCGAACCCAACCCTAAGCAATATTGCACAGTAGAAAAGTTAGAAACTTTTTTCCAACACTTCTCCGTGTCCCTTTCTCTTGTTTTTTCCCATCTCATAGACAAGAAAAATAACACAGCGACAATGTTGTTGTTGATGATGTTGATGTTACTTCATTGTCTTTCCTAGTAATAATCTCCAAAACACGATTTCAAATCATTTTTTGATCCGTTAATCGTGTTCACATTTCACAAACCCTGGTTAGATCTCTATATAACCCCATTTTTTGTTACTCAAAAGAGGGTGTGCATGCAATGGATTCGAAGAAAGTTACATTTTCGGACCAGCTTCTGTCTCCAAGAAGAAAGGTAGTTTCTGGGTTCGGTTTGGGCGTCGGTGTTTCTTTCATTGTACTTGCTGTGTTTTTACTTAATAACTCTTTGAAGACCCCAATAGTTAGTCCTCTGTTTCAAGGATTTAATAATGTTGGTGTTAAAAACTCTACTCGTGTTGTTTCTTGGCCTTTCTCGTTTTCAAATTCTCCTTCAAATGCTTCTACTACTACTACTTCTCCTGATAATAAGCAAGAGAAAATCTCTGCGGATTTGGTGGAAAAATCCCTAGAAGCAAATGCTTCAAGGGTTACTAATGTGCAGGGGATGGTATTAGAGTTGGGCGATTTGGGGAATTTGACTGACAAGGTTGAAGAAGGAAGGACTCAGCAGAGAACCCATGAAGCAAATGAGTCAGTTGTTGCTCAAAATGGAAACTTCTCGGATTCTAACGTTGAAGGAGTCATTTTGGAGAAGACCCTTTTGGGGAATTCCTCTGAGATGGCCAATAATGGTAGCTTGATTGGTGAAAAGGGACAGATTTCTGGGAATTCTAGCTTTGTTGCCAAACAAGAAGTGGAGGACTCGAAGGGGGCTATTGAAAGGGAATTTGCAAATAATAGTAGTGGAGTAACTAGCAATGTCACAGATAATAAGAATGTGACAGACTTGTCAAATGATGGAGGACATTCAGCTGATAAAAACAATAAGACAATCTCTCATTATGATTCTCAACCCATGAAGATGCAGGAGAGTTCTTATGGAAAATGTGATTTATATGATGGTAGATGGGTGAGGGACAACACAAAGCCATATTATCCAGCTGGTTCATGTCCACATATTGATAGGGATTTTGATTGTCACCGTAATGGGCGGCCTGACGATGGATTTGTGAAATGGAAATGGAAGCCAAACGGGTGTGACATGCCCAGGTGAAGTCTATCTCCATACTATTTATGTTTTCTTCAATTTTTTGACTATATATAATATGTGTTTGATTTCACCCAGTTTATCATCATTGACAATGGTTTTGTAGTTGATGAAAGTTGATGAAAAGGTTATAGGCTTAATGCATACCACCAGGCTCAAATTGGTTAAAAGTGTATAATTGTTTAGGTAGTGAAAAGTAATCAAATGAGTTCTGTACGTCCCATGGATTTTGTTAGTGGCTAAGGAAGCTTATGAAATAAATGGCGATTCTTAAATCTTACTCTTTAAGCAAACAATGGATTAGATATTGTAGAATTAACTAGAATAAAATTATATTTATGTGGAAATCTTAAATAGAGTATATAAACCTATTCCTTTAAAAGAAGAATTAGCAAATTAAATTCCTAAACTAGCTTGGGAATCTTCCTTGTAGTAGTTGGCCTTTGTCCTACATCAAAAGGTCCCATGTTTACAATGTTAAGATTATTTTATTTATCAAGACACCTTCACGGCCATTGCTTGAATTATGATTAAAAACTCTTGTGTTCTCATTGTTGCCTGTTGATGATTTTGTGTATAATATACATTGCATGAGTAAAAATATAAATCTCATTTCTTAACTCTTTGTTAATTTTGTGATGTTTTCCAGTTTGAATGCAACTGATTTTCTGGAGAGATTGCGGGGCAAGAAGCTTGTTTTTGTGGGAGATTCACTGAATAGGAACATGTGGGAGTCTCTGGTGTGTATCCTCCGTCATAGTGTCAGAAATAAGAAAAGAGTGTATGAGATTTCTGGAAGGACGGAATTTAAAAAGAAAGGGGTTTATGCTTTCCATTTTGAGGCAAGTCTCGGGAGAATAATGTATATAATTTCAAGAAAAACTTAATTGCACATGCTTCTCTTTGACTGATGGTGCATTTTCTGTGTTTGTAGGACTATAATTGTACTGTGGACTTTGTTAGTTCTCCATTTCTTGTCAGAGAATCATCTTTTAGAAGTAAAAATGGATCCATTGAGACTCTAAGATTAGATTTGATGGACAGAACAACCTCTATGTATCACGATGCAGATGTAATTGTTTTCAATACGGGTCATTGGTGGACTCATGAGAAAACTTCTAAAGGGTAAGCACCATGCCACCATCATTCTAATTATTGCCGTACTTGCTTTTATTATGTGCACACCTTTCATTCTGGTATCACAAAACTGTTGAGTTAAAGAAAATCAATATCTGTAAACGAGGAATGGAGATGGAAAGGAAGTTTTGTGCTACCTTATGGAAATTTTTTGCACACGATATTTTAGTTCATTCTTTAGTTTGACACTTTTTCTTTGGAAATCAAAATTGAAATATTTTTAACCGCATTTTCTGTTTTGTAGGGAAGATTATTACCAAGAAGGTAACTATGTGCACCCGAGACTTAAGGTGCTAGAAGCATATAAGAGGGCGATCACCACTTGGGCCAGATGGGTTAACAAGAACATCGACTGCAATCGAACTCAGGTTTTCTTCAGAGGATATTCAGTCACCCATTTTAGGTATAAAAATAGTTTTCTTCATTTCGCCTCCACTTGTGTTTGAACGTCCTATGTATTCTATCAACTTGTCTAAATAATCTCATATTTAATACTAATTGTTGATTATTGAAACACAGCTTAGTCTTATTTTAGAAGCGTTCTTGTTCTATGGGTATTTGCACTGTATATTTCGTTGGATAAAGTAGCAATAATGGAGCTTCATGCATTTTGTCCAGAAATACCCATATATAGTACAATCGATACCTTTTAATTGAGTGTTTTTTTTAATGCCATGTGAGTGCAATGGATCTCGGCATTCCTTGACCATTTTGGCAAAATTGATGCTATGATTTTCTTGTGTTTTATATTAAAAAGTGAAGTTCTTTTCAACATGTATCATCGGTAGAGCTCCTTTGTCATAAATTGCTCATAGACAGTAAGTTATAAAGGACATTACATTTTTTTTTTTTTAATCTTTATTTCTCAATGTGTTATGCTGTGAAGAAACTTTGTTGAAGTGTTTGATGTGGTTGCAGAGGAGGCCAATGGAACTCAGGAGGACAATGCCATAAAGAAACTGAGCCGATCTTCAATGAAACTTATTTAGCAAAGTACCCTTCAAAAATGAGAGCTCTAGATTACGTGCTTAAAGAAATGAAAATTCCAATAGTGTACATGAACATTAGTAGGCTTACCGATTTTAGAAAGGATGGACACCCTTCAATATACAGAATGGAATACAAGACCGCAGAAGAACAAACTCCTGCTGAGCACGCTCAAGATTGCAGTCATTGGTGCTTGCCCGGAGTGCCAGACACTTGGAACGAACTGTTATATGCTTCGCTCTTGAAGACGGGAAGAGGGTCATGGAAAATTTGAACGAAGATGTACACACACACACACACCAAGTTTATTAAAGGATTTGTAATCGTGTTTTTCATTTCTGTGTAGTTCCACGTGAATTATGAATTTTCCAATCAGTCTTGTAATAGTGTGAACTGTGATGAGTCTATGCTATTCAAAGCAGGCAGATGTAGAGTGTTTACATATCAACATGTATATTTTACATTTCAAATCAAATACAATAAAATTCAAGTTTTCCATCTATTTGTATTGTGACAGGAAAATTTAATTCTTGCTGTTTCTTTGGTTTCTATCTGTTTCTGGAAGATGATTTTTCCTTGCTCATTACAGCTTTATAAGTTGCATATGAAAAAATCTATCCAAAAAAAAAAAAAAAAAAAAGTTGCATATGAAAAAATATAAAAAAAAAATTCCAATGTCCTAGCTCTTTCATTGAATCTATAACTGTTTTGACTGTAAAAGATCCAACAATATATTCCAGAGTCTTCCAAGTCAACTGATGTGGGCTTATAGCTCCGCCCACCACCTATAAATTAATTATTCAACATTAATCACACTGGGGCATGCTTCTACTTCTATAATTGAAATCTACACACACTCACTCATTTAATAGAGAGAGAGACAGATAAGCACAGAGAGAGAGAGAGAGAGAGAGCATATGATCACATCACCAAATTATTATCAACTACATTTGCAGAAACTAATCAGAGATCAACAAGCAAATCACTCCTTTGCTGTGTTGATCGATGTTTCTGCTGATAACTTACAAACTTATTAATTGTTACATATATATTTCTAATGCAAGAGAAATACAATATATAACATTACAAAAACAAGAAGATAATTAGAAACCATAATATATAATAATAATTATAATAAGCCAATATAACAAGACTCGTTTGCATCGAGTCCATTGCCGTTTTGTGACTTGCCGGTTTGCCATGCATTAGCTAGAAACCTCTGCTACATTGAAACCATCTTCTTCTTCTTCTTCTTCTTCATAAAGTACTCATTTACTGGAAAAAGGCAAAAGCTAATAGCTAAGCACAGACAAACTGTTGAATTTTGGAGATGGAGGTGAGAAGAGAAAATCTCTCACTCTCCAAATCCAAAACCCCTCCATGCTTTTTTTTTCCCTCAAGAGCTATGGCTTGATTCTTGCCAAAGCACTTCCATGATGCCTTACTATCAACTTCAAGAAATTGATAGGTTAAGAGTTTAGAGCAACTTGTTTGGTATCCAATAAGGATGTGCTCTTGAGGAAAGCTAGTGGGGAAGTTAGTGTCTTGATATAAAGACTTTAAATAGCTGATGATGATCATTGACAAGGGAAATAGTGTATCATATCTGAAGTTGAAACTAGACAAATCATGATCTACTCAATTATCCAAAACAACCCTCACTTTTTCTTTGTAATTTCAACCATATAAAAAAAGTTGGAAAAGTTGATAATAATTTGTACTGTCCCCATGATGACCATCTTACCCTTCACCTAATAAGTTGTTAATCAATTCATACATATAGTCTTTTAGGGATAAATTAGTAAACCATTGTCCCAAAGTGCCCAAAAAAAATTCCAAATAGTTATTGAGAAGGATTTTGACAATTTTGAAGCCATGACAAAAGGATATTGATGTCAATATCTAGAAGGATATTAATGTCAATATCAAAAAGGATGGGAAGGCAGCCAAACAGACCACTATTTTTTTTTCCTTGGGAGTATTACTTTATGATTATTGGAGTCTTCTTACTTTTTGTATTTCATCAGTGAATCCACTAACTCATACTCATCTCCAACTCCAAATCCTTGTGATTGTCCACTAATCCCAATTTGTTTTTGTGTGGCCAACCAGCCAAGCCAGCCATTGACATTTACATTTTGGCTTGGAATATTATAACCATCTAACATGTGTCGAAAGCCTCGCATGTTTCCAGTCTAAAACCATACAATCCAACCGTCTCACAAGTCTTGTAGTCATGAGCCTGACTTGACTATTTAGACCTGCAAGCCGGGTGAGACCGGCTCAATATTGTCCGACCTGTTTGACACCTCAAAATTAAGGTGAAAATGACAATAACTCAAAAAAGGAGACAAATTTGCAAAGCAATAGCCGAGCCAGAAACTGGTTTGATTGGACTTGGACCGAGCTATTAATAACCATATCTTTCGGTGCTTGCTTTATGATCAATCAATCTTCAATGACATTTAAACCACTGTTCCCATTATCAACAAGCAGTGAAGCGTGTCACCATCTATGTGGCTATCGATGTTTGAAGTGGGTTCATGACTTGAAACTTATAAAAAAGCACTGTCATATACTCATATATATATTAATATCTGTTTTCAAAGTCTCTTCCAAATATTTATTTACAAGAGTCGTTTAATGGGATTTTATTTGCAAAAGAAAGAGAGGTGGTGATCTCCCCATCAGAATTGCACCCAATTGTAACAGTTGGACTATCCACTCATGCTTCCTTTTTTTTTCTCTTTTTGATGCATACAAACAAATTACTATCACTTTAGTTGTGTTCCTTTTCAGTATCTCACTTTGCTGATACTTTTATTTTTTGTTTTTCTGGTTTGATTGCTGATAAATTTGATACTAACATCATGATCATCAGATAATAATCATCTATATACCCCATTAATTATATATACGTATAATTGAAATGGAAATCCACTTTGGGTAAGTAATTAAGTTGTTGAGAGATTCTTGTTGATTGTGGGGGCTCCATGAAATGACTGAAGAGATCCCCACTATAATCAGATCGACTTATTGGTTAATGACACTTAACTTGAACAAACAAGGACAGTTTTTCTCTGTTGAGCATGGACTCACAAGTCTCAATTCAATTCTGCATAATGGCACTTGTATGATTGTATCTATTAGTCATCAGTGCAATGATGATGATGATGATGATCATCCACTTTCTACTGGGCCGCAGGAAATCCTCCTATGACAATCTAATTGCAGCCAGTTGGAATTCATATTTTCAGTTCTCATTCAAGTGATTTCTGGGACCCTCTGATGATTTTCCCATCCTAAAATATGTATTGCAGATTCTGAAAATGTTTATGTCTCCAATGAAATATTGCGACCATGATGAATATATGATGCCTGGAAACTAAATTGCAGAGTTTCTCTCTTTGCTTAAACCATTTTTAATATCATCTGCAAATTTTCCCCACTTTCCAGGGCTTCAATCAATGACATTCAGGACTATGTAACATGACTGAGTCCACTCGTGACGTGCCGGGCACGTCACGGGTCGACTCGGTTGTTTTCTACTTCTTCTATATTTCTAAGTACGCCCACCCACATTGAAATTCGATCCAATCTATCTAGCTTTTGATAATTGGTAGGGGGTATTTAGCAAAGAGTTCAGGTATACTTAGCTCCCTAAACTTTGCTTTTATAATCCATGTAAAATTATAAAGCAACGAGGCCCAGACCAATATAAAATCTTGTATCCTGATTTTAATTTAATTTTGATTTTTGAAGATAAAAAGCACAAAAGTGAGAAAACACAGAATCCCCAATTATAAAAATATGATTATACTCTCCACAAAATTATAAAATAATATCTTGGGGTTAGGTCAAAAGATATGAAATGGGGAATGTTGTTCCTAAGCTAAAATGAAATAATGATCATGAAGATAAACAAAACATTTTATCAAAACCCTCCAAAATTTGATTGCAAATTCCCTTTTTTGTCTCCCAGATTTCTATAGAATATGATATCTTTCTCCCAAAATTGCTATGACAGAATCTTTGCTCCTTTTGACCACCACCAACACTTGTTGAGTAGAATTTCTCTTCTTTTCTTTTCTTTTTTGCTTTAAACTTAGATGGGATGTCAAATTTAAGCCTGTTTAGTATTCAATTACTGTAAAATATTAGCTGTTGGAAAGTAATATTTTATTATTATGTATATAAACACGTGTAGTTTGGTGGAAAAGTCAAGCGGAATAAAAAACATGGATGGATCCTTTTTATTAATTTGCTATAAAATATTGCCGTCCTTAGAAATCCTGAAATCATAAACAAATAATGCACCTTTGACCATTCCAATCCTGTAAATTAAACTCAGTTTCCATATATATATATATATATATACTCCAATATCTCATCAGAATCCTAAAAATCATCAACCTGTAAATGTAAATATGTGATCCTCTTGACAATTCTCACACCGCAACTCACAAAAGCCAAAGTCAAGGAAACATCAAGGAGATGAGCATTTTCCTGATGCTTTGCTTTACCTGGACAAAAAATCCCCAAAAGCTAAAAAAAAAAGTTTATCAAAGACACCACCACTCAACGATAATATTATTTTTCCAGGATCAAGCAAATGGTGGTCTCTGGAATTGCAGAACCTGGCACCTGGATATGATTATGCAAACATTGGTCGGCAATTCCAGGAATTTTAAGCCAATAACTGCAAAACAAGTAAAAAAACCTGTCGGGTTAAGGTATCTTAAAAAGTTTAATTAATCCCTGTAAGATTTTCCAGACAGTCAACTAATTAATACACTCAACTTTCCAGGGCTTCACTTTTGACTTTCCTGGAATTAACGTACGTGGCTTCAGGAAAATCGTGATATGTGCTTATGATCAAATTGGAGCCTGAAAGTCAATTAGTATAAAACTCTACAACTCTTCACATGGGTATCTGACGATAATGACTCTAGCAAATGTCTATTTTGAAGAAGTAAATGGGTTCGTGACACGTACATGTGTTTGACTTGAATATTATTGTTTGATCAACAGATGATGATGACGGTGACGACGATGATTGCTTAAATTTCTTTAAAAGCACCATTTGGTTGTGGTGGTGTGCAACTTTTTCTCCAGTTTATATCAACTCAATTTTGCCTGCCTTTGTTTTTGTTTTGATTAATTTGACTAATAATAAAAAAATCTTTATAAAAAGATGATTATGACCATCGTTGAAATTCTTTCCAATAATTAGGGTTGTTGTCATTTTTATCAAACACGTGTCGGGGTTTCATTTTTTTTTCTTCCTCATTTTAATAGTGTTTTTGAGTTGTTGACTCTTGATTACTAAGAGCATCTCCAATACAAATGTAGCTTCTGAAAAAAATAGATGTCACGTAGGATAAGTAGACATTATGTTAATAATTGTGTCTCCAATACAGCCGTGCATATTCAACCTCAAGCTGACGTGGCAAAAAAAATATTAGACATTGTCAACATGACCGTTTATTTTCAGACGGTCTGTTGCACAGCTATTTTTTTAGGTTTTTTAGGTTGACTCAGCAAATATTTAAAACTGATATTAATTTTTCATATATTTTTGGTAAGGAAATAAAATAAAAAATAAAACAGGAAAAAAAGATGGACACGTCATTAAAAAAATTATGTTTTAGACGAAAGCATTAGAGACCAAATTTTGAGTTGATTGTCTATCAAGTATATTTTTATGCCACATAGGAAGCAAGTCTTTTGACATTGTTGCCATGTCAACAATTATTGGTATGCAAGCCACTTTTACATTAGAGATGCTCTAAGTAAAGGTTACGGACCAATATTTTTTTTTTCGAACATGAAGTTGTGGATATAGATTTTTCAGAATTCAGATACAAATCAAATCGTAATTAATTTGATTGATGATACGAGTATGTTCAATGATTTTTCATTATTTTTTCTATTCTTTTACAAGTTTTTGACATTTTCTTTTTTGATATTTGGAATCTCTTAAAATTCATTAAATGCATAACACGGGTATGTAAAGTTTAAAATAAATAAAAATTTACACGTCACATCTAAACACATGTGGTAGTACATATATTGAGAATTTAAGTTACACTATACACATTTTACAAACATGTGTTAAGAGTTGTATTCTGACCACACATATATTAATTGATTCGGATAGGTTCCATCGGACCCATAGCCTCGGTTGGGTCAGAATTTTATTATAATACTTATATTAATACTTAAATCATAATTTTATTTTAAAAAATCAATATGAAAAAAACATATATAACAATTTTTTTTAGAGAGCTTCTTTTGACAATCCAATTTTTTCTTTTTACACTTCTTTTCTAAAAACACTCCATTTTCAAAATTTAAATTTTAAAAAATTCTAAAGACACTTCATTTTGTTACAAGATTATCCTTTTTATCTTTTTTGAATTAAATTATTAAAAAAGGAAATTATCTCTCATAAATCATTAGATTAATTATTATATATTAAATACTCTCTCCTAAATTTTTAATTACCATATTAAACACTCTCTCCTCCAATACATATCTCTAATTTCCTATCTCCATTCTTTCTCAAGCAAGACTAACAGTTAAGAAGAAAAAAAACTTACTAATAAGCTTGATTTGTAGGAATCATATGTATGTATATACTAAAAAAAAAAAAAAAAAACTCAAAAAATTGAAATATGAAAATACTTTTTGTTACTTTTGTAGGTATGTGATTGCCTAGAGAACTTTAATTGTTTCATTAGTCTTATAAATTCTAAGTTTAATCGAATCTAGATGAAACAATTCAAGTTTTCATATATCTTTTTTTTTTTATAAAAAAAATTGACTTTTTAATAATATATATATATATATATATATATATATATATATATATATATTACTGTTACTAAAAAATTAAAATATTCATAAGTTTTTTTTTTCTTTAACTATTAATTAGAGATTAATCAGAAAATATGAAAATATGATTTTTTTTTTATTTGTTTTTTAAATGAAGAGAGATTAATTAGGAGAGAGTGTTTAATATGGTAATAACAGATTTAATGATTTAATTAGATTGGAGTGTCTTTAAATTTTTTTGTCCTGTTTAGTAATTTTAATTTAGGTTAAAATTGTCATTAATACAAAAAATTAAATTGGAGTGTGAATAGATAATTTATGGATTGTAAAGAGAATCTCTTTTTTTTTTAATATGGTACATGCTGTGGTATGACTCCAATCTAAAATATTGTCAAACTATATTAAAGCCATTTAACACCGAAATACGTTAGGCGGTAGAAAAAATCTCAACTATCAAATAAACCTAACAAAATACAAAATTTGATGAACTTTTGTGACACCTAACTTGAAAATCGCTAATCCATTTTGTAAGTGAAAACTCACATGTTGGGATGGATTGATGTGACCTTTTTAGCCAATTAGAGAAACGCCCTCGAAAGAGGGGAAAAGGAAGCGATTTATTCGACGAAGAAAGTCTATTGTAAACTAAGATAAGAAATGGAAACCCAAAAAAAGAAAGGTGAATTTAAGACAGACTGAGAAAAGCTTGTCTCTGGTTGGTTTCTCTGTTAAAAAAAGATTGAAGAAGCCATGAACATGAACATGATCGAACATGATCGAACATGGACCACATGATGGTTAGACAAGAGCATTCAAATTCAGTTTATATAGATATATAAATAATAAAAGACAATGGTTCGATTTATTTTGTGGACCACATGCAGTAGTGCCACTGCTTTGGTGAATGAATGATTGATTGATTTTATTACGTAAAGCAAGTTTGCATAATATATATATAATTATATATACATACATGGCAAGACATACACACGTGCACTTGAAATATCGACATTATAATTTTCCAGTTTCATAAAAAAAGCAGATGATCTTATTTTCTACGGCCGATTCACTTGTTTTTTTTTCTTTATAAATAATAATAAATAAATAAAAACTTTAAAAACAAATTGTTTTTAATATATATTGTTAGACTAAATGAATTCTCTTTAAAGTTATATTGGACGGTAGTATGAAATCTAGATATTTAACTATAAATTAATTGATCAAGTAAACATTTGCAAATCAGTTAAAATTAGAACACTTTGGAACAATTAATTTGGTTATCAGTTGAAGAATTGAACTATAAAGTTTAGTTTGAAGTGGAAAGATCTAGCTCTTTAATTATAATGAAAATTTTCGTTAATCTGGGATTCTTCATGATAATATATATAATTAATAAGGCACTCTAGCTGGGGGTGGTTTCTTTTTCACAAAATGTCTGCCAATTAATCACAGCTAATCATGCAAAACTTTTTCAAAATAATGAAGTGGGGTTGACTCCTATAAATATGATTATCTATTTATCTATATATACAATACAAACTCATTTTATGCTTTTGATTCACTTCTCACTATATATCTCATGATCGTTTTCTTGATCAACTTCAACCAAAAACATCTGCACTGAACATACAAGATACGGCATGTCGTTTTGATGATACAACTCTGGTAAACAGACTTGCAAAGATTGCTATATCTATCTGGTGATCATCACAGCCTCACAGGTACGTTTGAATTTTTATTTGTTTATGTAAAATATTATACTGTCAATTGTATGTAGACATGTAGTAGTAGAAATGTTTAGGCTGGACATTAAGTGTTCGTTTGGTATTTATATGAACCGTTCGATTTGTTATTGATAAGAGTGCATTGTGATCTTCGAGGATAATCCAACGGTAGATATTAAGAACCCTAGTGTACGTTGTCAGACTCAGGTAGGGGTTTGGAACTATTGTTTTTTCCTGTGTAGTTTTTGCTTTTTGACAGTTTTTTTTTTTCAACAAAATGACCCAAAAAATTGATGAGTCAATCAATCAATCAAATCAACTTGACCTGAACAGTTGTTTGCCTTACAAGCAAGAGATATCCAAATTACAAATTACAAAGCCTAGCTTGGTAGAGACTAGAGCCAGCCAGCCAGAGAAGAAAATTTTCAAAATAAAAATCATATACTGGTGGTGGTGGACTGGTGGCGGTGGTGGGTGGGGCAGGTTCTCGATCGATGGGGCTTTTAAAAGCCTTTAATGGGCAGGCTGGACTTGACCCGATTCGATTGCTTTTTTTTAACATAACTTTGAGAGTCTTTGATTATTATTTCTAGTTCTAACTCTTAACATGAGAAGGAAACAAACAATTTTGTATTTATAGAATTGATAGTGTGTTAGTTAACCGTCCAATTATGGTAGCAATTCTTTCTAGTTAACTATCACTATTATTTTAAGGCAGCGCGCTCTAATATTTTTGCTTCGATATCTTTTCATTAAAAAATATATATATTACAGTGAAATCTGACATCGAACTGATTAGGGATCTGTCAAAACCTATTGAAATCAAATAGTATATGTGTGTCTCAAATATCTATTATCATAATTAGATATATCTATTTCTTCACTGTACCAAAAGAAAACTTATTATATAAACTTTTAAAATGTCTAAGGTGAGACTTGAAATCCCACATTAACACAAGAAGGGAAGTGCAATAACAACTGTATTAAGAGTACGTTATAAGAAGAAAAAAAAAAGTGTATTAAGAGTGGATGTGCTGTTTTAAAAATGAGTTAAACCACTTTGATCGTGTACCAAACAAAAACACCATAATAGGATTTTTCTTATAAATTCAAAACTAAAACATTGATTTTTATAAAAGGGTAAAACATTGAAATCTTTCTACATGTGAAAACTCTTTCCAAACTAGTTTAAACATTTTGTTTTTTATAAAAAGTAAAAAAAAAAAAAAAAAAAAAACCTCTAAATTTATATAATGACGTAATACTTTAGAAAAAAATAATAAATTAGTTCAACAATAATTTATGGAAGAAAGTAATATATATATATATTTATATATATTTGAATATAGAAATAGAAATAAAAAATAGAAATAGAGATAAATATAGAGATTGAGAGTATGGTGGGAGTGAAACAATTTTAGAGATAGAATTTGAAGAAAATATTCCCTTTTGAGACTATTTTAGAGATGGATATAGGGTATGTGTGGGAGATGCTCTGAAACCCGAGAGCATCTATGTGTTGATCTGGTACTAAAGCAAACATAAAAGTATAAATTTATTTGTAGCCAATAAAAATGATATGAAAACTAATAATATTGTTATCCTGAAAAATCCGTCGAACGCCTCCGAGACAACAGTTGACTGCGACGTACCGGTGCACTGCGGTTGGCCCGGATCGGGTAGGGCGTCGTCCTGGTTCCATCGGGATGGGTACCAGGGAAAGCCCTTGGTCCGGTTACCAGGGATAGGCGCTGGGGTCCAAGACTGGTCATATGGGGATAATGGGGTTGAGATGGGTTCTCTAAAGGGTAGGACGAGGAGGTACTGTAAAAGGATGTATTGCTCTTTAATAATTGTTAAAGAAGTACATTAAGTGCGACCTTTCAAACAGTAGCCAACATTACAATCGAGATACATAACAGGGAAGAGTATAAGGCAGATGAGGGCTAATTTTAGGGGGGTAGTAGCCGGGTAGATTAGGTACGATGGAGCTTGAACCAGGCGAGGTAGTAGCCAAGTAGGGTTGACACGATGGAGCTCAAACTAGGCAAGGTAGTAGGTAAGTAAGGTTGACACAATGGAGCTTGCTTAAAAGGCTTGTTTTTGGTTTTAAAGGCAAACCCTTTACTTTTTGAGAGTTTGGGTGTTTGCAGTGTGTGTTTTTAGATGGGTAAGTGAGGGACAATCGTTTAGGCAAGAATCTCTTGGCTCGATCCTCATTGTCCACTTAAATCAAGTGCTGAGGTGACAGGAGTTGGAGGGCTAAGATGGTGCCATCGGGGTGTGTCTTTTGGTGTGGTTCCGATCTGGGTAGGTGGGGGCCCTAGTCCCTATGTTGAAATGTGGAGAATCGATCCCTACCGTTGCTTTGAATCCAATCAACGGTCGACACGCGCCTTTGAGGGTTACGATTGATCCACCTATGCCCTAGGTTGTTTTGGACACCTTGGCAGGGATGATTTGGCACTTAGATGGCGATTTAGACAGCTTGGATTGGTCTGAAATGCCTCCAGCTGGCGTGAGGCGTCGTTGTCGTGGTTCAGGTCAGTAAGGAAGAGCGTTAGCACCTGTCCCGCTGCATACTCAAGTGTCATTCTCCACCATTTCTTTTTTCAGCTCAATGGCGCTCTACAAGTGTTTTGTTGGGGAAAACACGACTTCCTTCTTCATGTACGGGGTAGTTGACAATGGGTGGGGCTTAGGTGGGGTGAGATCCGGCCGTTAATGGGGCGCAGTTATTTGAGGATCTCAACCGTTGATCCCCTATCTTTCCCTTCTCGTGCTGGCTATCCAGTATTAATTACTCACTACCGGACCCTTATAGGTTGCCCCGACTCTTTCTCCCTTCCCATATGATTTCGCATCATGGTTAACGTTAGTGGTGGCCACGGTTCGGTTTCGGACCAAAACCGACGGTTCCGGACCAAAACCGACGGTTCCGGTTTGGTGGCCACCAAAAACCGAAAATTCGATTTGGTACATGGTTTAAAATTGGTGGTTTTACGGTTTTGGTTTCGGTTTATAAACCGTTGGTTTTGAGTACGGTTTTGGTTTCGATTTCGATTTTGATTTTGGGCAGTTTTTCAAAAAAAAAAATCAAAAACAGTGCCACATGGCAGCTTATGATTCGTCGAATATATATATATATATTTTTAAAAATCGGCGGTTTAACCGCGGACAAAACCGTCGGTTTTGGCCGATTTTTAAACTCCCCAAACCGAAACCGTACGTATCGGTTTCCAACCGGTTTTCAAACCGGCGGTTTTGGTTTCCGGTTTTGGAACCGGTTTGGTCCTTACGGTTCCGGTTAAACCGAAAATCGACGGTTCAACCGGAACCGTGGCCACCACTAGTTAACGTCAACCCTAGGCGGGGATTGGTGCTTGTTGGAAATGGCCGGGTCGTTCCAGAATGTTCCCTAGGATGCTTGAAGATTTGGTCCTAACTGCTTGGATTATTAGTGTTGATCCGGTGGGCATGGCTAATTAGTATTGGTTTGGGCAACAGCGGTTCCTGATGCCATTTTAAGGGCCAAATCTTGTCTTTATATCGTACCCTCGGGGAGGACCGGGTCCCTCTTTGTATCAAGCGCTTGGGGAGGACTGACCCTTAATGGAGGACCGGGTCTTTCTCTGTGTCATGCGCTTGGGGAGGACTGGGTCCTTCTCCGTATCGGACACTGGTGACGGATCGGATCCTTTTCCGTATCGGGCACCGATGGTGGATCGGGTCCCTATAGTGAGAAAAGTTCTTTCTTATAGAAGTTGCAAACTTTTTTGGTTAACAAATATAATATATATTTAAAATTATTATAATTAATTCAGAATCTTATGGATTCGAACAAACAATCGGTGTATTGATTACAGCTAAACCTATAATCATTTATAAGTTGGTTACCAATGTCCCTTGATGGCGTCTTTCCCATGTGGAATTGAAATAAGCACAATACAACAATCTTCCAAGAACCTAACAAAATAAATGCTATCCTTTTAATTCAATATTTTACTAAAAATCAAATTTAATACCAAACTAACTCAGAGAAATTAAGAACAAATGAATCACGTGATGGGAACAAGATGGGCTGGTTATAATTTTGCAGTTTTAATTACATTAAAGACCAAACAATCTGAATTCGAAATTAATATTTTGAAGGTGCTATATCAATAAATAAACAATACATGTTTGACATTGACACCTAGCTAACTTAATAATATGTTGGGGATTCCTTTCTAAAATTTAATACATTTATAGTACATACGTAGTCCTTTGCTTTAAAGAAAAAAGTAATTATATAGATAAGTATTACATTATTATATAATTTCGGATTTTTTTTTAAGAGGGGAGAATTTGAATCTGTAACCCCGTCATGCAGGTTTAAAGTGTTTTACAACCAAACCAACCTATCTCGTACTTTCTTTTAAATATAGTTAAAATTAAATTTCTTGACTCCTATGTTCATTGTATCCTATTAACATATTATATGGTAAAATACTGTGACATCCCCTTATTAATGACAAAACGACAATAACCAATTCCCCTATATAATCCCATATTACACAACGACCCCTATGGATTGAGTTTACCATATAAATGACAAAGACTTTCCTTATATAAGTTTGTCATGATCCATTATATTCGTATACTAATGTTTATGTAGTATTAGTGTTTGAATCTATCACTTTTATTGATCGTGCTTTTACGAGTTTGTGATATCGAGGTTTCTCTAATCGTTTGAGAGTTGAAGATCTAGTAAAGTATCAATATATCATAAGACATTTCTGCGTTTCTTCTTTTCATCTTCGTTATCTTTCGTTCTGCTAAATCTCCTAGCTTCCTTAACTTTATTTTGTTTTGTAATTAAAGGAATGAACACATCTTTTTGGAGTTGTAGCATCCCATAAAATTATTGTTTTTTTTTTCTTTTCAAAACACAATCGTAATAAACTTCAGGAAAGAGTCCAATACCCTGAATCTATTAATATTCAAAAGCAAGCAACATTAAGCACTCGAGATTTCATGAATTGTTTCTCTCCAAGTTTGTCTTTAAATTTGGGAAGTCGTCTCCCAAATATTGGAAGAGACTTCCTACGCTTATATTTTAAAATTGTAATACAGTAATTTTATTCTACCAAAAAAAAATTCTTTAGATAATATAATAAGTTGATTTGTAGTAACCATATTATTGATTATGAGATAATGTACAGATAATGTGATAGTAAAAATCAAATCGACCATCATTTGGGTAATGAATTTGGACAATGTAGCATATTACTTTTACTAATATACCTTTTGACTCATTGTATTTGACCGAGGATAGAGGGTGTTAGTATATAATAAGCTATTAGTGTCGTCTCAATTTCATTATGCAATTAATAAGAGGTATCGAAATAATTTGCCCTACGTTAGATGACATAGAAAACGTTTCCAAAACGGACGGTCCAGATTATGTAATCGTCTGACTATAATAGAAGTCCACGTGTCCAAATCATGGTACGCTTTTGTCGTTTTTGAGAAGTACGTGTGTGTCAGACCCACACGTGAAAGTGTCCAACCAATGGCGTCTTATTTTGGAGAATAACAGCTGGGGAGTGGTGGTTGCCCGCATCAGTTTTAACTTTCCACCCTTTGATTTCTATACAAATTTAGTAATCTACGGCCGAAATTGGTCTAACTTTTTTTAAATTTTTTTATTTGATATACTATACACGATGTCAGCCACACGAACCTAAGTTATTGTGGTACTAAATATACACTATTTTCACCGTGTCACATTCACATTTGATGGTAGTTGAAATTCGCCTAACTTATTACTTTATTAGGTTATTTATCCTTTTAGGTCGATAAAAAAAAAAAAAACAAACGTATCTTTAGATATATATTTGCTAAAACCATGGGATATGATGTAGGTTTTTTAATTTTTTTTTTTAATTTTTAATTTTTAATTTTAATTTTAATTTTTTTAAAGATATATTATAATATTTATGCATTATATATTGGTGTGTTTCCCCTTTGAATTTCTCCTAATCGTATAAAAGCAAACGGGATGAGACTTTTCATATTTTATAATTTATATGAGTAGTTATTTTATTATTTAGGTCATTTTGTAATGTTTGGTTTTAGCTAAACCTTATTGTAGAACCTTAATTCTAAATTAAAATTAAATATATTTTTAAATAAATTTAATATTTAAAATGTTATTTGCATTCCAAAACCTTTTAAAATATAAATGCTTACGACTTACAAGAAATGTGTTTTAAAATACCTTTTGGAATGTTTAATAATTACATATATGAATTATAAGAAATATTGTTTGTTATTGAAGGTTTCTTACAAACATATTACATATCTAATAATTTTTAGAATAAGTTTGTAATAAATTTTGAAATATTTGGAAAATTAATAATTTTATTCTAAGTAATTGCATCATCCATTGACTTGAGAATTAAATGTAACCAAATTGTTGAGTGTGTTAAATCATTTTTGATGTATCACATGTGACTAACCTAAGACATCTAACGGACAAGTATAATGATCAACAAATAGAGAGATAGTATCAGTGTCGTTTACCATCAAGACACATTAAATGGTGACAATAGGTGTTAATGATTATATGTATGAATTATTTACTATATATACTAATATTTAACATACGTGTAAGAGAACTGTTGGGGTAAAAAATGAGCATTTGATTGTACGCGATGAATGAGGCCATCGGAGGCTATTGTCTGTGGTTGAATATCTCCTACTGATACAAAAACAAGGACACAGTTAGGTGCCTAGTGTTTGGGGGTTCATTGGAGGACACCTTTCGATGCTTAAGTCAGGTCTTTCCTTTTAATGTCGAATGATGAGTTAAATATTTTCCAAGTAAGAAGTGGAAAAAAAAGAGTTACCTCAAATGGTGGTGAAATAGAGTTTATATAGTACTATGTCTAACGCTGAGAGTGTCTTGTCTTCATCCTATTGGTTGAGTTAGACACGTATCGTGAGTGAGGTGACAAGTGTCGTTCTGCATGCAATTCCACCGACATAAGTTCATTGGATTAACCTTTCTAGGAGAAGAGTCAGTGACTCCGGTATGAAATCTAAAGTAGTATCTCGGCGGTATTAATCGGTAGTTTAGTGTTATTTATGAGTTCCGCAAGTATGTCCAACAAGAACAAAACTAATAGAAATGACTGTGTGAAAATTCCTGTGATGTTTTGGTTGTTAAAAGTTATAGGGACCCACATAGTTTAATCACTCATATTAAAAAATTGAATAAGGTTTGATGATATGGGTTGTATTTGTAATTTTGTATACACGAAAAAGTAGGGCCGGTGGCAGCAAATCGGGTTTACAAATAAATTAATGAATCTGTTATCGATCAAAACTAGTGTCGGGCCTATCCGACACCCAGAATCGTGTCGGCCACCGTTAAAAGTTATCCATAGCTCTATAGGTTTTGTACGTAATAATACCTTCGAATATTTTTTATTTTATTTTTACTTTTGATGGCCTAAATTAATTCACAGTATGCAATATAAAATGGATTAAGATGAATAATAATTTATTTATTTATTTATTTTTTTTTAAGGGGTAAAAAACAGAAAACTATAAACAAAAATACAAAACTCAGTCTAAACAATCACCCGGAACCAACTTCTCCACACATGGAGGAACATACTCTAACCAAAACATGTCTTCATCAATGGGAATCGATTAAAATATACTAATTAGTAGTCGTTTTCATGGTTAAAGTTTTCTCTTATTTTTAATTAGAATATACCATTATAAGAAACATCTTTTCTCAACACATGAAAAGTTATTAATGTCTTTATTTGTTGGGCTTACAAATGAGAGCACATCTAAAATTTCTCACACTTGCATTATTAACGGTAAATTGAAGTTCGGTTTTTCTTTACTACGATAGAGGGTTGGGTTACGTAATAAACTCAACTAAGAGTTTATATGCACTTATGTTTAATATTATTGGTAGTACGGTATTTAATTGATTAGTTCAATTATAGTTATACGATTAGAAGTATTATGGTTGCTTCAATAGCTTTTTTTTTTTTTTTTTACTTTTCATTTTCAGTTATGATATAAAGTTTAGTAATTAGATTAGTATATAAGTAAATTAAAATTTCATTTGAACCTATGAATTTAAAACCTATCAGGAATTATATACGCTATATGTCACGAAAGCTACAACAACTTAAGACACAATAATTTTATTAATACTCTATAAATTATGTCATAACTTTATTTGTGATTCAATTATGAGATTATGTCTTCTTTGCTTGTTAGAAAAAAATAAAATAAATCTAATTCGTCTAAATATAAACTCATTCAACTGATTTTTTTTTATAATTATTTTTTTTTACTTTAACATTTGAAAAAAAAAAAAACGTTTGTCTCGAGGGAGGTTGCACACTTGCACCAATTATATGACATTCCCAAAACACTTGAAAGCTCTACAATTAAGCATAATAAACTACCCTTAAAAAAGGTTAAAACTATAACCTAAAAAACTAGGAAATTGTACGGAAAGTATATCAAAAGTAAATAGAACATATAGTAGATCTATATAAAAATAGAGACAAACAGATGGGCCATTTCTACACCCTATTATTAGGTCAAGGACGAAATTATTAGTCTACACTTAATCCTATATCACGTGTAGATTATGGAAGTAGTTTATCATACCCAATCAATAATTTGATACAAGGAGAATGGAAATGGAAATGAAAATGAATAGGAATCGAGTTTCATTACGAAGAGAATTATTAATTAGTACCCTTAAGGACGTAGCTCGGTTAGTAGATGAATAATTTTGGGACTTGATTAAATGAAAGCTTCATAAAATTACTTGGTCTAAATAGATAGATAGATAGTTAGATAAATACCGTAAAACATATATATATATATATATATATATATATATGAGATTTGAAATCATAGATAAATACTGTAAAAAAAACGAAGAAAAAAAAGAGAAGAGAATTACTGATTAGTATAAGAATAGAATTAAGATTTTTCATTGTTTGAGTTCAAATAATTTAATTTCCAACTATTTTAACAAACACCGTAATCCGTAATGACAAATTACAAGCTGTCTTTCCATCCCACGTTAGGATTTCTGATACATAAAATGCATTTATGATTGTCAAACAATGTATCGCTTATGATTGGCCTGGCAATCTGGCATGTTTGATTTGCTGTTATTTGTTTATTTTGCTTTAATTTTCCGTGAATAGTTATATTTTTTTTTTTGGTAAGAATGAATAGTTATATTTCATTTAAAACTAATTCTTAATAATTTTCAGATAATAATTTCGATGGCCACCGGGGTAATTATCCCTTTTATAAATTATAATGCCAAAATTCGTAGCTGGGGCCGTACATTGGTCCCGGATCTAGACATAATACCTGCTTACACTAATCCTTATTTAAGGCTCATGTCTTACATTTATAGAATCTTAATCATATTAGGCAAAATTTGAACTAATTTCAGGTCCACTTGTTAATGATTTATATGTTATCAAATGGCTTAAGAAAAAAAAAAAATCATTAAAAGTTAAAACACATCCAGTGATAAGATTACAAGTCAAAATAATCATCCAAAATAAGATTTTGTGCGTCATTACTGCTTCTTACAAAAATAACTTGAAATATTCTAAGAATGATAAATCTAATACCAATTCCAAAGATGTCATGTGAGCGTCGAATAAAGTATAAATACGTACACGATATGATATGTTACTGTATTCTCTTAAAGCACACGTTAAACTAATATGTGAACAAAATTGCACAGACTTTCATGTTTTGGAAATAAAGTTTTACACTAGTCGCTTAACATGTATTCTTAGGTCATACATAAACATATTTTATTAATTTAGGTTTTATTTATTTATTTTTATTTTATAAATTCAATAGAATTTCATTAAAAAAATTATGATGAATTTTAAGCAAATTATATAACAAGTTTTGGAACACTAGGAAGATCTTTAATGGATTACAAAGTTTTCTGATTTTATCTTATATTCTAATTAAGGAATAGAGGGTGTATTAAAATAATAATTTGATTACTTCCATCACTAATAAGAGAAAACAATGAAATATTATATTTAAAAAGCAGGAAAAAAGTAAGCAAAAGGAATTAATTCCTGTAAAAAATAATATTAGAGCTTGTGGCCTTTGTAATTCAAGTTGCTACTATGGTAATACACGTTTCACATAAGTGGGACATCCATTTAAAAATGTCAAGTCGTGTGGTAGCCACTCTTTTTATTTTTCTTTTTATTTATTTACTATAAAAATTAACATATCCTATTTTCAATGTTTACACTCCAAAATATTTCACAATTTTCTAACCAAGACGGTCCTAAAAAAAACTATTTCTGAATCATTATTTTGTAACATTACATATACAAAATAACAGATTTTCTATTATCAGTTCGAACTGACAAAAAATATATCAGGACGAAGAATGTGGATCACTAGATTTACATATTTTGACTCAAAGTGTATGCATTTGTCAAAACTTCTCCATAATCTATGGTCCAAATTCTTCGTCTTGATATATTTATTGTCAGTTTGAATTGATAATAGAAAGACTGTACATAACAAATGTTTGGAACTACCACTTAACTTGTTTTGATAATAAATAATACTGATTCGGCCTACTGATATTGAGATTCAACTTGCCGTACCACATACGGTGTACAAATGTTTTTAGTTTTGTAAAATTATTGAGTTACATTATAAAAATAAAGGTATTAAATTTTGTTTTCAACACCAATTAATTAATTAATTATTTATTTATTTATTTATATAAAAAAAACGGTGACTCGATCCTCAAATATTGTAATACACATACAATGATAATGATTCAATCATCGATTATTGTCGGATTAAACAAGTGTTCTCGTCACCTATCAATGTTGAAACACTTATAAATAATGATGTTATATATTGTCAATGATATGGATTCTAAAATAAAAGCTTATAAAAAAATAATAAATAATAAATAAAAATAAAAAGAAAAAGAAAAAAGAAATTGGATGAACAGAAGTAAAGAACAAAAGGGAGCTTGAGGCTCACAGCATCTATAGTTATTTGTTCTCCAAAACTCACACTCCCCAAGACCACTATCAGTTTCTTCTCTGCCACTCCATTTCCAGCAAATCCAATTATTTTTTTTTTCACTTTTTTTCTGTTATTAAACCAAAAAAAAAAAAAAAAAACAATTGAACACATACAAAAACACCCATCTGTTCATTTATCTGCTTCTGCTGATTATTAACAATCTCTCTCGTATTTGTTCAAAAGTGTTGTTAATAATCATTTGAACTCTTCTTTCTTTCTTTTTGTTTCTTCTCAAGACAGTTAATCATCATCGTCGTTGTGTTGATGGATGAAATGTGCGGGTTTAACCCGAGTGGGGAATACCCGGAAAAGGGTTGGATGTCGCCGGAGAATCTGATGTTCCCTTCTGACTACACCGGACTCCTCTGTCCGGGTCGGATTCCGACGTTCGGATCCGATGAGTTGCTATCTGCAGCCTCAGCGATATCAGAAGCAGCTCCAATCAACCAACGAGAAGAAGACATGTCAAGTATCATCAAAGCCAAAATCGCTTCTCACCCTTCATATCCAAGACTTCTTGAAGCTTATATAGATTGTCAAAAGGTGAAAAAAAAGAAGAAGATCAAATTACAAAACAAAAAATAAAAAAAAACCCTTTAAACAATCCCGTTGAATTGGTCAGTATATATTTATGTGTTAACGGTTTGTGAAATATGAAAGTGTTTTTGTTTTTCAAGGGTTTTTTCATGAGGTAGGCTCTTGTTGTTTACTTTGATTTCTTTTTTTTTTCTCTGGTCATAAATCGGAGTTATTTAGCTTCTGCTATAAAGTTATTTAGTGTCAGTAAATTGTCAAGTACGCGGGAGCTAGAACCTAGAAGAGGAAAATTGAAGTACTCTCTCCATTTGCTTCTGCTTTAAAATTCCCAACCTAATGAGCTTTTTTATTTCTCTGAAGTTTAACAGCAATACAAAACCTCTTTATTTACAGTTATTTTGCTTGGAGTTTGAGCTTTCAACTGCGTGTTTTCTGGAGGATTTTTTCATCTTCATGATCTCCAGCAAGATCCCAGATTTTAGTTCTTTCTTTTTCCTCTAAATATATAAAAAAGAAAAAAACCATACCAGTTTGGGTTGTTAATTAACAATTAAAACTCCATAATTTATGTGAAGTATGTTGGCTTTCATGTTGTTCAAATTTTCAACTTTTGTTTGTTTGTTCCTTGTAGGTTGGGGCACCTCCGGAGATAGCATATTTGTTGGATGAAATCCGGCGAGAAAACGATATTTTGAAGAGAGACATTGTGCCCACGTGCTTGGGAGCTGATCCCGAGCTTGACGAGTTCATGGTTTCTACTCTACAACTTTCACTTTGTTTTCTACAGAATTCTTGAAGAATTGTCTTTGGGTTTTTTTGTAAAATTGTTTGTTGTTATGTTTGTACAAAGGAAACGTACTGTGACATGTTGGTGAAGTATAAATCCGATCTTGCAAGGCCTTTTGATGAAGCAACCACCTTTTTAAACAAAGTTGAAATGCAACTTCGCAATCTCTGCACAGGTGCTTCCGTTAGAAGCCTTTCTGGTCAGTCTCTCTCTCTCTCTCTCTCCATATATATCTAGCTTTAATGGCGGTTTCTGAGGCTACCACTTAAAGATCCATCGTTTTTTGTGCTTTATATTATTATTTTCTCTGCCGTGAATGCATTATCTACTTCTCATGAACTCACACAGTTGCACAATATATTTAAAAAAAAAAAAAAAACCCAAACAAACAAAATTCATTCTAGAAATCTCTCTAGCTAGAGACCAACAACCAGAAAGCGAAACTCATGTTGTTGGTTTATTCATGGTGCACGATAGCTAGCGCGAGTCTGATCACCATGGCTCACGATAGCAAATGAAAACACACAAGAAGGAAGCGACAAGGATTATTGATTTATTGCTGTCCTCCTAGTCTAGCCTCAACTCTTATCTTTTTTTTTTTTTTTTGTTGATTTTATTTTTCTCTGTATCTGTATAGTGTCACTAATTGAGAACAAACAGTAATACACGAAGAATAATCAAAGGTTTCAGGGTATGACACAAACTAACAACAAAAACCCTAGAGAGATCGAAATAGACCACCCCCACTTCTTGTCTTAGATTAGAAACTGTGTTTCTCTCTCTCTATACTGTCAGTACTCGCCTGGTTTTTATTTTTATTTTTATTTGTTGTGTGTAGTTGGGCTGGTTATGATTCTATGTTCTCATCTCATCATATCTCTTTGTTGTTTATACTTAAAAGGTCAAGGTTTCTGCAGTAATGGACCTTGTAACAGTGTTTTTTTCTTTGTTCTTTTATTTATAATTTTTATAATGTGGAACTTGGTCTTTTTTTTTACTTCTCTTTTATTTTGACAGCCTTCTCTTGTTTCTTGTGTTTATTGCTTCTTTTATTTAATTCCCTTTTTTCTCTTTGGCTTCAAAGTGGAAACTTTTGTGTTTGAGATTCTGATTTTGACGTTTCAATTGTTCAGAGTTCAGTACATGACATACTAAATAGTATTTTTGATAGTTTGGACAGTGTGACATTGGATTGTTTCTTTCTGAAAATCACTATAAAATGCTGCATAAATCTAGGTAAATTCATAGGTTATCTTCTCCTCTTTATGCTATATATTATTGCTGGAGTAGAAATTTTCTTAGTCTTTGGTCTTTTCAGCATAAAATATGTACTGCCTTAACCGGACAAAATTCACACTGTGATGAATTGCTATTTGATCATGGTTTTGGAGTCTTTTAGAGAAATTCAAAATCAAATTATTACATTAAATTTATAAGATTGTCACCTCTACATTTTTATCTAATCATCATTTCGAAAGTAAAAAACTTAGTGAAGATGATATTGGTGAATCCAATGAAAAACTATATCTAGTTAAAACAAGGTTGATAAATGGTTCAGTTTGTTCATAATTTGTATAATGTAGCTAGCTTCGGATGTAGAGATTGAATGATCTGTTGAAGCGATGTTTATGAATAGCTAGCTAGTGTAAATGCAATAGCTTGAATTTGGAAGGAAAACAATTATGTCGACATAAAAATTGTGACAAAGATACGCCGGAAGTAAGATCTTGACCGGTTTTTTTTTTTTTTCTTTCATCTTAATGAAATGACAATAGTGTTTGTGATCTTATGGTAAGATACTTTATATAATAATTAAGTTATACTGCTAACCCCATATAATACTAGAATTTTGCCTTCCATTGAACACACATTGTATAATTTTTAAGTTGTTGAAATAGTGTTTGGTTAGGACTTAGGATTCATTTTATGTAATGATTAATGAACTGTTTCAGATGATCAATTTGTCTTATTATATAGGACCAAGCAGTTTTCTTAATTTTTCGTGCTCCAAAAAAACGAATTTTCTATAATTTTCATACTATTTAGTGCAGAAATATTATCTTTGAATCACATTTTCGATTTTGATTAGCTTATGGATGGATTTCTCTTATTAGGTGCATACTATTTAAGTTCATTTAATGACATTCTTATTCTTTTACCTTTCTATAGCAAGAACTACAAGAAAAGTCACAGTGGGTGATTTTGTTGTGATATACCATGTCATATAACTTAAATTTTTCTGTTTCTTTCTTAAATACATGGGCCTGCCGAATTGATGGGGATTTTAATGGTCTGTAATGATGTCTGTTCTCTCTGTTAACTTTAAATTGTATCAAGTTCCAACATGTGAGAGATGCATATGCATGGTGGTTGATTAAAAGTAGGCATTGGGAATTGTCTTAGTGGCTGACTGTCTTGTCTGCCGCTTAAAGTAATGTTGGTTCTCACAGTTATACGTATCCTCTTGGAAGTTGTTTTTGGGTAATTTACTGTAGTAAATAGTTAATTTATTTAAGCTAAGCAGACACCATTGTGGTTCTGGGCCGTGTTTGGCGAGATTAGGCTCTACAAGCATGGCCAAGAATGCAACTCCCACTTGAGGTGCGGTTTAATATATAGGTAAATGTGGAACTCTGGTGGTGGAGCTTTGATTTGAAGTCTTCAACCACCAAGGCAAGGGACCATTGCATTGGTTATGTTGGTTTAGTTAACTTACTGATAATGGTAGTGTTATCAGAATAACCGGTAGCTATTGGATTGCATTCAACGTATGCAATTTTTATCTGCATTCGGCATCTTCATCTTCATCGCTTACAGTTCTTATCACTTTTGCGTAGATTGGACTTAACTTTCTACAAGGTACCAATTTTGTGGGTTAATGGTTTGCTGCTGATTTCTGCCTTTTGATTCTGTGAAATTTTGATTTTGATTTTAATTCTCAATATCTTTTCTTAAAATCTCCATATAGCTGTCCATCCATTAATAATTTAATATAATAGCTTATCAAAACAAGCAGTCCTGGGAACAAATCGCATTTGTTGATTATGCTTTTGCTTGCTTTAGTACTTGCTTTATTTGGTTAAGTTTATAATCTAGGAAAGTAGCTCGGATATGTTCGATTTTATTTAAAAAATTATATACCTGTCAGAGAGAAGCTGCCGTTGTTTCCATTTACACGGGAG
The DNA here is from genome assembly GCA_008009225.1 of Acer yangbiense. NCBI lineage: Eukaryota > Viridiplantae > Streptophyta > Magnoliopsida > Sapindales > Sapindaceae > Acer > Acer yangbiense. The sequence goes on along the minus strand of CM017768.1, from coordinate 5,088,966 downwards.
TGGATGTTATATATATATGCTAATTGGCATGGGTATAGCAGCCTTAGATATTGAAAATTATGATTTCGATTGCTTAAATAATCAAAAGAAAAGAGTTTGTAGATCACAGTACTCCTGCTGGTAATGGTTGGCAACTATTATTATTAAAGTTTGTAAGTACAATTTACCTTTTCAGCTATGTCATTAACATATTTAATTAGCTTCAGGTTCCCTTTGTTTCCTCGCGTTTTAAGGATAATTTTTTTTCCTTTTAAAAATAATTAAAGTATAAAAGATCTGCATAGGAGAAAGCTTGCCACCATTACAGACAGCCACTTGGAAACTAATATATATGGGCGTAAATTCGCGTTGCTGGATTGTGTTTTAAGGGGGCTGAGGGTGGTCTGTCTATCTGCCGCTGCCAGGCTGCTATGTATTCTTACAAAACAATTTGGTGATCTAAGCATTAGCCTTTCAAGCAGTGTTTGCTGGTCTCTGATCATTTTGTTTAATTTTGTTAGGTGTCGGACATACACGTTTTCTTTTAGGTCGTGCCATTCTAATTCCAGATCATGAATTAAACAAAACACAATGGAGTAAGATCATATATTAAGTGTCGTTTCCTGAAATGAATTATATTCTAGCTTTCCTCGCCTCTTTATTTGCTTTGAAACAATGAAAATCACCCTTCTATTTATGTTTTCCTTTTGTGAAGTGACAAAACAGAATTGCTAGATATGTACTCTAAAATTTTTATGTTGATAACAGCAGGTTTTTCTATTCAAATTTTTCCAGCTTATTATTTATTTATTTAATTTTTTTATATACCACCTGTGGCGGCAAAGACTCGAAGCTTATATATTGCTAGACTGAATGAGAGCGGTGCTAGTGTATTATATTATATAGTTGAGCTACCCTAGCTTCTTAGCTGTATCATATATATATATATATATATATATATATATATATATATATATATATATATATATATATTGGCTTGATGTTGGTTTGGGACTTATTAGCAGGCCACGTGAGATGTACATGGTTTTTAGGTTGAAGAAAGCTTCGATTATGGATAAAAAAACAGGCCATGTTGAAACAACATATATAGTTTCATTAGAAGAAGAAATTAAGACATATTGACCCAGGAAGAAAAGAAAAATAATTCTGAAAAGGTTATTATTGGAAAATGGAAGTAAAAGTGTCGAGTTCAGTGAATAGATATAGATGACTTTAAGAGAAAATCCCCGGGTCGAGCGGGTGGTCGGAGATTCACATGGACTCCCGCAGTTGCCGCTGTGAAGCAACCAGCTTTTTAGAGCCGAACCAACCAAAGACCGAAGAAAAAAAAAGAAAAGAAAAGAAGATATCATTCTCATTAAAATTCAACTCTCTCTATCTCTCGAGTCAGTCTCGACAGGCACTACTAGCTGCTTCTGGTTAGTGGGTGTCATTACCATAGACTCTGATAGACAGACATAAGTCTCTCAGTTGTGGGTCTTTGTGCTCCACCATGCCCATCACACGTGTCTGATCACACCTCAGAACTCTTTGAGAGTTCCAATGGGTCCCAATTTCTATTAATTTATTTGATCTTTTTTGGTTCCACTTAACCCATTATTATTGCTATCCCCATTTCTCTTTTGGCCCCCTTCATTCACCTTCTAAGTTCCAACCAATAATTTCAATTTCCACTCTTGCTTCATGTTCATGCGCCATACTCTAAAGTCCTCCCTCATAATTTCCTTCAATGGGTTCAAAAATTAAATGATATTTTTTCAAGGTGTAATTTTAAAAGTATCACTATTATAACTTAAGTTTAAGTTAAAATAGCACCTAAAATGTCGATTTGATAAAAATACCTTTAAAACACTCACAAAAATAAGTCGTGCGTTTTTTTTTTTTTTGAGACTTGTTTTCTAATTTTTGAGACTTTTCATGTAATTTCCGAGATTTCTCCGGTAGTTTCAAAACTTTTTGGTAGTTTCTGAGTTTGCTTTTTGGTAATTTCCGATACTTTTTTGTAGTTTCCGAGACTTTTCTGGGCAAAAATGAGAATTTCCAAAAAAAAAATTGTCATCTTCTTAATTGAAACCTCCATGGCTCCATGGATGTCGAATCAACCCCATTGGAGGCTGATTTTGACCTCAATTTGGAGGTCGAACTGACCTCCAATAAAAGGTCTTTCATCCCTCCATCAATGGAGAATTTTAAAAAGAAAAAAAAAATTAACAATGGCACAAACGTAATCAAAGGAGACAAGGGTATCTTAGTCCTTTGGTGCCGTTTAAATTTAGCTTATTAAATGGTGATACTCTCAAAATTCAACCTAAAAAGAGTGCTATTTGATACCATCTCCACTTCCTTCAATTCCCATGTTTCTTTTTAATCAAAGTTTAACTTGAATTTCTATTACTTTTCAAATGCTCTTATTAAATCTCAAGGCCCACCTCATTTTTTATTTTATTTTTATTTAACCTTTCAACTTTTCAAGGTTTGAAGGGCTCAATTCCACTCATGAAAAACTGTTTTTTTGATAAAGAGTAGATCTTATGTTCTGTGCATTTGAATTCACATTTTTTATATATATTTATTTCCACACATCAATCATTAAGTCCCTTTGCTCGTGGTTGGAGATTTCAAAATGAAGTTCCAGCAGCAGCGGGGTTTAAATACAATCTCACATTTTCCTATTCTGAAATCCAGTCTTGTCGGATTCTGGTTGACCCTTTGGAAAATCCATGATAAACAATAACTAATCCATATCCTATTCAATCAGTAATCTTAAGATTGAGATTGAATGGGTTCTAATAAAGAAAAAAAAAAAAAATTGGCGAAGAAGACGAGCCGATTCCATTTGTGAAGCAAATATAAATTGGTCAAGTGTAAGGTGATAGAAATAGTAGTTGTGGGCATACTAGGTATGGTAATGGGCTAGTCCATGAAATTGATATTTAGATTTGCTGGGGAATGGTGACCGGTGGTGGGTCTGATCTGACTGCAGACTCGTCTGTGGCTGGGGCGTGGCTTGCGGGCGTTATGGTCTACTACTGTTAACTGTTGTCTCTCTCTTTTCTCTTTTCTTTTTTCTCTTCGAATATGATTTGATAGCCGTACCGTCTTGTCCACTCACACTTGGAGTCTTGACTGACAATCGACATTACTACACACTGATAGTTTTTTCTTTTCTTTTCTTTTTTTTATCTGCTCATTTCCCACGTCTGTCTACTGTGTGTCTATTGACTCTGTACACCACTTTTTAGTGGGTCACTCCACTTTTTGCCACTCCATTAAACCCTACTTTTGTTGACTGTGTTTGTTTTTTGGTCTTCTTTTTAATCAAACCTGATTTGAGGGGACTATTGAAGTTTTGCAGAAATATGTATGACCAATCTCAACACATGCAATAATAATCCAAAAAATAATTAAAAAGACCCATGTTTAATTTATTCACCCTTCTATGCTTAATGATAATCCTTGAAAAGATGTATGTTAATGAAATTCATCAACTTGTTAGAAATACAGTAAAAAATTCAATTTTGTTATGTCTTGTCTAGGTTTGCTCCCATGATTTGCCCACTTGAGCTCTCCTGTAGCTGAAAAAAATAACATCATGGTGGGTTTTGTGTAGGAATTCTGGATTTTGTTTTATGCAGTCATGTCCTTGAAAGTGAAAATTGATTCATATACTGCAAAAACTTTGAATAAAATTTGTGTTCTTGTTACGAAAATAATGTGGGCAAATGTGTACCTTATTGTTTGCCCTCTTGTATGTGCATAAAATAATTGACACTTTATTGTACTTAATTGCTTGTTTAAATTGTGATCGTGGTGGACAGAGGATGGCGCTGCATCATCGGATGAGGACTATAGCGGAGGGGAGGTGGATGTACAAGAAGCTCAAGCACGGGATGAAGATAGAGACCTGAAGGATAAGCTTTTACGTAAATTTGGCAGTCACATTGGTTCCTTGAAGATGGAGTTCTCAAAGAAGAAGAAAAAAGGGAAGCTTCCGAAAGAAGCACGACAAACACTACTTGAATGGTGGAATGTTCACTATAAATGGCCATACCCAACGGTAATTAAACTCTATTCCACATATATTTATCGCGTGCATATCAACCTGCATTGCAACTTAATACTAATTGATCTAGAAAATTTTCATTTCCAAATATCCTTTTAAACAATTAATTGAGATTGGTATTATTTGATCAAAATTGTTTCAATTGTGTCACCTATGCGGTGAATGACACATTTACTTATGTGTCAACGTATATCCTTGCATTTGACATTTTGTCATGACAGATTTTGAGAGTTATATTCTGTCTTTACTAATTTCATAATCATCATCTAGGAAGCTGACAAGATATCGTTGGCTGAATCAACGGGACTAGATCAGAAGCAAATCAACAATTGGTTTATTAATCAACGAAAGCGGCACTGGAAACCATCTGAAAACATGCAATTTGCTGTTATGGATAACCTTTCCGGTTCATTTTTTACAGATGACTGAATTACATTTGCATGTACATTCTCAAATGTAAAATCAATCCTCTGATCATGAATTAATTAATGCTTGTGGTTGTGTATATTCTAATATGTGTACTTTACTGACATTGAAAAAAATGCATCGTATTTTCTGTGAAAGGGAAAATAATTGTCTATTTTGCTTAATGTATATTCCCTATCGATAATGAAATGTTAAATTTACATACATAGTTGCATCGCAAATGTATCATTTTCACGTTTGCTTTTCTCTCTTCTTCTCATTGTACAATCCTCATACTAGAAATCCCATTCGTATGTCCACAGTGACAAAATGTACGTATGTATGTGGTATGTCTACAGTGACAAAATTTACTGTGGTTAGTGATTAATTCAATTGGTCATTTCTGAAATTTAAAAGTTCTCTTAAAATTGTAAAGAATCTACTTAGAAGGTGGTCGTTGGTTTAGATAAAAACTTTATTTGATCGGATTCTAAAAAAGATCAATGAAATTATCTTCAGAATCACAAGTCATGGTGAAACTAAAGAATCCAATAGTTGTTTGGTTAAAGTCTAAAGTTAGAAAAAAGATGCTGATACTGATATATATATATATATATATATATATATATATATATATATATATACTTGGAGAGGACCCGGAAAGACATAAAAAAGATAGATTTGAAGAGCTAGAGGGGATGCTTTTCTTGGTATCAAAGTGACAACATTGGTTAGATATGCAGGGATGTTCTTGTCATCTCATGTCTCTTTCTCTCTCTAATCAAAAGATTATTCTATACTTTTCCTATAAAGATATGGATTATAATGTGAACTAAAATCTTATCTTATAAAAGAAACAAAATTAATAACATCTATATATACAAAGTGAATCAAAAGAAAGAGAATGAGGTTCCAATACTTTTTGGTTAAATTCTTCATGTCTCTTGATAAAAAAAAATTGTTTTATTTTGTTATCGTATGTAGATGATTCCCCAAATTACCCACCAGAGAGTCTTTACTCTCTACTATGCTTGCCACAAAAAGTTTAATTAAAGTTTATTAAAAGTTTCAAGTTTAATACTTTATAAAGGTGCACGTCCAGGCTTAGCTCAAAGTCCCACAATACGTATTTACCAGAATGTACGAGTATATTTCTATCTCGTATCGTGGGAGTAGATATCCGGTAAATACAGACAGATTACTACCTCCTAAAAATATATATTTTATTTGACATCAATGTAGATTGGGCTAAGCCCAAATAATATAGTAGGCCGAGGGTGGGATATGGAAGACGTTAACGGGCCGGCCCAAATAAACTAACGACTTTAGTTTTAATTAACGCCGTATAAATTGATGGATAAAGTGGAAGGAGATGACACTGACAGGTGGCAAAGTGAGGACTGAAAATGGCTTCTCTTCAGCTCTGTCTTCCATTCTCAACGACTTCCCGGTTCCGATACCGGCCGGTCCGATGTGCTAACGAGCGCCAGGCTCTCTTCAACCGCATTGCTCCCGTCTACGATAACGTGAGCCGTCTCCTCCTTCCGTTCTTTGCAATTTTATGTTTTTATTTTTGTTTTAATTAGATTTGATATGGGCAATTGCATGCAGTTGAATGATGTGTTGAGCATGGGTCAGCATCGAATATGGAAGCGAATGGCTGTTACCTGGAGTGGGTATAGTTCTTTTTTCTTCCATTCTTTTTCTTTTTGTTTTTCTGTTTTTTTTTTTTTTATAAAAAAAATATTTATATTAATGTATTGATTTTATACTTAATATTCTGCCATTTAAAACAGAGCAAAAAGTGGAGATAATGTGTTGGATTTGTGTTGTGGAAGTGGGGATTTGGCATTTCTTTTGTCTGAGAAGGTTTGGCCTACTGGCAAGGTCTGTTCTCTCTTTCTCTCTTTTTATCAATCCTTTTTTGTTTATTTAGTTAAAATTGTGGTTGATGGTTTCATGAAATATAGATGTCAAACATTGTTTTTTTTTTTTTCCTTTGGTTAAGAGAGAAGTACACTGTGAACACTTTGTTTTCATTTTTAATATATTGGTTGATGAATGATGATGAGAGCTTGGATGATTTAGCATATTCTTGATCAGTCTATGATCTATATATTTAGAAGTGGTTGTTGTTTCAGACCTTGATCTTAGAAAGCTTTATATGATGCTTGTGTATTGTAATGTGTTTAAACATCCTCTTTATCCAATTTTAAGATTTCACATGAATGATGTTTATATCTCATTGCCGTTTGCTTGATTCCTGAAATCACTGTCTGAATCACTCTTATGGGGTTGAAAATTCACATAGCAGAAAAAGTTTGCCTGATAATTCTTTTTTTGGTCACAATTTGTAGGTGACAGGTCTTGATTTCTCAGAAGACCAGTTGTCAATGGCTTCATCTCGGCAGGACTTGCTCTCAAAGGTCTGCTACAGGAATATTGAGTGAGCACTGGTAAATCTAGATGTTGAAGCATTCATTAACTGTAAATCTATAATATAATAATCAAAGATAAGATTTTTTATTTTATTTTTTATGTTCATTTGTCATTGAAGGATAAACAACATAGTCTATGGAGAAATGTTCTTCATGGTTGGCAGGTTGCAGACTTGCTTCTGGAACTATTAAATTTTAATTGTAATATTTTTGTCGTAGATGGGTTGAAGGTGATGCTCTTGACTTGCCATTTTCTGATTGTTTCTTCGATGGTATTACCATGGGTTATGGGCTACGAAATGTGGTAGATAGACGTAAAGCCTTGCAGGAGATGTTCCGAGTTTTAAAACCAGGTCCTCTCTCTGTGTACAGATACCAAAATAAAAAAAAATAAAAAATCTGTATTGTGAGTCTGTGACTAAGATACAACTTTCTTTTTGGGATTTTCAGGCTCTAGGATATCTGTCCTTGATTTCAATAAAAGTACTCAGCCAATTACTGCCACAATTCAGGTATTTGTTAAGAAGGCCTTGAAAATTGATGCCCTTATAATGTTGGTCTGCTCCCACTCTCTAATTTGATATAGCAGTTTATAGTCTTGCCTTTATTTGTTCACATGGTAACGGATGTATAGTTCAGTACTCTAATTTGTGTTGGTTGCAAACATGTCAATTTGATTTGATTATATTTTCTCTTCTCTAGGAGTGGATGATCAACAATGTTGTTGTCCCAGTGGCAAGTAGTTATGGTCTCGCCGAGGAGTATGAATACTTGAATAGCTCAATCAAGGAATTTTTAACTGGTTTGTTGTCCCTTGAAAACTTTTGGTGAAAGATGCGTTCTTTTGTTTGATTGGTTGTAGAATAATCAGACTTAATAGCCCAGATAAACTCACTTTTTGTTATTAACAATAGAAACCTCTGTATCTCTGAAATAACTACAGTAGCTAGGTTTCCATTTGAAGAAATTTCTTTTATCAACCCTATGTGTGCAGTGTTGAAAGAAGGATGCACTGTGTTTTTTTTATTGTAGCAAACTTCTTCAGAATCTGTTAAAAGTTCTTTTGCTATAAGTTGTCATTTGTACATGATTTTCGGGAGAATGTTATAATACACTACTTCCATGACATTTTTCTATCTGATTTGTGATTGTAGTGTTTATCCTGTCACAGGAAAGGAGCAGGAGAAACTTGCTCTGGAAGTAGGATTTTCTACAGCCAAACATTACGAGATTACCGGAGGTCTTATGGGGAACTTAGTAGCCACACGGTAGATAAGAATATATGTTCTGCTTGATGTTCTCCTGCCAGTTTTAAGATGGTCTTCCGTGAAAGCACTTTCCCCCCAATCGCTATAAACATCTATCCCATAGTGTGTTTATTGTATTTTGCATAATGAATATAGAATATGAACCGGGTTTCCCCAAAGCAATGGAACAATTAGCAATAAGACTTACTAGTATGCTTTACTTTAACAACTGATATCCATTGTATAAAGTGTTGGATGATCTGAGATTTATATAACAAAATTTGTTATAATCAGTCGCAATACAAAATGTACAAGGTATGAGGTATCTACTTTTATTTCATCTGTTTCTATGATAAACTTGTCAAAAAAATTGGAAGTAATACTCTCCAGACATTATCTACGAATATCCGGTTGTCAGTCCTCGCTTTATTGACGATTTTTGAACAGCTTAAATCAGCATATGCTCATCAGCACAGAACGCCAGCACAAGGGCACCCATTTGCACGCTTAAAGGTCTGAGATATCTGGGAGAGCATCTCCAGCTCACTTATGTTCAGATAAGAAGTCTTGGTTTCTTCTTTTTCGCAGGTCATCTAGGGTAGAAGGAACTGTGAGAGAGGTTGGCGAGCGATGCAGCATCGCCGGAGTTAAGAGGATGACATGGGTCCTCACACATGTCGTTGAATTCCATGGTTCCTGCATCTGTGAAAGGGGGATTAGTGGGCACAGGGAGATGTTCTTCCTTGTTTATTATCATCTTTAGCACTTTAGACATTGTCGGTCGCAATGTCGGGATTTCCTGAGTGCACAGAAGTCCTATATGCAGCACCCTGTACACTTCATCCTTAACATTGATGTTATGATAGTTATGCAACATGAGATTTTTGTCATAAATCTCTTCTGCTGTCCCTGCTTGAAAATGCCTCCATGCCTGTTTTAGCATCAAAAAGAGAATAGTATGTGAAATTGTTTGTTTAGTTACTGATATGCTGGAGAAGAAAATATAACACCATTTTTTTGTATAGACGAAGTATTTTTTAACTTACAATTATGACTATACTGTCAGTGTACTCTGAGGTTTTGCTCCTGTTGTTTTGCCTTCCTGTAACGATCTCCAACACAAGCACACCGAAGCTGTAGACGTCTACCTTTTCCGTCAACTGGCCATGGGCTAGGTACTCTGGAGCCATGTATCCTCTGCAATTTTTTTTTAAAGAAAATCATGCCTTGTTTTTGACATTAAAGAGATATATGTTGAAACCAATTCTGCTTTGTTAGTAACTATATATACTTACAAAGTTCCTGCTATGGCTGTGCTAATGTGACTCTTATCTTCTTGGAAAGACCTGGCCAACCCAAAATCTGCAATTTTAGCACGTAATCTTGAATCCAACAAGATATTACTTGCTTTTATGTCCCTGTGAATGATTCTGATATTCGAGTTCTCGTGAAGGTAGACTAAACCTTCTACAGTCCCGATAATAATTTCACATCTCTTCTCCCAGTTTAGTGCTTTGCCTTTGGTTGAATCTGTCATATGATTAGAAAAACCGAAATTCAGGTAAGTAATCTGCAGCTATCATGTCCTTAAAGAGAAAGCGATGCCTGTTGGCAGTGAAGTCACACTCAATGTTTTAGTACTTACCAAAGATGAAGCGATCAAGGCTTTTGTTAGGCATGAATTCGTAGACAAGAAGGCTTTCGGGTCCTGAACAACTGCATCCAAGCAATCTGACCAGATTTTTGTGTTCCACACTGCTGATAATGTTTACTTCATTGTAGAAATCCGCCGCTCTATGTCTGTTGTTAAAGAAAAGCCTCTTGACCGCGATTTCTCTTCCATCATGTAGAACTCCCTGAAGTGAAGTAGACAAATGAACCTTGGACTTAATATGGCGTGGTTTCGATCACTTTGGAAAAACCAAAATACGAGAGAGAAAAAAAAACCTTATAAACTGTTCCGAATCCTCCCTGGCCAAGCTTGTTGGCATTGTCAAAAGATCCTGTAGCCTTCTCAAGTGTAGAGTACTTGAAATTCAAGTTACTATCTTTCAGAGTTTTCACCATTTTTTCTGCATCATTTGATCCTAGAACACCAGATTAAGTGTCAAAATACCAAACCATCAAGAAAGAACATATTATGATAACATGACAGAACCAGCATAGAATGATACTTCTGTATGTTTGATATTTGATTTCTGAGATATAAACAAGTTCTTTTACCTCTTCTTTTCTTCTGTATGTATCTGTGCTTCCAGATACGAGCTCCAATCACTATTCCGATTGCCATAACCACTGCGGAACTGACTACTGAAACTACTATCACTATTATGGTCTCTGCAAAATTCATCAACACGTTACAAATCCTAAATCAGGCCAAATTTCGCAATATAAAAAAGTTGGTTATCTGTAAATGAAGCAATTCTTTTACCTCTTGATCTTGATTTCCCCAATTCCTTGTTGAGGAAATCTATATCCGAGTACCTCATGAAACATCCGGTATTAAGAGCACGTCCCTCCGACCAAGGCAAGCAATTCAATATCGATGCAGATGCGTTCTCCAAACATGCTCGACAGAGACTCGCATTCAAGCTCCTCCAGCAATCAGCCAACACATAAACAGACTCATTACCTGTCCCTGGAACTTTTTCCTGAACTCGTGCATAGCCTCTATTGTTCGGTGAAGAGGCAACAGCACGCGTCACTGCCTTCCTAGCCAATTCCTGAAATATTGAATCCTTTCTCGTTGTGTTACTGCAGACTGCCTTGTCTTCATGACCTTTATACTCCTCAAAGAAGCTGTAATTCTCCGATCTCATGAAACATCCGTCCAGGAAAATGCGACCCCCGTTGTAAGGGAAGCATTGGGGAAGAACTGTACGCGCCTCAGCATAACATAACACACAGTCTAGTAAAGAGAGGTCCCCATAACATTGTGCAAGGCCATAGTTAGTGTCAGGTCCTGAGCCATTAACTGCCATTCCAAAACCACTTCTTTGCATTTGATCACTGATGGAATCCATTGCAGCAACAAAATTTGGGACAAAAATGGTTGTGTTGTGCTCGGGTTGTTTCCCACATTTCATTTGGACGGTTTTTGATCTTGGATCACCAGTTACTCTTCCCAGTAACAATAGAGATCCCAATAGACAGACCAATTGGATTTCTATCTTCATTTTGGACTTCTAAGAACTCTCTTGGATCTTAGATTATGAATCTGTTCAAGATCAAGTTCTAAAGTAGACAAAAACAGTGAAAAAAATTAACAATTAGAAAACAGAACCAACCAGAACTATTTTCAGTTATAGTAACATTGAAATGAAACAATTGTTCAACAGATCAAACATATAAAGCTTTAAACAATTTCTTCTAGAACACAAACCACGATATTAGTCAAACCAGTCATTGTTTTTCGCCACCTAGACAAGAAAAGTCAACCAGTGAACTCTGGATTGAAAAGCAGGATTTGAGAGGCAGAATTGGTGACGGTGACCGGCATTGAAATTTCGGCACAGATTTTTGAAGTTTGAAAACGAGGTGGGTGGTTGTTCATTTCCAGCCCCCATTAGTCAAAAAAGGTAGGCCCTTCAATTTGATTATCACTTTTTTTTTTTTTTGGGTTATCTTTTTCACACTCGAAATATCAGACGGTTGTGATTCAGAGACACTACAATGAATTCTGGGTTTCCAAATTCTAACATTAGCTTTCACAGTGAATGCAAAGTTGTTTTTGCTAATAAAAAAAAGGAAAAAAAAAAAATTAATTTGCTGTACCTATCAATTAAAATCGAGACCATCTATTAATGATCTGGTAGTCCCCAGAAAACAGAACACCCGACAGCGAAAACTTGCGTCAATTGGTCCACCTCAAAGATTGATGGAGTTTTTAGTTAAAGATTACAAATTTTAATGTCGGTTTCGATGATGATCCAGAGTGTGAATGCCTCTTTGTCTTGACACCACAACTGACCCAATAAATTATATAATAAAAGACAATGGGCTCCACAGGCAGAGAGACGATAATCATACCAAGTCCGATTTAAAAAAAATTCCAGATAAAAGATTCTGACAAAAGAAAGTTTTTGATAATATCCAATCATTGCAAGACAGATAAGCATGATATGTATGAAATCTCGGACAAGTGTTACAACCAGTTAGTTTGTTCTTTCTGTTGGGTTAATTAAAAAGGACAGGAGAGTTACTAAGAACATGTTTTTGTAATTCAAATTGTGTGAACTACAAATATGAAACAGATCGAAAACAAAGATATCAAGAAAATTCCCATTAACATGGTAAGCAAATAAATGTATCTATCAAGCACATTCTTGCGATACTAAGTTATAGTAATTAGATGAGAGTTGTTAATTACCTTGTTTTTGCATGCATGGAGATGGAGTTGCGCGCATGGAAACTCAGAGAATTGTTGTGAGAGAGATCAGAGATGGAGGCTTTTTGGCTTTTGTTGGAGAAAATTTGAAAGTGAAAAGAGATCTAGATTATTTAGCATATGATATGTTTTAGTGTGAAGACAGAAGATGGAACACAAGTCAAAGATTTTTCTTTTACTCATTTTACACTTCAACTAATCACGGAAGAAAAAAACGCGGTATCCAGTTTCCAAACCTTTTTCCCGGTAACCCTGTTGCCGTGGAAATGTGGAATTCTGTTTAGAATTACCATTATACCCTTTATGTTATGTCATGTCATGTCATGTCACTATCTATGATTGAAAGCAATATTTCAAATAATATGATTTGCGGAAAACACGACTCAAACTCACAAGTCACAATCATTTTAATTTCAATTTTTGTTATAAGGAGACGAAGTCAAAAATATTTAAAATTTAGGACCAGTTTGGTATTACTGTAACTTTTATAATAATCATTGTTAGCTGTGCTGAAGGAGTAATCAGCTGTGAAGTTAATCAGTAGACGTTTGATTAATTGTATTTTTAAAACTAATGTATAGCTTAAAAGCAGTATACATAAGTTTGGTAATTTTATTGTAAAAGTGATAAGATTAGTTACAATGACTAATATAGACATGAGTTTATAATCATATTTCATTTTTTTGTTAATTATATATATTAAATCAATATTTAAATTGGAAAAAAAAAATCCATAAGAACAATAAAAATATTTTTAATAGATTTTATAAATCAGATCAATATTTATTAAATAAAGTATATAAATGATTTTAACTTGATTTCATAAGGATAATAATGATATTTTAAAACACGCATTAAATGCTGGAATTGATTATTCCATAATCACTTTCAAAAAGCAACCCCTTATCTACTTCTCAAAATCACTGTCAAAACTTGTCAGATTATCAATTAATCACTTTTGAGAGTTTTACCAAACATCATTTTATGTTAAAATTATAAAATAATCTGATTTTAACTTTTCAAAATCAATATCAAACTAGCCCTTAGTAATAATTTTATATATTGAATTTGAGACTGTGATCTCTCAAATCACTTTGTCTAAAAATGGTGTTCCAATGTGTGTATAATCAACCAAATTGGGACATATATCTACATTTATAGAAGAAGTTGAAAAAAATAATAATTAAATATATACACATGTCCCAATTTGATTGGTTATATATAAATTGAGATACCATTTTTGGACAGTTAATTTGAGTCAAAGGTGAAGATATTTTCTTATGTAATGGGCCAAAATTCTGTATGTATTAAGTGATCTTAATTAAATCTCTAATTATAATTCACTAATAAATGCATTCAATATTGACTTATGGTTCTGGCACGACGACTACTAGTGGTTGATTCAACCACCAAATGGGATTTCTTTGATATTATATATCTGTTTTTTTATGGAAAGAAGCCAAAGGCTTACAACATCTGGAAATCAGATCCGGGTTAGTAAACATGAAAAACATGTTTACAACTACAACTGGGACTCTACAGCATATGACACACAAGTACGCCCAGACTAGCAAACCATAACCGGAAAAACCCACACACAAAAGTGGGACTGACACCCTCACTAAGAGGGATCACTAACAGACCACAACCAAGTAAACCAAGGCACTCTGGTGTAGGAGAATCCAGTAGAAGGGCCAAACACACGGGCTATCGACTAGCGGCCAAACGGTTCGCCTGAGAAGCAGCTAGACTACCCCCAAAAGACCTGAAAAAAGAAAAAAACAGTCGATCTAGAGAAGGGTGACCAAGGCGGCCGGAACAGACCCACAACAAGACACTGCCGGCGAGAAAGCTGCCGGATCGGGACAGAACTGGTCGGACGATGAAGAACAGCCCGAACCGGAAGCCCGCCGCCGACGACGATGGAGACGTCGCTCTACACCCAAACCCGCACACCCTCACAAAAGGGACTGAAACTAACCAAAAACCTCACAAAGAGGACTGAAAATAAACTAAAAAACTAACAAAACCTCACAAAGAGGACTGAATCTAACCGACTAAACCTAACACCGATAAGAGGAGGAGGAGTCCCTTGGCTGCCGGCAAGTGTTCCGGCAGAGAGGATCGAGCCGGACGAACTCCAGGGCCGCCGACGCAGCTCACACTGAAACACTCTAGATCTAGCCGAATCCTAGAGGATCGGCCGATCTAACAGCTATCGGCGTTGGCTGGAAAAAAAAGACCCGCCCGGTGGCGCGAGAGGGTCGGCCAGACAAACACCAGGGCCGTCATAGCAGCCGCAGAAGGCTCCCATCTGATCGGGAAGGCCCAGTGTGAGGAAGAAGACAGCCCGAAGGGGAGACATCGCCGCCGGCTCCCGCTGCCACAGCAAGAAGCCGACGACAAACTGAGGCGGTGAAGTTTGTGTTAGGTTGAGAGAAATTTCTAGAGAGATATTGTAGAGAGATTTTTATATTACATCAAAACATTAAACATATAATAATTATTATACCTACTTGTCACTTGTTGCTTGGACCTCATTAATTTCTTCTCCAGAATTCTGCATATTTAAATGCTCTAGAATCTGAAATAAATATATACATTTTTATTTTTTCATAAATTAGAATCTGAAACAAATATATACATTTTTTAGTTTCATTTTCTTGATATATATATATTTTTTCAAATGCAACAACGTAACATATGTTAGCAGTTGTTGACACAATTGACTCGACAACACATAAGCCAAAATGTTTGGTTTGTAGAACAATATTTTAAGAAAGGTGTTTAGCTTGATTTTCACGTTTCAGGTTTTTTCCGTGTTACAGACAAGTTAATAGAATGTCAACAATCAACGCGTGCGTTTGAAAACAAAAGATGTGACTTAAGATCCAGAAAGAGCTAAGATATGCATAATTAGTTTTTTATATTATCATATGATTAAGGAAACATCAATTTAATTTGACTTTAAAATCCTTGTTTTTGTATTAATTCTGACTAATCTACATAGTTTTACAGATTTGATGAAAGAAACTACATTTGTAGTTATTGTTTGTCTGGACTCTGGAGTTGAAATGGTTGCAGTAAAATGGGACTAAAAAAAAAAATGAAATTATTCCAGAATCTGTCAAGTGATCGTGCACATATAGACATGTCTAAGAACACAAAGCTCTTAGATAGATAAAGTCATTTCTATTGCAAAAATTATATCGAGCTCTATATGTAATTTACAGGAAACCTGTCAATATTGTCAAAAAATTTAGAACATATAAACAAGATATCAAACGGTGTCATGAGGGATTGTAACAAAACATATTGCAGCATCACTGCATCAATATAGAACCCACTGAGCTTATAAACCTGTCCAACTGAAGAAGGAAACGAATAGCGAAGTGTCTGAAATGAGTTTCTAACGAGGCGATAATATACAGAACGCTTTAGAACAAATGGCTTATCGAGGATCAATCCAACTTTGTGTCAAGCTATTCCCTGAAGATTGGCTGTAAGACTCAGGCTTAGAATTGTTAGTTGCAGAAGTAGTCGTTATGCTAGTTTCTCTACTGCTAGGATTGAGAAATGGGGGCTGTGTTGGCTCAGGAATTTCATGATTTTCTTTGAGCATTTTCACAACCATTGACATTGATGGTCGGAGTTCTGCAGAGGCCTGTACACAAAGTAGGCCTATTTGAAGCAACCGAGATGCCTCCTCTTCTCGAAAATTACTTTGTAGCACTGGATCAACAGCTTCATGTAGTCTTCTCCTTCCATAAAGGTCCCAAACCTTTTTTCGAAAGAAAAAAAAAAAGACACAGCTTTTGTTAAGTTCAAAGAATTCAAAATAAAAAACCTCAATCACTAGAGAAAAGATAATCACCATTTGTAGGATGGAAGATGAACTTGCAGTGAATGAATTGTTCTTCTTTCCACATATGACTTCAAAAACAACCACCCCGAAACTATAAACATCTACCTTCTCAGTCAGCTTACCACGAACAACATACTCTGGAGCCATATAACCTCTGGAGACGCAAATTTTGGATCAACATATGCACACAAAAGCAACTACATATATGTTGGGAGATGGATAACGGTCTCATGGTCTGATTGAACTTACAGCGTGCCAGCAATTGCGGTGCTGATGTGAGTTTGATCTTCGGGAAGCAATCTTGCGAGTCCAAAATCAGCAATCTTTGCTGTAAAGTCTTGTTCGAGCAGAATATTGCTAAGTTTTATGTCTCTGTGTATGATTCTCAACGTCGATTCCTCGTGAAGATAGGCCAAACCCTCAGCTGTACCTAAAATGATATTGTATCTCATTTCCCACCTCAGTGGCTCAACATCGTTCCTAGCTGAATCAAATTGACATTCATAATTAGAAGATATATTAATAAAGACATTGTTGATGATGATGAATTATCAAAATAAGGATTCATAGATGAGAAAACAACCGAAAAGGCATTCGTGTAGGCTCTGATTTGGCACGAATTCATAAACAAGAAGGCTTTCCGGGCCTGTAATGCTGCATCCCAACAGCTTCACAAGGTTTTTGTGATCAATGCCGCTGATCAAATTAACTTCATTGAAGAAATGATCCACCCATTGTCTTGTATTGAAGAATAGTCTCTTTATAGCAACAACATTCCCATCAGGCAAAATTCCCTGAACGACAAATAATCCATCCATGATTCGATTCGAAGAGAACTAAAGATGAAAATTAGAAGATTTATATATATATATATATATATTATACCTTGAAAACAGAACCGGATCCTCCTTGTCCAAGCTTATTGGAAATGTGGAAGTAATTTGTGGCCTTTTCAAGAGTTTCATAAGAGAAATTGAGCTTTGATTTGTTCACATGAACTAGTAAACTTCCTAGTTGCTTACGCTCTATGAACAAATGTATGATCAAATTAAATTAGATCGAATGTTGTAAATATCAATAACTGAAATGGAATAAAAAATGACAGAGATCAATACCTCTCCTCTTCTGCAAAATTTTGGTTTTCACAAAGAAAACAACCCCTCCAACAATCAGCAGAAAAGCAGCTGCAGAAGTTGTTCCCAGGATAATAGGTAGCTTGTTGCTTCCTGAAAATCATAAACGAACACATGAACTTCGAATTGGACGTTCAATTTCATAGAAAATAGAACAAGAGACTAAAATTAATCAAAATTAACAAAACCGACCTCCTCCATTAACAGGTACCGGGTCAGATGAATTATTATAAAACTTTTGTGTAGAATATCTCAAGTAGCAACCAGCATTCAAGGCCCTCCCTTCTTCCATTGGAATACAAGAACGAATCCTAGACACCGCATTCAACAAACAATCCTCGCAAGCACTCACATTCATTGCAGTCAGAGGCTCCCAACACTGAGCCAGCCCAAAAACCGACACATTCGATCTACTCACAGACCCCACAAAGAATCCATCATTTTTAACAGCTTCAGCACTCAAATTCCTCACCAATTCAATAGCATTATCTCCAAACACTGTCTTGTTCCCACTACCAAACTCTGTTTTCCCACAAACAGTTGTGTCATTAGAACTTAATGTCTCATTAAAGAAGTCATAATCATCGTACCTGAGGTAGCAACCATCATAGAAAAGCCTGCCGCCACGTCTAGCTAGTTGAAAAGGGAGACATCTTAGGATCTGTGTCTTGCACTGAGCGAAACAGAGGTTACAATCGTTTCGAGAGAGATCTTTCATGCACTCACCGAAGGTGTAGACTGTTGTGTTGCCGGTTCCATTGACAACGGTAGCGTATCTCTGTGTGGCTATCAATGGAGTCACTGCGTCCATGGTTGCTAAGAAGTTTGATATGAAGTTTTGGCGCTGTGACATAGAAGCAGTCCTGTTGCTGCATATCATAGCTGCTTGTGTCGCTCTTGGTTCACAAAGAGAAGGTTTTGCAGAGAAAGAAAAGAAGATGAGAAGCAAAAAGAGAAGAAAATTCGACATTGAAAGATTTTGATTGGAGATTGCTAAGCGGGTGATTTGGGATATGCAAGAAAATACAATATGATAAGAAACATGAACGAAAATATGCAAGAAAGTGAGGGAAAGATGCAGAGAAAATTACGTGCAAGCAGCAATCTAATGAGGCCATGAGGGTCCACCGTAAAACTTTACAACTTGAAAGGGAAAGTGAGAGAGGTTGAGGTTGTGGGGTCCAACATGTTGACGTGTGATGATACGATTGGTTGGTGATGAGGATTATTAGGAAGCTGCTGTGAAAGTATCATAAAATCTTAGGTAAAGTCGGTAGATATAATGATCTAATATTTGTTCTGATTTCATCTAATCTCATACATGTAATCATTGTAATAAATGGATGGTTACGATGTGAGTTTATTTTTGGACTCAAATCAGCTGTCAAAATTTGGTGTCCCAACTATTTTTATAAATGTGCACACATGTCCCAATTTGGTTGGTTGGACACAAATTGGGACACCAAAATTTGACAGCCGATTTGAAACTAAATTTGCCCACTCCCTTGAGCAAAAACGGT
This sequence comes from Acer yangbiense, assembly GCA_008009225.1. Taxonomy (NCBI): domain Eukaryota; kingdom Viridiplantae; phylum Streptophyta; class Magnoliopsida; order Sapindales; family Sapindaceae; genus Acer; species Acer yangbiense. Next base: position 5,069,908 of record CM017768.1, on the reverse strand, counting down.
GAGCATTAATGAACTCTTAATATGTAGTTTGTTTTTACAACCATTTTATTAACAACTAATCACATGCTTTAAAAATATCAAATCAATTCAATAAAGAATTTAAATCTAAAAAAAAGATTGGATCAATAGATGATCCAAATTCAGTTATGATTTATGATGAAAAGAGGCCACATACGATATATTGATCAACTGTATGATCAAAAGAGATTTTTTTTTTTTTTTTTTTTTTTTTGAAGAAACAATATTGGTCAACTGTATGACCTTCTTAGTCGGTCTGTGGTGGGCCATACACAAGTACACCAAAACACCAGTTCCATAATCAAGCTATTTATTATTATTCTTTTTAGGGTTAATATTATAAACCTCCCCTAACCTTTGAACTATTATTGGATGTATAGTTATAAATGTTTTTATTTTAGAAACCTCTCCTATGGACTAACACCGTTAGTATTCCATTTGTGTTGACCGAGTTTGACCGTTAAAAAGTCCAAAATATCTCTATTTAAGCTTCAATAGTACGAATTGACCATTATACTCTTATACTTTTACCAAATAAATTAATAAACTGATATAAAATGTGAGAATGTTAACTTGTAAAGGAGAAGTTATTTTGTGGACAATTTTGTCTCTAAAAATAACAAAATTACAAATGAATCAAAAGCATTGAAAATACACCAAAATATGTATTTATTTATTTATTTGTTTGTCTTATATATATATATATATATAAATCCAAACAAATACTCATTTTCAATACTTTTGGTTCATTTGTAATTTTGTTATTTTTAGGGATAAAATTGTCTACAAAATAACTTCTCATTTGCAAGTTAATATTTCCGCCTTTGTATTATTTTATTAATTTATTTGGTAAAAATACGAGGGTATAATGGTCAATTCATACAATTGAAGCTTAAATATGGACATTTTAGACTTTTTAATAGTCAAACTCAGTCAATACAAACGGAATGCTAACGGTGTTAGTTTATAAGAGAGGTTTCTAAAATAAAAACATTTATAACTATACATCCAATAATAGTTCAAAGGCAAGGGTTGGTTTATAATATTAACCCTTATTTTTATTTAAAGAATTACATTTAATAACTATGTGTTGTTATGGCATGGCATCCCCCCCCCCCCCCCCCCCCCCCATTTGGGGAAAATGGGGGTGGGGGAGTTTTGGGGGGAGGTCCCCCTATCACCATCCCCATTTTCCCCATTTTCCCCCCGTTTTTTTCCGTTTACCCCATTTCCCCATTTGGTTGAAAATTATAAATCAAACTTTAAAAATAAAAAATAAAAAATAAAAAAAATTCCATTACAAATGCAAAAGAAAATACATTACAAAATAATGTCAAATATATATATATACATTACAAAATAATGTCAAAGAAAATACATTACAAAATATATATATATATATATATATAATATTTTAGAGGAAATGGGGAAATGAGGATGGGGTACCTCCCCCCATTCCCATCCCCATCCCCATTTCACTATATTAGTGGGGAAAATAGGAAAATGGGGAAATAGGAATGGGGGAGGGTCTCTCCATTCCCGTTTCAATTTGGGAATGATTTTTATCCTCATTCCCCCCCCCCCCCCCAATTTTCCCCCAAAAAATTTCCCCCAAATAGGGATGGGGAAGCGGGGAAACGGGGATTCGGGGGAAAATGTGCAACCCTACTCCCATCCCATGCCATGCCATGCCATACCTAGTCTTCTGTCGTCGAGTTTATTTTTGTATTGACTTTAATAGATCCGAAGAAGCCATCAATTGATGCACCGTTTGTTAGAAAAATCTTTTCGGTACAAATCCAACCCACTAAAGTTTTCTTTAGGTTATTGATTTCAAATTGGAACAAAGACTTAATTAAATAATAAAAGGAGTCTCTTTTAGTTGCCAAGAAACTTCAAAAATATTCATGATAGCTAGTGCAACTATTTTTAATTATACGCTAAGAGTATCTCCAATAGCCTTCCTTGAAAACATCCTTTAGCTTAATTAAGAGAGCAGAAATTCTATTATCAGTTCGAACTGATAAAATTTATATCAGTTCCTTGTATGTGGGTCACTGGATTTAAATACTTTGACTTGGCTGTATGCACTTGTCAGTCAAAATATTTAAATCCAGTGGCCCACATACAAGGAACTGATATAACTTTTATCAGTCAGTTCGAACTGATAATAGAAAGACTGATTAAGAGAGTAGGTGCATTTTTACAGCTCCAACAGGTCCCTAAATGGCTCCATTAATTGTGTTCTGGTGGAGTTCACTCCTTTAATTAATGGGTGTTTTCAGATCCCTTAAAGTGGGCTCCACCTATTTAAGATTTTTTTTTTTTTTTTTTGAAAAACTCTATATATTTAAAACTCATAATTGACAAACAATATTTAATATTTAAACACAATATCTAACATATAAGTAATATAAAAAAAATTATTAAAGAGATCATTTAAGGGAGTATTGTTGGAGCACATACTCTCTTAATGGTCCCTTAAAATAATATACTGCCTTAAATAAAGAAGTCTCGACTCATACGTTCAAAGTGATCAATGCGTAGCAGCATAGAACCAATGAGAGATATTATTTGAAGTTGGATCATTGCAGGAGAAATTTGACTCTTGAGTCTTGACAAACCAATTAATTCTTTGAAGCTAACACGTACTTATACGGACGACGATTTTGAATGGCAATTAAGTTGATATTGAAACTTCAAAGAGGTCTTCAATGTTATCCGATTAATATATTGAGTGATAGAGTCATTCTAGGTGATATGGGGCCTGGAGGTCTTTTATATTTAATTCTGGCTCCTCAATTCAACATTTTCTAGAATCTCGATTATATAATTAATTAAATTCCTCTATTAATATGAATACAACTTGATTCCAAACCCAAAAGCTTGAACATGAAAGCAATTTATAAATACAAATTAGTAAAAGTTGTTGTGTATATGTGTATGTTTATTCCATAAAACACAATTATTTAAATAATGAAGTTTGATTTATGATAGTAGTTTAGACTTTAGATAGCTAGGGAAGAAGAATAGAAGATTATTATTCTTATTGATTTAAACTTTTAATTTGGTTGGTGTGAATATGGAGGGTTAAAAGCATCTCTCACCCATACTCTAAAATTATGTCTCCAATAAAATTTAGAATACGGGTTGCTCCCACCATACTCCAAAATGTTGTCTCCAATAAATTTTTTTTTTTTAGAGAAACAACACTTAATACTCTAAATTTAGATAACCATATCTCATTATCTAAATTCATTTTTCAACATTTTTTTATTCCATTTATATCATTTTACCTTTTTCTTTAAATTCAATTTATGTATAATAAATTTTAATTTATATATTTAATTAACATAAAAATTATACCATTAGAAATGTCTCATCTAGATCTTTAAAATGAGTTCAATATTGAATATTAATTAATAATTTTTTTTTTACCATACTTTATCATTTGTCTTCATTTTATTATTTTGTTATAATTTTCTCTAAAAAATATATATTTTATGTTATAAAAAAAAATCTCTTATTACATATTGAAAATTATAAGTTAGTAATAAAATAAAAACCAAAACATAGTATTAAAATAATAAATATTAATATTAAAAATTAGTTATTATAAATTCATGCACTAATAAAACATTATATTTAAAAAAAAGTAAAAAAAAAAAAAACAAATGTTATTATAAATCGAAATTAGTTGAACAAATGTTATACCCTGAAAATTAGTTGAACAATAATTTATTAAAGAAACTAAAAAATAATAATGAAAATATAAGTTATTTGAAGATATAAATAGAAATAGGGATAGAGATAGAGATAAGAATAGAGAGTGTGGTGGGAGTGAAATTTTTTTAGAGATGGAATCTGAGAGGAATATTCCCTTTTGGAACTCTATTTTAGAGATAGAGATAGAGTATGTGTGGGAGATGCTCTAACACTATATTATTTAAACTTTGTCCGATGTTTAGACATATTTATCCCATTCCACTTTGGGTTTTACTTGAGTGTTTTTCATCCTCGTAGATTTGTGTAGGATCAAGGGCTTCATACAAACGCCTTTCACCCATGACTAAAAACACAACTGCTTAATTAGTGTAGAGAGATCAAAACTTATATACAAATCTCAGATCTCACTCGTTAGCATTATAAGATGTGATGGTAGGGATGATATATGTGATGTACCCCATGGTTATCACTAAAGATTTGTCCCATGTTTTTAGGCTGACTAAAGGAGGGTTTCATTAATTTGAAACCCTATGGGCCATAAATTTATAGACCATTTTGATGGAAACCGAAACTTGAAAAGTATAGATGGGAGTTGGGATTGGGGATCTATTGTATTGGGCCTTTATGGATTGGGCTTACACTCGATTTGGCCCATTATTTCTTTGATAAATTCAGTTGTTGTCGGTGTTAGCCAACTTGTTGATAAAGTTTCTTTAAAAAATCATTCAAACTTCAATAATTTCCAATAGCTTTACATTGAAAGTGCTAGCTTCTTAAAAAATCATATATAGCTTAATAAAAATCATAACACCATAATTTTGAAAAGTATTGTCATTTACTAAAATATAAGCTAGCAATTTAGTTGTTAGAGGGTTTCTCGCACATCAGTTGATGTGGTATACAATAAGCAAAGCTACTCTTAATCCTACTATGGTAATTTTAAAGACAAAATCATAGAGACCCAATAGATCTAAATATATAAACCATACCTTATGGGTGGTGGTCTCAACCAACTAGGTTCCATACGAGAAAAGAAGTGGCACCGACCGGTCCCACGTGTGGCCCACGGCGTGCATGCTCTATGAAGACAAATTGATGGTGGCAACATTAGCAAGATGATCAGTAGAGTTGAGCAAAAGTTAGAAAACAAAACCATCTTTTTCAGTTACTCCATATTTGATCTCCTAGCTAGATAGGTAGCTCCCTCATGAACGTGTTCGCCATTTCCTGCTTGAGAGACCTCTCGGGAAGGGCAGTTATAGGGGTCCTCCTCCCTCTACTAACTATAAAAACTTTCACAAAATGGGTCTCATTAGAATTGGATAGCAAGGCAAACCACACCCATATTCCTATAGCTACTCATAGCTAAGGTATGAAATGATATCATGCATGTATTGATCATATTAATTATTATTATTACTATTGTTCCTTTTCATCCATTCTTTATGACCCATTTTTGCAATCTTGAAACCCTAATTAATTATATAAGTATATAATCACCCATTTAAATGAGTAGATCATCTTAATTGTAATTATCAATATATATATATATATATATATAGTTATAGATGATCATACCATTGTTTTAGATACATATAATTCAGTAAGGTTTGGTTTTGAAAATAAATTTGTTTAGAAAATTACGGCATAATATTATATAAATATAATTGAGATGTTAAATTGTTTATATAATATTATATAAATATAATTATCTCATATATTTAAACAAATTAAACCTAATTAATTATAGGAAGAATCTAGAGTACTTGTTGCTGCAAGCAGGTATATTCTCTCTTTTATGCATTAAATTAACATGTATAATATAATAGAGGATGCATAATGATGATGACCATCATGAGTGAGTGAGTGAGTGATGGAGTGGCCAACTCTCATTTGTCTGGGACTCAAAACCTAAGACCACCTAACCTCCATTTTGGGGTACACTTTTTAGACTCATTAATGTAATTAAATAATTCAGAAATATTAGTAATTAAGCATCTGTGATGACGTGATGTGGTGGAATCTCTCTTTCTCAGATAATTAACCTAATAATAATGCAATTTGCAAGAAAAGGATAGGATAGAGTTTATATATAATTCGTTAGTGCGCGACTTCTTCATCAGAATTCAACGACCACAAAGATTATGCAAAGAACACCTATAATTGGTTTTAATATATAATCAACGCCACATCCAGATCATCAAACCTTAGATTGAAGCATCTCTAATAATATGTGTAAACTGGATTATTAATTTTTCTTTTGAAAAGGGTGTAAACTGTATTATTATTAGTATTGTTTGTTTATAAAAATTAATTATCCAAAACCCTATCCTAATACAACTTATTGAACTTAATCAATATATATTATATGGTTTACTATTGTTTATAGCTTTATGGACATTGGACACGCAAGTTAAATATAATTGATAAAACCTAAAAAAGTTACAAAGGGTTTATCACTTTATCCCCATAAAGCATCGCAAATTTTTCAAAATTGACCATTTATTTAATTTTTTTTCATTTTTACTGTGAAAACTTTATGTTTCAAATAAATAATATCTAGCATATCATCTCTTAGTAGTGCACATCTCTTCCACATAAGTGGAGAGGAGTTCAAATCCCACCATGCGTATTTTACAAGAATGTGTGGAGAGTTTTTTTCCCGGGTTGTGGGAGTAGTTATCTCCCATTATAGGAGTAGATATCCGAGCCGCACATGTATTGATTGATCTCAGCAGATCCCGGCAGTCCTATTGTAATAGTTCCCGTAATACTTAAAAATAATAATAATAATAATAATAGTAATATCTATAGTGGTATGGGTTATTACAAATGTATCTATTTAAATGTAAAAACACATTTTTGAGAACAACTTTTACCCTCACAAGACCTTTTGAAACATATATATTGAGCTTTAATCACGTTATGATAATATAGACTAGAAGAGTACTATAGTTAAATCTATTGCGTTATATAATCCAAATTGAAGGGCAAATATAGCCGGCCTGATATTGCTGAAAACTTTATGCAAGTGATGTACCTAATTTTTTACTAACTTCAGAAAAGTATACAAATTTATAAATTATGAGCAGGGCACTCACTTTCTAAAAGAGAAAGGTAATGTACATTGTCCACTCGCAGTTTAATTACTCTACAAATATTGGAGGGTGTTGTCGCAAATTAGAATCAAAACAAAGGCTATTTTGGTAATATTAGAGTACATAACTGTCTATAACTACTTCAATTCCATTTCAATATCTTACAAGGAAAAAAAAAACATTATCTGAGAGTAGTAGTGTACACAGTTTAAGAGAAGAATTGTGTTGAGATAATGAAGAGAAAGGAGAGATCATCTATTGTACTAGTTCTGGTTTTTGTGCTTATTGTCTCGGTCACATTCTCTTTAATGTCTGTCGAGGCAAGAAAGCATCACCACAAGAAGAGCAATTCTCATCACAAGCACCGCAAAGATCATAAGGGTGGCTCTGATTCTTCTGGACCTACACTAGGACCAGCACCAGCCCCTCTTCCTCCTTATGGTTCTTACCCACCTCAGACGTCAATGACCGTTTTCAATGTTTTGTCATTTGGAGCTAAAGGAGATGGAGTTACAGATGATTCAAAGGTATATCTCAAATGGTGCACAAATGAAAAAAAAAATGGTTAATTTCTTAGTTATTCTAACCGTCAGTAACCATTAGACCTTAAAATTTTAAGGTTTTAGGTCCAATTATTACGATTATGGTATGAGAGCTTTGTTATATTAGAAGTCTTGGGTTTAATCGGCCCACATGATTGAATTTGTGTTTGTTTTATGAGTTTGAATATATGTTTGGGTTTGAACCACTTGTCAAGCGCATCAGTTTATTTAAATACTATTATTGAGTCATTTCTTTTAATCTTAAGCTTTTATGTCCGATGATTATTAACACATTAACGATGTCAACAAAACAGGCACTTCTCTCGGCCTGGAAAGCTGCCTGCAAGGTGTCTGCAGCTACACTAGAAATTCCATCGGATTTTAAGTTCCTAATCAAGCCCATAACTCTTCAAGGTCCATGCATGCCTCACCTTGTTCTCCAGGTTTGCTTTCTCTTCTTTTTAGCTGATTTTTCTGACTCAAAACAGCATTTTCATACATAGAGACAAGAAAACAAAAGGGCAAAGAGAGTATATTCTCTGTGCATGTTTAATATTATTATTAAATTTTGAACACACAAAAAGCTAATCAACCAAGTGGAATTCCATTTCCAACTACAGATAGATGGAACCCTCTTGGCACCTCAAAAAGTAGGTTCATGGCCCAAATCCAGTTTGTTTCAGTGGCTAAATTTCAAATGGATTCATGATTTCACCATTCAAGGCACCGGCACCGTCGACGGTCAAGGCTCTGATTGGTGGACCGCCTCTCAAATCTATTCCATTCAGGTTTAATTAATTAATTTATTACTTAAAAAATTATCGTACATGAAATTTCCATAAATTAACTAGCTGGGCTGTTTGTTAAACTTCTTCATTTTGTTGTATATTTTGCAGAAGAAATCTAAACACATTCCAGATATAAAACCAACGGTAAGGTTTTCTTCAATTTTAAGTCCTTATGTATAATAATAATAATAATAATTCTCTAGTCAGGACAGTCATGAAAAATAATTTCAGGACTTAATTTGTTTTGTAATATTACAGAGTTGATTCTATAGCGTTACAAAATCAAGATCCCGAAACTTTTTTTTAGGGCCGTCTTCATGAGGGAAGCATCCTATAGCATTTGCAAAGATTGACAAACGGATTGTTTGGATAATTGATCATAATTTTATTTTCGATACAGGCTTTGAGATTCTATGCAAGCTACAATGTCACAGTTCGTGATATCAAAATCATAAACAGTCCTCAATGCCATCTAAAATTCGACAGCTCTAACGGAGTCCAAGTCAACAATATACAGATTTCTTCTCCAGAAAATAGCCCCAACACTGACGGAATTCACCTCCAAAACACACAAAATGTAGAAATTCAGCATTCTAACATCGGCTGTGGTAAGTAAGAGCTAATCTAGCTCAGCGTTCATCGATCACTTGCCTTACTTTCTCCTCTAAAACCTAGGAGGATTCGAACATAATTAATGAGCTAATTAAAAGAAAGTGTTCGATAAAATAGATATATTATATCATCGTTCATTAAAAAAAAAAAAATCTATTTTCGATTGGGAAATGAAATTCTGCAATATATATACTTACGTGATATATTTTATCGAATAGATATACAAATATACATTTCATATCGGTCTCTCAAAAAAACTTTTACAAATTATATACTAGCTAGATATACCTAATTAGCTGTTACGTGGGTGTGACTGGTACTCCCACATTAATCAATATATTGAGCCTAAGTAGCAGATGGTGCATGTCACGTTAAAAAGTTATCAGTTGCAAGGAAATATATATATATGATTGGTTTAAGAAATATATATTTTTTGAATGATATAACTGTCACTAAACTAAACTTTTTGAAACAAGCATGAACAAAAAGTACCTGAACAGCTTTTATCAACTTTTATCTCATCACTAAAAAGAAGGAATGATGATAGCAGCGTGCAAGCATCAACAACAACTATATAATATTGGACATTTTTTTTTTTCTTGATATGTTTAATACTGGCTTTGCATATTCTATGGTTTTTTAGTTATATGCTAATGCTGTTTTTTTTTTCTTCTTTTGAGTAGGAGATGACTGTGTATCAATACAAACTGGATGCTCAAACGTTCATGTTCATCATATTAATTGTGGCCCTGGACATGGTATAAGGTAAATAAATTTTTCTCAATTTGGTAGTCATAATTAAACTTAAATCGCCAAAGGTCTTTTATCTTGGTGGTTGGAGTCTCTGAAATGAAACTCCATCTGTTTGATGTCGAGAGGTCATAAACCTAACCATTTTTTTTTTTTTTTTTATGGATGCAGTTTAGGAGGACTAGGAAAAGACAAGAGTGTTGCTTGTGTGTCTGATATTGTTGTGGAGAAGATCTCCATACAAAACACACTAGCTGGAGTTAGAATAAAGACATGGCAGGTAAGAAAATTAATTCAATTACACAATCATTTTCAATTTAATAATTCTTAATTACTTTGCATGGTTTCCAATCATCTGTTATAATGAGCAATATTTACATTTCAGGGAGGTATTGGATCTGTGAAGAACGTGTCGTTTTCCAACATTCAAGTCTCGGATGTAAAGGTTCCGATAATAATAGATCAATACTACTGTGACAAGCATTTGTGCAAGAATCAAACAGGAGCAGTGGCGATATCTGGTGTTAAATACGATCAAATAATCGGAACGTATTCGGTGCAGCCGATTCATCTAGCTTGTAGCAATGATATTCCATGCACAGATGTTGATCTAATCGACATACAGCTGAAACCCTCGTCGGGAAATCGATATTTCCAGAAGGCATTGTGCTGGAACTCGTTTGGAAAATCACAGGCTCCATTGGTTCCTTCAAGCATAGACTACTGCTTGAGAAGTGATGTTAGTGGTTCAGTACTCAGGAGAATAGCAAGATCTCATGAGCATGTCTGTTAGTATAATTAATTACTTAACTGACTTGTTAAATTAGGTCATTATGACTGTACTGGCTTACTTTCTTTTTTTCAACTTTTTTGTATCTTTTTCATGTTAAGGGTTGTGTGTGTGTGCTTCCCTTCTGCAACTTTTTTACTGTGGGAAGGTGATGATCGTGTGTAATAGTTTTATTCAGAGTAATTAATGTAATGTAATTTAGTTGGTGCTAATTTTTTTTTTCCTTTTTTTAATAAATGGAGTCAAACCGGAAGAATGCGGCATCATAAGGGGTTTGAAGGCGCATCTCAACTAAGTGGACACTCAACAAAACCTTAAATCTTATGTACGTAATTCTCCAAACCGACCGATCAATATTAATTATTACTAACAAAAATACAGAGGTTCCAGAACAAAAGAAAAACAAAACAACCATAAAGGGTAAGGAAAGACGATAAAATGACAAGGTATAAAAATCTCCCTATTTATAAAAGCAGAATAAAAATCTGGGCATATGCAAACCACCCATTGATTATGAGTCAAAGAAAGACCTTGAGAGGCTAAATGATCTTCCACTTAATTACCCTCGTAATAGATGTTAGATTTGAGTTACATGAATGTTCATAAAGGAAAAATAATAATGCAGCCGGCCAGATGAAGATATTGCACAGCTAGTAGTATGTGATCGAGTCCGGAATAATGTAATTTAGTCGGTGCTAATTTGAAATTAAAAGAGAGTACCTTTTTCAGATGAACCCATAACTGAAACTAAAAGTTTCAACTTTCAACCATGTTTACATGTTTATAATAATTAAAGCTAATCAGAGCCAGTTCAGAGATTGACCAAGTCTCCATTAATTTGTTCCCCCAGAGATTTGTTGTAGTCGGTTGAATCCATATCGTTATGACATGTAATTAACTTTTGTAAGTAATTAAAGTGATCAGGCAATAAACTTTAAAATGGCACTAACTCAGAGACCATTGCTCCCAATTTATGTTAATTAATTTATAATCATCAGCAGAAGATTTCAATCTCTTGGTCAAACTGTCTCTGCCACTATTTGTGGGGTGAGACTTGAAAGAGAGAGAGAGTATTGTACATTCTTCCATAAAAATTATGTAGAAGTGGAGAGCCAAAACTAGGGTTGTGGAGAGCACTAGGCACTAGGGTCCAATCCAATTGACAGAAAAAAGATGGCCAAATTATTCAAAGTTTAATGAAATATGCATAAGCCGTTTTTCTGTACGGTCAACGAATAAAGATAAAAGCACTTTAATTCAGAATAGAAGCAAAAGATCGTATATATGGGAATTGAATTCCTTGAATGATAAATAGGTTCAACGTAAAATCTAAAAATCTATAAAGTTTAAAAGTTAATTTGTATATATGTAGCTAAATTAATCGGTTTTTAAAGTTGAACATTAAATTTGTATAATTTGACGTCAAAGTATTGAAATAAAACAAATATAACATAATTCTTTATTGTGGCTAGGAATTAATAGCTTTTAGTAGTGCACCTAATAATAATCTTAGATTTTATGATTGAAATGTTTATAAATTAATTGCATAGTTAGGTTGGGTTAGGATGTTGATGACAAGTGAGTGTTGGTGGTGGCTGCGTGCACTACTAAAAGCCTGGTATCTGTGAAATTCTGAACAGCCCCACAAAGAAAACCCAATTTGCCTACACTTGAAATACTATTTTATAATTTTTTTTCTTTCTAAAAAATACTATTTTATATTTTTGGATTTCTTATTGCTTTTCGATAAAATAAGAATTGTAGACGTCTAGTAGATACTAGATATAGTTGTCGATTTAGTGTCATTTTCAATAATTTTAAGATGATTAGAGCATGTTCTTCCTTGAAGAATCCCTTTAGCTTAATTAAAGGAGAAGCTGTATTTTTGTAGCTCCAACAGATCCCTAAATGACTCCCTTAATTGTGATCTAGGGGAATTCATTCCTTTAATTAAGAGGTATTTTCAGACTTAAAACAACATTAGCCAAGTTAAGGGGGTCTCCATTTAACATTGGCCCTTTACAACAACATTCACCATTATTTAAGGGGGTCTCTAAGATAGACTATTTGAGATGCGCTTAAAGACTTAAAATACTGTTAATGCATTAAATACTTAATAATTGTGTTAATGGTGGTACGTTAATTCCATCCACGCACTCTTTTTGACTGGCTTTATTTCTCATGACAAGTTTAGACTGGTTCTATTAATTCTAGTAATACTTGCAAGTTGCCTCAGCATACGACAAGTTATTTCTATGATTTTATTTTCTTTCAACTAATATATTGGTCTCATAATTTTACTAATAAAAAGCACATCAATTTAATTTAAATTATTTGTGAGATGTCATGGAGTATGAGTTTTGTTTGTATACTATCACTTGTTAGGCAATAATATATATACATAACAAATATTAAGTTTTATTTATTTTTTATTTTTTAAAAAACTATTACACTTTAAGTTTTGAGAAAGATATGACTCAATTAATGACACTGACTCCATCAACTACCATCATTGATGTAAATGTAAGAGACATTAAACGTATCACTATGTCAATTCTATCTCATCTATTTGAAGGCTTTGAAAGGATATACATCAATCTTTTAAATGATATCAACGTCAAATTGAAAATTTTATAAAGATATTTCAATGTCGTGTAACCGAAGATAATCAATAATAAAATTGATTTCTCCCCTACAAAATTAAATAGTTAATCAATGTTTTTATTTTTATTTTTTTTATTTTTTTTTTCTGAAAATTTCAACAATATTAAATGTATACATTCGCTTCTTTATTGGATAGATGTTCCTTTTTCCTTTGAACTATTATAAATACGGAATTGACTATAAAGTTTATATGACTCGAACGATCTCATTATAAATCGTGATATTCTTATGGGTTTTGTTATTTTAATTAAGTATTATTTGATCTTTGTTTTGCCCAGGCATCTTAAAGGTTTTTCTTTTAGTTGTATCATTTATGTTTGCCACATAATTTAATCCATGTAGTTATTGCTACAGTCTTTCTATTATCAGTTCGAACTGACAAAAGTTATATCAGTTCCTTGCATGTGGGCCACTGGATTTAAATACTTTGACTGACAAGTGCATACAGTCAAGTCAAAGTATTTAGATCCAGTGGCCCACATACAAGGAACTGATATAACTTTTGTCAGTTCGAACTGATAATATAATTGTTGGTTATTGCTAATGACATATAATTGATACATTTATTGGCCAACAAGTTTCTGAATAATATACTGTATGTTAATTAGGTGATTTAGGTCTCTAATTGAGTACGAAATATACTTGTTAGTTGATTAATGGAACATTTGTGATACAAAATATGCAAAACATTTGTGGAACATTAATGGAACATTTTTTTTTTCTTAAAAAAAATGATAATTTTTTTAACAATTGAAAGTGTATTAATCGAAAATGAAACATACAAGTTTATAAGGGGCATACCCCATGCCAATTAAAAAACTTGTCTAAACAAAAAGTTTGAACATATAGATTCATATAATTTTTCAAATATATTATACTCTTCACTTTAAACTTTTACATATTATGGTAGCCAAAAATGGCTTATAGGCCCAAATGACAATTGAAGCCCAATAGAACCTCATAAAACCACCCCAGGCCCATCTGGCCCAGGTCGACTCAAACTTTATGCCAATAAAGCTTGAAAGATCAAGTCATAAAGGTCCAGCATCAGTTACGATCAGTTACAAAAATTTGTAACTGTTAAATAAAAAAAAAGAGGGAATCTCTCCTGAAATCTCGCCTATTAAATAGCCAAAGGGACGTTGGGGAGAGGTTTCCACTATAAAATAAGAAAGCTCCCTCACTTGAAGACTCTCTGAGATTTTGGAGAACAAAAGCTTATTATAGTGTATTAAAACTCTATTCAAACATTCTTTATCATTATCACGATCATCATAACAAATCGCTCAGCCCAAACACACCTAAGGCTAAACAATCGGAATCCACCTTCTCTATTTCTATTTCTATTTCGTGTTATTTATATTTTAATCCTTTCTTGCAGGTTCTTGAAGGAGACGACATCTCTCCATTCGACAGACTAACATCTTTTGCAGGTCTTTAGACAAGACGACATCCTTCCACTCGACAAGCTCAACCAAGTTGCCTTGGGCCTAACACAAACCCGACCCGATCCACATCAACCGTAGATCGACCCCCCTACACATATCACATTTCCAAACTTTCATGGCCCACAACGTTATAGTAACAAACATTTATATTATATAATCTGTCAAATGCCAATAAACCAAATACATGAGTTTTAAACTTTTATTATATTCAATTACATAATAGAAAATGAAATGGAAATAAATTACGAAAGAGAAAAAAAAAATGAATTAGGATCAATGGATTACCATTTACTTATAAAGAGAATATATAAAAAATTCCAAATCTAAGTTTTTTAGGTTTTTTTTTTTTCTTCTTAAATTTGAGAGAAAAAGCGAAGTGGAGAATTTATTGGACTGAGAAAGAGGGAGGAAGAGTAAAGTGAGAAGTCAAAACCGTGAGTTTTGAACGTTTTTATTGTATGTCCCCCTGTTTGACTTTAGTTGCTGTTAAATTAATAGTTTTTTTTATATTTTCTTTTTTAATTGTTTGAAAGTTGAAATTTGAGGGGAGGCAGCTGACCATGCTCGCCCTTAGCTGCCGCCGTCCCTGATTAGTTGCAAGTTGCCTCAGCATACGACAAGTTATTTCTATGATTTTATTAATTTTACTAATAAAAAGCACATCAATTTAATTTAAACTATTTGTAAGATGTCATGGAGTATGAGTTTTGTTTGTATACTATCACTTGTTAGGTAATAATATATATACATAATAAATATTAAGTTTTATTTATTTATTTATTTATTAAAAACTATTATAATTTAAGTTTTTAGAAAGATATGACTCAATTAATGGCACTGACTATTTAAATGTAAGAGACATTAAATATAACACCATGTCAATTCCATCTCATCTATTTGAAGGTTTTAAAAGGATATACATCAATCTTTTAAATGATATCAACGTCAAATTGAAAATTTTATAAAGATATTTCAATGTCGTTTAATTGAAGATAATCAATAATAAAATATTAGGAAAATTGACTTCTCCCCTACAAAAATAAATAGTTAATCAATGTTTTTATTTTGTTTTTTTTTATTTTAATTTCAACAATATTAAATGTATACATTCGCTTATTTATTAGATAGAGTTCCTTTTTCCTTTGAACTATTATAAACATGGGATTGACTAAGGGGGGTGTATTCAATTAGGATTCTTGAGGACATTTAAAGACATTATAAATCCTGGTGTATTCAATTTGGACATTTAAAGACTTTAAAAGAGTCCATATGAATCCAGTGGTATTCAATTAGGATTTATATGGACTTTTAAAGAATCCTTCCAAATCCAGGTGTATTGAATTGAGACATTAAAAATGTCTACAAGAATCAAGGTGTATTCAATTAGGACTGGATTTTAAAGGATTTTCTTAAGTCATGGATTTTGATGGATTTTGATGGATTTTGGTGGACTTGATGGTGAAAGATATAAATATCAAATGTCATAACATGTCCAGCCTTCTCCTCAAAGATTTTGGTGGATTTTGCTTTCCCTCTCTCTCTCAAATCAGAAACGAAAAGCACTAATATGTAAAAATTAAAAAAATCGATGCATGTGAGAATAATAAGCTTCCATCCCCAGTATGTTCTGTGAATTAAAAAGGAAAAAAAAAAAACTGCACATAATTGTATATGTGAGAATATGTTGCAGTCACATAATTATATACAGTATAACAAGTACAAAACTCACTACGTGCCAGAATTGCACAAAACAACACCAAATTAATCTGTAGAGCCTTCGATCAAACACCAAAATGCTCACTCTTTATTAGTTTTTTTTTTTTTTTGAGAAACTCTTTATTAGCATTTTATTTTAAAGAAAAATAATTCATCTACACTTCATGCAAGCAGTGCCTTTACGTAGATAAGCCTTAGCCAATTTTGGGTTCAATTCAATCGCTTTGTTTGCATCAGCAACAACCTTAGACTATATATATACACAAATATAGATTGACTGGTGTATCAAATTTTGCTCATTCTAACTTCAAAGGTTTTTTTTGATAATTAGCTATAATTAACTTACTATTGATAAATCAGAGATAACAAATTCATGAAAGCCTTAGCCAATTTTAGATTCAATTCAATCGCTTTGTTTTCATCAGCAACAACCTCAAAATATATATATACGCAAATATAGATTGACTGGTGTATCAAATTTTGCTCATTCCAACTTCAAAGGTTTTTTTTTATAATTAGCTATAATTAGCTTACTATTGATATATAAGTTAGAGATAACAAATCTATGAAAATCCTTGGATGTCTAAACAAATCCATAAAAGTCTGAGATAGATGTCTAAACAAATCAATGAAAGTCCATGTGGATTTATAAAAGTCTGTAAAAATCCATGAAAATCTGTCACTTAAAAAATGTCTTTAAATGTCTTCAAGAATCCTAATTAATCCTAATTGAATACACCCCCCTAAGTTTATATGACTCGAACCACAATCTCATTAATGTAAAAAATTATAAATCGTGATAATCTTATGGGTTTTGTTATTTTAATTAAGTATTATTTGATCTTTGTTTTGATTAGGCATCTTAGACCATCTCCAATGCATATGTCAATATCAATGTCAAAGCCAAAGCCAAAGCCAAATTATCATAAAAAAGAGTAAAATACTATATTTGACACATCAATTTAGTACTGTGTTTCAATGCACAATTCTATTTACAATGCTATTTTTATTATTTTATTAATTAAAATTATAAAAGTAAACACTTACCATTAATGCATTTATTATTTATTTTAATGCTCCGATGTAAAATTCCATTAATGCATTCATTATTTCATTTAAAATATATATATAATAGTATTTTTGTAATTAAAAAAGGAACATTTATTATTGTACCAAATTTGACACTGTATTGGAGGATGGTTTTTGCACCTTGTGTTAAATTTTAGTATTGGCACAGCATTGGAGATGCTCTTAAAAGTTTTTTTTTTTAGTTGTATGTTTGCCACATAATTTAATCCATGTAGTTATTGCTAATGACATATAATTGATACATTTATTGGCCAACAAGTTAATGAATAATATACTGTATTTTAATTAGGTCTCTAATTGAGTACAAAATATACTTTTTAGTTGATTAATGGAACATTTGTGTCTTGTGATACAAAATATGCACGTGCAGTCGTGCATACACAGGCTAAGCAAGCTAGATCCAGGAAATTAGGAGATAGGGGCCAATTGAAAAAACTATTATAAATTTAATAGAAAATGAAAATAATAAAAAATCAGTGTAAATTTTAAATAAACTTTCAAAAAATTGTGGAAATCAGTGTAAATAAACTGATATAAAGGGAAAATTATCACAAAAGAATAAAAGATCATATGCTGGAAATCTCTTAGGCAGCATTTAATGTGTGTAAATTAAGATAACTAATAATTAAATGTTGAATGAATTGATTTTCTCCACTACAATATTAAATAGCCGACGATAAGTTTTTTTATTTTTTGGGTGGAAATTGACTTGCTATTAAATGAATCGACATTACAAGCGACCATATTTAATATATACAATCACTTTATGGAGAAAATCTTGGCTGGGACGGTCCCATACACGTGACCATGGGACCGTCCAATGAAAGTGTGTGTGCCAATACTTCCCAATGTATATGTGGTGCACTCTCATTGGACGGTTCCATGGCCACGTATATGGGACCGTCCCAGCCAAGATTTTCTTCACTTTATGAGATAGATGTTCATTTTTTCCTTAAACTAGTATAAATTTGGAATTTGTGAATTATATACGACTGGAACCCCTGATCTCATTAATGTAAGCTATGGTATATCATGATGTTTCTAATAAAATCATATCAAGTATATAATAATGCACACAATACATGATTTGATCGGATTGATTGACACATATGCATACATCCAATAAAGGAAAAACTTTATAAACTAGGTTTTCAGATTTATGCATTAGAAAGCACTTTTTCATCATACAATTTCTTTCTTTTTACAGAGTTTAATCTATATATGGAGAGAATATTTGAGGAGACAGAGTTTTAAACATTTGTGGATGGAGTTTGATAAAGGGTTGTTGTTGTAGTTGCAGAGTTCTCTTTTTTTCCTCTTTCTCTTCTGCTATTATCAGCAAATTTCAAGCTTGCCTGATGCAAACCCTTGTTCTTCTCTTTGGAATTCCATTCAGACAAGTAATAATCTTCTTCAGTAGCAATCTTTGTAGATGGACCACAAAACATCCCACCCCATTGTGGAAAATGTATCAACATTATTGGGAATGTGCAGCATATGATCATTATACCCATCAGAGTAATCCCTCTCTCTTTCGAATATTTCGATCCTCTGAAGAAAATCAATTGTGTCAAAACTGCACCCACATTTCCACCCCCTCCTGTCATCCCAGATATCACCCCCAATGACCTGAAACAAAATGTCAGACTGAATGAGCGCTCTTACCAGAATTAAAATGTCTTTAGAAACTATAAGAAAAGTATAGAAATGTTTACCTTCGGGACACAAAAGGAACGACCCCAAATGTGAGTCCACAGGCAGCTTGGACGAAAAGAGAGAAGATGATCATTACTATAATTGAAGCAGTCAAGGATTCAACCTGACCAAGAAGGACACAAAACACACCTCCAAGAGTCTGCACAACCCATAGAGCCCAAAGCCTACCTCTCATTCCAAACCTTTTCGCCATTACATCCGAGATCATTCCTCCTGCCGGTCGAGAAACTATATTTGCTAATCCGAAACTTGCTGCAATGATCCCTGCAGTGTGGAGTTTCAAATTGAACCTGTCGTAAAAATACTCCGCAATTATGTTGTCAATCGTTAATTCTACCCCGAAACAATAACCATAAGTCAGTGCCAGAATCCATCCTCTGTAGTTTGTAATGGCATGATAGAAAACCTTTGAGAATTTGTCTTTCTGTTTGTCTCCGGATTTGTGCAGTCTTGAGAAATTTCCGTCCGGTAAATCCTGACCGAAGATCAGAACAGCAAAAGCTGATAATGTTTGGAAAAGGGCAGGGATGAAAAATGAAATCCGCCAAGCTGTGAATTTGGTTGCACCAATGTCACGGATGATGCCAAAAACAATTGGCATGATGAGTTGGGTTGCGCCGCCTCCAAGATTTCCCCAGCCACCAGACACACCGTTGGCGGTGCCGACAACTGGACCGGAGAACATGGAGCTCATCCAGAATTGAGTGGAGACAAAAGTGGCAAGAGAGAAGCCTGTGAAGAACCGTACAAGGAGGAAGGAAACAGGGGAGTTGATGATTGAAGTGAAATAAACGGCTGGTGCAGTGAAGAGGATCAGTGAAGCTGAGGCGAGACGGGGTCCGAATAAGTCACAAGCACTTCCCATGGCAACCCTGGCAAAGACTGCACCAGTAACTGATGCAATCCCTGCATTGCCAATGTCACTTGCTGTCAGGTTTAGATTGTCACGTATGATTGGAATGAGAGGTGGAGCAGCAAAAGTGGATACAAAACAAGAAAAAAAAGAGATCCATGACAAATGAAATGCCCTCATGTGTGGTGCTGCTATTGAGACCAACCGGAATTCAGTAGCCTTGTGCTCCGAGTCCACCGGAAGAGCGAATTTCGAAGGTTCAGATTCAGATTCTCTCATACTACCTTGCACTTCCATATCTGAATCTTTGTATACTTCTTCTTGACAGAAAAAAAAGTGATGGGAGTGAAATGGGTGGTCTTGGCTGAACTTATATAGCACTCAAAGACAATGTTCAGGTTCGAATAGCCATTAAAAAAGGTATATATATATATAAAGTGTTTGCTGTAAAATTTTGAAATTGTGTCTTTGAAAAAAAAAGTGGGTAGATTGGTAAGTTGCAGTAACGTATTGGATTGACTTTGTGAGTCTGCTGGCTTTATGATTGTAAAAAGGGCAAGTCAGAGAGTTGTAAACTCTTTCAGTTCCGCCGAGTCTCATTGTTGTACTGCTATTCATATGCAGAAAAGTTAATAGAGTTAGAAATTCAAAGCATTGTGAAAGGGAGTGGTTGGCAGGGAGTGTTTGATTATTGATGGACAGTGGCATGAACTTGGAAGTTTTCCAAAAGTGATGTTATAGTATCAAACAAGATATCTCAGGCATTGACTTTGGAGTTTAATTCGGAGAAATTACGAAGGCCCATAAACCGATGGTTTTTTCTTGACTTTAGTGTAAAAATACAAGTGTGGCCCTGATGATTTTGACATGAATATTGTAAACAAGTTTGATTTGTGATTCGTTGAATCTTGAAAAGGATTTGAACTTTGAACTTTGAAGTGTCTTTTGATTGGTTAGATATTGATGACCATTGGCTGCGTATAGAATCGTTGGTTGATCTGGTTTGGAAGAAAAAGGGTGTTTATGGCCATTTCAGACCATGATATTTATTTTTTATTGTTAGAATATTCCATGTCAATTATTATATCATTTCCCCAATTTGGAGAATATTCAATGTCAATAATTATATCTTTTTTTTTTTTAAGAAATACAGCAACAACGCCAAAAAGTCAAACAAAAAAAAAAAAACCAAAAAAAAGAGGGGAAAAAAGAAGCCCATCATAAACATGAATTTGTATAAATTTTGTTTTTATATGAGTGGCTCGTTTGGTACGCTGTATTGGATTGTATTGGACTGTATTGGATTGTATTGGACTGTATTGTACTGGACTGTATTATTCTTATACAATTCTGTGTTTGGTGATATTTTGTATTATGCTGTATTAACTAATACAACCCTCTATTCTGTATTAGCTAATATGATATCCACCGTATTAGACCAATTAAAATGTATTAACTGATACAATACAGTGAACAGTGCAAAACAAACCAAACATTATATTGTATTATTTTAATACATTTTAAACTTCTAATACAATACAGTGCGGCGCACCAAACGAGCCCTTAAGTTATAATATCTACCGTACATATTGGGTATGTTTGAATTTAAGTTTTATTAAATTTAGGTGATATCTTTTATTAAATTTAAATATATAGATGAATTTTAAGTATATATAAGTTTTGATAAGTGTATACACTTTAAGTCAAAGTATGTAAATCTAATGATCTACATTCTTCGTCCTGATATATTTTATATCAGGACGAATTGACAATAGAAAAACTATATATATATATATATAAGTGCGCATTGATATAACTTCATCAGTACATTGGATGTGGATCATTAGATTTACATGCTTTGACTCAAAATGTATGCATTTGTCAAAATTTCTCCATAATCAATGGTCCACGTGCATGCATTGGTAATGACGTACTTACATCAGTGCGTACTAATGTGAACGAGACCGTATATATATATATATAGAATAATCTCTAGTCAGGACGTCCAACCACAGCCACACATTCACAGTGGGCCCATAACCCCACATTAACAAATACCCACATCCAATATGAATGTGTGGATGTGGTTGAACGTCCTTAACTTATAATTCCAAGACGCCCTTACTAGAGAACCACCATATATACATACATATATATATATATATATATATATATATATATATATATATATATATATAATATGCTTTGACAAGTGCATGCAGCCAAGTCAAAGTATTTAAATCCAATAGCTCATATGCAATGAACTGATATATTTTATATCAGTTCGAATTGACAATAAAAAAACTATATATATATATATGACTAAATGAGTGTTTTTCATTGAACCATATTGGACGGTGATAATTTGCGGGCATACATGTTAAAATATATGTTCAAATATAAGTATATTTTTCAATTTAAGTGTATTTTAATATTGAGCTAAATGTTAAAATTCAAGTTTAGGTTCTAAAATTCAATTGTATAGTAAAATTTGTATATTTAGTGGTTTGAGGTTATTTATTTATTTATTGAAATTTGTTGGTTCGGGTCTATTATGGGTCACACCGCCCCAATGAGTTCGGGTATGGAGCGGAAACCAAAAACTCATTCGGGACACGGATCGAGTATGTATATAGCATGTTGATCCTCCCTACAACAATATTAAATAGTTGTTGACATTTTTTTTTTTATATATAAATTTGATCGATTTTATAAGGGAAGACATTGAGTGTATATTTATGAGATAAATGTTTCTTTTTTCTTTGAGTACTATTATAAATTTGGAGTTGACAAAGTATATATGACTCGATCCACAATTTTATTAAAACGGGTTATGGTAAATCATGATCTTTTTAATGGAATTTTATCATGTATATAAAATTACACACATAACATGATTTCATCGGATAGATCCACACACATAATGACATACATCCAAAGTAGAAAAAACCTTTTCATGAGACAATGTTAGAAGCATTTAACTTTGTACAAGGTTTTCACATCTATGTATTAGAAAGCACAATTGCACACAGGACGTGGAAAGAAGTTCATTAAAAGACAAGTTATATAGCATCAAACAAGCTGTCTGAACATTGGCTTTGGAGTTTAATTCGGAGTTGACATCTGACAGAGATTCTTCTTTGGTGTAAAATACCATTGTGCCCTTATGATTTTGACATGAATGTAGAACAAGATTGAAATAATTTGTACCACCGATTAATGTGGTCCGGAATAAAACCTGATAATGTCAAGTTGCTATACTGTAAGTGGTATATATAAAAAAAAAAAAAAAAATTTGAATAATTTGTGATTAGTTCAATCTTGGAGAGGGGTTGAACTTTGAAGTACCTTTTGATTGGTTGAAATTGAAGACTACAGCATCGTTTGGTGTTTGAGATTGGATTGGACTGTTTTATAGGATTTGATAAGATTGAAATTAGATGAGATTGTATTATACTGGATTTGATTAAATTAATATTATATTATATTTGGTGAAACATGGGGTTTGACTAAAATAATAATTGTTTTTTTTTGTTTAATATGGTTTGAGATTAAATATGATTGGATTTGATAAAAAATATTTCCATATATAATAAAATTGTTTTAAAATATATTTGAGTAAAATAATATATTTATATATATATTAAGAAATTTAAATAGTTAACATTAATTTTATAAAATAAAAGTAGTTAATTTTTGAAAACAAAATAAAATAAACCATATTATTTTTCATATAAACTTAAATTCTGATTGGAGAGAGAAGAGAGAAGAGAGAAGAGAGAAGAGAAAATTTAATTTTGATCGATAATGATTGAGAAGAAAATAACAATTAGTGTGGAAAAAAAAAAAAAAAAAAAAAAAACTGCAATTATTAGTTTCAGGACAACTAAAACCCATGAGAAGTGGTGGGTTTATTTAGTCGTGGGATGATGGGATTATTTTGAATTGTTGGGAAAAGGTATACCAATCCTTTGCTACGCCAAACATGGGCTTTGAACTATTATAGTCCAATCCTAAGCTTATCCGGTTCAACAAACGGGCCTTATGAGTATAGAATCATTATAATTGATCTAGTTTGGAAGGGTCTTTATGGTAATTTCAGAACATGATATTTTTTATTGTTATTTTTTAATGTATAACCACTACTGGGACCCGGCGAGAATAGACTCTACAAGCACAGCCCGGAATACTACTCTCACTATCGGGGAGATGATACAGGAGGAATACAGCTTCTCTCACAATTAGAGAGAGAAATACTCCCAGAATCGAAAGAGGGCAACCCACACTTGAGATTTAAAGGCCAAGGTGGGACAAAGAATATATATATATAAATATATGCACACACATGGCTTTGAACCGTGGTGGTGGAGGCTCCTAGAGAGCGTCCAGCCACGGGCAAGAGACCAAGTGTTATTCAATGTCAATTACTATATCATTTTTATATTCTATTCACATGCACCTAACTTGTTGCATGAAGTTGTTTAAAAAAAATAATAATAAATAAAATAAAAACTTGTTGCTTGAAGACTACAAATGGAATTTTTCAAATGCCACTTGTAATAAAATAAAATAAAATAAAAAAAAAAAAAAAAAAAAAAACTAATTGATTATTATCTAAGGGTGTGTTTGGTATGGCTTTTCAAGTAAAGATTTTAGAGTAAATCTTTTACTAATAGAGCTTTTATTGAGTAGAGTTTTTAACAAAAAAAAAAAAAAAAAAACTTTTGGTTGTATAGATTACAAAAAAAAGTTGCTGACAATGTATTTAAAAAAAAAGATTTTGATTGTGTAAATTATAAAAAAGGTGTTGACAATGTATTTATAATGAAAGAGTTATATGGTGGAATATCTAAAATCTATAAAGGGTAGTTAAAACAATTCATATGTTTTAAAAAAACTTAAAAAAAGCTTTTGGGGAAAACCCAAATTTTGGGCTTCTCTTAGTAGACATAAAATAGCTTTTATAATATAAAGGGGGTAGAATTTCACATAAGTCCTACCTTTTTGGTGATTTGTCACCTTTATAAATGTCTTTCTAAATTCATCACTTTAGTCCTTACTTTTTCCAAAACTCATTACTTTAATCTATTTGACCAAATATGTGAAAGTCAATTATTTTAAAACCCGTGAAAGTACATTTTTACCCCTATTACTATTTAATTTAGCTAAAATGATTATCTTAACTTTAAATTAAAATAAAAAATAATAAAATTCTCAATAATAAAATCTTAAATAAATATATTACAAAAAAGCTTAAATAAATAATTAAAAATCCATTAATTTTTTCTTATTTTGTATTTTTTTTCATAATGAATTTTTATTTAGCTAAAATGATTATCTTAACTTTAAATTAAATTGAAAAACAATAAAATTCTCAATAATAAAATCTTAAATAAATAGATTACAACAAAAAAATTATGAAAAAAAATCATTTAAAGCTAAGATAATCATTTTAGCGAAATTAATATCAATTATGACAAAAATACCAACAAAAAAAAAGGATTTCATTATTATTATTTATTTAAGATCTTTTTTGTAATATATTTATTTAAGATTTTATTATTGAGAATTTTATTATTTTTCATTTTAATTTAAAGCTAATATAATCATTTTAACTAAATTAAATAGTAATAAGGGCAAAAGTGTACTTTCACAGGTTTAAAAATAGTTGACTTTCACATATTTGGTCAAATAGACTAAAGTGATGAGTTTTGGAAAAAGTAAGGATTAAAGTGATGAATTTGAAAAGACATTTATAAAGGTAACAAATCACCAAAAAGATAAGACTTATGTGAAATTCTGCCTATAAAGGGTGGTAGAGACAATTCATATATTAAAAAAGTTGTTTTGATTTTTGCCAAACAACGAAAAAAAAAACTTCAAAATAGCTTATAGCATTTAAAAAGCTCTTTTGGTATTTACAAAAGCCATACCAAAGTAACCAAACACACACTAAATCATTAATGTTAGACAACTCAAAAAATTAGTCCAAAAACCAACTAAAGTGATTTATTCATTAACCACATCATCTCATGATTTGTGTGGTAAACTGGTAATGACAACTTACTTGCCATATCATTTGATTTAAATTTATGGGTTAATTATTTGGGTTATATATTATTACTCTATTTAAATAATAATGGTGAGATAATTAATTGTCACCATATATATATGAATAAATTTCCAAATATCTTGATCCAGACATTTGTTGTTTCTATACATATATAGATGTTGTTGTGCCTCGTTTTATTTTCTCTATTAACGGTTAATTACATTCTTGATTATTTAAAAATTGCAAGGAGTTTTCAGTTTTCACTATAACTTTTAAGAGCTCCAAACTCAACCTGTGACTCTCTATTGAGCACTGAATCTAATATCAGGTGGCATTTGTAGCAGAGTTGAGTTTTGTAATTCCTCTTTCACTTCTGCTATTATCAGCAAATTTCAGACTTGCCTGGTGCAGACCCTTCTCCTTCCCATCTGAATTCCATTCAGACAAGTAGTAATCTTCTTCAGTGGCAACCATTTCTGATGGGCCACAGAACATTCCTCTCCATTGTGGGAAATATATAAACATGATTGGAAGACTGCAGCATATGATCATCAAACCCATGAGAGTGATTCCTCTTTCTTTTGTGTATTTGGTTCCTTTGAAGAAAATCAGCTGTGTCAGAACTGCACCCACATTTCCACCCCCTCCCGTCATGCCGGAGACCACACCCAATGACCTGAAGAATAATCAGATGATCATAATTATAAGTTCTCAGATCAACATACTATATGATTATACCGTCCAAATGTGGCTTAATAGTTAGAGCGCTTATTCAGTCCGGCAATCATATACCTTCTGGAAACAAAGGGAACCACTCCAAACGTGAGTCCACAAGCGGTTTGGACAAACACAGAGAAGACAAACATCACTACAATGGACACAGTTAGAGATCCCACCTGTCCAAGAATGACACAAAACACACCTCCAAGAGTCTGCACAACCCACAGAGCCCAAAGCCTACCTCTCATTCCAAACCTCTTTGAAATTAAATCCGACACTATTCCTCCAACCGGCCGTGATATTACATTTGCTAATCCGAAACTCGCTGCAATCATCCCTGCAGTGTTGAGTTTCAGATTGAATCTATCGTAAAAATACTCCGCGATTATGTTGTCTATTGTTAGTTCTACCCCGAAACAATAACCATAAGTCAGTGCCAAAATCCATCCCTTGTAATTTTTAATGCCATTATAGAATACCTTGGAGAATTTGTCTTTCTGTTTGTTTCCAGATTTCTGTAATCCTGAGAAATACCCGTCTGGCAAGTCTTGTCCGAAGATCAAAATTGCAAATCCTGATAGAGTTTGCAACAGGGCAGGAATAAAAAACGAGATTCTCCAAGCTGTGAATTTTACTGCACCCATGTAACATATGGTGGCGAAAACAAGTGGCATGATGAGTTGTGTTGCGCAGTCTCCGAGGTTTCCCCAGCCACCTGCGACGCCGTATGCGGTGCCGATTACTGGGGCGGAGAACATGGAGCTCATCCAGAATTGGGTTGGTACAAAAGTTGCAAGAGAGAAGCCTGTGAAGAACCGTACAAGGAGGAAGGAAACAGGAGAGGAGGCAATAGAAGTCAAGTAAACAGCTGGTGCAGTGAGGAGGATTAGTGAGGCGGAGGCCATACGGGGACCGAAAAGATCGCAAGCAGTTCCCATGGCGATACGGGCAAAGACTGCGCCTGTGACCGAGGCAATTCCTGCATTGCCGATGTCAGTGGCCGTGAGGTTGAGGTTGTCACGTATGATCGGAAGCAGCGGTGGAGCAGCGAAAGTGGAGACGAAGCAGCAGAAAAAAGAGATCCATGATAGATGAAATGACCGCATGTGGGGTGCTGCCATTGAAAACAATCGGAATTCAGTGGCTTTGTGTTCTGAATCCACCGGAAGAGCGAATTTGAGAGGCTGAGATTCCATTGTTTGCACCTCCATGTTTGTATTCCTTGTCGAAAATTGAATATGGAGGCTGATGCAGAGTTTTGTGACTATAGAGTTTTGGTGACTGATGAGTAATGGCCGATTAATTTGTAAGTAAAAACAATATGCTTTTATTAGGACACTATACAGAAGCATAATAACCTTATGTAGCTAGACCTCATTTATGAATTGGTTATAAAATTATATCTCACCAGGTGGCAGAATTGAATTAAAGTGTTATGGTTTCTTTGTTAAGTAAAAACATTAATGAAAATGGAATTTCACAATCATATGATCCACTCAAATTTCTATATTGTTGTTTTATATATTAATTGCTATACCAAATACTATTTTGTGTGTAGATGTATTTTGGGTTGAAAAGTCAACAATTTATCCAGAAATAATTTCTCAATGTTCCAACTTCCAAGTATAAAAAGTAATAATTATAAAGTGTACACCTTACCGTCCATATTATTGGTGAGGGTATATAGTAGGGAGCGAAACTATAAATTCAAGATTGAGGACTATTATATAAAAACAAAAATATTTAGGGACCGAACTGAAAAGTGTATAAAATTTAATAAAAGAATGGGGGTATGGCCCCTGTCAGCTCCCCTCTCCCTTTGCCCCCGTATATAGTGCTCGATTTTGGCACAATCGGTGTAAGATTTTATTTTATTTAATAAAAAAAACATTGAATAAAAGTTAAACAGCTTGGAGAATATATATATATATTCAAAGCTGTGCCAATGAATTCGATTTATATATGTAGCTAGCATGTAGCTGGCCTAGCTTAGTGGCATGAACCTCACGTTCATGCCAATAGAGATGTTATGTTAGTGGTGATCAAGTTGTGTTAAACACTGTAACATATTCGATTCACGGATGATTTTAATTTTTAAGCATCTTTTAGAGTAAAAAGAAAAAGAAAAAAAAAAGACCACCGTGCCGCGTGGATGAGCCTGACTGGTGCTTATAAAAACCAAATTAACAAGCTATGTTCCACGGGTGGTCGTTTGCTACTTTAATTCAAAGGTCTTTCTATTGGGAATTTAAACCGATGAATGTGGGAGCGACATGCCTAAGAGCATCTCCAGTGTAAATATGTATTTGGAGAAAATCGACTACCACATAGGATAGATAGTTAAAATGTTAGAAAAACTCTCTTCAATGTAATTATTTAAGAGCATCTCCAATGCAAATATGAATTTTTGAGTTTCTAAATAGTACCACATCAACATTTCTATTCATTGTGGACCCACTTTTGAAAAATAATAATAGAGAAATGCATATTCATATCTTCAATGCAATTATCTAAAGTCAAATATACATCTATTTTATGACCAATCATAATAAAACAATTATTCCACTTTCTCTCTCTCCTCTTTTATATTACAATTAAATGAGATTTAATCTTATTGGTAAAAAAAGTTAGAAATCCTAGTCAGCATTTCTAGGAGAGTTTCTAGAATTAGAAACCTAACTCCATATTCTTTAACTTTTTTTTTGTCATATCATCTTTATATTCAACTTAGATAATAACATTGGAGAAAGTTTTTCTAACTTTTTTAATATCTATCCTATGTGGCACTCCATTTTCTCCAAATGCATAATAGCATTGGAGATGATCTAACTTTAATATGGAGATGATGTGGCAAAAAAAAAAAAAGTTAGAGAATATGGAATTGAGAGCATCTCTAATGATAATATGGCTTGCATTTGTAAAAAATGGTGATATGTCAACATTATCAAACCAATTGCTTTATATGTGGCATGTAACTAGACTTGATAGACATTCAAATAAAAAAGTGGTCTCTAATGCTTCACTTGTAAAAATACATGTTTTTAATGACATGTCAAATTTATTATTGGTCCTCTTAAATATACTTTAGAAATGTTGAATAAAATAAGTATAAGACAAGAGTGGTTGTTGACTGAGCCAATAAGATGGCTGTCCAACAAACCCCTTGAAATCAGAGAGTCATGTTGACAGTCTTTAAAAAAAAAAAGTTGTCACCTCAGCTTGAAGTTGTACTAGAGAGGTTGCATTGGAGATAAATTTTTTAACAAAGTGGTTGTTCATCCTACGTGACATCTAATTTTTTCACAACCAACATTAGCATTACATTACCATTGGAGATGCTTTGAGAGCATCTTCAATGCTAATGTGGGTTGTGAAAAAATTAGTTGCCACGTAGGATGGACATCCATTTTGTTAAAAAATCCATCTCCAATGCAACATCTCTGGTACAACTTCAAGATGAGGTGACAACTTTTTTTTTTAGAGGCTGTCAACATGACTCTCTGATTTCAGACGGTCTGTTGGACGGCCGTCTTGTTGGCCCAGTCAGCAACCACTCTTGTCTTTTACCTTATTTTGTTCAATAATTCTAAAGTATATTTAAGGAGACCAATAATAAATTGACACGTCATTAAAAACATATATGTTACAAGTGAAGCATTGAAGACCACTTTTTTATTTGGATGTCTATCAAGTTTAGTTACATGCCACATATGAAGCAATTGGCTTGACAATGTTGACATATCACAATTTTTTTAAATGCAAGCCACATTACCATTGGAGATGCTCTGAGTTTCTAATTTTAGAAACTCTCCTAGAAATGCTGACTAGGATTTCTAACTCTTTCCACCAATAATATTATAGCTCATTTAATTGTGAAATAAAATAGGAGAGAGTGGAATATTTGTTTTATTATGATTGGTTATAAAATGGATGTATATTTGACTTTAGATAATTGCATTAAAGATGTGAATCTGTATTTCTCTAAAAAAAAAAAATTCAAAAGTGGGTCAATAATAAATAGAAATGCTGATGTGACACTATTTAGAAACTCAAAAACACATATTTATATTGGAGATGGTTTGATATTCACCCATAACATAGCAAATAAATGCCTATAGCAGAAAATAAGATGAGAGAAAATTAAACCAATCACATACAACACAAAATTTACATGGAAAACCTTAAATCAGGGAAAAACCCACGGGCAATCAAGACGACAAAGAAAGTTTCACTATATGATAAATAGTTACAACCATGTACAAATGTACTCTAGGATTCTCTCTCTCACAACTCAAACCCCAAACAACTGAACCTTACCGAGCCCCTAAGCTCATAACTGAGCTTACATCCTAGCTCTCAACTCATAATGCTCACCGGGTCCTCCTCCGAGTACACCCCCTCTCAAATATCCCTAGGTCTCCCCTGAATATCACCCACGAATCTCCCTCTTGATCCCTATATAATCTCTAGATCCCTCCCCGTATATTCCTAAGGGTCTCCCTCAGAATCCACCCACTCTTTAATGTTACAGGTGTTTCTTTCGCTCCACTCTCAATAAACAAATATTACATGTATTTATACTAGAGTACTAGGGATGTTTGAGACCTACAAGACAACCCTTTTCTTCATGCACAAGACTTCTTGTTCCATGCAAAGTCCTTCTCCTTTACGCACAAGACTTTCCTGTTCAACATGAAAACAAACTCTTTCCTTATTTGTTTCCTTTATGCACAAGAACTTCCCAAAAGAAATAACTTCCTTTTCCGTTAAAGATTTCCCATTTCACGCATGTTTATGATTGACTACGGTTCGGGTTACGTTCACCCTACACTGTTACAAGTCACATGGAATGCACCACATTTTACCAAACCGTAGGAAACCGCTGTCCTCACCGATTTGCAATTGCACATCGCAAGACACAGCGCGACATAGCGCGACATAGCACTTCTATCTAGGATCGACCGCTGTGGGAACTGCTGTCCAATTCCACAGCGTTACCCACATCCGTTTTCTTCAGACTTCGTTTCTTCAGTTCTTCTTGGTCTTCAGACCTCCCTTAAACACTATCTTCAATTTCCAAATGTTTTCCCACGTCTCCATGAAGTTTCACATCAATTGAGTCTCATTTGATTATTATTGGGTTCACTTGAGAATACGAGTCAAAACCTAACACTCTTAAGGTTTCGTATGTATGTATATATGTTAGAGAAGGTAGAGGGATTAAAGCTAGCTTTAAATTCATGCCCACAGAAAAGAAAACGATAATGAAACAAATGAAATGTTACGATAATTAAATGTTTTTCATGATTAAGTGGGGAAAAAATTGAATATAATTGACATGATAAAATGTTTCTCGTGACCAATTCATTCAATTGGTGAAAGATTATATATATATTCACTGAACGGCGTGAAATGTGGTGGTATAAATTTCTATACAGTTTATAAAAAAGTTGTATAAATCTATTCATTAAAAATTTATCCCAGATACATTGTTATACCATAAAATTAGCGCCCAACATTGTTTAGGTCACTGATTTATTTATTTATTTATTTATTAAATTGTTTGAAATATTTTCTTAGAAATTGTATGATACATAAAACAATGATATGATTTATTTATCTATGTTAACCTATATAAATGTTGTCATTTTGAGAAACAAAATATATATTCTTTCGGATCTTATTACAATTCTTTCGGATCCTACAAAGTACAACACTGTTCCGCGGATGATCTGATTCCATATGATACATGCTTCTTCTTTTTCGTTTTATTTTCAAGAAAAAGAAATCTTCTAGGGTTAGGTGTGTGCAGCTGCAGCATAGGCATATTTCCAGGAACTAATAATGTAAGGTGATTTAATTTGGCCAAGCAGATGATGCAAGTTCCCACAATGGAGGAACGAGATCGAGTATATATAATTGAAGCGGATAACTCTGCATTTAAATATAATTAAAGTAAAATAAATAAATCTCAACCGTCAATTAAACATGTCACCTCATCTATTTAAGTCGGGACAAATATCAACTCAGCAAAGGATCCAAATTCAATTGAAGCAGTGTTGTATTTTGTAAGATACATTAATTCTTCCAACATTATAATTGAGCATTTGCACATATGGAGATGTGTGAGAGAGGAAGTGCTCAGCTGGTAAATGGTGAGTTTGGGGCTTGGGACTTGGGGTTTGGATAAATAACTCCCAAGTTAACGGCTCGAATCCTATCAATGGTAAAAAAAAAAAAAAAAATACGTAGTCTAGATAGGTGGATAGATACCTTCATATATATGGAGATGTGTGAGAGAGGAAGTGCTTAGATGGAGATGTATGCCCTTCGTTAAAAACTTTCTAGAATCATGCATGGCATCTTTACTATTTTACCCTCACACCATTGATGGAAAATTTAAAAACCCTAATGAAATTTGACAGTAGGGACCCAAATAACGATTATTATTTATTAGTAAATATTTAGACCTGACGAGATAATACTGGAATTAGAGGGACCAGAACAGCTAATAGGTTAAACTAGAGGGACCTTTTTTTTTTTTTTTTACCTACATATAAATATGATGACATGTCTTCTGCTGGCATAGGTTTCGTTAGATCATTTGGTGGTCGTGACTCGCGTGGGCATAATATGGTAACAATATTCATGTCTTAAAAATGGTATATGAGTTTAGTCAAAAGAGTAATTTCACGTGACCTAAATTTATTAGTTTTTTTATATATTTTATTTTAAGTATTACACTATTACAGAAATTCAAGTTTTTTTGTAAAAGGAATGACTCAAACCCGCAACCTCGTAGTGTATGTATAAAGAGTTTTACTACCGAATCAGTCACATCTCATCATCTAAATAATATGATAACAGAATTCTAGCTTTTATTATCTAATTAATCCAGTTAAAACGGGCAACAGAAAACCAATTAAAATCACAAAAAATAAAAAATAAAAAATAATTAACAGCTTACGACTATAACCAGGCAAACCCCCATAACTCATAAGATAATTAAAGGGTTAATTGCACTAATTTACCATTAGTTTAGTAAATATAGCAAGATTTTAAAAAAATACCTAATATTAACACAAATTCCCCTTTCCACCAAGTCAATCCGTTATCTTTAACGGTTGACTAACCTTGACCTTTAGAAAGCCAAATATACTCTTGCCACATCATCCCAAACATAAAATATTTTTTAATTAAAATTGAAAAAAATAAATAATAAAAAGATAATCTATCAACCGCCGACGGAAACATTCCCAGTTCGCGGAGGAGCCTCCTTTACGAACTGTAGGAAGTTGATCTTCTCCGGTAGAAGAAGATCATCAAAGATCTCTTGTTTTTTTAGGTGATGGAGTTCTACCACCGGTAGATTCTCTTATTTGTTTTTTTAATTTTGATTTTTTTAATTTTTAATTAAAAAATATTTTATGTTTGGGATGATGTGGCAAAGGTATATTTTGGCTTTCTAAAAGTCAAGGTTAGTCAACCGTTAAAGATAACGGATTGACTTTGTGGAAAGGGGAGTTTGTGTTAATATTAGGTATCTTTTTAAAATCTTGTTATATTTACTAAACTAAGGGTAAGTGAGTGCAATTAACCCTTTAATTATCTTATGAGTTATGGGGTTTAAGGGTAAGTTTTTTTTTTTTAATTAAAAAAGCTCTTTTAGCCCGTAGACAAGCTCTTCCAAACGGGCACTTAGTAACATTAAAATGTCTAATATAACCTTATCATTTAAAATAGTTTTTGGATATTTTGGTAATCCTACCATTTAATAAAAACATTTTTTCTAATTGACAACCAAAAGATCAACAACTTCCCATTAAAAGTTCTACTTGTAAAAAGTTTACTTGAATAAGCTCTTTCAAACGGAGCCTTTCGAGTAGATGTAAATCTTACTTTTTCCAATTGTAAATCACCCAATAAAATTTACAGATTTTATCATTGAACATTGTTAGATTGAATGAGCGTCTTTTAACATCAAGACACGTTAGGTCATGGTGGCATATATTTTTGTATGCTAAAACGATATGATGTTTATTAGGTTGTGTATTGTACGTGTTTCCCTTTCTCGATTGACATGCTTTCTATGAGAAATTTTTTAAGAAAATTGTTCCAAATCTGGAGTCAGTTAGGATTTCCAGCATTGTTCGGCTACTTTTGAGGTACGAGTTCCAATTTTCCGATAAAGACGACGACGATGATACATTGATACCACTGCTCGGCGAAAACCACCCATTGGGCCATTTTCAACACCGTTTTATTTTCTCAGTAACTTTAATGGGCCTTAATCTGTGTGGGCCGAAAGAGCTTAGTCCACCGATCTGACACAGACCCAACATATGATCCAGAAAGATGAGAAACTCTGCCCACTAATTAGCACGTGTTAAAAAAAACATTTCATATTTATAATATATTTATTTATTTATTTTTGAAGCTACTGTACCTTTCATTCTTTTTTTTCCACATATATATATATTTTATGGACATTGTCTCATTGATCATTAATCATTATCACACAATTTTTTCCATCTTGAAGGTTGATTTAGCCATTTTGTGACAGAAAAATCCGACCCTTTTTTTTTCTTATCTCCATGATGCATCACTCTATCAAGGACAAGGACCACAAGGATCCCTTAAAAATCTTCATTTTCATAAAAAAAAATAAATACAAATTTTAAACTTCTTTTCCATAGCTTCTACTATATACTTTGAAAATAAAAAATAAAAAAAATGCTAGCATTATAGATATATACCTTATTTTGTGGTTGGCCATTTTGAAACGTGGTTTCTAAAATATCATTGGTTAAAAATTTTAATTATCTTCAATTATACATGATTTGATTTTATTTCTCCATTTTGTTATGGTTAGGTTGTAACTTGTAAAGTTGTGAATTTATTTATCTCTAACTTGATTTCGAGTTTTGGTTTTGTCTATTTAAAGTCACTTTGAAAATAGCATGATTCAAAAATATATATGTATACAGTATATAATTATATACGGTCCCGTTCACATCAGTGCGTACTGATATAACTATATCAGTATCAATGCATGTAGACCACTGATTATTGAGAAGTTTTGACAAGTGCATACACTTTAAGTCATAGTATGTAAATCTAATGGTCCACATCCAACGCACTGATGAAGTTATATCATTGCGTACTGACTTGAACATTTATGTAATTATATATTATAGAAATTACTATCCGGTATAGAAATAAAATGATATAAAAATCTATTAATGTATCATATATCTAACTATTAATGAAATTTAAAGATTCCTACTTTATAAAAATCATTACGCACCAATTTGGTAAGGATTGAAATTAGAACACATGTTTAAGAAGATCCAATGTCCATAAAATTTCATTAGAACAACTTTCTCAAAGCAAGTAACTTTAGCTGTTTCTTCTTCTTCTTCTTCTTCTTCTTTTCAATAAACTTTAGCAGTTTTCTGATTTTTTTTTTTAATATAATTTATTCCTTTCTTTTAAAACCCCACAACCACTATTTACACATTCAAGATCAATCCGACGGCTGAGAACATCAATCAATCACACAAAAAGAAAAGTCTAGATGATAAGAACCCCACTTGTATAGTTGTATAAAATAATGTTCCTTCTATAACAAAACAAAGAATATATAACAAGCTTGCTTTTGTGGTGATGCAGGTTTTGTTTCACACCAAATTCATACGGGAAAATAAATATAGATAATATTTTTTATATTTTAAAAATATTAATATAAAAATAACTTCAAATATTTTCGATATTCTTATGATATTTTTATTAAAAATTTCGATTTTCAATATTTTTACTGAAATTAATATTTACTTTCTTAAATTCATACACTTTTTCACGTGGACGTACTGGCCGATTGTGCAAGCTCAAACACAAGCCATCATCAACCTCATTTTGGTTTTTGTTTTCTAGCCCGTGACTCGTGAGTTCTTTTAAAAGATTATTTAGATTTTCAAAGATATCTCTACCTTTCGTTATCTACACTCTTCGATTGCGTTGAATTGCAAAATAAATAAATAAATAAATATGAACGGTCATGGGAGAAGGAGAGGAAAGATATTTATAGTGCAGACTTCCCACTTGAAAAAAAGTATATCTGAGATATTATAATATATAGTCCCAATCTAGTCGGTGCATACTGATATAACTTTATCAGGATATTGAATGTGAGCCACTAGTTTTAACAAGTGCATACACACTTGAGTCAAAGTATGTAAAACGAGTGGCTTACATTCAATATTCTCACGAAATTATATCAGAATGCACTAATTTGAAATTTTTTCTTATAATATATATATTATATAATCTCACTAGAAAATAATTTAAGAGAATCTTGGATCTATCAATGGCAATGAGTGTACGAGAATAAAATAAGAGGGTCAGTCTGGAAATTTCCCTCCAAAATCAGGGGCAATGAACTAGCGTCATAATTCTAAAATATCAAATTCATTCAAGCTGGATCCTGAATGTGCAGCTTCAATTCCCGAGCTTTTTCGAACATGGGCTTATTAAAATGCGCCACGTGTTGATCGATCTAGATAAATCGCCATCTCACTCACGTACCCCAACTTCTGATTTTATTACTTCTCACTCCACATCACTGGAACCGCAACTCACATCGCAGCTTCCATTTCTCTCTGATTCTGTGTCAGCATTAGTTTTCGTTTCAAGCTCAAATTAATTCAGGTAATGTGACTTTCAGCGATTTTATAGTGCTCTTTTTTTTTTTTCCTTATGAATGCAACTGCTATTTTGTTTCTATTTCATGTTAAATGCAGAGCTTTCAATTTTGTTGTTTTGTTTGTTTGCCTGGAAAATTTTGAATATTCTGTTTTCTATTGTTTTCTTTTAGCGAAATATATCTACGTTTTATTTTTTTAATTCTATATATGAATTAGGTAGCTCTAGTGAATTTATTCTTCAATATCCTGGTCTGAGTAATAAATGTTTTCTTAATTTTCGCGGCAACCAAACAGGAGTTATATACTTATATAGTTCAGTGGATTGTAACTTGATCATCGTTGATTATTGAAGACGTTTCTGTTTAATTGATGACGTTTAATTTGGCTGATCCATATTGAGTTTTTAAATTTGTATTGTTTTTTGTTTTTGTTTTAAATCTTGAGATTTTATTGACACTAGTCTAATTCTTGGATTTCTTTAGAAGCGAAGAAGTGTATCATTTACTATGAGCAATAGCATAGGCCATAATTTACTCCACCAGAGTTTGCTTTGTTCCACGGTTTTAGAGCATCAAAGCAAACTCAATTCCTCTGGCATTCCTGCGAACTCTTTGTTTCAAGCTGCCACTACAAATCAAGCAGCACGCAAGTCGCCTATTTCTACAAAGTTTTATGGTGCCAATTTGAAAGCTAGGAAACCGAAGTTGGCCATGGGATCACGTCGCTCTGCTAGTATCACTCCACGCGCTGTATTAGCCGTGGATTCAGCTTCTGAGGTATTAATCCATGTGCTGAAAATCTCTGCATCAAACATTTCATTTCTGAATTTTATGAACATGCATTGTGTATTAGGATTTTGTATTCATAGTTTTTGTGTATAGTCAACAAGAAGAATTGAACCCAAACCCCATCTGGACCACTATTGTCTTTAGTCCTTTACTACTATGCTGGAAATCTATTTGCATTGTCAAAATTGCGTACTCTCCTTGTGAACTTTGATGAAGTTTAGAGTTCAATTTTACTGTCTTATATTTTAGGAAATGGAAGAACTAGGATATGGTTAAATCAAGACCACGATGTTGTGACATAAAAGGATAATATTCTGTGATGAACTTGAGCAATCGAGGGCTTGATTAGCACTCAATACCATTTCAAATTAATCTGAAAATGCAAACTTAATGGCTCTGTTGTTGGAATAAGCCAATTGTTACAAAAGTTCCACCCAAAATGCAATGAATTACTTCTAAGCAGCTGTTGCTCTTCATTGACACTTGTAAAAGTTGTGATTGCTTTCATGGAGCAACATTTTCAAGCTTCATTAAAACAAAAACTTTTATGTGTCCAATAAGTTCAAACTTTTCTTTGATGATTTTGATTGTTATAGGACCATCTAATTGCCCATATCTTCTTTTCCCTTGGGTGCAATATTCTTATAAAAGCTTTGTTTGTTATAAGTAAACTATATATAATACTTTCCATCTAAGCTGCAGTTTAATTATTAAGTTAAGGGGTTGTAAGTGGGCTTTTCATTTTTTCCAGGATAGACTAAAGAAACTTTACAAATTAGAATATCATATTTTCAAAATTGTATACGTAAATTGCATATTTATAGGATTAATATTTCCCACTGCATCATAGAAAGTCTTCTTCTGATATCTTATAGACATGTACCTTGCTTATAATATGCATGGAAAGGTTGCCAAGGCTTGAACCAAGCATTAATTGAGTGATACATGAATCCAGCAGAGGTTACTAACAATGGGTCCTAGTCACATTTTTTAGTTGTAGTTTATGAAAATGCATACACATGCACGGTCATATGCATGTGAGATTGCACTTTCTTACGAGCTTTTTTAGATGTTCATTGAATTTGACAAATTCTTGCTTTGCAGCAGGTTGCAGGAAAATTCATTCTTGATGGAAATATTGAGTTGCAGGTACCTTTGGCTTGGATGCAATTGTGTTGTTAGCTAACCCCAGATTTTGTGAAATAAGCCTTTGCTGATTTGAGTGAAATTTGGGTATTTTTATCTCATAGCAAGTAATAAACTAACACAAGTTTTCTCTATTAAATTGATCAGGTTACTGTTAGTGCTCCTACTTCCGGGTCTATCAGACTAGTTAATATTCAGGTTTCATATGGTAGTGATTCTTTGCTTCTGCATTGGGGCGGGATTCATGATAGAAAAGAGTAAGTTCATATGTAGATGTGGGTGATTTATACGCCCTGTTTTGTTTGGAATTTTATATAAGTTCTAAATTTTTTTTTTATTTTTTTTTGTTTTTTTGTTTACACCATTTGAAAACCTTTTTCTAAAGACATTTTAGGAAATCTTTTGTTCTCACGATGTTTTTCTTTTTGTCAGAAAGTGGGTACTTCCTCCTCGCCAGCCAGATGGAACCAAAAACTATAAGAACAGAGCCCTTAGAACTCCCTTTGTGAATGTAAGTTCCAAAAGTCAAAACAATATGGAAAACTATATGGTTGACATTAAAGAGTCGTTTTTTTCCTTAAAATTTCTTTTCTGGATATAGTCTGGTTCCAGTTCCTACCTCAAAATAGAGATTGATGATCCTTCAATCCAAGCCATAGAGTTTCTCATACTCGATGAAGCCCGCAATAAATGGTAAGCTTTCATTAGCATTATTTTTGCCATGTTCATAATTTGAATATTTGCTGATTACAAGAATTGATTTTCTTTTTTTCTTCCTTTTCTTTTAATGTTCAAATTTCAGGTTCAAAAACAATGGTCAGAATTTTCATGTAAAGTTGCCCATGAGAAAGAATATCCAAAATGTTTCAGTTCCTGAAGATCTTGTACAGATCCAATCATATCTAAGGTGGGAAAGAAAGGGAAAACAGATGTATACTCCTGAACAAGAGAAGGCAAGTGATAAGTGTAATTTCTTTTAACACATAATTTGTCCTCACCATTGTGCTAAATGATGTTTCTCATTGCTGCCTTATTTTTGTCTTTCATCTTATCTTGTTCCTTTTGCTTCTTCTACATTTTATTCTGTATGATCGTCATTGTTCTTGAAATTGTTTGGTTTTTCACTTTTTGCTGAAATAATATATACATTAAGCTAGCAAACATAATGGTTTAACCACCGTCAATATCATTAGGTAAATGTGTAGTTTTAAAGGACAGAGACAATTGTTTTGCAACATCTGAT
Source organism: Acer yangbiense (assembly GCA_008009225.1). Classification (NCBI taxonomy): domain Eukaryota; kingdom Viridiplantae; phylum Streptophyta; class Magnoliopsida; order Sapindales; family Sapindaceae; genus Acer; species Acer yangbiense. The sequence goes on along the minus strand of CM017768.1, from coordinate 5,029,446 downwards.
AATATATCAGATTATAGCCCTTTAAAAATTCCATATTTTAATTTGAGTAATTGATGTTTAACCCTATATTTGAGGTGATCATTCAAGTTTTTCACCCTTTTCTTGTTGCTTCATTTAGTTTCTTGTGCAAAAATAGTATTTGAAAGTAAAATTAAATGCATTATCTTCTATGCAATATTTAAAATTTAGTTCCTCATATCTAGTTTTTAAGCTTTTTCCATAATGTTCTCTCATAATGTATATTCATGATTATCATAGGAGGAATACGAAGCAGCTCGGACTGAGCTCATGGAGGAAGTTGCTAGGGGTACTTCCATAGAAGACCTGCGAGCGAGACTAGTCAAGAAAAATGGACATGAAATTAAGGAAACTTCTGTCCATGAAATGAAGAACAAGATACCTGAGGACCTTGTACAAATACAATCTTATATACGCTGGGAAAAAGCTGGGAAACCCAATTATTCTCCGGACGAACAGCTTGTAAATTTCCAATCCTTTTGAGGCTAATTGTTTATAGCAGTTATAATGTTTTATGTTTTAAGTATTTACTTTGAGGTGAAGTGACACTATATTTTCTTGCTCATTTCTTGCTTTTTTATGATTAAAGCGTTAATTCATTGCTTGTACTTGATACTAATTGGAATGTTGATCTTCCCATAATTAGAGGGAATTTGAAGAAGCGAGAAAAGACTTGCAATCCGAACTCGAGAAAGGTGTCTCTCTCGATGAAATTTGGAAGAAGACTACCAAAGGAGAGATACAGACTAAGGTCTCAAAACAGCTTAAAACAAAAAAATATTATAGAGTTGATAGGATCCAGCGGAAGAAAAGAGACTTAATGCAGCTTCTGAATAAAAATGTGGCTAAACCTGTAGAGAAATATGAGATTTCAGTTGAACCAAAAGCCTTGACTGCAATTGAACTATTTGCCAAGGCTAGGGAAGAACAGGATGGTGGTTCTGTTCTCAATAAGAAAATCTACAAGCTTGCTGGGAAAGAACTTCTGGTGAGATAAATATGTTTCATTTTGTTGGTGCTCTTCTTCTCCTCTCTCAGAATATGCCCTTGCAAGAAGTATTCTCATGTTCAATGTTTTTACAATATTTCAAGGCACTTGTAACCAAGCCTGCTGGCAGGACAAAGATTCACATAGCTACAGATTTCAAAGAGCCAGTCACTGTTCACTGGGCTTTATCTAAAAAGGGTGGAGAATGGTTGGTAAGAATCGTGGTTAACTATTAACATTGTTTTCAGAAGATATTGGACATTGGAATCGACTTTGCTATTTTCTTTTTGTATAATTAATGGCTATCTTTGATGTGTCTTATGAGATGTATGGATGTTTTGCAGGCACCACCTTCAACTGTACTGCCTCCAGGTTCAGTTTCTCTAGATGGGGCAGCCGAAACAGAACTTAGATCTAGCTCCTCTTCTGATCTTCTTTACCAGGTGTGTGAAACAAAATTTGATTTCATTTTATGTGCCTTAGGAGTTAGGACCATGGATACTTACATTAAGCAGAACATATGTGAACATATGATGTGAACTACAAACAACACTTATTAGCCTGCATCCAATTTTCAGGTCCAATCCGTTGAAATAGAGATTGAAGAAGACAGTTTTGTAGGAATGCCATTCGTCCTTGTGTCTGGTGGAAATTGGATAAAGGATCAAGGTGGAGACTTTTATGTCGACCTCGTCTATAGATCTAAGCAAGTCCAAAAGGTGAACTTTTTTATTTATTTATTATTATTATTATTTTTTTTTTATGTTGATCTACCTAGTTTTCCTTGTATTTTTATCATCCCATATATCCTTTCAAAATGACTTATTGGACTTTCTTTGTAAAAGGATGCTGGTGATGGCAACGGTACAGCCAAGGCTTTGTTGGATAAAATAGCAGAGAAGGAGAGTGAGGCACAGAAGTCTTTTATGCACCGGTCAGTTATCTGCTAGGCTTACTTTTGAGTTTATTTACCTTCCATCCATGCATACATACATAGATAGAGAGTATATTCAAACAGTTACTAGATTTTAATTAGGCATAAGAGTCTGTTTTGTGATAAAACTTTATTTATACTGATAAGATTAATGGAGCCTACCTTGGGAGCAACCGAGCAAGTGACATTCATTTTGATAACAAACTGTTAACAAGAATACAAGGGAAGCAACCTTCTTGCTTGCCAACATACCAATTTCAGGCTCTGTTATCCTTGTTGATGCTTTAGGTGAATATTAATTTTCAGTCTTGCTGATTAGTATATTGTATAAGGTTCGACATCTGCTAAATTACAGGGCAAGCAATTCTTCTTGCAACGTTTCTGATTTTATATGTGACCCATTTTAGGGTTTCTGATAATATTTCTGCTACTCATTATCCTTGAATTAATAATTCATACTTTCATTTTCTCTTTTAGGTTTAATATTGCTGCAGACTTAATGGAACAAGCCAAAGATGCTGGTGAATTGGGCCTTGCTGGGATTTTGGTGTGGATGAGGTTTATGGCCACAAGGCAGCTCATATGGAATAAAAACTACAATGTCAAACCACGGTATATATTTGATAACTTACTCCAGCATAAGTAACCTTATTCTCTCAACACGTCAACCATTGTTGATGCCATTTTACACATTTTACTCTGAGAAAAAAAACTGGTCTGTTCTCCAGTTACTTCTCTTTGTGAAGAAGTTTCTAAATGTGACTTTGACAGTGTGATCATTGTACAAACAAAACATAATTCTTTTCAACCTTATTGATGCAGTGAGATCAGTAAAGCTCAAGATAGGCTTACAGACCATCTCCAAAATATCTACAAAAGTCAGCCGGAGTATAGGGAACTTTTGCGGATGATTATGTCTACTGTTGGTCGTGGAGGTGAAGGAGATGTGGGACAGCGAATTCGGGATGAAATTCTGGTTATCCAGGTCAAAATAGAACCTCGTATTGCTTTCTCTTTATTTTAATATACCTTCAATTTATAGTAGTTTGCTTGTGGAATATTGGAATTATGGAATTATTATTTTTTAATGCAGAGAAACAATGATTGCAAGGGTGGAATGATGGAGGAATGGCATCAGAAGTTGCATAATAACACTAGTCCTGATGATGTCATAATTTGTCAGGTGTGAGATATAAAAAAAGAAAAAGAAAAATAGCATACTTCTGTAGTTTTCATATAATGAAATTCTCTTATAAGGAACATTCTTGCAGGCATTAATAGACCACATTAAAAGTGACTTTGACATCAGTGTTTACTGGAAGACGTTAAATGACAATGGCATAACAAAAGAACGTCTTTTAAGTTATGATCGTGCCATTCATAATGAACCAAATTTTAGGAGAGATCAGAAGGGTGGTCTTTTGCGTGATCTTGGGAACTACATGAGAACTTTGAAGGTTCGTTTAGACGTGCATTTAAAGTCTCATCTTTTTTCATTTTTGAATAAAATCCTTTTGATAGATGAACACTGTAGCTGGTTAGTTTTCAATCGTATTTGAGATCCGATGTGCTACTCATGGACCATGGTACACAAAATATCCATACATTCATGTATTTGCTTATTATAGAAGATGAATGATTCTCCTGAAGTGCTTATATTGATGTCATGCGTTGACAGTGGTAATTGAGAAATGTGTGAAAGAAAACTGAATAATTCACATATATTTACATATATGTTCACATCACAGGGATCTTTGTGATTTAAAAGATCCTATTTCCTACTCTGCTTGTCTAATCTCAATTCTGAGTAAACTTGCTTTGATATCCATCTCTTTCCTTACAAAATAATATTTGAGAATGTAATAATTTGTCTATTTTTTATTTAGGCGGTTCATTCAGGCGCAGATCTTGAGTCTGCTATTACAAATTGCATGGGCTACAGAGCTGAGGTAATGTCAGAAATTTTCCGTAGGTTGCTCGACATGTATTTTATTCTTAGAGTTTGACAGAACTTTTCAACTTTCTTCAGGGTCAAGGCTTCATGGTTGGGGTGCAGATAAATCCTATACCGAACATGCCATCTGGATTCCCAGTAATAAATTAAATTCTTATTCCCTAATTGTTATTATAAAGTTCCATCTGTATGTGACGTATTTGTGAAAATAATTGTGCATTTGACATGTCTTTGCCACAGGAATTGCTTCAATTTGCCATTGAACATGTTGAAGATAAAAATGTAGAAGCTCTACTTGAGGTCTGTGAATTTTAATTTCTGAAATTGAAGTTACAGTTTCCATTTATGTTTTAGCATACCTTATTTTGATTTCAATTTTGACTACAGGGTTTACTGGAGGCCCGTCAAGACATTCGGCAATTGCTGTCCAAGTCCAATGAGCGTCTGAAGGATCTATTATTTTTGGACATTGCTCTTGAGTCTACTGTTAGGACAGCTATTGAAAGAGGATATGAAGAATTGAATAATTCTGGACCAGAGGTAATTTCAGTTTGTCAACCATTATCTCTTAATCAATTGTTTCAATATCTGTTTGGTATCTGGTTCTTTGTATTTGTAAAGGTAATTTAACTTTGTCTATGGATAGAATAACATTTCTTCATAAGCTTGATTGTGCACTTTGCAGAAAATCATGTATTTCATTACTCTGGTTCTTGAAAATCTTGCACTTTCATCAGATGACAATGAGGATCTCGTCTACTGTTTGAAGGTAATTTTCCCCCTTATTTAAGTAAATCAGAAGGACCAGTAAGGTAAGGGTATAATATTACAGATTTTTAAAGTATGATTTTTAAAACAAGGTTTAATTGGTGACCACGTTACTTTAGTTAACCTATTTGCAACTATGTTCCGGTTCAGCAAATATAATTACTTTAGTAAATGCCACACCTGTGAAAAATGCCAAAATCTATCAATCAATTAGAAGAATTTTGCACTACCATGAAATTAATCATCTGCATTGATTCTTGATTCATGTATTCATATATAACTCTAATTCAGCTTACGGTTCTAGAAATTAAAAATCATAACATCAAATTTTAGGCTAGCTTCATGGCATATTATTCAATGGAAAATATAATTCATTTTCACAATTAGATATGGATAAACATGCCTTTTCATGCTGTCATGGTTAAATATCTTTTTGTAAAGCAAAAATGGACTCAAGCTGTTAGAATAATTTTGCTGTCATGGTTTAATATCCCTTTTCAAGTTTTCGAATGCGTTTTGGTTCAGTATCCTTAACATAAGCAGATTCATAGGCTTGTTCATTAGAAGAAATAAAGAAAGACAATTCATGGGTGCTCTGTTATCACTTATCAGTCATCTAATAACCATAATACGATATATTTTGGTTGTCTAGATGATAGATCCTTCCTTTCAGTCGTTATTTGATAACGCTTTGAATGCATATGCAGGGATGGAATGATGCTTTAAGCATGTACAAAAGTAAAAGTGATAACTGGGCATTATATGCAAAATCAGTTCTTGACAGAACTCGCCTTGCGCTTTACAGCAAGGCAGACTGGTATCAGAGAGTCTTGCAACCATCAGCAGAGTATCTTGGATCTCTCCTTGGTGTTGACCAATGGGCTGTATGTAACTTTATCTTTCTTGTAGATTTGACTTCACCAATAAGAACTAGGAAAGTAGAATTGATAAATCATTTCTTGCAGGTGAACATATTTACAGAGGAAATTGTCCGGGCTGGATCAGCTGCAGCTTTATCTTTACTCCTAAATCGACTTGATCCAGTTCTCCGCAAGACTGCTAATTTGGGAAGGTTGGTACATTACCGTTGGCCAATTATCTGTCTGCTGTTGAAAATGTTAGAAAGATAAATATGATATTTTTAGTTATTAGTATTTGAATAAATTGAATTGAGGTAGAGTTAAATAAGTAGAAAGCATTGAACATTTGACTATACAGCAATATCGACCAGTTCGAGATAGTAATTTTCTACTGCAACTTTGGCTGGCTTGGAACAGTTGGCAGGTTATCAGTCCAGTTGAAGTTGTGGGATATGTTGCTGTTGTGGATGAGTTGCTTGCCGTACAGGATAAAACTTATGACCGGCCTACAATTTTAGTAGCAAGACATGTAAAAGGAGAGGAAGAAATTCCAGATGGTACAGTTGCCGTGCTGACGCCTGACATGCCAGATGTCCTATCACATGTCTCTGTACGAGCAAGAAATTGCAAGGTAATCACCTACTGTCTTTTGAATTTCTTGTATTCATTTTAGATGGGTAACTTTCTTGTGGGCTGTAAATTATAACTCGCAGGTTTGCTTTGCTACATGCTTCGATCCCAATGTTTTGGCTGACCTTCAAGCAAATGAAGGGAAAATGTTGCGCCTAAAGCCAACATCTGCCGACGTAGTATACAGGTAATTCTATCTGTTGGTCAGTGCTGGAAATGATTTTACACCATGTCATACAGCAGATAAAGTGGGGAACTTGAAAATCTTTTTCATGTCTTTCATATACTAAGTTTCTCTCTTCACTGAACTTGCATACGCTGATATATATAAATTTATTCTCCTCTTTTTTGTGCCTTATCTTAGTGAGGTGAAAGAGAGTGAGCTAGCATATTCAAGTTCAACTAAATTGAAAAAAGATGGTGCTTCACCATCTTTAACATTGGTCAAAAAGCAGTTTGCTGGTAGATATGCCATAACATCCGAGGAGTTCACGAGCGAAATGGTTAGGTTTAAATATCAGATTTTCTTACGTTGAAGGATGTTTTTTTTGGAGGTATAATGGTGAATTCCTCAAATTTGTTATGTTGAATGATCATTTCCACAGGTTGGTGCTAAATCGCGAAATATCGCATATCTGAAAGGAAAAGTCCCTTCTTGGGTTGGGATTCCAACATCAGTTGCCCTACCATTTGGAGTATTTGAGAAAGTTCTTTCAGATAATATAAATAAGGTTATTGGCATCTCTGAACTCCAGAATGTTTTCATAAATTATATAGGTGTATGCAGACTTGAATCTAGCTATAAGAAGTTAGATTTGAAAATTTTGCATTTTTTTTTTTAATAATCCGACTCCCAGATATCCTTCAGATGCATTTTATTTAAATTTGTACCTATGTAAGAAATTTTTCTTAGTGAAGTTTCCAATCTCTAGAATGAAGGAGGATTGTAATACTCATAAGATTGGGTTTGGATTGAACATTCACACATCCTCTTTTCATTGTAACTTTTAATCTGAAAGATTGAAAAATAATCTATGAGAGCTCATTTTGACTATGCACCTCCATGATTTGATGGTTGTAGCTAACAATTTAGTATTCTATGAGGATAATATCTCTGCTTTCCTAATATTTACACCATTTTCAACTTCTATGTAATGGTGAAACATTTCTCTTCTGAGAAATTTTAGTTCCATTTCTGCTGATGTGATTCTAGTTCCTTCTGTCTTACTAGCTCTTTCTCTCTGTCTCTCTCTGTCTCTGTTCTTCAATCTGCAGGCAGTGGTTGAGAAGTTGCAACCTTTGAAAAAAAAGTTGAAAGAGGAAGAAAATAGTGCACTCAAGGAGATTCGTGAGACAGTTTTACAGCTGGCAGCCCCACCCCAGTTGGTATGTTAATTTTTATCCGTAGCGATGAGATACGTCTGTCAACTGTTTATATTTCTAAAATAATATAATTCTAGACTAGTATATCTCTTTATTTGCTTGATCATTACTAGATAGAAAACTATATCAATTTTAGAGTAATAAATATCTGGAGAGTTATCTTACATAGGTGGCTTGTCCTTAAACAACACCTCCCCACTCCCCCTGCCCCATTATCAGTTTATCACCAAAGGAAAGGTAGAACTCTAGTTGGCCCCACCGATTTGCAGCTATTTTCATGTATATATGCGGGTTTCTTTAAATTCATTACTCAAACCCCTGCTTAATTGCTTAAATCAGAGAAGTCCTCTGAAGTTCTTTGGAAAGATTTACTTAAATTTGGTAACTTATGACGGAGACTTTGTTTCAGGTGCAAGAACTGAAGACTAAGATGCTAAGCTCTGGAATGCCTTGGCCTGGGGATGAAGGTGAGCAGCGATGGCAGCAAGCATGGATGGCTATAAAGAAGGTACACTGCTTTGCCTGCATTTGAAGAAGAGCTTTATCACATTGTTTTCTGTATATTTTTGTTAAAGCGTACCAGTCCACTTGCAAATAATACTCGTACACTCAAGCAGGATTGAACCTGTAACCTTGCCCTTTGCCTCTTTTAGTGAGGGGAAAAGATGCCAATAGGATCTTCAGTCATCGGTGCTTGGCTTGATCTAACATCCTACCGGTATCAGTTAAAAGTTTCTAATTCCTATATCATGTGTAAATTGCAGGTCTGGGCCTCAAAATGGAACGAAAGAGCATACTTCAGCACAAGGAAAATCAAATTAGATCATGATTATCTCTGCATGGCCGTCCTGGTTCAGGAAATTATCAATGCTGATTATGCATTTGTCATTCATACAACTAATCCATCTTCAGGAGACTCATCTGAGATATACGCTGAGGTATTTATTTTCATTTACTAACTGTGTTTTTCGTACTGGTATTCAAATTGATTCATCATCAGGAGGAAGGAAAAACACTAATTTGATACTGCTTCCTGGATTAGGTGGTGAAGGGACTCGGAGAAACTTTAGTGGGAGCTTATCCAGGCCGTGCTTTAAGTTTTGTTTGCAAGAAAGACAATTTGGACTCTCCTCTGGTAAAACATCTTCACTTGATTGACTATGATTTGTTGTCAAAATGGAACACGAAGAATGTATAAATATTGAATCAACTGCTTGACTTGTTTAATCTTCTGAAGTTATTTGGTTGCCTATCAAAGTTCTAATCCAAACAATTTCTTAATGAAGAACCTTGCGATTCCATGCATCATCATATAAATGGAGAAAGATGATAGGCCATCAAACTATTTAGTATTTCCATTTGCACTAATGAGTTTGTACAAATTTCAGGTATTGGGTTACCCAAGCAAACCCATCGGTCTCTTTATTAGACGATCTATCATCTTCCGATCTGATTCCAATGGTGAAGATCTTGAGGGTTACGCTGGTGCAGGCCTTTATGATAGGTAAACTTCTACCCAAATTGTCCCACACTAACAACTACATATATAGATAGCTTTTATTTAATGTATTTAGATCTTGGCACCATGTACAACCATCATTGAAATTCTCTCTTATGCAAGTGTACCGATGGATGAAGAGGAGAAAGTTGAGCTTGATTACACATCCGACCCTTTGATCACTGACGGCAACTTCCGAAAATCAATCCTCTCATCCATTGCTCGTGCAGGAAGTGCAATTGAGGAGCTCTATGGTTCTGCACAAGACATCGAAGGTGTGGTTAGAGACGGCAAAATATATGTCGTCCAGACAAGGCCCCAGATGTGATACCTCTTCTTTTGTTTTAAATTACATCCTTCCTGGTCGATAAATTTGTTAAGAAAATAATTATTTCGTTGAAAATAAACAATAATAATAGAGGAAAACCTAAGAAAATAGGGAAAAGAAAAAAGAAATTTGTTTAGAAGGTGAACCAAAGAATAAAATTATACAATGGAACAGCATGTATGATTAGTAACTTTTATCTATCAAGGATGGTTTGTAAACTATAGGAGCATTGTTGCAAAAAATATGATTAACAATTTATCGCCAAATTCTAATTGCTGGCAAGGGTATGAATCAAAAGATAGTATAGCTAGCGAAGCACAGATATCGTTCTCATAGAGATTATATTAATCTAACAATTCCTACCAATTAAACTAAAACGAAGCCTTAAATTGAAAACTTTAATGAATAAGAATTGATTTGTGAATTATTGACTAAGAACAGAAAATTAAAGAAAAATAATAAAAGTTGACAGCAAAGCAAAGTTGAAAATCAAATAGGTGAAACACTAGAGCATCCGATTTCACCATAACCAATCATATTTAATTCCTTTGGCATGTTAATTCTAATTAATTCCTCTTATCGATGATCAATTTTCCTAAATATATTTAATGGCCAGGCATCTAGCTACACTAAAAGTATTCCTACAAATTAATCCTTTATGGCATCTAGATGAATTGAATTCATAAAAACCCATTAAGTTCCATGTAAATTGTTAAAAACATCACATAAATCCTAATTGCATGGCATCTACAATTAAACGTTCGGGGTATCAATTGCAAGAAGCAAAACTCAAGTAAAGTATGGTATTTACTCTTACTTGTATCAAGTTACTAAAAATAGATAGTGATCAAACATCCAAATTCAAGCACACATAATTAAAGTGCAGTAAAAGATACTCAATAGGAAAGAAAACTTGAAATTAACATTAACCAAATAAATTAAATAATCATGGCTAGGCTACATCGTAGCCCTAACAAAAAGAATTAGTTCCTCATAGTCATGAGTACAAGCCAAAGAGAAAACATAGAAGAAAATAATGATAGAATCCCGAAAATCGATGGAATGTCACCTTTGAACTCTTCAACTTGCCTCTATTGTCAGTCTGTCTGATCTTTCTGCTGTAATTCCTCTTAAATAGGCATGAATTAGGTCTCCTTTTAGTTCCCTAATCAACCTCCAATAAAGCTAATTCAATGTGACTCAAAATAGGAAATACAATCCTTCTAACTTTAGGAATTTGAATCCAATCTCAACTAATCCTAACATGGAAAGTTTAGGATAAAATAAAACTGAATCAAAGTGAATTTTAGGCGGCCCGAATTAGTAAAACTGAGTCAATTTTGTAAATCTTCCAAAACATAACAAATTCGTCTAAGACCTTCATTCTCGAATCAGGCAGCCCGTAATACTTTATTTCCAAAATCCCGAGTAGAAATTCTGGGCTGACCTTTGGGTGGTAAAATGGTCATAACTCCTTCTATAAAACTTGAAATCGCGAACCGTAAAATTCTACGGAAAGCTAACTTCTGTACCTTTCCAACCATATAAGGCTTGAAACCCAGTTCCTTCTGAGATGACACAGTTTAAGTCTTGAAGTTGACCCATCGGCATATGCTATTTTCTCGGGTTTGATCGAATATCTTCCAAATTGTTTCCAATTATCTTCTAGGACTTGAATAGCTGAGAACTAAGAAGAAGAAAAATGTAAAATGCAAGAGTTTAACTCAAAACAAAGCAATAAACTAAATAATAGAGACATAGGCAATTATAATATTATCAAGCATTATGCGTTAACACTATGTATAGAATGGAATTAATTAGGATAAAAGATTGTTAAAATATTATTGGAAAGCTTATTCCTGTTAGCTTAAGGTCATGTGACTTAAACTAACCTAATCCGATATAAATTAGGAATTCTTTAACCAAACTAAAAAGAAAAAGAGAAAAAAAAAAAAAAAACTACTAAATAAATCCTAATTAGCTGCGCATAGTGTTGGGTTGTTTTCTGCTGATTTGTTTTGCTGTTTCTGCTGTCTGACTTTTCCTGTTTTTGGCTTTCCTGTTTGGCTTTGTGTTGCTCTGCTCCGTTTGGGGGCTGCTTTGGCTCTTTTTGTTTCGTTTGGCTTTGGCTGCTGCCTTTTGGCTGGCGTGTTTGCTCTGGCTGGGCGTGTCCTCCTCCTGTCGTTTTGGTGTTTTCGGGGTGGGTGCTTGGCTCTTGTGTTCTGTTCTTCTTGTGGCCTGGGTTTTTGCCCTGTGCTTTCTTAATAAAGTTGCTGTTATAAAAAAAAGAATATTGTGCCACATTAGTTTGGTTAAGAAATTACTATTTCAAATCGGATTAGTTTTTTTTTTTCCTTGTCAAAGTCGCATTAGATTTAAGCAGCTATTACACTATTTATATTTCAAGGAACCAATTTCAACGCTCAAAGTCACATTAGTCTATTTTCAAAATCCGGTAGTTGTGAGAGACGAATAAGAAAAGCTCGCGAAATTTAATGGAATCGAATGCCTCTGATGATCAGAGGAAGAAGAAGAATGAAATTAAACATTTAAGGAAAGTTTCACGACAAGTGTATTTGAAGAAGAGGAAGTCGAAGAAATTGGAAGAATTTTTACACGCTTTTGAAAGTGAGAGGCTTCCGGATTCAAAGTTTCGAAAATTAAACGGGTTAGATGTATACGAATATGACAAGGAAATCCACCGTTTTGTCAGGAATTGGACGACAACGGAGGAGATCGACACCACCGCTTGTTACAGGATGCCGGCAGCCTATGATGAACAAGGACGTATTGATCAGAGACAAAGATTCGCTGTTGCTTTGCAGCGTTACAGTCAGGAAAATCTTGCCGAAAATACGAAACCATTTAAAGAGCAAGAAGCTTGGGAGGAGCATCAAATGGGGAAGGCAGCATTGAAATACGGTTCTGAAAATAAAAACCAAATTTCCGACAACTATCAATTTGTGTTTGAGGACCAGATTGATTTCATCGATCCATCCGTCATAGATGGCGACAAGTTTGATGATCAGGAGATGGTTAGTGAGAAAAAAACATCAAAATCAGCATCGGAGATTCTTCAGGATGAGAGGAAAACTCTTCCTATCTATCCGTATCGCGACGAGCTACTACGAGCTGTTGAGAACCATCAGGTTCTTGTTATCATTGGAGAAACGGGTTCTGGGAAGACTACACAGGTACCACAATATCTTCACGAAGCTGGTTACACCAAGCGAGGGAAGGTTGGGTGTACGCAGCCGCGGCGAGTTGCTGCTATGAGTGTGGCTGTTCGGGTTTCTCAGGAAATGGGTGTCAAACTTGGACGTGAGGTTGGTTACTCCATCCGTTTCGAAGATTGTACTTCGGAGAAGACTGTAGTTGAATACATGACGGATGGAATGCTGTTGAGGAATATTATTAGTGAACCGAATCTGACCAGTTACAGTGTCATTATGGTGGATGAGGCACATGAACGGACAATGTCGACAGATATTTTACTGGGATTACTTAAGGATTTGATCAAATATCGGTCGGATATCAAGGTTTTGATCTCAAGTGCCACCCTTGATGCGGAGAAGTTGAGCAATTACTTCGATTTTGCTCCGATTTTCAAAATTCCTGGGGGGAGGTATCCTGTTGAGGTACATTATACGAAAGTACCCGAATCTGAATATATAGATGCTGCGATTGTTACAGTACTACAGATCCATGTAACACAGGCTCCAGGAAATATTTTGGTTTTTCTGACCGGTCAGGAGGAGATTGAGACAACCAAGGAAATATTGAACCACAGAATAAGAGGTCTAGGTGGGAAAATACCTGAGCTGATCATCTGTCCAATATATGCAAACCTGCCAACCGAACTTCAAACCAAAATATTTGAACCCACTCCAAAGAGGGCTCGAAAAGTGGTTCTGGCTACGAATATTGCAGAAACTTCTCTGACAATAGATGGAAAAAAGTATGTGGTCGATCCAGGTTTCGTGAAGGTGAAATCATACAATCCAAGTACTGGAATGGAGTCATTGTTGATTAGCCCCATATCAAAGGCTTCAGCGAATCAACGTGCTGGTCGGTCTGGACGTACAGGTCCAGGAAAATGCTTTAGGTTATATACTCTGGACAATTATCAGAAGGAAATGGATGATAATACGGTACCAGAAATAGGACGAACCTTGCGAATGTGGTCCTTATTCTCAAAAGTCTTGGAATTGATGACTTGGTGAATTTTGATTTTATAGACCCTCCAGCAGCTGAATCATTGATCAAAGCTCTGGAACTGCTGTTTGCTCTTGGTGCATTGAATAAATTCGGTGAGTTGACTAAAGTTGGCAGAAGAATGGCAGAGTTCCCTCTTGATCCCATGCTATCTAAAATGATTGTTGCTTCTGATAAATATAGGTGTTCGGATGAGATCATCACCATTGCTGCTATGCTTTCTGTTGGGAATTCAATCTTCTACCGTCCAAAGGAGAAACAAGTGCACGCTGACAACGCAAGAATGAACTTCCACTCGGGGAATGTTGGGGATCATATTGCTTTGCTTATGGTCTACAACTCCTGGAGGGAATGTGATTACTCAAAGCAATGGTGTTACGACAATTATGTTCAAGTTAGAAGTATGAAACGCGCCAGAGATATACGAGACCAACTGGAGAGGCTTCTGAAGAGGGTCGAAATTGAAATAGCTTCCAATGTGAATGATTTAAATGCTATAAAGAAGGCCATTACATCTGGGTTTTTTCCTCATTCTGCTAGGTTGAAGAAAGATGGATCTTACTTAACTATAAAGCATCCACAGACAGCTCGTATACATCCGAGCTCTGGGTTGGCACAGGTGCTCCCACATCCGCGATGGGTTGTTTACAATGAATTGGTTTTGACAACCAAAGGGTATATGAGGCAAGTGACTGAACTAAAACCAGAATGGTTAGTTGAAATAGCTCCACATTATTACCAGCTGAAGGACGTCGAAGATCCTACATCGAAAAAGATCCCCCAAGTAAGCAGAAATTCCAAGTGCTGATTCATGTGTTATACTTTGTTAGAGGTAAATTGATAGATATGCGAAAGAAAACTGAACAGTTTACATAGTATGTACATTAATGAATTTCTACATTTATTTCCAACTCTGTTTGATTAATCTTGTGTAAACTTGTTTTGATTTTCCATCTCTTTCCCTACAAAATGATATGCGCGCTGATCCTGAGTCTGCTACTACAAATTGGATGAACTGCAAATCTGAGGTAATGTCAGAATTTTGCTGTAGGTTGCTCAACATGTTTCTTATTCTTAGAGTTTGATTAAAATGTTAACTTTCTTTAGGGTCAAGGCTTCTTCACGTCTTTGTCACAGGAATTGCTTCAATTTGTCATTGAACATGTCGAAGATAAAAATCTGTTTGTACACTTTGCAGAAAAGCATGTAGAATTCATAACTCTGGTTCTTGAAAATCTTGCACTTTCATATCTCAGATGGCAATGAGGATTATCTTAAGGTAATTTTTTTGTTTCTCATTTCAATAAAATTGAAATCAGAATGACCAGTAATGTTAAAAGGGATAAATTACGTACGGATTTAACATCCTTTTATTTTTATTCTACGTAAACATAATTTCTTTTCAGCTAATTTTCTTGGCATCACAGAACTCCCATTAATTAACTTAAATCTTCCCTTAATAAGCTGGACATCCCGGAACAGTAACGTTTATCCACACTTGATTTAGACGGCCAGTCAAGTGACGTGAAGCGTTGTACTGAGCAATTGTGTAGGAACTTTTATCTTGTATAATTGTTGTGGTTCCTGTGAGGTGTTTGTTCAGGCTACTCAATAGAGCTTCAACTTCTTTATCAACGTTATCGTCTCTTGCAAATCCAGGAAAATTCCTGACAGCTACACAGTGGCTTCTCCACTTATCAATCTGCAAGTTCAGTTCAGGATTTGGCTGTGGAGGTGATTCAGAGGCTATATATGTTCTTACAAGATATATCGAAACATTTGTTTGTGGGGTGATGATGCTTGTTAAGACTGGAGCAGTCATGGTAAAACGAATAGAGTTGACGTTAGCCCCGTGAATGTACTGATACAACCTGAACAATAGGAGGACGGAACAACACAGGTCAGTATTCTAAATAATCAGAATAGTTTCTGAACACAATAATTTCTAAAAAATCAGAACAATCTGAACCTGATATATATTTCAAAATAAGTAACATTGTCCTATAAGCCTATAAGGTAACCTGTGAAAGCCTGATTTTGTGGAATTCCGGAAGGAATTTCCTCGGACGAGAGCAGTGACCCAGGATGATTCTCCATAGAGTCTGATCTCAAAATCAGATTCTGAGCGCACCAACGTGTACTGCGGTGAGTCGACCGCGAGACCTGACTGTACAAGGCTGCTACTACTACTACTACTCAGGTAACAATAGCTTACTAGCAGGATCATTGACACCCAACAAAACTCCATCTTGTTTGTTTTCTTGAGTGATATATGGAAATGGTCTTCCTTATATAACCATAAAAACACTCTCACACAAACTACCGTGTCCAACTCTAATTTCATGACATTATTTAATAAATTAAATATATACAAAACAATCAAACAAGCAGCAATATGTTGACACTTGATATGGAACATTATGTAAGCCAAACTTTATTAAATCTCTATCCAATGAAGATTGGGTCACAACTAGTGCTTGTTGATCAAAGCTTGAGTGGCTCCAGTCCTGTCAACTTCGTTTTGTTTACTCTCCATTGTATCTTTTAGTCAAAAAAGTAGAGACGGAGTCAGAAAATTTTGTTTGAAGGGGTCATTATATTAAAAAGAAAATATTTGAAAGGAGTCAAAGATCAGCAAAAGTTACAAATTTTAAAGATAAAGTTGCAATCTTTCATGTAAAACTTCTAAATTTTGATGTTGTTAAGAATGAAATGATCAGCTTAATAAAAGAATATAAAGAATTGGTCACTGAAAAAGATGACATTTAAAAATGGAGTTTGGAAATCTGTTGAGATCCACTAAATGTTAATTTGTGCACTTTCTTATGGAGAAAGACAAAGGAGTCAAAGATGCAGTATACATAAAGAATCACATTGTACATGAAAAATAATGTCATAGGTTTAGTGGATGATAATGCGCAGTTTCTTTTTCTTTTATTCGTCTTTAGTCATTCAATAATGACAATTGACAAGTGTTAAATTCAGTAGTGCAAATGTATCACTCTCTATATTAATAGCATTTCATATAATAAACTCAAATTGTATGGATCATCTTGAATCAAATGAGTGTCAATTAAATAAAGGGTTAATTGCATTAGCTTACCCTTAGTTTATTAAATCTAGCAAAAAAATGCCCTAAATTAACATAAACATCCCCTGACATCAAGTCAATCCGTTAACTTTAATGGTTAACTAACTTTGACCACTGGAAAACCAAATATACCCTTGCCACATCATCTCAAACATAAAATATTTTTTAATTAAGATTGAAATATCAAAATTTTCTTTTAAAAATAAGATAATTTATCGACGGTGAAGCTCAACCGCTGAAAGAAACAAGAGATCTTTGACGATCTCCTACTTATCGACCTCACTCAGTTCACAGAGGAGGCTTCTCCGCAAATTGAGGATGTTTTTGCAAGCGGCCGATATATTAACTTTAAAAAAAAAAAATATTTTTAAATTTTTAATTCAAAATATTTTATATTTGGGATGACATGGTAGGGATATATTTAGTTTTCTATAGGTTAAAGTTAATCAACCGTTAAAGTTAACGGATTGACTTGATGGTAAGGAGTGTTTATATTCATTTAGAGTATCTATTTGAAATTTTGCTAGATCCTAAAAAGTAAGGGTAAGTTAGTATAATTAACCCTTAAATAAATAAGTGAACTTTTGACAAAACCATGTTAGGGATTTTATTTTCTTAATAGTTAATAATAGGTGGAAAGGATAAGAAAATTTCAAAAGTTTTGCAGCCCTCTTGTGTACCTTTTCTTTTTCGATTGGAAAAATAATTTAAATTCCACAAAGATATAATCGAAAGATATTATACCCATAAGGTTTGAAGAGGTTAGTGTCATATGACAATATTTCAAATATAATTTTAATTTCATTCATCATATCTAATATTTTTATCAATGATAGGTTGTCTAAAATATTTGTGAAAATAACATGGCATATGAGTTGCTAATATGACAACATCAGATAAATCATGAAATGGATGTGTTAATTAAAACTATATCGTTTAATAATTTATATAATGTTAACAACTCATATGTCACGTCATTTTAACAAATATTACAATCTAACATTACTCTTCGCCACAAACTATCGTGGCGAGACAAACTGACGGGGCGAGTAACAAGGGCCGAAAAGAAATGGTGTTGCGGCATGCCAGAGTAATAGTTTCAACCAAAGAATTCAAAGATCCAAGCCTATCAGTCCAACAATAACATTGAAGATGGACTGGAAAGGAAACCATTCTGGGATTTATACCCGGCCCAATTACAATTTCCATCTAAAACTTGGGCCCAATTAGAATTTCAATCACGTCATGCTTTGGGTGATATGATGATGGTACTGCATGTGCAAGCAATAGATCAAAAAAATTTAAAACCAAAACACATATTCATGAATGTTATCAATCATCACATGTCCTCCCCAAAACAAGCATTTTGAAGAGACTTGGCGTTAGATTACATGTAAATGTACTTAGTTAGAGCAGCAGCATCATGATGCACATGATCGATGTTGATGATGATCATGCATCACATCACATCAGAGAGATCAAAATGGCACATCCACATCTTACATGCATGCCACACACCAGAAAATGTTGATAAGAGTACACAGAACATTCTTTTTTAACAATCTCCACATAATTAAAGGAGATAGATAGAGTTTGGTCAGAGAGTGAGAGAGACATTTTTTCCCAAAGAGAATGTCTCTTTGCAACCACACCCTTTTTAAGGATTTACTTGTGTATTATTTATGTATAAACATATCTTCTCAATTGAACAAGGAAAAAGCTGACCATGCATAGACAAAATCATTGCTCAACATCACTGTTCCATGCTTCAATTTACCTTTTTTTTTTTTTTTTTTTTTGTGGACACTTTTTAAGATCCTTTTTATTGTGTATATATATATATATTGCTACACACAAATAGAGGAATTAATTAATATTTAATAGAAATCGACTTGCATACACTTTATATAATAATTATATGCTTGGTGTCCAATGGTTATAATAATTATAATTCATGATATTAAAGTTTCAAAACCCTAAACTACTACTACCATTCTTTCTCATGATGATGATTCTATTCTATTCTCTTCTTTTCATGTGTGGGTCTAAAGTGTAATTCTCTCTCTTTTTTTTTTTTAACTATTCCAAAAGCTATTAGATGCTTTTATGCCATTCTCTTCTATCATGAAAATGAAATCATCTAATATATTTGATATTCCCAGATAAGATACAACTTGGTTCCTCCATTTTGTTTTTTGTTTTTCTCACTTTTGTTTGGTTTACAAAGATGAGGGAAAAGTCAAGAATATATTGATATAGATCAGCTAGAAGAACTCTACCATACAAAACATTAAATTATATATATATATATATATATATATATATATATCTTCTTGATTAGCCACTAAGCAAGGCAAAGCATTACCTAAAAAACATTCTCTAGCTTTTTAATGTTGTCAAAGTTTGTACATTGAAATTAATGTTTTTTCTTTAGACTTTGAATTGAAATTCACTAAAAGAGAGAAGCTGACCAATATCTACCAATTAATTAAATTTAGTGGCTCTCTCATTGTTGAAACTAATTAGTCAAGGATTTACAACTCCTGTCATCATTGCAAACTTGTTAGATATGTTTATATGGGAGAGCCAACAGCCCACTCAAAACAAGCTGATTTTATGTTTCACATTGATTCTATTATTCTCTTTTTTCACATTCTATGTTCTCAAAATCTTTTTTCGAATTGAATCCTGGAAAGCTCTTTGTGGGGTTCAAGTCAAGCGAGGAGGATCATGATCAGAAAATCAACTGGCTCTCTCTCCTTCAAGTGTTTGGTCAACCAGGCCTCTAAGACCACCATGAAGAAAAGCATCTTCATTAATTGGACTTTTTGAGGGGTTAGGCAGGAAGGACCCATAGTGGTGGCTACATGGACTTATCATCAAAACATGTGTTTAATGGGCCTTTGTCTGCCGACAAAAACAACTTTAGCTCCAGCTTTTAAGCTTTGTTTTTTAACACAGTTTCATGTTCAATTAATCTCTCTTGGTTTTTTTTTTTCGATGATGAACTGTTTTTACAAGAACTTTTAATTAATACAAAATTCCTGACACTCAATTATCAAAATACTAAATGAATTTCTGACAAATTTCATAATCATGATCAAAATCTGTCAATATTTATTTTAACTATAGAGAGAACCAAAGAGAATCTTAAAAATTATTATTATTATTATTTTTTTTTATTCACTAATCCAATACGACCTAAAAAAAATAGTTTAAAATTCAATCCGAATGATGTAGTAAGTGATTTATTCATTAATCATTTCATAATTTGTATGATAATAATAACTTACTTGTCATATCATTTTGGTTGAATTTTGGGTTACGATACCTTTTTTTTTTTTTTCCTCGTACTAATTTGGATCTTGTATACTTAACTAGCTAATTCAGAGTTTTCTTTCATCAAAGAAATAAAAAAAATAAAAAAAATCAGTGAATAAAGAAAAATCGTTTGAAGTTGTAGACTGAAGTGACCTTACATGTCATTCAACTAAGTTATCTAGAGTCAATGCAAGCAAACAGCAATGAAATGTCAAAAAAGGTATACTTTGGCTTCCACTATAGTGGGTCAATTAACATACATAAACTGTGTCTATGTGGCCCTTCTTTCAGCACTTGAAAAAATATTTTATTTTTTATTTTTTTCTAGATGCTTCAATTCAAGAACATCCATAATCCATCCATAGCTTCAATTTGGAGACACCATGATTATATTTACTTATATATAAACTTAATCAAAATCAAATTCTCCATAGTAATTAATCATATATTTGGGAAAAAAAAAATCTAAAATGACCTGTATCACAACTTCTGATGATATTTTGTTGACAATATTAATTCATAGCTAGGGTTTAATACTAGTAATTTTCATTTTCCGCCTTAACTGCACATATTAGAGTTTGGGTAATGCTAGAGATCCTATCTAAAATTCCATATTTTCCATCTCAACCTATGTGGCAGCTGATGTGTCACTTGGGGTGAGTGGATACACATTAATTATAATCTATCTCACTTACCCATGTATCCATTTACCAATTAATGTGTATTGACTCACCAAGTGTCACCTCATTTGCTACATGAGTTGTGATGAAAAATATGAAATTTTAGATAGAATCTCTAGCATTACTTTTAAGTTTAATATGACATATCGGAAGATATGTAAAAAAAAATTAGAGACGAGATTAGTCCAATAATATATTAATTACCGTGCTTACCCATTGATGATATAAGTTCAAGTACTAGTCCTCCATCTGCGCAAAGATAGAAGCCACACACACTGTCCTCTTCTCTCCAACATCAAATTATTTATAATTTCAAATAAAATAAAAAGCCTAACAATCTGACCTTTGCCTTCAATGAGGGGAAATGCAATGATGAATATAGTGTGCATAGTAGTTATAATTTAAGAATTTTTTAGGTCTAATATTATTATTATATTATTTGTTACCTGCAGCAGCACTGAAGACATTCCCTCAATTTCAGCTTTTTTTCCATTGAAGATGACGAAAAGGGAAACACTGAATTTATTATAAAAGGTAACAGCTGCTGCACATGCATGGTAATTTAATTTCTATCTAACACCACCTGCATCAACCATCGCTCCTCTTCTCCATATATCAAAAGAAGCAATCATATATTCATATCATCATATGCATTCAATCGAAATTATAAAAAAACAGAAAAGAGATTCGAAGAAAATGGAAACTTTTGAAAGATATCGGAACGGAATTCCGATTCTATAACGTTACAAGGATCTTTCATGAAAAAAAAAATGTACAAATATATATGGGATCCAACATCCGATAATTCATGTATATGTATTAATTAAAGTCTACAATCCATGCCGGGCCTGTATCAACAAAATTTCTGTTTTCCTTATCCTTTTCAACCTGTTAATAAATTTGACTCAGCTAACATCAATATAATTACGTCGCCAATGTCATGCATAATTGAAGGTCATTTGTGCCAATGAAATAACCTTTTTTTTTTCTCATGGTTAATATAAGAACTCCATAATGGCACTTTATAATTTGTATTGCAAATTGTAAACAGTGAGACACATGCGTGCTCAACCATACACGCATGGTCTGGTCTGCTCACTTGATAACTTACTAAGCTTTTGTGTTTTCTTTTCTTATTCAATCTAATAATTATAGATTCCTCGTCTAATTCTAGAACACAACTTTTAAAAAAAATTGCATGTTGTCCCCTTGTTTTCGCATTCACCATCAAGTTTTTGAGTTCATTTTGGACTAATTATTACATATTTAAACCTAAAAAGTCATTTCAACAGAAGTTTCTAATGTCAAACCCTCTTGTTATTAACGTCCATGGAGTGATTGTATAATATAGTTGTCTTCGTCCATAAAAAAAATTAGGCTCGACATACCCTAGTCGCAGTATTGATTACTCTGTGTGGCTGTTTTAGTGTAGGGTTAGTTCAATAACTTATAAAGGTGTTATTAGGTGACGGATTAATATGATGAGTAAATTTTTAGGGCGCACTTACATTTAATCAACCACCAAAATGACCCCAATTTGTAGACATTTTAATTGGGGACCGTAGTAACCATTTAAAGATACTCCCGTGCAATTCAGAGAAATGAATGAGCAATTAATCTCAATGTCAAGGTGCTGCTTCAATTCAATAATCAATTACTGAGATTCTTTCTACCAAAAAAAAAAACCCTAAAATTCACTTGTCTAAACGAAGAAAAAGAAAACATACACACAGATATCAGAGAGACAGGCTGCTATGGGGTGTCATGTAGCGAAGCAGATGCATGGAGAGTGGAGACTGAGATATCTTTAATAAATAAAAATATATCTGTCAATTGGTTTTGTGTAATGAGAGTGACACCTTGGTGGGGCTATTAACAATATTCCTGAATGCGTTCTATTTTATGTGTTGCAGAGGTGGGCGAGTTTTAGTTTTCATAACATTGTAGTTATAACTTCTAGCAGAGAATTATAATTTATAAATATATTAATCAAATTAATTATAAGAAATAATATTAAAAAAAAGGGTATGCTGGGAAAGTGGCAGGCATCATTGCCAGAAACCCTAAAAATATATATAGCTAGTAGATTGCTATATGAAAATTAAAGCACATCAACCCCAGCCTTGGTGCTCTCACAAATTCATATTCTACAAATTAAATTAGTTTATAATTAAAGTATTAAACTGATCGTAAACATTTGTATATATTTGTTAATTTAGAGCTGAAATGGATCATGGTCAAAGGTCTAACGGAGTTTATTTACCGTAATCAATAACAGGTCTTCTCACATTTATTTTTTAATGTAAAATTGAACCCGGCCTCTAATTAACCTATGGAGGGGAGAGATCAATGTACATACAATTAGTGAAATATTTGAATGAAAATCAAACAAACAAATTAACAAACAAAAATCTTATATATAGCCCTTTAGCAGCTTAGAAATAAGAAGATAATTCTCTTGCATGAGTTGAAGACTTGAAGATTGATGAAACAAAAAAGACAATTTTTAGAGGTTCTGGTCTTCAAAATGGGGCAGTTGTTTTTTCCTTTTTCTTTTTCTTATAATCTTATATTTTAAAATGTGTCAAGTCTTTTGTTTTTAATTAAATTCAATAAAACTTTCTATAAATGTTGTAAAAAATAAAAACCTTCACTGTAGCTAATGCTGATAACGAAATAAAAAATTACAATAGTTTCACCGAATATCTTCAATGACTTAGAGCATATCTAATGCAAAAGTGGCTTGCATACCAATAATTGTTGACATGACAATAATGTCAAGAAACTTGCTTCCTATGTGGCATAAAAATATACTTGATAGACAATCAACTCAAAATTTGGCCTTCAATGCTTCCGTCTAAAACACAATTTTTTTTAATGACGTGTCCATATATTTTTCTTGTTTTATTTTTTATTTTATTTCCTTACCAAAAATATATGAAAAATTAATGTCAGTTTTAGATGTTTGTTGTTGTAGAGTCAACCTAAAAAAATAGTTGTGCAACAGACCGTCTAAAAGTAGACGGTTATGTTGACAATGTCTAATTTTTTTTGCCATGTCAGCTTGAGGTTGAATATGCACGGCTGCATTGGAAACACAATTATTAACATAACGTCTATTTATCCTACGTGACATCTTTTTTTTTTTTTCACAAGCCACATTTACATTGGAGATACTCTTAAGAGTTATATATGAAAACATTTAATTATTTCTAGAATTTGTCAAAATTATTCCATGTATTGTAGTTTTATTCTTAGCAATTTCAAAGTAATATATAACAAATATTAAAAATATTTAATGGAATAAAGTTAATTTCTTATGGAAATTTAAATTGTAATTTATTCCAAGATATAGGAGAAATCATTGATATATATATATATAACCTTTTGAGTTATAATATAAGGAATTTTAACGAAATTAACACATAAAAATATACTATTATTATGAGTTATGATAATTAGAAGAGAGAAATCAAGATTGAGCCCCACAAAATAAACATGAACCGTAATGCTTCGATGAGCATACATGCATGCAACCATAGGTAGGTGGGTGCAATTTTTCAAATAACCAGGTGCATGCGCGTGCCAACACAAACACTATATTATATATATACAGTCTTTTTATTGTCGGTTCATCCTGCCAATAAATATATCAGGACGAAGAATGTGGACCATTGATTATGAAGAAGTTTTGACAAGTGTTGACAAGTGTATACACTTTGAGTCAAAGTATATAAATCTAGTGGTCCACATTCTTCGTCCTGATATATTTATTGTCAGGACGAACTGATAATAGAAAATCTGTATATATTTCATAATTTATGGTCCACATTCTTCGTCCTGATATATTTATTATCAGAACGAACTGATAATAGAAAGACGGTTTATATATATATATATATTTATTTATATTTATTTATATTTATATATGTGTGTGTCAATTTGCCATTGCATATTTACATTAGATCAGCCATGGAATGCGACAGCTTCAAAAGCAACGAAGAAAACCCTAAATCAAGTCAAAAATGAGATCACCACATATGGCGCTGATCTTACAACTGGCCCACCAAATTCACAACTAAGAATTCAAGTACAAGTACATTACTGTAGAATTGGGAACAGCCGATTATTTCCTTTTTGGTAAATTTATCCAAAAACCCAAATAGATTATGTGAAACAAATTAATAAGGAAAATCAAAGAGGGTTTAGCTTTATTTAGTGCTGATTAGTTGCAATTCTAACCCCCCCCCTTTTTTTTTTTTTTTTTTTTTTCGGAATTTAAATATGTAACATTAATGAGTCGGCACGAAAAAAACCTACAGGATTCCGCACCAGTTAGAGCCGTATTTAATTAAAAATGATGGTGGTAAATAAGGGAGAATGGGAAAATAATAAGAGTATATGTAGCTGACACAAAGAACATCTAGGGAAGTGAGAAAGAGAAGCAACGAAAGCAAAGAACTTTGGAAAACCAGAATGGAGTGTAATTCCTATCTGTCCTCATAACCAAAGAAAAGAATAACAGAAATCAGTGGCATTTTGCCCTATAAATTAAACACAAAAGCTAAAGTTTTTCAGTCCTTGTATTGGAGACTGGAAACACACCCTCTCTCTCACCTCTCTCTCTCTCTCTATTTCTTTTTCTTTTTTCCAAATATTTTTATAGAATAAATATGTAGGCATGATTTCATCACTACCCAGTATTTATATCACCACACTCACATGGTTGAAACTTTAAGAAAACCCAACCCATTTCCATTTCTCTGTTTTTTTTAATCAGGTCGTGCTTACAAGTTCAAGGTGGTCTGTCAGCTGGAGACATAAAACCAAGGTATTTTAGAAGCTTTTAGTGAGATAATTAAGAGAAAGAGAGAGAGAATTTGAAGGTGTTTATTTTTTAGTTTTTTTTATTCTTGGAGTTAATTTCAAGAGCTTTGGAAATGGTGAGAGAGTGAATTGATTGAGTTTTTCTTAGAACGGTCATCTGTTGTTTGATGGATTTGATGGGAGTTGTGTTTTTGTGTACAAAAACCAAGCATAAATGGTGTCTTCATTTTGATCACAACAGAAGAAGACAACAACAACAATGTAAACAAACACAAAAAGATTTACAAAAACAAACAACAAAAGCAAGTTTCTCATCAAACATGACTCCAATCATTCCAATTTTTCTCTTCTTTCTTCTTGTTTCTTCTTCAATTTGTCCTGTTTATTCTTTGGATACTTCCAATCAACAAAATGCAACCAATCAAACTTTCCGGCCAGAGGAAGAGTTACAGAAATTGAAGGCTATAAAATCTCGTCTCCAGAAAATCAACAAGCCTGCTATCAAGACAATTCAGGTCTTTAAAAAAAATTCAACTTTCATTTTTTTCCCCTGTTTTTGCTCTGTTTTTTTTGTTTTTGTTTGAATTAACGTGTTCTGTTCTTGTTTTAATTGATGCAGAGTCCAGATGGTGATATAATAGATTGTGTAGAAACTCATCTACAACTAGCTTTTGATCATCCTAAATTGAAAGGACAAAGACCCTTGGTACTTTTTTTTATAAATATTTTTTGATAGTTTTAATAAACAAGTGAATTTATGATGAATTTAAAACCTCTAAATGTTTATTGAATGAACAGGATCCACCGGTGAGACCAAATGGGCACAACCCAACTGGGATGAGAAGTGAAGACTTTCAACTATGGAGCTTCTCTGGTGAATCATGTCCTGAAGGGACAATTCCAATAAGAAGAACAACAGAAGAAGACATGTTAAGAGCTAGTTCTGTTCGAAGATTTGGAAGAAAACCAAGAAGACATGTTAGAAGAGACACAAACAGCAATGGTCATGAGGTATGTATGTGATAATTAATGTGCCCTGAAAATCAGCTAAACAATTCAAAAGAAACTGGTCAAACAAAAAAATAAAATAAATAAATAATTCGGCACATGAGCCTCAGCTATTGTCTCCTTGCTTTACTTCAGGACAATTATTTTAAACGTATAAAGACAGATCAAAAGAATGAAAGGATACAAGACACAGCTTTTTACAACTTTTGTATTCTTTTTATTATCTGTTTTCTGTGCTTTGAACTAGTTTTCATCAAACTGTGTAGTTTACTTTCCTTCTGGGCAAATTAAAGAATTTTGATAGTTAATTAATTCTTGTAATCACACTATTTCATTATTAAACAAAATATTAACAGTGAAATTTGGTAAAATTTACAGCATGCTGTTGGTTATGTGACTGGAGATCAGTACTATGGAGCAAAAGCTAGCATAAATGTGTGGGCTCCAAAGGTTGCTAATCAATATGAATTTAGCTTATCACAGATGTGGGTCATCTCCGGTTCGTTCGGGGACGATCTTAACACCATTGAAGCTGGTTGGCAGGCATGTCATTTTCAATTACCTCTTCTTCTTCCTGTTGAATAAATTTTTCCCAGAATGAACCAAACATGTCAACTACCTCTCATTATCATTATAATAAATTTATATATTTTCTTTTGATACTGTCATGCAGGTAAGTCCAGAGCTATATGGTGACAACTACCCCAGATTCTTCACTTACTGGACTGTAAGTTATATATGATATACAGATTTTTTTTTTTTTGGTTTTAATTGTTCAACAAATAACTTTACTTGCAAGAATAATAATAATAAATGGAATGTTTATGATTATTTTTTTATTTTTTTTTACAGACTGATGCATATCAAGCAACTGGATGCTACAATTTGCTATGCTCAGGATTTGTTCAGACAAACAATAGAGTCGCGATTGGAGCTGCGATCTCTCCGACATCAGGTTACAATGGCGGACAATTTGACATCAGTTTACTTGTTTGGAAGGTAATTAATCAAATCAAAATTCAATCAGAATTAAGAATTTTTTACATTAATAGTTGTAAAACTTGTACAATCTAGGCCATTGGATTGGAATACTAATTTTCTTGAACCTAGTAAAGTTTTATTGGAAAAATGATCTCCATACACAGTCTTCACATAGAATATTAAATTTGCCATTGATATGTTGATCGCGTGCACTGATAACTACAAATAATGTCTGAAATTATCTAATGCTTTTCTACTTTACAATATTCTCTTCTTTTCTAAGTAAAAAAAGCTTTGAGTCCTGACCCCTCCACTCCTTTTATTTTCACTTTTTTCATTATCTTAAAAAAAAAAACTCTACAATTAACAATAATCATTTGATCTAACAAAAATTATACCATTTTTTTTTTTTTAATTGCAGGATCCAAAGCATGGAAACTGGTGGCTAGAATTCGGGTCGGGTGTACTAGTCGGGTACTGGCCATCGTTTTTGTTCACACATCTGAGAGACCATGCAAGCATGGTACAATTTGGTGGAGAGGTAGTGAATTCAAGGCCTTCAGGTTTCCACACATCAACACAAATGGGAAGTGGACATTTTGCTGGAGAAGGGTTTGGAAAAGCATCTTATTTCAGGAATTTACAAGTTGTTGATTGGGATAACAATTTGATCCCTTTATCAAATCTAAGAGTCTTGGCTGATCACCCTAATTGCTATGATATTCAAGGAGGCATTAACAGAGTTTGGGGAAATTATTTTTACTACGGTGGACCTGGAAGAAATGTTAGGTGTCCCTAAAGGGACAGGTA
The DNA here is from genome assembly GCA_008009225.1 of Acer yangbiense. Taxonomy (NCBI): domain Eukaryota; kingdom Viridiplantae; phylum Streptophyta; class Magnoliopsida; order Sapindales; family Sapindaceae; genus Acer; species Acer yangbiense. The sequence continues at coordinate 5,001,152 of CM017768.1, read as the reverse complement.
TAGGGTTTGGAGGTTTTTTTTTTTTTTTTTTTTTATTATCAATTATATTCTTTTTTATATATATATAATTACTATTGTTGGGTGATTTGGGTTTCATCTTGAGATCTTAATTGGGTAAGTTTTGGGGTTCTTCTATGTTAAATCATTATTTTTTGTTTAAATTTTCAACTAACAGATCGAGGAAGAGGATCCATTAGTTTATACCAGTTTAGGGTATTTGTGTAAATCTGGATAAAAAGGAATAGTGAATATATACTACTATGGTTTGTGATATCATTACTTTTCTCTTTTCCTTGTTAGAAAGATTTTCAGGAGTGGCATTTGAAATTATTAGTTTATGGGTAGTGTTTGGGCACATGATAACAACCATTTTATTGCTATAAAAGGAAAACAAACACTGTATTTATTGTAACAAGATAATAAATACAGTTATTAATTTGTGTTTTTATTTCTCGGTTGTTAACATATGCTCTAAGGGCACATATTAATACTACCCTTAGTTTATATATATACACGGTGCAACGACGACTCGATAGAGTGGAATATAAAAAATGCTAAGCACAGCCGCGCTTACGACACACACAAAAAAGTGATTTTGATTCCATTATTACTTTTACAATTTGACCGTCATTTAATCGTCATTTAATGGTTTATTACATTTCTTTGAATATTATCTAGCTAAATAAGCTCGATTTTATCAGCAAACCAAGTTGGTTGTTGTTTGAATTTATTAGTTATTAGTTATTACAATGAACGGTGAACATTCAATTATGGGTCCACTACAAGCCCATAATTTTACTACTATCATTATGTATGCATTAATCTTGCACAGCCTGCCCTTTATAAATGTCATGGGGTCCCTTGTTATATCAAAAAAAAAAAAAAAAAAAATTGAAGTAAAAGGGAAAAAAGAGAAACAATAGATGAATACTTTTGTAAACAATAAATACATTTAAATCAAGATATTCTATTCTAAATTACTTTTCATAAAAACACTTCTAAACATATTTTGGTTTTATAAAAAATTTAATTTGAATGATTACATAAATGTTACTTTATTGTAACGGCTAAATGCGATTTCCAACAAGAGAGAAATAATTAAGTTAAACTATGTATAGCTTGAATGCGAAGACTGTTGACAATTATCATCAATCTCCAATCTCCATACATGATTAAAGATTTCTATAATTATATTTCTAGTATTGTGTTCCCACATGAATTTGTATGATTTTGCCAGCTATCTTTTTCTTGAAGTCTACGTTCTCATTTATTGCTCCTTTCATTATTATTCATTTTTGATAGGGAGAAAGTCTTCGATGGGACGGTCTTATTATCACTTGGTGAGACTGTCTGAATGCGATTGCACTTTATAGAGGAACACATTATCAATCAATATGTATGGAGATTAGATTCATTTGAGACAACTGAAAAATGCTATCAAAATACCAGTTTTCGGTTTGTCTAGGGCTCGAGTAAATAACTTTCAAGTTAGCGGCTCGAATCCTACTAATAGAAAAAAACTTTAAAAAAATATCTGGTCTAGATATGTGGATAGATAGATACTGTAAATATATATATCAGATTTTCTATTATCAGTTCGTCTTGATAATAAATATATCAAGACAAAGAATGTGGACCACTAGATTTACATACTTTGACTCAAAGTGTATGCACTTGTCAAAACTTCTCCATAATCTGTGGTCCACATTCTTCGTCATGATATATTTATTGTCATGACGAACTAACAATAGAAAGATATATATATATATATATAATTTTTCTATGATCAGTTCAAACTGACAAAAGATATATTAATTTCTTGTATGTGAGTCATTGGATTTAAATATTTTGACTTGGCTGCATACACTTATCAAAGCATCTTTTAAATCCAATGGCCCACATGCAAAGAACTGATATATCTTTTGTCAGTTCGAACTGATAATAGAAAAAATGTATATATATATATATACAGAAATTCTATTATCAGTTCGAACTGACAAAAGTTATATCAGTTCCTTACATGTGGGCCACTGGATTTAAATACTTTGACTTAGCTGTATGCACTTGTCAGTCAAAATATTTAAATCCAGTGGCCCACATGCAAAGAACTGATATAACTTTTATCAGTTCGAACTGATAATAGAAAGACTGTATATATATATATATTATAAATTTTAGTAGGGCTCCTAGTTAATTTTTCCAAATCAAAATTTCTAAAATGAAAAAAACACGCAAGAAGGACAGAGTGAAAATTGACTTGGACGTCAAAGTTGGTGGTAATTCTAATAATAATGGTCGCATTTAAACTTAAAAAGACTCGTAAATCAGTGACTCGAATTCTACCGATGATAAAAAGCTTTAAAAAAATACTTGGTTTAGATAAGTGGATGGATAGATATTATCAAAAAAATAAAAAAATTTCATAAATTACTTGGACGTCAAAGTTGGTGGCGGTTCTAATAATAATGGTCGCATTTAAACTTAAATCTAGATCCAGTTGATACATTCGAGTGTGATGAGTATATCATCGAATTAATTTTCTCGTCATTAAAGATGTTCTCACAGCACTCAGGGGCGTAGCTCTGTCGGTGAACGAGCTTGGAGTTTAGGCAAATGACTCCCAAGTCAGCAGTTCGAATCTTACCAATGACAAAAAGCTTTAAAAAAAAATACCTGATCTAATTAAGTGGATAGATAGATCTAAAAAAAAAAAAAAAGATGATGTTCTCACATGAAGTAATGTCTCTTAATTGAGCCAGCGAAACCCCAGATATACGGCTGACAGCGAGTGACGTGGCAATATCTGAAGCTTACAAGTAATCATTGGTTGATCAAATGGGCCCATAGTGATGAATTGGTGATGTGTGCAAACTACACGAGTGTGATTGATTAGGTTCAGCGAAACAGAGTATAGAAATAATTTCTGGAGTAGTTAGCATGACAAGCTAACCGAAGAAGTTAGAATGGAACAAGTCATGACTCATTGAAAACTGATGGCTCATGCTTCAACCTAAAAAAGAATGACACTCACATCACAGGTATAAATAAATAAATAAGGCCCATGTATCATGTATGGACCACAACAACCAAGCCCTTCAATGTGAACAGAAGCTAGCAAAGATTACTTTTATTTGAAAATTAATTTTCATGTCAAGAACAAGATTGCCTCATTTAATAGATATAACGAGCTTAATTAAAGGTTTCATTTAAAAATTTCCAGCTCTTCAACAGGATTGACATTTGACAGTCTATATAGAAAGCTCTGGATTTTGGTCATGAGCTGAAATTTTGGTGGTCCAACACCAATGATGCAATTCACACTAACCACTTGTTAATTTCTCAACCTTGGACAACGATAGCGAAATGACTAGAACAAGGTTGAACAGAGAGAGAGAGAGAGAGAGAGTCTTTAAAAAAAAAAAAAAAAAATTCACTGCTCAGTGGGAAAACACACTAGAAAGTCATCTCTTTCATGAGCCAGTAATTTGGTGGTCCACAAGACAGCAGTGAAGTTAAATGGTGGCAAGCCGGCAAGTCGGCAACATTCAACAACACTTCTAAGACTTAAGAGTAGACAAGCAGGCAAAATGTACAGAGAAGCTCCAGGCTTCCAGCCTAGAGCTTGCCCTTCGTTTCGGGATCCGGTAGAGTTGAAGTTGTCTGCAACTTTTTAAGCAAGCCAATCCATTGCTTTGTGGATGGCATTTATTTACTTACCCGCCAGGCCAAGTATTCGTAGCTTAGGTGGCAAATATGTACTTGGCTGACCGACAAGGAGGGCGAGAGCTAGCATCAAAGAGTTGCAAAGACTTACTCTTGAAAGGCCTCATGACAATGGGTTTATCATACGACATAGCTTTAGATGTTCGTTCAAGAGGGAATAGGGAACTATTAAGTAAATATTCTGAACATGAACGAGTTATGGAATGATTGAATTGTGACCTTAGAGCTCGTTTAGCACACCGTATTTGATTGTATTGGACCGTATTGAATTGTATTGTATTGCACTTTATTATCATTAATAACTTATTCCTATGACTTTACTGAGAATTTTTTATATTAAAAAGTATAATATTTTTTTAAAAAAAATTAATTATTATAAATATTTCCTATATAATTTTGAAATTACAAAAAAATATTAACAACATAACACATATTTCAACAATATTCCATATTTGTTGAAAAAAAAAAAAAGGTGTTTTTTCTAATACAATACCACCAAATATAATGTATTACCTAATATGGTGTTTGCTGTATTAGGCAATTAAAATATACTAAAATAATACAATACGGTGTTTATTGTATTATTTTAGTATATTTTAATTGCCTAATACAATAAAATGCGGCGAAACAAACGGGGTCTTAATGTCAAATTTACTACATAGACAGTCCTGGGGTCGAACTTAACACTCTCAAGAAATTAAACTTGCAAACTAAATTAGTATATCCACCAATGAAATAATAACAATAACGTAGATCTTTCATCAACAACCATCTCTAGACAGTAGAGATTCTCCTGCATACTGCTTTACTTGAAAATTATCAATCTATAGGTTTAGGTTCAACTAAATTCGTACACGAAAGTAATGCATTTTTAGTTGGAAAAATACAAACTAAACCATACGGAATTCCTCAATTGGCATATCTCTTCAATGCAAAAGACAAATGAAGAGCAAGTTTTATTTTTTGAAGCACAATAAACTGAATTCCAATGGAAATGAGACAACAAAACTCACTCCACGCAGATTCCCTCGAGCAACTTTTTACTTGCCTCGCTCACCTCCATCTTTTCCATCTTCAAACGGTGATGCATCGAAGGGGATGTCCTCCCAGCAGCTGCATAAGTTCTTATCAATGATTCAAACACCTCCACCCCTACATCATCTTCAGCCTTCTTCAAAATCTCCATAAACCTTTCTGCACCGTCGACGTCTTTTTCCTGCTCAAAATGACCCATCAAAGTCTTAACAGTCTCTGATGATGGAACCCACTTTCTACCATCCCCTCGACCAATATCAACTGCATTGGCTAAACAATCAACTGCCAATTTCATATCCCCCGTTTTCAAATAATAATCAGAAAAGATATCCCATGTTTTAGCATTAGGCTTGGCCCCTCTCCTACGGGCTCTCTCCTTGAGCTCTTCAGCCTTTTCAAGAAGACCCTCCTTAGCATAAGCTCTAATCAGAGCATTTGCAATTCGGATGTCATAAGTTGGGCAGCTAGATTCCCATTCCCTGAAACATTTTTCTGCACCCGGTAAATCTTTCAAGTTAATCAACACCTGTATCATATTTAGGTAGCTTATGTTTGCTGTCTTAGGAGAAGCCAGCCTCAAAGAACGCCATATTCGATAAACTTCAAGTAAGTTGCCCGTTTTGCCGTACAGCGTTATTACAAATTGGTAAGCATGAAGTACTCGCCGGGTGTTTCTCTTCTCCAATTCTTTAAGTGCCTTTTCTGTCTTTTCAAACAAACCAGCATCTGCATAAATTGATGCTAGGTTACTGTATGTTGTCCAATCTGCAGCAACTCGTCCATCCCTCTTCATCTCCTCAATTACTCTTTCAACCCCAGAAATATCATTGACAGCAGCCAGAGCTCTCATCCAGACATTGTATGTATATGAATCTGGCATGATAGTATCGGCCTTCATTGCTTGTATAATGGCTGGTATCTTTTCAGGTTGGCCAATTTTTGTGTAAAGGGTCATGAGGCTGTTGTAAGGCATGGAGGTTACATCAATATTGAGTTCCTTTATTTTTTCCATCAGAGCTTCTGCTTTTTCAGTATTCAATTCCTTGCAGTAACAGTTGAGGAGGGCACCATAAGTAAGATGGTTTTTCGATGTTTCAGGAAGATCAACAAAGTAATTTTCTGCAGCTTCAATGCCTCGAGTTTTAGCAACTAGATCAAGATGGATAGCTTGATCACTAACTGTTTTGTTGATGCCCCTCTTTTCCATAGATTCTGAGAGCTGCAAATTAAAAATTTTAGTATTCTATAACTCACCAATTAGATTAAAGCCAGAAAACAAGGAGGAAAAAAAGAAGTAAGAAAGAAACATTGATTTATAAAAGAGAAGTATTTTATGAAAACAAGTAATTGCAACCACCCATCTTCTCCTAAACAGAGATTACAACAAAATCAAGATATGGTATTAATTTAGATACAAAAAACAAGTATAATGCTACAGAGACTAACATAAAATTCAATATCAAGTGCAGCAATTCTACTATATGGAAGATGATGTTATGTTAAATGCAAGGCTACAGACAACATCAAATTTAGTGTAGAATGAATAGCACTATCAGAATAACTCAAGATGCTTAGTTTCAGTATAAAATCTGAAAGCGGCTGACAACTGCTTTAGAGAAAAGTAATTGAATCTCAAGTTCTCAACACATAATGCAAGAGCTTTGGATTGTTTTGCACAATAGCATACAATTCAAAAAAACCAAGACCTGACAATAGAAATTCATTGACAAGAAGAAAACCAAATGCTTCTCTATTGAATCCATGAAGTAGATAACCTCGGAAGTAATACACTAGCACATTGTAAATAAATTCAATCCACATTGCTTCAGATTCTTCTCTACAAGTCTACTTCCAACTTCCTAATGATACATTAAACAACTCTTTACAAAAATGCCAAGTTTTACAAATCAAATAGTTTAATAATCATTCACATAACCTAAAAATTGGGGATTGACACCATAAAATGAAGTGTAAGTTCTCGAAGTTGGAATAAACATCGAATCAAATGCCCGATACATTAAATCAAAGCACGACATGTAAAAATGAAAACTTTATCTAGATCACGAATAAAGGATAAGAGGGACCTTGAGGGCAGGGTAATAGAGGTTGCGATCGCGAAGCTTCCTGAGAGTGTTGCCGACTTCCCATTTGAAGACGCGTTTGGAGCTCTTGAGAAACAGGTTCAACTGGTGTCGAACGCTGACCTCGGAGCTGCCTTGTTTGAAGAGCCTGTGATACAGCGCTTCTTCCAAGTGCTTCTTCGACCGCTTCTCTATGTTCTTCGTCCGTCCGAACCGCTGAAGCATCGCCATTTTCTGATCTTTTTCTCAGGAGATTTTCGGGTGTCTAAACCCTAGTAATGTGACTGTGTGTTCTTCTTCACTTCATTTTTTTTTAACAAAACAGCAATAAACCGGTGCCGGTAGGGTTTAGCCCGGTAACAATTTTACTTGGGCCATATAGGGCCCAGCCTTATATGTGGAATTATAATTGGGTTGGGCCCGGTTGATATAGGCAATGTTTTTTCTCTTTTCCTTTTTTTTTTTTTTTTTTACAAGAAAATAAAATTATATATATATATATATATATATACCAGTTTTTCTCTCCTTATGACGAATTGATTTTGTTTATATCAGTTCCACAATTATCATTCATTGAATCACATACATACTTCAGCTTAGTCAAAGTCTTGTTAAACTTAATCAATGACTCATAAGTCTCATCATAAACTTAAAAGTTCAATTCGGTCATGAGGAGAGAGAAAATATATATATATATATATTATAGGTAATGTTTGGTTGTCAGATGGCAACATTGTAAAATCTACTACATTTGAGTAATGTTAGATTGATAAATGGACAAGTGTTATAATATGAATGAGAATATTTAGTATTAATGTATTACTTGTGGTAATCAAAAATAGCCCATATGACTAACGTTTAAGGCCCAAACCTTTAACCTTGGATCCTGTCCAAGCCCATGTATAGTGGGTCGACCCAAAGGTTTGATCAGTTCAAAGTTGGTTGATTGACTCAGTCCAACTCAAGCCACCACTTACTGACGTGGTAAACACTGGATTCAAAGGAGAGTGAATCCCTCTATGAAATCCTCCCACTATCAAAACTAACGGTTGGTGAACGTTGGAGATAGTTGGCCTATAAATGACCAAGTTGCATCATAGTGAACTCTCTCTAAAGATAGATTAAGAAAAGCTTACTAGCGTCTTGAAACTTTGCCCATTGATACTCCGGTCACCGGAACGTACCTAATCCAAATCACGATCATTATTGATCATCAATCATTGCTCAGCCCAAACACACCTAAGGCTAATAAATCTAAACCCATATTCATTATTCTACTTGTATTATCTTCGTTATAATTATATTTGCAAGTTCGACAAGCGTCCATACCAGATCGATAGACATTAACTTGCAGGTTCAACGAGGAGACGACATCTCTCATCCTACAAGTTCAAAAGAGTTGTCTTGGGCCTAACATAACCCAACCCGATTCACATAACACGTAGTTCAACCCCCTACATTACTGTTGAACAAGCTTGACAAAATATAATAAGATGGTTGAGTCTCACATCAATAATTTATTTCATGACATATTAATGATATTAAGTAGTTATCCCAATTTTAATAGGCCTAACAAACATTGCCATCTAGTTTTGTTTTGCTTTGTTTTTTTTTTTTTTTTTAAGTGTAATTGTCTGGCTTTAATGAAAATTTAACTTATGTTTAGAAATTAGGGTGGACGTTTTCGGATTGGATTGGATTGGATTGAAATTTTTTCAACCTGATCATTCATCAATCTAAAGAAACAAAAGGCAAGAGACATTACAAAGAAATTTGGAAAGGAACTGAGATGGTTGTGAATAAAATAAGTTTGTGAGAAAACTAATACGGAGTTATTTACATAAGCAACTGAATATCATTCTAGAGAGCATTGATAGCAAAAATTTATCATCAAAATTTCAATACGACACAAAAAAAAATAATGTATTTACCATTTCAATGTCACGGCAACATTTAATTTAGCGGTAAACAAGTTCTGAAAGCAGAAGTGCAAGACCAAAAAAGGAAAACTCTTGGAATTTTTATAAAAGCATATGACCTATTTGGTAATTGTCCAATAGAATATCACAATAAAAATGTTGATGTCCAACTGTCCAAGTGCACTGTCCGGCTAAACTTGTGAGGCCACAATCTCACATGCACTTGTCTTTGTCTGAGATCAAATCTTAACTAAGATCCCGGTCAGGGTTATACTGGTGAACTTGAAAATGTGACACGGAAACCACTTGGGTGCGTCTCAATCTAATCAACCATTGGTCAGTCCAAGTGCGAAAAATACATGGTAAAATGGGTCCATGCCAGTGCCACTACCACGAACCATGTGAGTCTAGTCTAGGTCTAGCCAGTGTCCGATTTGGAAATATAACAAATTGATACGCAACTACACCCATGCCTATGTTACAAAGCTATAAATGCAATAATCAACTAAGCAAGTAATTGGTACTGTGTAACGAAGAAATGAAAGAAATGTTTCAAGAAATGTCCAAGTATATTTGACATATCATATGTCATGATACATAGCCTCTAAGGGCGTAACTCAGTTAGTCAGTTGGTAGATAGACGGATTTAGAGTTTAGATAAATGACATCTAAGTCAACTGTTCGAATCCTAAAAAGATAAAAAAAATCGTAAAAAAATACCTGAACTTAAATAGATAGATAATTAGATACGGTTAAAAAAAAAAAAAAAAAAAAAATTTTTGTCATGATTCATGAATAACTATAAAATGCGTTTCACGTAACAGAGTATGAAACTATGAATGATTGGTATTGAATCATTTCTCTTCCATTTCAAATAAATAAGTTATTCCAGAAACTTCTTTTCTTTTTTTTATTATCAAAAGTAACATGTTTGGTGGGCTCCAGCCTCCAGGCTTCCAACTTGAACCATTCTCGCGGTTCCTTGCCCTTGGTCATTGATTGTCAACATGCCACGTCGCTGATTTTGATTTTTTAATTTTTTAAAGAGAAATGTTAGATGACCCAAAAAAGTGATCCAAATTTTGGACCAAAACCTATATGGCAACATCACATGGGATCTTTGGGAAGAGTGATATAGGCCTGTGTTGTGTGTGATGTTGCCACATAGGTTTGGGTTTAAAATTTGGGTCACTTTTTTGGATCCTCTAACATTATTGTTTTTTAAAATATTACAATAATTTAAGATTTATTAAGAGGAAAAACATGAACCCATAACCTCATGATGTTTATATGAAAGGCCAACCTCGTCTTGTCGAATATTTTCCTTTTAGTATCCCTTGTGAATTACTTATTTATTTTCTTTTAAGGATTATACCAACCTCGACTCGAATCCACGATCTCATGATCCCGTATTGTTGAATTTTTCCCATATAGTCAAGGGAATATGCTACCACTTTAGAAACCACATATTTTCATTTAGGAAAAAATGTTGATTTTTATAATAAAAACCACAGAAATTACAAAAAATATTTCCATGGCAAAGTTTTCCAAACTAAAAAATAAAAAAGAAATGAGTATATTGTATTTTTCGAGGTTGGACTTGTTTGAATTTGAGAGGGGACCATTGAACATTGTTATGTACAGCAGCAGCAATGGAATGGGTGATGAATCCATGGTCCCAACTCCCAACTGCTCTTCTTTAATCTTTATACGTCTGCTCTTCTCTTTGCTTTTTTATTTTGCTTTTGTCTGATAACTTGTATATCAAGCCATTTACTCATTTACCATTTTTAACCGACAAAATTATTGAACAGAAATCAATCCGTTATTTAGAAAAAATAAAATATAAAATAAAATCAATATCATTTTTAAAGTTAAATTCAATTTTAAATAGAATATAACCATATCCAATTTAATATATTTATTTCATTCGACACATTCATACTAATCATAATTAATTATTGAGTAATGCTAGACGTCCAATTTTTTTTTCTCAAATTCTGTCCTAAATAATGTGGTACATGAGGTGTTAATAATATATCACTTACCACATAATCTCATGATTCATTTGGGATAGAATTTGGGACGTCTAGCATTACTTTTAATTATTAGTTATCATTCCAATTTAAAAGAAGAGTTTTTGATTTGACAGAATCGTCACTTTTCAAGTAGATATTGTTATTCACAACAAACATTCGTAAATATATGTATGAAACAATATATATATATATATATCAATAATGATACATTGTCCAAATTTGGTGTCCAAATTTGGTGCTCAAATGATGTGGCAACACCGTGTGCCATTCATTTAAATTGTATTAAATTTGTATGTTTTAAATGAATGGCCCAGAGTGTTGCCACATCATTTAGGCACTAGATTCGGACATCAAATTTGGGCAATGTAGCATTACTCTCTCTCTCTCTCTCTCTCTCTCTCTCTCTCTCTCTCTCTCTCTCTATATATATATATATATATATATATATATATATATATACAGTTTTTCTATTATCAGTTCGAACTGACAAAAGTTATATCAGTTCCTTGTATGTGGGTTACTGGATTTAAATACTTTGACTGACAAGTGCATACAGCCAAGTCAAAGTATTTAAATCCAGTGGTCCACATGTAAGAAACTGATATAACTTTTGTCAGTTCGAACTGATAATAGAATTTCTGTATATATATATAGTGAGTCTCTTATGAAAGGTTCCTTATTTTAATTTTGGTAAGGACCATGATGAAAATACATTGATTTTAATGGATTTTAATCTGAATTTTTTTTTTTGTGGATGATGAGTTCGTTGAAATTTACCTATGAACAAAATTTGAGAATTTTCCGAACACTATAACTATTTATCCAAATTTTGTTAAATATGAAGGCATCGAAAATATGCGAAATATAGGAAAATTCAAGAAAAATAGTTCTAATATTCGAAAAATTCTCAAATTTTATTCATAGGTAGATTTCAATGAACTCATCATCCACAAAAAAAAAAAAATCAGATTAAAATTCATTAAAATTGATGTGTTTTCATCATGGTCCTTACCGAAATTAAAATAAGAGATTTTTCATAAGAGATCCACTCATATATATATATATATATATATATATATATATATATATATATATATTTAAGTCATTGACCTCATTTGGCTAGACAAATATAGTCAAGTAAATTAATTAGTTCTATAGATAATTATAACAAACACGTCCATAAGGGCGTAGCTTAGCTGGTAGATGGACGAACTTGAGATTTGAGTAAATGACTCCCAAGTCAGTAGCTTGAATCCTACCAATAACAAAAGTTTCAAAAAAAATATCTGGTCTAAATAAGTGGATAAATAAATACCGATTTTTTTTTTTATAACAAACACATTGAATACGATGAATCATTTATTCATTTTCAATAATAATAATAATAAAAGATTTCATTCTCCCTTAGTCCCTTTCCAAAAAAACAAAAAAAAAAAAGAATTGATTTTGAAAATTGTAATTCTTGCAATAAACGTTAGCAAATTTCATCCAGCATCGATATTTGTCAATTTTATTTTTATTTTTGATTGGAATACAACAACTGGAATACAGATATAGGATATGATTATATGATTACATGATAACATGATAACAACAACAACTGGGATCCATCGAGAATCGACTTCCAAACGCAGCCCAGACTGAAGCTCTCATGGACAGGAAGAGAGAATCCACACGAAGGAGGGACAACCACCCACACAAAGTGGGACAACACCCATGTTTTTAAATGGGCCACAGAAAATTTGCATAATTCTATGCACACACTAGGTCTTGAACCTTGGTGGTGGGGGTTCCTAAAGGAAAGCCCACCACTATGGCAAGGGAACATGTGTATATTTGTCAATAACTACAGTTGATGAATCAGATCTTTTAAAATGTATCGATTATTTATATATATATAAAAATAAAATAAAACAAAAGATGTAACGATTATTTTTCGGCTAATAACAAGCCTGTCACTATCACACAGTCAGGAATATGAAATCCAAGAACATGGAATTCCAGACCTCGATATCCTCCAACATATTTTACTAAGAAAACAAAAAGCAATAAAATTGAATTAAAAATTCGTAATTTTTTATTAACACGTGATAATCACGATTACTGTTTGAATTAAAAAAACAAAGTCACGCATAAGAAGAGGTTAAGCTACCATTTTGTAATGTTGAGCTGCATGACAAATGCAGCCAACAAATCAAAACCTTTTTAGAGAATCAAAAGTGGGTCACCAAACAATGTATATTTAATGTGAAATAATTATATATGGTCACCCAAAATGTAGGTAGTAGTTTTAAATACAACCCAACCCGATACGAGCATGTGCACACAAACTCATTATGTTCCCTAGGAAAGACGACTCCTTTCAACTCTCAATTTTTTTTTCTACGTTTTAATTATTTTGCCTACATACTCATTAACGTTTACCTATATGTAATTATAATACTAAAAAAAATAAAAAAAATATGGATTAAGATTATCTGCTATGCCAATGTTGTAATGATCTTAAATAATAAATATAATTAAGGTTAAAACACTATATTTAAAAATAATAATAATAAAAAAGATAGAAATAAATATCAACAATTGATTACAATTTACAAATATCATAAAAACTTTCTTATTAGATTTTTTTTTTAATTGTTTATATTCATTAAAATAGAATTGAATTGAAATAAAAAATGCAAGAAATTAAATGGATAAGGGTGGGACTGTGAGAGGCACAGTTGGAAGTTGGAGGTTGGTAGTTGGTCTGATAAGGGAAACCTTCCAGCTCGTATCCAGCACACAACACCTCAAAAGAAACGCCTAGAATATCTAAATATTTTAATTTTAATTTTTATATAACGCTTATTTTTATTTTTATTTTTACGATTATATTTACGTTATAAACTCTATAATTAGTGGACCGCCCTCTGTAGAGCGGTAGCAACTAGGACACGTGTCGCCAACTCAAACGAAACTTGCAAACGACAAAATTAATGGTTTTTGATTGGTTGTTGTTCTATTTTCCTTTTTATTGTGTGTAAGTTAGAACATGAGAAAATTGTGGGAAACCATTTTTCCAAGTTTGAACTTTGAATTGAAGCGAACCAGAGAAGAAGCTGTAAATAGTATAATATAAAAGAAAACCCCACCTTTTCACAGACCTTTCTCGATTTTTCTTCCTCCTGTGATAGGACGCACAGGAGAGTTTTCATAGGGTGTTGAAGAGCCTTCTTTGTTTTGTTTTTGTGGGGTTCAAAGAAGGCTCTTTATATTGATTTTTTTTTTTTTTTTGGTTTGTGTGTGTGGGGGGTTTTTGTTGGGTGATTTAGAGGGAAGATGATAAGATCTTGGATATTTGGTTTGCAATTGATAGAATTGTTTGTGAGTTCATTGGTGCATTTGTTGTATGGGTTTTACATATACAGCTCAGCTGTGGCCGGTGACCTCTCCCAAACTTTGAATGAATATATTTTCAAGTCTAATGTCAACATTGCAGAGCCCAAAGAAGGAGAATCCATTTTAGCCTCCAAAACCGACTCCAATGCTCTGCCTCCTATTGTTTTAGTCCATGGAATCTTTGGATTTGGTAAAGGGGTATGTATTTTTTTTTTTTTTTCAATTTGAATCATATTATGCAATTGAATTATTCTCATTTTGTTTTGTTGTTCGTATTAGAGATTGGGAGGTTTGTCATATTTTGCCGGGGCAGAGAAGAAAGACGAGAGGGTTCTGGTTCCAGATTTGGGTTCTTTAACCAGCATACACGATAGGTAGGTTGCTTGAAAAGTATAAACATGTTTTTTTTTTTTTTTTTTGTCTCTGCAAGTTGCTTTTATGTGTTTAATTAATGGGTTCTGGGTTTCAGGGCTCGTGAGTTATTCTATTATTTAAAAGGTGGGCAAGTCGATTACGGTGAGGAACACAGCAAGGCTTTTGGCCACTCGCAATTTGGGCGGGTTTATGAACAAGGTTGATACACTTTCCCTCTTTTTTTAATGTATTTGTTGATATTCGTTTTCGATTTTATGTTTGATTTTAGACAAATTTTGCGTTTTTATCAAATCCCAATTTGAAGTTTCTGATTCTTGCTGTTAATTGGGTGCAGGGCATTACTCTGAATGGGATGAGGATCATCCTATTCACTTTGTTGGTCACTCTGCTGGTGCTCAGGTTGTTCGTGTTTTGCAGCAAATGCTTGCTGACAAGGTTGGTTCCATTTTGTTCATGTAATCAGTAGAAAACTTGATAATGGGTTGTTTTTATTGTGATTCTTTTGGTTGATTTTGTTTAAATTACTTATTTGTGATGATTTTCAGTCATTCAAAGGGTATGAGAACTCTTCAGAGAACTGGGTTTTGAGCATAACAGCCTTGTCTGGAGCGTTTAATGGGACTACCAGAGCCTACTTAGATGGGATGCAGTGAGTTCCATTCAAACTTGTTCTGTGTTTCAAATTTTTCCGTGAAATTGTTATTGTGTTTCGGAAGTAGTATAGCGAATTTTGATTTCAAGATATTTTTATTTAGTTTCGATATGTTCCCAAAATGATACTTGAAGTTGTTGACTGGTTTTATTGTTGTATCTGTTGTTCTGGGGATGAATTCTAATTCTTCCTCCACCACAGAAAATAATATATAATCCTAACTTAACGTTGCTGCTTTGGTTTCAACGCTATTACAGACCAGAAGATGGGAGATCCTTGAAACCCATATGTCTGCTTCAGTTGTGCCGCTTAGGAGTGATAATTTATGATTGGCTTGATATTCCTTTGTTGAAGTACTATTACAATTTCGGGTTTGATCACTTCAACATGTCATGGAGGAAAGTGGGTATTCGGGGTCTTGTCGATTCAATCTTGGGAAATACTGGCCCTTTTGCTTCAGGAGATTGGATTCTCCCTGATCTTACAATTCAGGGGTCTATGCAACTCAACTGTCATCTACATACATTTCCCAACACATACTATTTTAGTTATGCGACTAAGCGTACAAGGAAGATTATGGGTTTGACAGTTCCATCTAGTATACTGGGAATCCATCCACTGCTTTTCATTAGAGTGTTGCAAGTGAGCCAATGGACTCACCCTCCAGATCTTTCTCCTCCTTACAAAGGCTACAGGTGAGCTTTCATACAACATATAATGTCATATATTATAGCTGATATCTTGACATAGTTTGTTGACTTAGACTTTTATATTTCATTGATACCATGAATATGATATTTGGACCAAGTGGTGTACTTTTATAAGTTTTCTTGATGAAACTTTTTCACCTTCATAACAATATAGAATTCTCTAGAATTCAAACTTTTGACATTTTCCTCAATGACACATTTACACTTATGCCACAATCACAGATCAGGATTTGAATTTGGATATTGATTTTGTTCTGTGCAATTCATCGATGGAACAGAAAACTTCAGTGAGTTATATTGCCCTATGACTCATTCCTCAAGTAATTGCATATGCAGGGATGAGGACTGGTGGGACAATGATGGAGCAATGAACACCATATCTATGACTTACCCCCGTCTCCCAATTGAACATCCAAACCATTTCGTTGTAAACGATGCTGATTGCCAACCTTTGCAACCAGGCATCTGGTTAGTCATATCTCTTACTACCATTATTTGCTTATTCGAGTTACCAACAAAACCGTGTTTACAAATTTGTGCATTAATTTTGACTGAGAGGTGTCCTACATCTTGCTTGAATTTTGGTTTGGCATGTTTGGTAGAAGTAGTACACCCACTTGCACCGTTACAAATATGATTATATCTGCCGGGAAGTTGTGTGGTAGAGGGGCAATACTAATCAGCAAAGAAACTACAGAATGAGGTGTTTTTGTTTGAGTACAAAATATTATTTTTTTTCCAAAAGAAAAGTAAACATAAAGTGCAACTTATTCAATGTAGGACTATTGTTATTTTCTATTCTAATGAGCTTCTGGATACTTGTTGACCATCCATATGTGCTGTCCACTAATTAATAGTAGTGCACCATTCTTTTTGTCTTCTGAATATAACCGCTCCTGGGACTAGCATGGATTATTGGTTGTTCAATGGGGTTACTTAATAGAGATTTTACTAAATGCAGGTACTACAAGATTGTGGAAGCTGATCACATATTCTTCATTGTGAATCGGGAAAGAGCAGGAGTTCAATTCGATTTGATATATGATAGCATTTTTGAACGTTGCAGAAAGCATGTATTTAGGAAGACTCCCCCAACTTTACCAAACCCAACCCAGCAATAGCTTAGGATCTGTTACTCTCACACATACTCTACAACGGGAAGAGAAAAATTATTAGGAAAGCTGTAATACCGCCTTCTCTTTTTCCTGTTGTAAATATACATCTTCTCTCCCGTTTTCATTCTTTGCTATTTTACGGTGTATCATCTAGTGTAAATTTCTCAGAACCATCAGTGGCTGAGTTGTTTAACATCAGTCTTTGGTCATAGCAAATATTAGATGATGTACTTGGGAGGCAGATATTCTTGCACAAGAACATATATAGGAATTTATTTCTGGATAAATGTGTTAACAATTTTACTTATACAATGCTTGAAACTTTTCAATCCTGTTTTTACATGATTCTTTCGCCGCGTTGCCTCTGTGTCATGCTTGGTCTGTTCTTCATTCTTGCAGACTTACCTCCTGATATGAATTATCATATCAGTTACAATGCTACTTCAAATTGGTTTAGGTTTAGGAAAAATAATGTATATAAAAGTTTTCTATGGATTGGCTCACTGCCTCACACTACATTTCATTTGAAATTCTCTCCTTTCATGATTCATTCTTCTCTAGTGGATTGTTCCATGCTATTTTTGTCCAACTACTCATCAATTTATTTGCTGTTGGATTCGGTTGTCAGCTCAAATGCTGTATTTCCTTTTCGAACAAAAAACAGGGAAGCGAGTGGTACAAGTGAAGAGCAAAGAAAATAAATATGGCAGTTTCAATGATAACTGAGATAGATTAGATCTTCAGAATTTGAACCACTCCACATAAACAACCACATAATTGGGTGCCCACAGACAGATCAGTAGTAGATACTCATGCCCTTTTGACCAAATGGATTCCACCTCTTTGTTTGCTTTGTCTTTTCATTTCAATAGAGAATAGAGTGCTCCTTCAATTTCCAAAAGATAACTCCATATGGAATGCTTTGTCCAAGGAGAAAATCTTCTATGATGCTGAGTGGTACATCCGGTCACTGAGGATGAGATATGTGGTAGAAAAAGCTTATGTGGCAGCCATATATCTCATCCTCGGTGGCCTTAACATAATAATAAATTCACATTCACATCGAGAAGCATGTTCGCCTTAATATTATGATCATCATTCAATAATTGCAACTAAGTTCATAGTGGAAAAAATAGAAATTTAAATGATTTTTATATCTTAACATTGTTAAACAGATTTCATCAATTTATATCTCTTTAGATGCGAATCATGCAATCACTTAGATACATGAATCAAAAGGTCACATGGAATTAATGGAATTACATTGTGGTTGTGGATTCAATTTCATTTCCGTATTTGCATCTCTATATTTTGAATAAAATATGTAAAACACGATGGTCACATGAGGCGTGAGATATGGCACATGCATATCATGATTTGTGGCACATGAGAATCACACCCGACATGAAGTCAAAACTCATATCAGTATCACACTATGTTTCTAGTGCAACACAAGTCATGTGTTGGGCGACCGAACTTATAATTTCTTTAATTAATTAATTAATTAATTATGTAATCAACATAGTCATCAATTTATGTGTGCTAATAACTGATTAAACTTATAAACAATAATATCACTGTCCAATATGCATGGTTCGGTGATAAATGATGCTCATCCAACTTACTATGTCTTAAGTTCGAGTGGATACAATTTTATAAAACAGAATTCCATTTATCAAATTTATATTTAACTTATTGGTTGTGCACTTTCTCTTCCCTCTACGTTAGTATAGATATTCATCTATAAAATCACATAGTAGTAGAAGAATGAAAGCTTCATGTAACTTTTAGTTTAACATATCAATTCCGTAACATTGTTATAAGATATTTTGAAATCAAAATCAGTTAGCTACTTAGCTATAATGTTTAGTACGATCATAACTATTATGCAATCAGCCAATCTAGCAATTTGTATATATATGCACTAATCAAAGGATATGCTGCTAAACAATGAGAAAACAATCGTATTATTCTCGTATGAACCGACGAAAAACTATTAAAAATGCTGAATAAGTGATTATATCAATCTCAATAATTCCAAAAAAAATAAATAAATTTTTTTTGATCCGATTGTGTATTTACATCATCTCTTAGCACATGTAGTAGTGTACATTCCTTCCACATTAATGGTGAGGGGTTCAAATCCCATCATGCGTATTTTAAAAATATGTGTGAAGAGTTTTTTCCCTGGTTCGTGGGATAGATATTTAGATCGCACATGTATTGTTTAATATCGATTGGTCCCGACAGTCCTATTGTAATACTTAAAAAAAAAATTGATTTGACTATGTATGAGTCATGACTCATGAGAATAAACATATAAATAAATATTAACAAAACACTCGGGAAAAAAATAATATAATTAATTAATTAATAAAGAGAGTTTCAATAGATATGCTTTCCTTTTCCTAAAAAATAAAATTAAAAAAAATAGATATGCATTCAATATTTCAATTACATGTAAGGGATTCCAATTTTCAAACTTATTAATTCTTCAATTTTGAGTTAGAGAAAATTTTCATCCTTGTGGGAGTCAACGGATTAATTGCACATTTGCACTCCTTATTAAAGTGATTGATTTTTTTATTTTATTTTATTATTATTTTAAATATTACATAAATTCAGATTTTTTTTAGGGAGGGGAAGGATTCGAACCCACGACCTCGTGACGTAGGTATAAGGAGTTTTACTACTAGACCAACCTCATCTTGTCCCTTATTAAAGTGATTGATTTAGGCAAATTCCACTAGAACTCTGGTATAAGTCTATGCACAAATTAAAGATCATTTTGTTTTTCCATATATTTAGGTCTGTGAACAAGAGAATAACTAATTTAATGTAGATAGTGCTTCAAAAGGTAAATCTCAATTAGAAATTATTGAGAAATAGGAAAATTTTAATCAGGAAGTTGTTAATGTTTAATTAGGATTATATATGAAAGCTATTAATTTAATTAGGCTAGCTAGGATTCTAATTATGAATGAAACATAGATTAAACAGGAAATCTTGAAGCTGTTTTTAAATAAGAAACTTATTGATATAAGATTTAATTCTTTAAGTATATATTTTACTTCAGATTTTCAAGTTTTATCTTTGACAATTACCAGTCAACCACTGCACCCAATATATATTTAATCATTTTTTTTTTTTTAGCCGGCCTTGTGCAGATGCCTCAGCTTGCCTAAGCTGAAGCCGGCTCTGATCATTAATAAATAATAATGCATTGTTTACATTTTACATGACTTGCCAAATATTTGCATGAATAAACAATCAAGAAAAAAATAAAATTACATCCGCTCTTAGTTAAGTAGTTTAGTTCGAGTCTTGCTATGACTATTTACTTCCATTTCTCGTTGTATTATGGAATTAAAAATCTCCTAATGTAATGAGAATAGATTGTTGGGACCGCATATGTAGCTTTTGACCCCGACGTACTCAATAATGGTTCCATATCTTCCACTTTATCTTAGTTCTATTATCCATTTTGGCCGATTCGGGATAGGAGAGATAAAGATATAAAATCTTATCTTTCACATATCATTTTATAGATATAGTGATCCTCATGAACCATAAAATCCAATATTTTCTTCCATTTTTATTTATTTGATCAGCTTCCTTTTACATGTATATAGTTTTTCTAGGCTTTCGTTGACTGAAAATTAAACCCCACAAAATCGGATAATAAACATGATGTTATTCATTTATTTATTATTTATTTTGTTTTTAAAAAATAAAAACAAAGTCCAAAGGGTTCATGAATATCATAATAACGAATCTCATGTCATTGCCTATATATAGAACTCAACCAAACCAACTGCAATATAAACCAGCTGCACCAAGAACCCTAATTTATCTTTCATATATTTCATAATTTCATATACAGCAAAAGCTAAAATGGTTGTTTTCAATCAAAAGGCATCCAATGGCTGCACCAAAAGCTCCTCCCCATCAACCAATATCTCAAAAACTATCAATCTCGATCAGTAAGTTTTATCAACTACTTAATTGTATAATTAGCAGCTTTTTGTTGGAATATGTAATTGTTAAGATTATTATTTGACTGATATATAATTATAAAACAGGGGTGATCCGACGTTGTTTGAGCCCTATTGGAGGAAGATGGGTGACAAGTGTACGATGGTGATTTCTGCAAGTGATTCAATGAGCTATTTCAGCGATGCTGGGAACCTATGCTGGTTTCTTGAACCCAAACTCAGTGATTCAATCAAGAACCTACATCGTGAAATCGGCAATGCTAAATCCAACAGTCGACATATCGTGGTTGGGACTGGCTCAACACAGCTCTATCAGGCTGCGTTGTACGCTCTCTCTTCATCTCCTGATCGGACTCACCCCATCAGCGTTGTGTCCGCTGCTCCTTATTACTCGGTGAGCTAGCCTAATTGATCATCATGCATACACATGATTCTCAACCGTTGATTTCATTTTAGTCAACTTTAATTATTTGACTATGTAGATCTTGATTTATTAGGGTTTTAAAGCAAATTCAATTTTAAGAATGAAAACAAAGTCTTCACTTTTGTCTCTTGTTGAAGCTTAATTTGTTAATTAGCTCTATTCATGGGCCGATTTTTCTTGCTTGATCCTCTGCAATTATTGTTTTATTGTATTAATATCCTGCTAAATCCTCATTTTTTAAATGACTTTTATGTATAAATCATGCATGACAGCATGAAACAAAGGAACAAACATGTTTCTTAAACATGCACATACATATATATCTAGAAACAACAAGCGTATATATCCATGTAACATGTTTTGGGATCCTGAGCCAGACACAAACATGTAACATGTACATGTCTAATTTGAGAATCATGTTGCTGAAACCTAAAATAATTAAGATTAGCTAGATTGATTAATTTTAGTAAGTCAAACGATATAATAATAATGATTAAGAGTTAGATATGACAGATTAAGCGGCAATAAGCAGAAATTAAGATGATTTTTTTTATTAGTAATCTTATGCCGGCGCCGGCGGTGTTCAATGACCTACTTTGGTTTTCATTTTTATTTTTTATATGCGATTTACAACTACGGGAATCTGAGATATTGCTATTATTGTCGGTAGTTACTTTGGTCTTCATTTATATTGACCAAAGTTCGATAATGGTTAATTACATGTAGCAATATCCAGAGGAAACAGACTACCTTCGTTCAGGTCTATATAAATGGGCCGGTGATGCGTACACGTTTGATAAGGAGGAGGATGGAAATACAAATTACATAGAGGTGGTCAACTCACCCAGCAACCCTGATGGTTCGATCAGAGAAGCTGTGGTGAAGCGGACCGGAGGGAAGCTGATCCATGACCTTGCCTACTACTGGCCTCAATACACACCCATCACTTGTCCTGCTGATCATGATATCATGCTTTTCACTTTCTCCAAGTGCACGGGTCACGCTGGTTCCCGAATTGGGTATGCATCGATCTATTCATGTCACGTCAACGTATTTTTTACTTAATTTACTGCTTAAACTTTTCAATATGAATGTGCTTATCGCTAATATGACGTGGTTCATTTTTGTTTTGAAGCTGGGCGCTGGTTAAGGATACAGAAGTTGCGAAGAAGATGATTAAGTTCATTGAGCTAAACAGCATAGGTGTATCGAAAGAATCCCAGCTCCGAGCTGCAATGATTCTCGGAACGCTCAGCGATAATAGCTACCGAAACTTTAACTCTAACAAGCCAGAGCTAAACAGCATAGGTGTATCGAAAGAATCCCAGCTCCGAGCTGAAATGATTCTCGGAAAGCTCAGCGATAATAGCTACCAAAACTTAAACTCTAACAAGCCAGAGCTAAACAGCATGTGTGTATCGAAAGAATCCCAGCTCCGAGCTGCAATGATTCTCGGAAAGCTCAGCGATAATAGCTACCAAAACTTAAACTCTAACAAGCCAGATAACTTCTTCGAATACAGCCAATGCCTCCTAGCCGAAAGATGGAAAAAATTGCGAGAAGTAGTTAAACGCAACCAACTTTTAATTCTGCCGGATTACCCTCTAGAGTACTGCAACTTCACCGGAAAGTTCACTCAATCACATCCTGGTAAGTGGTAATAATAAACGTCATAAATTCTTTATTTATTTTTTTCAATAGTCTTTTTTAGTATATATGAATTAATTAAAAACAATTTTGTTTTGAAATATTTTGTGGGAATGCAACAGCGTTTGCATGGTTGCAATGCAAGGAGGAGGATGTGGACTGTGAGAAATTGATTAAAGCACATAAGATGATGGTGAGAGGTGGAGTGAGATTTGGGGCTGAGAAAAAGTATGTTAGGGTTAGCATGCTAAGTAGCGAAGGTGTCTTCAACCTTTTCTTGCAGAGGTTATCAGCAATCAAAGGGAATTTTAATTAACAATATTTGGAAAAACCTCTTGAATATTCACATGAAAAAGCTTCATCATCGTGTAAATGTACATGTTTCATTTTTCGTTTTCCTGAGGTGTGATTACTGATTACGAATTTACCACCCTAATGCCGTGTCTAAATTTTTTTCTTTAAAATTTATTGTGGCAAGGAAGTTGCATGTAATTCGGTTTTGGAGAGAGGAGAGGTCATACCACTAGACCAAACTCATATTGTCGTACAAGTTGCATGTAATTAATATATGATTTATCACACAATTTCATGATATCAGTAACAGTAACAAATTACATAACATATTATTGGTGTTCATTTGTTTAACGATTGCGTGTTTTTGGTGTAACGAAATTTTAATTTTAACTCAATTTCCATATTATATTTTCTAATATTTCATTCAATATGAATTTTAAAGAATATATATAGGATGAAAAATGAATAATTAAAAACAAGGAAAAAGGAGACTGTTAATATATCTTTAATCTTGAATTTCAAGCTGGCTTATACTGCTTCATGCTTGTAGATAAAAATCAAATTATGTTATAATGTGGAATCTATATAGGCGTTTTGACAACCAAGAAAATAAATACATGGATGTGGATAATCTTAAAAAAGGCAACAAAATTGCAATCTTACCATTGGATGTAGATATTGTTGATTTATTAATTTCCATGTATTTCTTTTCTTGGTTGTCAAAACGCATATATATATATATATATATATATATATATATATATATATATATATAGAGCAAGGTGTTGAAAATTCATTGGTTATCTGAATTCAGAGCACTACGGAGAAGCAGAGATCAACAATGGTGAGTTTTATGAGTGGATCCTCATGCTTACTAGATTTCAATCAACATTATTTCAATGTACTTCAAATTTACAGGGAGTACCAAATCAGCTTCAATTTGATGCATATGAATATGACGATGATTGGTTATTTTCAAATGTTGGTGTTTTTAATTTGAGAGATGGAAAGTGGACTTTCAAATATTCTTGGCCACAATGAGAGAGATGATGTAATAATTCGAATAAAGATGCACTAAATTGAAATAAATATTTATATTATATTAGGATGACTTCTTGGTAAGATTTTCTCTAAATCAAATAGTGTTTTTGGTGCAACTTTTACATTAAAAAAGTGCAACTTTCACACTATTTTACTATTTCATCTTCAACCCATTGCACCAAATCTTACACTATTCCTTTTTTTTTTTTTAATTATTATTTGTTAATAAATACTCATCTTCAACCAATCAAAACTCAATTCACAATTTTTTTTTTTTTTTTTTTTTAAAAAAAAAGGAAAATTTGCACAAAATTTGCGCCAAGTGAACAGTATCACGCAATATCGCAAAAATTGCGCAAGATTTGCCTTGGGTTGGAGGCAATTTTTGCTGGAAATTGAAGATGGCGTAGGGGATGCAGCAAGGTTGGAGATGCCCTAAGAACATAGCATTTGAAAAGTTAAGGCCAACATTTTGAAGGCACCATGCTTACGTTGGATTTGGTGGTATGATGACTTGAGAATATATTTTTCATACCACTATGGTTCGAACCAGCTTGGTAACAACATCAAAAGATCAAAAAGCGATCTATGAAGTAAATGAGGTATTCTAAAAATACCTTTAAAAAAAAAAAAAAAAAAAAACTAAGGCCAACAAACCAGTCAACTAATATTATCATGTGATGAAATTCCCATCTTAATATTCACTCACATGAAGCTAAATTTTACCAATCCTTTAGAATTTCTTAATAAACTTCAAAAAATATCTAGACACTTCTAATTTTTTATTTTATTTTCTATAAATTTAATAAAACTTAAAACAGCTTTGTCCATCAATATGTTAAGACTTTTCCAAATAAATAAATAAAATATTGGATAAAAAATATATTTCGCCACCTGAAAATGAAAAAACTACTAGTAGTTTTATTGATATCGATATCTCAGATTAAAAACAAGAAATCTATATGCAGTAACTCTCAACTCTGTTTATGAGCTACAACCCATTTGTGGCGAAAAGGATGCTATTGAAATAAAGGATTTGCAGACCCAACAATATGGTTTGATGTCAAATGGATGTTCTAGTGGTATATATATTTACATAAAAAAAATCCATAGATGAGATAATATTGATCCAAACATACGTTTCTCACACTATCAAGATCGATAGCTCAAATGGTGTCTTATTATTTTATAAAGACATAAAATGGTGTCTTATTATTTTATAAAGACAAAATTATGTTGCTAGCTGACTCTTGACTGTTGTGGATAAAGTGTATTAATCCATAAAATTAGATATACATATATATCTTACTTAAATTTGAAGGAAAAAAAAAAACTTGTGGGAATTATGGATGAAGGATTGAAGGGGGCCCCAAGAGAAACAGCCACCACTCATTTGAATCAAGACAAAGAAAAATCCACTCTCCCACCTCCCTTTCCATCCCAAAACACACACACAAAATAAAATTAAAAAAAAAAAAAAAAAATGTACTCACTTTCATTTCTTCTCTAACACTTACTCTTTCCTGTTATTCCATGGCCAAGAATCCATTTGAATATTTCTACTGATTCTCTTCTCTCTCTCTCTCTCTCTCTCACTCTCAGTCATGATTCCTTATTGCTTCTCTTCTTCAAGAAACACTACTACTTCTATCACCCCAGAAGCATTTCTTCTTCACAATTCTCATCTCTATCTCCCTAAACATCGCTCCAATGAAACCCAGTTCTTCAAAAGAGAAGCTTTTTTTCCTCTCAAGCCTTTATTATCACTACCCAAGTCATCTCTTTCATTTTTGAGCCTCAAGAACTCAAGACTCACACACCCTTTTGCCAGTATATCTTCCTTTGCTGAATCTGGAGGTAGTGAAGAAGAACAAAAACACCATCATGGAGGTCCAGAGACTGAAAATGGTGATGACTTACAAGGGATGGCACAGGCTTTTAACATATCTTCAAGCACAGCCACTGCTATTTCTATATGCATAGCTTTTGCAGCTCTGAGTCTTCCACTTTTTATGCAGTCTTTGGGTCAGGGGCTGGATTTGAAGACCAAGCTCTTATCTTATACAACACTTCTGTTTGGTTTTTACATGGCTTGGAATATTGGAGCCAATGATGTGGCAAATGCAATGGGGACTTCAGTGGGTTCCGGTGCTTTGTCGCTGCGACAGGCGGTGTTGACGGCGGCTGTGCTGGAGTTTTCAGGGGCGCTGATGATGGGAACAAATGTCACTAGTACAATGCAGAAGGGAATTCTTGTTGCTAATGTGTTTCAGGGGAAAGATACTCTGCTTTTCGCTGGATTGCTCTCTTCTTTAGCTGCTGCTGGTACTTGGTTGCAGGTTCATTTTTTTCAACTTCCTCTGTTTTTCAATTTATCAATAACTTTTATCTTTTGAAGTAGATGTTGTGCGTTCAATTGAGACCCTTTTTAAATTTATTGAAAAAGTTACTTAGAAAATTCTGGCGTAGTCATTGCTTCTAACACAATTTAATTCCTACTTGTAATTGGAAAATTTTGGGACTGTTGAGAATCTAAGTTTATGAGCTTGTGTTATTATGGAATCCTGCATGTATTTTATGTATATGTGACCTGAAAAATGTATTCTTCTTTATGGTAATGAAAACACAGATACTTTCTAATGCGGGATTTCCCGTAGAGAAGATTGCTACCAGTAGCCATTAAATTACCGCAAGTAGCAATCTAGGATTTTGTACAGGAAATCCTACACCTGAAAATTTCAAATGAAAATGGTTATTCTGTTATATAAGCAGCTTCTCTTTTATTTTCTTATAACATTTCCAAGTCATTATTGTTCTCTTCATTCTGCTAGTAATTATTCAGATATTTTTGTATGGATTCAGATGTTTAATTAGTAGAGGGAAATTTATATTGTGTTATGTTCATTACCAATTAGTAACCCTAATGGAGACAAAGGCATGTTCATATGCTGAGTGTATAGATTGTGTCAGTCCAACAGATGAGAACTTTTGTATTGTAGAATCATGTTTCTTGTTTGAACAATGAATTTTAGATTTCTGATATGGGTCCATGCAGGAAACTGATCAAAATGATTTTTCTTAAGTCTTAATGGTAATGGCTATAACTATCAATATATATTTTATATACTTCATTTTTGAGTTCTTATTAATGAGATCCTTGTTTTATCAGGTTGCATCGTATTTTGGTTGGCCTGTCTCTACCACACACTGTATAGTAGGATCAATGGTTGGATTTGGTCTTGTTTATGGGGGGCCTGGTGCAGTCTTCTGGAGCTCACTGGCAAGGGTGACTTCATCGTGGGTGATCTCGCCGTTAGTGGGAGCAATGGTGTCGTTTCTCGTCTATAAATGCATCCGAAGGGTACGTTCTTGCTCTTCGAGACCTGTACTTACAAAGCTTGCTGCCTTGCATACCATATATAGATTTTCATTGTCTTACAACTTATGTTTTTGTTTTTGTTTTTCTTTTCTAGTTTGTATACAGTGCTCCAAATCCTGGACAAGCTGCAGCTGCTGCTGCGCCTATTGCTGTTTTCGCGGGTGTGACTGGAATATCTTTCGCAGCTTTTCCTCTAAGCAAGATATTTTCTATAGCTTTAACTCAGGCTTTAGCATGTGGTGCTGCTGGTGCCTTCTTATTTGACAGAATCATCAGAAAACAACTCGGCCATCTCCTCGTTGAATCTACTTCCTCACAACCAGAGCCCCAAGATACAACTTTACACAATAAAAAACTTGGGTTACTCTCTGATGTAGCTGGTCCCAAAGGTACCCAGCTCGAAATAATTTACGGGGTTTTCGGATATTTGCAGGTCCTTTCTGCTTGCTTCATGTCATTTGCCCATGGCGGAAATGATGTCTCCAATGCAATAGGCCCTTTGGCTGCTGCATTATCCATTCTTCACGGTGGTGCCAGTGGAACTGAGATTGTTATTCCAATGGATGTTCTTGCCTGGGGAGGTTTTGGAATTGTTGCTGGACTGATGATCTGGGGTTACAGAGTGATAGCGACAATCGGGAAGAAGATAACAGAACTAACACCAACTAGAGGGTTTGCAGCTGAGTTTGCTGCAGCTTCTGTGGTTCTATTTGCAACAAAATTGGGACTGCCAATATCAGCAACACACACTTTAGTGGGTGCAGTGATGGGTGTTGGATTTGCCAGAGGACTAAACAGGGTTAGATCAGAGACAGTGAGAGAGATTGTGCTTTCCTGGGCTGTGACAATTCCAGTTGGTGCAATCTTTGCAGTTTTCTACACATGGATATTGACCAAGCTTTTGTCATGTATATTGTGAGTAAACATTTAAAAGATTAAAATGGTCAACCGGGTGTTTTGAGTAATTAAAAACACTCGTATATTTTCTTTTTCCTCTAACGATTTTTCCAATTAAATTATTGGATGATTATGTCATTTCGAACCGATGTGGTTTCCCCAAATGGAAGTCACTACATATTGAGACTAGCAATACTACCAAAACTGTCTTCTAGCTGTTGCTATACAGGTCAAATGATCCTTGTTAATAACTTCAAATTTTGTTTTGAATAAAAAAATTCTTGTTCCAAACTGTTTGTTCATCATAGAAATTTTTGCTGAAATTTTCTCACCTTAACTTCACTTCTTTTCTTTTTAGAACAGAGCAAGGGAAACAGAGAAACTTTTCAAGTCTCAAGATATTTGCTATGCTATTATACGTGCCCTTTATGATGTTGATACACAATCTGATTGCAAGAAATCCAACATTCAGAGATTGCTTAAATGATACAATGAAAAGCATCAAGACAGTGAAATAAGTTTACAATGGGAAATAGATAAAGGAGCATTTACAAGATTTTCAAAGGAAAAATAGAGCCAAAAGTAGAATGTAACAATGAAAATAGTACACTCAATTTTATTTTAATGATCAAGATTTTCTTTCAAATTTCTCAAGCAACCAACAGGCAGTTATCTGATAGAGGTACCGGAATGTATATAGACGAGAGCCATTAAAAACAAAGCGCTACGGAGAGAGTTCTTGTATAGAGGTTAAGCTGGGTTCCCAGTCCAATCCATGGCATTGTCTTACCTTTGGGAGAGGGGGTACAAAAGGCTTCCTTCCTCTTATACCTCTTCTTTTTACAAATCCTGGGATTCCTGACCACTTTTCCTTGGAGATGAAGAATTCTTTTGCTGAACGAATAGATTCATCCGATTTATCTCCATTTGCTTCCCAAGTGATCCTTGCATCAGATGTATCTACTTTGCGTTGAGAAATTCTTTTGACTCCACGCTTCTGGTGATTGTGCTTCAGTTTTCGAGCTGTAGTAGATGGAATCAAGTAATATTTCTGACCAGGCAACAGGTTCTCGTCTGGACACAGAAAGGCTTCAAGAGGGTTTTTGAAAACTTCAGGCCGAGCAACACACATCCCTGGATATTTTTCCAGCAACTGATACACTGAAACTGCCTTTTGGTACAGCTCCTCTCGCCCACCTGCATGAACTATCCTCACAAATATATCCTTTGATCGCAAGGTCAAGTGACTCATATCCACAGATACAGGAGCTCCTCCATATTCTTTCTTCCATCTGGTTTCCTTATCTTTGTGCTTGACTAGCCCCAAAAACTGAGCACATTTCTTCAGCATTGCCGGCAATCAACAGCTGTCTGATAGAAATGTTTCATCATAGAATTGTTTCATCATAGTTTCCTGGCAGGAAGTGGGAGGGCTTTGTATTAGCTTGAGGTAACAATATTCGTTGTCTTGGTGACTAGGTTGAATGTCATTATTCATTGTATTCTCATGGCCGGCTCGCATTAATTTAATATTTTCCCACAGAAAGCAGTGATGAAATCAAGGCCTAATACTGTGGTAAGTATTAGATAAGGAATATCTCCGTACCTTCTCTTTCTCGGCATAACCAAAGTTTTATGTAAAGATTGCCAATTTGGTCCTATGCCAGCTGTGCATACACATCCTTGTGCTGATATCATACTCCCAGAGGCCTGACAAGACCTGACGTTCCAGCTTCTTCAACCTTCCACTAATCCAGTTGTTATGAAGAACAAGACAACCCTTCTTCTCACAGGCTCGTTTCACATTTTTTTTCTCCCACATGCCTAAATATGCACCATTTGGGAAGAGGTTTCTATCCAAGAAGTGAATGGTCAAATTTGTTTCTGGTTCCATACATCTATTATCACCTACACGGTTGGACCCACCTTCTCCGCATAGAGTGTCATAGAAGCTTGGCTGCTCGGATAGGCCAGAAGTTGCTGCATGCTTCACCACTTTCTCCAATGCAGCAATTGTTGAAGCATCACAACGAGCAAAATAAAAGCCAGAGTTCAAGCGCCTGGGTAAATTTATAGCTCCTGCAGACAGAAAAGTAGCACAGAGGATTTAAGTATCTATTTAATTATTTTCAGTCCAAAGGGTTAACGGTTTGACACTATACTATCAACAGATAGTTGAATTGACAGAGGAAATTAATTGGGAAGTAAAAATTGCATAAAAATTCAAACAGATATCTTAACCATACAATTCTCTCCGTGTGCATTCACAAGTCATACTTTTAAACCAGGTGCACAGATACTTAATTTATCTCTAGCACGGCTGAGTGAATCACCTGTTACATTGTATTCATCAGACTGTGCTGCAAGAACAGAAGGACCAAAGGAGTACAGCAATGGCAATGGACTTTTAAACCAATACACATCCACATCACTCAAAAGTACATTGTAACCCAGCTTCAGAATCTGCAGGACCATTCTGGACTTCACTTTAGTAACCCTCTGAAAGCATTTTGTTCCAAAGTGACAATCATCAAAGCTGATGTTACTTGGAGTTGATGGATCACTGAAAACAGGCAGGCCCTAGCACAAAGTAGAACAGATTAAGTGCACACAAAAAATTTCTACGGGGTTTTAAGTGAGAATATCTAGAAACAAACACAAGTATACTTGACAATCTTCCTACAGTATTATATAACACAAAGCACAACAAAAGGGTACTTCAAGCCATATGGAACCAGTCAGTATTATTAGTCATCTTTGGACCACAAAAACTTTAGATTCTACAAGACAGCCAAACTTATACAGCCATATGGAAAATGTCCAAATTACAAACCAACTTCAAGATGTTTAAGATCATTCTATAAGGTCACTTGCAGGCCCCCAAAAACTGAGAATGAAGAAAGAAGTCGCTTGATAATGAAAAAGAAATTCAAAGTCAAAGGAAGTATACCTGAAAGATTGAAAACTGATAAGTTTCATGGTCTAAAGCACAAACCACGAAATTGGTTACCCTGAGGCGGCGTAGTCTGCATACCCAACTCATTAGCATGTCCCTGTAACTATATCCAGCAACTGCAAGTACAATTGTCTTATTCTTGTCTGCAATTACTGAAAGAAGTGATTCCAAGGAAAATGGAAAATCTAATGGAGCCGAGGACTCTAATTGATCAGTAAGAGAGCAGTTTAATCTTGAGTTCAGTGATCTAGCAACATCAATACAAGCCATAGTTTTCTTTAATGTCCAGAAATGCGAGGTTTTCTCTTTCCAGGAGCTCAGCCTCTTGTCTAAAACTGTAGAAACAGCTTTTGCTGTTATATTGACGAAAATATATTCTCTATCACAGTTTAGAAGTTTTACCAGAGTAGAATAATTAATTCCATGGAAGAAAGATGACCCATACAGAGAACCTAGATGGGAATTGCCAACGTACTCCCAGCTTCTTTCTACTCCATCTGAACCAAGGGATCCTCTGCCAGAAAGATCAGACCGATGCTTAGGATCAACCAGAGAAAGACTCGAGATGGTCCAACTGGCATCAAACACGAATCTGAATTCATATGACAAAGCCTCACTAATGATCCACGGATCATAAATCCCCTTCCCGTACAAAAAAGGAGGAAGCACCCCGGTATGTAAAGGTGGCTCTCCATTGTTCCATGCCATAAGCATTCTCCCATCACAAAGATTCCAATGCGGACTCTGATCAAGTAACTCCTGAAACTGATGAAATGAAGAACGATATCAATTGAGTTCTCATCAATAGACATCAACTTTCAAGCTGGAGTAAATTCCTTCATACCTCCCGGGTCCTAACCCTTTTCCCTTCCTGTCTTTGCCAATTTTTTCCATTATCACTCAAGTAGAACGGGAAGTTGGAAACATTTCGCGATGAAGCAACAAGGAGCCAGTCATGGTCAACTTTGTATGCATAATTCAGGGTGGAAATGAAGTCGGGCAGGAGAATGGTTTCAGGATCAATTAACACGGATATATCCGATGTAAATGCCTGCGCTCTTGCTACCATAGAATGGAAGAATGGAGTGCCAAGAAACCTAGAGACATCCAAGCACAGAGCATAGGGCTAATGTATCAATTGGCTTCTGAACTAGACAAATCAATTTTAACATATTTGTAGTTTAAGTGCACAAATAAAAATGAACAAGTTCATGATCAAATCAAATGTTCTCATATGTTAATTAGAAATGGCAATCAAATCAAACTCCTTTGACATCTACTGCGAAATCTTTGACCAATATATTCAATTAAACTCAGTCAATTCACATAAGAGAAATAAAAAAGAAGGAAAAAAAAAAAAAAACAGAAAATCTTACGTAAAATCGATATTGGGTTCAACCAGAAGTCGAGAACCGAAGTTGCGAGCAAAAGCAGCGACAGAAGGGTTTTGGCTGAAGAGAACAACAGTTATTTGTTTTGACAAACCAAGCCATGACCGTATAGCTAGACTCTGTCTGGATCCAACAGAACCAGTAAACGGGCCAGGTGCAGTAAATATTGCAATTTTAGGACTTGTGTGCTTAAATTTGCGGTTCTTGAAGAGCTTTTGATTGTTATTAAAGGCGGGTAATTTCTGAGTAGCATAAATGGAGAGACAAATCAAGAGTAACCCAGATAGCCATATTGACCAAAGTCCCATTTTCAACGCCTGTAAATAAAAAAAGAGCATTAGCGAAAGATTAACAACAGAGTAAAAGAAAAAACGAAAAAGAGAAGAGAAAGGAACTCCACCTTCATTGTTATAAAGTAAATAAGTAAGAAATGAGAGTTGGGTTTTTGTTGATAAAGGAAATTGTGAGCTGGGTTTTGACTTTGTTGAGAGGAAGTTGAATTTAAAAGAAGCGAAAGTGGAAGAGTAGCAAACGCGCAATAGACATGTGAGGTTTGGCGTCATGAACATGTCAGCTTCCATTGCACCCGTCTCCTCGCACCCATGCCATCATCTCCATCTAAAGTTTATACAGTATTTATAAGTTATGGGGTAATTGCACAAACACTCCTGGAGTTTGACATAATTACAGCCACATGGCAGTTTTGGACATATTAACGTAAACATCCCCTAACCGTTGAGAAATATTACACCAAGTCACTAACATTCCCTACCGTCAGCAATTAACGGCTGAGGGTAATATTTTCTTTTTCACTAAAATTAAAACGAATTGAAAAACAATTATTATTTTAAAAATATTTAATTTTATTTTATTTTTAAAAAAGAAAAAAAAATAAAGGTGGAGATTTCAGTTTTATCCAGACGGAGAAATCTCCACCACTCCATCTCGATCCATCTTAGTAATTGTGTTAAATTTTGTTGAAAAAGTCCATTGAAAATTATAATTAAAAAAAATTGATATATATATATAAAAGGGTCGGATTATATCAACTCAAATTTTTGACTTCACCATCTCAACTATTGGATTGAAGAACACATAAGCAAATAAATGGTTGAGATATTGAAGTAAAAAAAAAAATTTGAGTTAGAAATTTGAATTGATATAACCTGATCCTAAAAAAAAGTACATAACTACATATAAATAAAATTACAAAAACTTCTTTAAATTGTAAAAATGTACCTATCAAATTATTAAAAATAGAGTAATACTAGATATCACAACTAAAATCACAACTATTTCAACATAACACATGTGGCACATGAGGTGTCAATTGGTAAATGGATACATAGATAGGTGAAATAAATCATTATTAATGTGTGTCTATTTACCAATTGACACGTCATGTGCCACATGTGTTGTGTTGGAATATTTGTGATTTTAGTTGTGATATCTAGCATTACTCCTAAAAATAACTCCCTAAAATTATTTGAATCTAAAAAATACTAAAATACCCATTTTTTTAAATTTTGTTTTTCACACGATGTACCTTTATTCACTCGAACAAAACTCAACGGAAAGAAGTATAGAGGGACTATTTTGATCAAACTTGAAATAACAAAACTCAACCGAAAAAAGTATAGTGGAACTATTTTGATCAATCTTGAAATAATAAAGACGTCTATGATGCAGATAAAATAAGGATAATGATTTAAATAATATGGCTGTTGATGATACAGCAAGAACTTACATAAATTCAAGATACAACAGCAACTAACATATAAGCAACAATTATTAGGTTAGGTATACCTGAAGATATTATCATGCGGTTTCAAATTTCAATAATTCTCGTTATCGAGAATTAATTTTAAAAACTTTACATTATTTCTCGGTAGCAAGAATTTATGAAACCGCATGATAGTATCATTAGGTATACCTGCCCTGATAATTTCTGTACATATAAATATATACAAAAACAAGGCTTCAGGACCACCACAGTACAGGCATTAAGCTATCACGCTACTTAAGCTACTAAATTGCACAGAACCCATTTACCTTCCCTAAGCACGTATCTGTGTTGCATCAGAGTGATTTAATACATTACTCCGACAGCCAATGCTACACACCAGATTATGGAGCATGATCACCAGTTTCAGGGGATGCCAACTCACTACAAGAAAAACTCTTAACAACAATGCTAGTTGTAGATGTGTATCTACCATGGGTATCACGCCCGTTTTAGCTAGGGCAGTAATGGAAAAGCACGTTTTTTGACCATGCGTTAGTTACAACGGGCATTGCCCGTTGTAGATTCTCCAGTTTTATTTAAAAAAAAAAAAAAAAAAAAATCTGATTGGTTTATTTTTTTTTATGTAGAATTATCTCAAAAATGTTGGAATATAATGCCATTTAAAAAAATCTAATTTGTGTATTGAATTTAATAAAATTCATAAGTATATACATAATAAAAATAATGTCAAAAAAAAAAAACATCCACTCAAATATATCCTAGTCAAGAATACTTAATTCCTAACATTAGTTTGATCTAAAAACATTCACTCAAATCCTAATTACTTGATGCATAATAGAAGAATGTTGTTTTCCTTCAATCTTCAATCTCCGCAAATTTTGAATGCAAAGTTCGGGTGGCACCAATTATGTTTCCAATTGAAATTTGTTGACATAAGATCTGCAAGCAACCAAAACAAAACTGAAAGTCAGAATTTTCTCATAATCCACCACCACTCTCAACTCCCAAAAAAAAAAAAAAAAATCCTTTAACTTTCTGAAAATCTCCACATAAAAAATATCAATATCACAAATTAGAAATATATATGCTTAACCTATCAATTAATCACCAATATCAAAGCAAAATTTAATAGAATTTTTCACCAAAGCAATCAACAAATGAGATTGAATGGGACCTAAATCAGATAAAACAATATAGTGACATCAAATAATTATTCCGAAAATCAAATAGATAATTAATATACTAATAAAAAAAAATACACATCAAATTTTAAAAAAAATAACAAATAAAAACAAGGAACTAATGTCTCTTAACACTAGATCTAAAAAAAAAAAAACTTACGAAGTGTCAGGTGTAGGAAGATTTGGGAATGGAAGAGAAAGGAATTTAGGGATTTCAAGTGAAGAATTGGGAATTTGGGTATTGAACTCTGATGGCCAGCGTTGTTAAAAAGGTGTGATTTTCCTTTTAAGCAAAACGGTGCGTTTAATTAAGTCAGATGGTTTTGGGTCAGAAGCAATATTGGGCCAGTTGGGCCACACTTGCAAATTATCTTTTATTCTAGCATTTTTGTTTCAGTAGAGTCCAGTGAGCCCAATGAAGGGAATTCATTCCCTGGCCACGTAATTGCATTTTCATTACAAAGTCTGTTGTAACAAACTTTTGGATCATTGAACGATTTAAAATTCATTCCTTACAATTCTTCTCTCGTATTCTCTCTGAATCTCTCCCCTCTCATTCAACCAAAATCAACAATTTCTACCAAATACATTGCGATTTCTACGTGAGATCTCTCGTGATCAGCTCGGCATCACAATTGGTATCAGAGCAAACATCCTGCAACCTGTGGCAATGGTGGAAGGAACCAGGAATCAGGTGGTGGAAAGCAGATTGACAGATCTGGATTCAAGAAATCAGGTCATGGAAGGAAGAGTTCTGAACATAGAAGAAAAACTACAACAAATTGGAGGAGGAGTTAATACCTGTAAGTCATAAATCGAAGGAATGATGGCCAAAATAGCTCAACTCCACGATCTAGTCTACCGAAGCTTCAACCGAGTGGAACTGGATGAAGGAAATGGAAAAGGAATATTAGGTTCAGCTCCGGCTGGTGCTAGCAGCAGCAGTCCCTTGGG
Source organism: Acer yangbiense (assembly GCA_008009225.1). Taxonomy (NCBI): domain Eukaryota; kingdom Viridiplantae; phylum Streptophyta; class Magnoliopsida; order Sapindales; family Sapindaceae; genus Acer; species Acer yangbiense. The sequence goes on along the minus strand of CM017768.1, from coordinate 4,964,216 downwards.
TACTTCAAGGCAGCAAGGTCAACAACCACCTGCAACCAAGGTATTCTCAGATAACCAATTCAAACCTCCAAAGTTAAATTTTCCTAAATTTGATGGAACTGATCCAAAGGCATGGATCAGAAAATGTGAGAGATTCTTTCTCATTTACCCCGTAGAACCTGAAAAAAAAAAGTAATAGTGGCCTCCATACATTTTGAAAAAAAAGTAGAAACATGGTTTCAGACTTTCTATGCTTTAAAAGGTAACATAGGCTGGGAAGAGTTTACAGACTCTCTATTGGTTAGGTTCCTCGATTTGGAGCAACAGGATGTGGTGGGAGAATTTCAGAGACTCAAGCAAACCTCCACTGTAACCGATTTCCAAGACCGATTTGAGGAACTTCAGCCTAGATTAATATCTAAGAATTTAGGTTTAAGTGATGAGTTTTTTTTAGCTTGTTTTGTGAGTGGGCTGAAGGGAGAAATCAGGAATTCAGTTAAGATGTTCCATCCACCTGATTTGAAGTCAGCAATACATCTTGCAAGGTTGCAAGAGGCGGCCATTGAGTCCAAGAAATTTAAACCATGGCCCAATAAACCAACTCCAAATACCACTCCCAACTCACATCCTGCAGTGACTAGGTGGAGCCCTACACTCAACTAGCACCAACCTCCCAATCAAACATAGAAAAAAACCAAAACATATCCCATCAAAAGACTGACCCCAACCGAGATGAAGGCAAGGAGGGATAAGGGGTTATGTTATAATTGTGATGAGGTCTACTCGTTTGGACACCAATGTGCCAAACGGCATATCTATATGCTAATATGAGAAGATGGAAGTGAAGAAGAAGAAGAAGTGGGGGCAGAAGAAAATTCAGAAAAAGATGATACACTTACCGAATTACCAGGAGAGGAGATCACCATTTCTCATCAGGCTTTGAATGGTGGTAGTAAAGGAATTCATACCATTAAACTAAAAGGAACCGTAAAAAATCGGGAGGTAACTATCTTGGTAAACAGTGGATCTACCCATAACTTTCTGGATCCGAAAACCGCCAAATTTACCGGAATCGAAATTGAGAGTACCAACCTACTTTGGGTAACCATTGGTGGGGGAGGAAGGATCAGTAGCCAGGCCCGTTGCCCGGCATTCACTTGGACAGTTCAAGGCACCAGTTTCACAACCGAAATGAGATTGCTCAAGCTTGGCGGTTGTGATGCGGTCCTCGGCATGCAATGGTTACAGGAAATAGGTCCGGTTCTTTTAGATGCTAAACTATTGACCATGGGTTTCAAGCTAGGTCAACATTGGATAACCTTACAAGGAGTTAGGGAGGATGGTGGAAGACTACTACAACTAGAGGGAAGAAGAGTAGCATCTCATTTCAGCAAAGCACAGACTAGGGTGGAACCTGTTGTGCAATTATACTCACTAGAGATGGAGAAGGAAGACAGTGAAGTACCAGAAGTTCTCAAACTAGTTTTAGAGGAGTTTTTGACAGTGTTTGAGGAACCCACGGCTTTACCTCCAATCCGTTCTAAAGACCACCACATTCCACTAATGCCAAATAGTGGACCTATAAATGTTAGATCATATAGACACCCCTATATACAGAAAAATGAGATTGAAAGAATCGTCAAAGAGATGCTGGAAGGTGGCCTAATCAGGCCCAGCAACAGTCCTTTTACTTCTCCTATCCTATTGGTTAAGAAAAAGGATGGCTCGTGGCGTTTCTGCCTAGATTACAGGGAGCTTAATAGAATTACTATTAAGGATAAATTTCCGATTTCTATCATAAATGAACTCCTAGACGAGCTACACGGTGCGGGAGTTTTCTCTAAATTGGATTTAAGGGCTGGGTACCACCAAATCAAAGTGGCTGAGACAGATGTGCACAAAACGGCATTTAGGACCCACCAAGGCCATTACGAATTCCGGGTAATGCCTTTTGGTCTAACAAACGCTCCCGCAACTTTCCAATGCTTGATGAATGACATATTCAAGCCATTCCTACGAAAGATGATCCTGGTTTTTTTATTTGATGACATCCTAGTGTATAGCAAGAGTATGGAGGAACATATCGTTCATTTACGAATAGCTCTCTCCATCCTCAAGCAACACCAACTGTTTGTGAAGTGGAGTAAGTGTGAATTTGGAAAAACAGAGCTTGAATACCTAGGCCATATTATTTCAGCAGGGGGAGTTTCGGCTGACTTGAGGAAGGTACAAGGAATGTCAGACTGGCTAACTCCTAAAACTATAAAGGGCTTAAGGGGATTTTTGGGCTTAACGGGATACTACCGCAAGTTCGTTAAAGGCTATGGGGTGATTAGTAAGCCTCTAACGGAGCTGCTCAAGAAGAATAATTTTAGTTGGACTGATACTGCAGCTGTAGCTTTTACGGCACTCAAAGAGGTGATGATGACAACCCCTGTGTTGGCCTTACCTGATTTTTCACATCCATTCACAGTGGAGACAGATGCGTGCGACGTAGGCATTGGGGCTGTCTTGTCACAGTTTGGTAGGCCTTTGGCTTATATAAGTAAGGCCCTTCCACCCAGAAAGCTTGGTCTCTCTACCTACGAAAAGGAATTGTTGGCTATTGTGTACGCCATACAAAAGTGGAGGCCTTATTTGCTAGGCCATAAATTCACAATAAAAACTGATTACGAAAGTTTGAAGTACTTCCTAGAGCAGAAAATGACAACTCTTATGCAACAAAAATGGTTAACCAAGCTGCTAGGCTATGATTACGACATTTCTTACAAAAAGGGGAAAGATAACATAGTGGCGGATGGACTGTCTAGGGCTATGAGCACTGACAAAGGCACCCTGGCAGCCCTCACTACAAATCAGCCTAACTGGGTTCTCGAGATTCAGGAAAGCTACCAATTGGACTCGGTAGCTATAAAGGTACTACCACGTCTAATGATTGACCCAGCGACAGTACCAGAGTTCACGCTCCACAACGGAATTTTGAGAAAACAGGGGAAATTTTTTGTAGGTAACATAGGAACGTTGCGGAAAAGACTCATTGAAGAGAGTCATTGTTCAGCTATGGGGGGTCATTCTGGAATCAAGGGTACTATGAAACGGCTGCAACAATTTTTTATTGGAAGAATATGAACAAAGAGGTAGTAGATTGGGTGACTCAATGTCCTATTTGCCAACAGTGTAAAACTGAGCACGTGAGGAGCCCGGGACTCCTCCAACCACTACCCATACCCACGATTCCGTGGCAAGATATTGCTATGGACTTCATAGAGGGGCTGCCCCTCTCCTTAGGCAAAGACACTATTCTAGTGGTGATAGATAGGCTTACTAAGTATGCCCACTTCCTTACTTTAACCCACCCTTACACAACTACGACAGTGGCCAAGGTGTTCTTCGACAATATTCACAAACTGCATGGTATCCCTACCACTATCACTTGTGACCGTGACAGGATTTTCACCAGCAGTTTTTGGCAGGGGTTTTTCACTATCACTTTAGTTGGAACCAAGCTGTGCCTTAGCACCGCTTATCACCCGCAGATAGACGGACAAAGTGAGCGGTTGAATCAATGCCTAGAGAACTACCTAAGGTGTATGACAGGGGCTAGGCCGGGGAAATGGGCAAACTGGTTGCCCATGGCGGAATGGTGGTACAACTCTAACCGCCATACCTCACTCTCTATGTCCCCTTTTGAGGCCCTATATGGGTACAAACCACCAGTTTTTTCTTTCACGGCCCTAGCTATTACCTCCCCTGAAGTTCGAGATTATACCTGTGAAAGAAATAGGATTCAGTCAATCATCAAAGAAGCCTTAACTCAGGCCCAGGCAAGAATGAAGTTCTATACGGACAAAAGACGTTCGGAACGGGAATTCGCTGAGGGAGATTGGGTTTATCTTCGACTTCAGCCGTATAGACAGTCCTCAGTGGCTATTTGCCGAAATTTGAAGCTTGCTCCTCGCTTTTTTGGCCTTTCCAGGTGCTCACACGAATTGGAGCGGTGGCTTACAGACTTCAGCTTCCAACTGACTCTCAGATACACCCGGTATTTCACGTTTCGCAGCTCAAGAAGAGGGTGGGTGCTGCAGTCCAACCGAGCATAACTCTCCCACGGACCAATGCTGACGGCCAGCTCCAGGTATTTTCGGTGGCCATCTTGGACCGGAAGGTGGTGAAACGCCACAATCAGGCCGTCGCGCAACTGATGGTGCAGTGGTCGAACACGACACCGGAGGATGCCACCTGGGAGGACACATCGCAGATCAGGGCCCGGTTTCCTAACGCCTTCGACCTTTGAGGACAAGCAGGTCGTTAAGGAAGGGGGATTGTCAGGTGTAGGAAGATTTGGGAATGGAAGATAAAGGAATTTAGGGATTTCAAGTGAAGAATTGGGAATTTGGGTATTGAACTCTGATGGCCAACGTTGTTAAAAGGGTGTGATTTTCCTTTTAAGCAAAACGGTGCGTTTAGTTAAGTCAGATGGTTTTGGGTCAGAAGCAATATTGGGCCAGTTGGGCCACACTTGCAAATTATCTTTTATTCTAGCATTTTTGTTTTAGTAGAGTCCAGTGAGCCCAATGAAGGGAATTCATTCCCTGGCCACGTAATTGCATTTTCATTACAAAGTCTGTTGTAACAAACTTTTGGATCATTGAACGATTTAGAATTCATTCCTTACAATTCTTCTCTCGTATTCTCTCTGAATCTCTCCCCTCTCATTCAACCAAAATCAACAATTTCTACCAAATACATTGCGATTTCTACGTGAGATCTCTCGTGATCAGCTCGGCATCACACGAAGATAGAGTAGAATCACATGTGAGAGATGTCGAAGACGAAGACGAGCCTTAGATTAGTCTTAATATCAAAAACGAAAACAAAGCTTGAAGATGAACTCAAAGAGTGAAGACGAACTCGAAGTGTGAAGAAGATGAAGAAATAAGGGAAAAAAAGATGATGACAGCGGTGAAGAAGATTGTGAAATTAGGTTTTTTTTTATAAATCCATATCAAATTATCTACAACGGGCACTATTTTGCCCATGATAATAAAGCGACAACGAGCATTTAAAGGCCCGTTGTAAATGTTACTTTCCTAACCTGGAGAAAAACTTCAGTGGGACGGTCCCACTGACGTGAATATGAGATCGTCCAATCAGAGCGCGCCATATATACATTGGGAGAATATACATTGGCACATATTCTCCCAATGTATATATGGCGCGCTCTGATTGCACGGTCCCATATCCACATCAGTGGGACCGTCCCACTGAAGTTTTTCTCCCTAACCAGACCTTTCAAGCCCGTGGTAAATGAGCTGTTATGGAAAACATATTTTCTTGTAGTGGTACTCTTCAAATACACCCAACCGGAACTCTTTGTGCTTGAATGTTCAGATTAACCTGACATTAACCTGGATCTTGACATCCTTCCCCTGCCAAAAATGCAGTGGTGTTAATTAATGTAGAATCTTACCAAATACATGAAGTTGTGAGTCGAAAATTCAACATTCCGACACTTTCACCTGAGTTGCATATCGTAATAATGATGGTTGTGTATGTCTTAAAAACATTGTCTTAAGAGAAGACTACATGGTAACATACCTGGTAAGTCTCAAGAGAAGAATATGGAGGATGCCTGCGCTGAGAGTTCTTGCTACAATTTGGTGACCGCGAAACTTGTCTAGAAATGAAAACATCCAGCATACTGATAATTGTGAATTATATACTTATATATGCATAATTCATGCTTAGCCTCATAGAGAGTCAAACTTGATAACCAGCCTACCAAATAATTTTTATTCTTTTATTCTTTTAGCTACTAATGGCACAAAAAGATCTATAACACCAAGGAGCAAGCATCAACTTAATAGAGAGCAAACAGCCACAACTCAAACTGCAGACCATAAACAGGATTTTTCTGGCTCATGCATCAAGCTATGGCATGTTAAATTTTAGATTTACTTGGATTTAAATTAACTCAAAGAAGAAAGTACCCTCAGTATGTATAATGGTAGCATGATACCCTACACAACAACAAAAATAAAGCCTGAGTTGTATATACCAACAGAAAGCACTCAAATGTAAATTCAGAGCTGTAGATAACACCCTAGAGTTTTCACATTTATCAACATAGATATCGTTTTCAAAGAAAAGAATGTTAAACACAAGAAAATGCATCTAAGGGTAGCTGCACCATCTAGTCTCTGAAACAAGATCTCACCAAAAATGCATACAACAAAATGAACGACGGTTTTTGAAAACTTCAAGCCGAGCAACACACATCCCTGGATAGTTTTGTAGAAACTGAGATGCAGAAACTGCATTTTGTTACAGCTCCTGTCGCCCACCTGCATGAACTATGCTCACAAATATATCCTTTGATCACAAGGTCAAGTGACTCAAGTACACAGATACAGGAGCTCCTCCATATTCTCTCTTCCTTTTGATTTCCTTGTCTTTGTGCTTGATTAGCGCCAAAAACTGAGCACATTTCTTCAGCATTACCGGTAATCAACAGCTTTCTGGGTTCAATGCCCTCTTGTTTCTCATGGTCGGCTCGCATTAATTTAATAATTTCCCACACAGAGCAGTGATGAAATCAAGGCCTAATACTGTGGCAAGCATTAGATAAGGAATATCTCCTTTTCTTCTCTTCCACGGCGTAACCAAAGTTTTAAGTAAAGATTGCCGATTTGGTCCTATGCCAGCTGTGCATACACATCCTTGTGCTGATATCATACTCCCGTAGGCCGGACAAGACCTGACATTCCAGCTTCCTCAACCTCCCAGTAAACCAGTTGTTATGAAGAACAAAACAACCCTTCTTCTCACAGGCTCGTTTCACATTTTTTTTCTGCCACAAGCCTGAGTATGCACCATTTGGGAAGAGGTTTCTGTCCAAAAAGTGAATGGTCAAATTTGTTTCGGGTTCCATACATCTATTATCACCTACACGGTTGGACCCACCTTCTCCGCATAGAGTGTCATAGAAGTTTGGCTGCTCGGATAGGTTAGAAGTTGCTGCATGCTTCACCACTTTCTCCATCGCAGCAATTGTTGAAGCATCACAACGAGCAAAGTAGAAGCCAGAATTCAAGGTCCAGGGTAAATTTATAGGTCCTGTAGATGGAAAAGTAGCACAGAGGATTTAAGTATCGATTTAATTATTTTCAGTCTAAAAGGTTACTAGTTTAACATTATACTATCAATAGATAGTCGTATTGATGGAGGAAATTAAAAAAGAGAATAAATTAATTGACAAGTAAAAATTGCATAAAAATTCAACCAAATATCTTAACCATCCAATTCTCTAGGTGTGCATTCACAAGTAATACTATTAACAAGGAGCACAGATACTTAATTTATCTCTAGCACGGCTTAGCAAATCACCTGTTGCATTGTATTCATCAGACTGTGCTGTAAGAACAGAAGGACCAAAGGAGTACAACAATGGCAATGGATTTTTAAACCAATAAACATCCACATCACTTAGAAGTACATTGTAACCCAGCTTCAGAATCTGCAGGACCATTCTGGACTTCACTTTAGAAACCCTCTGAAAGTATTTTGTTCCAAAGTCACAATCATCAAAGCTGGTGTTACTTGGAGTTGATGGATCACTGAAAACAGGCAGGCCCTACAAAAAATAGAACAAATTAAGTGAACAAAAACATTTTCTTCGGGGTTTTGAGCGAGAATATTTTATAAAACAAAGCACAACAAAGAGGTACTTAAAGCCATATGGAACCGGTCAGTATTAACAGACATCTTTGGACCACAAAAAACCTTTGATTCTACAAGACAGTCAAACTTATACAGCCATATGGAAAATGTCCAAATTACAAACCAACTTCAAGATGTTTAAAATCATTCTATAAGGTCACTTGCAGCCCCCCAAAAACTGAGAATGAAGAAAGAAGTAACTTGATAAAGGAAAAGAAAGTCAAAGTTAAAGGAATTATACCTGAAAGATTGAAAACTGATAGGTTTCCTGGTCTAAAGCACAAACCACGAAATTGGTTACCCTGAGGAGGCGTAGTCTGCATACCCAACTCATTAGCATGTCCCTGTAACTATATCCAGCAACCGCAAGTACAACTGTCTTATTCTTATCAGCAATTACTGAAAGTAGTGACTCCAAGGAAAATGGAAAATCTAATGGGGCCAAGGATTGCAATTGATCGTAAGAGAGCAGTTTAATCTTGAGTTCAGTGATCTAGCAACATCAATACAAGCCATAGTTTTCTTTAATGTCCAGAAATGCGAGGTTTTCTCTTTCCAGGAGCTCAGCCTCTTGTCTAAAACTGTAGAAACAGCTTTTGCTGTTACACTGAAGAAAATATATCGTCCATCACAGTTTAAAAGTTTTACCAGAGTAGCGTAATTAATTCCATGGAAGAATGATGACCCATACAGAGAACCTAGATGGGAATTGCCAACGTACTCCCAGCTTCTTTCTCCTCCATCTGAACCGATGGTCCCTCTGCTAGAAAGATTAGACCGATGCTTAGGATCAACCACAGAAAAACTTGAGATGGTCCAACTGGCATCAAACACGAATTTGAATTCATTTGACAAGGCCTCACTAATGACCAAGGGATCATGAACCCCCTTCCCGTACAAGAAAGGAGGAAGCACCCCAGTATATAAAGGTAGCGCAACACTGTTCCATGCCATAAGCAATCTCCCTTCACAAAGATTCCAATGCGGACTTTGATCAAGCATCTCCTGAAACTGATGAAATGAAGAACGATGTCAATTGAGTTTCTCACCAATAGAATAAACTTTCAAGCTGGAGTTAAGCCCTTCATACTGTTAGAATATGTTAGAATATTAGTCATTAATGTATAGGATTTCTATTTTGTTTAGGATTCAATTAGCTTAATTACAGGATTTCCTACTTCTTTCCTAATTGTATTTCTATATCTATTTTGATTAAGGAATCAATTAGCTTAATTATAGGATTTCTTGATTCTTTTCTAGTTGTATTTTCCTATAAATTACCTCCTATATGGAGAAGAATAATAATAAAAAAATTTAGGTCTTCTTTTTCTTTTCTCTGAATCTCACTGCCGGTAGCTAGTGGCAGCGGTGCCGGTAGTGAGGAAAAAAAGGTTCTACCGTTCTACTTCTCTGACATCCGGCCCTCCTACCCTATTTATTGTTCTGACTATTTGATTTTACTGTTCCAGCTGCCGGAGTTACTGTTCCGGCCACCGGAGTTATTGTTCTTTTGCTTCCGCTGCTATCTCTACTATGTTTAAAAAAAAAAAAAAAAAAAAAAGATTGAGATTAAGTTGCTACCCCTTTAAGCCTTTTTTTTCTATCTACCCATTTCTTTTACTTGCTGCCCCTTTTTTCTAATCTACCCCTTTTTCTAATCTACTTCTAATCTACCCCTTTTTCTATCTACCCCTTTTTTCTACCTCTTTCTTTATTTTCTACCTCTATAAGTTGCTAACAGGACTATTGTCTGTTTTCAATTTTTCTACTACTATACAAAATTTCTACCTGTTTTTTCTACTACTACTCTAAATTGTTAACATGACTATTGCTAGTTTTTAACTTTTCTACCCCTTTTTTCTTCTTTCTTTTCTACCTTTTTTTTTGTTTTCAGGTAAGCCTCACAGCCGACCCTTCTATCTTCGACCACCGGTACTACCTACAAATAAAGACCAGCTTGCAGATATCCTTACGAAGGAGCTTCCATTGACTTAATTTGCCAGTTGGGCATGAGTGACATCTATGCACCAACTAGGGGGGGGGGGGGGGGGGGGGGGGGGGGGGTTAGAAGTATAGGACTTCTATTTTGTTTAGGATTCAATTAGCTTAATTATAGGATTTCCTACTTCTTTCCTAATTAGTCATTAATGTATAGGACTTCTATTTTGTTTAGGATTCAATTAGCTTAATTATAGGATTTCCTACTTCTTTCCTAATTGTATTTCTATATCTGTTTTGATTAAGGAATCAATTAGCTTAGTTATAGGATTTCTTGATTCTTTTCTAGTTGTATTTTCCTATAAATTACCTCTTATACAGAGAAGAATAATAACAAAATATGAATTTCTTCACATACCTCCCGGGTACTAACCCTTTTCCCATCCTTTCTTTGCCAGTTTTTTCCATCATCACTCAAGTAGAATGGGAAGTTAGAAACATTTCGCGATGAAGCAACAAGGAGCCAGTCATGGTCAACTTTGTATGAATAATTCAGAGTGGAAACGAAGTCAGGCAGGACAATGGTTTCAGGATCAATTAACACGGATATATCCGATGTAAATGCCTGCGCTCTCGCTACCATAGAATGGAAGAATGGAGTTCCGAGAAACATAGGGGCATTTAAGCACAGAGAATAGGGCTAATGGATCAATCAACTAGACAAGAATCAATTTTAACATATTTGTAGTATGATTGCACAAATAAAAATGAACAAATTCATGGTAAAATATTCTCATATGTTTCTTAGAAATGGCAACCAAATGAAACTCACATCTCATACGAAATCTTTGACTAAAATATTCAACTAAATTCACTCAATTCACATAAGAGAAATAAAAAAGAAGAAAATAAACAGAAAATTTTACGTAAAATCGATATTGGGTTCAACCAGAAGTCGAGAACCGAAGTTGCGCGCAAAAGCAGCAACAGAAGGGTGTTGGCTGAAGAGAACAACAGTTATTTGTGGCGACAAACCAAGCCATGAACGAATAGCTAGGCACTGTCTGGTTCCAACAGAACCGGTAAACGGACCAGGTGCAGTAAATATTACAATTTTAGGACTTGTGTGCTTAAATTTGCGGTTCTTGAAGAGCATTTGATCGTTATTAAAGGCGGGAAATTTCTGAGTAACATAAATGGAGAGACAAATCAACAGGAACCTAGACAACCATATTGACCAGAATCCTACTTTCAACGCCTGTAAATTATTAAATAAAAAATGAAAATAAAAGAGCATTAGTTACAAATTAACAGCAGAGCAAAAGAAAAACTTAAAAGAGTAGAGAAAGAAGCTCCACCTTCATTGTTGTCATGTTAATAAGAAAGAAATGTGAGTTTGGTTTGTGAATTTGTGTTGATAAAGAAAATTAAGGGGGGTGTATTGGATTGAGATTTTAATAGACAATTTTGGGATGTAAAAGTCTGGTGGTATTGAATTGAGATTTTTTAATAAGTTAGATAAGTCTTGTGGTATTCGATTATGACTTTTAAGATTTTTCTAAAAAGTCCATAATATCTTGTGGTATTGGATCTAGACTTTTAAAAGTTTTTTAAAAAGTTTTTTAAAAAGTCCATAATATCTTGTGGTATTGGATCCAGACTTTTAAGAGGCAGCAAATTGTCCGGTGGTATTGGATTGAGATCAAGATTTGTAGGATTTCATAACGAAATGGATTTTCTAGACTTTTTAGTGATATATATAAATACCTAGACCCCAAAATTGTCTTGCCCTCTCCCATCAAACTTTCTATACTTTTCTCTCAATTTTTTTTTATTGAACAACGAAAGCCGGAGAAAAACACCAGCAAAGAAAAAAAGACAAGCAGCTCAAGCAAAAAAAAAAACCATAGAAACTGGTTTCGTTTTTGCGTTGACTCTAACAAGCTTGCAATTTGGCTTCAGTCGTGTAAAAATCTTAACCAAGTTAAAAGAATACATGCTATTATTTTGAAGTGTTTGGGGAGCTCGGTCACTTATGTTGATAGTAATTTGATCAATGTGTATGTAAAATTGGGAAGCTAAAGGAAGCACGAAAAGTGTTTGATAAAATGATTGAGAGAAACGTCGTTAGTTGGACAGCTATGGTAAATGAGTATTCGAGATTTGGTCTTGATGATGAAGCTTTCAGACTGTTTAGTGATTCAATTGCATATGGGATTCGGGCAAATGCGAAGATGTTTGTGTGTGTAATAAATTTGTGTAGTCATAGGTTAGAGTGATTGGAGAAACTAATGTAAACTGATGCAAGTTCATGTTTGTAAACTGATGCTTGTATTGTATTGCAAGTTTAGATAATAAATAATGATAAAAACATGAACTTGCACAAAAACATAAACTGATGCAAACTGATCGATGCTTGTATTGTAAAGAGTGATTGGAGAAACTTGATAGTAGATAGTGCTGTTATTCACTTCTACGCTCAATTTGGTGATCTATCAAGTGCTTTCTGTGCATTTGATGGGATGTCAGAGAGGGATATGGTTTCTTGGGCAACTATGATTACAGCTCTCAACAAGAGCGAGGAGAAGAGACTTTTTCAATGTTCTCACAAATGTTAAGTGATGGTTCTTTTGCTTGTTTTTGAGAATTTCGAATGTGTTGATGGCTATTATTCATGCGATTGTGGTATTTGTTTATGTACATTTTCATTGTGTGTTGATGTCTGTTCTAAAAGAGTACATTTTGTTTGGGTTTTTTCAACTCATACCAGCTACCTAGTTTGGGTTTCTCAACTCGGGTATGTGTATTAGCTAGCAAATTTATAAAACCCATATTTAAAATAAATAAAAATAAAATAAAAAAATAAAAAAATAAAAAAAAGGTCCAAAAAGTCTTTAAATAAAGTCTAGATAATCCTAATAGTTCATAAATAAAATCTAGATAATCATAATATTCTATAAATAAAATCTAGATAATCATAATAGTCTATAAATAAAATCAAGAGACTCTTTTTAAAAAAATTCTAAAATCCTGGAAGTCTAGTCCATATAATCCTAATAATCTTTAAGATCCTACAAATCCTACAAATCCTACCATCTCAAAATTGTCTATTAAAATCACAATCCAATACACCCCTTAAGAGTTGAGTTTAAGCTAAAGCTAATAATTCTCGAATTTTGAAGACAATTTACAAACAATTCACTCCTACTTAAATAGAAAGAAACAGGATATTACATTAAATGAAAAAATAAAATAATATGGAAATAATTCAAATTAAATATAAAAAAAATAACCATTTAAATATTTTATACATGGTAAATAATAATTAGAAGAATCAAATATTCAATATTCAATATTCCATCTCAAACTCTAGGTAGCAAATCAAAGCCAAACGGTGTCGTGGTCTGATATCATGATTAAAATGGGAAAGAGAATAATTTTATTATTAGTGATTCTATTTCTATTACAATAGAAACCTATTCATTGGCAAAGGAATATAGGCAGGGACGTAACTAGGATTCATCGCTAGGGGGACTAGAATAAATCTTCTTAATAAGTCTCTACAGAATGAAAAAATTTTAATAATTGAAAAATAAAGATACATCTAATAGTTAACAAGGCAAAATTGAAATAATAATGTATACGTTTTCAATGTAAGGTTACTAATGTACCAAAGAACTTTTTGAAAAGTTTTAACTCAACTTTAACAAGGTAAAATTGAAATAAATTTAGGAGATGAGATTAATCCGGTGATATACTCATCACACCTACACGGCTACACCACGAAGTTATGGGTTCGAGTCTCCTCCCCTCCAAAAAAAAAAAAAAAAAAAACCCGAAATTATGTAATAACTTCAAAAAAAAATTGAAATAAATTCCTCATTTGTTAGCTCATGCCTCATGCCACACCAAAACAACATCAACAAGATTTTTACTAAATAATGTATTATATAGTTGTATTTTCATTTGATGTTGCACTCAATTTTTATATCAATACTTTGTAATTTTGAAAGTAGATTAACCCTAAAATTTTATAAACAAAAAAATTATAATAACCCTAAAATTTCAAAACAAAAAAAATATATATTTAAATTTATATAATTCAAAAAACTATAAATTAGATAAGCACTAAAATTTCAAAAAAATAAAAAATAAAAATATATATATAATTCATTAAAATATACCTACTTTGAAAACCAAAGTGCTTGAGATAATTAGGCCAAATTTAGAGAATGGGAGAGAGAGTAGTTAATAAAAAAGTATTTTTTGTGAGAGTGAGTAAAAATTGAAAAAATGTAAAAAATAAAATAAAATAAAGAAACAAGTGAAAGGACATGTATGGTATTTTCTTATTTAATTGATCTAAATAGATAATTAAACATATTATAAGGACTATTCTACAATTTTTTTCAAATTTTTTTTTTTTTTTTAAGATGCACCCTTGCCCCTGCTATGTTCCGTCCCTGAATATAGGATATTACAATATTACATCAAATGGAAATATAAAATAATATGAAAACAATTCAAATTTAAATATAAAAAGTAAATAATAATTGGGAGAATCAAATATTCGACAAAACTTCAATCCTAAATAAACCGAAAGAATAAAATTAAGGAACTAAGGTGGCGTTTGGTTGGCTGAAATGGAATGGAATGGATTTCATTCTCAATGTTTGGTTGGTTAAAATATGGACATTCCATCCAAAAACCAATGGAATGCCTATTCCATTCCAAACTAAAAAATTTATTCCATAAATACCCTCCTTTCTAAAAATAATATATTATCATTATATATTATAATATATATAATATTATATTTAAATATAATATTATATATACTTTCATATTTTATTATTATTATCCATAATATATCATGTTATTATAATTGTTTTGTTATTAGGGGTATTTTGGTCAAAATTCAATTAATTCCATTCCATTCAGTAGTTAACCAAATAAAATAATACTGATTCAGATACTAATTCTACAGTCCCAACCAAACAAAGGAATCAGCTTTTCATTCCTTTCCATTCCAATTCACATTCCCATGACCATTTCGATTACCATTCCACCATGGTAACCAAACACCACCTAAGTATCACCACCACAGATGGGCACTTCACAAAGTGAATGAGCCCAAACATTAGAATGAAATTAAGTAATTGCATTTTAGAATTATAACATCAAACTTGTAGATAGTGCTTTTATCTAGCAGTAATCTTATTATACATGAAACGGAGAGATCTGCTTGTATGACAGAAACACAAATTACAAACGAGAAATTGTGCAAAGCACCGACCTAAACGGCAAAACTGAGATACAAATTACTCATAATCAAGGAACTATCACGCTACCACAGCTACTACCCCTTGTAACTAAATAGCACAGAACCCATTTAACTTCCCTAAGCACGTATCTGTGATTTATTACATTTCTCGACAGCCATTGATTGATACACAACAGATTATGGAGCATGATCTCCGGTTTCAGGGAACGTCAACTCTTTAAATACACCCAACCAGAGCTCCTTGTGCTAGAATGTTAAGATTAACCCAAGATATATCTCTCTGTTCATCTGTGTCTCCGCACGGGCGATCTGGATCTTGACCTCCTTCCCCTGCCAAAAATTTAGTGAAGTTAATTAATCAGGAATCTTACCGAAAACATGAAGTTGTGAGTCGAAAATTCAGCATTCTGACACTTTCACCTGAGTTGCATATTGTTATAATGATGGTTGTGCATGTCTTAAAAACATTAACACAATCGTTAATCTTAAGACTGCATGGTAACATACCTGGTAGTCTCAAGAGAAGAATAGGGAGAATGCCTGCGCTGAGAGTTCTTGCTATGTGGTGACCGCGAAACTTGTCTAGAAATGAAAACATCCATCATACTGATAATGGTGAGTTATATATGCATAATTCATGCTTAGCCTCGTAGAGAGCCAAACTTGATAACCAGCATACCAAATTTTTTTTTTTTTTATTCCTTTTGCTACTAAAGGCACAAAAAGATCTATAACACCAAAGAGCAAGCATCAGCTTAAAAGAGAGCAAACAGCCACAACTCAAACTGCAGACCATAAACAGGATTTCTATGGCTCATGCATGCAAGCTATCGCATGTTAAATTAAACATTCTCTCAGTTGAGTCGACCTTTAAGATTTACTTGGACTTAAATTAACTCAAAGAAGAAAGAACCCTCAAGGAAAATATTTGAGTATATATAACGGTAGCATGGTACCCTACACAACAACAAAAACAATGCCTATGTTGCATATACCAACAGAAAGCACTCAACTGTAAATTAGAGCTGCAGATAACTCCCTAGAGTATTAACATTTATCAACGTAGATATCATTTTCAAGGAAAAAGAATGTTAACTGCAATTAGAAGAGTAGGAAACATAAAAAAAAATTACCACAATAATCACTAATAGTGGTTGCAAATTACCACCAGGCTGAAGCAGTTGGGATATAAATTTCTAATTTAAGTCATATTTTGCTGATTAATGTACTCTTGACAAATAAACAGAAGCAGATATGAGCAACTTATTGTTTGCATCAAGAAAGGCAGAAAGAGAGAGACATTGTGGTGGCAAGATATTTGACAATCAAATCTGTTAGATGTAAGAAAATGGAATATTAAGCACTGCACCTCAACATCTAGTCTCTGAAACAAGATCTCGCAAAAAATGCATACAAGAATACAACAAAATGAAAAGAACACAATATTGAACCAAACGTAGAGCAAAGTATGCATCTAAGGGTTGCTACAGCCACTCAAGTCTCAACATATCTGTAGTGATTCTTGTTTTGGTCGAGAAATGAAAGGAAGGGGCAGTGTTGACCGTTGTTCCTCAGAATGTGCAGTCAACTACTCAATACCTTTTCATAGTACATCCAAAACACTTAAGAATTTTATCCTTTGACGATATAAATAAATAGGACATGCAAGGAGATACTGATAAATGGTTACCTTCTCCCAGACCTGACAGGTGATGGCGTTAAGTTGCGCTTTCTTGAATGAGACTTCCTGTAGAAAATACCAGAATAAGAGATGTTATACACATTGTAGTAATAAAGGAGAGAACGAAAAAAGATCTAGATGGTGAACCTTTTAGAATCATTTGATGTTTCATCACTTGAATCATTGGCACGACTAACCGAGTTGTCCTTGCTGTTTCTACCTCTACTGCTAATTGATGAGGAACGTCTTCTCTTATGCCTGCTTGAATCACTAGTACGTTTATGTCTCGATGTGTCTTCATCCTTTGATCGTTCTCTTTTTTTGTCGATGCCTTCTTTGGCACTAGCTCTATGGTGTGTCTCTGCATCTTTTCTATCCTCCTTGACATCAAGATGAGTAGATTTTTTTCTTGACTTGGATTCTGTAGTTTTTTCCTCGGGCTTAACACCTTTCCCTTTCATTTTATCTCTTGAGCCATTCCGATCATCTGCCTTTTCCTTTCTTAAATGTCTTTCTTCCTGTCTCTTACGATTTTCATCTCCCATCTCATCTGTCCCAGTATCAATCTCTATTTCCTTACCACTGTTTTTTCCAGAATGACTCTTTTTACTTTCATGTCGATCATTTTTAGCAGATCTGATTCTGTTTTCTGTACTTTGAGAATTATCATTTGTTGATTTTTTCACATTGCCATTTCTGCCATGCAGTGCAGATTTTATGTCCACTGTGGTCTTTTCTCCATCCAGCAATTTTCCACCATCAATGTTGTTTTCATGCTTATAATCTCTCTCAATTCTATTCTCACTCAACTTACTGATAGTGCTGCTCTTGTTATTTTTGGATGCAAAAGTACTAGTTTTGCTCAGATCACTATCCAAATTTGACCGAACTCTATTGTGCCCTTCAAGTTCCATATGACCATTCTCAGCTGCATCAGGTATTTCTTCTGAAAGCTTATTCATGCTTGACTTCCAAACAGCATTATCTCTAGAACTTGGCACACTTGAACTCTGTATTTCATCAGCCCTATTATTATCATCATTGTCGTCATTATCAGAGGCATAATTTCCAAGACCCAATACATCTCCAGGAGAGCTAGAACTAGATTTTTCATTGTCTCCTTCAGTCTCAGATTCCTTGGCTTTAACTGGAACTAGAACCTTTGCAGAGGCCTTCGGTGTTGGGACTGCTGGAGTACGTGGTGATACCTTACCATTTGAAGCCACAGTGTTGTGGTCAACTGCAGCAATTAAAAAGTTACATCATCAGAATTCTTTCTTTTCCTTTTCTTTTTAAAATTAAAGCAGAGAGGTTAGCGAAATTCAGTACTTGCACTGCAAATTCTCAAACAAAGTCTCTGGTGATAATGTGTTTACCTTCAACTGTCAGATCATCTTCACTAAGAACTTTGGTTGCAATTTCATCAAACAGCTCATCAGTAACCTGTTCAAAAGCATTAATATTATAGCCATGGGAGAAAAGCATTAAATTAGACAAACATCAGTTTTTAAGAGGTTGTAACCTTTAGAAGAACTTCAGTTAGGATGCGCTTTATTTCATGGTTAATTGCTGCAGTCCTAGCCGCTTCCACATAATCCTACAGAGAGAAAATATATCATTTAAATTCCAAAGAAAGATTAAGTGCATAGAGAAAATAATACTCTAATAAGAAAGTGTCACCGAAAGAAAAGTAAATCATCATCATCATGTCAAATGGATTAAGACAAAAAACCTCATCATCGTCCTCTTCTCCGGTTGACCTAGGAGAATCAATGCTTTTGCTGTCTGCTTGATCACCTTTTCCGAATGATTTATGAGCACCTTCATCCTCAGTGGATTGTGTGTCCTCATTAGGAATCTCTATGGAAGACTTTGTCATGGCAGCTTTATTCTTAATGATTTCCTCTTTAAGCCAATTAGGCACAGGAGCCTGAAAACAATTTCCACAAGGTTCAAAAGATAACAAATGAAAGGGGAATCACTCCATAATGATTGTGAAAGTATTGCAAGTCAATCAGTGAAAGAGAGTAATTACCTTTTTCGGACGTTCAGAAATGCTGGAAACCCCATACGCATCACCTGGGAATGCTGCAGTAGGATGAAGTGAAGCTCCAGCACCAAGGCCAAAGGCAGCCGCAGATGAAATTGTAGGTTGGAAGCCTGGTCCATGAAATCTTCCAAATTGAGGTGCAGTGGGTCCAGGAACAGAAGCCATGGCCATGGAAGGATCATGCTGGAAAACAAAGCAAATGTTAGCACATTGCAGTGAGCCTCAAATGTCAAATGACTACTCATAAATCCAGAACCAAGACCTGTGGTCCTGATGGAAGACCAGGAGGCATTGGTGGATAAACTACACCAGGTGCAACGGGGGAAGTCCAAGAATTAACAGAAGGAATGGCTGCAACGGGATCAATGTTTCTTACAGTTCCTGCTGCATCATGATGAGTAGCATAAGTGGACTGCATATGAAGATCGTGATCATGATTAAACCTAGGTGCAAACTGTAAAGGCTTATCACTAAGATCAGTTGTGGGATCAGCCGCATGATTCCCATATGCGAAGGGCTGTCCTTCCTGAGATGAGGAAATGTGCATAGGTAATGATCTATACATATAATCCTTTTGATCTGTAGTCTCCTCTTTACCTGCAATTAATGCAAGTAGTCAAAGAACAGGCCCAAAAAAATGAAGCAAAAGATATATCCTCAGGAACAATAGAAATTTAATTTGATCACTATTAATTTGCTCTTCAGGTATTATGCAGATAAAACTCAAATTGTAACACAAATTCAAGTTCTATAACACATGAAGACCTAAAATTCAATATAAACATAAATGTAGGAACCTTTCATTCCTCCACGAAAATCTCTAATTTGCATTTATAGACTGGATCAATACAAAAGGATTAAAAATAAAGGACTTGAGATGGGAGTGTTAATTCTCCATGCCCTTTCCCAAGCCAAAAAAAATAATAATTCATGAAAGGTATTTACGGGTGTTTATCAATTCAAATTTAAAAAGAAAAATGTGTAAATTATAAAAAGATTAGGACCATAGAAGCAGTTCTTGATCACAAGCTTCACATGCAAGTTCAAAATGCTAAGTGAATTATTACCTGTAACAGAAGAATAACTAGAAGGTACCTCCTGCGGAAGAACAGATGGACTGGAATGTAAACTTTCTTGACGAGTAAACTCAACATTTGCTTCTCCAGCTGAAGCTCCATCTCTACCCATGTAAGGTACACGCACATCAGGAGCATAGGAAGATGGCCCCGAGCTGACAGATGTAGTCCCCTGTTGATAAGCCATTGGAGGCTGGTGTGGAGGTGCAGGTGGAACCGGAAACTGTTGATAGTTGGATGTGGGAAGTGACTGTTGTTGAGCATCTGGATAATGAAAATCAGCCGCTTGCTGATACTGAACACTAGATTGAGTCTGTTCTTCTGGTCTGCCAACTGGGTTAAACTGAGCCTGCACATGCTGATTCTCCATGGCTGCTCTTGCATTGGCCCATTCTTTAGCCCTGGCAGCCCAATCTTGCGTATTATTATGTGCTGCCATTACAAAAATTATTGAATGTCAAATTCAATTTCATCAGTACACAAAAACGAATGCCGAGGTTAAGATAAACTTTTAGAAACATTGTGTGAGATAAGATATATCTATATAACCAAAAAGAAAAAAAGATTGGCCCAAATGGACAAAAAATTCATGAATTTTAGGGGTGCACATAATAACATTTGAACATACTGGCTTTGTTTAGCAGGATAGCAAGAGGACTTATTATACAATGCAAATGGAGATAATTATCCCATTAATTCTTAAATACTATATACAGAGTTGGAACAATCCACTGTCAAATATATAATTTTTCATTCCAATCACGAAAGGGTCTAGTAGCAAATCAATCAATAACTAAAATATATAAGTGACACGGAAAAAAGGCAAACAATGGAGAAAATATAAACTAACAAGCTGGTCTACATGAACATAATGAAACAAATCATAAGATATTAAAAAGGAAATATAACAACGTACCTGAATAATCCCAAGCTTGGTGATGATGAGCCCAGTTGGGATTGTTCCAATCCTACAGATATTAATTTTATTATTTCAGCAAAAGAGTAGATATCGAATCAAATCACAAAAGAGAGAGATGGAGATGGAGGTAAGAACCTGATTGGGCTGAGGGTACGATTGGGAGATATGAGGAGGCACGTGAGGACGAGGTGGGAGAGAGTAGTGGTTGTTCTGGTGCTGTGAAGGATAAGGAAGAGGAGGTGGTGGAGGCGGAGCCCACTGAGACGGCTGAGGAGGAGACGGAGGAGGTTGATAGTGGAATTGGTTGGAATACCATTGCTGCTGACCTTGTGGAGGCACTGGCGGTCCTTGTTGAGGAGGCGGCGGCGGCGCTTGCTGCTGCTGCTGCTGAACGTAATGGTTGTGGTGGTGATAATCCGCCGTGGGCGGAGGCTGTGGTGGTAGCGGTGGCCTCATGTACCGGTGGGGCTGCTGTTGGTACGCGTCCATGGTTTTCTGTTTTAGGTTTCTTGTGTAACTGTGTATATCAAGGGGACTAGAAGAAGCGAAAAATGGGATTTTTCTCGAGAGGGGGCAGGGACTTCTGCTGTGTCCTGTTGTTGCGGATATTAACTCTTCTCTTCAGAAGTATTTATATGCAAAATTAATAATTTAATATTTAATTAGTAAATGTAATTCTTATTTTTAGTCTGTAGAACAATTTTTAATTTACTTTCTATTTTTTTAAAATTACAAATAATTTGGGGTTTTAATAGGAAGACACGACTTGACCCATAAACAATCATGGAAAATGCGAAAGAGCCTAGACAAAGAAAATAAAAAACAAAAAAATGTGGCTGCACTTAATTTAAATTTCTATTTGTGAGTATTTTTGCGAAATTACATTTATCAGCAGCTATTTTGACATGCTGCCTTCAATCTTGATCATCGTAATTCTACAAATTATGCTTTTCCGGCATAAAATTACATTTGACAATTACAAAAAATGAGATTGGTCTGTATCTGTAGCGTTGAATGTTGCACGTCTTCTTCGTTGAGATTGTCAGATTGATATGAGATTTTGCAGCTTCAGTGGACATTTCCTTTGTCAAAACATTCTGGGTTCAGCTGTAAAAAAGTTGCTTGAACCTTTATCTGCTCAGAAATAAGTTGGAAAATATAGATGAACGTGGGTGATATTATGCCATGGCCAATGATCATGCCACTGCATCCGCTTGTCTTCTAGCCAGTCGTGCATACAGGCCTTCTTCTCGGAGGAGGTCTCTGTGACTGCCCATCTGTGAAATGGAACAGAAGTTAGAGAAGGATTTACAGTTCTATTTATGTAAAAGACTGGATTATGCTGTGGTATGAGACTGCAAACTATAATCCCCGGAGATTCTTTTGCATAGAAACTAGTGGAATACACTCTAAACAGAGTATTTTCATGGGTAAGAATTGCTTTGTTATTTTAAGTATAGAGTGTGTTCACATTCATGCAAAAGAAGGTATTATTTTCAAAACTAAATGCATAATGATTAGGGTACCGAAATAAATGGCCATAAAACTAACCTCGATAACTCGACCACCACCCATTACCACTATTCTATCAGCAGCTTGGATTGTAGAAAGCCTGTGGATAGTGAACAATCAAACTTCGGACTATCGTATTAACACTCAAAAGTCAAAAGCAATGGAGAGGGTAATGGTTACCTGTGAGCAATTACTAGTACAGTTCTCTTTGTCATTGTGTCGCTTCGGAGAGCACGAAGAACACCCTAGGTATTGGGGCAAATAATACAATACAGAGAAAATTCAGTAAAGAACCTAACTCTCCTTTTTTCTAATCTTCAGTTTTAAAAATTTTTAGGGAAGGGGAATATTGCCAAAAGTAACTACCTTTACATTGTGTTCACTCTCAGCATCCAGTGCACTAGTGGCTTCATCAAGGATCAAAATATCAGGGTCCCTAAGAATAGCACGAGCAATAGCAATGCGCTGCTTCTGTCCCCCACTAAGCAAATCATCATCAACAAGTGTTTCATAACCATTGGGCAGCGAGGAGATGAAGTCATGGGCATAAGCTTGTTTGGCAGCCCATTCAATGTCCTCTTGTTTTATATCTCGGGTACATCCATATTTTATGTTTGAACTGATATCCATGCGGAAAAGTTTTGGTTCCTGTTCGAAAGAATTTTGTAAGGATAGATTAATGGAATTTTGTTAATTCTGGGAGTAAATGAAGAAATAAAGAACCTGTCCCACGTATCCAATTCTTTCCCGCAACCACTTGATGTCCAACTCTTTAAGAGGGAAGCCATCAATCAATACCTGCAGGGAACAAACTTACATAAATTCAACTGATGTTACTCTAGGTGAACCGAAGAATATATTTAACAACTCAATCAAATAGAATTGATGTTGATTAACTATCCCGACGATAAGACCTTCAGCACCAATGAATATAATGTTACTCTAATGTCAACAAATCTTTCTGCTCACACATATAAAATGCAAAACGTCATAATCAAGAAATGGATGTAAAGAAATTCTACCTGACCCTTTGTTGGCTCATAAAGACGTAGTAAAAGATTCACCAGGGTGCTTTTTCCACTACCACTAAGACCAACCTAAGCAAGTGGCATATAAGTTCCCATGGTCATTATGGATGCCAAAAAACAAGGTAACCAAACCCAAAAAAGAAAAAACAAATGTCAAAGAAAACCCAAAAACTTACAAGTGCAACTACTTCACCAGGAGTTACAGCAATGTTTACATTTTGCAATACGGGTACCTATACAAATGCATAACAATTAGTTAATACTTAACTAAACAGTATAACTATAATAAAACCAGTCACAGTGAGCAAGAAGAAAGTATAGCAGTACAGGGCTCAAGGGATTAAATTTTTTACTTTTTTATTATATATTAAGGAAAACATAAAAGCAAATGTTTTACCAGAAATGGGAAAAAATAAGATCTTTCAATTGTTAACAAAACCATCCATTTAGCTTCTATTCATTTTGTTCTCCTTAAAATTACCATAATTAAATATGCTCTAGCTTTTTATGGAGTATTTCTGCCTTAGGGAACAAAGAAAAGCAGCATAAAAGAGGATCAAATCAAATCCAGATGGAGAGTTTTAAAATCTTGGGAATAAGGTAACATACTGTTGGCCTTGATGAGTAATGAAAAGACACATTAGCAAAATCTATGCGTCCCATTAGCTTTTGCAACTTCTTTCCTGCAGGGAGAACAACATTCAAAGTTCCAAAGTTAAACTAGGATAACATAAATCAACCATAGGACAAAAACATGTGGAAAGGTATTTTTACTACTGAATATTATACACCATAGAAAAATCAAGACAGAAAAAGGTAGGTTCCAACTTTTAAGGAGAGAGTATGATGCTTCACTGTCTAATATTTCCCTTTTCCTGTATAAAGTTGAGAACCTGCTAATACATGTACCACAAGAATAATCTTCCTAAGATCAACATATTTACAGCTTAAGGCAGCAATTTCCTAAATTACAGATTACTAAGTGAACCAAGAAAACATGAAAAGGACTGGATCAAAATATAATAATAATACAATTTTGTTTGACCTTATTAAATTCATAAAATGCTTGCCTTTTGATATGAATTGATTACTAGGCATGAGATCCATCAACTGGAAGACCTTTTCACTTGCCCCAATAGATTGCATCATAGATGATAAATTATCTCCCACCCACCATGTTGAATATATCAGCCATTCACTATATAATATAAACTTTGTAAGCTGCTCTGCCGTTATATTACCCGTCAGAATAGACATTCCTCCAACTAGCACAGCAATAATCTATAAAACAAATGTGCCAATAAAAGCATAAGTCAAGTCCAGAATATAAACTTACCAGAAAAACACAAGACCAGAGCTTAGGCGAAGAAGCTTTCATTATGTATTTGATATAAACTAAAGCATCAAACTTTGATAAAAATAAAATAAGAAATAATTCAAAGCTTAAAATGTTCAACGTTTTTTTTATAACAGTTAATGATATTAGAAATCCACGTAGTAACCGCTCTTTAATACCCGAAGTAGGAATGGAGTTAATGTGCAGTCAACTCAAATCCAATAAGATATGATCTTGTCATTAGAATCATCGGTACAAGTCTTGCTTAAAACTTTTGAGAATGCACTGACAAATCATAAACGACATAGAAGATGAGGACAAATATTTTGGATTGAAGGCTTTGTTGAGTTAATCAAAGTATACACTGTAACCCCCTATGAAGTCAAACCAAACTTAAGTAATATTACAAAGAGCGATATATCATTGAGTATCTTATGAAATGCTTTTGTGCGACAATAAAGAATTATTAAAAATGGAAAATATAATTAAACTTGAAACCAATGAAAGAGAAACCTGAGTAGAGTGATAAAGCGTGTTGAAGCTCAGGTTCCAGAATCCATATGCAGCACTTTGTCGCAAGCTTATATCAGCCAGTCTCCCCAACCATTGATTGTACCTATCAATCATACGTCGCAATAACCTTTATATTAGAATCACTTATAACACACACAAGAACCTGTTAATATATGTTCCCTTTTTTCAGAGTTGCTCATAGAAAAGTAAAAACTACACACAAAGATAATTTATAAAAGATAGTATTCTAGCAGAAAGCATCATTACCTTGCAAGTTCTTGCTTCTCTGTTCCATAGACACGAACAGTTCTCATCAAAGAGAATGTCTCTTGAGCTACCTAATCAAAAAATTTACTGCAACTTTATTAACTGTAAAATCATTGGAGAAACATAATACAAAAAGAATTATAGATCAATGGTTTTGTTCTACTTCATTGGCAGAAGCAGTGAACTCTTGTGTTAACTTTGCTGCCTTCTTCTGGTACCTACAGAAGGAAACAGTTTAAGAAGTGGTAATCAACAATACTCCATAAAGAAATACATACGTAGAAACAATTCATATTATGATATACCTGGAAGCTTTAAACATTAGAAAGAAATGTGAATTGTATGCATCATGGCAAATGCAATACAATATGGGGTCTAGGGCATCACTTTTATCTCACAGCCTTAATCCACTAACTTTCAAGCACTAAATCAATTTAAGGAACTATATCAGACCTAATCAAGGTGCTAACCTTAGTGCACATAGTCATATTTAATATCATCTATTCCTGTTTTATGACACATCCACGTTACACCATCATTTCAATAATAGCCATTCTGTAGTCATACACTTTTAAGGAAAGTGCACTTAAACTTCAGAAGAAAATATAAGAAAATTGTACAGAATCTTACAGTCCATAGATCAGCATTACTCCTGCTAACGTTGTGCATATCAACAATGTACATAAGCCAAGCGGCCATGACAAAACTATCAAATAGATTAGTGCCCCTGCCCCCTGGAAAGAAATAATTATAATGTAAATTATATTCTAGTATTTTTAGTAGACTTAGAAGCATTAATGATTTTATCAGCAAAATACCTGCAGAACATTGCGGAATATTAAATTAAGGTCATTTCCAATAATCCGTGAGACTTGCTGACAGTCAGATCCAAGCCTACTTGTCAAATCACCAACTGTTTCAGAGTCAAAAAAGGATATATCCTACAATGGATGTGACAAGAAAGTAAGTTAATCTATACACAAACATATGCAGGAAGGTATAGCTTGCTTAGTAATGCCAACAGCATCATATTTATCAAAATTTGAGTTTCCTCTATCACCGAACCTGGAGAAGAAGAGCAGAATACAATGTTTCCCTCATTCGCTTCACCTGTGAAATATTGCAGAAATTCAATTAGCATTGAAGTTCATAAGCTAATGACCACAGTCCACAATTAAGGCTGATACTTTGAAGATTTATTGAAAAAAGACCATGTTCCATATACAAACTCGTTCCCGTACGTATGGCCCAGCCAGGAACCAGACAAAGTATTGCTTATTTTCGCCACCTCATCAAATCAACAGAAAATCTAAAAAAGTTTAATTAAAGCTCATAATTCACATGATGTGATGTCTAGTGCCTAGAAACATCTGTAGTACCCATCCAACAGAAGCAATTATGTTAGATGGATTCTCTTAAAAGAAGCAAATATATATGTGAACAATAAATCTTTTGATAGGGACTCACAAGAATCATATTCGCAATGCCAAAACAGCAACCTCGTAGACCGCTGAGAGTTAAAATATACAGAAAACAGAGTCAGCAATTTTGTAACATTGTTCTGAATTACAAATTCCATATGAATTCGGTAGTCAAAACCATGAACATAACAAAAATACTACATCACTATGACATATGCTATGATCGTTCATATTTCAGTCAGGTCAATCGTGAATGACAGAACAATCATAAGACAAAAGAGAGTTATTTTTGACATGCAGTAACAAGAAGGTTCATGTATAATAATACAGTATAGTTAACATGTTAATTATCAGAGTGATTGTGTAAATTTCTTAAACACGAGCAGACTCCTCACTCCTCAGTGATGAAGAATGAGGGTCATAACTCATGCCATATTCAGCAATGTAAAGGAGAAAGGGAAATTTGACCATACAAGATTTTAACCTGCATATTCCAGAAGTAACACATAGCAGAATTAACAGACGCACGTTGCGGTGGAACACTGCGATATCACCGCTCTGTGCCGTGAAGATTGATGCTGTCAAAAAATGCGGTATGGAGATCTCCGAAAGCTGTACCAAAACATATCAATAAAAATTACCATCCAGCTCAACTAGAGTAACAATAGTACAACCAAACTACTATATAGAATCTCAGCTCTACTAACATAACAAAAAACTTGAACGCAACTGCATGTAACAATAATAGAATTAAAAAAAAGATAGAAAAAATCAAACGTACCGCCGCAACAATTAGTGCAGTGAATGCAGCTAAAATAACCCAACGGTCTTTAGCCACCAACTCCCACATTTTAAACAGCGCCCTCCACACAGTCACCGGTTTCGCCGTAATTTTGACCTCCACGTCATCGCTGAAGCTCCACCAACTTCCTCCCGGAAGCAAAGATTGAACAAAGTGAATCCATCTCCGAATCCTCTCGTTAAACTCAGCATCGCCTCCTTCTCCAGCGAATTGTTCAAAGTTGTTGTTGTTGTTCTGTTGTACGGAGAATCCGTTGATAGACGAAGAGTTTAGACGAGAGAGATGGTTACGTTGTTTAAACTTGGGGGAAATGTTAGCGGGAAAGAAACGGAGGCTTTTGTCGCCGGAGAATCGGAGATTGCGGTGATTGATGCGAGGTTTCTGTTGGCGGTGAAGCGAGGAGATTACGCCATTTTGAAAATTGCAGAGTGGTAGAGCCATGGAAATGGAAACAGATGGTTATCGATTTAAGCTATGCAGAGACATTGAGAAATTTATTTAGACAAGTTCCAAAACACCGAATGGACCCACACGATTAAGCGCAATGTGTGGCGTGCGGAGGCGCGTGTGACGTGCGAGTGAGAATAATGTTTCCTCCTCTTTCTAGCGATGATTGTGAATTACATATTTATATCACTCCTTGTGTCTGATTCCACGCCGTTAGATCACACTACTTCATATAGAATAGAAATGACTTCGGCTGGTAAAACGACATCGTTTTACATTGGAGTGGCGTGTTCCACAAACTCAAGCTCCCTCTTGCGTGAGACTCTACTGATACCCATATATGCTGCAACAGTTTCCACACACGGCTCTTGACTACATAGCGCCACGTTTACATTCCTTCTGACAATTTTGCCCCCATCATTTTTATCACTTTTCAGTCATTTTAGGAAACCGTAAGGACAATGTAGTCTTTTCGAAACGATCATCGCCGCCTAAATATCTTCATTACAGTCTCGTCAGTCGAACTTGAAGATTCTATCTCAGTCAACCTCACGCCTTTGACAATTACTATGGCCGTGGTTTTGGGAAATTTAGCTCTCTTGCTAGACGTTAACTTGCCTCGGACGATAACAACTGACCGGAAGTCTCGTCCGGTGGCGGTGGACGTCGTTTTGAACCTACCAAAGATAGACCTTCTGATGAACTACTCTGCTTTGGCTAAAAAGATCTTGGAGTCGGAGGCGGAGAATCGGAATAATCGGGTGGTGGCACGTGGCAAGTCGAATTCGAAGTTCAACGCGGTGGATTTTGATGCGGCGTCGAGCGACGAAGATAACGACAACGGTGATGAGGAGGGAGAGGAGGTGAAGTATGATTGGGAGAAGGAGATGAGGAAGAGAGTGAAGGAGATTGAGGAGATGAAAGAGTTGGTGAAGAAAGCTGAGGAGTTGCAGAGCAAAGCTGACGAAGATGGTGAAGGTGAACCCAAAGAAGAGACTGAAGAACAGAAGAAGATGAGAGTCAGAAGAGAACTCGAAAAGGTTAGTTTCTTCAATTGTTTATGTTTATTTTTATTTTATTTTTATTTTATTTTTGCCTTCAATCGAACGCTGTTTACCAGTGAATTTGTTGTTTTTTGTTTTGCGAGATAACAGGTTGCTAAGGAGCAGGCGGAGAGGAGAGCCACAGCTCAGTTGATGTTCGAATTGGGCCAAAGAGCTTATGGTAAGGGCATGTACGGACGAGCCATTGAGTTTCTTGAAGGTGCTCTCACGATCATTCCCAGATCCACATTATTTGGCGGTGAGGTTGGTTAAAACCCAAAAAGCATATCAATTGATGATCAACGTTTTGTTTTAATTAGAAAAGGCTTTATCCAGATTAACTGGTAAAGTCTGACTTTTTTATTCTCAGATTCAAATATGGCTTGCTATGGCTTACGAGGCAAATAACCGCCACAAGGACTGCATTGCTCTTTACAAACAACTGGAGAAGAAGCACCCCTGTATCAGCATTCAGCGTCAAGCTGCAGACCTTAGATACATCTTGCAAGCTCCCAAGCTCAAGATTTCTCAAGAGGAGATGGTTAGCATTCCACTCATTGGTTCTAGTTATGACAGGTAACTGCTTCGTATGCATAACTCATTTTCAACAGCTGCTTTGGATATCGATTAGGAATAGGATAATGACATAGATTTTGTACAAAATTTGTGAACCAACCTTGTGATGGTTTATTACATCTTTTGTGAATATGCTGAAAGTCGTTTTGCAAACGCCTGTTCTTCAGAAGAATCTGTTTATTCATACGTAGATATATCTTTTGCTTCAGCTTTGTTCTAGATTTTACAACTGCTAAACGTTGTTCACCCTAGTTGATTGACTGTAAATCTGTAATAGCTTGACACGGAAGCAGACCCTTACTTTTATAATTAATAACCATTTGTTCTTCAGTATATTTTTTCTTGCTACCTGCCCGTGTCTCATAGATACTCTAGTTAGATTAGAGTGAAACTGCCTGATTTTATACTTTTATGTTTCCATATGCTACCTTACTGTGCTTAGTGTAATCGAATTGACTCTACCTGGTCTCTGTTGTTACTATTGTGCTTGTGGGTTGCTTCTATTTGTTGTTTACGTGATCAAGCAAAATACTGACAGGGGGATGGTGTTGAGATGTGTCGTGAATTGTTGACTTTGGAAACAAACCAATCCCATTCTCAAGCTTGATCTCAAGACAACATTCAATCTCTTTGGAAGCAAACCGAACTTATCTTGCATGAGTCATGGTTGCTTGCTTGAATGGTTGGCATGTGTTATGACTTGTAATAAGAGTAACAATTAACTCGGCTCTTGCTTGTTGTGTTTTTTTTATTGTCATGCAATGTAATGCTATTTATAGTATTCACCAAGCTTGATGCATTGATGGCACACATGGCATCGATACAAAAGCCACCAAACATGACTCGTTAGAAGTCAAAACACATATTGACCATTCAAACAAGCAACTATGACTCATGCAAGATGCATCAAGCTTGGTGACTGTTATGAATAGCATGACTATAAAAAAACACAACAAGCAAGAGCCGAGTTAGTAAGTTACTCTTAGAGTAACAATTGTGTGTATTGGGGTTTTGGGTTTATTTTGAGAGTTTCCACTTGATGGTGATTATGATACATACCAAACTAATTGTGAATCGTATAAATACGAAATGAAGTTCAGATTAGTTATTCTTATTTCTTCTTTTCAAGTCAAAAAGATTAAATAAAAAAATTAAAGCAAAGAACAAGGTCATATAGACTTGAGTGGTATAACTATATAGTCTGACAATGTCTGATCTTGTGTTTTAACATCCACACTGTATTGACATTTGATGTTAGGAGATATCATGCTAGATTTTGATTTTAGAAAAAATGCACTACCATGTTGGTCATCGATAAGCTCAAGTTTTTTCAAAAAGTGTGATTGTTTTTATCTTTGGAACTATTTATTTTTGCAAATAGTTCTGTAACATAGTAATCTATGGAAATCCATGATTGAAATTGTCTACTCCAATTGCAATGAGAGCGTCCATTTTATAGCATTATTTTTATGCTGGAGCACAAACAGCCTAGTTCTTAAAATCCAAATTTTTTATACTCCCTCTGGCATATGCGCATCCTCCCTAGTCTTACTCTCATTGTGGGATTCTGATCAATGGGTATCCTCATGCCTGAAGAAATATATATGCTTCAAATCTTGCCTCAAGTAACTTGACATCAATCGAGTATTTTAATGGTTTCTGAATTGTTTGTGACATTATTGCAGTTACGCAGCAACATGGACCGATAAATACAAAGACAACGACCAAAGGAGAACTGGATCAACAACTAATCAGCTTCCATCATCCAGGGACATTTTAGGAGACTTTCTGGTGTGGCAACCCCCTGCTGGATTGGAGAAAAACCGCGCTTTCTGGGTAGCTTTGACACTGTGGTTTGGCTTGGTTGGAGCAGCCTTGCTTCTTCAAAAATGAACCATACATGCAAAAAATATTGTAATTATTTCCCACCATGATGTGTTCATTTGATCACTTAGGCTGCCTCTATGTTAATGTAATATTCTTTCTCAGTTGCTATGAATTCATTATACTTGTATGTACAAAGCAGAAGTTGTACGTATCTCCAAGTTCTACTCTTATATATACGACTATACATTTACATCTTCGTTTTCATGGACATTAAAGCAGAACAAGTCAGAAGCAGTGCCTTTATTTTTCTCCCTTTTGCCTTTGATAACTTCAAATGCTGTTTTCTGCAGCTTCCTCAGATTCCTTGCATCACATTGGGCTTTGGTTCCCCCATTGTACACCTTTTTGGAATGCAGGATCCATCCCAGTTCATTTTACTGGGGTTGGGAATTCGTATTTCGATGTTTGGAGATTGATTTCACCTTCGAAACCTGTTAATCGTTCTTCTGAAGGTGCAGTAATCCATTGGTTTAATCTGTCAAATTTGGCTGTTGAATCTATTGAACTCATTTCAATCTTGAGCATCGTCAAGATGTAACCAGACTTGAAATTGAAGTTGAGAAACTGTACATCTTAAAAGACATTAGAAAAGGGTATTATCCAATCATTGAATCATATCCAACCGATAGTATGTAATAAAGTAAGGGACAATTTCATAAATGTCCCTCCAAAACTTGTACAAATTGTTTTTAGCCAAATAAAAAAACTAATTGTTAATAGTTTTGTTGGAACTACCCATAATCATCTTCCCATTACTGCAAAACAAGAAGAGAGATAGAGAGAGAAAACTTCAACCAATTTAGAGAAAGAAAGATATCCAACCAAGACAAGTGGAAGAATCGGTCCAAGAAGAAGATTATGACACTGGCACTGCCTGGGAACGCTGCCCGACCGATCAAACTCACTTTTCTCTAGCCTTTTACCCTATCTTCACAAAAGCTACCTGAATTTAACAAATGATTTACCGTAGCATTTTCTACATGATGAGTCATGTAGCAATATGAAGAAGAAAAAAAAGTGCTGGAAGGGTATTTCACAAATTTTTTGATCATGGAGTAAAAATGAAATAATTTAATAACAATCAAACTCATACATACAACATACGTTGTTAAAAACAAATTTCTAATAACTTATGTGGTCAAATTTAACAAATTCCACCTTTTTTTTATAATTACACCCAACCCAACAAAAGGGGTGCTAAGATAATATTGGAAATAATTGGGGTGCGATACAGGCCCAAATAGGGATCACAAAATTGAAAGCCCATTTAACACCACCACAGGTCCACAGTCCACAAAATACCCGTAAAAAATCCCACAAAACCCTAGTCAGATCTTTAAAATAAATTGTGCTGCTCACACACTCTCGTCTCCTCTCTTCTCCGCCACCGAGACCAATACCACACAACACATCTCCGGAAAAAATGACTACCCGTTTCAAGAAGAACAGGAAGAAGAGAGGCCATGTCAGCGCCGGTCACGGTCGTATCGGCAAGCACCGTAAGCATCCAGGAGGTCGCGGTAACGCCGGAGGTATGCACCACCACAGGATCCTCTTCGACAAGTATCATCCCGGTTACTTCGGCAAGGTCGGAATGAGGTACTTCCACAAGCTCCGCAACAGGTTCTACTGTCCCATCGTCAACGTCGAGAAGATCTGGTCAATGGTCCCTCAAGACGTCAAGGACAAGGCAACCAAAGACAACGTTCCGGTTGTTGACGTCACACAGTTCGGATACTTCAAGGTTTTGGGAAAAGGTGTCTTGCCTGGAAACCAACCGTTCGTCGTCAAAGCCAAGCTTGTTTCGAAGACCGCCGAAAAGAAGATCAAGGAGGCTGGTGGTGCTGTGGTGCTCACTGCTTAGGGTTATTTTGGTAATTTTAATTTCCTGGTTTTAGGGTTTTGTTTTTGCTCCTTTTTTTGGATCTATATTCGTACTTGTTTAAGCTACAATTGTCTTTTAATTTTGATATAATATCTCAGTTTAATGATTAAATATGTCTTGAATAATTTATTTCATGTTATGCTATGGATGGATTTGATTAGCGTTTATGCTTGGTTTATGTGATTGATTATATTATCCTATTCGCATATATATGTTTTGCGGCAGAATCAAGTCAATTGATTATATTATCGATATAGCAGCGTCATTGTAAGACATTGTAATGCTAGTTTTATATCTCTCATTTTGAATTATAAGTGCTGGAAATTATCAAACAAAGCTTCTTATTGATTAGGATGTGTGTGTTATCTGGAAATGTATACGAATGGTTTCAGTCGGGTGGAGGCTGTGCTCTGAGATTGAGCTCAGTTTCTTTAAATTTTATTTTTTTGCTCTTTTGAGATATGCATAGTTGAAAATTCTTTCATTGTTTTGATTGTCAAAACTCCAACGTAGATTTTTCTTCTTCAGCTGGGTTGTTATTTATACAAGTCGTACATACAACTACATTATTTCTATACTGCATCATTTAGACATCATTTATTCTGGATCAGGAACTGCATCTCCTCCCCATCTCCTTATTCTTTCTTCAACAATAGAAGCCTGCATATAAGACAGATTATGTCTCAGTTTATCAAAGCAAATCCTTCAATACCAGTTGGTTTGCATGACTTGCTCACCTCATTATTCCAGTTGGTTTTATAAATCATCCAAAAAATAACACAAGTCTGTGCGACTGTCCCGGAAATCATTCCCCACCAAATCCCCTGAAAATATTATCACTGGAATCAAACGACCATCCAATCCTGAATCGAGTCTCAACATTTTCTATGTAAAGGAAACTACAATTTTAGAGAAGAAAAGAAAATGAAGAGAATTACCTTAATACCCTTGTCAAATTTGTAGGCCAAAATGAGACCCAAAGGAATGCCCAAGATATAATAACAAGCAATATTCACATAGACTACAACACTTTGCCATCCTGCTCCAATTGCCACTCCTACAGAGAAGAAAGATATCACTCTTCTTCTTCTTTTTTATTTTTATTACTTTCTATACAAAAGAAAAAACCAACGATAAAATGTTAAAAGTTTTACCAGAAAGAACAGGTTGAATACTATCAGTTGTAAGAGAAATAGCCAACAAAGGTGTGAGAGCACTAACAAGATCTCTAACTTGTTTATCTTTAGAAAACAGAGATGGGTACTGGTCTCTCGTGAAGATCAGAATGAGTGAGAATACAAGGCCTATTAGAAATCCAGATATTACAGCCACAAACAATGAAATTTGTGCACTTCTTGGGTGACCTGCTCCTAGTTCATTTGATACTCTCACACTGCATCATCATTTGTTTGTATATATATATATATATATATATATATATATATATATATATATATAGTAAAATGTGAGAAGTTGATAAAGAAGTTGATGGATGCTCTGTTTTTGAAACTATTAATCACCTGATAGCTGTATTCAATCCCATAGAAACCATAACAGCCCAGCTCAATATATTCATACTGCAATTTCAAGCAATTTGTCATAACTTTATTAAGTGCAAAAACAAAGCAAGACATTTAAATGACTAATTATTACTAGAAGAGATCAAGTGTTATCTGTTATCAAATTCTAAAGGTGTATGCATTTTTTCTTCTTATAATTTCTTGATTTACTATCAATATAAGAAAATTCTAGAACATTTTTTTTTATATTTTGGATAAAACTAACTTAAATTAAACTCTCCAAATTCCAAAAGTACAACTCACCAAATGGAGATACCATCCACGGAAACTTTTGGATTCTCTAAATATCCGGCGAAGATAATTAATACCATAAAATACCACATTTCCAAGCTGCACAAAATTAATATATATAAGTTAAATCTAGTTCGAAATTAATAAATAAAAAACAAAAGTCGGATCACATTATTAGAGCATCCTCACAAGACTTTACGAATAAGAAGATATTTGTTAAGGTCAAACGAGTCACATCAGTTTATTTGGCTCAAATAGACTCTTTAAATGAGATTCTTCAAATAAGATTTTGCTTCTCTATTCAATATTGAAGAGCAATTTCTCCCTCTTCAATTATTTTTTTATATCACATCATCATTAATATTTAACATTTTTATCATTTTTATCTTTTTAATTAAATTCAATTAATATATAATAAGTTTTTATTTATAAATTTTATCATCATAAAAATTATACTATTATAAAGGTATCATCTATATTTTTAAAATGAGACTAATATTGAATATTTAATAATTAATAATAACATATTAATAATTTGGAAGGTCATTATATGAAACTAGTGCATTTAAAAAGTTAAGTGCTTTCATTAAAATAATATATATCTATTTCTAATTGAAGAGTTTTTGAATGGTTCTTTTTTTTTTCACTCATCAAATTGTCACATAGTTAAGCAAATAAACATTAGAACAGTAGAAATAGATGAGTCATTTAGTGATGCTCTTATCAAAACTTGGTTGGCCTTAAATTCAACGGCCCGACCCATTTAATACCACTTGCATGCTATTAATTTTGCTACCATTAAGACTACTAGAAAATCAAAATATTGAGAAGGGCAGTCTCATTAGCATGGGGTGAGATCGTCTAATAAGATTACACCAAATTAAAGTTTTATAATATAATTTTATGTTTTTAAGATAAATGGTGTAATCTTATTGAAGTGATAATGAATCCTTTTCATACAATATTTTATTTACAAAGTGGCACACATTACATAGTTGGCACGTATTTTTAGACATTTGCATGAGTCAATGATCAGAGGGTACAGTAGTTTACCAAAGCATGAGAGCCGATGATAGAGACAATCTAACAAATGCCCATAGATTTTGAAACGCCCTCCATGAAAATCCAGACCAAGCCCGTCCACATGTCCCACTAACTACATACAAAAACTGAGAGACCTCTATGACCCACCACGACGCATTTAGTACCACAGCTGCACCAACCAGACCCCAGCCCAGCTTCAGCATCAACAACCAACTAAACAAAGTGTGCAACACCAACACCACCGCCGATATCACCATCATTACCATGATCTTGCTCTGTGCCTGTAAAAATTTCGAAACGGGGAAAATCCCTGCGAAAGCAAACAGTTGTGGAATCATCCATATAGAGAATTTCCCTGTCGCTTTTGATATCTCTGGACTCTGCCCTATTAGACTCAGAATTTGTTCAGCGAATATGTATACGAACATTAAAATCAAAGCTGTCATGTGTAGAATAACCATGGATCTTTGCATATAGACTCCTAACATGTCGGTCTGTCCTGCTCCGTAAGCTTGCCCGCATAGCGTCTCTAGCGCACTTCCCATTCCAAGCTGTTTTCAGTTGTCAGTTTTATATATAAATTATCAGATAGTTACAAATCATGTCACATTATTAAAAATAATTATAATTATAATAACTATCAAGTGCATAGGACAAAAATGTACATAATCTCGGACCTGAAAGTTACTCTATACCGAAATGATAATTCAATTAATGACTGTATTACCATGGCACCGTAGGAGAAGAGGCCGAGGACATAGTCTTCGACAGAGAAGGCAGCTTGAGCGATGGTGCTGATGTGGCCGCAGAAGAGTTGAGTGATACCGCCGAGAAAGTATTGGCAGATTGAGGTGAAGATGGCGGGTACAGCAAGGTACCAGAGTTTCTTGAACTCACTGTAGAACTCTCGGAAGAAGTCGTGGACGCCGGTGATTGGAGGGATATCATTAGAATCGGCTTTGAATGTGGCGAAGAAGGAGGAGGTGGTGGTGGTGGCGATTGTTAGGATTGTAAATATAAACTCATAATAATTACATAAGCATGAAATAGGGAGCTTACTTGAATTTCCAGCCATGATCACACAGCCAAGCTTGTTGGAGTTGAGAGAGTTTCTCTGATGTTTTGGGAATTGGGAGGGAGTGGTTGAGAGAAAAAAATGAGATAGTCTTCTACCCTTCACTCTTCTTTCTTATGAAGCCTAATGGGGAGACTTTACATATTATATATATATATATATATATATATATATATATATATATATATATATATAAAACACACCCACCTTAAGTGAACATAGAGTTTGGCTGCTCTTCATTTCAATCTCTTACATTGAGTCAAAGTTATAAGCAGATAATTGGAAGTTTGGAAGCATATAGGAACTTTAACATAAAACAAATGACAAATATTAGAACCAGATCGAGCTTAATTTTGTCAATGGAATTGCTTATAATTCATGATATAAAACTATCACTTGTTCAAATTCTGTCCCCAAATAGTTTAGTTTTATCACTCTTGTCGGTGAAAGCAATAGTTATCAAAACTGTGTTGATTGCGTGAGGTTGGCCGGGTAGGTTGTCGTGTGCCTATGTCTCTCTACTGCATCATTTATTGAGGATCAGGACCTGTATCTGTATCTCCTCCCCATCTCCTTATTCTTTCTTCAACAATAGAAGCCTGCATATATCACAGATCATGTCTCAGTTTATCAAAGCAAATCCTTCAATACCAGTTGGTTTGCATGACTTGCTCACCTCATTATTCCAGTTGGTTTTATAAATCATCCAAAAAATAACACAAGTCTGTACGACTGTCCCGGAAATCATACCCCACCAAATCCCCTGAAAATATTATCTCTGGAATCAAACTACCATCCAATCCTGAATTGAGTCTTTAACATTTCTAGGTAAAGGAAACTACAGTTTTAGAGAAGAAAAGAAAATGAAGAGAAAATGACCTTAATACCCATGTTAAATTTGTAGGCCAAAATGAGACCCAAAGGAATGCCCAGGATGTAATAACAAGCAATATTCACATAGGCTACAACACCTTGCCAACCTGCTCCAATTGCCACTCCTAAAGAGAAGAAAGATATCACTCTTCTTTTTTTCTTTTTCTTTTTTATTCAAAACAAAAAGCAATGGTAAAATGTTAAAAGTATTACCAGAAAGAACAGGTTGAATACTATCAGTTGTAAGGGAAATAGCCAACAAAGGTGTGAGAGCACTAACAAGATCTCTAACTTGTTTATCTTTAGAAAACAGAGCTGGGTACTGGTCTCTCGTGAAGAACAGAATGAATGAGAATACAAGGCCCATTAGAAATCCAGATATTACAGCCACAAACAATGAAATTTGTGCACTTCTTGGGTGACCTGCTCCTAGTTCATTTGACACTCTCACACTGCATCATCATTTGTTTGTATATATATATAAATAGTAAAATGTGAAAAGTTGATAAAGAAGTTGGAGAGAATCTTGCATGCACCCGGTGCATTGCACACATCCAATGGGTGCATGCCATGTGGTAAGAACAACCAATCAAATGAGTGCACCCACTGGTTACGATGGATTGCACCTGGTGCATGCAAGATTTTCTCAAGAAGTTGATGGATGCTCTGTTTTTGAAACTATTAACCATCCCCTTGTGAACGGAGCTACACATATTGGGAGTACTTTACCCCTTAGCGGGCCGACCCGGTGCAAGTCCGGATTAGTCGGGGTGTAGTCTGGGCTGATTGCACCGTATAGTGGATCCGTCCCACCCAGAAACCGGATGGTGTAAACCAAAAAAAAAAAAAAAAAAACTATTAATCACCTGATAGCTGCATTCAATCCCACAGCAACCATAACAGCCCAGCCCAATATATTCATGCTGCAATTTCAAGTGTAAAACTTATATATTCATTCACAATTTTTAATATTTTGGATAAAAACTAACTTAAATTAACCTCTCCAAAAAGTACAACTCACCAAATGGACATAGCATCCACGGAAACTTTTGGATTCTCTAAATATCCGGCGAAGATAATTAATACCATAAAATACCACATTTCCAAGCTGCACAAAATTAATATATATATATATAAGTTAGATCTAGTTCAAAATTAATAAATAAAAAACCAAAGTCAGATCACATTATTATCAAGGCTTGCTTAGCCTCACTATGTTTGGTTTGATGGAAAGGAAAGGGAAGGAAAGAAAATAATAGCGAGGAAAGGAAAGGAAGGAATGGAGATGATAGTGGTTTTAATGATTGTTGTTTGGAGGGTTATGGGTGGAAAGGAAAGAAAAGGATAGTGGTTTTATTTTATTTACGAAAATACCCTTCTTTTAATAATATGAATACCAACAATATATAGGGTTATTTTTAGGATTTAAAAAAAATTATTAATGGTGGATTCCTTTCCCTCCCTTTCCTCTCAAATTTGGATGGAAACCAAAGTGTGTAAAATATGAAGAAATTATTCCCCTCATTTCCTTCCATTTTCTTTCGTTTCCCTCTCATTTAACCATCCAAATAAGAAATTAGAAATCCCCCCAAATCCTTTCCTTTCCTTTCTCTCTGATTCCTTCAAACCAATTACATAATGTTAATTTCAACGGCCTGCAGGCTATTAAGATTACGGTAAAATCTTTAATTACACAGTGGGCACACATTACATAGTGGTACATATTTTTGGACATTTGCATTAGTCAATGGTGAGAGAGTGTAGTAGTTTACCAAAGCATGAGAGCCGATGCTAGAGACAATCTAACAAATGCCCATAGATTTTGAAACGCCCTCCAAGAAAATCCAGACCAAGCTCGTCCACATGTCCCACTAACTACATACAAAAACTGAGAGATCTCTATGACCCACCACGACGCATTTAGTACCACAGCTGCACCAACCAGACCCCAGCCCAGCTTCAGCATCAACAACCAACTAAACAAAGTGTGCAACACCAACACCACCGCCGATATCACCGACATTACCATGATCTTGTTCTGTGCCTGTAAAAATTTCGAAACGGGAAAAACCCCTGCAAAAGCAAACAGTTGTGGAATCATCCATATAGAGAATTTCCCTGTCGCTTTTGATATCTCTGGACTCTGCCCTATTAGATTTAGAATTTGTTCAGCGAATATGTATACGAACATGAAAATCAAAGCTGTCATGTGTAGAATAACCATGGATCTCTGCATATAGATTCCCAACATGTCGATCTGTCTTGCTCCGTACGCTTGCCCGCATAGCGTCTCTAGTGCACTTCCCATTCCAAGCTGTTTTCATTTATCAATTTTCTTTCATATATAAACTATCAGATAGTTACAAATCACTTGTCACCTCATTCAAAATAAAAACTATCAAATGAAGGAAAAAAATGTACTACCATGGCACCATAGGATAAGAGGCCGAGGACATAGTCTTCGACAGAGTAGGCAGCTTGGGCGATGGTGCTGATGTGGCCGCAGAAGAGTTGAGTGATACCGCCGAGAAGGTATTGGCAGATGGAGGTGAAGATGGCGGGTCCGGCAAGGTACCAGAGTTTCTTGAACTCATTGTAGAACTCTCGGAAGAAGTCGCGGACGCCGGTGATTGGAGGGATATCATTAGAATCAGCTTTGAATGTGGCGAAAAAGGAGGAGGTGGTGGTGGTGGTGGCGGTGGCGATGACTCTGCCGGAGAGCGAATGTTGTTTGTCTTCGTCTCTCTCTAGTGAGGAGAGAAGTGGCTGCTTATTACCCTTCTCCATTGGAGAAAGAGAAGGAGATACTGGAAGTTGTAATATGGCTTCTTTTTTTTCTTTTTTTTGTAGTAATGGATTAAGGAAGAATAATCACATCAACGGTCCAGGATTTTAATGAAATTTCCAAGATCCCTTCTTGGTCGTTGGACTGATCACGTGATCGTGATGAGAGACATAAAGAAATGAGAAAGGGTGCTATGAGCTTGAGCAAAGACAAATGGAGAGATGAGTGACTTATTACGAACTGAGGGTCTGCTTTGTAGAGCAGAGTTATTTTCTTACACATTGACTGAGCTGAGACATTAAATTTCATTAAAATCCCAGGACATCTGCTGTTATCATTATACACCGATATACAATATTTAAAAAATTAAATCAAAAACCAACTTAAATAATATGATCCGGTTGTGATTTATCTTATCATGATTCATCACATCATGATTTTTATAATAAAAACAACATTCTTACCGTATCATTTGAATAAATTATTACTCAATCTATCAAAGTGGTTCGTGATATAGAGTGGGAATTTTGTTAAAGAGTGCCGTTGAAAAACTGGGAACAAAATGTATTCGTACTCTATTTCGATAAAATTACGTTAAATCAACTTTAAAGTTATGACTTCAAATTCAATATTAGTGTTTAGAATTTTAAAAAAATAAATAAAAAAATTATGTATTTATTACCAATGATCATCT
Source organism: Acer yangbiense (assembly GCA_008009225.1). Lineage (NCBI taxonomy): Eukaryota > Viridiplantae > Streptophyta > Magnoliopsida > Sapindales > Sapindaceae > Acer > Acer yangbiense. The sequence continues at coordinate 4,922,571 of CM017768.1, read as the reverse complement.
TCATGTTTTATGTTGCTTATAAATTGAGTAGTTAATTAATTAAGATATAAATTGAGTAGTTAATTAATTAAGATTAGGATTGATTTATTAGAACTAGTTTTTTCTCTCTTTTTTAGTGAAGAATCTAGTTTTCTTTAAAGATAAAATTATTTTCATTATGAATAAGAGTTATTGTGGGCACGAACGGCGAGTTGTTATTATTTAATTTTTTTAAACATATTTAAAACAAAACGAAATGTAAGGGCCAGTTTGGTATTACTTTTGAAAAGTTAAAATCATATAATTTTATAATTTTGACATAAAATTATGTTTGGTAAAACTTCAAAAAGTAATTAATTGATAATCTAGTAAGTTTTGACGGATTTTGAGAAGTAGGTTGGGAGTTATTTTTTAAAAGTGATTATAAAATAATCTATTTCAGCATTTAATGAATCTTTAAAAATATCATTATTATCCTTATGAAATAAAGTTAAAATCATTTATATACCTTATTTCATCTCAAAATTAAATATTGATTTGATTTATAAAATCTTTTAAAAATATTTTATTTTCCTTATGGAATTTTTTTTCTAATTTAAATATTCTACTTAAATATTGATTTAATATATATAATTAATGAAAAAAAAAATGAAATAGGATCCTAAAATCATGTATATTTTATTCATTAAAACTAGTCTCAATACTTTTACAATAAAATTACCAAGCATATATATACTGCTTGAGCTATGATTCACTCTTTTAAATTTTGTCTAGTATGAAAAATTGTGAACTGTGCGTGCATGTTTCTCGATCCTCTCAAATTGATCATTGTCCACACCATTTATATGGAAATTGTATCTCCTCCCCGTTTCCTTATTCTGTCTTCAGCAAATGAAGCCTGCATATATACAAATTAAAAACATAATTATGTCTCAAAATTAATTAAATATAGGGTGAAATTTAAAAGTACCTAAAAAATTTGAGGGTTTATTAAATTTTTCTAGAATTAGAAAAAAGATTGTTTCTAGAAAACATTCCACATTTGTCCCAAAAGTGCCCAACGTTCCAAAATAATTAAAAAAATGAAAGGAAAAAAAAAAAAAAAAGCAAAAGTGAAAGCAAATAGAAAGAGAAAGAATTATTATTTATTAAAAAGAAAAACCCTTGGAGAGAGAAATTGACGAGTGCGACCAATATTTTGATTTGAACCAGATTTGTCCACCTCCATTGATTGAGAGAGACGAGACTGATTTTGCTTGGATTCGAACGAGATTTTGCTTGGATTCCATTTGAGGGTTGAAGAAGTGATTTGCCTTGAAACTATTTCTCGGGTTTGTAATGGATGACAAGTGATCACCTTGGATTCGAATCACCGGATTGAAGTCACCATTCATGGCGGCGTGGAAGAAACATCCAGGTTTTGCTTTTTATTGTAATTATTAATTGGTCAAGTTAAATTGTTGACTTTGATACAAATTTGCTTTAGCTTTTTTAAATCTTGGAGAGACCCGATCATTGATAAATCTCTGTTAATGAAAGTAGTTATTTTTGTTTTGAAAAATATACAACAACCAACTGATTGTTTTTCTAGATCTGAAAAATATAGGTGTGTGTTTAATTGGGAGTATTTGTATGTTTAATTGGGTTGGAAATATGTGTGTGTTTAATTGAATAGTACTGGTGTTTTTAATTGAGTAGGAAATATATGTGTGTTTAATTGAGTAGTATTAGTGTGTTTAAATGGGTAGTAGGTGTGTGAAATTGGGTTGAAAATAGGTGTGTGTAATTGGGTTGAAAATATGGGTGAAATTCAAAAGTATCAAAAAAAATTATTATTCTTGTCAGCTCAACAATGAGGCTTTTAATTTATTGAAAAATATGAGTGAAATTTAAAACTAGACAAAAGAATTAGAGGGTTTATTAAATCTGTCCAGAATTAGCAAAAAGATTGTTTCTAGAAAACATTCCACTTTTGTCACAAAAGTTCCCTTCGTTCCAAAATAATTAAAAAAATGAAAGGAAACCAAAAAAAACAAAAAACAAAAAAAAAAAACAAAAGTGAAAAGCAAATAGAAAGAGAAAGAATTATTATTTATTAAAAAGAAAAACCCTTGGAGAGAGAAATTGACGAGTGCGACCAATATTTTGATTCGAACCAGATTTATCCACCTCCATCGACTAAGAGAGACGAGACTGATTTTGCTTGGATTCGAACGAGATTTTGCTTGGATTCCATTCGAGGGTTGAAGAAGTGATTTGCGTCGAAACTATTTCTGGGGTTTGTAATAGATAACAAGCGATCGCCTTGGATTTGGATCACCAGATTTAAGTCACCATTCACGGCGGCGTGGAAGAAATAGCCAGGTTTTGCTTTTTATTGTAATTATTAATTGGTCAAGTTAAATTGTTGACTTTGATACAAATTTGCTTTAGCTTTTTTAAATCTTGGAGAGACCCGATCATTGATAAATCTCTGTTAATGAAAGTAGTTATTTTTGTTGAAAAATATACAACAACCATCTGATTGTTTTTCCAGATCTGAAAAATAAAGGTGTGTTTAATTGGGTAGTATTTGTATGTTTAATTGGGTTGGAAATATGTGTGTGTTTAATTGGATAGTACTGATGTTTTTAATTGAGTAGGAAATATGTGTGTGTTTAATTGGGTAGTATTAGTGTGTTTAATTGGCTTGGAAATATGTGTGTTTAATTGGGTAGTATGGGTGTGTTTAAATGGGTAGTAGGTGTGTGTAATTGGGTTGAAAATGGGTGTGCGTTTATTTGGGTAGTACTGATGTGTTTAATTGTGTTGTACTGGTGTGTTTAGTTGGGAAGTACTTGTGTGTTTGTGTGTGTTTAATTGGGCAAGAAAAAATGGTGTGTTTAATTGGGTCGGAAATAGGTGTGTTTAATTGGGTAGTACTAGTGTGTTTAATTGTGTAGTAGGTGTGTGCAATTGGGTTGGAAATAAGTGTGTGTTTAATTGAGTTGTACTGGTGTGTTTAATTGGATAGTACTGGTGTGTTTAATCTGGTTGTACTGATGTGTTTAGTCTGATAGGAAAAAGTGGTGTATTTAATTAGGCAGGAAAAAGTGGTGTGTTTAATTGGGTAGTACTGGTGTGTTTAACTGTGTAGTAGGTGTGTGTAATTGGGTTAGAAATAAGTGTGTGTTTAATTGGGTAGGAAATAGGTGCGTTTAATTGATGAGACATGGTGTGTTTAACTTATTAAACCCAAGTTATTTGAATCGTGCAGATGGAAAATATCGACTATGACCAGTATTTTAAGGTATAACGGAATAAATGGAATCAAGAAGCATTAATCAATGTGGGTTATCGGTTGAAGAACATAGGTACTATAGAGAATATTTTACGCCAAGAAGGGAAGCACAAGGAATTCATGTCCAGTTGTTTCAAGCAATTCAACAACTTCCCTACAAACTCGTTATTCTCAGTTAGGATTGTGCACAATGTACTGTTGAGGGAAATTACGATAGATTGTGCAATCGAGAACGAATTGTTTATTTTGTTGGGTGGTAAAAATGCAAGATTTGGACTGAGGGAGTTTTGTTTGGTTACCGGTTTATGGTTCGGCTAACTCCCAGACATTATAAGCACGCCTTACGTGGCAAATGCAGATGGCATTCAAAAAAGGTATTGGCCTGGAGAAGAAGGCAACGATTTGAGATTGTCCATTGTTTATGATCGGTTTTTAGCGGGCAACTTCAAGCAGTCCGACGATTCACTGAAGATGGCACTTTTTTTTATAGCAATGTTTTATTTGGTCAACCTTATGATAAAAAAGTCACCAATTGGCTTTTTAATTAACCCGATATTTTGGTGAAATCTCCCCAAACAATCATATTTACAAATCAAAGCTTTGGACAACGAGATTTATTTTATTTTTATTTTTTTTATCATAAATTTGTTGTCAAAAATCATAAAAGACTACAAACACAAGACCTTCACAATCAACATAAGAACAATCAAGAGTTCAATCTTTAAAATAAAATTGAATTACATTTCTTATTTGTAATATCTCAAATCAAGCCTAACAACACAATTTTTAATAAACAATATATTATAGAATTTCCATACATTTAATGTTGCTCTCGATTTTTTATATCATTACTTTTTAATTTTAAAATTAGATTAATCCTAAAATTTCATACATTAAAAATTATAGTTCAAAACAAAATAAATATTCAAATTACATACAATTCACAAAACATACCATGTTTGAAGACTAAGTTTTTTATATTGACAATGAAGTTGAGCTAAATATAATAATACAACGTCAATAAACTAAAAGTTAGATTAACTATAAAATTTCAAAACAAAATAAAATAATCAAATGTATATAATTTATAAAAGAGGAAATAGGGGGAAATAGCACCAAATTCCATTGGTTTTGTGGTAATATCACTAAGTTATTAAGTGTTGTGGAAATAGCACCAAAGTATGTGATCTGCCAAAATTGCCCATCACTTATTCTTTCTTCCTCTCTCTCTCTCTCTCTCTTTCTTCTTTTCTCTCTTTCTTCCTCTCTCCTCTTTTTTTTTTCTTCCAAAAACCTCCATTGATCCATCAATGGAGATCAAAACGACCTCCGTCGAAATGGTCGACTCCCTTTGATGGAGATCAAAACGACCTCCGCTATTAAAAAAAATTCTGGAAATAAGTCTTGGGTATTTGAAAATAAATCTTGGATATTTGGAAATAAGTCTCTGGTTCACCCGAGACTTATTTTAAGCTATTTCCAGCTACCCGAGACTTATTGCAAAATAACCGAGACTTATTTCCAGATTTTTTTTTATAACGGAGGTCGTTTCGAAGACCTCTAATGGAGTCGACCATTTCGACAGAGGTTGTTTCGACGAAGGTTGTTTCGACAGAGGTCGTTTCGATCTCCATTGATGGATCAATGGAGGTTTTTGAAAAGAAAAAAAAAGAGGAGAGAGGAAGAAAAAGAGAAAGAGAGAGAGGATGAAAGAATAAGTGAGGGGTAATTTTGGCAGATCACATACTTTGGTGCTATTTCTATAAAACTTATTAAGTTGGTGACTTTTCCATAAATGGCTTTGGAAAGAGTGCCATAAAAAAAATGTCTCTTTATAAAATATACTTAGTTTGAAGAATAAATTTTTTTAAATAGAGAAAGAGATTGAAGCAACTTTAAAGAATGAGAGGGAGAGTTGTTATTAAAAACTCTATTTCGTTACGAGCGGTGGGTATGGGTCAAATTGAAAATGCAAAGGAAAAAGAAACAAGAAAAAAGAGTGGAACAAGATAAACTCTGGTTTGATTTAGAAAAATATTGAATTACAAGGGCAATTTTGATAAATGTGCAGGGACAATTTTCAATTTGTTTTAAAAAAATTAGGGAAAGTATCATTTTCCCCCCTTTATTTTGACCTATTAGTAAATCTCCCCCCTGTATTTAGATTAATGGCCGTTTTCCCCCCTGAAATCGAAAGTATTCGTCATATTCCCCCTTACCGTTAGATTTTCAGTTAAAAAAGTTAAATTTCAAGTTAAAAGACATTTTTGCCCTTGAGTATGTGATGTTAGTGAGAAAATACATTTATGAACTCAAACTTAAATTAAAAATAAAAATAAAATAAAAAACTTAAATTAAATAAATCAAGTTCCAGTTCATCAACCATCATCATCAGAAAATTCACCAAATTCCATAATTTACAAACCAAACAATAATTCACCAGGTTATCAAGTTCAAAACCCAAAACTACACCACCCAACCCAATCACCAACAGCTTCACAACCAAACCCAACCACCACATATTCAAAACCAAACCCAAAATCATCCACCATAGCCACCATCAGATTCAACAACCAAAACCACCCAAATCCAGAACCACCACCACCATCCCACGATCTAGTCGGCGGCCCACCCAAACCAACAAAATCTAGAAACCACCACCATCCCACAACCCAATAACAGCCAAATCTGTCAGAATAAAGAAGATGGAGACGAGAAGGAGAAAAGGAAAGAAGATGATCGGCGGCGAGAGGAGATTGATCGAGGACCGATCTGCTCATTTGGAAGGAGATCGAGCGCCGATCTTCGCGTCCGGGAGGAGATTGAGCGCCGATCTTCTCGTTTGGATGACGATCGGCGCTTGTAGAGGTGGTGGTTGGAGTGATTTGGTGGGTTAGGGTGGCGGCTAGGGTTTGGCTAGGAGATGATGGTGGAGAAGAAGAAAATGGTGATTAGCGGAGAAGAAGGAAAGATTTGTTTTAATGAAAGAAAACAAAAAAAGGAAAGTTAATTTCCCAAATCCCAACCACAAATTAATCTCGTTTTTTTAAAATAAAAAATGTATCTATTTTAAATGGAAAGTTATTTTGTCAACCACACATTAATTTCTATTCTTTTTAAATCATAAATATTTATTATTGATTTTACATTTTTGCCCACTCATATTTATTGACAATTTGTCATCCATTTTCCTTTTGTTAAAGTTCCCTTATTACCCTTTCGGTCAACACGAAGATAACGGTCAACTGGGGATTGTAACTGAAAATCTAACGGTAAGGGGGAATATGACGAATACTTTCAGTTTTAGGGGGGAAAACGACTATTAATCAATATACAGGGGGGAAATTTACTAATAGGTCAAAATATATGGGGGAAAATGATACTTTCCCAAAAAATAAAGATGGGCTACGGTTAGACTTGTTATGGTCCGTCTAGGGAAATTATCATTTGGGTCCCTATATTTTTTTAAATTATTTGTTTTGAATGCTTGTCCATTTTTCATTGCCTTGATCTCTATGTTTTGAAAAACCCATCAATTTGGTTCATTTGACTAGATTTTTGACAGTCAACAGTCACATAAAACATTGAATGACTATTTTACCCCTGGACATTATTTTCTTTTTAAAATAAAATAAAATATATAAAATGCAAAAAAAAAAAAAAAAAAAAGGTGGAGATCCAGATTGGATCTCTACTTTCTATCTTCCTAGATTGGTGGTGATCCAATCTGGATCTCCACCTCCATGGAGATCCATCTGAATCCAATCTGGATCTCCACCTCCATAGAGATCCATCTGAATCTGCATCTCCAAAAATCTAACACGACTCCATGCTATGCCTTTAGCATCAGCTCTTCTCCACAACAGGAAATCCAAAACTTCCTATCAATGGTTCACAAAAAGATCGTAACAGTTTGGATCTCTATAATTACTCACTTCATTGTTCCTTTAGTTATATAATTGAAAAAAGAACTAATAAGCTAAATATCACAAAACTTGGAAAAAAAAACAAAAAAAAAGCACAGGAACTAGTCTCAAAGTATTGGACTCCCCACACGTATGTGTTGCTAAATATATATCAGCCTCTCTCAACAGTTGCTAAAAAAGATATGCTAAAGAGGCTTCTACAATAATTTGCATGATATGTGTGCTGCAAATTATTTGACTTTTTGGCAAATATGTTTAATGTAATAATGTGTGCATATATGTTTAATGTAATAATTATGACAATGTGCATCCCGTTTTGCATTGTCATATGTGTTTAATTATTGACAATGTTTTGTACATTGTCGTAATTGGTTTCCATTGATAGGTACTCATGGATTCTCAAGCCAGCTCTGCCTCAAGTTTTGTCAATAGCATAATATTTAGGGTAAATATCATTTTCGTCCCTATGGTTTACCCTATTATCCATTTGGGTCCCCATCGTTTCGGTATTGGCCATGCAGGTCCAAACATTCACTACTAATCATTTTTTTGGTCCCTACCATCAGGTTTTGTTAGGGTTCCGTTAAACAAATGAGGGTATATTGGTAAATGGATCGTTAATTACTTAATCAAATTAATACACATAATTAATTTAAATAATAAAAAATTAAAAACAATTTAAAAATAAAATAAATAATTTAAAATATTAACAAAACCCTAACTCCATTCTCTCTCTCTCTCTCTCTCTCTCTCTCTCTCTCTCTCTCTTTTCTTCTTCATCTCCTTCATCTTCTTCAACCCACCACAACTCACCAAACCCTAACACTAGTCGCCGGCGTCGCCGCCCTCTAACCACCACCGACGGGTTTGTGTTTGGTGATTTTGGTAGATGGGTTTGTGTTTGGTAGATGGGTATGTGTTTGGTGAGCTTTTGGTGGATGGATTTGCGTTTGGTGGATGTTTGGTTGTTGGGTGATTATCGATCGATGACGAGGATGGATTGGTTCGATGGTGTTCGAGGGTGTGACTGTGTTGGTGAACAAAGAACTGGTGGTGGTTGTGGGTGTTGGTGTTCGAAAAATCTGGAGATTTCCAGATGTTCAAAAATAATAATTCCAGATCTTGTTTTATTAAAAACTTTCCTCATAGTTTTGTTCAAATTAGTTTTGATTTTGCTGTTAAGGGTGAGTTTTGGGTGTTGATGATAGTGATGAAGAGGAAGATGTTGAATGGTAGGTGTAGTTAAAAATCTGGGTTTTTGGGTTTGATGATAGTGAAGATTTTTATTAAAAATTATAGATCTTGTGTTATTAAAAAAAATTCCTCATAGATGAAGATTTTTTTTTTTTTTTTTTAATTTTAAGTTTTTTTTTTTTTTTTAATTCGGTGGGGATCCAATCTAGATCCCCACCGTCCATCTTATGAGATGGACGGTGGAGATCCGATCTGGATCTCCACTCAATCAACTTAAATTTTTAAGTTTTTTTTTTTTAATTAGTTGGAGATCCAGATTGGATCTCCACCAAATCCATTTTAAATGTATTATTTTTAAATCATTTAAATATTTATTAGAAGGGAAAACCCATCATTTTACCCTCTGGTCATGTCAGAAGACTTGATTTTAACAGAAACCATCACAGAAGGACTAAATGAGCCAATATTGAAACGACGGAGACCATAACGGATAATAGGGTAAACCATAGGGACAAAAATGATATTTTCCCTAATCTTTAAGGTTGTCATTTTTCCCTTCCAAACTCAATAGTATATATAATCTTGACCCATGGTAGTTTAGCCAAAAATATATACACTAGTCTAATAAGGGCGAATTGTAAGGGTCGACCTACGGTTGAAGTGGATCGGGTCGGATTTGAGTTAGGCCCAAGCAACTTGGACTAGCATGTCTAATGGGGGGTGTTGTCTTCCCTATAAACCTGCAAAAGAGTAGAAACAAACAGAAAAAAACGATGAAGAAAAACAATGAAATCGAGGGATGATTTCTTAGCCTTAGATGTGCTTGGGTTGAGCGTTTGTTATGTTTGATCATAATTGAGAAGGGAGTTAGATTATGGTGATTGGAGTTTGATTGAGCAGAGTTTAGACACACACAGAGCTTGTTCTTCGGAGATTTTTTCCGAGAGAGCTTCATTGACTGAAGTCCTCTATTTATAGGCTCCATCCCCTCCTAACGTTCATATGGATTCAATTCGATGATTAGATTGATTGGGGGAGGGATTCCCGGAGAGATTTTCTCTCTCAAATCAGTTGTTACAACCGTTATTAGTAGAAAGTGGTAACTGTTGTTTGGATTGAGTCAACGACCAAATTTCAACTGATAAAAGCTTTGGGTCGACCCGCCATATGTGGGCCTAGACCAGGTTTCAACGAAATGGGGCTTTGGGCTTCAAGCATTGGGCCTAAAGGATATTTTTGGCTACTACAGTTCGTCCCCCACTCTCTAAAGAAGGGATCGCTGAATTTAGAGAGTGATTTATGTCGAGTCGTTCAAGATTTCGACTTAGTGTTGATTCGAACCAACCGTTCGCAAGACAAGTACTTGAGAGATCGTCCCTCTTGTTGAGTCAAGTGACGATTTCGACAAGTGGGAAGATTGCTCAGTGAGTAGTCTCACCTTCATATTGACTTGTCGTCGTGGGTTTCGTGTATCACGAGGATGGGAAGTCCAATCAATGGGACTGAGCGGTTCAACTTCCTACCGCTAACGTAATGCCTTGTTTTTGGCGCATTTAATCAAGTTTTAAATTTTAAACTAACCAAGAGGGTCGCTTTGGTTAACTGGTAACTGTAGCAGTTGCGATACGTGGCCTCTACGGTTGAGTGTTTGGTTTATTAACCAGGACTTCCCGCTAATCCTTTCCACTTCTAGTTTTTGCAAAAAAACAAAGTTTCCAATAGAAAAAAACGTTTTCCTTTCAACGGAGGCATCTGCAAATCTTCACCGGATTTAGTTGATTTTTCAACGATTTTACTCGAATTCCTTTCGAAGGTAAGCAAAAGGTCTGTACTTTTGTTTGTTGTTCATTTAAACGAAGTTTGTTTTTTGTTTTTATCAGAAAACTTGCAGAACTATTTTTAGAATTTTGCCCAGAAATGTTGTGCACCTTCTTTTGAGTTCTTCATTTGAGTTTCAAAAACTTGATTTAGTGATAGATTTATCTGATTGATATCTCACGTTTGCTTTCATGTTCGTTCGACTTACTTTCAAGCATGTGTAGGGAGCTAGCAATGCTATTTTTAGAAATTTGTGTAAGTATTGCATGCGTTTCTTTGTTCTTGTGATTTCACATTGAATACCCAATTTTACGACTGGATTAGATCTGTCCAAACGATATTTTATGAGATAGGCTTGTTCGAACGTCGTTGCGTTGTTGTAAGGCGTTAGATTTTGACAGTCGCTTAACTCAAGCTAGTTAGGGCTTTGATGGATTCATTGACTCCATAGGTTTTCTGACTTTTGTAGAAACCCTGGTTTTTGATTTTAGACCTTAGTTTGTGCTTGACCTTTGCATTTTTTCGCATTTGTCAGCTTTCGGAGATGTCATGTCGAGCAAGGCTACGACTTCAGATCCAGTCTTCTCCTAGACCCTTGGCGACTTGGAAGGTGAAGGTGAAGTTGAAGGGGGAGTCGACTTCGACTCTAGGATTGTCAACCAACAAGTTTTTGTAATGGATCCATCAGGTGTTGTTGACATTAATAGAGTAGGCTTGTTAGAGCAGGGGGTTGTACATGCCGTTGTGCAACGGGTCGAATTCCCTAAGTATGTAGAGGCTGTAGAGCCGTCCTATTCGGGTAGGCCGCTGGGTATTCTTGCTGGAGACAACTAGGAATGGCAATGGGGCCGGTTCGGGCGGGTTTGGTAAAATCCAAATCTAAACCCGCAAAATTTTATGTCTATCAAACCCGCCCGCGAACCCGTGAAAATAAACGGGTTCGGGTTCGGGTTCGGGTTTTACCCGTGGGTTTGGGGGACACCCAAACCCGCCCACGAACCCGTGAAACAAGCGGGTCCACGGGTAAAACCTGCGAACCCGCCAATTTTTTTTTAATTATTTCTATATTATTTAAATATATGAAATATTATAATTTTAAAGAATAAAAACACTTAATATATTGAAATGTTTACATTTTATTCTCTATATAATTAAAAAGTTTTTATTGGAGTTTAAATTTATAATATTTTAAATAATAAAATATTATATAATTTTTATTGTTCGCGGGTACGTGGGTTCGGGTATGGATTTTTTTCCAAATCCAAACCCGAACCCGAACCCGAACCCGAACCCGAACCCATGATAGGTACAATTTTCAAACCCAAACCCGCCCACGGGTACACTTATCCCAACCCAAACCCTCTTTAAGCGGGTTGGGTTTGGGCGGGTCCCACGGGTTCAGGTTTAATTGCCATCCCTAGAGACAACCCTGTGAGTGTGTTTTCTGACTGTGACATGGATCGTCTGTGTACGATGTACTAAATCCTTGAATCCATCGAGCTACATACAGTGAAAGAGCACGAGCGAGCAGACTAGGATATTCTGGGATGGACATGTTTTTACGAGTACAACTTTCGTCAAGGGTTTAGATTCTCAGTTCCATCTTTGGCTCGACGGCTGTTGGTGTATTACGATTTTACCCCTGGTCAGTTGATGCCAAATGGTTGGAGGATTCTTTTGAGCCTAATCGTCCTTTGTGAGACGAAAGGGTTGAAGTTTGGGTTAGGCTCCCTCTTACATAACTATTACTTGAAGCAACATGTTCATGAAAAGGGTAGATTCATGTTGCACATGAGGAATAATGCTACACACCTCGTTATCGATCTCACGACCAACGACCGGTGGTGAAAGGACACCTTTTTTTTTGCCAGAGGTCTTTTGATAGATGGACCATTTGGGAAGCAAAAGTATGCCTACCCTTGTATTTGGAGTCAACTCGGTGAGTGTCAATCTTCTCGTGTCATTTTTAGATTAGTTTTGAGTTTCCCTTAGTTTTGACAAGTATCTGTCTTTGTAGAGTTAGCAAGTGAGGAGAACAGACCACCTTGTCCAGACCCTACCGAGCGTACTGGTAGTATGTTGGCGATTCCTGCTGAAGAAAGGAGTTGGGTGGTGTTATTGCAGGAAGGTAATCTTATACCTAGTAGCCTGTGGCTTCGTTCAACATGGAATATGTCGCGAGCACCGTACCCTATTGTTAAGGATTTCGTGTCGTACGTTTGGGTTAGGAGGAGTCTTGAAATTCTATGATGATTAAAATTTTTAACACCTATAACTGATGTTGAACGTCATTTCGCAAACAAATCTACGTCGAGCACCAAGTCCAACATACCCGATGTTGCGGAAGCATTGAAACTTCACAAGGAGGCTATGAGTAAGAAGCGGGCAGCCGCAAACGCTAAGAAGAAGTCAGAGGTGTCGAATGTCAAGGCAATGGTCCAAGTCGAAGAGCCTGTTTTCATCTCGTCATCAGAGTCAAGTCCTTTGAGGATGAAAAAGAAAAGGAAAGCCGCCGTCGTCGAGTCGGTAAAAAATGTTGAAGCTAATCCCAAGGGGAAGTCCGTCTTGGATTTAGCAAAGAAGCCTGATTCGACCTTGATTATGTTCCCTCACGGGCTCTTTTAAGGAGCCTAGTAATTTTCTGAAGAAGTCGAGCATCCTTCTTTTTCTTGCTGACAAAGAATACCTCAAGGGGAGGAAAATTGAGGAGGTGTTCGAAACTAGTTTTCTTTCGAGTTTCCAAGTAAGTTGAAGTTGAAAGATACACATACATATACATATACATCCTATCTTTGTTTACGTCGGATACTTACGTTGTGACTTCCTTTTTACAGGTTTTGCAAGCACAAATGCATTTAAATGACAGGTATAAGATTACTCGAGAAAGATGCGCAAAGCTTCAAAAAGCTAACGTCACCCTCAGGAAAGATGGTGACTAGCTCGATAAAGCCAACATTGAGCTGGAGAAGAAGACTTTGGTCTTGGAGAAGGAGATAAAGTCGTTGAAGGAAGAGAGGGACCGACATCGCGAAGAGTCGGAGAGAGCGAAAGAGACTGTCGTGGAGAAATAGCGAGAAGTCGCTAGCTTTAAAGAGCAACTTTTATCGATATCAGCCGAAGCCATGTGTGCTGCCAGAGTAGAACTTTTCAAACAATACATGTCGTGTGAGCATGTGAAATGGGACCCTTAAGAGATGCAGACGGAGGTCAACGATTGGACAGAGTCGAAGCACCTCAGAGGTAAAAAGTCCCCAAACGCAGGAGAGGTCGCAGATGCAGCCGCATGGGAGGTCGTAAAGGACTCGGATGCTGTTGCAGGAACTAATGCCTCGATTGTCAACCCATCTCAATCTTAGTTCTATTCAGGAATTTTTTTTTTTGTATATTTTTAACTCGTTGTATGGGAGTACTGTTTTGATTTCCCCTATCGATTTGGTCTGTAACCTTTATTCTAACGAATGGATGCTTATCTAGATTTGTTGCGTTTTTTTAAAAGTACTTGCGTAATAGTAGAAGTCGACCTACGTTGAGTCACTTAACGTACTTTCAAATAGGTTTGAATATCGACAGGTGTTGAACATATCTCTTTGTCGATTCGACCAATTCAATTTCTTTTAATAATCGTGTACATGCGTAATATAATAATGAGGTCGATTCGACCATTTCAAGGTAAATCGCGTATATGTGTAATTGGATCGACACGACCTTTTCATTACAAATAATCGCGTACATGCGTAATTGGTTCAACAAGACCTTTACAAATGATCGCATACATGTGTAATTGGGTCGACAAGACCTTTTTCTAACATAATCGCGTACATGCATAATATAATAATGAGGTTGATTCGACCATTTAAAGCTAAATCGTGCATATGCGTAATTGGATCGACACGACCTTTTCATTACAAATGACCGCATACATGCGTAATTGGGCCGACACAACCTTTTTCTAACATAATCGCGTACATGCGTAATTGCTGTTGTCTGTCGTTTGCCCACAGTGTTACTCCCCTAACTTCCAGTGTGTATGTGGTCGAATAAAGATACTGGGAGTTGTATTTAGTTTCAGAAGTCTTGAAAATATTTTAATGCAAAGCATGAATTTGTCGTTCAATAATTCGTCGGGTTCTTGCAATAACTTATGACTGCTTGCCGATGTCGACAGCTCTTATGTAGTGAGTGAGCTTTTGAAAAATGTTCGGTGAGCTCAGTTTTGCACTTAGTTGCAACTAAGTTACCATCATTGCTCTTGTTTGTCGACTCGTTAGTATCGAATGTAGATGAACTCAATCTAGTAGAGAAAATATACTAAATTGAAAAAGACAAGGTTTAGAAGTGATACTGATTCAAGTGTAGAGCGTTCCAACTGTTATGAATTTCTCGACCGCCAAGGTCACACAATTTGTATGCTCCTCGCCTTTTTACGTCTGCTATTTGGTAGGGACCTTCCTATGTCGGACCCAATTTTCTTGCATCCTCTTCTCTGGTGTTTTGAAAGACTCGTCGTAGCACCCAGTCGCCAATCTTGAAGGTTCTTATCTTCACGTTTTTGTTGTAGTGCTGAGTTACTTGTTGCTGGTAATACGGCTCACTCTTGATGTTCGTCGAGGTGGTCTAGTTCGAATGTGAGTTCTAGGTTATTTTGTTCTTCTTTGGGGTTTTCACTTCGAGTAGTCTTCACTCTTTTTTCGATAGGGATTACAGCCTCGAAGTCGTAAACAAGTGAAAATGGTGCTTCTCCTTTTCTCAATCTCAAGCTTCTTCTTCAGTGTGTTGATTATGGTTTTGTTGGTCAAATCTGCCTATTCGTTAGCTTGAGGATGATGTGGGGTCGAGAAGATTAGTTTTACACCATACTTATCGCAGAAGTTCTTGAAGTCGTACAAAATAAATTGTGCTCTGTTGTAGGTTACTATTTCTGTGTATTCCAACCTACAAATTATGGTTTTCCACACAAAATTGCGTATCTCTATGACACGCACACGTTGAAATGCTCCGGCTTCGACCCATATTGTGAAGTAGTCTGTCAGGACTCAGGACTAGCATGTAGATGACACCGCCAGAAGGTGTTGGTAGTTTACCTACAATATCCATTCTCCATTTCATAAAAGGCCAAGGGGATAAAATTGAATTTAACAAACTTGGAGGAAGGTGGGACACTTGGGTAAATTTTTGGCATTTGTCATAGTTTTCACATGTTTTTACGAGTCGGATCGCATGGTCAACCAGTAATATCTAACCGTGATAGCTCTATTCAACAGGCTTCGCGCGCGTTAGAATAGTTTCCGCATTCTTTGTAGTGTAGACTTTTCAGGACGTCATACGCCTCTCGTGGCATTAAACATCTCAAGTAGGGACCTGTGAATGAATTCTTATAAAGCTTACCGTATAGAACGCAAAACTTTACTGCCTTTGCTTTGATTTTTCTTGCTTCAGTTCTGTCCCCTGTTAGGATATTGGCTTGCAAGTAATTCATTATTGGGTCCATCCATCTTGAACCATGGTCGACTGGTGCGATTGTTTATTTGCTTTGTATTGTCGGTAGGAGGAGGTGTACAACGGGGATTGATGTACATCCACTGGTCGATATCGACCCCAAGCTTGCCAGTGCATCTACTCATGTAATCTCTGACCTTGGTATCTTCAAAATTAAGAAGTCGTCGAAGGTCGACTGCAGTTACTTGGCTTTAGCTAGGTAAGCTGTCATCCTTAGGTCTTTGGCTTCATATGTCTCATTCATTTGTCGGACGACTAGCTGTGAATCGTTGTGTACTTGTATATGTTTTATGTTTAAGCTCTTTACAAGGTCGAGTCCATCAATTAAAGCCTTATACTCAGCTTCATTATTTGTTGCACGGAAGTTGCAGTGGATCGACTGCTCTAGAGTGTCTCCGAAAAGGGATTTGAGCACTAGTCCGAGTCCACTCCCTTTTATATTACTGGAGACGTCGACCGACAGAAGCCATTTTTCATTATTAGAATTCTCCGTGAGTGCCACTAATTCCTGTTCAACCTGCAAGTTTTCACTTAGGGTAAAGTCTGCAATAAAATCTGCAAATACCTGAGATTTCATTTTAGTTCGCGGTTGGAAGCTGATGTCGTATTCACTTAGTTCGATCGCCCACTCCGTCAGTCAACCTGAAAGTTCAGGTTTATGCAACTTGTTTTTAAGTGAGAATGAAGTTAATACCTTAATCGGGTGGCATTGGAAGTACGGTTTCAGCTTGCGTGCAGCCACGACAAGTGCTAATGCCAACTTTTCAAGTCGACTATATCTGGTTTTGGCGTCAAGTAAAGCCTTACTCACGTAGTATACTGGGTGTTGAGAACCTTTTTCCTCCCTAACTAGTACGGTGCTTAGAGCAGTGTCGGATATCGCCAGGTATACGAGTAACGTTTCCTCATCTCTGGGTTTCGACAATAATGGGGGTGAAGTCAGATATTCTTTCAAATCTTGTAGCGTATTTTCGCAATCTTCACTCCATTCGAACGTCTTGTTTTTCCTTAGTGTGTTAAAGAAAGGATGGCATTGCTCGGACGATTTGGAGATGAATCTATTCAGAGCAGTTACTCCACATGTGAGCTTTTGTACATCCTTGATACATCTTGGTGATTCGATTCCTTGTATCGACCGAATTTGGTCGGGATTCGCTTTGACGCCTCTTTGGGTCACAAGATAACCTAAAAAAAATTCTGAAGATACACCAAAGGATCACTTAGTGGGGTTTAGTTTCATACCGTATTGGTCAAGCACGTCGAACGACTGTTTCAAATGCTTTATGTGTTGTTGAGCGACCAAGGATTTGACCAGCATGTCGTCGATGTAGACCTCCATTGTCGACCCGAGCATTTTGGCGAACATATTGTTGACCAGTCGTTGGTAGGTTGCACATGAGTTTTTCAAACCAAAAGACATAACCTTATAATAGAAAATACATCGTTCAATGATGAAGACTGTTTTTTCCTAGTCGTCATGATGCATCAAGATCTGGTTGTAGCCCGAGTAGGCGTCCATGAAGCTGAGTAGTTTGTGTCCTGCTGTAGCGTCGACCAGCATGTCGATGTGAAAAAGCGGGAATGGATCTTTAGGGCACGCCTTGTTAAGATCTATGAAGTCGATGCAAACGCGCCACTTCCCATTTTTCTTTTTCACGATAACGACGTTTGCCAGCCAATCTGGATATTTCACTTCTTTAATCGATTTGATGTCGAATAGCTTCTGAATTTCTTCGTTGATTACTTTATTCCTTTCTGGCATGAATTTCTTCCTCTTCTACTTCATTGGTGAATGACCAGGGTCTACCTGCAAATGATAAACTATTACCTTTGGGTCGATCCCGACCATGTCTGAGTGCAACCAGGCGAAGTTGTTTCATCGCTCTTTTAGGAAACTGATCAGTTGTTCTCGGATCCCTTTAGGTAGTCCAGACCCAATCAGGACCTTATGCTCTGGTTGATCTGGGTTGATCAACACTTCATCGAGTTCTTCCATCTTTGGTTTGTTTAGAGTCGACTCGACCTTGGATTCCTGTAATTGCTATAACTGTTCTTTCTTTTTCTTCATGGCGTTTTGGTAGCACTCCCTGACGGCTTTCTGTTCGCCTTTGATCTCTCGTACTTCCCATTTGGTAGAAAACTTAATCATCTGGTTATAGGTCGATGGGATTGCCTTCATTTCGTGTATCCACGATCTCCCTAATATGGCGTTGTACGAAGACTGGTAATCGAGTACCAGAAAGTTTATATACAAGTTCATTCCTTCGACGTAGGTAGGTAGTACGATTTCTCCCAGAGTACTCTTTTGTTCGCTGCTAAATCTTGTAAGCATGGTCGTTCGACGCCTGATTTTGGATTCTTCGACCTACATTTCTCGCAGAGCACTGTTAAACAGAAAATTGCATGAACTACCATTATTGATTAGAATTCTTTTTGTTAAACAATTTGCAATATGTAATGAAATAACTAGTGCATCATGGTGAGGAGAAAACAAATCTGATTTATCTGTCGAGCTAAACGTGACGGTTTCTTCGACCTTCAGAGGGTGCTCTCTGTTGGGTTGTATTTCTGCGTTCGACACTTGTCGTGTGTGTCTCTTAGCAGATGAATAGCTTACGCCGCTAACTTCTGATCCACATGCAATATAGTTAGTTACCCGATCTTATCAAGGCGGCTCTGGTAGGCTGTCGTTTGGTTTGGTTTGTTTCTTCTTGTTAGGACGAGCGATGGTTTGCTTCCCCTTGTCGGTTAGAAATTCTTGCAGATGTGCCCACTTTAAAAGTTTAGCTACTTCTAATTTGAGGGTGACGCAATCCTCTGTTCGATGGCCATGATCCCAATGGAATTCGCATCGTAGTCTAGCATTTCGATGTTCTGGGGGCGCGTTCATTCTTCAAGGATATTTGACCGTCTTTTCCATCTCTTTCATTACTGCTATGAGGTCGATAGGTTCAATGCTAAGGTTATACTCCGGCACTGGAACCTGCTAACGGCTTGATCTCGAGGGGTTTTGTCCATACGACCGTCTGTCAGTTGGTCCATTATAACGGGGATGATTACTGCGTCGATCACCAGTTAGATAAGGCTCAATTCTCCTGTCGATACGATCGTTTCGTTTATTTGCGTAATTATTGGCTTTTCCGACGAAGTTGGCTTCATCTTCCTCCCATTTAATATGGGCCCATGCTTTCACAAGTACATCCTTCATCGTCCTACATGGGTATTTGGTAAGTTCCTTATAGAGGTCAAAGTCGAACCTGAGTCATTTTCTAAAGGCGTAGATTGTGGTGGCTCGGTTGCAATGAGGGATTTGCATTTTCTCTCTTTTGAAGTGTCCAACATGTAGGGAAAAATACTGTAGTACACGCAGCGGAAGCGAGACTAAAAATAAGATTTAGTGACTTTTAAAATTTTTCCTTTATGAACCTTAAACCCTTTAATTAATTAAACATGCATATACAATAACCAAAAAGTAGAATACCTTTTGTCGCGTGATCCGATTGACTTACGTCGATGGTAATCCCAAGATCTTCAATCCTAGCACGAACGTGGATCACCTAGGAGCGTGGTCTCCCTTTTTCTTTGAATTGCAAACCTGTGAATGGACAAAACAAACTTTCTTTTCTTTGTTAGTCACAAAAACAATCAAAAGAATGACTGAGATTATTCCGGTCACTTTTGAGTTCTCAATCTAATGATCGAAACTCGCGTGAACCTAGATCGATATCGTATACACAAGCTTATTGATGATTAAGCAAATAGTATACTATCAAAGAATAATCTCACACCCTTATTTGTTTTAGTAGAATAAAAACTTTCTATGAATTGAGAAGAAGAAGAAAAATTGTCTTAAGAACAACTTATGGTGGCCGAAATCTATAAGAGCACTTATATAGGTGGCCAAATTTTCTTCTCTTCTTTTCACTTAGGGTGGTCGAAAATCACAACCTAAAAGGGACTAGGGTTGCCGCAATTCTCAAGCCCAAAAGAGTTTGTATTGCACCCTATTTCCTATTTAGTTTAAGACTTTAAACCCTAATTGAATTCATAAATCTTTTATTCCTTTATTTGACTAAATATAAAAGACTTCTTATTTGATTAAATAAATAAAATTAATTATTTATTTTCTTACCAAATAAGTCTTTTACTTTTAGTATACTACCAACAATAGTATAACACTAGGAATCATATTTCCTAATCAGAAAAGATTTGTTTCTTAATTAAACAATTAATTAATAAATTAATTAATTCTTATTTAATTAAAACAAATGAAACAAAATAATATATTAGGTTAAAACTTAACCTTGCCGCCCCACTTGAATAAATGGGCCAAAATATTATTTTCTTATTTCATTTAATCCATTGGACTTTAAATAAAAAGCCCACATGTGAACCAGACCCATTCTTACTAAAAGAAACAAGCCCACATGTCTTTCATTAATATATAAATATAATTGAGCAGCCCATTACTTAAATAATGTGCAAATTATATTCTTAATATATTAAATGCAATTCTAGATGGACCCTTAAATTGGTCCGGTAGAATATATCAAGTGATCCATGCAAGTCCATGTGGATTGGGATCTTGGCGGGCCATCTAAATTTAAGCTTCAATAGACATAACCTAATCACAATCAACAAATGATTCACTTAGGTCCGATCCATTAATTTTAACTCATTCCACTAAAGAGCTAAAATTGAACTCTTAAATAAAGATAGAAAAGGAAGATGCTCCTCATTCATACCCTAGACAATCATATTGGAGATAGTGTATCCTCGTGATTAATATCAGTAATCGCCAAGAGTTCATAGACCGCCTATAACTCTCCAAGTTACCATATTTACTCATATGACCACGTTTTGAACTTGGATATTTTGACTTGTCCAGAAGCCATGTTTTCAATAGACACTATCGAAAACTCAACGTTGAGATTTAATATCCAATTACCTCAAAACATCCATATGATGATATTATACTCTCATTTAATTAAATGGAGCCACGATGTCCATATCTATAAATGAAGTCCTCTATCGATTAACAAATGAATATCACCAAACTATCGAGGATAGACTATGCGATATAATCGTACTCATTGATAACTCAAATGATATCACTTGCAACCATAAGTCCATCATTTATCTTAGGATTAAGATAGACTCTCCGATTGTCCTGATAATGAAAAGACTATTATCTATTGACGGTTCTAGATAAAGCTTTTCATTGTGATCCTGTTCAATGCACCCAGTGCACTAGATCCTTTTGCTCGAAGACACTCCGATGATTTAGACTCATCATATCTCATTTGATCCCACTCAAATGCTAGCAAAAGAATTCTACAACTTTAACAAGATAAAGGTGCCCAACCTTTAACTTAAGTTGTGAACATTATTCAAGACTAACTAAAGAATTGTGTCTACCACATACATATCCAGATGTACGAACAATTCTTCTTTTCTCATAGTCTTTAGACCTTATGATTATTTACTTTGACAATTATAATATTAAACTATAAATGCTATACGATTTGTTAAACCAGAAATCACTTTATTAATATGAAAAAGATTGTTAATTACAACATTACACTCTTGCTATTGAGCATAATCCTAACACAACATACGTCCTTAGGTTTCCGCCATGCCTCTGCGTTATGGTGTATAGGTCATCCGACTGCTTCTCTAGCTTTCGACTGTTCGTAAATTGCTCCACGAATGTGTCTGTAAGTTATGCAAAAGATGTAATATGATTATTAGGTAAATTAGTGTACCACTGTAAAGCGGGGTCGCCAAGGCTGGACCCAAAAGCTTTGCACTTGCACGCTTCTCTGAGGTCGCATGGGATCGCTGCAGTGAACATCATTTGCTTGTACTGTGCTATATGATCGTCTGGGTATGTTGTGCCCTCATACTGCTTCATGTTTGGGAAGCTAAACTTCATGGGCATCTCGACAAGAGCAATCACGTCGACGAAGGGTAAATCCGCGAAGCTATTCATTGTGCTCTTTTTGATCGGCGTTCAGACTCCTGGAATTCTTTGAATGAAGACTTCCATTTTTGCAAACCTACGGGAAAGTTCAAGGTCAGCAAATAAATGTAGACCAGAACTAGGTTTTACCAACTCCGGTGTCGACTGGAGTGACACAGGGGTTCTGAGGGTGTTCTCCGGTTGTAGATCGATGATTGGATTCGGCTCTTGTGGCACTTCTTACCAGGTAGGCATGTTGTTCAGATCGATCTCGACCTGAGCCGTCTGGGTCGTACGTTGATTCCGTTCAGCGTTAGGGCTCATTTCTGGCCTCACGGGATCTGTGAGTGCGATCGGAGCTGTCCTATCAACCTCTTGTTCATCGTTCGGTGTTGGGATTGGGAGCTCCAGTGTCGCGTTGTTGGGTGCCCTATCGATTATGGTTTGTAGCTCGCCATTTGTCGTCCGGATTGCAACATTTTCTACTTTGAGCACCCGTAACTTTTCAGCATTTGCAACCATCTAGGGGGTCAATGCGGCGATCTGCTCTTCGACGGTTGGTGTGTTTCCATCTCCAGATATTTTGAGAAAAAGTACACTTGATTCAACTGGCTCATTTGTGAAGTTGCAATGGGCCCCACGATGGGTGCCAAACTGTAAAGGGTCGACCTACGGTTGAAGTGGATCGGGTCGGATTTGAGTTAGGCCCAAGCAACTTGGGCTAGCCTGTCGAATGGGGGGTGTCGTCTTCCCTATAAACCCGCAAACGAGTAGAAACAAACCGAAATAATGATAAAGAAAAAAAATGAAATTGGGGGATGATTTCTTAGCCTTAGATGCGCTTGGGCTGAGCCTTTGTTATGTTTGATCGTAATTGAGAAGGTAGTTAGATTTCGGTGATCGGAGTTTGATTGAGCAGAGTTTAGACACACAGAGAGCTTGTTCTTCGGAGATTTTTTCCGAGAGAGCTTTAATGACTGAATTCCTCTCTTTATAGGCTTCATCCCCTCCTAACGTTCATGTGGATTCAATTCGATGATCAGATTGATTGGGGGAGGGATTCCTGGAGAGATTTTCTCTCTCAAATCAGCTGTTACAACCATTATCAGTAGAAAGTGGTAACTGTTGTTTGGATTGAGTCAACGACCAAATTTCAACTAACAAGAGCTTCGGGTCGACCCGCCATATGTAGGCTTAGACCGGGTTTCTATGAAATGGGGCTTTGGGCTTCAAGCATTGGTCCTAAAGGCCTTTTTTTTTTTTTTTAGAAGCGAAAACTTTATTCAACAAAACACCGAAACAACAACAGAGCGGCCCTTACCGCAGGGCAACAATAAAACCAAAACAACCCATAGCAACCGGCAAAAATAACCCCAAAGAGAAACAGAAAGAAAAAAAACACGCAGACCAGGCTAAACCAAAATCAGCAAAAGAAACAGCAAAAACACAGGAAAAAAAAAATGAGCCAAAGCACACAGAAAAAGACGCAAAATAGAGCCACCAGAGGGAGATCAGAAGTCGCTCTAGGTGATCAATTCTCCAGCCTCTCCAGAGCCTTTATTGGCAAGCGAATCAACAAAGGAATTGGCAGCCCTTTAGCTGAACACAACACTCGCTTGGCCAAGAGTACAAAGAAGGCTCCGAATCTCGTAAATAGACTGCGCGTGCTTCAAATTTCCAAAACCACTGCTATTAATCCATGAAACCGCCACTTTTGAATCACTTATGAACTCAACAGTTTTACCTATCAGCTCTGATTTAGAAACGCAGAGATTACACACTTTGATAATGGCTTGGATTTCTGTTGTAATCACATCATGAACCCCAATATTAGCCGAAAAGGGGCATATTATTTTTCTTCTATGGTCCCTCAACACTCCCCCAATGGCCCGGCGAACCCCTAGCCGACCTATTGACATTAAACTTCAACACTCCACAAGCCGGCGGAATCAAATCTTTTATCTCAGGCATTCTTCTGTAAATATATGTAGGCCATTTTTGGCTACTACACGAATCACTCTTTTATTATCCGTAAATATATGTAACACTGCAACCTGTTACAATTAAGCATAGATGAAATGGAAATATACTAAATAAAATTAATATAAGCTCAAAACCTAATCATCAAAGCCTTAAGCATTCTTCTTTAATTTGCTTTGGTTATTAATTATTTAATTATTTTTCACCAATTGTTTCATTGTCGAGTCTCAAACAGATCATACTCCTTGGTTAGGCTGAGCAACATCATTAGATTTATATAATATCTTGATAGAAGTGGTTTTTGAAAGCCTCCATATGTGAAACTTGGAGACACAAAGCAACAACCAAGGATCCATCTTCATGATCATCATGACTTGGCAAAAGCAACGAACCCCCATCAAATTCACGATGAGTTCCTGGACCCATATAGACTTCTCTTCCCCATCCAAAATCAAGACCATAGATTGGTAGAGTTAACCAACTCACAACCTCGACATTAGGGTTTCCATAAAAAGGACCATCGTCTCCTCTTAAGGCATGAAGATCTTGAAACTTTGTCAAGTCTGCTTGACTCTTCAAAAACTCAATCCCAGACCTCACATACTCATCATTCACTGTCGTTATGGCCTTCCGTATTTTACTTGCCGCGTACCCTAATGGCTTCGAAATCAGCTCGCCGGAGCTGCTAACGGCAATCACATCAAGCGTAGCGTTGCCAAAGTAACCGGGTGGCAAAGGCGGCTGCAAGCGGCTACGTGAATCAACACAAACAGCTAGGGCAGTTGGTTGCTCCGGCTTGTGATCACGTGCTTTGCATGCGCACCGCCATATATGTCCGGCTATCGTCTCATAACGGCTATAAGGACGGCCAGTATTCAGACTCTTATTAGTAGCCATGTTTTTGAGCTTGTCAACTTGGGATTTGGTGAGCTTCAACATAGCTACAGTGGTCTTCTTCTTCCTCTCTTCAATGTTGTTTGTTTGGCCAATCAAGAGCGGAGGGTGATTGAATTCTTTATGATCAAGATTCGGACCTGAAAGTACAGGTGGATCTCCGGCTCGCAAAAGTTTACGATCAATTATCGGAGGAACCGCTAACGCCTCCCCACGAGCGATTCTCGCCCACTCCAATATAAAATGAAGAGCACCTTGGCCGTCAACAACCGCATGAGATATAGTGAAACCAAGGCTAATTCCACCGCATTGGAATTTTGTTACTTGAACTATCAGTAATGGTAATTCTTGAATTGGAATAGTGTAATCCACACTAGGAATAAGGAAATCATATTCCGGGGACGGAGAGAAATCACCAAAACTGTCTAGTTTGCTTTGAGACTCAGCCTCAATGAACTGAACACCAGCAGCATTGCACACAAGCTCGAGACGACCGTGACCTTTCCACCTTAAACGTCCGGCAAGTGGATAAAAATGAACCAACGCACGGCTAAGCGAGTCTTTGAGGGTTGTTATAACGGTGTCAATGAGCAGTTTCTGGGAAGATTGATAGAAATATATAGTGAGAACGTGAGTTATGCTGCCGATCTGGTCCCATTCTGATAGGGAAAGAGAGCCGGTCCATGTTGGCTCGGCGGGCTTCACCGTGTACGAGCTCTTGTAGCTTACAACCATGTTTGATTATATTTAGTTAGAAGATAGTTGGAGAAGGAGATGTAATTGGAAATCGGTGTTTGCAAAGATATTTGATTCGGTTACCGCCAATGCTGTGTGCAGTTTGTAAAATGAAAGTTTCATGAGTCTTGTTGTTCCTTTTGAAGAGTAAGAAATGATGCAGACTCCATTTGTACCCTCATTTTAAAAATAATGAAAGACGTCTATGTGAAAATAACGAAAATATTTATGAAATATTAAGTTTATCAATACTTAATTTCAAAAAATTGATTATTCTTGTCAACTCAACAATGAGGCTTTTAATTTATTGAAAAATATGGGTGAAATTTAAAAGTATCCAAAAAATTTATTATTCTTGTCAACTCAACAATGAGGCTTTTAATTTATTGAAAAATATGGGTGAAATTTAAAACTATTCAAAAAATTAAAGGGTTTATTAAATTTGTCCAGAATTAGCAAAAAGATTGTTTCTAGAAAACATTCCACTTTTGTCCCAGAAGTGCCCTTCGTTCCAAAATAATTAAAAAAATGAAAGGAAAAAAAAAAAAAAAGTAAAAGTGAAAAGCAAATAGAAAGAGAAAGAAATATTATTTGTTAAAAAGCAAAACCCTTGGAGAGAAAAATTGACGAGTGCGACCAATATTTTGATTCAAACCAGATTTGTCCACCTCCATCGACTGAGAGAGACGAGACTAATTTTGCTTGGATTCCATTCGAGGGTTGAAGAAGTGATTTGCGTCGAAACTATTTCTGGGGTTTGTTGTGGGGTTTGTAATAGATGACAAGCGATCGCCTTGGATTCGAATCACCAGATTGAAGTCACCATTCACGGCGGCGTTGAAGAAACAACCAGGTTTTGCTTTTTATTGTAATTATTAATTGGTCTAGTTAAATTGTTGACTTTGATACAAATTTGCTTTAGTTTTTTTAAATCTTGGAGAGACCTGATCATTGATAAATCTCTGTTAATGAAAGTAGTTATTTTTTTTTTTTGAAAAATATACAACAACCAACTGACTGTTTTTCTAGATCTGAAAAATATAGGTGTGGGTTTAATTGGATAGTAGGTGCGTGTTTAATTTGGGTAGTATTCGGATGTTTAATTGGGTTGGAAATATGTGTGTGTTTAATTGGATAGTAATGGTCTTTTTAACCGAGTAGGAAATATTTGTGTGTTTAATTAGGTAGTAGGTGTGTGTAATTGGGTTGAAAATATGTGTGTGTTTAATTGGGTAGTATTGATGTGTTTAATTGTGTTGTACTGGTGTGCTTAATCGGGTAGGGAAAAGTGGTGTGTTTAGTTGGGAAGTACTTGTGTGTTTGTGTGTGTTTAATTGGGCAGGAAAAAGTGGTGTGTTTATCACTACAAGAAATATGTCTTTTCCGAGTGCTAAATATTGTCGGAAAATATAAAAAAGTCATCGGAAATGTGTACTTCCAACGGGAGAAGGTCGTCGGTCTCCATCGAAAATAATATCGTGGGAAATAATTCTTTTCCGACCAGCCCTCGAAAATAAAATTATTTCCGAGGGAAAAAAATGGTCGGAGATGGAAGAAAGATGTGGTCAAAAATGTTATCCAATAAATACCAAGGGATTATTTTTTACGGCCTTTACTGTCATAAATAATGCATTAATGAGAAAGGTTGTGATCAGAAATAAGGTATTAATGAGGATAGTTGGAGTAAAAAATAATTTACGTTGCAATTGAAAAATAAAAAAGTTATTACACATAAAACAAATAAAACAATTAAGTAGTGTTATTAGCACTCCCACTACTGAACTATTTATGTCTTACTTTTTAAAATTTTAATTTAATTATATTAAATAAAATGGTTTTATTTATTTTTTTTGATTTATTTCTAGAATTACCCTTTTATATATTTTTCAAACTTAATACACCCTATATCTTTTTCAAAAAAAAAAAAAAAAACAATTCATCTCTAATTTTTATATACAGTTTTCTCATATTCATTTGGTAAAATTTATTTTTCTTCCTATTTCATGGTGTAACCATCCTCATTCGCAAAATTAAAGTGACTTATCAAGTTTGGTCACTTATATAGAAAAGCCAAAGCCAAATAAATCAAAGAAAAGTTGAAAGTGAAAGAGAATTTTAAAAGAATAAAATAGTTGAACCTTCCTCAGCTGTACTTGATATTAATGGAAAATCAGTCAACAAACGTCTCTTTGACAATACATTTTTATTAAATTTGCCGACCTTCTTTTAAATACCCTGAATATACATATATAACTGTCAGATTTTTAACATGAATAGAAATCATCATCAGCAGTTTGAGCAAAACACAGTTTAATCTCGTCGTTTTTCTATCTACATTTCTTCACAAATCAAGGGTTCACAAGAGCAAAACACAAACCCAAGAGCAAGGGATTAAACTTTTGTGAAACTAACCAGATTTGAAGATCGACTTTGAAGATCGATGAGCGAGGGCGACGGTGACGGCGTCAACGACCAAGAGCAGCTGATTCCGCGAGAGGTCCGGCGGAGTCGACGACCCCTAAAGCACCGGATTCGACGACCTACAATGGCGGATTCGGTGAGAGGTGCAGTGAAAGCGAGAGGTGTGGCGACTGGGAGAGGTCTGGTGACAGCGAGAGGTCCGGCGGATTCGACGAGAGCGGTGGCAACGGCGAGGTTTGACGAACTGAACAATTTTGCAATTTCCTTTCTCTCTCTTTCTTTTGTTTTGCAATTTAACTTAACCCTAAAAAATAAAAATAAAACAGAACTTTTTTTTTCTTTCTAATTTCTAATTTAGGGGTATTTTTATCCAAAAGCAATCAAAAATAATAAAAACAATAAATAAAAAAAATCTGTGACTAAAAATAATAAACCGATAAATTTTTTGACTCTTTATGAATTCACCCCATATATATTTGTAATACTAATGTTTATGTTCTTAGCTAGTATATGTTTTTTTAAAAAAATTGGTATATGTTTTTTACAAAAATTCTCTATAACAGTCGGTAACTACCAAATTATTTCTGTAAAAGAAATTTATCAAATTATTAAATTAAAAAATTTGTCTAAGATACAAACTTGTCTTTTTTTTAATACTTATTTTATTTATTTTGAAATATTTTTTTAGAAATCAAAATTTGAATTTAAATAATTTGTTATATATGAAAATGCCTTTTTTTTTTTTTTTTTTTGTTAAACCTCATTTGTCATATTTTTTATTATTTATATATTTTTCTTTTTTAAATATTTAGTTTTACCTGACAAAACCCATAAACAAGGCTTCATAGATGCAATTATGAAATGCATAAGGTAAGTGTGCATGTCAAATCATACAGACACAATGAAGGAAAAAAAAAAAAAAAAAAAAAAAATCTTTTGTAGTCTGGTCGTGGAACACCCTTCCACGATGGACTGATTAGTACTACAACGTCTACAAGAGCCGGATAAAATCTATATTAAGTAATCCGATCAAATGTTTATGTCAAATACCGGACAATACTAATTGAATACTATTCAATCCATTAGTCCTGTCCAATATGACGTAACAAACAAACCCTAAAGACATGATCATGCATGTTTAGTTTTGGCAGAAAATTTTAAGTGTTGTATGGATGACAGATTGAGTGGTTGGAAATTGGAATTAACATGGGACTATACCAGTACTACTGCATGACAGCATGGAACTATTGTATGTATGGCTGCAAAATTTATGATATTTATGATATAGTAATTATATTATTGTGCAAGTGCATCTATGTAACATGCGTGTTTGTCTCATCAAAGAATTGCATGCAAGTATATATAAATAGGATCAAATTTGTTTTCTATGCCCGTAACAAATTAAATTACAGAATAGAGCAACTAGTCAGCTAGCATTCAATCAAGTGTTGCATTATGCCACATTGAACTGTGCTTGAGACACCCTGATGAGTGATGAGAAGGCGATTCCAGAAGCCAAATCCGATTTATATATCTTGTGAACAGTTTTTACTCAAAAAAATTGTTGAAGTCTTAATAGAAAACAGAAAATCTTACAATGGCTTTTGTTCAAAATGTTCAAAAACATCAGCCCCTACTCTTTCAATAAATTTGTCAAAACTGAAGCAGTGAGAGAGCATGGTTCCCTTTTGCTTGAAGATCTTTCGATCATTTTTCGACACCGTTGTCTTTGGTGTCTGTATCTCCTCCTCCCCACTTCCTTATTCTGTCTTCGGCAATTGAAGCCTGCATATCAAAAGGATTAGGGAAAAAATGTTTTTAGTCCCTCTAGTTTGCCCTATTATATGTTTTAGTCCCCCTAGTATCAGGATTGGCCCGTTTGGTCCCTACCGTCCAATTCCGTTAGGGTTTTAAAAATTCTGTCAATGGGACAAGGGCAAAATGGTCAAACAACATTCAGAGCTTCCAGAAGGTTTCTAATGAAGGGTAGCATGGTAATTTTATATTTAATTAAATAAAAAATGAAAAAAACAAATAAAACTAATTAATTAAAAATATATATAAAAACAATTATAATCATCATCTTCTTCACCAAACCTAGCCACCCATCCTTTCTCTTACTGCCGATCTCTCTAACTCTCTCACCATCTATCTCTCTCTCACTCTTTCAAACAAAATTTCTCTCCATTGAATTTATTTCTCTCACTACTGCCTCTCTCTCTCTCTCTCTCTCTCTCTCACCACCGATTTGGTGTGAGCTGTGGCGGTTAGGGTTAGGTTTTTATGGTGTTTGTGGTGTTTGTGGCGGCGAGGGTTTGTGGATGTTTCGGGGCGGTTTGAATGGGGGTTTCGGTGAGGATGGTTGATGAAGAATGGGGGTTTCAACGAGGGTTTTGAAAACTGGGTTTGTACCAGCAATCGAGCTGCAGGATTCTCATACTCTTCGACTTGAAGCTTCAATGGTGGAGGAGTTATCGGTTTCGGATCCGAAAACTTAACCAAGTCTCCTTGTTTCTTGCTTCCTGAAATCTCATTTTCTTCCTCCGAAATCCCTGCAACCTCTGTTTTTGATTCTTGGTTCTGGTTTAACCCCAAAGTTGTAGTGAGGAGTGTAAACAAGTTTTTGGGCTCTTTTGGTTCTTCATTTGTATTAACGATTTTGGTGTTTTTAGTAGCAGCCATGGATGTGACTTGTGAAATTTTTTTGTGTGATTTTGGTGGTGGCTAGGGTTTGAGGTTTGGGTGATGATCGAATCTGGGTTCTGGATTTATTCCAAAGTTCAATCTGGTAGGGGATGATGATCGAATATTCGAATCTGGGTTGGGGTTGATTTATGGATTTGTTGATGATGATGATGGGTTTTTTTAAATTAATTTTAATTTATTTATTATATAATTCTTTAAATTTGGAACAAAACTTTTTGAACAAAACTTTTTGAACATATCTGGAAAAAAAAAAAGTTGAACAAAACTAAAATATTAATGATGATTTAATATTTGAATCTGGGTTGGGGTTGTGATGATGGGTTTTGTTAAATTAATTTTAATTTATTTATTATATAATTCTTTAAATCTGGAACAAAATTTTTTGAACATATTTGGAAAAAAAAAAAGTTGAATAAAACTAAAATATTTATTATATAATTCTTTAAATCTAGAGCAAAAAATTTTGAACATATCTGGAAAAAAAAGTTGAACAAAACTAAAAAATAAAAAAATAAAAAATAGAGATGAGTTATTTAAATATGTTTTTAATTTTTGTTAAATTAATTTAATTTAATTTTTTTGTTAAATATGTTTTTTTAATTAAAAAATAGAGATGGCTTATTTAAAAAATAATCAGGGGCAGCAGGGTCATTTGAGCCTCTGTCCCTGTCAGAAACACCTTTATCAAACGGAAAATGTTACGGAAGGACCAAACGGGCCAATCCTGAAACTAGGGGGACCAAAACGTACAATAGGGCAAACTAGGGGGACTAAAAACATTTTTACCCAAAGGATTACGTCTGATCAGTTTAGTTAAAAATTCAAAATTCTTCAATCTCTATATATAATAAGCTGCAACTTGCTTTGTATATGCAGAAAGTGTTGCCTGTTTTACCTCTTGATTCCAATTGGTTTTATAAATCATCCCGAAAAGATTTAATGTCTGTAAAACTGTGCCCGTAAGCATTCCAGACCAAATCCCCTGGAGAAAAATTAATCAACAACACTAATTAAATTATCAGAAAATGAAAATCAATCTTTCAAAGTTGTACATCAGAAATTAGAGGTGCCAAACATATGGGATAGACCAAATTTGGACTTTTTTTTTTTATGTTCAATTAGGTTCACAAGCTAAGTCGGTCTGTAACGTTACAAAATCATCAGGTTTACGTTAATGTTTATTCTGCCCAATTGAATTCTTGGGACAAACTCAATTTTCATTAATCTTGCTACTTCTCTTATTCGGTGCCAATCTCAGCCCATTTTTCTTTATGTACCCAAAAAGGGAAGGAAAAAAAAAAGAAGAAGAGGAAGAATAGAGAGAATTACCTTTACACTCCAACCAACCTTGAAGCCCAAAATGAGACCCAAAGGAATACCAAAGAGATAATAACAAGCAATGTTCACATAATGCAACAGCACCTTGCCTTCCGGCTCCAACAGCCACCCCTACAAAATTGTTTTTTCAATTGTTTATTTAATTATTATTATTATTATTTGTTATCTATTCAAATTAAAACCCAATGAATGCATATATAAAGAAAAAATTGCTAAAAATATTACCAGAAAGCACAGGTTGAATATTGTTGATTGTGATGCATAGAGCCAGGAGAGGCGTGAGCTCTTTAACTAGAGCTTTTACTTCTGAGTCACTTGAAAATAAATCTGGGTAATGATCCCGCGAGATGATAAGAACAAGCGAGAGGACCAAACCGATTATAAATGAAGATATAAATATATATATATACTAAAATGATGAGATTATAATTGATCAAACAATTTGTTGAAATCACATGGAAGTCAGAGCTTGATTGCAACAAAAAAAAAAATTACCTGACAGCTGCATTCATTCCCATAGCTATCATCACAGTCCAACCCAATATGTTCATGCTGCAAATTCAATCGTTTATAACACAGATTTGTTTAACATAATATAGTTTATGTATATAAAAATTTTCAAGTGTGAGAATTTCGTAGGTTCTATTTCTGCGGAATTCGATTATAAAATGCTGTGAAACCTTATGGAACATATTGACGATTTTATAACAATTCTCACATGAAAAACGTGTATACTTGAATATAAAAACAGTTATCGTATTTTAATACATTTAAACAAATTTTAATTATAAAAAAAATTACTAAAGGACCCCTTCATGGCCAAAAATTAAATAGCACTTTTTGGGGGAGGGCTTGTGCAAATAGCACCACTTTAATAAGTCATGTTTAAATAGCACCAAAGTAAGTGATGAGACCAAAATACCCCCACTTACTCCTTTCCTTTTTATTTTTTTCTTGAAAATTCGAGACTTTTTTATGCGTTTTCGAGACTTATTCATGTGTTTTCGAGACTTATTCATGCGTTTTCGAGACTTAATTCAAGTTTGTTCGGGACTTATTCTGTTCGACCTCCATCAATGGTGAACAGTGACGATCCGACGACGGCGCCGGTTGACTCCGGAGATAGTTGGATCTGGAAGAACGAACGACGCCGAGTTCGTTGGCGCCATCGGTTTCGTCAGATTCGCTACGGATCGTCATAGATCGGACGATGAAGATTCGCGACGGTTTGGGTTTGGCTTCGTTTCTCTCTCTACACAGCTCGAAAATGAAAACGAACACTTCGGTTACAATTATTGGCACTCGACGAACGTTTTCCCGGTGGTTTTGCCGGTCAACTCGCCGGTCGGCAGTGGCACCTCCATTGAAGCTCCATCAATGGAGGTTTTGGAAAAAGGAAGAAGAAGGTGAGGACACACAAGAGAAAAGAAAAGAAGTTTGGGGGTATTTTTGTCCAAATTCCATTTTTGGTGCTATTAAAACAAGAGTTATTAAAGTTTGATATTTGTACAATTCAAAATTAAAAAAATGCTATATACTCCTATTTCCTCTTCATGTTTATGTGATCCATGTTGAAATATATATATATATATAGACCTGGCAAGGTTCCGGTTCGAACCGTGGAACCGAACCGTAAAAACCGGAACCGGAGGAGGGCGGTTCCGGTTCCAGTTTTTATAGAACCGGCCGGTTCGAACCGGAATGGAACCGTGTCAGGTCTATATATATAGTCTCGGGATCCATGTTGAAATACTAAAGGACTCCTTCATGTTGATGTGATCCATGTTGAAATATATATATATATATATAGTCTCGAGATCCATGTTGAAATAAATAGTTTTTTATTTTTGGTTAGACAATGGAGGAAAATAATCATTTTCTCCCCTATAGGTTGACATATTAGATACTTTGCCCTCTCTATTTTTAGTAATGGCCATTTCCCCCCTGAAAACCAAAATATTAGACATTTTACCCCCTAACCATTTAGTAGTCCGTTAGTCAACAACTTTGACCGTCAAAAAATCATTTAAATGCCCTTATTACCCTTGAATACATTAGTTATACCCTCTAATGACACCACTAATTGTTTTTAAAGAAAAAAAATTAGAAATAAAAAAATTAAACTAATAAAAGTATTTAAAAAAAACATAATTGAAAATAAAAAAAATATAAATTTAATTAAACTTTAGTAAAAAAAATTCAGTATTTCAAAAAATATATATTAATGTGTTTTACATTATTTTTACATTAATTAAATTTTTTAATTATTTTTACATTTCATTCTCTATATTAATATTTTGTAAATTAAATTTTTATTTTTACATTTCGTTCTTTATATTAATGTCTTTTAAATAAATTATTCAGTATTTTAATATATATATATATATATATATATATATATATTAATGTTTTTTACATTATTTTTACATTAATTAAATTTTTTGATTATTTTTACATTTCATTCTTTATATTAAATTTTTTTAAATGAAATTTTTATTTTTACATTTCATTCTTTATATTAATGTTTTTTTTAAAAAAAAATTATTTGTACATTTAATTCTTTATATTTATTTTCGTTTAAATAATTTTTTTTATTAAAGTTTAATTAAATTTTATAATTTTTATTTTCAATTATTTAAAAAAAAATACTTTTATTAGTTTAATTTTTTTATTTCTGATTTTTTTTTTCTTTAAAAACAATTAGTGGGGGCATAACCGCATAACTAATGTATTTAAGAGTAATAATGTCATTTAATTGAGTTTTTGACGGTCAAAGATGTTGACTAACGGACTTTCTAACAGTCAGGGGGTAAAATGTCTAATATTTTAGTTTTTAGAGGGGAAAATGGCCATTACTGAAACTAGAAGGGGTCAAATGTCTAATATTTTAGTTTTTAAGGGGAAAAATGGCCATTATTAAAACTAGAGGGGGCAAAGTGTCTATTATTGTAAACTAAGGGGGGAAAATGATTATATCCCGACAATGGAAGTACAATATTTAGATCTTGACAATGATTACAAAAATTGGTAAATTCACGATGAGGGAAAAAACTTGCATATATCATTTATATTATAAATTTAAAAACTTGCATATATCCATGGAAGGATTTTCATGGATTTGTTATCTCTGATTTATCAATAGTAAGCTAATTATAGCTAATTATCAAAAAAACCTTTGAAGTTGGAATGAGCAAAATTTGATACACCAGTCAATCTATATTTGCATATATATTTAGTCTGAGGTTGTTGCTGATGAAAACAAAGCGATTGAATTGAACCCAAAATTGGCTAAGGCTTATCTGCGTAAAGACACTACTTGCATGAAGTGCAAATAAATTATTTTTCTTTAAAATAAAATGCTAATAAAGAGTGAGCATTTTGGTGTTTGATTGAAGGCTCTACAGATTATTTTGGTGTCGTTTTGTGCAGTTTTGGCACGTAGTAAGATTTGTACTCATGCAATATAATTTATATTTTGTTCTTAGCAAATGTAGCGGTTCTATTTGGAAAAAATAAGTTGCAACTTGCAAGCGTTCGTTGTATTTACAACATTTTCTGGCTTCCGTTGGTCACAAATTGCCTTGCTTCATCATTTTTATGGTCATCAAAATAAATGCAGATACTCTTTTGACAACAATGACGCTGGTGACCGGAGCTAAGGCTAAGGCTAAGGCTAAGGCTAAATTTTTTGAATCAGATTGACATGGGATTGGTTTTTGCTTGATTTGGAAATGTACGATAGGAAGATTACTTACCATAGTTCCTAGATGTTTTTTAACTTTTAAGGTGGCAATTTTGGTGCATGATATTGTGTACGAAATTTTGATATCTTGGACTACAGCATTTAAAAACATTTTTTTTTTTTTTTTTGGTTATAGCAATGACTTTTTTTTTTTGAATAGGCAATTTATAAAACAGGCCAGAAAAGCCAACGGGCAACAAAGCCTAACCCAGACACAGCAATGCACAGCAGCCCCACACAAAACAAAACAACAACCAAAACAGTGCAGAAAAAAGAAAAGCATACGCGAAACCAAGGCCAAACACAGAGCTGCAGCAAGAAACAAAAGCAAAAAGGACAAGCCAAAAGGACCCCAGCAACGCAAAAATAGAATCAAGAATCCCCCCCACACCACAAAGTCTCCAGACTTGCTCGAACCCATCTTCGCTAAATGACTAGAGATAGTTAATTTGATTTTATATTCTACTCTGATTATATTTCTTAAATTGGGCAATAACAAACGTGTTTACACTTGCTTGTTCAAAAATATATATATATAATTATGTGACTGCAACATATTCCATTATTTTATGTGGCTTGTTTTCTTTTTGAACTCGATTTTTTTTTTTCCTTTTTAATTCAAAGAACATGCTGGGGATGGAAGCTTATTATTCTCACATGCATCGGTTTTTTTAATTTTTACATATTAGTGCTTTTCGTTTCTGTTTTGAGAGAGAGAGGGAGAGCAAAATCCACCAAAATCTTTGGGGAGAAGGTTGAACATGTTATGACATTTGATATTTATATCTCTCACTATCAAGTCCACCAAAATCCATCAAAATCCATGACCTAAGAAAATCCTTTAAAATCTAGTCCTAATTGAATACACCTTGATTCTTGTAGACATTTTTAAAGTCCAAATTCAATACACCTGGATTTAGAAGGATTCTTTAAAAGTCCATAGAAATCCTAATTGAATACCACTGGATTCATATGGACTCTTTTAAAGTCTTTAAATATCCAAATTGAATACACCAGGATATATAATGTCTTTAAATGTCCTCAAGAATCCTAATTGAATACACCCCCTAAATTGGAGTGTGAATAGATAATTTGTGGATTGTAAGGAGAAGCTCTCATCTATATATATTTCGAATTACTTAAAAGGACACAACTATTTAATTTTTTTTTTTTTTTTTTTTTTTAAAAGTTACCCAGCACCCACCCATCTTATCCATCACAAACCATAAATCATATCCAAAATCAAAACCAATATTTCAATCAAATATATGATAAGAAAGGTCAGATATCTCCGGTATCCACTCTTCATGATGTTAGAGAGGTAACTTGATCATCAGGTCTTCAAATCAATCTCAACAGTGCAAGTTCAATTGTATCAGAGTAAAAGAAAACAGAGAATTGAAAATCAAAAGTATGTCGTCTTCTTTAGGGTTTTTTTTTTTTTTTTTTTTGGTATTGTTTTTTCTAGGTTTTTTGCAACATTTACATATAAAAGTTTCTTTTCATTTCATGTTATTCAATAATACGCAAATGCTTCCAAGCCTTGTGATGAATTTTTTTAAGACATTTCTTGCCCCTTTAATTCTTCTGAGCTTTTTTTTTTTTTTTTTTTTTTAAAGAAATTCTTCCCAGCTTCTATTAACGGTTTCTTCGTTATTTTCATTAAATGATAATAAATAAATAAATAAATTTTCTTTGTTGATATATTTGACTTTCGATCATATTTGATGAATTGCAGAAAAATTATGGGATTTTAACACCATTTTGACTAAATAAAAAAAGAAGAAGAAGAAGAAGAAGATGAAGACAACGTGTTGGTAAAAAGAAAGAAAGAGATTTGTGGAGGTGAAAACTGATTAATTGGGTTTTCAGAGAAAAATAATATGTTTTGAGTAGTTAATACTTAAAAGTTTATTAATAGGGATAGTTTTGGTATTTGAAAGAGGTAAAAAGTAAACTTTAAAATTTAAAATTTAAAATGGGTGTGAGCCGTGAGGAGAACTTTTTTTTGGTGGCAATAGAGCCACCCATTAAATTATAGGTCGGCAAGGGCACCGTGGTGTATATTCATCTCCTTTATATAAGAGAGATATTGTTATAAGAGAGATACTTTTAACGATCTTACAATCCATTTTAATTGTTTTTATTACTGAAATTAAAATTATTAAACAAGTCAAAAAAAATCTAGAACACTCCAAACTTTTTTTTTTTTAAGAAAACAACATTTTTCCATATTTTAAGTTTAGGTTAGGCTAAAACAACTTAAAATTGTGATTTAAAATTTTAACTTCAATATCTCAACCACCCATATGCTTTTAATCCAAGAGTTATAAATGCATTCAAATCTCAACCATTGGATTAAGAGCACATGAGTGGTTGAGATGTTGAAGTTAAAATTGTAAGTCACAATTTTAAGTTGACTTAGCTTGACCTAGCTTGACCATTTAAGTTTTGTTTTCCTATTTTGTGTTTTTATTTTTCCTCTTTACTATTTTACAAACCCTAAAATATCCGCTTCTTCTTTCCAATATTTTAAATCTTTTCTTAATTGGGAAGTGATGGAGAATTATATGCAACTAGAAAAAAAATAAAAAAAATTAGAAGTGATGGGGAATGATATGCAATGAGTAGAAAATTCAGAAGTGATGGGAGAATGAAATTAGTGTTGTACACTAATATAACAATCTCTTGATCAATTTTTTCTCATGATTTAGCAGGAAAGTTGAGCCTTTACGGCCCCAAAAGCTGCACCATCTTCCACAATTAGGCCCTCATCAATCTAGCTATTGTGAAGGTAAAAAAAAATATGATCAAATAAACATTATACAGTAATTGTTGGATTGAAGATAATTAATGAGTTAATGAGGTTAAAAGCAGATATGCAGCATATATAACATCATCGTATCACTACAAAAAAAAATGGTCATCAGCGAGGGCTAAATGCCGTC
Organism: Acer yangbiense; assembly: GCA_008009225.1. NCBI lineage: Eukaryota > Viridiplantae > Streptophyta > Magnoliopsida > Sapindales > Sapindaceae > Acer > Acer yangbiense. Next base: position 4,884,152 of record CM017768.1, on the reverse strand, counting down.
GAAAAAGGTGGTTTGCTGTCGAAAATACGTTTTTTTGACAGGAAAATGCCGTCGAAAATACGCTCGTCGGAAATAAACTTTTATCGACGGGCCGTCGAAAATACCACTTTTTTCGACGGTAATTGCCGTCGATAAAAATGAAAATGATCGTCGGTAATAGTATTAAAAATTGACGACGAGCCGTCGAAAATACCACCTTTTTCGACGGTCATTTACGGTCGATAATAGTAATAAAAAATTGTCAAAATCTATATAATATAGTAAAATGGAACCCCACATTGATACGTGTCGTCGTGTAGAGACTTTATCATTAAATTTTTATTAATTATTAAGTGTCAATAGGAAGAGCTTTGACCATATTAATTATTGATAATAATTATTGTTCCAATTATCGCTCCTTCAAATTGCTTATTAAAGTTATTATAAACTGTCAGTCATGCCATGCATGCATAGTCCATTAGTCCATAGAGAAGGGAGAAAGACAAGCTCATTTAAAGCCATAAATCACCCATATTCTAGACATTTTATTGTAACATCATTCAATACAACCTTATTAATTACTAATAAGAATTATGAGTATATTTGTGAGCAATCGGTACAATTTACAAATCTATATAAATTATATTTTATATCTATATGGAACCCTCAAGGAGGCATGTATCGGCATGAGAAGGTTTGGCAATTAATTAATTTATTTGACTTTTATTTTGTTACTGCTTTCTTTAAAAAAAAAATTATTAATAATTTTAGCATTTAATTCACATATATTGGACCTGTCAAAAAAAATAATTAACTCTTATTTGTCCATTAATTCTTCTTGATTTCTTATCTCTAATTTCTCTCTCTATAGTCTATAGACTCTTCTCTTCCCTATAATGATGACAGAAAATTTATATTAATTCATTCATTTACAAAGATGCACACATGACTCTTGAGATGTAAAATTTTGGTTGTTTCATGCCATATTTAATTTAAGTTTATATTAATTCATTCAATGTACAATGATGAATGCATGACTCTTGGCTATTGGGATGTAAAACGTTGTTGTTTCATACAATATTTAAATGTATACTTTGTGAAAATCTATACTATACTAATGCTCATAACAATTATTGTTATTTTCAAGCAAGTCATGTTTGCTATTGTGGCCCTTTCTACATTTATTTATTTATTTTTAATTTCACTATTTCTCTCTCAATTTCTTTATGTTTTTGTTGTATAGGATTTGAATCCAATAGCTTCAACAAAATCTCTGCTTCCTTCAAGGTACTGCTTTTCTTTTTCCCTATTTTTGTTTCCAAGTGTTTTTCTAAATGTTGTTTTTCATTTTTTTTTATTTTATCATAAAATAATTCAAATGTTCTTTCGTAATCATTTACAAAAACATTTCATTAAAAAAAAAAAAAAAAAACCTCTAAGATGATTTCAGTGTTTTCCACTTTCATGTATTTATTTAAGCCCAAAACTAAATAAATCAGGCTCTCATATGTTCATCATCAACACAGTCTCAATAAGCATCTCTACTTCAAGATCGTGTCACTAACAACCACAACTTCAATATAATTAAACCCATATTACTATCTAATTACATGTTAAAGCAAACTATAACTGTAAGAAAAAAAAAATCATAGAATGCGGAAAGTGAAGAGTAAAGGTTAAAACAAGATGAAGAGATATGAAGAGTGCGGGTAGATGACGATGAGAGCAAGTTGTGGTAGACATTAAAGCAATTAATAGCTTACTAGCCGGGAGAAGATAGAGGGAGGCAATAGAAATGGAGAAAAATAATGAGATAAATTTAGGGTTTTAAACATTGTGTGTGGCAAGTTGGCAACTAGCAGGTCTATTTTTTTTGTTTTTCATTTTTAACAGCATGGCAAGTCTAACACCATAGAATACACGGGGCGTGAGTAAAAATATAGTTTTAAATGTTTTTTTTTTTTTTTTTTTTGCTAGCAAAAACTTTTTTTTATATAATTTTATTTAATTTTAAAGGTTGATTATAGACTGTTTGAGCCGATCATGATTTACGTAAAATGTCATAATTTTGTACCAAACTAGTGGAAAAATATATAAGGAAGTTGAGATTGATTAAAATTTTCCAATATTTGTGACAATCAACTAATCAAGGCAAATTTCTTAAAGATTATTTATTTATTATTATTTTTCGCTTTTGACAGGAATTCTTGGATATTTGAGTAGAAGAACTACAGAGATGACTTATTCATAGTTATATTGTTTTAATTTGTTGTAATATATATTTTTTTTTGATAAAGTTGTTGTAAATCAGAATCAATAAATACATCGGGACATCCTATTTAAGTTGTCATCTCTTAGCATCCACATCATCTATCTCATCCCAACATATATAATATTTAAAAATAAATTCGTATTGATTAGTTTTTTAAAAAAAAAGTATTTTTAATTATTTAACTATATATTATATACATAAATTCTATTATCATTTCGAACTGACAAAAGTTATATCAGTTCATTGCATGTGGGCCATTGGATTTAAATACTTTGACTTGACTGTATACACTTGTCAGTCAAAGTATTTAAATCCAGTGGCCCACATACAAGGAACTGATACAACTTTTTTCAGTTCGAACTGATAATAGAAAGAATGATAGTATATATATATATATATATATATATATATATATATATATATATATATATATATGTATGTATGTATGTATGTATGTATGTATGTATGTATGTAATATTTGGTAAGTTATTTTATTTTATTTTTGGTTCATTAAGAAAATTTATTAATTATCTCATGAGTTATGGAATTAACTATTCATTCTATTCATTATCCCATTAATTATAGGATTGACTCTTGATTTTTCTATACTATTAATTATTTTATCTTATTTTAGAGCCTTAACATGCCACATGTCGACATGATAAGGCTTGACCATTAATTAGTTTTTTTTTAAATATATATATATTCAACCCTTTAGTTTCATATTCTTCAATTTTTTTGACAGTATCTAATTTAATGAAAATTATTACTATTATTAGAGTCTCAACATACCACATGAGAAGGCTTGACCTGACCATTAATTAATTTTATATTGGAGATGTAAAAGAAATAAATCTAGAGAAATGCTTCATGATTGATTTTATATTCATGATCGTGTGGGATGCAATCTAGTTAGTTGTATTTTTGACGCTCCACCACCTCTTAGACCCTTCTTAGGGAACCCCAAGATCAACCAAGTACACCCCACATCAACCAGCCACTTTGTTAAATCCCAAATAATATATGCAACTTACATGGTTCGAACCTTTGACCTTGAAGATGGTAAGTGTTGTCTTTACCATTTTGCTATAACTTCATATCTGATATATTTTTGCATACTATTTTTATATAAACTATTGATATATTTTACACATTATTCAATTGAATCTATATATTGCGTATCATATAATATGTTTTGATATTGTTTTTCAAATTAATATTTTATTAAAATATTCTCATATCTGATAGAAAAGTATGACTTGTTTTTATAATTTTGCTACAACTACATATTTTAATAGGTAATGCATGTTATATCCATATTGATTTTTTTTTATAATCAACATTTTAGTGAAAAATTAATAATTTTTATTAATTAATAATTTAAATTTATTCCAAAAAAAAATTCTAATTATTTTGTAAAATATACAAACAGATATAATTTCTAAAAAAGTTTTTTTTTAGAGCATTTAATATAGTCGTGTTTAGTAAACATAATTAAAAATAACTAAATATTCTTGTAATTACTAATAATTTTGCTATATTTCATACTCGATTAATTTAGCCTGATATATCTTTAGAGTAGACTTCTTATTAGTGATCGTCACAGATTATAAGTTTTTTTTTTTAATTAATTGATATTTTAAAATTGAACCATAATACTTGGTGAAAGAATTCATATAGTGATTTTGATAAAAAAAAAAAAACAAATATAGTGACAAAAAAAAAAATACCTATTGTGATGCATTTAAAATATCGACCTATAAGTGATCCTTTTTTTTTTTTTTTTTTTTTTTGTAGTTTATAAATTGTCACATACATAAATATTTTCCATTATAATTTATTAATTAATATTATAATATTTAACTAATTATATTTTTCATGACAATACCGTAACAAATAATATAAAAAATAGTACCAAATTATTCTACTATTTCTGATGGCCATTGGGCCGTCGAAATTGTGATATTACTTCTTTCATCATTTTCAATGGTATATGTGCCGTCGGAAATGTGGGTCTTTTTCGACGGCACAAATAATGCCGTCGAAAATATGGGTCATTTTCGACGGCACAAATAATGCCATCGAAAATATGGGTCATTTTTGACGGCACAAATAGTGCCGTCGAAAATGTGGGTCATTTGGGTCATTTTCAACGGTTTATTCGACTATTTTCGACGGCAATTTGCCGTCGAAAATGTGGTATTTTTTTTCCATCATTTTCGACGGTGTTGAAATGCCCATCGAAAAAGGCTGAATCACCGACGGTAATTATGGCCGTCGAAAATAGTTGGTTGCTAATAGACACTTTTTTTGTAGTGTATAGAGATCACAATAATCATTATCATCAAGGGTAGTAGCAGCATCCTCCTATCAATATCAATATGGGTCATATTATCATTATCATGTACGTGTGTTTTATTTATATGAATTAGGTTCTATATGACATGTTAATTTGCTAGATAGGTTTTGAATAAATTATGTTGAAAGATTGTGTTTTTCTTTGATTGGCAAGTGATGTCTTCGTATAATAAAGAGATCAAATTTAAATTACTAGTTTATATATATATTAAAATTTAAAAGTAATAATAGGTGATATTAAAATAAAAGGGAATGTCTTTAGAAATTTATTCTTTTTTTTAAAATATATTACAAGAACTATTACAATAGGACTGTCGGGGCTTTCATAACGGGAGATAACTACTTCACACAACCCGGGAAGAAAACTCCTCACACATGCTTGTAAAATGTGCATTGTGGGATTTGAACCCCTCACCACTTATGTGGAAGGGAGGTGCGCTACCAGCTCTGCTAAGATGTAATGTGCATTTAGAAATTTATTCTTAAAAAATAGAATATCTTTACCAAAATATAATTTTAGAATAAAAGTAAGTGTTTTTAGAATTTTTAAAAATTTAAATTTTTAGAATGGATTGTTTTTTAAAAAAATGAGTGTAAAAAGAAAAAAAAAAAAAAAAAGGATTACAAGTAAAAAAATCTCTTATATAAAATCAAATTACAAAAATGTTTAGGATCAGGACTACATTAGACATTTCCTTCCTTGAAAATACAGACAAGGAAGAAAATTCATGACAACTCATGAATACCATAATATAGTTTGGGAAAATGCTACTCATCCCAACAAATTGTCCTAAGAATACGTACAATCCTATTAGCACACCTAAATATGTACAATCCTAATATAGTACATATTTGGATAACATATTACATATTTGGGTGTGTCACATAGTATTGTATATATTTTTGAGATAATTTGTTGGGATGGGTAGCATTACCCCATAGTTTGGATGTGTCTACCCAATTTTATAAGCTGTCGGGTCCCATCAAATCAGATGGATTAATCATTAATAGCAAGGATTAACCCACTAGAAAACCACCACCACTTAATGTGGTTTGTCAATCATTAAATTCAATTCATTATCTTTAAAAATTAAATAAAATAAAAAATCACCCTCTTATTACTATCTACCGGCCGCCGGAACAGTAGTATACAAGTTGAATGAGAATCCACTGATAAAATAAACACAAGTAAACAACACGAATGTCATAAGGAAACTAAAAAACTTTCAACAGCGCCTTGCTTTGATTAAATTTTAGGGTTTTCTATATTATAAAAAAAATAGCTTAAAAGGTGGTAATACGGTCATTTGGAAAAGACACATAAATTAAATTATAGGTTGGCAAGGGAACCGTGATATATATTCATCGACTTTATATAAAGTTGCATGTAAAGTAATTAGCTTTTTATATATAATTTTATCGCATGTCATCATATGTGGACTACTCGATAAGAATATGTTCCCTCCTAGGTATAAATGAAATGGTAATTATAAATGCAACATGCTCATTAATTATTAAAAGTCTTTTGTGCATGAAAATTGTGTTATCTTAAAGAGTTTAATATTCTGTGTAAAATTGTATGTCGTATTTACTGATTGAGGGAGTATATATACTCATTACAACTTGACAAACAAGTAATTAACTTAAATGTATTAGAGTTTGAGTAATAACAGAATACATATATGTACGTCAGGTGTGCATGCGGTGACTAGGTGATGTCCTTTGTGGCTGTGCTGTGAGTACTGCTATTATGCCCCCGCAAGATAGAGCTTCCGGGCAGGATGTCTATCTTGGAACGATGAGCGAGAAATTGCCTGCGGGGAATGGACTTGGTGAGGGAGTCCGCCAACTGATCCTTGGTACTGACATGCGCCACGCGAAGTTGTTGGCGTGCCACTTGATCCCATACAAAGTAGAAGTCAATGGCAATATGTTTCATGCGACTGTGGAAGACGGGATTGGCACAGACATAAGTGGCGCCAACATTGTCGCAGTAGATGACAGGGACCGCGGATACTTGAATTTGAAGCTCCGTGAGAAGATGACAAAGCCAATTTAATTCTGCTGCAGTTGATGCGATGGCACGATATTCCGCCTCAATTAAGGATCGTGCAACTGTTTGTTGCTTTTTGGAGTTCCAACTGATGGGAGTGGAGCCTAGAAATACTATGTATGCGGTAGTGGATCGTCGATCATCCGGATCACCAGCCCAGTCAACATCTGCAAAGGCATGGAGGTGCAGAGGTGATCTGTGATGAATGAGGAGGCCATGGTCCAAGGATCCCTTGAGATATCGAAGTACACGTTTGACTGCATTCCAGTGAATCGTCATTGGGCGGTGCATAAACTGAGAGAGTTTGTTGACTACGAAGGAGACATCTGGACGAGTTAAGGAGAGATATTGGAGAGAGCCAAGAACTTGCATGTATTGTGTAGCGTCCGTGGGAGCGCTACCATCATTTAACTTCAAGGTCTCGACGAGAGAGAGCGGAGTGGACACCGAGTTCGCTTCAAGCATGTTGGTTTTGGTGAGGAGGTCCCGAATGTATTTCTGTTGAGAGAGAAACAGCCCGCGCGTGGAACGATGAGCCTCAACACCTAGGAAGAATGACAGTGGACCCAGGTCTTTCAGGGAGAATCGGCTCGCCAAGGCTGCTATAAAGTTTTGAGCATGTGGGACTGATGAGCCGGTGACTATGATGTCGTCCACGTAGACCAATAGGTACACGGTGTGGCCTGAGCGATGTCGGATGGATAGGGAAGCATCACACTGGGAGTTGACAAATCCGGCAGCTAGGAGAAAGGTCCGGAGTTCAGTGTACCACGCGCGTGATGCCTGATGAAGTCCATATATTGCCTTTCGAAGCTTGCAGACATGTTGCGGGTGGGTGGGATGGATGAAGTCAGGTGGCTGCACCATGTAGACATCATCTGTGAGAGTACCCTGCAAAAAAGCATTATTGACATCTAGTTGACGCAGAGGCCAACCGTTAGTAATAGCAAGTGTTAGAATGAGACGGACAGTAACAGGCTTCACTACCGGACTAAAGGTCTCAGTAAAATCAACTCCAGGTCTTTGATGAAATCCATTCGCTACAAGTCGAGCTTTGTAACGAGCCACAAACCCATCAGGGTTGCGCTTAATCCGAAATATCCATTTACAACCCACCACATTATAAGATGAATGAGAAGAAACCAGTTCCCATGTGCCATTCTTGACAAGAGCATCATATTCAGCACTCATGGCATGACGCCATTCCAGGTGTTGACGAGCTTTGAGGTTGGTTGGTTCAGACTGGGGTGGGGAGTGGGTGGTGGTGTGAAGGTCAAAAATTGCCTTGGGCTTGAATATGTTGTGCATGGATCGGGTTTGAATGTGTCTAGTGGTTGAAGGGTGAGGCGGATCAGGTGTTGGTGGATCCGGATTGGTATGCTGGTCACATGTGGCTGTTGGGGAAGAAGTGTGTGGCACCTGGTAAGGTTGGGTTGTGGGACAAGCTGCGTAGGGGAGAAGAATTTATGGGCTAGTCGGTGAGGGTTGTTTGAAGTGGAGGAATGTGTGTAGGAGTGGGCACGTGGATGGGGACAATGTCATGGAGGGGAGTATCTTGAAAATGAGAGGGATTAGTGGCTGGTTGTAATTGATTTTCACGGTCAGACCTGATAACAGAGGGAGAAGGTTGAAGCCATGCGTCGACACGTTGGGGCTGTGGTGGTGACACGGCCTGGACAGAATTTGCGAACGAAAAATCCGTTTCAATAAACACGACGTGGCGAGAGACATAGACTCGATTGGTAAGACGATCTAGACATAGGTACGCACTATGTTCAGTGGAGTACCCGACAAAGACACATGGTTTGGAACGAGGTTGTAGTTTGTGAGACGTGTATGGACGTAACCAAGGGTAACAAAGGCAACCGAATACACGTAGCTAGCGGTAATTCGTGTCCTTGTCAAAAAGTAGACGTAATGGATTTTGATGACCAAGGACTGCAATGGGCATGCGGTTAATTAAGTATACCGCGGCTTGGAAGGCTAAGGACCAATATTTGAGAGGCATAGATGCATGGTGAATTAAGGTTAATGTCGTTTCCACCACATGCCTATGTTTACGTTCAGCAGTGCCTACATGTTCAGGTGTGTGAGGTGGGGATTTTAAGTGTTGGATACCATTGTTTAACAAATCAATACCTAGAGATTACGCCTCCCCACTACCATCTGTGTAAACAATTTTTATTTGGGAGTTAAAATAATTTTTAACAAGCGCCTTGAAGCGTCTAAAAACAAGTGGAACATCTGACTTTTGTTTAAGCGGATAGAGCCACGTATATTTAGAGAAATAGTCTACAAAGATGACATAGTAACGAAAACCATCAAACGACGATATATGAGCAGGACCCCAAACATCGGTGAATAAAATCTCCAAAAGTTTATTACTAGTCAATGTTGATTTACCAAATGGTAACCTATGACTTTTATTACATAAACATGCTGAACAATGAGAAAATGGTGACTCGGACTTGTTGATTGGAAGGTTGTGAGACTGGAGAAGTTTCTGGAGAACCTATAGGGAAGGATGACCTAGACGACAGTGCCACGCTAGAGGTGAGACGGTGTCGTTTATTGATGCGGAATTGAGGTGGACTCGTGTCGCAAAATGACACGGCTGACTGGTGGTTGGCCAAATATAAAGATTTCCTTTATTCTGGCCGTAGACCAAGGATGCCCCCGTTATCAGATCCTTCACAAGAAAATAATCAGGGAAAAACTCAATAGATGTATTGTTGTGAGAGCAGAATTTGGATACAAATACTAGGTTATGTGAAATATTAGGAGAGCACAAGACATGTTTCAGGTGAAAAGAATTATCAGGCACATGCAGTGATGTAGAGCCAGTATGAGTTATAGGAATTATTTTACCGTCACCAAGCATTATATCCTCTGGACCACCATATTCTGAATGTAGGGAGAGATTCTGAAGATCCGATGTCATGTGGTGAGAAGCACCCGAGTCAAGTATCCAATTGTTGTTGTTGTTGTTGTTGTTGCTGCGGAAGCTAGGCTGCTCAGATGTCATGTGGTTAGCTTGAGGCCATTGTTGGGCTGCTTGAGGTGGCTGAGATCGACAAGTGCGGGCTGTGTGCCCAATCTTGTCACAAAGTTGGCAAATTGGGCGTGAGTTGGTGTGTGTGGGTTGGTGACGCCACTAATTTTGGTGGAATGGTGTGTTGGGCTGATTGTGTTGGCGGTGGGTGTTGGGTTGATTGTGAGTAATGCCACGTCCATTGCTTGGTGGAGTCCAGGAGTTATTGTAATGATGGTGGGAGTTGTTTTGGCCGAATGTGTGATGTTGTCCAGTATTTGATGAGTAGTTGCCTTGTTGTCCTCTACCCCGTCGATTGAAAGTTCGCTGATTAAACTGAGCAGTGATTGGTGAGCCATTTTTTTTCAATTTTTCCCGACAAAGGTAAGCCTCATGGTCTAATAATTTTTCGTACAATTCTTCAAAGGAAATTGGGGTGTCTCGGGCTCGAATGGCTGAAGCAAGAGAGACGTAGGCTGGTCCGAGTCCATTCAATACGTGTATGACGATTGCACCTTCATCAACTGTATGATCAATCAATTTGAGATTGTCAACGATGGTCTTGATTCCTTGCATATAATCCGCTACGGATTTGTCATCCAGACTAACATTTGTTAGCGAGTCCAGAAGGCCGAGTTTACGTGTATTTGACCTGTTGGCGTAGGCCACTTCAAGTTTTTCCCACGCTTGAGCAGAGGTGGTAGATCGGGTGACGATGGACTGTGCGGCTCCCATGCATGAGACTTGAATCGCATGGAGGAGCAGTCGATCTTGACGAAGCCAGAGGAGGTAGTCCGGATTTGCTGTGGTTTGGTCGGAGTCTTGACCGGCGGTGACAGTGGGGACTGGAATGGATTCATAGGGACACGGCTTGCTACCGTCTAGATATCCCATAAGACCATAGCCAAAGAACATATTTTCAAATTGGGATCTCCATGCTGCATAGTTCCCCCCTTTTGTGAGTTTGATCGGAACTTGAGTGGAGTTGATTGCAATGAGGGATGGAGGTTGGTTGTTGTTGGTCGATCCTATGAGGGTAACTTGAGGAAGAGAGGTGGATGAAAAAGAGGCAGATACGGTTGTATTAGGAGGGGTCATGGTTGACAGCCGATTTAGGTTTTGGAAGGAGAAGAAAATTTTGAAGATAGGATGTTTTAGGGTTTTGGGATCTCAAGCTATTGCTTAGCTTTGCTCTGATACCATAAAGAGTTTAATATTCTGTGTAAAATTGTATGTCGTATTTACTGATTGAGGGAGTATATATACTCATTACAACTTGACAAACAAGTAATAAACCTAAATGTATTAGAGTTTGAGTAATAACAGAATACATATATGTACGTCAGGTGTGCATGCGGTGACTAGGTGATGTCCTTTGTGGCTGTGCTGTGAGTACTGCTAATACATCTGTCTTACATTACATTGATATTTTATTTATTTTTTTATTTGAAAGATAATGATATAATTTGAGTTCACACCAACCCATTGATGCAGATGCGATAACCATACTAATATAGTAATATTGGACCCAAATTAATAATTTTGTAAGTTCCAACCAAAAGAGAAGTGCATGAAAATGGAGTTCATGACTAGTCCTACATTACATTTGTATTTAAGGATTGTGTTAATATATAATTTAGGGTACATATTCCTTGATTAAAACTAAGAAAGTAAATAAAAGAATTGTAGAGATATTGTTTCATTTCGCTAGGTGGTTCTCACAGTCCTGTTATCTCTATCAAAAAATTTTTTTTTTTTTCTCTTTTTGAAATTTGACATCAATCAAATTAAGGGTCTGTCAAAATTCGATGTAATCGACTGTTACAAGTATGATCCAAAATAAAACCACAGTCTACAGGTAATTACCTTTTTACTACGGATCAATGTAGGGTTCTAGTAAGTAGTAATCCAATAAAATCACCACTAAAATGAACATTTATATACTAAAAATATACATAATGTTTCTTTTTAGATAGATTATTTACATACAAACTTTTATTCAATTTAGGACCTCACATGATCTTTTGATAAGATTGATGCGTTTCAAATATTTGTTGAGATTATTTGCATACTAACTTTTCTTCAATTTAGGATCTCACACGATCTTTTGATAAGATTGATGCGTTTCAAATATTTGTTGTTCTAGATAAAATTTTCGTTAAGGTACTCAGTTTGATTCATAATAAGAATTAGTGTCCGGCGCCACTCAATTTGATATATTATCTTAGACAAAGTGAATCTTTTTTTTTTGGGGAATTATCATTTTAGTCCCTATGTTTTGTCTGATGATGACTTTTTTAACTATCTTTCCCTTTTTAGTTGAATGGTCCCTATGTTTTAAAAAAAACCATCAATTTAGTCCCTTTGACTAGGTTTTTAACGGTCAACGGTTACAGAAATAACAAAATGACAATATTACCCTTGATTTTAATTGAATGAGTTAAAAGTACAATTTTACCCTTAAATTTTTTAAAAATTAACAACTTCCATCTCATTAATTACCTATAAAAAATTGACACATGTCACCAATTTTATTTTCTTAAAATAAACTTAAAATAATAAATAAAACTAAATTACCCTTTCTTAAATAGTTAAATATCTTATCAATTATTTTAATAAATGCTCTTTCAAAAAAAAAAAAATTTAATAAATGATAAAAATAACAATAAAAATAATTAAGAAATAAGAAGAAACAACAGAAAAAATAAATGAAAATTTAAAGAAAACAATAAGAAAAAATAAATAGTTGGAGATTCAAATTCAATGTCCACCGTCTATTTCAGATGATGGACGATGGGGATCTAAATCACAACCAAATCCAAAAAAAAATAGAAAAGAAAATATTTGAAAAAAATAATTAATGAATTTAAAAAAAAAAAAAATTTACTTGCAGATTAACATCAAACCACACAATCTGAGTTCATCATCAGTCAAATTCATCCCCAAACACCAAAAATCCATCCAGTTCATCATCAATCTAAATTTCAAACACCACCACCAATCTCAAACCATACTAGAAAAGCAACCCAGCCAGCCACCCAACCCCACCACCAAAACCAATCTCCAGCCACCAAACCACTATCATCAACCCTTTAAACCCTTCAAACCACCACCACCACCACCCAAACTTAAAAACCTTCAAACCGAATCAAACCTAAACTGAATCACCACCCCAAACTTCATAACAAAACCCACAACCACCCAAATCAAACCCAAGCTTCAATCACCCACCATAAACCGAAGACCACCCAAATCAAACCTAAGCTTCAATCACCACCCACCATAAACCAAATCAAAGCTTCCAAACCAAACTGAACAAATACTTCATTCCACCATCAGATTTCATTACCAAACCCTAGCAAACAATTTCATCATCATATTCGAAGCGAAAAGGGAATGTCCGAGTTCGCCTGAGTCGACTCAGCCGACGTCGTCGTCGTCGTCGTCGTCTTCGTCGTTCCCGGATGAGGTGCTCGAGTCGACTCAGCCGACGTCGTCGTCATCATTTCAGGATGAGGTGCTCCAGCCGACTTCACACAAGGACCGGAGCTCGGTGTCATTGGTGTGCAGAAGCTGTTACCACGCCGAGCAGTAGTCGAGGACTCGTGTGTTCATCGAAAACTGCTACTCGGTCTCGCCGGAGATTCTGGCGCGTCGCCAGAGGCTCACCTATGATGAGAGTCTGGAGTTTTTGGGTGTTTGAGTTGATGGTGGAAGTCTGGAAGAAGATGATGATGCCTGATGATGCCTGATGAGTTTTTGGATTTATGATGCCTGATGAGTGGTTTAAAAAAATCTGGTTTTTATTTAAAAAAAATATCTCCATTTTTTTAAATTATCTCTTTTTAAAAAATCTATTTTTTTTTTTAATAATTTTTTTATTTGATTTTTTTTTTTTTAAATAGACATATTATTTTTAATTTTTGCAAAATTTTATTTTGTATTATATAAATATTTTTTTAATTTTTTTGGTGTTGACACGTGGCAGGTTCATTGTTTAAAGACGAAAATAACCCTCATTCCGTTAACTCTGACCAACGTTTGACTCACCGAATGACTAAATTGATGGGTTTTTTAAAACATAAGGACCACTTATCTAAAAATGGAAAGACGGTTAAAAAAGTGTCAAAAAAAAATAACATAGGGACTAAAATGATAATTCCCCTTTTTTTTTTTTTGAAAAGGTCCACAAAGTGAATCTTAATATGACTATTTAAGAGGCTTTTTCCTCAAAAAAAAAAATATATATATATATATATATATATATATATTTTGACAATTCACTGACCACAAACAAATCATCCAACCATGAGAACTGCATTTTATCATAAAAAATTCATGTTTCTTTTTAAAAGAAAAATATATATTTTTATATATATACCCATATATCATGATATTTACTAACGTATCATTGCAAATCTATATTTTGTAATTCCCATTTCATCTTTGTGATAAAAGTGAGTGCAACATTTTTCAATTGAATCATAAATCATAAGAAAACACATCTTCCTCGGTTGAAATTATATTCCAAACCATGCTTATCGATCATTAGATTATGACAGACTATTGATCCGATTATTATTATTATTATTATTATTATTATTATTATAAGTCTATAACACAAGACAGGTGATAGGTTATAGCTCGTACCCATATATATATATAAGTCTATATATGGGTAGGTGATTGATGAATTAAGAAGTCTATAACACAAGACAGGTGATAGCCGATAGGTGATAACTAAGTAACCATATCCTAATACACAATGTCGGTAGGTGATTGTTGAATGCTCTTAATTAGCCACAAAACATACAAAACTACCTGATCCGTCAAATTTAATTAGATATTGATATTGAGAACTACGGTGGTTCTCTAGTCAGGACATCTACACTTTATGATTTCAGGACGTCTAACCATAGCCATACATTCATATTAGACTGGATCCAATGTGAATGTGTGGCTGTAGTTGAACGTCATTAACTTATAATTTTAATAAATATTTAAATGATAAAATCACTAAACAATGTGAGGTTGGTTTAGTGGTTTGCCTCTCACACCTACACATCAAGAGGTTGTGGGTTCGAGTCTGTCCCTCACCCCAAATCCCGAATTAATGTAATATTTCAAAAAAAAAAAATTGATAAAATCACTAAAATAAGTCTAATTTATAATCGATAAAAACTAATCTAATATCATAATATAAATAAAGATAATAATGAGTTTGATTTAATTTAAGCGGTGATTATGGTCAAAGCGGGCGAGGATTGCGAAAATATGAAAAATAAATGTTATTAGTTCATTTTTGTTTAAAATTATATATTTATATAGGGAGCCGATATTGATACCCATAAATATGATAAGCACACCCATATTTTAATAAAATAGAGATTCTCCTCACAATCCACAGATTATTAAAAAAAGAAGTTTTCTCTCCTAAATCATTAGATTAAATATTACATATTAAACTATATCTCATAAATATATTATTACCATATTAAACACTCTCTCCTAATTACTATCTCTCCATTTAAAAAAAAAAAAAAAAATCTTATTTCCATACTTTCTCGATTAATAGTTAAAGAAAAAAAAAACTTATGAATATTTTTGGTTTTTTACTAACGGTAATATATATTAAAAAGTCAATTTTCAAAAAATACAAAATAGATATATGAAAACTTGATTTACTGCAACTAGATTCGATTAAACTCATAATTTCTAAGACTAACGAAAAAAATTAAAAATTAAGGTATTTGTATTTTTTTTATTTTATATATATATATATATATATATTTTTTAACTGTTAGTCTTGCTTGATAAGGAATGGAGATAGAAAATTAGAGATACGTATTGGAGGAGAAAGAGTTTAATATGGTAATTAAAAATTTAGGAGAGACTGTTTAATATGTAATATTTAATCTAATGATTTAGGAGAGATAATTTCTTTTTTTAATAATTTAATTCAAAAATGATTACTCATCGGATGAATCCAAAGGCTACGATGGTTCGTCATAACTTTTATTAAAATAAAATGGAGTGTCTTTAGAAATTCATTTTTTAAAATTGAGTGTCTTTAGAATAGGAGTGTTAAAAGATAAAAAGGGTCATCTTGGAACAAAAGGAAATGTCTTTAGAATTTTTTAAATTTTAAATTTTAAGAATGGAGTGTCTTTAGAAAAGAAGTATAAAAAGAAAAAAATTGGATTGCCAAAAGAAGTTCTCTTAATAAAAAACTTAATTACAAAAATATCCCAATAGGAATTTACCTATAAGGACAAATTGGTTTAATTAAAAATAAACAAAATACTATTTACACCCATTAAATACACTCATATCTTCAACTATATCACTTTACTAAATAAATTAAAAAATAATAATAAATAATAAATAAAAAAACTAATTCAACCTTAATTATATTTCTTTAAAAAAAAAAACGAGAAGAACAGAAGCCCAACGGAGCTAAAATCTCCCATTATCATACAACAAAGTAATGAAACAAGAATTTTTAGAGGACTCCGAGTCTCCGATCATAGAAGTACATATTTCTTTATTTATTTATTTTTGTTATGAACTCTATCAATAAAAAAAAGTGAGAAGTAAATTTTTTTTTTTTTTTTTAAGATAGCAGTACATATCCCATTGTTGGAACAAATATCGAATTTTTGTGAATTCTCAACAGAGCATGAACAATGTTGGAGTCGAATGTATTATGGACTACAGTAGTAAATTTACAAATTACGAGATATAGTTATGCTTATACATTATATCAAAATTTTAGTTTTTGTAGAAGAGAAAACAGACTTAAATTATTTTTTACTTGAAAACTGAATTTTGGGTGTTCTCTCCAAATTCAAAAGAATCAAAGTAAGGTTTCAAATTGTTGTTTTTGTGGGTGTTTGTTGTTTGGGTTCGTTGTGGCTTGTTGGTTTGTTATTCCTTTGTTCCCTGTTTTGGTTGTTAATAAAATCTTGCTATTTAAAAAAAAAAAAAAAAAAAAAAAAGTTATTGTCATAGAAGAAAGTTTGTATTGGGTACAAATTTGATCACGTTTGCTTGTTACTCTATTTTTGTTTTTTTGTTGGAAGAGTAATCGTTATTTTCCAATCATTATTTTCCCTGTCGTAATCATTGTTAAAATTTCTCACGTCTCACATAAACAACTTGACATTGCACTAGGTGATAATGGAACCATTGATGGCCAGGTATCGGTTTGGTGGGATTGGTTCAGCTCTAAATCCTCAAATTACAGTCGTCCTCATCTAATGGAACTTATATCATCAGAACACATAGTTGTTTCAAACCTTACTTTCTTGAATTCTCCTGCATATAATATCCATCTGGTCTATTGCAGGTATGTTGGCTAAAGGCAAAAGCCACTAAGACTTCAAATGTTACATTCTTTAAATTATTAGACCTTTATATATATATATATATTGGGTGTGTTAATAACTTACGAAGGTTTATAAATAAATTGTATTAAAATGAAAACATTCATTTAAATAAGGGTACTATTGGCATTAAGATGGGTGTTTATAGTAATGTTTTAATTTTAAATTTTAGACATGGGTGTACTTATAAATATGGGTGTGCTTATCATATTTATTGGTGTCAATATCCGTACCCATTTATATATTTATATATACACGGTGGTTATCTAGTCAGGACATCCTGACTTTATAATTTCAGAACGTCTAACCACAGCCACACATTCACATTGAGCCCACTGCCTCACATTAACAAATACCCACACCCAATGTGAATATGTGGCTGTGGTTGGACGTCCTTACTAAAGAACCACCATATATATATATATATATATATATATATATATAGTGAGTATCTCATAAGGGATCCTTTATTTTAATTTTGGTAAGGACTACCATGAAATCACATTGATTTAAATGAATTTTGATCTGAATTTTTTTTGTAGGAGATAAGTTCATCGAAATCTACCTATGAATAAAATTTGAGAATTTTTGATCAAGTACTATAACTATTTTTCAAGTACTATAAAAATTCAAAGCAATGAGGACTTTTTACGATGTACATTTAAAACACATTTAATGAAATTTAATAGAATATATTGAATATTGATTTGATTTTTTGTATGAATGATAAAAAAATTGAAGTACATTTGTGGAAAAAAATTAAAAAAGTTCCGGGTCCAAGAACTAATTTTTTTCTACTTTTTTAAAGATAAAACATTTAAAAATAGGGAAATATAAAAAATATAAAAAATAGTTCTCAATTCCAAAAAAATCCAAATTTTTACCAAATGTGTATTTTAATTTTCTTATGATACATACAAAAAGTCTCATCAAAAAATATTCGATTACATGCAATTTTATCAAAGGTGCTTAAAGTGTGCATCTTAAAAAGTCCTCATTGGAAAATTTATATATATATATATTAGTTTACTTATTATTTTGATTATGTGTTTATTTTAATTTTGTGTGGGTGTGTTCATATTTATTTTATTTTATTTATTATTACTGCATTTAAAGTATTTGTGAGAGAAACTTTAAGATTTTTTTTTTTTTTTAATAATATCATTAATCTGGGACGAGATATTTTCGAAACGGGGAAAATCCCTGCTTTAGCAAATAGTTGTGGAATCATCCATATAGAGAATTTCCCTGTCGCTTTTGATATCTCTGGACTCTGCCCTATTAGACTCATAATTTGTTCAGCGAATATGAATACGAACATGACAATCAAAGATGTCATGTGTAGAATAACCATGGATCTTTGCATATAGACTCCTAACATGTCAGTTTTATATATAAATTATCAGATAGTTACAAATAGTTACAAATCACATGTCACATTTGTTGTTTGTAACTCAACAATCTGGTCAGAACCTGTAGAAAAACGGAAAGCACAACAACACAAACCAACACGTTAGAAACCAGTTAGGGAAAAACCGAGGCCCGTGTTTCACACAGTGTCCTTAAGACGATTTCGTCGTATATAACACCGTATGTGTATCAGCGATCGTCTCCAAGGATACAACGGTTAAACAGTGGAAGTGCGAAGCACAAGCTACTCTCAGCAGACTCAAACCGAGCTCAAACTTACCAAGAATAAAGAAGATAAGAAATTTCGGCTACTATGTGTGTTCTTTTTGGATTATTGATATGAAAAGAACACTAAGGTATTTATAGGCAAAAATGAAGCTTCTTGAATACGATTCTTGGTTCTTGATGAATAAGCAAAACCGAAGCTTCTTGAATACGATTCTTGGTTCTTGGTGAATAAGCAAACACGAAGCTTCTTGAATACGATTTTTGGTTCTTGGTGAAAAAGCAAACCGAAGCTTCTTGAATACGATGCTTGGTTCTTGGTGAAAAAGCAAACCGAAACTTCTTGAATACGATGCTTGGTTCTTGGTGAATAAGCAAACCGAAGCTTCTTGAATACGATTCTAGACCGAAGCTTCTTGAACACGTTTCTGATTTTAATAAGGAAAATAATTTAATTAAAAACCCAATTCTATATTCTTGGTGATCAAGCAAGAATATCGGAATCCTGACAATTAAAACTTTCCTTATTCTTCACACAAAAACGTTGACTCAGGGAAGTGGCAAAAAGTCTAGTGACCTTGAGACTCAATTTCTCATTCACCCATTAACCATTTTGTGAGTTTGAGTATATCATTTCGAAGCTCTCACGGAGGAGAATTCGAATACACTTTAATCTTCCATCTTCATGGAATTAATCATACTCAATTTGTCCTCTCAAAATAAGAGTCTATCACAAAAGTTTCCAACAATCCCCCACATGAATGAAAATTGACCTAGGAGACACGAAAGATGAATTTTGGTAAGTTTAAACGGTCGAAACCTGCATAGGATAGGTAGGTGTTACCCTTTGAACCTTCCCTTGTAAAGGTATGCTTAATTTACTGGTTGATCAGTAGATGTGATATCCTTGAATTGTTCTGCCGTTTTGTGTAAATGATCACACACCTCACACAGGTATCTTTCAGACCCAATTTGGTTCTCATTGTTATGTTCGTTTTGGCCATGAACATGTGCCTGGTTCTGTGAAAGTCACTGGAGAATATAGCCCTTCACTATTCTCTTTTAAAAGAGGCCCCACTTCTCTCTCACATAGGTGATTTCTTAATTAAGAGTAACCCGCATTACTCCGTTCGGATTTCCATGGCTTGGAATTTCGATGCATAAGAAACATTAAAAATATGGTTTAACCTTTTCCCTACGGGCATCACTGTTTTATCATAGGAATGGACTTGAGGGTAACCCCCACAGTGATCCAACTAAGTCTTACAACTTGGTTGTCCCATTGAACCCAGATCTTGGGATCTCCAGTCAACTAGGTTGGGTGTCCATTGTATTGACTTATCTCATGGGCTTTAGTCCCATTCCCCTTGATGATGTCTCAACTAATTCTCTGTTTAACCATTTGGTTGGCGGATCCGCAATGTTATCTTTTGACCTTACATAGTCAATAGTGATAACCCAAGTTGAGATCAGTTGTCTAATGGTACTATGTCTTCGACGTATGTGTCTAGACTTCCCATTATACATATTGCTCTGTGCTCTTCCTATTGCTGATTGACTATCACAGTGGATGCAAATCTCCGACATAGGCTTTGGCCACCTTGGAATATCCTCTAAGAATTGGCGTAGCCATTCAGCCTCCTCACCACATTTATCTAATATAGTGGATCTGGCTATACACGTTTGTTTAGAGGATTTCCAGGATACAGCCGCACCTCCTAGTGTGAACACATACCCACTAGTGGATTTTGAATATTTCATATCAGATATCCAGTTTGCATCAGTGTATCCTTCTAGGACAGCATGATATCTGGTATAATGCAGTTCATGATTACGAGTGAATCGTAAGCACTTCAGTACTCTTACTATTCCTTTCCAGTGATCAATTCATGGATTACTCGTGTATCTGCTTAATTTACTGACCGCATTAGCTATGTTTGGTCTTGTACAACTTGATAAGTACATCAAACTTCCTATCACTCGAGAATATTCTAGTTGAGAGACACTCTCACCCTTATTCTTGGATAGGTGTAGGTTTATATCTACTGGTGTTCTGGAAATTCCAGAATCATTTTTGTTGAATTTCTCAAGAATCATGTCAATATAGTGTGATTGACTTAGTATGAGTCCGTTAGATGTCCTTGAGATTTTCATTCCCAACATTACATCAGCTGGTCCCGTATCTTTCATATCAAATCTTGATTTCAACATATCCTTGGTAGATTTGATCATTTTATCATCACTACCAACAATGAGCATGTAAAGGCACATAATGACATGGTCATTTTCTGAGTCCTTGACATAAACACATTTGTCACATTCGTTGATTTTAAATCCATTTGACATCATAGCATTGTCAAATTTCTCATGCCATTGTTTTGGTGCTTGCTTTAAACCATATAAAGACTTCACCAGTTTACAGACTTTCTTGCCTTGTCCTGGAGCAGAAAAACCCTCAGGTTGTTCCATGAAAATTTCTTCATCTAGATCTTCATTTAAGAAAGCTGTTTTCACATCCATTTGATGTACTTCAAGATTTCGTAAAGCTGCGATTGCAAGTATCATCCTAATGGAGGTTATTCTCGTCACAGGAGAATATGTATCAAGGCAGTCTAGGCCTTCTCATTGATTGTAACATTTAATTACAATTCTAGCCTTATACTTATCAATTGATCCATTTGCTTTCATCTTTCTCTTGAAAATCCATTTGGATCCTAGCGGTTTACATCCCGGAGGAAGATCCACTAATTCCAAAGTATGAATTTAAGGATGGAATCAATTCCGCTCTTAATAGCCTCTTTCCACAAGAGTCCTTCTGAAGAGCTTACTGTTTCTTTGAAAGTTTGAGGTTTACCTTCTAGCAAATAGGACATAAAATCGGGACCGAAAGACGTTTCCGTCCTTGCTATTTTGCTACGTCTAGGTTCATCCTCAACTTCATTTTCTTGTTCTTGGTCCTCACAACTATCAGCATGTGTTTGTTTTGATGAACTTGATTCATCATTGGATTGACATGGAAATACATGTTCAACGAACGTTGCATTTCTAGATTCCATTATCGTGTTTTTGTGTATATCTGGTATGTCAGATTTATAGACCAAGAAACGATGAGCACTACTGTTTTGTGCATATGCAATCAACAGTTTTTGGACCTATTTTCACCTTCTTAGGTATAGGTACGACCACTTTGACAAGACACCCCCACATTTGTAAGAATTTATAAGAAGGCTTTCTTCCTTTCCATAGCTCATATGGTGTCTTATCTTCTTTCTTTCGGGGTACCTTATTTAAAAGGTAATTGCTAGACAAAATAGCTTCACCCCACATGTTCTGAGGTAGTCCAGAACTTATTAGCATTGCATTCATCATTTCTTTCAAGTAATGATTTTTCCGTTCAGCAACTCTGTTTTGCTGAGGGAAATACGGTGTAGTGGTTTGATGTATGATTCCGTATTGTGCACATAATTCACCAAACGGTGCTTCATACTCACCACCTTGGTTGCTTCTTAGTGATATCAGCCACCTGGAAGGTTTCACTTGGGGTTATCCCCTCTCATGCAGAATCACTTGAAGCTCTTAGAGTCCCCTATCTTGTTATCAAGAAACCGACTCACAATAGACATTTTGGATTCAACATCCTCAGTCTTATATTTCCGGTCTAACGACTCTCACAGTTCTTTTGACTATTTTCTTTGAAAGTATACACTATACAGCGAATTTAACAACCCGTTTAGTATGTAGTTTCGGCACAGAAAATCCAAAAAGGTTCCATGCATCAATAGCATTCATATATGAACATCTCGCTCTTAACCATTATTGAGTTCAAAAGCATCTTTAGTTAAGAACCTAACTAGATTCAGCGTGGTTAATTAGAACAGCATCTTCTGCTTCCACCACTCAAGGTTCGCATGACTCACATACTGGCTTATCACCGGATCTCCCATGTTTCTCACGAATGAGTTCATGGCCGGAGTTGATGTTGCCACACTTGGCCCAAAATAGGCACATCTCCCACAAGCATTGAATTAACAACTGAAGTGTCTAGTCCGACAGTTGGATTAGCACTAGGAGTTTCGAGTGGAACACTTGTGTCCACGTTTGATTTATCTATATGAGTAGGAAATCAACTGAATTAATTTGAAATTAATTCTCATTAAAATAGGCAATATTAAAGTCAAATCAGTTTTGTTTTGAATTCAAAATGTAATCTTTCTATTAATCCGGAATTAATAGAGATAAATCATCATTAAATTGATAATTACAATTTTGAAGTTCAAAATAATTGATTTTGACAATGATCACCATTTTAAACTTACACATCCAACCGTTATCACTTTTGGCCTTAGGACCCTCATCAGTTAAGAATCTCACAAGATTCAATGTGGTCAGGTAGAGCAACATCTTTTGTTGCCATCTCTTGAAATTCAGACCACTGAATTTTCTCTGGTTTCTCCATATGGTTCATAAGAACCGAAACCGGTGACACAAACAAATTCACCGCCGAGGTATTCATTTGACCCACAAAAGGGTTCACCATCGAGTCGGTCAACTGACCCACAATTAGGTTGACCACCGAAGTCTCTTGAGCCACGCTCGGGTTCACAGTTGAAACCACATCAACTATTTTAGAACCACTAATATATCAGTAATATATATATAACGATATATCAAACACTGATATATCAAAATAGTATGTTAATAAATATATCAATTATAATATATAAACACACTGAAATATAAATAAGCAGTATGTATATTGATATTTACATAATCATAACTGATATATCAAGCAAAGATATATCACACACCGATGTAGTATTGTTTATCAAAGCTGGTATCAAATAATACCATACAGTAAACATTGGTGGAACAAAACCGGTATATCCACTTATATTAAACACTGATAAAGCAAAACCGGTGTTATATATATACAAAACCACTTATATCCACCGTATACACCATATATATATCAGGTATTTGTACATAATTTAAACACTGTTTAACACTTCAAATATAATATGTATATTTATAAACAAGTGCTGGTACCAATTTACCAAAGTAAATTCGATTGGCATCACATCACACTGATGTTAAAATTGATATCAAACAATGAATCAATATTGTCATCAAACAGTGTTGTTTAATAAATTGTTCGCCTGATACAAACACAATTGTATCAGAGATTTTATTATGAATCTGTTTGTATGAGATTTTAAGGCTCATACACAATCATATAAAATGAACAGAAATTAAAACAGAAATATCAATACTAATATTAAATGTTTAGAAAATACCAACACTGTACTTTGTGTCAATTGATATTTTATACGAAGCACTCATGCTTCCATATGTCAAAATATGATATATTTGTTATTTCAATAAGAACAACACTAATATCAAATAACTTATACATCGAACCAGTGAATCAAAAAGGATTCCAGATTTCAGAAAAGAAATCACAACGAATCAAATGATTTTAGATTTCAGAAAAGAAATCACAATCAGTGTCTAGAATATAGACCCGATTATCCAAGTAGAAAACAATTATTAATTTTGAAATCAGTGTCTTGAAAACCAGACCCAATTTCTGAAATCACAATCAGTGTCTAGAATATAGACCCGATTATCCAAGTTGAAAACAGTTATTAATTTTGAAATCAGTGTCTTGAAAACCAGACCCAATTTCCAACAGGAAACCGAATTAAAACGTGAAGTTTGAATAAACATAGTCTGTTAAACCAATCCGTTTTAAGGTTCAAAAACCATAAAGTTTGAAGTAGAAGAAAACGTTTAAAAAGAATAAGTTAAGGAAATCGTCTTAAGATTGTTGTTTGTAACTCAACAATCTGGTCAGAACCTGTAGAAAAACGGAAAGCACAACAACACAAACCAACACGTTAGAAACCAGTTAGGGAAAAACCGAGGCCCGTGTTTCACACAGTGTCCTTAAGACGATTTCGCCGTATATAACACCGTATGTGTATCAGCGATCGTCTCCCAAGATACAACGGTTTAACAGTGTAAGTGCGAAGCACAAGTCACTCTCAGCGAACTCAAACCGAGCTCAAACTTACCAAGAATAAAGAAGATAAGAAATTTCGGCTATTATGTGTGTTCTTTTTGGATTATTGATATGAAAAGAACACTAAGGTATTTATAGGCAAAAACGAAGCTTCTTGAATACGATTCTTGGTTCTTGATGAATAAGCAAAACTGAAGCTTCTTGAATACGATTCTTGGTTCTTGGTGAATAAGCAAACCCGAAACTTCTTGAATACGATTTTTGGTTCTTGGTGAAAAAGCAAACCGAAGCTTCTTGAATACGATGCTTGGTTCTTGGTGAAAAAGCAAACCGAAGCTTCTTGAATACGATGCTTGGTTCTTGGTGAATAAGCAAACCGAAGCTTCTTGAATACGATTCTAGACCGAAGCTTCTTGAACACGTTTCTGATTTTAATAAGGAAAATAATTTAATTAAAAACCCAATTCTATATTCTTGGTGATCAAGCAAGAATATCGGAATCCTGACAATTAAAACTTTCCTTATTCTTCACACAAAAACGTTGACTCAGGGAAGTGGCAAAAAGTCTAGTGACCTTGAGACTCAATTTCTCATTCACCCATTAACCATTTTGTGAGTTTGAGTATATCATTTCGAAGCTCTCACGGAGGATAATTCGAATACACTTTAATCTTCCATCTTCATGGAATTAATCATACTCAATTTGTCCTCTCAAAATAAGAGTCTATCACAAAAGTTTCCAACAACATTATTATAAAAATGAATAATAATAATAACTATAAAGTGCATGATAAAAATGTACTGGATCTCGGACCTGAAAGGTACTCTATACGCCATTGGGCCTCTTGCCAATGTGGTGTGACTCTCCAAAGGGAGACTCCACCACCACGGTTCAACGCCCGGCACCGTGTATATATATACACCCATTATTTCCTTGTCCCACCTCATGTGTGGGTGTCCTCTCCCCAATTGTGGGAGTAGTTGTCTGGGCTGTGCTCGTAGTGTCCAATCCTCGCAGAGTCCCGGTAGTTGTTGTACATTCAAAAAAAAAAAAAAAAAAAAAAAGGTACTCTATACCGAAATGATAATTCAATTAATGACTGTATTACCATGGCACCGTAGGATAAAAGGCCGAGGACATAGTCTTCGACAGAGAAGGCAGCTTGGGCGATGGTGCTGATCATGTGGCCGCAGAAGAGTTGAGTGATACCGCTGAGAAAGTATTGGCAGATTGAGGTGAAGATGGCGGGTCCAGCAAGGTACCAAAGTTTCTTGAATTCACTGTAGAACTCTCGGAAGAAGTCGTGGACGCCGGTGATTTGAGGGATATCATTAGAATCGGCTTTGAATGTGGCGAAGAGGGAGGAGGTGGTGGTGGTGGCGATTGTTGGGATTGTGCATTTAAACTCATAATAATTACATAAGCATGAAATAGGGAGCTTACTTGAATTTCCAGCCATGATCACACAGCCAAGCTTCTTGGAGTTGAGAGAGTTTCTCTGATGTTTTGGGAATTGGGAGGGAGTGGTTGAGAGAAAAAAATGAGATAGTCTTCTACAGTTCTACCCTTCACTCTTCTTTCTTATGAAGCCTAATGGGGAGACTTTACATATATATATATAATAGAAAATCTGTATAAAAATAGAAAATACAATTAAAATAAAATTGTATAAAAATAGAAAATCTATATATATATATATATATATATATATATACAGAAATTCTATTATCAGTTCGAACTGACAAAAGTTATATCAGTTCCAACTGACAAAAGTTATATCAGTTCCTTGCATGTGGGCCACTGGATTTAAATACTTTGACTTGGCTGTATGCACTTGTCAGTCAGTCAGAAATTCTATTATCAGTTCGAACTGATAATAGAAAGACTGTATATATATATATATATATATGGAGCAGGATCATGACCCCATATTTTTATATAATTTTTTACACACTTTATTGACTCTTGGATTAAGATATTATTGATGGGTGAGATCAGCTAATACTTTAAGGAACACAAGTTAGTGTATACTTTAACACAAACTATACTTTAACATAAGTTGGTAAAATGTAAACTCACGTAATGTCCAAGGGGACCGGTGCTAATAACCCTAAAAATAAAGTACCTAAAATTTAAATGATTTGTTAAAATGGGTCTAGGATAGTAAAACCAAAATCACTTAATAATTAAGTAGGATAATCTCAAATAAAAAACAAACAAATAAATGAGAGTGTATTAAAAATAAAATCTTTTAATACTTTAAGACCAAAAAAAAAAAACCCTTAAAAGTGAACATAGAGTTTGTCGTGCGCCTAGTTGTCTCTACTGCACCATTTATTGAGGATCAGGACCTGTATCTGTATCTCCTCCCCATCTCCTTATTCTTTCTTCAACAATTGAAGCCTGCATATAACACAGATTATGTCTCAGTTTATTGATTCCGTTTGTTTTTTTCACTATAAGACTTATTGTGTCTTATGTCTTAAATTAAGATAAATCAGTTTGTTTGTTTTTCCAACTTATATCTTATTTTAAGATATATATGTCTTTTAGAAAAAGTAAAATTTTTTTACTTTTATCTTATTCAAAAAGTGATATAGTAGAGTTTTTTAGTAAATTTCTACAAATGTCCAATAACAATTCATACATTTATAATTTTATCACATATAATAAAATCCTAAAAATCAATTTTCCAAAAATTCTCAATTTTGAAGAAACCCTAACACAACCTAATTAATTTTATATTTGTAATAAGTCATCCAAAATGAAAAAAAACAAACATATCATAGTATCTTAATTTATAAGACTTATCCATATGTCTAATAAATTAAGGTCTTATAAGACTTTAGATAAAAAAACAAACAGCCCCTTAGCTTAATTACTATATTACTTTGCATGACTTGCTTACCTCATTATTCCAGTTGGTTTTATAAATCATCCAAAAAATAACACAAGTCTGTACGACTGTCCCCGAAATCATACCCCACCAAATCCCCTGAAAATATTATCACTGGAATCAAACTACCATCCAAGCCTGAATCGAGTCTTAACATTTTCTATGTAAAGGAAACTAGAGTTTTAGAGAAGAAAAGAAAATGAAGAGAGAATTACCTTAATACCCATGTCAAATTTGTAGGCCAAAATGAGACCCAAAGGAATGCCCAAGATGTAATAACAAGCAATATTCACATAGGCTACAACACCTTGCCAACCTGCTCCAATTGCCACTCCTAAAGAGAAGAAAGATATCACTCTTCTTTTTTTCTTTTTCTTTTTTATTCAAAGAAAAAACCAATGGTAAAATGTCAAAGTATTACCAGAAAGAACAGGTTGAATACTATCAGTTGTAAGAGAAATAGCCAGCAAAGGTGTGAGAGCACTAACAAGATCTCCAACTTGTTTATCTTTCGAAAACAGAGATGGGTACTGGTCTCTCGTGAAGATCAGAATGAGTGAGAATACAAGGCCCATTAGAAATCCAGATATTACAGCCACAAACAATGAAATTTGTGCACTTCTTGGGTGACCTGCTCCTAGTTCATTTGATACTCTCACACTGCATCATCATTTGTTTATATATATATATATATATAGAGAGAGAGAGAGAAATTCAAAACTAACCATGTGAAACATGGTACTTTTGTTAATAACCACTTTTGAAACTTTAACTGTTAATAACCACTTTTTTAAAAAACTTTCAGTGTATGTCCGTAAATTACAATAGTACCCCTGAAATTAGTTTTTTATTTTTAAACCTAAAACTTGAAATCATGGCTAAAACTTGAATGTTGAAACTTGAAATCATGGCTAAAATGAAAAGTGAAACTTGAAATCATGCCTAAAATGAAATATGTGAAACTTGAAATCATGGCTAATTTCCATTCTTCCCCAATTTCCCTTCTTCCCCAAATTCCCAAATTCCTCAACTTAGGTTTTTTTTTTTGTTCCATTTTTTCTGCAGATCACGTCGCCGGTGGAGGGGAAGCTCCGACGACGACGACGACGCTGCCTTGGTTCGTGGACGACGACGACGCCTTGGTTCGCGGATGACCACGACGCCTTGGTTCGCGGACGACGACGCCTTGGTTCGCTGACGATGACGCACGACAGAGCAGCGAAGCCTAGAACCTCTGCCGCGAAGTGCCCAGAAGGTCACCGGTGCTCGGCGACACCTTCGTGGCGCTCGGCGACCCACAAGCATGCCGGCGAGAGTGAGAGATCAGGGAGAGAGAGAGATTGGGAGAGAGATAGCATAGGAGAGAGAAAGGAAAAAAGAGAAAAGAAGAGAGAGAGTGTTTAGGGATGGTTTTTATATGAGGGTTTTTCAGCAATTTCTCAAAAAGTTGGTTATTAATAAATAAAAATTCGTTTGTGGTTAAAAACAAATTTCCAATAATATATGTGGTCATTTTTATCAATTTCCACATATATATATATATATAGTCTTTCCATTGTCAGTTCGTCCTGACAATAAATATATTAAGACGAAGAATGTGGACCACAGATTATGGACAAGTTTAGACAAGTGCATATACTGTGAGTCAAAGTATGTAAATCTAGTGATCCATATTCTTCGTCCTGATATATTTATTGTCAGGACGAACTGATAATAGAAAATCTGTATGTATATATATAGTAAAATGAGAAAAGTTGATAATAGAAGTTGATGGATGTTCTGTTTTGAAACTAGGGGAATTATCATTTTAGTCC
The DNA here is from genome assembly GCA_008009225.1 of Acer yangbiense. NCBI lineage: Eukaryota > Viridiplantae > Streptophyta > Magnoliopsida > Sapindales > Sapindaceae > Acer > Acer yangbiense. The sequence continues at coordinate 4,854,706 of CM017768.1, read as the reverse complement.
ATATGTTTTTTTTTTTTTTGATACTTTTTTAACTGTCTTTCCAGTTTTCGCTGAGTGTTTTAAAAAATCCATCAATATAGTCCCTCCGTTAGTTTACCGTTAGCCACAGATAACGGAGAGAGGGTTATTTTCGTCATTTTGTAGTCTTGGTAGGGTATGTGGTCACGTGTTATTTAAATGTAATTAAAAAACTAATAAAATAAAAATAATAATTCGCTTTTAAAAATGAATTATCTATAATTATAGATTAATTTTAATTTTTTTTAAAGGAAAAGAAATATAAAAATTATTTTCTTATATTCACACACTAATTCAAACCCAAACCTAAATTCGAACCCAACCACCACCCAAATTCGAAATCAACCACCGCACCAAACCTATACTCAAACCCAGCCACCATCTTAAATCCGAATCCAACCACCGTACCAAACTCAAACATGATACAGCCATAGCCACCACCATACATGATACAACAACCTGAAACCAAAATCGAAGCAACCCAGAAATTTATCAAAGCATCCCAGCCAGCCGCCCCAACCCTACCACCGCACCACCGAAACCAATCTCCAGCCACCATAGCCACCACCATACTTGATACAACAACCTGAAACCTAAATCAAAGCAACCCATAAATGAAACCCAGAAATTTATCAAAAAAATCTCCAAAATTTACCCAAATTTTACCAAAAATGAAACCCTAAATCGAAGCAACCTATCAAATCAAAATTTCTTCTTGTCAAGAAAACCCCATATGTTTTCTTTTTATCTGAAAACCCTAATTTTTTTTACAGAATGAAGAACGAAGAACGAAGAAGGAAGAAGATGCAATCGATGGAGACCGCTAGTTTGGCGGAAGAATTTAGCGTAGGAGAGGCGTTGACCGGTGACGGCGTTGATGAGTGAGGTGGTGGTGCTAAAGCGAAGGAGACCAATGTTTGGGTTGATCGAGAAAGAGATAGAGGTGTTTGGATGAAGAAGATGTTTGGAGAAAGAAGTGTTTAGGTTGACTGATGTTTGGAGAAAGAGAAAGAGGTGTTTGGACCGATGTTTGGATTTTGATCGAGAAAGAGTGGAAGATGAAGAAGATTAAGTTTTTTTTTTAATTATTATTAGGTGGAGATCCAAATTGGATCTCCACCGTCCAACTCATGTGATGGATGGTGGAGATCCAATCTGGATCTCCACCTAATCATTTTTTTTTTTAATTTTTAATTCATTTTTTTTTTAAGGATTTGATCTCCAACGTCCATCATGGTGATGGATGATGGAGATCAATCTTTCTTTAAAAAAAAATCTATTTATTGAAAACTAATTAAAATTTTTAATTATATTATATTAAAAAAAATATTTTTCTTTTTTATAAATAGATTTTGAATTTTTTTTCTTTTTTAGATTTTTTTTTAGTTTTTATAAATCAGATCCATTAGTTTATTGTTTTAATTTTTATTTTTAAAATTTAGTGACATGTGTCAAATTTTGATTGGATTACAACCCAAGTTAATTTGTAAAATTTTATAAAGTTAGAGGGTAAAGTCGTACTTTTAAACCTTTTATTTAATTGAAGGGTAAGAGAGTCAATTTACATTTTCTGTGACCGTTGACTGTCAAAAATCTGGTCAATTGGATTAAATTGATGGGTTTTTGAAAACATTGGGACCAATCAGCGAAAAAAGGAAAGACAGTTAAAAAATTCATCATCGGTCAAAACGTAGGGACGAAAACGATAATATCCCTTGAAAATATTAATCACCTGATAGCTGCATTCAATCCCACAGCAACCATAACAGCCCAGCCCAATATATTCATGCTGCAATTTCAAGTGTAAAACTTATATATTCATTCACAATTTTTAATATTTTGGATAAAAACTAACTTAAGTAGTTAAGTTAACCTCTCCAAAAAGTATAACTCACCAAATGGACATAGCATCCACGGAAACCTTTGGATTCTCTAAATATCCGGCGAAGATAATTAATACCATAAAATACCACATTTCCAAGCTGCGCAAAATTAATATATATAAGTTAAATCTAGTTCAAAAGTAATAAATAAAAAAACAGAAGTCAGATCACATTATTATCAAGGGTTGCTTGGCCTTAAATTCAACCGTTTAATACCACGTTCAGGCTATTAATTTTGCTACTATTAAGATTACACAGTCGGCTGTGGGCACACATTACATAGTGGGCACATTTTTTTTGGACATTTGCATGAGTCAATGGTCAGAGGGTATAGTAGTTTACCAAAGCATGAGAGCCGATGCTAGAGACAATCTGACAAATCCCCATAGATTCTGAAACGCCCTCCATGAAAATCCAGACCAAGCTCGTCCACATGTCCCACTAACTACATACAAAAACTGAGAGATCTCTATGACCCACCACGACGCATTTAGTACCACAGCTGCACCAACAAGACCCCAACCCAGCTTCAGCATCAACAACCAACTAAACAAAGTGTGCAACACCAACACCACCGCCGATATCACCATCATTACCATGATCTTGCTCTGTGCCTGTAAAAATTTCGAAACGGGGAAAATCCCTGCGAAAGCAAACAGTTGTGGAATCATCCATATAGAGAATTTCCCTGTCGCTTTTGATATCTCTGGACTCTGCCCTATTAGATTCAGAATTTGTTCAGCGAATATGTATACGAACATGAAAATCAATGCTGTCATGTGTAGAATAACCATGGATCTCTGCATATAGATTCCCAGCATGTCTATATGTCTTGCTCCATACGCTTGCCCGCATAGCGTCTCTAGTGCACTTCCCATTCCAAGCTGTTTTCATTTATCAATTTTGTTTTGTATATAAACTATCAGATAGTTAAAAATCACTTATCACATCGTTCCAAAAAAAAAAAACTATCAAGTGAAGGATAAAAATGTATTACCATGGCACCGTAGGAGAAGAGGCCGAGGACATAGTCTTCGACAGAGAAGGCAGCTTGGGCGATGGTGCTGATGTGGCCGCAGAAGAGTTGAGTGATACCGCCGAGAAGGTATTGGCAGATGGAAGTGAAGATGGCGGGTCCGGCAAGGTACCAGAGTTTCTTGAACTCACTGTAGAACTCTCGGAAGAAGTCGCGGACGCCGGTGATTGGAGGGATATCATTAGAATCGGCTTTGAATGTGGCGAAAAAGGAGGTGGTGGTGGTGGTGACTCTTCCGGAGAGCGAATGTAGTTTGTCTTCGTCTCTCTCTAGTGAGGAGAGAAGTGGCTGCTTATTACCCTTCTCCATGGGAGAAAGAGAAGGAGGTACTGGAAGTTGTGATTTGGCTTCTTTTTTTTTTTTTTTTTTTTTTTTCTGTAGTAATGTATTAAGGAAGAATAATCACATCAACTGTCCAGGATTTTAATGAAATTTCCGAGATCCCTTCTTGACCGTTGGATTGATCTCGTGAATCGTGATGACTGATGAGATAAAGAAATGAGAAAGGTTGCTATGAGCTTGAGCAAATTAAGACAAATATATGGAGAGTTGATTGACTTATTACGAACTGAGGGTCTGCTTTCTAGAGCAGAGTTATTTTCTTACACATTGACTGAGCTGAGACTTAAAAATCCCAGCGTATCATTACAGTATATGTATTTAAACACTGCAAATCTTGTCAAATGTTGAGGGAAACATTTGGTAGTGAATAGTGATATTTATCATGTGTCAAATGTTTAGTAATCTGCTGATGCAACACTCAACACATGTAACCGGGCACACCGAAGATTTTCTTTAATAGCAGAAAGAAAGTGTCATCTATCAACAGCTCAACTTACCATCACAAACAATTTCTAATGTTTTAATGGAAAATGTGTGTGCATGTTTCTCGATCCCCTCAAATTGATCAACATAATTTCCACACCATTTATATGGAAATTGTATCTCCTCCCCATTTCCTTATTCTGTCTTCAGCAATTGAAGCCTGCATATATACAAAACACATAATTAATTAATTAATTATATCATTTTATAGCTTTATGCATGCTATCACTTGCTTTACTTGCGTGCTTTGTATCTGCTCAAGGAAATTATTTATCTACCTCTTTATTCCAATTGGTTTTATAAATAATCCAGAATAGAACACAAGTCTGTACGATCGTCCCGGTAATCATTCCCCACCAAATCCCCTGAAATTAATATCAACGAAATCAAACTTATTTTTATATATATCAAACTTAAATTCTACGAAAAGTCAGAAAACGATGGGATTAACATTGTATTAGAGTCTATCCATATAAAACAAGGGTAGTGTTAACATGTGTCCTAAGGGCATAGGTTAACAATTAAAAAAATACCTAAAAAGGAAAATATTAATTACTTCTATTGTCTTAATCAATGCAAGAAATATATATTTGTAATAAATGTTTTCCATTTTTAATTGTTAACCTGTGCCCTTAACACAATCCATAAAACAAAATCTAGTTTAGAGTATTTATACAATGTAAACAACAGTAGAAAAAAGAACATGAAAATTACCTTAATACCCCAGTCAAATTTGTAAGCCAAAATGACACCCAAAGGAATGCCAAAGAGATAGTAACAAGAAATGTTCACATATGCCACAGTAGCTTGCCATCCAGATCCGATAGCCACTCCTACAAAGAAAATAAATAAATATTTTTATTTATGGAAATTAAGCCCCCGTCCTGCAGGCTGTTTTCAGCTGTTTTTGTTTTTGTTTTTGTTTTCCAAAAATGATTTCGAATTCGTGTCCTGTAAACCGTTTTTCATTTTATTTTCAGAAATCAAAAACAAAAACAAAAACAAAGTCAAGTGTTAATAGTGAAAATTTTGAAAAACAAAAAACACTTGTTTTTGTTGAATTTGTTTTTGTTTTTCATTTGAAATGGGTCCCACATCATTAATAATTTTTTTTTTCTTTTTTCTCATCCCACCAGATCCCATCTTCTTCTTCCTCCTCAACTCCATCTCTTTCTTCCTCCTTCATCTCCGATCTCGATCATCCCCTTCTCCGCCGCTCACCGCTCGCCGCCGTCTTCTTCTTCTTCCTCCTCTTCCTCCTCTTCCTCCTTCTCCTCCGCCGATCGCGCCGTCTTCTTCTTCTTCTTCTTCCTCTTCCTCCTTCGCTCGCGATCGACCTGGTCTGGTCTAGCCGTCGCCGATCTGGTCTAGTCTGGTCTGGTCTAGTCTTGCCGTCGCCGATCGACCTGATCTGGTCTTGCCGTCGCCAATCTTCTTCTTCCTCTTGCCGTCGCCGATCTCCTCCTCTTCTTCTTCTTCTTCTTCTTCTTCCTCTTCCTCCTTCGCCTTTCGCCTCTCGCCAATCGCCGATTGCCGCCGATCCCTCTTGCCGTCACCGATCTGGTCTTCCTCCTCCTCCTCCTCTTCTTCTTCTTCTTCTTCTTCTTCTTCCTCTTCCACTGATAAGGGTTTTGTGTTAATTTATTAATTATATTTAAAAAATGGTTAATTATTTTAATTAATTTGTTTATATTAATTTCAATTTTCGAAAGTTTTCGATTTATCCTACCAGACGCGTTTTTTCCGTTTTTATTTTCAAAATATGGATTCCAGTAAATGCTACCAGACTCGTATTCGGAATTCAAAAATGAAACAAAAAACACTGTTTTCATTTTTATTTTTCTTTTCGAAAAACAAAAACAAAAAACGGCTTGCAGGACGGGCCATAAGATTTAACCAATTAATAGTAATTAGATAATTACTAATTAAAAAATTACCAGAGAGAACAGGTTGAACACTGTTGATTGTAATGGAAAAAGCTAGCAAAGGTGTGAGATCCTTAACAAGTTGTCTAACTTGTTCATCGCTTGAAACTAAAAATGGGTATTGGTCCCTTGTGATGATCAAAATGAGTGAGAATACAAGACCCATTAGAAATCCAGATACTACAGCCACCACTAATGAAATTTTTGCACTTCTTGGGTGACCAGCTCCTAGTTCATTTGATACTCTCACGCTGCATCGATCATTTGTTTATATAGTAAAAAAAAAATCAGATTAAAGTTGATCAAATAATTAATTTCATCAATTTGTGTTAATGTCGTCTTCTAATAGCTAGATTACCTGATAGCTGCATTCATTCCCATTCCAACCACAACAGCCCAACCCAAGAAGTTCATGCTGCCAATACAAAAGTTTATATAAATCACAAATTATATTTGTCAGAAAAAAAAGATACGAAGAAAGCGAAAGTTCCAAGATGAAAGATATTACAGAATTAATCTCCAATCTGGTGTCTTAATGACTATAGATATGAATATTAATTGGGATTCAACTACTCATATTTAATATGAAATTATGGACTCAGCCGTCCAAAAATGGTGTCTCAATTTGTGTCGAACAGTCCTGAAACTGAATGATATGTTTGTTTTTTATTTTTATTACATCTAAATTCTAAAGAGAGTGTTAACTTGTTTGTTTTTTTAAAGATAAAATGATTTAAAAATAAGTAATTTAACATATTTTATATGATACAAACAACTAAATAATTTTTTAATTTTTTGATAGTAACTAAATAAAAATAATTTAATAAATCCTAAACCATTTTTATGTAATAATTATAAGATATTATTTATGATTAAGATACGATAAATAATTATTTTTTTAATATGATAAATAATAATTTAGAAATTATTTTGATTTTTTTTAAAAAAAATAACTTAATAAATTTAATTCAGACTTATTAAATTTTAACCGAAAAAACAAACGATCCTTAGACTTTTCTAATGATTATTTAAGAAAGTAAAGCTTACCAAATAGATAATGCATCCACTGAAACTTCTGCATTCTTCAAATATCCAGCAAATAGAACTAATATCATAAAATACCACATCTCCAAGCTGCACAAGATTATGCAAATATGTAATACACAAGTCAGATCAAAACATACAAATTGGTTCCAGATCTGCACAAGATTTTGATCAATATATATATATATATATATATATATATGTATACAGTGAAAGTCAGACCATATGTACATGATATATATCTTACCAAATCATAACAGCGGATGCTACAGATAATCTAACAAATCCCCATAGATTCTCGAACGCCTTCCATGAAAATCCAGACCAAGCTCGCCCACAAGTCCCACTAAAGATATACAAAAGCTGTAAAATAACTATGAAAAACCACGACGCATTTAGTACCACAGCCGCACCAACCAGACCCAACTCCAGCTTCAACATCAATAGCCAACTAAAAAAAATGTGCAACACCAAGGCCACGGCCGCTATAACAGCCATCGCCATGATCTTGCTTTGCGCCTGCAAGAATTTCGATATGGGGAAATTGAATGCGTAGAGAAAGAGTTGCGGAATCATCCATATACAGAACTGCCCTGCCGCTTTTGATATCTCCGGAGTCTGACCTATTAGACTCAGAATTTGTTGAGCGAATATGTATACGAACATGAAAATGAAAGCTGTGAAGTTGAGAATAATCCAGGATCTTTGCATATAGACTCCTAACATGTCAATCTGTCCTGCTCCGTAAGCTTGACCGCATAGCGTCTCCAGTGCACTTCCCATTCCAAGCTGTTGACATTTATCACAATCAGTGTCATTGTTTTCATTGTTCGGGACAGTGGCAGAGTTAGAAATACAAAAATTAAAAATTTCAAAGGAAACAAAATGAAAAACTTTTGAAATGTTATGATAATTAAATAATTTTAAAACTTTTTTGTAGGGAAAGGGTCATGACTTCCACAGTTCCACGGCCCCTCCCCCTCTGCATATGTCGATAGATTAATCTTTTGGATTGTAAGGTTAACGGTCGGTCAATGACTAATTAAATTAGTGAAATGATAGTACGTACGTACCATGATGCCGTAAGTGAAGAGAGAGACGACGTAGTTTTCGACCGAGAAGGCAGCTTGAGCGTTGATGCTGACATGTCCGGAGAAAACTTGAGTGGTGGCGGAGAGAAGGTACTGGCAGATTAAGGTGAAGATGGAGGGTGCAGCAAGGTACCAGAGTTTCTTGAACTCTATGTAAAACTCTCGGCAGAAGTTACCGGCGCCGGTGATTGGAGGGATGTCATCGGAATCTGCGGTGAAGGAGGAGTTGGTGATTACTCTGCTTTCGTCTTTCTCTCTGGGGGAGAGAAGCGGCTGCTTGTTACCATCCTCCATTAGAGATAGATACTGTGTGAAAATGACACCCAGATAGTGCTTCAATCAACACAAGCACCGTTTTGTGTATGGTTTTTTTTGTCCCTATATATAGCGTGAGTATATATATACAGATTTTCTATTATCAGTTCGTCCTGACAATAATATATCAGAACGAAAAATATGGACCACTAGATTTACATACTTTGACTCAAAGTGTATGCACTTGTCAAAACTTCTCCATAATCTGTGTCCACATTCTTCGTCATGAAATATTTATTGTCATGACGAACTGACAATAGAAAGACTGATATATATCTATACAATAATTTTCAGGTCAGTACCCTCTCATTGTATTACTATCGACACATTTTAATAAAAACCATTAGATTTAAATACTTTGACTCGGATGCATGCACATGTCAAAGCATCTTTTAAATCCAATGGTTTTCATTAAAAGGTACTAATAGTAATACAATGATGGGGTGCTGATTTAAAAATTTTATATATATATATATATATATTTATTTATTTATTTGGGAGTGGGGATTAGTAATTATATCTCAATTTAATTAGCAGGTGAGATTTTGCGATCATATATATATATTTATTTTTATATATTTAAAGAGTAAATTTGTTAGAGTTTTGGGTTTGGACAAATGACTCTCATGTCAACGGTTCAAATCCTACCTATGACAAAAATTTTAAAAAATATATATGATCCTAAATTAATAGATATTGTAAAAAAAAAAAAAAAAAAATGAATACAGATACCACCGCCCTATATATATATATATATATATATATAATGTTCATTTAAATTTATAATGTCTCTATGTTTTTTTTTTTTAATGGGTTAGAATAAGGGTTCAAAAATTTTTTGTCACTATTTGGGGCGCTTTTTGTAAGACAAACACCACATTACTAATTTAAGTTTAAAAGGCACCTATTTAGATGACCAGACAAAAATACCCCTTTTTTGTCATTTTGTGTCTTTTTCAAACATTGAGATAATCTTTTTGAACTTTTTTCTGAACTGAAATCGTACCTTTTTGAAAAAAAATTCGAGCCTTTTTTAACTGAAATCGTGCATTTTTGAACTGAAATCGTGCATTTTTGAACTGAAATCAAGCCTTTTTGAACTGCAATCGTGCCTTTTTGAAAAGAAAAAAAAATTGAGCCTTTTTGAAAAAAAATTCGAGCCTTTTTGAACTACAATCGTGCCTTTTTGAAAAAAAAAATTCGAGCCTTTTTGAACTAAAATCGTGCCTTTTTGAAAAAAATTTTGAGCTTTTTTTAACTGAAATCGAGCCTTTTTGAACTGAAATCGTGCTTTTTTGAAAAATATTTCGAGCTTTTTTGAACTAAAATCGTGCCTTTTAAAACTTTTTTTCGAGCCTTTTCGTGCGTTTTCGAGCCTTTTTACACTAGATTCGAGCATTTTCAACAGTGCATTTTCAACAGTGTATGAAAATGCTCGAACCAAGTATCAAAAGGCTCGAACCTAGTATCAAAATTCACACAACCATCTTACCCCGAATGCGTCTGCGTAGCGCCATTAAACTAATTATCCAATGATGTTCAACCTCCATTGGAAGTCTGTTAAACAGGCCTCTATGAAGAAGATGAAAGAATAAAGTCTCAGAAAATTTCAAAGTAAGAGAATGTGTAAAGTAAGGGCATTTTTGTCTGTTCACCATAATATGTGCCTTTTAAACTTAAGTTATTAAAGTGGTGACTTTCTTACAACACCAACTTAAAAAGGTGACATTTCTCACCATTTCCACTTAGAATAATGTCTCTAATTTCATATTTTTATTTTTGAATTTGGGGAGAGGGAATCGGTGAATTCGATTATTAATAACAAGAAAACAAAATAAAAAATCACATCTAACATTATTGATTACAGGGCTCGTTTGGCATGCCGTATTAAATTGTATTGTATTGCATTAGACTATATTATCATTAATATAAATATGTGTTTGGTGATGTACTGTATTATATCGTATTAAGTTATTCATATATGATTTTATTATATTATATTATATTATAAAATAAAATAAAATCTAAAAATAGTTAATAAATCAATAAATATTTTTATATAAAAAATCAATAAATATTTATTTTAATTAAAACAAAAAATTTAAATAAATAATATTTTTATAAATAAAATAAATATTTCCTATGTAATTTTGAAATTATAAAAAAATATTAACAACATAACACATATTTTATTAATATTTCGTATTTGTTGAAAAAAATATATTTTTTATAATACAATACAACCTAATACCACAAAATAGAATGTATTAACTAATACAGTGTTTGCTGTATTAGACAATTAAAATATATTAAAATAATACAATACTGTGTTTGGTGCAAACACTGTATTGTATTATTTTAGTGTATTTTAATTGCCTAATACAATACAATACAACGAATGCAAACACTGTATTGTATTATTTAAGTGTATTTTAATTGCCTAATACAATACAATACAACGAATGCAAACCCTGTATTGTATTATATAAGTGTATTTTAATTGCCTAATACAATGGTCATAATGTATCAAAACAATACTTCATCCCATGCTTACAAAACAAATGCTATAAAACCCCTTAAAGTATGGCATAAATACAGTTTGAGAGTAAATATGTATTTATCTATTCAAATCTTTCATGTTTTTAAAATTAAATTAATAAAAGGATCAAATTGATCATAATTATTAAAATTTAAAAACGATCTTTAAAATTTAGAAACATTTTTTATTAAAAAAGCTAGTGCATATAATTTAAAACTTAGAAACCTTTTTTTTATTTATTAAAATAGAACTTTTTATTTACTTTAAAAATAGTAATAAAAAAAGCAAAATTTAAGAAATTTTAAATTTTAAAAACGGTTTTAATTTTTTAATTTATAATTAATTTTAATTTTTTATTTCATTGAAAATATTATCTTCAATATTTCACTTTAATTTTTTATATAAAAAGATTATCTTCATTTTTTAATTTCAAAATTTCAATAACTATTTTTTTTTTTATTAGTTTAATTGTAAGAATACTGGAGACCTAAATAGATAAATATTTACTTATTTTCTAACTCATTTTATAGCAAAATTTAGAGATCATAGTGTATTTATCAAAAACAAAATACTGCAATCCCGTTTGACTGAAGATTTTCTCAACTGCCAAATATATGGACTGCAATTTGCAGCCGAGCTTACTAACTCTTATCAGCAAGTTGTTCGATATGACTCACTGTTATAACATTTATTCAATCTGATAATATATATATAAACTCCCATTTAAGAGTTATAATCTCCTTCTTAAAAAAAAAAAAAAAAAAAAAAAAGAGTTATAATCTCCGGCTGTCCAACTCTATTCACATTATTTTCAGGTGAAGGTTGCTTTAAAAAAATTAAATAATAACCCCAAGGGGTGGTGCTGCTAGTCACTGGGACAAGCCGTAAACTCGGATGTCCTGAGTTCGATCCCTAGCAGCCACGTTTCTTTTGGGGCCACTGGAGGTTTACCCGACTGTTAACTTCAGGGTCTTGTGGGATTAGTCGAGGTGCGTGTAAGCTGATCCGGACACCCACGGATACCAAAAAAATAATAATAATAAATAAATAAATAAAATAATAGAAATATGTTAAGGCCAAAATCAAATCTCCACACGTGACACACGAGGTTAATTAAAAGTGAATTATTGGTGTTTAGTCAAGTTTCAAAACAACAAAACATCATTTACTATAATAGATGAGAGTGCTCAAAAGTCTAACCCAAAATCCTAGATTCTGGAGGCAAGAAAGATCAGTTGATGAGATTATTAATTATATATATTATCAAAATGCCACATTTGTCGTTTTTAAATTGGACGGTTGCAGCCAGCAGTTTTGCAGATCAATTACATTTTCACATTATTATTAGTTGTGGATTTTGAAAGCATCTCCTCTACCAGATAAAGCATTACATTATGATCTTTAACACCATGTTTGGTACGCCATATAGTACTGCATTAGACAGTATTTTTAATACTTATTTTATTTATTTTGAAATATTTTTTTAGAAATCAAAATTTTAATTTAAATAATTTGTTATATATGAAAATGTCTTCTGTGTTATAAATAATAAATTAACAAAATGAAATGAAGATGAGAAAATGAGATGAGAGAGATATCAGTTATAAATGAAGAGTAAATATGAGAGAGAGAGATGAGAGAACATATTTGTTGTATTGATTTCAAGTGAGCTTTGGCTGATCAACCAAAACCTTTACAATAGAAGCCATATATATAGGCAATCTGTAGCTTAGTTGGCTGATCAACCAAAACCTTTACAATAGAAGCCATATATATAGGCAATCTGTAGCTTAGTGATGAAGATATAATAGAGTCTTGGTGGGGAAGCCAACAGTAAAAGCTTGGTGGGGAAGCCATAAAATTATAATACTCCCCTTGGATTTCCCACCACTCGTATTTTTAATTTTCTAAGAAAAACATAGTGGGACAAAAATCTCAGTAAAATATATACAAAGATCTTCTAGATCTTGTGGTGTTGGACGTCTTCAATGTATTTTAAAAACCTTGTCAGGAAAACCCAGTGGGATAAAACCTGATCGAAGGGAAAAAGAGTATAGTGCACATATGTCCGCTCAGAACTTTGCTCCCCTTGATTGTCTCGTTAAAACCTTGTCAGGAAAACCCAATGGGACAAAACCTGATCGAAGGGAAAAAGAGTACAATGCAAATGTTTTCATAGTTAATGTTTTCTTCAAGACATTTCTCACATTTATACTTTGCTAGGGAAAACCCAGTAGGATAAAAACTTGAGCAACAATATTCATTGATCTGTCGGATCAAAGTAATATTTATGATGATCTTTTGGATCAAGGTAACATATATACGATGATTAGGAAGATCAAAGTAATAGTTACAATGATATTTTTGATCAATATAACATATATACAATGATCTACTGGATTAATGTAATATTCATGATGATCTTTACAAATCAAAAGATTTTTGGGCGTGCTTAGAGAATTGCCTCATTAAAACCTTATCAGGAAAACCCAATTGGACAAAAACCTGATTAAAAAGGAAAAAGAGTACAATGCACATGTGCCCCAAAATAATTAATATACTTCATTTGATATGCTCCCCCTGATAAAAATTCTTGTGAAGCAATCTTCTAGATTTCTGAACTTCAATAACATCATAAATGTTTGGAGGAAGTATAAGCAAAGACTTGTTTTTCAAAATCTTTTCAACATATTTTGATTGATAGACAAACATTCCATTTGATCTATGCTCGACTTTCAGGTCAAGACAACATTTTCTTTCCCACGTCTTCATTTTTAAACTCATTTATAAAAATTCGGGAGTTTTCAAGAGCTCTCCAGGAGCTCCAGTTAAATTCATATCATCAACATATGTTGTAAATATAGTAAATCCGGATTCTTATTTCTTTATGAAGACACATGGGTATATAATATAATTATTATATCCTTATCTTATCGGATATTAACTAAGATGGTTATACCACATCTGTTCATATTGTTTTTAATCCATATAAGGATTTTTGTATATTCATCAAATACAGATTACGAGATCTCGATTTACATGCCTCTAGCATTTTAAATCCTTCCGGGATTATAAATATCTGCATTGAGTGAATAATATAGATAAATGATTACTACGTCTAAATGACGTATTTCAAACCTTGTAAAGGCAGTCAAATTTATCAAAAATTTGAAACGTAATTGTATTCGTCACTATTGAATACCAAGTTTCTGTGAGAAACCTTGTATTACGAGTCGTACCTCATATCTCACGATCTCGTTTTTTTCATTACGTTTCCGTATAAAGACCCATTAGTATCCAATTAGTTTGACATCCCCAGGTGTCTGGAGTACTATTGGTTTAAATACTTTATGTTTGGCATATGAAGTCAATTCTTCTTGAATTGCTTTTTTCACTTAGGCCAATCATGCCTTTTGTATACAATCATTGATATTATGAATATCATAATTATCATTTATAATTTCAGTAGCGCTACTGTGTATAAAAATACATCATCAATGATTGTTTTTTTATGATTCCACATTTCTCTTATATGATTTGTAGAAATGTTCTCAATTTCAATATACTTGAATCTCTGTTGAGATTCCTTCCATTTCAATGGATTTAGTCACTATATGGACTTTATATAGATTTTCTTAATTTCAATACAGTTGTATCTCTGTTGAGATTTCTTTCCATTCAATGGGTTTAGTCATTTCATAGACTTGTGTCTCATTAGATATATCAGACTCTTACAGAGTTGATTTAGAGAAAGTGAATTTATTTATAACTCGAGTTTTGTTTACATTAGGATCCTAATAACAATACCTTTCTTAAAAGGTTCATAAGCTTATGATATGCATCAGATGATTTATTTGTTGTCATTTACTCTGATCATTCTTTAAGAACAATCACCCGGCCGGGGTTTATGAGATGACAACTTATAAAATTTTGTTACCTTTAATATATCAGGTAACCGATTAATAATTATCTGATGATAAATTATCTTTCATATTTGAGTGATACGAAGATTAAAATGAGACACATTTATATATAGAGAACCGAACTGGTATCTCTATTTTGTATAAGAGTAACTTTTCATTTACTCTTTCTGGAGAAACTTTCCATTTGGAAATTAATCAATATAATAATACATAGATTGTGTGTAAAAATATAAACTATCAGAAGTTTAAATGATCTAATTGGAAAATTAATCAAAATCAATATTAATCTTATAATGATATAGAATTCTTATCTTAGATCATGCCAAATATATAATAAGGAGATATACTACACAATCAAATATCTTAAAAATGTGAGCAAGTCAATGACTAATTACAAGTTGTAATGGTAAATAAAGATGATAAGTAATGATCATAGATGAATGTATCAACATGTAATATAGAACGTCCCATATAGAAATTGGTAATTGAATCGAAATAATAAAGTTATCAAAATTACCTGGAAAAGTTTGATAAGTGATTCCGCTGATCCATTCTGATTATGAGTACATGTGAAAACTGGATGTTGAACATCGATCTCAATTGGAGAGATTTGATAATACATGAACATGTGATGATCTCGTAGATGCATCAATTAGAACCATAAAATAATGGAAGGATTCATTTGGTGGATGAATATATCCACATATACCCTCTTGAATGATAGGGATTCGAAACCAACTTTAGAATAAGATGGTTTATTTGGTGAATGAATATATTCACATACAACCCCTTTTGATCAGTGATATGATCCAGATGATAAATCACACAGCTTTTCTATAATCAGCTTCTGGCCTGAATCACGCATATATATTCAACATTCTTATTATTCATGATCTCAAATGACATTAATAAAGTTATATGTCTTTGATCTAAGCAGATTTCTTTATGTTCTGCTTGAATGATATAAAGTATCACTGATACACAATTTAATATCATCTAGTAATAAGATTGTGACTCTTCTAGAGCCTTTATTCGGATCTGTTGGATCTGATTCGGTATTAAACTAATACGCTTTTGAACTAAACATATTTCTTTATGGTTTGTTTGAATAATATCAAGTATCATTGACACATAATTTAGTATTGTTTGATAACAGTATAGTGGCTCTTCCAGAGCTTTCTATCAGATCCATTGGACTTGATACATAAATAACATTTGCTCTCAACAAAGTTAAATTCGTTAAATATTTCTGACTCTGCAGAGACGTATGAGTCGTTGCACTAGCGGCAAGGCATATATTTTCCCTCTTGGAAATTTTATGGACATTATTTGTAATGTCATTTTATATCTCATCTGAAATGATAATAATTCAGTAGAATTGTTTGATTCGTTGCACTATCATCATTGCATGGATAAATTTAATTATCCCAACCATATAGAAATCATGGCCTGAATCCATGCTTTTAATTTTGCAACAAATATATATACATAACACCATTAATACTTTATTCGAAAAAACACCATTAATACAAATATGGAATATCAATAAGTGAAACAAGAGAGAGAATAGTACAAACTTGGATGTTCAGTTCGAGGTTGATATCTCTTTATGAAAAGTTCCGATAAACAATCTAACCGATCAGTTTGTAGAAACATGAGTGAGGAACGTTCTGACAAAATTTCAACCCGATCGGACCACAGATCAAAAAGATGTCACTCTTCGATGAAACCTGCACAATATTGGAATTTTCTCCCCTGTTTTCTGCCCAGCCCTGTTCGGAACTGCAAAACTCACCATAGGGACTTCTGATTGACAATCCCACTATACATATTCAAAAACTACAAGAGTGGAATGTGCTGACTAAATTTCAGCTCAAACCGATCTTAGACGAGGGAGATATAATAGTTTGATCAAGATTGCGTAGTGATGTTCTTCACACAATCTCTACACACACACACCTCATTTTTCTTCTCTTTTCTTGTAAAATATTTCCAAATTCATTATACATGATATTAGGATCTTAAATCATTTTTATGATACTCACAACATCCTGTTGAATGTGTAGATCCTTCTTTGAATATTGCTCTTCATGAGCATTAAACATGAATTAAATGGATAAAATATTATTTTCAGTTTCACTGTACGTTAGGATCTTAAATCCCTTTTGTGATTCTCACAACATCCTGTTGGATGTGTAGATCCTTCTTTGAATATTGCTCTTCATGAGCATCAAACATGAATGAAATGGATAAAATATTATTTCCAGTTTCATTAAACGTTACGATATTAAATTATTTTTATAATACTCACAACATCATGTTGGATGTGTAAATCATTTTTTTTATTTTTTTTCAAATGAGTGATATGTAAGCTTATCACTTCATATATATATGAGATAAAATAAAATCATGGATCATATTAATTTTTCAAACTTCCGGTTTGACCATGAACTGTAAGTTCATATATAAAATTCAGAAAACTCCAGATTCTGAATGGATTTGAAACCCCAGGTTCCAAATAATGAAGTATGGCATTCATGAATATAACACTGAATCTAGAACTCCAGGTTCTCATCGTTTTTTAAAACCGTGCTGACTTAAATATCATAATTCCAGAAACTTTAAGTTCTGGTTAGTCAGTCTAGCCAATCTCTTATATTGCATAAAAATAAATGCTAAATATTTAAACAATTTATCTGGAGACACAGCATAAAGCCAGTCCTAAGACACAGCATAAGCCAGTACTAAGACACAGTATAAGCCAGTCCTAAGACACAGTATAAGCCAGTCCTAAGACACAGCATAAGCCAGTCCCGAGACACAGCATAAGCCAGTCCCGAGACACAGCATAAGCCAGTCTCATATATTGCATAAAAATAAATACTGAATATTTAAACAGTTTATCTGGAGACACAGCATAAAGCCAATCCTAGGACACAGCATAAAGCCGGTCCCGAGACACAGCATAAGCCAGTCTCATATATTGCATAAAAATAAATACAGAATATTTAAACAGTTTATCTGGAGACACAGCATAAAGCCAGCCCTAGGACACAGCATAAAGCCAGTCCCGAGACACAGCATAAAGCCAGTCCCAAGACACAGCATAAGCCAGTCTCATATATTGCATAAAAATAAATACAGAATATTTAAACAGTTTAAATAAATCCAGAACTATATATAGAGGATCCATTGACGGCATAAACCATCTTGTATACGGAACTATAAATAGATTCAGAATATTGAGATATAAGTAAATCACCCATCAGGGATCCTTTTTACGTACACACACGAATATCGAGCCGTAAGTAAATCACTCACCTAGAGATACTTTTTACTTACATACAATCGTGCTGATAACGTGTTATAAATAATAAATTAACAAAATGAAATGAAGATGAGAAAATGAGATGAGAGAGATATCAGTTATAAATGAAGAGTAAATATGAGAGAGAGAGATGAGAGAACATATTTGTTGTATTGATTTCAAGTGAGCTTTGGCTGATCAACCAAAACCTTTACAATAGAAGCCATATATATAGGCAATCTGTAGCTTAGTGATGAAGATATAATAGAGTCTTGGTGGGGAAGCCATAAAATTATAATATTATGTTTTTTTTAACCTCATTTGTTATATTTTTTATTATTTATATATTTTTCTTTTCAAAAATTTAGTTTTACTTGACAGAGATGCAATCATGAAATGCAGTAGATAAGTATGCGTGTTAAATCATGCAGACGCAATGAAGAAAAAAAAAAAAAAAGATCTTTTCCAAGTCCGGCCATGGAACACTCTTCCACGATGGACTGATTAGTACTACGAGAGCCGGATAAAATCTATATTAAGTAATCCGGTCAAATGCTTATATCAAAACACCAGACAATACTAATTTAATACTGTATGACGTAACAAACGAACTCTAAAGGCATGATCAATGCATGTTTGGTTTTGTCAGAAAATTTTAAGTGTTGTATGGATGACAGATTGAGTGGTTGGAAATTTGAATTATAACATGGGGCTATACCAGTACTACTGCATGACAGCATGGAACCATTGTATGTATGGCTGCAAAATTTATGATATTCATGATATAGTAATTATATTATTGTGCAAGTGCATATATGTAACATGCCGTGTTTAATTGTCTTATCAAAGAATTGCATGCAAGTATATATACATACATTGGATCAAATTTGGAAGTTTCGGGGTCAATTTTAAATATTCATAAAATTTTAATATAAAAATATAAATAACTTTTTTAATAAGCTTGTAAAGAAATTTGTGGACTTGGAGCTTCCTCATATCATAAGGTGTTCTTTTTTATTGTTGATGAGTCTTGATTGAGTGTTTATGTATTTATAATCTATAAGGATTGAAGCAATAGTGTATAAATAAATTAATAAAATGTTTCATGAAAATAACAAGGGTAGAGAAAAGTAATTAAACAACTATGTAATTATGTGCCAACAGTGGCGTAGCTCAACTGGTAGATGGACGAGCTTAGAGCTTGAACAAATGACTCCCAGGTCAGCGGCTCGAATCCTACCGATGATGAAAGCTTTAAAAAAAATACATGTCCCGAATTAATAGATGTTGTCAAAAAAAAAAAAAGAAGCAAACTTTGCAATTATGTATGGTGGAGACAAAGGAATCAATACACATGCAGCAACAAATTAAATTACAGAAAAGAGCAACTAGTCAGCTAGCATTCAATCAATTATTGCATTATGCCACATTGAACTGTGCTTGTGAACTGTTTTTACTCAAAAAATTTGTTGAAGTCTTATAGAATATTAAGGATACAAATCCTACTCAATCACTCATGTAATTTCCTAAAGTTTAGGGATTAGTTTCTATTAGAATATAATCAATTAATTATTGTATAGTTGATTAATTGATTGCTTGATTAGTGTAGTTGACAATTAGCCTAATTGATTGCTTGATTAGTGTAGTTGACAATTAGCCTAATTGTAGGGATTGTAGATTGATTTCCTTGATTGATTTCTTTCCTAATTGCATTTCCTCTATATAAACCCTCCTATGTGAAGAAGAATAAAATAAGAAAGAATTATTATTTTCTACATGGTATCAGAGCGTTCATAACTCAAAAGAGTCCAACCGATCCAACCTAACTCAAAACGAGTCCAACCAATCCAACCCACATGGCCACTTCCGCTTCCTCCTCCTCAACCTCGGTCACTGTCATCTCTTCTTCCTCCTCATCTCACGACATGGCCTCTTTCGCAACCACTATCATCTCCATCAACATTGCTGCACAAGCACCACTCAAACTCACAGCGACAAACTACCGCTCCTGGAAACTTCAGTTTCATACCCTTCTTATTGGGTTTGACCTTATGGGCTTCGTTGACGGCCAACGACCATGCCCTCCAGCCACCATCACAACCGGCGACAGTGCCTCACCAAATCCTGCTTATCACGTGTGGACAAGACAGGATCAACTATTGCTAAACGCAATCCTTGGCTCAATCTCTCCGTCCATCATCCCGTTTATCGCTTCCGCCAAAACTTCCCATGATGCATGGACTGCACTCGCCAATACCTATGCCAAACCCTCCAGAGGACATATTATGCATCTCAAAAGTGTGCTAACTAACATCACCAAAGGTACACAATCCATCACTGACTACATGCAACATGCCAAGAGTATCGCAGATGAACTAGCCATGCTTGATGCACCGGAGAACTCTGAAGACCTGATAGTAAAAATTCTGAATGGCCTAGGTGATGAATTCAGAGATATATCATCGGCGATTCGTGCTCGTGACTCGCCAATTACTTTTGAAGAACTCCATGAGAAACTTATCTGTTAACGGTGATTTTTCGTCAACACTCAATCGATGATTGGAGATCACGTTTGCGAGTGATAATAGTTTGAATCTTAATACTGTAAAAATAATGAGCAAGAAATACGTGGTAAAACTCCGATGATCGGAGAAACATCCACGGGTTGTTGCCTAAGCAACGAAGCCAAAATCCACTATATAAAATTGATTACAAAATACGCTCGGGTCTCTCTTATGATAAAAAAGATCGATCCCTCTCTTATGCGTTACAAAGGGTATTTATACATGTTGTTTCTAGGGTTTGGGGATGCCGCTAGGGTTTGGTGTCGTGGCGCCCAAGTCTTGAGCGGATTTCCAGTCCTAGTCAGATTATGTTTCCTTCTTGGGCGTGATATATTTCCTGTTTTGGCTGAATCCGAGTTTAGGATGGATTCATTCTCCTTTATTTGCGGGAGACCTGTTTGTTTCCTTGTTAAACTCTTAAGGGTTACACTGCTGTGTATCGGGGAGGTGCTTACTGCTGATTCCTTCCATGTATTTGGGAAGTGAGTTTCCGCTGCCATCTCTTCCTATTGATTCCCGAGTATGCCCGAGTATGCCCGAGTATGCCCGAGTAGGTAGTGTTGCCCGAGCTGGTTCTCTTTGTTTGTAATCGGGTTGCTTTGGTTTCAGCCGAGTGGGTTACTCGGGGGATTTTCCCCTTTCGAGTTGACTTTTCCTGGCTCCTGCTTACGTGGCTTCTTCATGGGGGTGACGTATCCTTTATGACGATTTTTACCTATATCAATACCCTCTTAAATGTTTGAGCCGAATACCGCTTGCTCGGGACAAATATTTAACCTCTGTTCACGACTTGTTTTCATTTGTCGTCTTTCATATTAATGTTGGTTTTCAGTATCCTCGTTTGATTCGAAGTATTGCTGACGTGTCTCAATTATGTCCACACATGCTTGATCCGCCCACTATCCAGAAATCTTTTGATGGTGACACACTAACTTCCTGACGGCGGCTCAAGGCTCTCTCTGCTTGCCACATGTCCCCTTTTGATTGGTCGTGGTAAGAGGCATTAATGGGACACGACCTTTCTGTTCATTCGTACGCAACCCACGTCACTCCCCTTGCCTCTGTGTTTTCCCGCTTCTTTACCTACCCTCTTTAGGGTTTCGATTTTTTTTTTTTTTGAAACCGGTACTGCCTATATATACCAGCTTGACGCTTCATGAGAAAAAATCATTTTCTCTTCTCTGTAAAAAATCCCTTGCTATTTTTCTTTTCTCTTCCTGAAAGAAGTTCACTTGCCTCTACTACTTCTCTTTGAGTTATCTGGGTTTAGCCGCTCATTTCTCAGTTTTTTCCAAGATCCTCGACCTCAAAACCCGAATCTTTTCTTGAAGATCATTCCTCTGCAGTTTGCGTTGCTCCATTTTTCTGATATATCAAGGTTAGTTCTTATGGATCCTGCTGCTAGGAATCGTCTTTTTACTGTTGGTATGATTGCTATTGAACAAGGTGATGTTTTTCTTGCCACGGTTGTCCACAGGTTGCTAGGAGACCTTCTTCCTGATCAACCTCAATTTTTAGACGCCGACGGTTCAGGGCTTTTTCATGAAGGACCTGCTACTTCTGAAGTTCCTCCTACTTCAGAGATTCCCTCTGTTTCTTCGAATTCATCGCGGCCTGACTCTTATCAGCCTGAAGCTCAGCCAGATTCTTCTTTTTCCATTCGTGCTGATACTCGGCCGTGGAGACGAGTTGGGAAGAGGATGAGTACTCATAAAAAGGATCACCTGGAGAGCCGAGTCGGGATTGAAGAGGAGCATAGGGCCGCTCGCATCCCTTTCTCTGCCAAGCGGATATGTGCCTATGATGTCGAGCCGAACGTGGTCAGCCCTGAAGAGATAGAAAAGTATATGGGACGCTTCGACCTGGACAGCAACATGGTTTCGCTGGTTCCTTCTGACGGTCGAGCTGCATGGAACCCCCCACCTGGCCACGTTGCAATCTATGAGGCAATGCTTACTTGCGGTGTTACTCTTCCCCTTCAGCCATTCATCACCTAGTTTTTGGCTGAGGTTCGGCTTGCCCCTGCGCAGCTAACCCCAAACAGCTACCGGATTTTGATGTGCATGTGGTGCATGTGGCACATGTGGCATAGGATGAAGCGGCCACCTCCCACACCTCGCGAAATCCAGCACTTTTACACGCTGAGGCCCGTGGGGAAGACGGGGGTTTATTTTCTTCAATCAAACCAGCCCGAGCTCTGGATCCCTAAAGACGTAGTGGTTAAGAGTGACATCGAACCGACCACTGACGAGAAGATGAAGGGGTTCGTTTGGGGCTTCCCTACTTCAAATAAATTTTGGAACAACATCTGGTTCTTCGTGGGAGGACAATGGGGCCAATCAATCAGTTTTGATCTTGATGGCACTCGGGTGACTTGCAGGGTTCCTCGATACTTTTGTTCGCCTCAATAGAACCATATGACTCCTGCCTTCACCGACGAGGAGCTGAAGACTTTGGCTCGGGCAGCCGTTCGCCCTTTGGAAAAGAGGGGCAGGCCTTATCTCTTCAACGAGACGAAAATGATTAAAGCTCGCCTTTTTCCCTAAATTTCTGCACGCCGCAAACGCCGTAAGTTTTTATAAGCTTTCCCTGGTTATTTTTGCATTCTGTCTTTTGAATCAGCTTACTGACTCAAGAAAACACCTTCCATTTCCTCTTTTTTTTTTAAGTGTTCGACGTAGACATAGTCTGCGATGCTCAGGCACGCCGGATAAAAGGCATCGTGGAGGCGAGCCGAAGAGCGGCTCTTCGCCAGCAAGATGCTGGGATAGCTCCTCTCGAGGGTGACTCTGACGAGAGTGTTCCCGAGAATCCTCTTGAGGGAGATGATGAAGAGGGAGTGCCCGATTATGTGCCCGAGAAGACCCGTGGTCAAGAAATGACCGCATATTCAGCAGGGGCTGTGGACGATCCAGAGGGCTTTAGAGCAAGTAGGACCCACTTTGGAGCAAGTAGGACTGCTGCTGGGCAGGACAATCAAGCAGGTCCTTCTTCTTCTTCTAAGGGAAAAGAGAAGGCTGGGCATCGGTATCGCTTTGGACCTGATACTCATGGTGGCTGAAGCTAATTTGGACAAAGCGTCTGCTTTCTCGTTTTCTTCCCGAGGAATCTGAAAAATCTTGTACATTTTGAATTTTCTGAGCAGTTTCTTTGCAATGTCCAGGTAAGCTATCATGTGTTCCTCCCTTGCCTGGTATTCATCCAATACCTGGTTAACCACAACTTGCGAATCACTGTAAATCTCCAACTCATCTCCTCCTAACGCTATACAGACCCTCAAGCCAGCCAACAAAGCTTCATATTCTGCTTGGTTGTTGGTTGCTTTGAAATCGAACCTCATGGCGCACTCTACAGCGTCTCCCTCCGGGGTTGTTATGACTATCCCGGCCCCGCTGCCATGGGTGTTCGATGATTCATCTACATGCAACCTCCATCGAGAACTATTCTCCTGTTTTCCTTCTATCATTCTTCTTACTTCGGCATCTGGCTCAGTGAATTCCACTATAAAATCTGGCACTGCCTGCCCCTTGACTGCGGCTTTTGGGGTGTATTTGATGTCAAATTCGCTCAACTCTACCGCCTATTTAGTCAGCCTACCTGACAGTTCGGGCTTTTGCAAGATGAGCTTTAGCGGACAGACGGTGTACACCTCTATTATATGCGCTTGGAAATACGGCCTTAGCTTCCTGGCTGCCGTGATCAAAGCTAACGTTATCTTTTCTGCCGGTGAATACCTTGTCTCTGCGGGCAGCAATGCCTTGCTGGTGTAATACACTGGTCTCTGTATTCCTTCCTCCATTCAGATCAACACCGAGCTTGTTGCCACTTCTGTGACCGAGAGGTATAGGTATAATGTCTCTCCAGCTACCCTAAGTAATCTTTCAACTTTTGGAAGGCTGCTTCACATTCTTTGTTCCACTCGAGCCATTTTCCTTTCTTTATTACTTTAAAGAACGGGGCGCATCTGTCTGTTGATTTTGCTATAAATCGGTTAAGTGATGCGAGACATCCCGTCAGCCTCTGTACGTCCTTCAGTGTTTTTGGCGAAGCCATCTCTTCTAATGCTTTGATCTTCTCGGGGTTCACTTCGATTCCTCTCTGATGCACCTGGAAGCCGAGAAACCTACCCGATGGTACCCCAAACACATATTTGTTCGAGTTAAGTTTCATCTCATACCTTCTTAGAACTTTAAAGATTTCTTTTAGATCTTCCGCGTGCCTCTCTGCCGTAACACTCTTGGTCAGCATGTCATCTACATAGACCTCCATGTTCTTCCCAATCTGCCGGGCGAATATCCTATTCACTAACCTCTGGTACGTTGCCCCGGCATTCTTCAATCCGAATGGCATCACCTTATAGCAATACAACCCCTGGTCTGTGGTGAATGCCGTTTTCTCTTCGTCGGCTTTACTCATTCGGATCTGATTGTACCCCAAGTAAGCATCCATGAAGCTTAACAGTTCATGCCCTGCTATTGCGTCCACTAGTTGGTCGATTCTTGGTAGTGGGAAGCTGTCATTCGGGCAGGCCTTGTTTAAATCCGTGAAATCCATACACATTCTCCACTAGTTGTTCTTTTTCTTTACCAGCACTACATTGGCCACCCAATCCGGGTACTTGACTTCCCTTATCGACCCTGCGGTAAGTAACTTTTTTACTTCATTTTTAATAGATGTACTCCTTTCGGGGTTGAACAGCCACCTTTTTTGCTTCACCAGACGGAACTCTGGGTTGATGGAGAGACCATGTGATATCACCTTCGGGTTTATCCCCAGCATATCTTCGTGGCTCTAAGCAAAAACATCCTTGTACTCTCTCAGTAGCGTGACAAGCTGGGTTTTGACATGTACATTTAAACTTGCCCCTACCTTGACTGTCCTACTTGGGTCTTCTGGATCCAGTGCCACTTCTTCAGTCGGCTCATCTTTCTTCGCCTCAGGTTCCTCTCTGGGATCCAACTCAAATTCTCTCGGCACCTCTGCCTGCTCTTCAAGTTCACCAACCTCTTGCTCGGCTGTAACCGCATACACCTGGTGTACTTCCCTATCTTTATAAACTGACAAATTTACCCTTCGGACCATTTCCTGTGACCCCTTGATCAATCCTACCCCATACTCTGTCGGGAACTTCATCATGAGGGCGTAGGTTGCGGTCACTGCTTTGGTTTTATTCAAGAATGGTCGGCCCAATAAGGCGTTGTATGGCCAATTTTCTGTATCCACCACCACAAAGTCAAGTAGCACTGTTTTTTGGCAAGGAGCCTGCCCGACCTTCACGGGTAACTTCACCGTGCCAAGTGACCTTACTTCGACTCCTCCAAATCCTTTAAGGGGTGTGGGAAATGGTTGTAGGTCTTTCCTATCTAGCCTCAGCTGGTCATACACTTCTGCACTTAGAATATCTGCTGAGCTTCCATTGTCAATCAAAATCCGATGAACCTCTCTATGACCAATCCGTGCACTGATCACCAGTGCGTCGTTCGGCCTAACATCAACTCCATGTGAATCGGCTTCTGTGAATATGATCGGGTCCCAGCCTTCCTTGATTCTCTTCGGGTCAGGTTCAACAGAATTGACGTCCAGGTCTCTCCGTGCTTCCACGGCCTCCCGAATTTCCTGGTTCCTTTCCCTATTACTCTTGCCAGTCGCTGGTCCCCCGAAGATAGTATTGATTGCTCCTTCATCCTCAGCTTTCTTGGGACTAGGCTTTCTTGCCCGCCCGTCCGTCCTATCGGCTATCCTTCTGTCCGTCCGCCCTGTCAGCCTTTTTTAAGACGATATCTTTCGAATGTCCTTCCCTGATGAGGGTTTCAATGTGGTCCCTTAGCTGGAAACACTTAGATGTCTCGTGCCCATTCTCCTTGTGGAACCTGCAATACTTAGTGGTGTCCCTCCGAGCATACGTGGATTGCTTTGGCGGTTCTTTAGACATGTTCTTTTCTTCTAGGATTGCCAAAATTTCCTCTTGATCTTTTTTCAACGGGGCATAGTTTGTATACCTGCCCTGGAACCTCTGTCACGGTTGATCGGATTTTAGGTCCTAGGCTCGACGTCCATCCCGATAATCCCGCGCCTTATTCTTCTGTTTGTCACCTTTGGTATTGGGCGCCTTTGCTTGGTCTTTGGTTTTAATTCCTTCTGGGCGACCGCCATGTACGAAATAACCTCCCGTGGTAACTTCCTCCTCCTCAGCCAGAGCGTAGCCCCCGGCTATGTCCATCATATCGGCATAACTGGTTAGTCGGGCTCTTCGGAGGTTAAATGACAATTGGCCGTTCTGAAGGTTGTTGATGAACGCGGTAATTATGGCTTCGTCATTTGCACTCCTAATTTTGGACACTTCCTGACCGAACCTCCCCAAATATTTTTTCAGTGACTCGTCTTTTCCCTGTTTTAGCTGGGACAAGTGGGCCACTGATTTCTTCCTATGTACATTACCGAGGAATTGCCTTGAGAAGGCTTTACTCAACTCGCTGAAATTGCCTATACTTGCTGCTGGTAACCTACCGAACCACCTGGAGCCTAAATCCCTGAGAGTTTGAGGGAAATTTAAACACAGCAAGGCGTCATTGTAGACATACTGGGCTATGGCACTCTTATACCTTCTAACGTGTTCCTTTGGATCAGTATCCTTTTTGAATTGCTCTATGTGAGGCATCCTGAATCTCTCCGGGAAGGGTGTCCTCAGGACTTCATTGGTGAAAGGGCTTCCGGTCTCGTCGTCCGATAATTCATTACGCCCATATCGCCTGACCAAAGCATCCATCTGTCGATGATTATTCTGAACTTCCCGGGTCAAACTCTGTATGAGTATGTCCATGTCTCCTTCCGGTTCTCCCATCGCATTGAAATTCTGACTTACGATCAGCTTTTGGCCCCTTTCCTCTGGATTCAACTCTCTATGTTCTCTGTTTATGCCATGCAACCGAACTGTGCCCATTTGGTGTTTGCGATGATAACTCTGCTCACTCTCTCCTGAGGATGATGACCTGGCTCTCCGATGAGTACGTCTCCTGGGGCGATCTCGATCCTTGGCCAACCGATCCCGATTATGCCCTCTGTCAGAATCATTCTCCTCTCTATGCTCCCTGCT
This sequence comes from Acer yangbiense, assembly GCA_008009225.1. NCBI lineage: Eukaryota > Viridiplantae > Streptophyta > Magnoliopsida > Sapindales > Sapindaceae > Acer > Acer yangbiense. The sequence goes on along the minus strand of CM017768.1, from coordinate 4,827,143 downwards.
ATCCATGGCTAACCTTTCAGACAAAATTGTTGGCCTATCTGCAGGACCTCGGCTCGCCTTTATGGGTGCATCCAGGGTTGGTACCACCACCATGGAACGCAATCTCGTTGCCTGCTGATTTGGGGCGGAAAGATTGTGAGGTGACATCAAACCCTCCGTGGTAGAAAGACCAACTCCCTGCCTCGCTACGTCCACCATGAGTTGCTATAGAGAAGTACGGAATCTTTGTACGATTTCTTCATTAGTTAGGGGGAAACGATGGATGCCAGCCAGGGCAGTTGATTGATCTACAGTTGCTAAGGCTGCATCCGCAGTGTTGGGAGTGGCTTCATCCTCCAACTCATTAGTGGGTAGTCCGTGACTGTACCTGGAATCGCTACCATCTCATTCGCCGGCCATTGCTTCACAAGTGCTTCGATCCCCCTCCTTCTAGCGCCAATTGTTGACGGTGATTTTTCGTCAACACTCAATCGATGATTGGAGATCACGTTTGCGAGTGATAATAGTTTGAATCTTAATACTGTAAAAATAATGAGCAAGAAATACGTGGTAAAACTTCGATGATCGGAGAAACGTCCACGGGTTGTTGCCTAAGCAATGAAGCCAAAATCCACTATATAAAATTGATTACAAAATACGCTCGGGTCTCTCTTATGATAAAAAAGATAGATCCCTCTCTTATGCGTTACAAAGGGTATTTATACATGTTGTTTCTAGGGTTTGGGGATACCGTTAGGGTTTGGTGTCGTGGCGCCCAAGTCTTGAGCGGATTCCCAGTCCTAGTTGGATTCTGTTTCCTTCTTGGGCGTGATATGTTTCCTATTTTGGCTGAATCTGAGTTTGGGACGGATTCATTCTCCTTTATTCGCGGGAGGCCTGTTTGTTTCCTTGTTAAACTCTGAAGGGTTACACTGCTGCGTATCGTGGAGGTGCTTACTGCTGATTCCTTCCATGTATTTGGGAAGTGAGTTTCCGCTGCCATCTCTTCCTATTGATTCCCGAGTATGCCCGAGTAGGTGGTGTTGCCCGAGCTGGTTCTCTTTGTTTGTAATCGGGTTGCTTTGGTTTCAGCCGAATGGGTTACTCGGGGGATTTTCCCCTTTCGAGTTGACTTTTCCTGGTTCCTGCTTACGTGGCTTCTTCATGGGGGTGACGTGTCCTTTATGATGATTTTTACCTATAACATTATCAATTCAGAGGCTGTCCTGAACCAAGAACTCACAAAAAGTCAGAAACTTCCCATCACTGTAAACTATGCTGCTAAACCCTACTCAAGTGGTCCTCAATCTGCCTACAACCGCCAAAACAACAACACCATCAGGAATTTCAATTCAAACAGGCCAGCTGATCCATCTTCCACCAACTCTAGAAATTTCACTCGAAATCCATCAAACGGGCAACGACCCTATAGGGGCTTCTGTCAACTCTGTAGAGATCAAGGACACACTGCTAAAAGGTGCCCCACATACAATTTCACTCCAACCTTGCCGAACCAGCAACAGCAGCCGAAACAGTGGCAGCCACACCAGCAGCAGCCACCGCACCAGCAACAACCGCAGAAACAGTGGATGCCACCGCCTCGTGCTCACTTCGCCGCGCCGACGTCCTCAACTCCTGAGTGGCTGCTCGACACCGGTGCCTCTCACCATGTCACCGCTGACCTCCAAAATCTCTCCATGCAATCTCTGTATACTGGTTCCGATGATATCATGATTGGTGACGGCTCAGGTTTGTAAATCACACACACAGGATCTCTCCAACTACCCTCTAAATCCTCATCTTTTTTACTATCTGATGTTCTATGTGTGCCAAGCATATCTCAAAATTTGATTTCGGTCTCGAAATTATGTGTCTCTAATCAAGTGGCTGTTGAATTTTTACTATTTTCTTTTGTTGTGAAGGATCTTCGTACTGGGGCGCGGCTTCTACAAGGACGGACTAGGAATGGAGTCTATGAATGGCCATCTCATGCTCGGTCGGAAACTTCACCCATCATTGCCTTCTCCAGTGTCAAAGCCACAATTCCCGACTGGCATCACCGCCTCGGCCATCCATCGTTTGGAATCATCTCAAAGTTAGTATCTTCTCAAGTTTTGTCTGTCATGTCATCCAACAAACCTAGCAATCCCTGTAATGCTTGTCTTATTAACAAAACTCATAAATTACCTTTTTCATCATCTTCTGTTCTCAGTTCCAAACCACTTGAGGTCATCTTTTCTGATGTTTGGAGCTCTCCGATTATCTCTAGAGATGGCTTTAAGTACTATGTGCTTTTTTTAGACCATTTTACCAAATATATGTGGATGTACCCTTTAAAGAATAAATCCGATGTCCATGCTGTGTTTATTCGTTTTAAATCACTGGTTGAGAAATTTTTTAAAAACTCCATTATTTCACTGTATAGTGATAATGGTGGCGAATATATTACTCTCAGGCACACTCTTGCTCACCATGGCATCTCTCACTTTACTACTCCACCTCACACGCCAGAACACAATGGTGTCTCTGAGCGGCGTCACAGACATATAGTAGAGACAGGATTATCACTTCTCACCCATGCATCCCTGCCACTTACATTCTGGTATCATGCATTCACCACTGCAGTATATTTAATCGATAGGATGCCCACACCTCTTCTGAACATGATATCGCCTTTTGAAAAGATTTTTAGTGTGTGTCCTTCCTACGCCAAGCTTCGTGTCTTTGGGTGTCTATGTTATCCTTGGGTCAAGCCATATAATACCCATAAACTAGAGTCTAGATCGAAATCTTGTATATTCGTAGGATACTCGTTAACGCAAAGTGCGTACCATTGTCTTGACCTTGAGGCAGATCGTCTGTTCGTGTCCCGCCATGTCAACTTTGTTGAGTCAGTTTTCCCATACCATACACTTCAACAGAGTCTTCCTAGGTCTGATCCAAACACTTGTGATCTCTGGTTGTCTCTTCCCTCTCCCACAATGACCGCTACCGTGCATGAAGTGGCTAGTCAGACCTCTCTTCTGAATTCCCGAGCACGAGCTGCGTCTCCCTCTCCTTCACAGCTGCCACCTGCTACTGTCACATTTTCTGCTGTCGACACAGTCACTACAGCTTGCCGTGAACCTCCCGATCCCCCTGCTATCAGCCGGGCCTCCCCTACCGCGCCGGATAATGCACCTGATGCCTCTCATGTTGCGCCCGACAGCCCAGCAGCAGCCTCTGAACCGGGACCAGCAGCTTCTCCTCCTGCAGCCACCGCCATCCATCATATGGTCACAAGGTCCAAAAACAATATACACAAGCCTCTCACAAAGCTCTCTCTCACCAGTGTTCTCTCCCCCACTCAAACTGAGCCCTCTTGTGTGTGTCAGGCTCTTAAATTTCCAGAATGGAGCCGCGCCATGTCTAAAGAATTTGATGCTCTTCTTCGGAATAACACATGGGACCTAATTCCCTCACACCCGTCACAAAATGCAGTGGGATGCAAATGGGTTTTTCGCATAAAACGGTCTCCAGATGGCTCTATCTCTAAGTACAAGGCTCGCTTGGTAGCCAAGGGTTTTCACCAACGGCCGGGTGTGGACTACACTGACACTTTCAGTCCCGTAGTCAAGACCACTACTGTCCGTGTCTTACTGAGCATTGCGGTCTCGAGAGGGTGGTCTCTTCGTCAGTTAGATGTGAACAATGCTTTCCTTCAGGGTCACTTAGATGAGGACGTATTTATGACACAACCACCTGGGTTCGTGGATCCTACTGCTCCCCTTCATATATGTCGTCTTAAGAAAGCTATCTATGGTCTCAAACAAGCCCCCCGGGCATGGTACAATGAGCTTCGCCAGTTCCTCATACACACTGGGTTTGTTAACTCGCACTCTGACACTTCTCTGTTCATCTTCAATACTAACGGTTGTGTGATTTTTTTATTAGTTTATGTTGATGATATCATAGTCACTGGTAATGATACCACCCACATTGACGCATTTGTTGACACACTTGCTCGATGCTTCTCCATTAAAGATCTTGGTGCTCTATCATACTTTCTTGGGGTTGAAGTGATTCCATCCCCGGCTGGCCTGTTTCTCTCTCAGCACAAGTATGTGGTTGATCTTCTCGCTCGCACTAAAATGACTGACTCCAAACCGGTGGCCACTCCTCTCCCCACTAATCACACCATTACCTTACTTAATGGCACCTCTCTCACAGATGCCACGGAATATCGTCAGGTAATCGGAGCCCTTCAATATCTGTCCTTCACTCATCCTGACATTGCGTTTGCTGTCAACAAACTGGCTCAATTCATGCACCGACCCACAACTGAACACTGGTCTCTCGCCAAGCGTCTCCTCCGGTATCTAAAAGGAACAATCGGCCATGGCCTTCTTTTGCGCCGTGACTCACCGATCACCCTCCATGCGTTCTCTGATGCGGACTGGGTAGGTAATCTGGATGATCGTACTTCAACCAGCGCCTATGTTCTCTTCCTTGGGTCCAACGCTATCTCATGGAGCTCTCGTAAACAGAAGTCTGTAGCCCGCTCGTCCACTGAGGCAGAGTACAGGGCTGTCGCGCTTGCCACGTCTGAAGTCCTCTGGCTATCCTCTCTCCTGCGTGAGCTGCTCATTTCCTCTCCATCCCCACCTACAATCTTTTGTGATAATATTGGCGCCACTTACCTCTGCTCCAATCCAATCCAGTCTTTCACTCCCGTATGAAGCATATCGAAATTGACTTCCACTTTGTTCGTGATAGAGTTCAACAGGGTCAACTTCAGGTGTCTCATGTGGCTTCCGCGGACCAGCTAGCTGACTCACTCACCAAACCTCTATCTAGGACAAGGTTTGCACTATTACGGTCCAAGATTGGTGTCTCTGAAATGCCCACCATCTTGGGGGGGCGTATTAAGGATACAAATCCTACTCAATCACTCATGTAATTTCCTAAAGTTTAGGGATTAGTTTCTATTAGAATATAATCAATTAATTATTGTATAGTTGATTAATTGATTGCTTGATTAGTGTAGTTGACAATTAACCTAATTGATTGCTTGATTAGTGTAGTTGACAATTAGCCTAATTGTAGGGATTGTAGATTGATTTCCTTGATTGATTTCTTTCCTAATTGTATTTCCTCTATATAAACCCTCCTATATGGAGAAGAATAAAATAAGAAAGAATTATTATTTTCTACAAAACAGAAAATCTGACAATGGATTTTGTTCAAAATGTTGAAAAACATCAGCACCCACTCTTTCAATAAATTTGTCAAAATTGAAGCAGTGAGAGAGCATGGTTTCCTTTTGCTTGAAGATCTTTCGATCATTTTTCGACACCGATGTCATTGGTGTCTGTATCTCCTCCTCCCCACTTCCTTATTCTGTCTTCGGCAATTGAAGCCTGCATATCAAAAGGATTACGTCTCAGTTTAGTTAAAAATTCAAAATTCTACCTGCAACTTGCTTTGTATATGCAGAAAGTGTTGCCTGTTTTACCTCTTTATTCCAATTGGTTTTATAAATCATCCCGAAAAGAATTAATGTCTGTAAAACTGTGCCTGTAAGCATTCCAGACCAAATCCCCTGGAGAAAAATTAATCAACAACACTAATTAAATTATCAGAAAATGAAAATCAATCTTTCAAAGTTGAATATCAGAAATTAGAGGTGCCAAACATATGGGATCGACCAAATTTGGACATTTTTTTTAATGTTCAATGAGGTTCACAAGTTGAGTCGGTCTGTAATGTTACAGAATCATCAGGTTTACATTAATGTTTATTCTACCCAATTGAATTCTTGGGACAAACTCAATTTTCATTAATCTTGCTACTTCTCTTATTCAGTGCCAATCTCAGCCCATTTTTCTTTATATACCCAAAAAGGGAAGAAAAAAAAGAAGAAGAGGAAGAATATAGAGAATTACCTTTACACCCCAACCAACCTTGAAGCCCAAAACGAGACCCAAAGGAATACCAAAGAGATAATAACAACCAATGTTTACATATGCAACAACACCTTGCCATCCAGCTCCAACAGCCACCCCTACAAAATTAGTTTTTTTTTAATTATTATTATTATTATTTGTTATCTACCCAATGAATGCATATATAAAGAAAAAATTGCTAAAATATTACCAGAAAGTACAGGTTGAATATTGTTGATTGTGATGCATAGAGCCAGGAGAGGCGTGAGCTCTTTAACTAGTGCTGTTACTTCTGAATCACTTGAAAATAAATCTGGGTAATGATCCCGCGAGATGATAAGAACAAGCGAGAGGACCAAACCGATTATAAATGAAGATAATACGGCCACCATTAATGAAAACTTTGCTGTTCTTGGGTGACCTGCTCCTAGTTCATTTGATACTCTCACACTGCATTGTTTTTTTATATACTAAAATGATGAGATTATAATTTATCAAACAATTTCTTGAAATCACATGGAAGTCAGAGATTGATTGCAAACAAAAAAAAAATTACCTGATAGCTGCATTCATTCCCATAGCTATCATCACAGTCCAACCCAATATGTTCATGCTGCAAATTCAATCGTTTATAACAAAGATTTGTTTAATATAATATAGTTTATGTATATAAAGAAATTCAAGTGTGAGAATTTCGTACGTTTTATTCCTGCAGAATTTGATTACATAATGATGTTAAACGTTATGGAATATATTAACATTGTGTAATCAATTCCCACAAGAAAAAGTGTGTATGCTTGAATATTTTATAACAATATAAGAAAAACAGTTATCGTATTTTAATACATTTAAACAAATTTTAATTATAAAAAAAGGGTGAAATTCATTTTCATCCCTCTAGTTTGACCTAATAGCCAAACTGGTCCCCCAATTTTGAGAATTATGTTGATAGGTCTCTATAGTTTCAAAAAATCTATATGTTGGTCCCTACCGTCCAATTTCGTTAGGGATTCCAAAGATTCCGTCAATGTTGTAAGGGTAAAAATGTAAAATGGTAATTTACATAATTAATGATATATTAATAATTAATAAATAAATAAATAAATAACAAAAAAAAAAATTAATGACGGAAAACATTTTCTATCATTAAACACCCAAATCATCTCCAAACACCCAAATCGTTTTCTATCATCAAACACCCAAATTCTTTTTAACCTAAACTCAAACACCCAAATCATCTTCCCTATCATCATCTTCTCCACCACCCAAACACTAACCTAAACTCACACACTAAACCCTAGCCGCCACCACCCAAACACCAAACCATAGCTATCACCCTAACCCACCAAAATCACACCAACCACCACCCTTACGAGCTTCGATCTCCTCCGAGTCGAGATCGGCACTCGATCTCCTCCTTCACGCCACTTGATCTCCTCTCGTCGACGAGCCCTTCTTCTTTTTCCCATCTCTCTTTATAGGGTAGTGGTGATTGTGGTTGTTGGGTTTCTTTTTGTGTTTGGGTTTGGGGTTGCCGCCGGTGATGAGAGCGCTGATCTCCTCTACTGAGAAGAGATCAGCTAGTGGGGGTGGTTGGGTGCTGGTTGGATTTGAGTGTTGAATTTTTGTTTTTGGATTTGATTTTTCTGGGTTTCGATTTCTTGGTGGTGTTGGCGGTGGTCTATCGGAGCTGGTGTGGGATTTGAGCTGGGTATTGATTTTTCTGGGTTTCGATTTGAGTGGTCAATCGGAGCTGGATTTGAGTGTTGAATGTTGTGGTGTGTTTCAATTTTGGTTCTAGAGATCGAAACCGAATATGGATTATATGATGTAAAGTTTTTTTTTAATTTTGTTTTTTTTATGATAATATGTTTGTGGTTTTTATTGATTTTGTGATAAATTTGTGTTTACATGGTTTGTTGGAACAGCATGAGTGAATTGATTTCAAGGGGTTAACTAATTCAATTTTGTTTAAAATTGTAATTTTCTTACGAATTTAAAGTGGGGAGAGAAGTTTTTTATTTGTGAATGAAAACTTTTATTTTTCGATTTTTCTATTTGGTTTGGTGGTGATGATTTTGTTTGTCATTAAATATGGGTTTAGGGTTTGGTTGATTGGGATGGTTTAGGGGTTGGTTGAATATGGGTTTAAGGTTTGGTTGAAGATGATGATGTTTGATGTTTGACGTTGAGCCCAAAACTGGGTTCGAAGATGATGACGATGATGTTTGTTTAAAATAAAAATCATGGGCAACATGGTCATTTAACCCTCTGTCCCTGTCAGAGTTAACTTTTTTAACGGAAATCGTGACAGAAGGACCAAACGAGACAATTCTAAAAACTGGGGGACCAGTTTGGCTATTAAGTCAAACTAGAGGGACGAAAATGAATTTCACCCTAAAAAATGAAAAATCCAATAAATACAAAAAGTACTGAAGGACCCCTTCATGTTTATGTCATGGAAGACAAGGAGAGGCTACCTCCTCCGCTCCACCACCATTCAGGTCGCAACCTCACCTCCCCACCCTAAACCGATCATTAAAAGTGTATAGTCGTCTTCCACGATCCGCAGTCTAGGTAGCAGAGGACACTAACTTTTTGAACTCTTCCATGGACTAGATCATGGAGCACACTAAGGGGTCGTTTGTTTTTTTCACCATAAGACTTATTGCCTCTTATACTTTAAATTAAGATAGATCAATTTGTTTGTTTTTCCGACTTATATCTTATTTTAAGATATATATATATATATATATATATACGAATTTTTTATTATCAGTTCGAACTAACAATAAATATATTAGGACGAAGAATGTGGACCATTAGATTTACATACTTTGACTCAAAGTGTATGCACTTGTCAAAACTTCTCCATAATCCGTGGTCCACATTCTTCGTCCTAATATACTTATTGTCAGTTCAAACTGATAATAGAAAGACTGTATATATATATATATATATATATATATATGTCTTTTAGAAAAAGTAAAAAAAAAAATTGACTTGTAGCTTATTAAAAAAGTGTTACGGTAGAGTTTTTTTTTTAGTAAATTTCCACAAATGTCCTATAACAATTCATACATTTACAATTTTATCCGCATATAATAAAACCCTAAAAATCAATTTTCCAAAAATTTCCAATTTTGAAGAAACCCTAACACAACCTAATCAATTTTACATTTATAATAAGTCATCCAATTAAAATGAAAAAACAAACATATCATAGTACCTTAATTTGTAAGATTATCTATATATCTAACAAATTAATGTCTTATAAGACTTTAGATTAAAAAACAAACAAACGACCCCTAACTTTTTTTTAACTCCTCCATGAACCAAGTCATGGAATACAAAATTAATCTCTAAGATAAAATTCATGTTAGTAACTACTAACTAGTAAGTTAATAATGATCAAATATTGGTATATTTGTCTTGTCTTTTCTATTTTTTTAAACATTTTTTTTTATATTTTTTAAATTTTCATTTAAATGTTATTGTCTTTTTAGTTTTTACTAGCCAACTAATAGTCTAGTATTGAACGCTATCTATTTGGTTATTTTAAACAAATATAAGGACTAATTTGATAATGAAAAAGCAAAAAGGTTAGGGATCATTTTAAACAAAAACGGAAACATTGTAAATTATTTAGACTTAAGTTAATGTATAAGGACTAATATTGTAATTTTACAAAAACAATTTTCTACACACAGGTTCCAGAATCCAGAACAGAATCTGATACATTTTCATCTATATTTGTCTTGTTGTATATGCCAACGTTAAACTGAATGACAGTAACCTGTGAAGTAAAAATTTGTCCATGATTGCCTGACAGAACAGAATCTGATACATTTTCACCTTCTTGACTCTATCAACAATTTAACATGAACTGTGTTTTTCTTTTTACTCTGTTAGGTGTCAACAATTCAACATGAACTGTGTTTTTCTATTCTTTTCTATTTTTCTTATTACTCTGTTTTTTTCTTTTTCTTTTTCTTGTTTTGAATTTCTTGTGTTTAGGTTTACAGATGACAGTCTTAATCAGAAACAAGATATGTGGCCATCGTTGTCTCTGTATAATAAAACTATCCAATTTGAATACGAAACTATTCTATTCAATTTGTTTGACCAACTCTAATAAGGCTCTGTTTTTTTGTTTGTTGTTTGTATTTAATTAACCTGTAGAAATTGTCTGCAGTGAAGCCGCCTTAAATGGCGTATAAACATGTAATTACTAATTAAAGACAATTCTTATTAAAAAATACTAATTAAAAACAATTAATTAATGCATTTTAACTAATAATTGATTGACAATATAATAATTATATAATAAAGTCAGAAAAGCTCACCAAATGGAAAGAGCATCAACGGAGACTTCTGCGTTCTTCAAATATCCGGCAAAGAGAACCAATGCCATAAAATACCATACCTCTAAGCTGTACGACATTATTAAACAAATATCAAAGTTAGATTAACTTAATTTGATTCTACAAATATAAATATATATAGAGAGAGAGAGAGAGAGAGAGTGTGTGGGGATCCTTTGAAATAAATAGTTTTTTTATTTATTGTGAGACAATGGAAGTACAATATTTAGATCTTGACAATGGTTAAAAAATTGGTAAAATCATAATGAGAGGGAAAGATTTGCATGGGACGGTCTTATTGCCACCGTCCCATGTAAACGTATCATTTATATTAGAAATATAAAACCATAATTTAAAATTGTCATATGTCACATTTGTATTGGACGGTCTCATCAGATGGCAATAAGAGCGTTCCAATATCGCATATAAGTTTTTCTCTGTAAGTTTTTTTCTGCGGTGAGGAGAATGGTAACATGTGAACTTGCATACTCTTTTTTTCTGATGTAGAATAGACTATGACTATCTCTGGACAGAGACGACAAAAACAGTGTTTAGTTTTGGATATGGAAACTGCAAGACTAATTTCACATGACTACTTTCAGGTGGAATTGGAGAAAATTTTCTGTGCACTGCTGCCACGTGTACGCTGTATAATCTTTTCCTATCAAATGTTTCATTCTTAGTGGTCAATTATATAACTCTACAATGCATGTAATGCACCGAAGATTTTCTCATGTAATTATGAGATTGAATGGAGCCAAACAGATTAGTACAAAATTACCAATAACAGCAAACATACAGAATTCACTCTTCTTTGTATCACAAGCCAAGACTTATCTCAATCAGAAGAAAAATACAAATTGATAACAATTCTGACACCATCAAGTTAGTGCTCGTGAAAGAGATACAAATTCCTATCTTAGAGTGAATAGAAAGTGCCGAGTGGACTTTAAATACAACGTTTTTAAGAGACTAAATACACTATTTTATTTATATATATCATTTACGGTGGCGACGACTCAAATTCTCACATCGGAAAGTGTTCAGATATATAATTTTTTATTAGTTCAGTAATGGAATTCAATTACATAAAATAAAGTAATGGAATTCAAATAATTAATTAGTAATTAGTCTAGTGTAATTATATGTTAGTGAAAGAATATTTTTAAATGAAACAAAAACAAAAAAGAAATTAAAAGTGTCTAGTCTTACCAGAGCATAACAGCGGAAGATAAAGAGAGTCTAACAAATCCCCATAGATTTTGAAACGCCTTCAATGAAAACCCAGTCCAAGCTCGACCACAAGTCCCACTAACTATATACAAAAACTGCGATATATCAATGATCCACCACGACACATTTAATACAACAGCAGCACCAGTCAGGCCCCACCCGAGTTTCAACATCAGCAACCAACTAAAAAACGTGTGTAAAATAAGAACCACGGCGGCGATCACCGCCATCACCATGATTTTGCTCTGTGACTGTAAAAACTTCTGCATGGGGAAATTCATCGCGTAAGCGAAAAGCTGCGGGATCATCCATATGGCGAAAGTCCCCGCCGCCTTCGATAACGCCGCCGTCTGACCTATGAACAAAGGCGAAGCCAAAATTTCAAATTTAATCAAGTTTGGACCATTGGAGCGAATAAATAAAATTTTCATTTTATAAGAGGTAAATATAAAGAATTTAAACAAAATATAAGGACTAAAAGGAAATTTTCAATACCTATTAGACTCAGAATCTGGTAAGCAAATATGTACAAGAACATTAGAATCAAAGACGATGCATTGAGAATAACCCACGATCTCTGCATATAGATTCCTAACATGTCAATTTGTCCGGCGCCGTACGCTTGGCCGCAAAGGGTTTCGAGAGCGCTTCCCATTCCCATCATGGCGCCGAAGGAGAAGCCGGCGATGACGGAGTTCTCGACGGAGACGGCGGCCAGTGCAATGGTGCTGACGTGGCCGGAGAAGACTTGAGTTATGGCGCCGAGGGAGTATTGGGCGACGGAGGTGAATATGGCTGGTCCGGCGATGTACCAGAGTTTCTTGAGTTCTTTGTAGAACTCGCCGGAGAAGACGCGAAGGCCGGTGATTAGTGGGATGTCGTCGGAGTCGATGGTGATTCTGCTGGAGATGCGTGGGTAGTGTGGTTGGTTATCTTGAGTGAGCTGGTCGTCTTCGTCCTTCTCTATTGGAGAGAGAAGTGGCTGCTTCTTGTTACCATTCTCCATTGCTGAGAGAGATGGAGAGAGAAGGGGGTGGTAATTTGATATACAAAGTCTTTGAATGGTGTCTCATATATAAACTCTCAACTCTGTAGTCAAGCCAAAATAAATTTTATGAAATAAATAAGAGTAATGCTATTTTGTCCGATTATAGAGATATCATATCATTGAAGCATCAGATTTGGATAAATTAGAATTATTGAATAAATATTAATAATAATTGGTCTTTCTATAATAATTTTATAATATTAATTTGTCCAATGAAAATATATTTTATTTTATTTTTAAGGCGTAATGTTCTCTAGACAAAAATTGTCTAAATTTATACATGAATGATTTGATATGTAAGTTGTCAACATAGATAAAAATTACGGGATACAATTCATATATATGACACATTATTTGGACATGAATTTGAGTATTTTGTTTTTTCTCAGCCTAGCATTACTCATATATATATATATATATATATATATATATATATATATATATATATAGTGACTACTCGAATCATCTCACAATGTGACTAGGTAGTTTGATAATGTCTCGGGTTCAAGTCGCTGTCACCGCTCGTGATGTTTAAAATAATAATAATAATAATAATAATAATAATACCCAAACATATATTGAACCTATTTCGTTGATAGACATGGGTGATGGTTGTAAATATAAAATGTTGTTTTCATGTTTTTGCAATTTGCATGATTATAATATAATACAGTGATTTTTATTTTTTATGAGAAGAACCATAGTATGAAGGGAATCCAAAAGTAAAACAAAGAGAGAATTGGCAAAAAAACGAACAAAGAAGCAAAATATATATATATATAGCAAATTACAAAAATGTATAGGATGTGGACCACATGTCCACATTAGACATTTCCTTCACTGAAAATATAGACATGGAAGAAAATTCATGACAATTCATTTTTATAAGTTGTTAGCTGTCAGATCTCATCAAATCAAAGCAGCTCGTGAAAAAAAAATAAAAAATTATGTGATCACTATAAAAATGCCAATAAGTAATTAATGACTTGTCAAATTAATATGAATTCAATATCCTAAATTAGGAAAACGACCATTTATCGGTGTGGCTTTATATCAACGAACATTCATTCGGTTTGATAATATCTCTGGTTCGAAGCGCTATACCCACATATAATGTATTAAAAAAACGAAAAAAAATTGCACTCTTACTGTTATCTACCGGAATAGTTGTATAGTACTACAGTTGTTGAATAAGAATCCAATGACAAAATCAATACAACACGCATATGATGAGGAAACTCAAAAAGTGCATCAGATTGGGCTTTAATTTGATGAAGTTTTAGGGTTTTATGTGGAAAAATTATCCAAAAAGGTGGTAATGGGATCATTTGGAAAAGGAGTAATGCTAGAGGACCCAAAAAAGTGAATTTTTGACCCAAACATATGTGGCAACATCACATGGGATCTTTGGGAAGAGTGACGTGGGCCTATGTTATGTGTGATGTTGCCACATAGGTTTGAGTCCAAAATTTGGATCATTTTTTTGGGTCCTCTAGCATTATTGTTTGGAAAAGACACCCAAAAAAGTTATCATTACACTTATTTACACCCATATTTTGGTAAAATAACTGTTATGACTAAAATATCCATATTTAAAATTACTTAAAATGACACAACTATTTAAGTAAAAAAAAAAAAAAAAAAAGTTACCCAGCACCCACCCTTCTCATCCATCACAAACCTTAAATCAGATACAAAATCAAAACCAATATTTTTTTTTTTGGTTTACACCATCCGGTTTCCAGGTGGGGCGGATCCACCATACGGTGCAATCAGCCCAGACCACACCCCGACTAATCCGGACTCGCACCGGGTCGGCCCACTAAGGGGTAAAGTGCTCCCAATATGTGTAGCTCCGTTCACAAGGGGAATTGAACCCACGACCTTGCTTAAGGGATGAGAGCGCCGAACCACTCACACCAACACATGATTGGTCAAAACCAATATTTCAATCCTACTAAAAAAAAGAAAAAAAAAGAAAAAAAAACAATATTTCAATCAAATATATGATTAGAAAGGTCAGATATATCCGGTATCCACTCTTTATGATGTTAGAGAGGTAACTTGATCATCAGGTCTTCAAATCAATCTCAATGGTGCAAGCTCAACTGTATCAGAGTAAAACAAAACAGAGAATTGAAAATCAAAAGTGTCGTCGTCTTCTTTAGGTTTTTTTTATTTATTATTTTTTTATTTTATTGTTTTTTTTCTAAGTTTTTAGCAACATTTACGTATAAAAATTTCTTTTCATTTCATGTTATTCAATAATGGGTAGTGTTAACCTGTACCCTTATAAAAATACTATGAAAGGAAAGTATTTATCGTATTTATTGTTTCAATCGATACAATAAATGTATTTGTGTAATAAATACTTTCTTTTTAGACAGAATTTCACACAAGTCCTACATTTTTGGTGATTTGTCACCTTTATAAATGTCTTTCCAAATTCATTACTTTAGTCTATACTTTTTTCAAAACTCATCACTTTAGTCCATTTGACTAAACATGTGAAAGTCAACTATTTTAAAACCTGTGAAAGTACACTTTTGCCCATATTACTATTTAATTTAGCTAAAATGATTATATTAGCTTTAAATTAAAATGAAAAATAATAAAATTCTCAATAATAGAATCTTAAATAAATATATTACAAAAAAATCTTAAATAAATAATAATAATAATAAAATCCATTAATTTTTTATTTTTTGGTATTTTTGTCATAATGGATATTAATTTAGTTAAAATGATTATCTTAGCTTTAAATGATTTTTTTTTCATAATTTTTTTTTTTTTTTTTTTGTAATCTATTTATTTAAGATTTTATTATTGAGAATTTTATTGTTTTTCATTTTAATTTAAATCTAAGAAAATCATTTTAGCTAAATAAAAATTCGTTATGAAAAAAATACAAAATAAGACAAAATTATTGGATTTTTTAATTATTTATTTAAGCTTTTTTTTTATAATATATTTATTTAAGATTTTATTATTGAGAATTTTATTGTTTTTCATTTTAATTTAAAGCTAAGATAATCATTTTAGCTAAATTAAATAGTAATAGGAGTATAAATGTACTTTCACAAGTTTTAAAATAGTTGACTTTCACATATTTGGTCAAATGGACTAAAGTGATGAGTTTGGGAAAAAGTTGGGACTAAAGTGATAAATTTGGAAAGACATTTATAAAGGTGACAAATCACCAAAAAGATAGGACTTATGTGAAATTATGCATTCTTTTTATAATATTTTTGTACTTGTTAACCTGTGCCCTAGGTTAACACTACCCTTCAATAATAAGTAAATGCTTCCAAGCCTTGTGATGAATTTTTTTCAGACATTTATTGCCCCTTTAATTCTTCTGAGCTTTTTTTTTTTTTTTTTTTTGAAAGAAATTCTTCTCAGCTTCTATCAACAGTTTCTTCGTTATTTTAATAAAATAAAATAATAATCTCTTAAAAAAAATAATAAAATAAAATAATAATAAATAAATAAATTTTCTTTGTTGATATATTTGACTTTCGAAAATATTTGATGAATTGCAGAAAATTTATGGGATTTTAACCCCATTTTGACTAAATATAAAAAGAAGAAGAAGAAGACAACGTGTTGGAAAAAAGAAAGAAAGAGATTTGTGGATGTGAAAACTTATTAAATGGGTTTTTAGAGAAAAATAATATGTTTTGAGTTATTAATACTTAATAGTTAATTAATAGGGATAGTTTTGGTATTTGAAAGAGGTAAAGAGTAAATTTTAAAATTTAAAATGGATGGGAGGAGAATTTTTTTGGGTGGCTTTTTGCCACCCATTAAATTATAGGTAGGTAAGGGCACAATGTTGTATATTCATCGACTTTATATAAGAGAGATGCTGTTAAGTGTTAACAATCCATAAAACATCTTTTTACAATCTTTTTTTTTTTTTTTATTACTAATAATTTTAATCTGAATTAAAATTATTAAACAAGTTTAAAAAGTTATAAAGACACTCTAAACTATTTTTTTAATATTTTTGTTAGAAAACAACGTTTTTCCATATTTTAAGTTTATTTTCTTCCTATTTTGTGTTTTTTTTTTCCTCTTTACTGTTTTACAAACCCTAAAATATCCTCTTCTTCTTTTCAATATTTTAAAGTTTTTCTTAATTAGGAAGTGATGTAGAATGATATACAACGAAAAAAAAATTCAGAAGTGATGGGAGATTGAAATTACTGTTGTACACTAATAAAAAAATCTCTTGATCAATTTTTTCTCATGATTTAGCAGGAAAGTTGAGCCTTTACGGCTCCAAAAGCTGCACCGTCTTCCACAATTAGGCCCTCATCAATCTAGCTGTTGTGAAGGTAAAAAATTATGATCAAATTAACGTTATACGGTAGTTGTTGGATTAAAGATAATTAATGAGTTAATGAAGTTAAAAGCTGAGATATGCAGCATATATAACATCATCATATAACACAAGGCCTCTTGCCTTGGTGGTTGGAGCCTCCCCAAGGAGGTTCCACCGCCAAGGTTCAAAGCCTTGGGGTGTATCTGGGCCACGCTTGTAGAGTCTGATCTCGCTAGTTCCCAGTTGTTGTTGTAAAAAAAATGGTATATATCTCAAAAAAAAAAAAACATCATCATATAGAGATCACAATAATCATTATCATCAAGGGTAGTAGCAGCATCTTCCTATCAATATCAATATGGGTCATATTATCATTATCATGTACGTGTGTTTTCTTTATATGAATTAGGTTCTATCACATGTTAATTTGCTAGGTAGGTATTGAATAAATTAGGTTGAAAGACTGATTTTCTTGATTAGCAAGCGATGTCTACGTGGACTAAAGAGATCAAATTAAAATTAATAGTTTTTTATATTATTATTATATATATATTAAAATTAAAATTAAAATTTAAAAGTAATAATGGGTGATATTAAAATAAAATGGAGTGTTTTTATAAATTTATTTTTTAAATTAGAGGGTTTTTAGAATAGGAGTGTCAAAAGATAAAAAAGATAATTTTAGAATAAAAGTAAGGGGTCATTTGTTTTTTCCTACTTTAAACTTAAATGGGTCTGAATCATAATTATTAAGTTTTTTTTTTTTTTTTTTTTTTTTTTTTAAGTGGTCAAACAACTTAAAATAAAAAGTAAAAAATCCTGACTTTTCACTTAATTGCAAATCACTGAATTGCATTAAATGCAATCCAAAATATTTTATTCCGATATTATCCCCATATATAACATATTTTCAATTTTATCATAATTATATATGTTATAGAAATCTTTATTTTCATATATTAAGTATATTAAATAACTTTTAAAATAAAAAAGAACCATAATCACTTCTCATATTGGTCTTAATTTAATAACAATAGCTTATTATGATATTAAGGTGATGTATTTATATGTTATATTTTTTAGAGTGTTTCGTATGAGATTTCTTGCTGCCTCTTTTATGTTTTGAAAAAAAAAATTAATTTCTTAGTAAAAATGAAGTTTGTTTGTAATCAAAGAAGAAAATCATGATCGTATGTGTTCTATATAATTATTATTTTCAGATTATTTTTATTCCATATTATATGTATAATTGTTAAACATGAGTATAAATGTAAAATTACTTATTTTCAGATAATTTTACTTTTAAAAAAACAAACGTGTTGATAATACATTTAGATGTGAGGAAAATATATATATATATATATATATGTCATTCAAATTCAGATTTCAGTCCCAATTCAGTCTTTATAAAAATTCAAGACTGTTTAGTCTTCAAACAAAAAAGCAAACGAGTCCTAAGTTTTTTTAGAATTTTTTAGAATGAATTGTTTTTTCAAGTGTAAAAAGAAAAAAAAAATGGATTACAAAGTAAAAAATCTTTTATATAAAATCAAATTACAAAAATGTATAGGATCAGGAATGCATTTGACATTTCCTTCTCTGAAAATAATCAAATATATACAAGGAAGAAAATTCCTATTTTTATAAGGTGTCGGGTCCCATCAAATCAGATGGATTAAGTGATTCCACTAGAAAACCCCACCACCAATCAATGTGGTTTGTCAGTCATTAAATTCAATTTATTGTTTTTTATAATTAAATAAAATAAAAAAATCACCCTTTTTATTACTATCTTCCGGCCGCCGGAACAGAAGTATAAAAGTTGAATGAGAATCCAATGATAAAATAAAAACAAGTACACAACACGAATATCATAAGGAAACTCAAAAACGTGCCACATCGCTTTACTTCGATGAAATTTTAGGGTTTTCCATATTTAAAAAAAAAAATAGCTAAAAAGGTGGTAATGCGGTCATTTGGAAAAGACACATAAATTAAATTATAGGTCGGCAAGGGAACCGTGATATATATTCATCGACTTCTATAAAGTTGCATGTAAACTATTTTTTATTTTATTTTTAATAATATCTATTAATCCGGGACTATATATTTTTTTGAAAGCTTTCTTTATTGATATGATTCGAGTCGTAAAATTGGAAGTCATTTGTCCAAGCTCCAAGCTCGTCCATCTACCAGCTGAATATGTAAAGTAATTAGCTTTTTATATATAATTTTATTGCATGTCAACATTATATGTGGACTCCTAGGTATAAATGAGATGGTAATTATAAATGCAACATGCTCATTAATAATTAAAAGTCTTTTGTGCATGAAAACTGTGTTCATCGATCTGTCCTACATTACATTGATATTTTTATTTTTTATTTTCATTTGAAAGATGATGATATAATCTGAGTTCACACCAACCCATTGATGTAGATGCGATAACCATACTAATATAGCAATATTGGACCCAAATTAATAATTATGTAAGTTCGAACCAAAAGAGAAGTGCATGAAAATGGAGTTGATCATGACTAGTCCTACATTACGTACATTTGTATTTTAAGGATTGTGTTGTGTTAATATATAATTTAGGGTGCATATTCCTGTTTAAAAACTAAGAAAGTAAATAAAAGAATCATGGAGATATTGTTTCCTTTCGCTAGGTAGTTTTCACAGTCTCGTCATCACTATAAATTTTGTTTTCTCTGTTGAAATTGAACATCAATCAAATTAAGGGTCTGTCAAAATTCTATGTAATCAAC